>JBANMG010000005.1:1338029-2676059 GCA_037126485.1 Daldinia eschscholtzii
TGGCTTTTTTTTCTTCTCTCTTATAGTGCTACCGAATCGTGCAATCCCACCCTTTCTTGCGTAGGCGGCACGTTGTTGTTAGAGACAGACAATTAGATGCGTTCTTTTGCGCACTGGTCCCCATTGATCGTCATTATCCAGACTCGGAAGCTGAGAGCAACATCCCCCCCCCCCCATTTCAACCATTCAAGTTTGTTCGTTGCGAGTTTCTCACCAATGTAATATCCTATTAAGCTACCTGTACTTTTGTACCTAGTTAATGTATGTAATATGTTAGTTGCCTTACTGCCTACATACTACATAGTATATGATACGTATGTTTGTCCTAGTTGTCCTAACCTACCTAGGTATGTAGGAATTTCCAGCTCCCATGGGAATTCTCACAAAACCCTTCACTACCTAGGTAATCCCTTTTCTTTCCTTGGACCCTTTTCCCCTCCTTACTTTTACATACGATGCAATATAATATCCGGGCTAGGTGGTTATCTTAAATTATATTTATTTGGGTTGAACTTGAAACCTATTAGTTTCCCATAGAGCCGGTCGTGCCGCATTCTTGCACATAATATATACATCAATACCTAAACTGCAGAAGTCCAGTATATGCGAGGCGACCCCGCCTCATCCTAGATCGAAGTCGCCCTGTATCCGTACGAAGGATAGATACTGCGCTCACCTTCGCGCGTATTGAGTGGATGGGGCCAAGAGGCACAGACCGCAGACAAGTCCCCAGATTCGCAAAACCCACCCCGTAGATAATGTGTCATAAATTCTCGCCGCGGTTGCTTGCACTGACTATGGAGTGGCTGAGCAGCGCGAGATTACGGCAGTCCGAGTAGATTCACACTTGTGAATGTGTAGAATAACAGCACACTCTCATTTCTCTCCCTCTCTCTCACACTCTCACTCACGCACACATACCCCCCCTTTTCTTTTCCCCTTTCTATATCATCCTCTTGACCCGCTACCTTGGATCACCACTATTCCACGGGAAGCTTGTGCTTATATGACGTCTGGGGCACGTCTGAATGAAGGGGCGTTGGTAGTTCCACGGATATACGTCCGTCTATAAGCCCCCTCCCAGTAATCAATATTGGATCGTTATCTGGATCGCCGCATCTTTCCAATACTACCTGCTACATAACAACAATTATTTAGTAGGTAGGTAGCGAGCTTGCTGGCTGCACTTTGTCTGATCGGTTACCTTTATCCCCGCAAAAAAATAAAAAATAAAAAAGCTGGCCCTAGATATTCTAGTTCCGTCTGACACACCCGACTCGACATCGAAAATTCCCACTTCTATTTCGTACCCTTCAGCCAGTTGGACGCACTTTCTCGTCAATCAAATTCCGTCGCGTTATCCCAATCTTTCGTTTCGCCCGATTTCTTGTCGTCTGACTGATACATACCGTATCTATTCACATACATAACAAACATTACCTGCATATATACCTAGGTAATTTAGGAATATCGCGGGACTGGACTGGAACTCTTGAGCGAATTTGCCGAGCATTGGGGAATTCGTATGGGAGAAAAATAAAACCAGGGGTTGCAACATTATTCCATCATTTGGATTCCTGCAGTGCGGTGCGTGCGGTGTGTGCGGTGCAGTGCAGTGGGATTTGTGAATTACACAACTGTATCGCTCTCTCTCTCGCTCGCTCTCTCCCTTTCTCTCTCCCTACGCTTCTGGGAGGACGGTTAGCTGCCGAGGCTGCCGCACCGAAGCAGGATCGAAAAGCCGGGGTGGTCGATGAGGCTTTGGAAGTCGCTAAGCAGAAAAAGTCGCTAAAAAAGGCGCTAGACGGCGGAAACGGGGATAACCCAGTTAAGGCGGCAGGTACAAGATTGGAGTACGCGGGACACACTGGTACGCTGGTACCTACATTTACCTGTGTACCAAGGGAAGATACGAAGGTACCTACTTATACATAGGGTACATCGTACTATCTATTATTTGTTGCGGTGCGGTAAGTGACTTTCAATGTTCCTTCTTTTTTTTCTTGGGACCTGATGGCAGGTCAAGTTCTTGGATCATCCACTCGCAGCCGCATTCTTCGCCGCACGCCTCTTCCTTCTTTGGTCCGTCCAACCTCTCATCATCAGTGGAGTCATTCGTACAACATCCCCAGACTATCCCTCAATTGGGCTCTTGAGCACGGGAATTTCTGAACAGGCGTGCCTTTCTACACTATACTACACACTACTACAATTATCTGTTCTACATAGGTATATTATGTATACCCAATACTGTATTTGCTGGTTAATATGCATACAAATATTGTATAATGTACATTGAATTATGTCAATGCCTTACCACATTGGCGTAGTGTAGTGTATTCCACATTTTCCGCACTTTCCACACTTTCCACACTTTCCACCCCCAAAATATCTATCAACTATCATCATGTATCTCCCGCTTCTCTTTCCCTAAAACCCTTGTAACATAGCTTCGCATTAAACTTTCCTTTCCATTTCTTTTTTTTCCTTTCAGGCCTAACTCCAAACACTTCAATTCTTTTTTTTCTCCCCCTTCCGTTCCCGCTTTCCAAGGGTTCCCCACCATCCATCAAGTCCCAGAAGCGACATGACGGAAGAGACATCATTTCTGACCTGAATTTTCCTGTCAGGATCCCTTCTGGATTATCAGACCCCTGCAACCTCGTCCAAGCAGAAAGCTTATAACCCCCCGGTCTTATTAAATGCGGGTTTTGCCTTTCGGACCTGCCTATCACACGGCGCAATCTGGCAATTTTGACTGATCCGATCCCATCGGGTTACCAGCGCCAAAAATCCAAGGACCGCGACCTGCTTGTCTCTCTCTCCAGGACAAAAAACCCAGTTAAACCAAGTTAAACCAGTCTAGCCTAGATTATCTAGCCTGTCCAAAGCCAAGACCTAAGGGCTAAGGCCTTACCCAGCGTACCCAGCGTACCCAGCCAGCCTACCTGCGTTTCTACGTTCCATCAAACTAAGGGCCCATCAAACCCCATCCCACCAACCCAAACAACCTAGACAGAAAGTCAGAGCGAAGAAGAAGCGGCTCCGCAGCCATCTCTCCCCCGCCTTACATTATTTGCGCCAAACCTTACCTGACCTGACTTGACCTGCCTTACCACGACGTTACCTACGCAGCACTACCGTACCACTCCAATCTGAAGTCGAATCTTCGGCGGTCACGAGGATATACTTGTTTGAGTCCTTGGCAGCAACTTCAAATCCACATTACAAGCTAGTCTCCGTGTTCCCATCCCTTCCCCTCCATCCCCCATAACTGTCCCCATCCAGGCTGCCAGGACAGGACATACTTGCCGTTATACCCATTGTCACCGTGCCCGTATCTACTTTCTTAATTGTCTAACCCGAATCTATCATTAACCGCATCCTTCCCCAAACGTCTGATTCTAACCGAACCCTCCCCTTCTTTATTTTCCAACTCCCCCCTTGCCTTTTCTTTTTTTCTTAAAACTTTCTTTTCGTTTCTTTTCCTTTGGCTGTCTGCCAATTTGCGCGTTCTGGCCAGGGAACTTGGCTCGGATTCTTGAGCAGGATAGCGCGCGCAACAACCCCCCGTATTTTAGCGATAGGGTCCCAAGTCCCCACCAATCCGCGTGCGGCTCGTTGCGGCGGACAAGACCAGTGCGCAGTGTTACTCTACACTCACGGTCGAGCCCGCTCGTTTAGTAGACTTGACTTGGGTTGACCGGTGTGCGCCTGGATAACATTTCACAATTTCGCAACTTCACTTATATGCGAATGGGAGGGCAACCGCGACTTTGACCAGGGGTTAAAAATCACAATAGCGCAACCTAACCCGAATTTCCCACAAGACAAGAGACAATCTTTATTTTGGTTTTCTGATGATGACTTGAGTCGCCTAATGCGTGAGTAACGGCCACTCCATGCCAGCGAGTGAAAGCATGACTGCGACCGTCGATTCGGCCTTCGCTCACGACCCTTCAGCTAGCGACGTGTACGACCCGGATGACGTTTTACCCCAGAACAGTCCCTTGATGAAGGCTCACCGCCCCAAACTCGAACCCTCGCCCTCCCCGCCGGCGTTACCTATTCCTAAAGTCAGTCTTTCTTCTACATCGGGTCGGATATCTTCTAATCGACGACAAAAGGTTCGTCCGAGCCTCGGCGATGCAGTATTAATCCATTATCTCGACGGTGGAAAAAGGCCAGAAATCGTCGCCGAGGCATGGTCGCGACCCCTCGCCCGTTACGACGACGACGACGACGGACAAAGTAAAGGGGACACGGAAGAGACGGTCGATGTATCGGGGGATGAGGAGGATACAAGAAGTCACGAGATGTCCCCAGGTCCTGCGCATCGCCACACTTTTCGTGCTGCCGAGTCGTCAGTGTCAAAGTCCATAGACCTGCAGTTTCTTGCGACAAACGCGCTTGCCGCTGCTCAAGCAGCTTCGAAACCGGTAGATACGAATGGTTCGCAAATAGCTGATGACGATTCTAGAGTTGCGCAAAGAGCGACGCCTGCTCCGGGCTTCAGGTCAGATGGCGCTCGAGATGATATCACG
Organism: Daldinia eschscholtzii; assembly: GCA_037126485.1. Lineage (NCBI taxonomy): Eukaryota > Fungi > Ascomycota > Sordariomycetes > Xylariales > Hypoxylaceae > Daldinia > Daldinia eschscholtzii. The sequence continues at coordinate 1,342,574 of JBANMG010000005.1, forward strand.
ATGAAGGATGCAAACCGGCCCGTCCTCCAGGCGCCTATTTCTCCTTATGCGTCGCAGGGTCCGCAGGAGCTGTATTCCCCTCGTAGTTACCCTCCAAATCAGGTCTTGATGCATCCAAACAATGTTCGATCACCTCCTGGATTAAATACTCCCACGGACCGTGGGGAATTGCCCCCAATACAAGAAGTGTCACCCAAATCCGACGCGACCAACCATGATCCGCTGCCTTCCATAAGATCTCAGTTGTTCGATCAGCTCACAGGTCCTACGAAAGAACTGGCTATACACAGCGCACCTCAATATCCTCATTCCCCCCCAGGTGGCCCACCACGTATCGGCGGAATTCCTGGGAGCCATGCGTCGCCTCCAATATCTCCTAACGATGGCTATCGTCCCAGTATACCTTCTCCGGCTCAAACTATCCACTCTATGAGTTCTTACTACTATCAACCCGGCAACAACATGAATCACCACCGATCCGGCCAAGATTACAGCAGCGGTAGTAATACGGATACACCAGGCGCCAGCGGCGGTGATGCTTCGACGCCCGCCACGTCCATCACGGAACGGATGAGCATCGATAATATGACAAACCCTGCTGTTGGCGCGTTCGTTTGTACCGTACAAGGCTGCACTGCGCCCCCATTCCAAACGCAGTATCTGCTCAATTCACATGCAAACGTACATTCTTCCGCTCGTCCACATTATTGTTCCGTGAAAGGATGTCCGCGAAGTGAGGGTGGGAAAGGCTTCAAGCGTAAAAATGAAATGATCCGTCATGGTCTTGTCCATGATTCGCCTGGGTACGTATGTCCGTTCTGTCCAGATCGGGAGCATAAGTACCCCAGGCCGGACAATCTGCAAAGGTAAGATATTTCATTAGTACTGACAAACCGAATCGGGCGGATTTTAATCGTAGAGCTAGGCACGTACGGGTTCACCATGTCGACAAGGATAAGGACGATCCGGCCCTTCGCGACGTGCTTTCGCAACGCCCAGACGGACCTAACCGAGGACGGAGACGTCGCGGCGGCCCATAAAGATGCTCGAGGAGCGGGGTAAAGAAAGAAGAGAGAAGAAAAAAACGATGAACGCGAGGAATGAATGCTTCTGACGATACGATATATTGCCATTCTATTTTAGATGTACATATGGTGCAGATGATATCCCGGAGGGCGGCTGGTTCTAAAGCTTTGGACGCTGGTTGTCGCGTCGTCAATACTTGATTGAGGGATTGGGGGGGCTACTACGGATCATACCTCGACCAAACGGGAGGGAGTTGGCGTTCTGGGCGTAGCCAATTATACCACACAGGGGAGCGCTTATTGTTGGGTTGTTTTCACTTTGCTTTTTGTTTTCCTTTTTTATTTGCGACCATTTTTACTCTCCCATACACCACATATACCTACTCATTCGCTTATTTACCCCCCCTTTTTCCCTCGCCACCGCAATGCATTACTTGACGGCCCAGGGCGGCTTAAGAGAAGGCTAGGTAACCTTGATATGACCACTATTGGTCGAGGAACGCTTCACATCGATCATATAGCTACACATATGCAAATATGTAGCTGGCTACCCACGTGGTAGCCAAGTTAGTCGGTCTAACAAGACAGCTATTTACGCTATAGGTTATTGTCTTGGCATGTTCATGTCTATGCTCGTGTCCGGACCTGGAGGGGTTTCAGTCTTCTAGCAGGAGATACTATGTATGCGTCTGCACTAGACATCATGACAACTTTTGCCAGATCAACGACTTCTAGCCAACGGACCATAGGATTAGACATCATCTGAAGCCAAGATAACTAGGTACCTACTTACCCAGATAGTTAAGGTATAGCTAGCCATCTACGCTTCTCCTATAGAGATAACGTAGAATATAAAATTACGAATTATCTATAACATGCATGATGTTACTACTTCGAGTAAAAAAAAAGAAAAAAAAAACTGACAACGAAAGGAGATGATAAATGATCAATATTACCTACTTAGGTATCAAATACAGCAAGCATTCTCTTGTCTCGGTCTTTATTTCTAGTGAACGTATCGAACTCCTAAAAGCAATAGTTCACGATATATACACCTAGGTGGGTACCTATGACTATGCGAACTACGTAACTACCTCGTAGGATGAGAGGTTAGCTAAAGTACCTAAACAGGTAAACAAGCAGGCAAGCAAGCAAGCACGCAGAAAGTGTATATAAGTATGTCAGGTACTCCATAACGAGAGCCGGTATTCATTTGTTCCTATATTCCTTAGACACACTAGTTGACTACTCCATGCTATCCCATCTATTCCCGTTAACATGGCGTAAGTCATCCGCATACTCGTAATCCCCTTTATATCGCTTATGTAGGTAGTATATACCCCCCCCCCCCTATTGACGTTTCCCATTCTCTCTCTTAAGGGGGGACATATATTTAATCGACCTAGGTAAGTTTAGGTAGATAGATATTCAGGTCGCACAAACCTCAATAGTCAGTCAAGGTAGGTAGGTAGGTAATCACAACCATAATCAACCATCCACCGCCTCCCACGTCCCAACCCTCACAGGTCCTTCACTAAGAATCTCCACCTGCAACTCCCCTCCCCCTCCTCCGTCCGTCGGGTTGTAGTTATATAAGCCCAACTGCTCGACGACAAGCCACAGCCCACGGCCGCGTGGATCGATATCGAAATCCCCCGTGCGCAAGCCGTTAGCACCGACTTCCCTAAATTCGTTCGTGCTGTTGCTATTGTTGTTGTTGCTGTTGTTATTATCATGGCTATCCGTAGACGCAATAACTAGCTTGTCGGGTCCGGTGCCGTACTCAACGCTCGCGCGCACTGTAGGATGCGAGCGCGGCGTGCTGGCGCCTCCTCTGAGCGTATTACCGCGGCAGCCGTCTCGCAATGTCACGACGACGTTCGCGCGCGTGAGTCGGGCCGCTGAAATAGCGACGCGTTTCTTCTTATGAACCACCTCGCTGTCGGAAGACGGCGAAGACGATGACAGTGCAGGTCCGCGAAATAGGAGATCCGGGAGTTGTGTGCGCAGACGGCCTGCGGCGTCGGCCGGCACCGGGGTTACAGCACAGGGGGTGTTAGATCCGACTCGCAGGGTAAAATCGGCGAGGCAGCCAGGCTCGAATGTCGAACAGACGACGGTGTAAGTACCAGCGTCGACAGAGGCCGCTTCGGCGAGCGCGCAACCGCGCCGGTAGTCGCCCGATGTAATAGCCAGGTCGCGGTTTCCGATGGCTGTCACGCGGCGCCCGCCCGCCCAAACTAGGTCGACATGTACGGGGAGGTCGTCGCGGACTGTGGATAGTAAGAGTGAAAGGGGTCCCGCATGGGGGAGAACGAGGCCGAATTGTGGGTTGTCTAAGTAGCTAGAGGAAGCAGCGTTACCGCCGGCGGTGCGACGTGTCCAGGATCCTTTCACGTCTACGTAATGGCGCAAGGCAGGCTCGGCCGGAGCGACAACGAGAGGGGCGCGTGAGAAGAATGATAGGGTAAAAGAGTATTGCGGTAGAGGTAATTCCTGAGTAGCGACAACAACGGTATAGGTGACACCACGCTTGACTTTAAAGGGTGCCAGGGTCTGCGGAGAGTCTACGAAGTCGCCGCGGAAGACGGGTTGGGTGCTTAGCTGTACGCGTTTACCACCGCTATTCGCGAATATGTATATACTCATAAAGCCAAGCTTGCTGGACACTTCGGCGAGAGACGAGATATTAGCGTCGTCATTAGCGGCGCGATGCTTGCGCATAATATCAAGTTCGTCGTTTTGAAAGTGACGGCTTAGTAGGATCCATACATTGTCGTCTGCAGCTGTAGACATAGAGTATTGAGGGTTATGCGCGAAGGAGCCGGTCATGGTAGCCTCGGGGAGTTGCCAGGTAAAGTGGTGATCCTGACGTTCGGTGAAAAGGCTTGGATTCCAATTCAGATAAAGCGATTCGAAGTTCTGCGCCACATCGTCGAAACTGATCCAGAAGGAACCGGGCTTCAGCTTGACTGGTTGATCATCCGTCGCCTGTTGTGATATGTCAAACGACCCTGCCCCTTTCCAGGTGAGACCATCGCACCATGGGTTCTTGACCAGCAATCTCCTACTGCCTGATGCCTCGGACATGTCAAGCACCGCGTAGTCGTGCTCGCCCGCCAACCCCAACGTCTCCTCTTCATCCGGAGACAGCCGTCCTGTTCCTAACGTTACTACCACATCGCCGTAATCGTAAGCCTTCTTGACACGCTTCCACGTGCGATCCCAGTCTACCTCGTCACTCTGTAGGAACAGCTGCTCTGGTATCCAGCCGGTCAAAGCGTATAGGTCGGTTCCAGAGTTACTACCCGGGAAGTCATACCCGCCCCGAACCTTCAGATAGGCCTTCTCCATGAGAGCAGGCCAAATGAGATTCGGATTTTGGCGGTCAACAACGTAAAGAGTGCGGTCCGTTGAGGACGAAGGGAGGCGATCATCGATGACAACTTTCCTGAAGCACCCGTTGAAAAACATGCGAAATATATACTTCCCACTGTCGGAGATCTTTGGCTGTCCGCTCTCAAAGTCTATGGGGAACATCAAGGCCGGTAAGATAGATGTAGGGCCCGGGCGCAGGTGGCGCATACTAGCGCAGAGGCTCGCAACGACAGAGCAGTCCGTTGTTATGTCCTGGACTAGGTCGTAGTCGTTTTGGGCCTCCATTAGGAAGTCGTTGTTCTGTCCAGCAGAATTCGGCGCAGCCTCCCGGCCTAAAATCTCCAATGGTCGTTTCCAGCCTGAGAAGACGGATCTCTGGCGGTCAGATAGAGAAAACTGCGAAGGATCGCTAAAAACATTGCCAGTAAATTCATCAGGGCTAGGGTCCGACTCCCATGGTAGAAAAATACTTCCGTGGAGCCGAGAGTTGCGAAGCAGGATAGCTTGCTCGCTCTTAGGAATCTGACGCACTGGGCGTGGTAGCTTCAGACGCTTCTCTACGGTAGCAACGCTGCCACCAGCTTGACACGACTTCTTGAGACTCTCGGCTTTTGATAGTAAAGATTGGCACTTTTTAATTAAGCGACTTTTCTCGTCTGGGCCAGATGCTCCTTGGGCCGCTTTCATGTAAAGTTCTGCAGCTGCTGTGGCATGATCGAGAGCTTCTTTGCCTTGGGTTTTGGAGGCTAACGCCTCTTGTTCCTAAACAAGGTCAGATATATGATGATTTCTACTAGAGATACTATTTACCTTTGCCTTTGCCTCCATGGAGGATAGGTTTGACTGTTTCGGTTGTTATTGCATCTGAATTCTGAATCAACCGCGCTCGCAAAACAAGCAGGGTATTTAGTAGGTAGGAGAGCCAGGAGTAGTTGGGAAACTCCACGTCAGCTATGACTGGCAAACAACAGCAGCATTATATATATCCCTTCCGTCCGACCTTTTCTAGGACGTGTAAATGAGACTCAAGTTCGCGTTTAACGACCTATGTTATGTGGATAGGCATCAAAGAAGATGGATGTTACACTATAAATAACTGGCATGGCCCATGGAGAGACAACGCATCTCATATTATGGGTATAGCTCCCACCGGATGAATAATCGAGATATATAAGAGAAACGAAGCAAAGAAAAACAATTTGATAATGTTTTACTTCATTTTGACAATTGTATTAGTTGGTGAGATGAGATAATCAACCTACCTACTACCACCCCACATTGGAAACATGTTTGTGTAAGTTGCTACCTGTTAGCGTATGATTCACGATGGTGCTTTCGGGAGCTTTTAATGAATTAGGCTTGTTGCTTCCCAGCTGGGGATTTATTAATTACTTGTTAAACTTTGAATGTACTATGTCGCACAGATAAGCAACTTGGCTTAAGGATAAGGAGGGACTTCATTACATAAGTTAATAACACAACATTGAACCGAAGTAAGTGGATTTCCACCGTAAAGGTAAATTACATATCCGGATTAACAACGTCCCGTTAATGGACCTTACGTCCATAGGCATTAGGTACGGGCACTTTCTTCCTTGCATTCCTTGATATTTAGATAGTACCTAGGTACTACTATAGTACCATGTATGTACTAGGCAGTTGCCGACGGGGGTGGGCCAACCAATATTGGCCGAGGTCCATTATTCACGGGCGCTCTTTTAAACTCGGCTTTGCGTCTTAGATCTCCCGATTTTCGCATCACCGGAGTGACGACGTCAGGACAGCTTCATTGTCCTTCGCAGATCCCGGGGTTTCTTAATATCTTTCTTGTCTTTTTATAGTTACCACAGTAGGTGGTCTGTATTAATTCCCTACCGATATGTATACAGATATCCGAATTGTGTCTCGTATTCCATGGTGCGGTAGCAACTAAACTAAAAAGCGACCAAGTGCCTTTTAACCATACGGCTTTATCCGTCGCGTGCAGGTAGTCTTACTCCCAGGTTTTCGGCTTTGTCAATTGCGATTTAGTCTTTCTCCAAAAACGTCGTCGTTGTCAGCCATAACATCTTCAGAGTACAAACCTCCGATCAAGGCAGATATACTCCATTAAGCCGTAGGAGACATTAACTGGCTGCTATGGCCGTGCAGTCAAAGCCTGCCCCGCTACCTTCATGGGGTTTCGCTGTAGCTGGTGCTACGGGTGCGGTTCTAGCGAATGCTCTAGTATATCCGCTGGATATGTAAGATTTATCTTAGGATTGCGCGGAATCGGCACTAATTACTTGCTTGCTTCCAGAGTTAAAACACGTTTACAAGTCCAGGTCAAGCGGAAACCTGGTGACACGACCGAGCATACAGACCCCCATTACACGTCGACGTGGGACGCTATTACCAAGATCGCGGCGGAAGACGGAGTTAAGGGATTATATGCGGGTATAAACGGCGCCCTATTGGGAGTCGCGTCTACGAACTTCGCCTATTTCTATTGGTATTCGATCGTGCGAGACCTTTACTTCAAATCGCAGAAGACTCCGGCGCCACCATCCACGGCCGTCGAATTGGCATTAGGTGCTGTAGCTGGTGCCGTAGCTCAATTATTCACGATTCCGGTAGCTGTGGTCACGACGAGACAGCAAACACAGAGCAAGGCGGATAGGAAAGGCCTCTTAGATACGGCTCGCGAGGTTATTGAAAGCGAGGATGGCTTTTTCGGTCTTTGGAGGGGGCTGAAAGCTAGCTTGGTGCTGGTAGTTAACCCTGCCATAACATATGGCGCGTATGAGCGATTGAAGGGCGTTTTCTTCCCTGGAAAGGCCCGTTTAACTCCCGGAGAAGCTTTCCGTAAGTTTTTCCTGCTGCGAAGTAAAAGAGCCGAACTAATCATGATCATGCAGTCCTCGGTGCCATGTCGAAAGCATTAGCTACTATTGCAACACAACCTCTAATAGTTGCGAAAGTTGGTCTACAGTCCAAACCCCCGCCGCAACGTCAGGGAAAACCATTTAAGGGATTTATCGAAGTGATGCAATTTATTATCCAGCATGAAGGTCTACTCAGCCTTTTCAAAGGTATTGGACCCCAAATTATAAAGGGATTCCTTGTGCAAGGAATACTCATGATGACTAAAGAACGGTAAGTTTAAGAAGATTATTGCAGCGACTATAGGCATTTTTATACTGACTTCTCTTTTTAGAATGGAATTCCTATTCATCCTCCTATTCAGATACATTCGCAAGATTCGGTCGGAGCATCTCGCCAAAGCGGCTGAGTTAGCAGCAGCCACTGCTTCTAAAGCGAAGCTTCCCGTTCCTATTACAACTAAGTAGCCAAGTCTCCTATGGGCAACTTATTAGAGGCGAATTGAAATAGATATACGCAAGTATATACTAGACCAGGGGCAATGCATTCATATATAATCTCGTTATTAAGTTAGGAGTACAGGCAGACTAGGCGCAAGTACATAAGAATGTCTTTAGGGGTGTTTGGAGGCATGTTTGTGGTCAATAGCTTCTAAGTTTAGTGCGAAATCGATAATAGAACGGAACAAAGCACTCCGCGAATTATCTTGTTATCAGAAATAGCTTTCTCGGCTTGAACATGTCTATCTTTTGTTATACCTGTATTATGTAAATAGTTGCGTAAAAGGAGCTTTAGTATTATTGGAAGGAAGTACCTAGGTACCTTGCTCAGTGTTCTAAATTTATGCCCCCACCCAACGCAAGCCCCCTCTTCCAGGAGCCCCTACCATTTGTCAAAATACTGTGGCTTGACCCTCGCTTAATTTTCTGCCCACAACTGGTAATAGCAGACGCACCAACTGAACTTGCATCTTTTCACTGACAACATCAACCTCAGTCGACTACCGTGTTTCCCCAAACGAACCGACGTCAATACAGTCACAATGGCGAGTAAGTCAAGAATACCATCCTCCGATTATCAGGAAACACTCAGCTTACAATCTTTCCACAGAGTCAAAGAACTCGTCTCAGCACAACCAGTCGCGCAAGGCTCACCGTAATGGGTATGTCTATTTCGAGCCGATCGGACCATTAAGACGAAGCATTCGTCTACACCCGCCGAATCTTAACTAACAAACCGGTGGCGTATAGTATCAAGAAGCCCAAGACCAACCGATACCCGTCTCTGAAGGGAACCGACCCCAAGTTCCGAAGAAACCACCGACATGCTCTTCACGGCACCATGAGGGCTCTGGTACGTTACTCGCCCTATCGCGCGCACATGCACTCCATTACACAGAATGTGTAAATAACGATATACTGACTATTAATACAGAAGGAGCTGAAGGAGGGCAAGCGGGAGACGGCATGAATGAATGGATAAATGGGGTTCCGAGACACGACGTCGCGAATGCGCATCAGGGCACGATTTGGGGTCATTCAGGCATGATCAAGGAGTCAAGGTTATGCATACATTTACTGCTTGTATCCAGGCACAATCTTCTACAGTGAAGATTGATGAAGAGGTAACCAAACTGAGTTACATTCGCCAACGAAATCTCCTGCCTACTTTACGATTTCTCTCGTCTTCCTCATTCTTAAGTTCGGTATAATTGTAAGTTGGGTCCAATTTTCGTGATAGCAAAAAAAACGGCATATGTGTGTACAGCTCTAGGCCTATTTCCATGCCTATCTGCTGAAGGATGTTTCTTCTCGTGCCGAGAGCGGTTCGCCAGTCAATTACCAAACACTTATGCTTCGACCTGCTCTAAGGCAAGAGTGCATGGAGACTAGGCAACATTTCTAGGTGAGCTATACGTTGTTTACTGCTAAACATGTTGTTTCTCTACCTATACAATGTAACGATACATCTACTTGGTATATCAAGTGGACAAGCTAAAATATCATAAGTTTCTAAATTATGTCTTTCATCAGCGCCGTTGTCACGTGACCAGATTTATTATTTAGTTATAATAAACGTGTCTTACATTCTTCTTGGCTTAGTTGAAATAGCGTCGATGTGAAATATCAGGTGTAGAAATTGAAACGTGGGAATGTTCCTAATGTAAACCGCACACGTTCGAAGCAGCTATGTGCTCACGATCCAGTTCGCCAGTTAGTTGGTGGATGGAACATGAAGGGTGTGTGTGTGGATGATCACGCCCTAGTAGGCGACGGTTAGGCGTTTCGAGTTCTCCTAGGCGCACTAATAGGGTGTCTGTACGAGGCGGACGACTCCCGAGGTTTTTTCCAGCAGGTAGGTACAGGTATGCAACCTAATAGGACATAACTCCAGGGGCTACGCTTCAGGGCCCTAAAGGAATTCGTAATTGCCGTTATTTTAGGTGGTGTAATTGGTGCAATTGGTAGTCCTAGGTACTAACGTTGCACGCTGTACTGTGCTACTGTCGCACAATTAGATTGGATTTTAGCGCTGAGCCGTCCAAACACATGCAAGTCGACGCTTCCTGCCTCAAGGCTCAGACTGCGCGGGCTGCGTTCGACTAATAAGGTTAGGAACGCCTTACCAAAAATAAGGTACCTGCCTGCGTGAGTGGACGTTACTACATGTACTTTATGGCGGTGCTTACATTATGTACAACTCGTATCCTATGTACTAGTATGTGCACGCTTTACGTAGGTACTAATAATTTGAAGATTAAAATGCACGATATACATGTACATAACCTTATGTACGTACTTACTTCAGATTTTATGTACGTTTGTACGGATTACTAAACGATCAATGCGCTGCGTTATAGGTTCGAGGTACAAGACCAGTGCTATTACGAGGAAGCGGCCTGGCTATAGCGGGTTGTAGTATCCATTAAAAAAAGGGTTACGGGTTACGGATTACGGATTTCAGGGCGGTCGGTCTTTCTGTTGGAGAGCCTGAGAAAGAGCTTGTGCACTCCATTCGGTAGGATCCCCTTAGTACAATTTTGGTTTGCAGCCTCTGCAGCGGTGCAGCCTTTTGTGCCAAGGGTCTTTCCGAAAAGAGTCCAGGCTTTGTGCCCCGAGTCTGGCCAGTCCTTTACTTTCTAGTCCTCCAGTCTCCCGGGTCAATTCTCTACAGCTTCTTTTTTTCTCCTTCTCCTTCCTTCACATCCTCTTCCTCAGCAGCTCGAGGGTAACCCTGCCGCTGGTTCCTTTCTTTTTGGCCCTGGAGTAGAAATCCATCTCAGTGTTATTGCTTGGTGAGTTCCCCTTGCTTTTTCTTATTCTGCATCTCGTGACCTGTCGCATTCAATTTGGAATCAAGTCAAGTCTCCCTAGATACAATTTATAGACACCATACGATCATGGAGATCTTAGCATCTGTCATCACCATGTCTGACTTGTCGGACTCGTCTTGATTATCTCTCATGTCGTCAGAATTGTTATCTGTCATACGACCTATTCTACACCTACAATCTAACCAGATTTCTTAACTTCGGATTGGATCAGCCTTTGGTCATACCGCCTCCCCTGGCGAGGCGGCGCTGACCTTCAACCAACAATGCATCTCTTACTAACCCATACTTTTCGCAGTCCATCTATCTAATATTCTGCATTATCAATAATCACTTCGTTCCCAACTGCCTCCTTTCAAAGACTCCTTTGAGGTCAGCAGGCTACTGCAGGAGTTCTCGAGAGAAAGAAAAAGGTATTCTACCGTCGTTCTCTGCTAGAGAGTTGAGCTCGAGCCTTGCAAGTCAATTATATCACGAACTACGCATACGGAAAGGCATAACGCTGCGCTTGTCGTTGAGTTGATTCGCCGACTTTTAATTCCTGTCGGTCCCTTCGCCCTGAAAAGTGTCACAAGTTGACCACCAATCCTCGCCGGGCTACTTAGCAACATAAGCGACATCGCTACTACTTCAGTCTTCTATTATAGCAATTCCTCAAGATTATATCATCTCAGGATAGCCTCGCTGCCATCGCTTTGTTGCTATCTTGCAGAATTGAGCATTTTTACCTAGCATTATCTGGCACGATACGAACATTAGCTTTTCGCTATATAATTTAGCTGCCAACGACCTCTTGCAGGCTGCCGAAAATTTGCTACGATAACTCGCGAAACCCCCTTTGGAATCCGCAAACTCAACAATATTACCAACATGAACCGAAACAGCACCCCGGACGCTTCGACTGCTTCGTCGCTTCGTCCACCATCGTCACGAACGGGCACTACTAATAATCATCACCTTCGCGCATCTGCTGACATGGCCGCTCTTGCCGGTCCCGCGACTTCAAACCGTATTCGTCCCTCTTCGGATTTCTACGGCCAGCAGGGCCAAGGTCAGGGGGCCAATGATGCGGATCCGCAGGACAAAGTGACCCAGCAATGGATCGCTGACATTGATCAGTATGAGACGACTTTGGAAGAAATGGCCGCTGCCACCCTGGATCAGGACTTTAAGGACGAACTCAGTGCTATTGAACAGTGGTTTCGAGTCCTCTCCGAGGCTGAGCGTACTGCTGCTTTGTATGCCTTGCTTCAGCAGACTACTCAAGTCCAGATTCGTTTCTTCATCCAGGTTCTCCAGCAAATGGGGAAAAATCACCCCATGTCTGGCGTCCTATCCCCGGCCAATTTTGACAAAGGTATACTTGGCAATAACTGTTTATTTTATTTGTAGTGATTTTGTACTAACTATTCTGCCATCCATAGATCCCATGTCAAATCGCCTTACCGACGCTATGAGCAAGTTGAACGTTGGGTCAGCTAGAAACTCTCTTTCGCAACCCCAAGCCTCGACTAAGAGGCACTCTGGGCTTGACCCGTCAACTATAAACGCTATGTTTCCTGATGCTGCGGCAGCCATTGCTACCGAAAAGGCCAAGTTCACCCAACAAACTGGAAATCAACCCCCCTCGAATCGTAACAGTACGGCTGTAGATGCCCGAAGCCCCTTGGGTGCGCCCACCATCTCTGCGCCTTCTGAAGGACTCGATCCTAATGCACAGAATCCTGCGTCGCCTTGGGCCAGCAGCCACGACCAAAGTGGTTCGCGACCAAAATCATCATCAGGTCAGACTCCTATGGGTCAGTTTGTTCAGCCCCCACCTTCTGCAGGTCTGAGATCGCCTCGACCCCAACTAGGCAGTGGTGGCAACATTCAAAGCACCACGCTTACCGCCCCGGACAAGTCGGTAAATGATTTGCCAATGCTCTCGCCCTACACGGCTGGAAGTGGAAACTGGGCTTCTATGGTGAACACTCCTATGGTTCCGACGTTCAACACGGGTAATTCCGCCAACCAGGCAGACATGGTGGCCAATGCAACGGCAATGAAACTTGCAGCCTTATCCACGGTTAACAACCGTTTCGCCCTCGATGATGTTCGCAAGTACCGAAGAGCCCGTTCTAACGACGCGCCGGGCCAAGGCCAAAACTCTATCCAATCCGGACCTCAGGCATCCAATATCCCTGGCGCAAATATTATTATGGTTAATGAACATGGCCAGGTTCTAAACCGAGATCAGATGCTTGCTCTCCAAAACCAGCAAGTCATGGGTGGGTTCGCGGCCCATAGGTCTCGTCCAAACTCTCCGGGTATAGCGATGCAGGGTTTCGGACAAGTTCCTTTCGCTTCTCCACAGAATAATGGGTTCTTGAGTGCGTACGACAGCGCGCAAAACCCTCTCTTGAACAATGGACTGGGCGCCATCAACATGGGCCAGCTCGGTGTAGGTGTTCCGGAGGGCTACTTGTCCGACCATTCTGATTTGGTTCGTGGCCGATCGCCGCGTGGTCGACGTGGCACTTCGAAGCCCCCCGGAGGACCCTACCGACCCGACCCTTCTACAAGATATACCAGCCTGGTTGAGAAGTCTAAGACTGCACAAGTACACCGAGAATTTGAAGGAATTGAAATGGACGGAGCTGATTGAACTCGATGATAAGGCTCTAGAAGAACGAGGTGTCAACGCCCTTGGAGCTCGTAGGAAGATGCTAAAGGTCTTTGACCAAGTCAAGGGTAAGTACAAATTCATTACCCAATCTTTTTTGTATTAACAGAATTGCTAACACATATACAGAGGCCAAGGCAGAGGGCAAGCTGGGCTAGCCACTGCAACCTAATAGCGGTGATATTTGCCCATTACCACTGGCATTTCACGACTTAAAAACTTAAAAGGAAAAAAGGAGAAAAAAAATTGCATGTGCATGAGCTACGCTGAGAATGTTCGATATGTTCTCGGCCCTGTAGCCCTGAATTGAGATAATTTGTTAGGCCAGGTGATGAGAATAGAGTTTATATGAGCGGTCAGGAAAATATTTTGCTTTTCGCATCGGATAAAGGTTTGGACAACAAACCCAGGTTGAGACTTGATGGCCATGCCGAGAGCCAGAAATCGGTCCCTGAAAGTAGATGAGGTTGATGTTGTAAGGTATACGTGTACACAGATTATTACTATTGAGACGTAAACATCTTTATCCGAAATGAAATGAGGGTCTTCCGGCTGGAAGTTTCGTAATAAGCAAAAGCCTTTGAAGCTATTAGAAATGAATCATCGTGACTTTCATACAGTAGGTAGTTAGTGTTCTCTTGGTTGTCTGTCACTTTACGTGAGGTTGTCTTATAGATTAATCGATTTGTGAGGTTCTCAGGTTCTCATACTGGTTAAGTGCATTCGGGTATGTGGTACCTAGGTAAGTCGTCCTTTTTAGTTAAGAGTGGGACTCGCCACTTACGGTTTGGATGTACTTTCGGTACTTTCCTGCTTGAAATCTTCACTTACACGCAGTGACCCACCATTCATCTTCTTCAACGCGGTTCGCGATATCTTTTACTACCTACTCACCCTAGAAACCATCCTTATTGTTATCCGGAATGGTAAATGATAGGCCTCCGCTGTTCATATCAAGTGGTTGGGGCTAACCAGCTCTATATACGCCGTGTATCATCGGCCTGTTGAATACTAAGTAACCAAGTAACCAAGCAGCTTATGAGCCTACTTCATTCTTCAGGTAAACTAAGAAGCTATCGCTTTCTCCTTTTTACCTTTTTAATAATACCTGCTTCTGCAGCAGTTTGACATCTCACCATGAGTCATCCATTCTCGTCTACATTTGATGCCCTTCAGGCACATTTTACTCAGAAGCCAGACAAGTCGGATACAACAAGTCCTCATGCGGGAAGCACGATCCCGCCGCCTTCACATATACAACCGTCAATGGGTTCTTCTCAAATCCCCTCTGATGCAGGCCAATACAGAACGCTCAGTACAGACCCAGGTTACATGCAAAATGCCTTTCGTCCCTTACAAAACCCAGGCGCGGGAGCGTTCCAATCACATCTCAACAATCATGTCCTTATGCCCAGACCAAGTTATCCGGCGATTCAGCCTTATCCGCCATGGGAAATCCGGCCTCTTCCAATGACAGAAATGCCTTCAATGATGCATCAGCACGCACCTGCCTATCCTAGTGTAGCTAGTGCTCAAGGCTGGAATTTCTCTTCGAGTAATGCGGCAAGAGATGTTCCTATCTCTCAGCCGCAAAACTTAGCGGGCGAGCCACGCAGCTTGCAAGTTAATGCAACGAACCAAGAGATGGCTATGGAAAAAGAAGCAGATCCGATGGATTCTGCCACTGATGCACTCCTGGAACGACAGAATCACCTCAACGCGGAAAACCCAATGCCAAAGCTGCCTCCTATGCGAGGGCTCATAAGAAAGTATCTCCGCGCTGATATCAAGCCGGACCGCCCTCGAGGTGGCCGCGGTGGTCGAGGTGCCAAGAAGCGAGGCCCTCGGAAGGCTGCTGAGCCAACAGGCGATATCAAATACCGTCTTAATATGGCTTCAAATGCGTACATGGATGGGCGCATCGATGAAGCCATCGACTTTGTAAATGATGCTATTCGTATCAATGCTGAGACCTACAGGGCTTGGGTTCTCTTGGCCTCGTTGCGCCAGGAGAAGGGTGATAGAGAGGGTCACTTTCACGCACGTTTGTTTGCCGCCCATTTACAGCCCAAAATCATAGACGAGTGGCTCCAGTGTGCAGAGTTGGCCATTGCTCTCCGAGAGGAGTTTCCGGAACAGGCAGATGAGTACCTCGACAATGCCGATAAGCTTTACTCGAGGGCCTTGAGAATCGACAGCAAGCATAGTGGAGCACGTCATGGGAGAGCCGCGGTGCGATTTGAAATGGGCCATCTCAAGTCCGCAGTCAAGGACTATGCCGCCTTGGTTGAGCAGTGCCCTTTCGATATATACGCCATTCGTAGCTACGCTGAAATATGCGTTTTGCTTGCCGACACCGGCAAACCGCGTTTCGCTGACGGCCCTAAGAAAGTCATAGAAGCGTATCGACGTTGCATCGCTCACTTTCGAGAAAATGGATTCGACATTCAATATCCTTTCGACTGGCAAGACATAAAAATATTTGTCGAGCTTTTAGCATATATTGAACAGTTTCAAGAGGCCATTTATGAGCTGAAGTCATTGTCAAGATGGCTCCTAACACGTTCAGAGGAGACGTTCTGGGATAGTCAAGGGGATGACCGCGAGTGGGATGAAGACAACTTGCGACGATCAGAAGTAGAGCAGTACCAAGAAGGGAAGCACCCTGCTTTATCTTACGGCAAGGGTCTTCCATTGGAACTAAGAGCAAAACTTGCTGTATATCGCCTCAAACTTGATCAAGAGGATGAAGCTATGGTAAGACGATTCTTCCTGACCTCGTTATAAAAACAAGAACTAACATAAATCAGCGTCACTTGGCGTTTATTGATCCGGATACCTTCAACACGCCCGAACTACTGTTGGAGCATTCACATCTCATGACCGATGTAGGCTCAGCATTATACGAAGCGGGCCACCTGCCTATGGCCTTACGCTTTTTTGAGCCGCTCCGAGAACCTGATCTTCTTGATACCGAGTCTCTCATTCGGGCAGGTCAGTGCTATTTGGACGCAGGAGATAAAAGACAAGCCGAAGAATGCTTTACGACCGCCATCGAACAGGATGACGCCAATAGTGAGGCTTGCATTGATGCGCGCTACGAATTGGCGAAGATGTACGAAGCTGCCAGGGAAGAAAGGGAAGCCTATATCCTCGTAAATGAAGCTATCAAACTACAGGAGGCTCACGACCAAGCTCGCGAAGAAGCTCGCGGAGATGATGAAGATTTAGGAGAGGATAATGAAGAAGGCCGCGGGTCTGACGACGATACTTCCTTACTTGAAACTGCCTTGGGACGTGTTACTGGAGAAGAGATGGGCGTGAACCAAAAGCGAGCCAAGCGTCTACTTAAACCCAAGGGAGAGAAGCCGAAATTGAAACCGAGGGAACGCAAACCCAGAGCACGGCCAGACCCATCAAGGAGACGTCGGAAGTTGTTTGGTCGCAGCGAGGAAATGCAACTGGAAGAGAGGAGAAGAGCAGAAGAACTATCCGAAGCCTGGAAGGTTGTGCGTGACTCGCGGGTCTCATCTGAAGCCGACGCCACTGGTCCTTCCAATGCATTCTTATCGGCAGCTCGAGTTCTCGTTGATGATTTTAGATCATACAAGGACTTTTACAGCTGGGACAAGTATCTGGCACATCTTGGCATAAATCAAGCCCGCGAGAAAGTCGAGGCCCGAAAGGGAAATCCAAACCTTCTGGCTATGGCAGAGCGTCTATCCAACAGTAAGTTGCACTACCCGGGTACTAATAACCCTATGCTAACCTAATTGTAGACCTAGGTCCAGAGGACTCTGGTGCCGACAAGCAGGTTAAAGTAGCCGTAAGTTATCGAGGAGTTTCGTTTGCCGAGTGGCTTGACCTGTTCCTCGAATATGCCATTGGTCTAGCTCAAGTTGGAAGATTCCAGGAAGCTTATAAAGTATGCGAATCTGCCCGTGATACTACGATATTCTCCAAGTCCAAAGAGGACGTGTTCTTAATACACATAACGTGGGCCGGTAAGACGCTATTCCCAGACTATGCGATGCGACTTATAGCTAATGAAATACAGCATGCGCATTACGTAGTAGAGACGAGGAGACGTGCGTCGCCACAGCTCGTTGGCTCATGAGGGAATACCAATACGACACAGACCCTTTCCGGATGTTCTCCGCCTTATCCAGGCTATGTCCATCTCCAGCGTCATGGTATGCTTCAGGTCCCGTCCAGAAGTATATGCTCCGACAGATCAAGCTTATGGATCGCGCTATTACCGCGGCTGGGGCTAAAGACAGCGAGGACGAAGATGGTGCACCTAGCAGCAGGGCATACCCAAGTAAGGAGCTGGACATCACGTTGCTAATGCTTTACGGACATATTCTATTCATATCGAATAGCTTTACCTACGCACTTAGTAAGTGGAAAGACGGCCATGACAACTCCACGACTTGTTTACGACTATATACTGACACTATTATAGATTACTTTATGAGAGCATATACCCTGGATCCAACCAACAGCATGGTCATCCTCAGTGTTGGCCATTGTTATGTCCACTACGCATTGAAAAGGCAAGCTGAGAACCGACAATTCCTCCTGACCCAGGGTTTCCTTTTCCTGCATCAGTACTACGACCTCAAAGTAGCCTCGCCAGACCCGGCGCAAAGACAGGAAGCCCACTACAACATGGCGCGTAGCTACCATGCAATCGGCATCCCGCATCTCGCCGTGGAGTACTACCAGCGCGTGCTCCGGGATGTACCTGACGACTCTAGAAATGGTATCATGGGCCGTGATGACCTAACCCAGGAGGCAGCATATAATCTTCAGCAGATTTACTGGGCGGGTGGAGATGTGGAGGCTATTAAGGGGATCGCAGAAAGATATTTGGTTCTTTAAGCATGGTGAAGCATTAGAAGGAGGGCGATGGCTCACATCTGTTTTGACAGCGTTGTGGAATGGTCTGAGTTAGCTAGATGACGTTAATTGATACCCACGGCTTTGTCGCCGAACATTCTATCTTACCCCCTTTGGTCACAAGAAGCTCAAATCAATTACAGTTACTACTCCACTAGCCGATCAATAAGCTCCTTCGCGACTCCACGAATCAAGTTTGACCGCGGGGTGTTTAATTATTACTGTGCATTGGTCTGGATGGCTAATGCAAGGGACAGACAGTGTATCTCGTTCCGATGAGGTTTTGGTTGACAAGCTAAGTGTTGGTGCAAGATAGCCTCAAAGAAGAAGACTCGAACCCTGAGATCGTGATGCCAAGGGAAATAATCCCAGATATGCATCTTATTGCCGGTCGCACGGCATGGCGTTGGTAAGGCGAGCCGGGCAAACCGGGCACGGTACGCAAACAGGGGTCGAGACGTCAAAACCTCCAATACTTCCGATCGTCGTCTTAGTATTATCATCATCGAACTAAACTGACGTGACGAAGTGTTCTTTTGCTTTTTTTTTTTTTTTTTTTTTTTTCTACAGGTAATCTACCGGAACGAGAAGTATACTGGTTATTATGTTTCAGAGTTACTGAAGAATGATGCTGATGAGAGGTGGTGACATAGAACTGACGACATCTCTTCTTCCCCAGGAACAACTGGGCGGGTCCGTGCCCCCTTTTTCTCAGCCCTACGGTTGACATCTGTGGCATACTTACTGTGTAATTGTTATGACATGGAACAGCAGGTTGAATGATATTACGGGCATATTGCCAGACTCGTCTCGTCGTATTAGTCTATTCACTATAATCACAATGAGCTATAACAAACTGTTTACTTACCCCTTGCCTATTACGTGGAGCTTTGGCTCCGGTGGTCGTAGTCACAGAAGTGCGATATCATAACTACGTTTCACACCGCACAAGTTCATCTCTGTGCATTGCATTGAATTCTCCCACCGGGGGCCTGGAGCCCGGTGTGGCCTGACTTCTACTACTGCAAGCCACGATCCCTCGTTTCGCGGTGAGCACGCACGCACGCACGCCGAAGTCTTGATATCAGAATTACGAAACCGGTTTCTCATCACTGACCACGACCACGTACGTCTATGACTTCATGACGACCGGAAACTCCTGAAGATCTATCCCTTGCCACTTTGTTCTTCGTCTCGTCGAAAGGGGGTCCGACGAGGATATAAGGGGTCGAATCCGTCCCGTTCCTCGACGAGTGTTTTTTTCTCAGCATCAGCATCAGCATCAATATCAGCGACAATAACATCTACATCTGGATTGATAACATCGATATCGACAACAAGATTTCAAAAACAAACATAAAGCACAGCACAGCGAAGCTAGTTAACGACGACCACGGCTATCCTCGCAGCAATCCTCGACCCGACCCTCTGCCAGCATCTGCAAGACATAGCCACTATGCCTCAGTACAAGACCGGCCAGACCGTCCGCTACAAGCCCGTCGGCGGGCCCGACTCTAACACCTCGGAGAGCACGGGCAAGATCACCGACGTCATCACTGAGCCCGGCGTCCAGGCCGACCGCAACGTTCAGGCTAGTTCTGACGACCCCCGTTATGAGGTATGCTGTTTATTTCATTACTTTTGAGTCTTCTCTCCCCATAGTTACTTGTATTCCAGGTACTTATATGCGGCTGAGGTATGACACTAACGCAACAAATAGATCCAGAACGACAACACGGGCAAAGTTACCTCCGTGTATGAGAAGAACATCCTCGGTACGGCTTAAAAAGCCACAGAACATGAGAGATCGCTCAGAGTGTTTTGAAATGTCGTACTTGTTGAGTTGAGAGTCTGGGAGCTTGTTTGTTGGAATTTGGGGATGGCGTCGATCATTTTGAAACTGTTACTTGACTACTATCTGCTGCTAGCGATTAGACCAGCTAATAGAGTGACAAGCACGTATTTCCATCGCGGAAACATAAAGTTCTTGAGGCATCTTATGTGAAATATCTTGTCCGTGACATTGTCTTCCCAAAGGATCTCATACACAATCTAGGTAGACTTTGTTATAAGGTGAGAATGTTTGACACATTTTCAAGTCTTACCATTTATATATATATACATGGACACTAGCCCTGTATAATTAAAGTCGTACATATACCTACTCCCAGCAATCACACTAATTGCTAGAGTCGTGCCTCTCACGATAAAGTTAACATCATATTAATCACTCTCACATAATGGATTCCGCAAAACAACAGCCAAGTAGCAAGAAATCTCAAATCGTATTCACATCACCATGCTCGTGTAGAGAAATAACAATTAAGGTACCTGTCAGTTCGCCCTTTCGAACACACGCCCCAAACCAAAAAGGTCGCGCTCTCTCTTTCCTCTTTTTCTTATAAAAAAAGAGAACAAATCCAAGCGACGTCCTTTCCGTTCCGGCAAAAAGCGTAAATAAGCAAGCGAGAATATATACAGCAGCGCGGGTTGCTATATACGAAGAGAGACTAAGTTTCGATGGGTTCTAGCTAGAGAGGTTATACAAACCCCCCGTGGACCGGCGGTAACAGGAGGGAGGAAAAAAAAAAAAGAGAAACACCGGGCTCCCTTTTGTCCCTCCGTCCGCACAACCCTGAGGGGGTCGGGAATGACGATGATGATGACGATGACGATGATGAAACTTTGTATGCAACCACTACCACCACCACTACTTTCTTTCCAAATCCGTCGCGTAGCTCGGGAGGGGGAAAAACAGCTAAACGTAAAAATCGCAAAAACGCAAAACATACCGCGACGTCGTCGGCTCGGCTTTCGGCAGTAGACTTCGTAGACGATGGACATTTTGTTGTTGTTCTTGATGATGTTGTTGGAACAGACCCGGGGACATAACAAAAGAGAGGGATATGGGTATGTGCCTAATTCAAGAAAAAAGCAGAAAAACAAAGATTTCCAGATAGGTATTGATGGCATGGGGTATGGGTATGGTATTCCGTGATGATGAAGGATGAGGGTATGATATTCAGAACTCTCGCGTCTCCCATTCTTCGCTCCCCTGGACCGCCCGCACCCGGCATGAGGTGTATACAAAGACACATGATTCAAAAAAAAAAATTACACAAATAATCTCCTTTACTCCGAGCGCCCTACACCGATTATGTTGTTGTCAAAGTTTGGGGGTAAGGCCGTAAAGGAAGAGGGCAACAAAACTGAAGTAAACAAAAAGAGGTCGGCCAGAAGTGAAAACGAAGTAGACAAGAACACAATTTGTAGCCTATTCAAAACAACAGCAGGGTGACGCGATGGGGGAAACGCCGGCCTCATGCGAATACTGAAGAAACGAAGAATACGGTCTATACCGTGCCTCGAAGGCGTTGCTTGCGGGCTAACCAGTCCCCAAGCATATTATCCAGTTGCTATAAAATTGTTAGCCTCAAGTCAACGCAATATCATAAACCATACGGGAAGACATACCGTTGTAATCTCGGCCAATCTTGCATTCTGCTCGCGGAACAGAGAGCCTACGACAGGATGGTCGGGGCCCGCGGGCGCAACGTCGTTCTTATCGTAAACGATGACCAACAGATCCCGGATATCAGAACCCGAGTCAAAGAATGCGCGAAGATTAGCGTCGTTCCAAGTCGAAGTAGTCGTTGCCGAAGTAGACGTTGTCACAGAGTCTTGCTTTCCATGAGTCCTATCTTCTGTATCTACCGGCTCTGGAGAGGGCGATGATTCAGGGGAAGATTGTCCCTCCTGACTAGAAGTATCGACCATAAGAGCGGGCGGGTTGGAAGGCGAGGCCTGAACAGGAGATTCTGAAAGCCGCTCCTCCCCGGCCGGGCGTTGAGGCTTTGCCGTTTGATCACTAGCCTCAGATGCTGACGTTTGAGTACTGACGTAGCTGTCCGGATAAGCCCCAGGCAGAACTGGCCGCGTTTGTTTGACATCAGGTGGCTGCCTTGTAGGTTCAGGGGGTGACCTAGTCGGCTGTGGTGTAGACTCGTCTTCCTCAGCTGAATCGAAGTCGTCAAGTTCAAGTCGTGATTTGGCCTTGGTAACCTTCTGCGGTTTACTTTCCTGCTCCTTTGTAAGAATTGACTTCGGGCCAGCCTTCTCGTTCTTCTGAGATGACCGGTCTGGGCTTTCAAGCCGATCAGCCTCTACCATCCTCAATGTCGCTGGAGGCACGTTCGCTACATTGTTACTTCTAGCTTCCGATGCCAGCATGGGACCCCGCTCGGAATCCGCCTGCGACGTCAGGATGCCAGGTTTGCGCGTGGGTGAAGGGTCGGTCCTAGGCTGTTGTTTCTGAAGCTTGCTCGTGTTCCGCTGAGGTCCGTTGGCCTTTTCAGGCGACAGGTCCGCATCGGCCGCGTGCACTTCCTCCGAATCCCTCTCCGCCGCATCAGCACCGGCATCTAGAGACCGCTTACCAAATGAATCGGCGTCATCGTCAATAGACTTCTTCTTCTCCTTCCTCGAGAAGAAACTCCGAATGGCACTTGGTTTCTTCTCCTTTTCTTTCTTCTTCTTGTCATCCTTGTTTCTATCAGGGGTGAGCTCTTTATCTAGACTCGGTCGTTGCCGCAGTGACTCTTTCGAGTCGCGCGGCTCGTTATCATCCCGTAGCAGGCCAGGAGTCAACGTGATCTTCTTAGTTTCTATCGTCTCGTCCTTAAAGAAAGAATCTGTGTTCCTAACAGTGCCGTTTCTTGTAACCCGCTCAGTCTTGGGATCGAAAATCTCGTTACTGTCCCTGCGAACATCATTCTGGGTAACTGATAGCAAGTTGTCTTTATCTTCAGCTTTAGCCGAGTCAGATTTGACCTGTTTCTGCTGACCTTTAGGCTTGAGCGGTTCCACCCTTGCCGATTCATCGTCATCCGAGGCATCATCTACTGATGATGATTTCTGCTCTTGCTTCTGAGCTTGTTGTCCTTGCTCGTCAAGTTCTTTCTCGCTGTCCGCATCCTCCTCGTCACTAGAAAATTCGGGGTCGGAGTAGTCGACGTAAGTAGGGGCTGTGAAAGTGACAGTCTTCTTCCTTCTCCTAATCGCCGTCTTTATAGCGCCTTTGGGTTTCTCTGCTTTGTCGCCAAGCATCGTGGCCGATAGCTAGTACATGGTTAGAGCTAAGCCTTTAGTCTTATTCGAGTATAATTACGTACGTCAATGTTTCGGTGCTTGTTGAGACGTGCTAGCCTTTCGGTAGGCGTCTCGATGTGTTCGGCTGGTAAGTATCCTGGTATCGAAATGTGAGTATAGAGATAGGCTTCGAGTATCCCAACGGCCCATACCTATGCTACTATCCTTGACAACCCTCACAAGCCACCAGTAACTATTACTATCGTCAAGTAGCACCATGGTATCGCCCTTGGTAGCATTGGCCTGGCCCTCAACCGTAGCGACGAAAGTATGGAGAGCGTAAACGAACTCGAAATCGATATCCTCTAAGTCTTGTAAGTCTTTACCACCCCAGCCAACATCAAGGAATCTAGGATCAGTGGTCAAGAAAATATCGTCATAATCATCATCATCCTCTTCGGAGGCATTGTAAGGAAGTAGAGAGTATGGCGAAATCATGAACTCTTCTTCATCCGATTCAGTTTCGATGGTTCGCATGTCCGATTGGC
The DNA here is from genome assembly GCA_037126485.1 of Daldinia eschscholtzii. Classification (NCBI taxonomy): domain Eukaryota; kingdom Fungi; phylum Ascomycota; class Sordariomycetes; order Xylariales; family Hypoxylaceae; genus Daldinia; species Daldinia eschscholtzii. Next base: position 1,366,373 of record JBANMG010000005.1, read on the forward strand.
GTTTCGGAGGGAAGCATGCGGTCGAGGACTGTGACTCGGAGGTAACATGTTGGTTAATGTTCTCTCCCTCGATCGGCTGCCCTGTTTCATTTACCAGATCCGTCGCGTATATTTCCTACATGCTCGATTCGGATTCGTGTAGTGACAGGTCGTCCAGGTCTTCGGTTTGGTTCGCGTAGTCGGTCGAGTCGTTATACTCACCAGGAAAAGGATGATGATGATTTGACTTGTGAACAGGAGCCTTGCTTGCCTGTTGATCTAGGGGTTGTATAGGTAGTTGTTCAACAGATTTGAGACACGGTGAAGGTATTCTCATCTCGCTGGGTGCTGGATTGAGGGAAACGGGGTGCGAAGCCAGAGGACGCAACGAGTCGACGCGCCGTGGCCAAGCAGGAGGCGGAAGAATGTACCCACCATCTTCAATTGAAGGAGAGCTCGAAATCTTATCCATCATGTCATCATCCAGGTCGTCATCCGCGTTTGCGTCCATGTCGCCATCGTCGGAGCCATTCCCCGTAGCGCCTCCATTCTGCGCGATTGCGAGCGCATCTTCGGATTGCATCTTGTTGCCATTCAAGGAGTTGGCGAGTTGTTCGGCGTACTGTTGTAAATCGCTACTATTGTCACCATCGGACCACGAGATTCTAGGACTTCGAGCTTCCTCGTCAGCCCTGTCGTCTTCAACTTCGCGCAAAGTCTCAGCCTGGTGCGGCGCGAGTAACCCGTTCGGCGGCTCGTTCGACGAGAAAGATTTGTGGTTCTTAGCAGAAGGCGTGTTTTGACTTTGAAGATCAATGGTGTCTGTAGAAATCGAAAAAGGACCAAATTATTAGCACGGCACAAGGAACAAAAAATTCATAATTTCGAAGACAAGGGGTCGGTTAGATGTTGCATTGTAATAATTTTCCCAGAAAATTTCCCCCTTCTCCCCTTAGCCCTTTCAGAGGCTAGCTGGTTCATATGTAGATCCAACTCACCTGCGCGAATCATCTGGGGTCTGGTCATGGCTGTTACTTTTCCAAGAGTCCGCGGAATCAATTCCCACGGATCAGTGTTAAATGAACTTTGATATGGGTCCGCCCGTTCATAACAGCAGCAATCGATAATGCTTTATCCTAAACTCTTTTTATTTTTATTTTTTTTTATGTTCCCGCCTCGTGCTGTATTCGTTCTCCCTCTTCCCTAGCCTCTTCCACGTCCTACGCCTTGGTGGTGGATTGTCGCAAGGGGTTGGGGGAAAACTGGTCGGAGCGTCTTGACCATAGACCAAACCAATGTCCACCTACTAACTTTATTTCCTCGAAACTTGACACCCAGTACAAAGATCGGCATGCGATTGAACTTCGCGCAAATCTCGGGCCAATTGTGTCGAATTGTGCCGTGTGTTGGGTTCTAAGAATAGATGGTTATGTTATAACCATTGAAATGGAATAAAATGAATGGATGTGGTGAGATGAGATGGGGGAGTATTACATATGCCTCGAAGAAAAAAAAAATTCCTGGTTATCAGTAAAGTATGACTACTAGGCTCGGGGAATCAGTGATCAGATACTATGCACGTACAACGAAAATGCGAAAGGAGGCCCTGCAGATTGCAGTCTAGTTCGGGTTGGTCTGAAACAAGGTACTGGGCAGGGGGGGTTTCTGAATGAGTGGGCGTGGCAGACGTTAAGATGAGGGCGACAAAACTTTACAGTTGTCACCTTTGTCAACTTGGTGGGGCACCACTACCGAGATAGGTATTAGCTACCTCATACCGGCCTAGCGTATTCCTTAATTCCCAAGTAGACAGTACAATAATAGTAACTTTGTCCTCTTTCCCGTCCTCCCCCACATAGTAGACGTGAGGGCTAAATATAAGTTTTCTTTCCCCATACCTGCATATCCCGTGTCACCGTGAGATGCATGAGATACATATAACAAGCAGCAAGCAAACGTCAATAATCTACAGTTGGCGCATAGATCTCATTAACCAACTATCTGAATATCATACACGACATAGTAGTCATGGCCCCATTTTCTTCGCACCCCACTACTCATAATAAAACTGTCTTCGTAGGTTTGATTATGACTAGTTGAGGATATTAGGGGCCAGAAACGGATAACATTCTTTTTCTTATACACAAGTTGTGTACCTAAACTAACAGGTAACTTACATGTATGACTTAGGTTCTTCGAAGTCGTCATAGAGATGCCGAGGAAAAGCTCTAGTATAAAACAATGATTTGTATCTATTTGGCCACTGCATTAGGTAGTTAGCTTTTTTATTTTTATTCTTATTTTTCTTGACATAATTTACAAACGCAGATCTCAAACTACTTGCAGCTTGGTTATAGAAAATGCAATGTAGCAATGCATATCTATAGCGTATTAACTCTTCCTTCAAAAAGCTCCAATTACACAATTACTATACCCAAATAGTCTGTTATGTCTTGTACACTAATATTGCATTGCTGGCATGTGAATTGAACATATGCATGTCAACTACGCTATTGTCAACGGCAACCCAGATAGCTCATTCCAAGGAACCGTCTATTCATTGCATGCGAGTCTCACAAAAAAGAATCGGTGAGTAAAACAATATGTGCCTTATGTACAGATTTACTCCACAGTCATAATAGACAACCGACTAGTTACATACATCAAAGATCCAGTCTTGTTGTCTCTTCCAACCTTCTTGCCCCTGCTTCAAAGCCCTACCCACTATAGTATAGTCTGGTGGTTCCTGCGTTAGTGCAGAGCATGCATGGGCCGATATCGTGGAGTAAGTCCGCAGTTCTGAGGCCAAATCGGCGACCAAGAATTTCCCAAATAAGCGCCTACTGGGAAACACGCCCCCGGGCACAAACTTACGGAATGCACACCGCAGCTATACGCGAAACCTATGTTAGGTATTGTAGAAACACATTCATATGTATGTATCTACTACTGGAAGGTTGTAAAATCCAAGAAGTGGCGGTATTTGTCAATCATTCAATGTGTCTTGATTACAAGTTTATTAACAATTGTCAACTTTGCTGTGAAATGGCATCAAGACGTGCCTTTGAACGTAAATGATTGTATCAGTTTTTTATGTGTCTAAACTACACGTTTGAATTATATAGAGAGATCATGGTTATACCGACTTTTGGTACCTTTATTCGTAGCCACAAGCCGGCTTACGCGCCGGAGTCCGGCCGTGTGGCTAACATCTTGACATCATGGACTCTAATTTGAAAAGCAAATTCTACCTTTAGATAATAGAAGCCTGTTGATAATAGATTTGGTAGCCAAGCTGTAAGTCAGTCATATTAGCCAAACTCCTATAATGGGGAAGCCACGAGTGATTTACTGGTTTCGAACAGATCTTCGACTACACGACTCTCCTGCTTTAAGAGCAGCGCTTGACTTAGATCCCAGTGTTCTATGGCCTATATTTACATGGGACCCTCACTATGTATACAGAGTTAAAGGGGGGATAAACAGATGGCAATACTTGTGAGCTTCGAGTTCAAATATCGGAATTATGAACTCGGTCACTAATGTTAATAGACTCGACTGTCAGACTGATCTTTCAAAATCTATTCAAAATCTCAATCCCAAATCTAAACTTTTTGTTTTACGCGAAGCTCCGCAGACATTATTCCCCAAATTATTTAAAGCTTGGGATGTAACACATCTGGTGTTTGAAAAGGACACAGATGCTTATGCCCGAGAAAGAGATAGAGTCGTGATAGCATTAGCAGAAAAGGCTGGTATCCAAGTGGTCTCTCGGTATGGACGTACGCTATGGGATAGCGATGAGGTTGTCGCCAAGCATGGAGGTAAACCAACTATGTCTATCACCCAGCTTCAAGCTGCCGGTAAAAAGGTTGGGGAGATTCCCAGGCCCATACCCGCACCAGACTATCTCCCAGACCCAGGAGATATGCCCATAGATTTTGAACAGAGAAAACCAGAAACTGAACCCGACATCAATGCTCCGCTCCGGGATGATGTTGAAGATACCTACTCACATATTGCGGGGCCTCAAGGGGACTTCGCTATTGCGACGCTTGACGAGCTTGGGTTCTCGGCTGCACCTACTACGCCACACCGTGGTGGTGAGACAAACGCTCTCAAGCAGCTAGAAGGTCTCTTCTCAGATGAGAAATATGCAGCTACTTTTCAGAAGCCGAAAACCAGTCCAGCTGCTTTTCAGCCGCAATCAACGACCCTATTATCGCCGATGCTGCATTTCGGTGCGCTTTCGCCACGTCTTTTCTATTGGAAAGCGCAAGATCTGGTCGAAAAATATGGTAAAGGGGCATCCACACCCCCTGAAAGTCTGACTGGTCAACTGCTGTTTCGGGATATGTACTTTGCGGCCTATGCAGCGATCGGATCTCCCTTCGGTGAGTTGAGCTTATTTCCAAGTAGCCCATAGTCCCTATCCTATACAAGCATGTTTCTAATTTTATATGTATTATAGTTCAAACCATCAACAATGCATATTGCAGGTTTATTCCTTGGCACCTGCCCTCTAAAATAGGAGAAACTGAGACAGGCGGTAATGCAATCAGTGGTGAGTATCATGTTGACTCGCCCCAGGCGGAGGAGTGGTTTGTGCGCTGGAAGATGGGTGTGACTGGGTTTCCGTTCGTTGACGCTATGATGCGCCAGTTACGCATTGAAGGCTGGATCCATCACTTAGGGCGCCATATGGTAGCTTGCTTTCTCACTAGAGGCGGATGCTACGTACATTGGGAACGGGGTGCCGACGTTTTTGAAGAGTGGTTGATCGACCATGAGCCGGCTAGCAATGCTGGCAACTGGCAATGGATGAGCTGTACTGCCTTCTACTCCCAGTACTATCGCTGCTATAGCCCCATAGCTTTCGGACAGAAGTGGGACAAGAAAGGCGAGTTTATAAGAAAATGGGTGCCCGAGCTGAAGAACTTGGACGAAAAGTTCATCTACGAACCATGGAAAGCTAGCAAAGCAGCACTAGACGAAGCCGGTGTGATAATTGAAGGGGACGGACTGCACGAGGGAACGGAGGGAACCTATCCTGCACCAATGTTTGACTTTGGGCAGAGGAGAAGCGCGTGTATTGCTGCTATGAAGAGGGCCTATTCCATTGGAATATATGGAAATAATGATAAAGCCAAGGATGGGACATGGAAGCGATTGTTTGAAGAGGCCGGTGAAACAGAAATGGAAGGTTTTGGTGGAAGCAGCAGTGGAAAGGGGCAAATAGACCAAGCTAGCAATCAAGATGAAAGTGGAAAGGGCGGTCTCAAGCATGCAAATCAGGGCATAGCAGTTAAGGAAGGACCGATGGATAAGTTTGCTAAGAGACTAAAGAAGTAAACTTGTAACGATGACTGATTCAAAAAAGTCTTACAGCAAAGGCGTTGTAAGTTGCAACTCAGATCGAAACTTCCACTAACGTCTACCTAGGTAGTTATTCTTTACATTGTAACTTTTCATTTCTACCTTCCACCTAATCCATTACTCATGCTAGAGTTTGTCTTAGCGACTGCTAAAATAAAAAAGTATCAATGGTCAACGAATACGTACGTTTGGCTTTTGTCCAACCTCCTGCGACGTAATCAGCTCATGAGCAATATTTTATTAATATCCGTCCTTAGAATATTGTCACATCCCCACAAACTGGCTGTTCCTTACGTGACTTATCTTGGACACTACCCCAGCTTTGTATCGAACAGATATTAATGTCTATCCGTTTGATTATTTGTATGAACCCCTTGCTCGGCTACAAATATTCTCTTGATACCATTACTACAAGACACTTATATAGTAAAGCTCCCCTTTACATCGGCTATATCTTGTAATGACAACTAAACAGTCTAGGCAACTTCGCAGCGCATTTTGTCGCCAAGCCAAAAGACGAAATACAACCATAGCTACATTTTACGATAGGATAATCAGTCGTAGCAGGAAACGTCAGAAAGAACCTGACGCTATGTCGACTCCAGCCTTACCCACGACATATTCCGCAGATTACGATGATGGGTTTGCGCAAGCCTTGCGGCAGACAAGGCTCCCTAAGACCTTAGCGTCGCAGCATCTTTTTCAACACACTACTTCCTCATACCCTTCAAGTATACAGCCTGCCTCCCCCAGAGAGATTGGTAGCCTGGCCCTGGGAATATGTTTCCTAGTTCTGCTTATGGGATGGCTTCTCTTTGTGGGGATACGGGCAAGCGTCAGGTCCTTGGCTACGAGGAGAGGCAAGACAGCGAAAACAATGGACCTCGAGTATTGTCATATACTAGAGGAACGACCCGCAAGAAAGGATACGTCGCTCTTATCCAAGTTGAGAACAGTATCGGCGGAAAAGCTTATTAAATCAGCCTGGCGCAAGGGCGCAGATCTTGCTACTAGTATTGAAAGGGATGTATGTGAGCTTGGGAGAATGGCACATCCTGTGCACAGGATAGATGAGGAGGCGGCTCTTGGTACGATGGGAAGCAGTGGAATTCAGAGCAGTAGCTCTTTTTTACACAGAACATGCCGGGGATCGGGTGTGCTGTCTGTATAGAGGAGGAGCTAAAGGTGCGACGTAGGATAAACCGTCGCGGAATCCTACGCCTGTTTCAGCGCTCGGTAGATGTTGAAGAATCGTGAGGGGCTGGTACTGCTAGTAATGATCAACGAGCAAATCTTGAATGTAAAGGGTAGGGGCTTGGTTGAAGAATAGCGCTCCTACGGCCTGCCAGGGTTTTCCAATCATTCATTATATACGTCCCCCCCTAAAGCGTTTGATATAGGTACAGAGCCGTCCCTGAAACTCGTGTTTAACCCACTGCTATATTACTGCGTAACAAAGTAAGTTTTTTTTTCTTTTGGTGTGAATGAATCGTTCCAATTACGCCCGTCTCAAGATGGCCAGGCCGTCTATCGGTGCTGTTTCTGTTGTACAGGTGTAGTAATGCTCGCAAATGTGTCCTTTGTCGAGATGATTCCCTCTAAAGCTACCGTCTAGCTTCCTTTCATGCCCTTCTCTTAAGCTCTTGCGATGCCTGTTTCAAGCTCCAGTTGCATTCCTCGTAGGCCCTGCCAGCGCCGAAACCCACACCCACGAATGCGGGCCATGCTCTTCGGCGGAATAAGAGAACTGAGAAGACGACACCGAATCCGAGACCGAGCGATGACTTTATTAACATGTTGGAAATGCAACGGTCCCACTATGGTGTTCCCGTATTAGCGACCCCTATGTGATGACGGGTAGGTTAAAGCTAAGAGTAGTAGTGCCATACCTTCTCGTTCAAAAGTGCCTCGCTCACAGGTCTAGAGACCGTGCTAGGCGGCGCGGGGACCGAGCTGTCAGACATGGTGACAAAGACTAGAATAAGAGATTAGCTTTTACTAAGAAATTGGGGGATTCGAGGAGCTCGTACGGTATGAATTGGGTAATTTTTGGAGGTTATGGCTGAATGGTCGTTATTTCGATAATATTCTCTTTCGGCACAAGAGCATTTCAGGGCAATCAGGTCATTGACGCAGCTTAATCGGCTTGTGTTCCCTGGTACCCGAGGGCGGTGAATCAAAATAGTTCCCCTTTTAGTTAGCGCTAGTGGCAGAATTTGGTGATATTTTGCAGTTGGCGGGGAGTTCCACAAAAAAAGTTGGAAGCTTTTAACTTACAGCGTACTTTCCAGTGTTTCGCGACAAGCTTATAATATAACATTACAACCACCTGGCAATGCCAATAGCGATCCAATTACAATATGGAGGTGGATAGTGAATTAGGGGTAGGCTTATTCTATGCGCTGTGCGATTTCACGGAAAGCAATATTATGCAATTGAAACTAATTCATAGCATCTAGTCGCATCGGCTTGCTCTAATCAAAGCCGTGAGGTCCCTCGATGAAGATGGAACAATTGGGCTACCCGACAAGATCCAAAGGCTCTGGGCCTTGCATTCAGCGACGAAGAGTACAATGTTCCACGGCGTAGAGGAAAATATACTGCGATGGCTATTTAAGAATATGAGCGGCAAGACCGAGGATGCTGAACAGGTTCGACGGTACCCTCTTACCTGGTCTCTTCTGAGCCATATATTCCCCAGGATCCCGGCGCAAACCTTGGGACGGTCTCTCGCCTCTCTTCGTTTCGTCTCTGTTCTGCATCAGACTATTGGCGACATCACTACGGCTCGAAAACATTCATCCACCACCTCAGTTCAAACAAATGGTGTTACCTCGGATAACCCGAAAAAGAGGAAGAGAGATGATAATTATCCCTCTAATATCGAGGAACTTCGTACTCCCATGGGTTGCATAAAGTCGGCTACCGAAATATTCAAGGCTTTAGGTAGTCTCCTTAACCAGGGGGCTGGTTACACAGTGGCTAGTGGTCCAGAACGACGAGTTGGAGCTGAACATATCAAATCACTCTTCTCTTCATCTAACGAAGAAACTAGAGACATCGCTGCAGGATTACTACTGACGTGCGATCGCGCTATGAGCGTTCACGAATATGGCCTTTCCGGGGATCAAGAACGATGGATTAAGGTTATCACCACTCTCTGGAATCTACGCGTTCACAATAAGGACGACAGCCTTGAGTTTGCCAGACATTTATACGTGCCTGCATGTTCTATTTTGACGAGACTGCGTGGTCTTGCTGGGGTGGCACCCATAATCGTGGCTAGCGATGCGACCAAGGGACTCTGGATTCGGCAGCTTGAGCAGTTTTTGAGTGCATACTTCGTTCGTCCGGCCAGGCATACGTTCGCCGCAGACGGAAATATGGAGGTACTAGAGACCGCTCTAAATCTCTCGAAGAGGAACGCGGGCGGTTCTGCTATTGTTACGTGGGATGTAGCGGCGAGGATGCCCCGTGATTCGAGTAACCCCAAATCCAAAGCCGAGCACTCATCATGGGCACAAAACGTCTTTACGATCCTGCTCAAAGCTATCCAGCCTTTAGAGTCTTCAATTCGAAACCAAGTCATCATTCAATTATTAGATACTGCTATCCAGGCTAACTCTGTTCCAAATACTGCGGCTCTACAGACCGTGTGCCGAGAACATGGTCTTGAGACAGATGGAACTGACTGGAAGCTGATTTCTAAGGCTCTCGCTTGTGACGCCGATGTGTTTCTCATGGATGATTCCCTACTAGAGAATGTTTTCGGTAGAATAAGCTCTCTTTCAAGCCATGATCCTAACACTAGAGAAACAGTTGTCAAAGATGTGGTTATTCCCTTAGAAGACGCGTTCACGAAGGCACGAAACTTCTCAAGCTTTATCCAGAAATGGTACGAATGCCTTGCTGAGAGTCCTGGAGAATCATTGGACCAATCAATATGGGTTGACGACGAGATTAGAAAACATTTAGCTGGTATTCTACCAAGCACATTAACTAGCACACAACTGCTCCGTGTCTTGGAGAACCTAGATTCGTCGGATACTCCCAGTGGGGCGCTTCTAGTCGTTCTAGATGGGATTTCGGCGGGAATCACCGAAGAGGAATTTACTACAACCGCTGACTCGAAGATTTTTTCCGCGCTTTTCAACGACAAGACTTACAAGAACATTCCGTCTTCGATTTTATCATTAAGATGGCGTATTGCTGGCCGGATGGCTTCTTGGGAAACATCGGAAGAGGTGGATCGACTTTGGGCCGAGTTAAAATCGGCTCTTAAACGCATCCTAAAGAAAGGCGCTTTATCCGATCCCGAGACATTTGAAGCGTTCAAATGTTGTCACAAAATCTGGCTAGCTAACTACCCAGGAGGCAAGCACCAGGCCGATCTCGCCAAACTCACGCTTAAATTCCTCGAGAGAGTCAGCTCGGATATGAAAGCCAATACCGAACTCTCTACATCTCGACCATATATAGATTATGTGTTTCGATTCCTACCAAGGCTCGCTGATATCCCAAAAGGAGAAGCGGTGGACCTCAAGGATCTCATTGTAGATCTGTTCTCGCAGACTGAACAGCATCACATAATCAGCAAGGACACATTACTTAATGATGCTTTACGGCCCCTGCTGCAAAACTTCGATTGCGAAGATAGCGAAGCATTAATCGACGCTCTCATATCAAAACCGCTTGACGGTCTTGATAATAAAGAAAGCGAGTCAGGCTGGACGCAACCGCGGGGCCTTTCGACGCTTTTAGTTCTCTTGGATTTCCCACGCGAAGCCTTGACAAAGGGGCGTCGAAAGCGCATAATATCTTCGTGGAAGCATTGGAGGTCAGAGATAGCCGACCGTGCATCACGGGATTCATTATTTGCGGTGACTGTGCTCAGGTTGTTGGTTAAAGTAATGCAGCAGCCAACATTTTACGAAGTAAGGTGCCACCCCTAAATCGAAGCATAAATACTGACCATTTTACTAGAATATGGAATTCGACGATCTGGTTTATATATCTTCTAATATGTGGAAAGACGACGAAAAAGTTGTTGCACTACTTGAGAAGCTTATCGATCTGATAATACGGTTAGTAACGACGCGTGCTTTTCAATACAGCTTGCAAATCTGACCACATTCTAGGCAAATGGTTACCAGCGCCGATGGGCCTTCTTTAACCTACTTGGCTGAAGCATCGAGCTTTGTGAAGGGCCTTGAGTCAAAGGCGTCAAAATACACAGCCGCTCAAATACTTCTAGTGAAGAGTATAGTATCCGCTCTACACAATTCCCCGAACAAGTCATATAGCTCGAGTATCGATGTGGATGAAGCCACTGGCAAACTAGAACAAATGGTACAAACCAATCTGACCAAGTTTGCATCTGAGAGCAAAAAGAAAGAATTGGTTGCGGAAGACGAATCTATTCTAATCTCACTTTCCGGAACGATAAGCGGGGCGGCGTGCGTTGCTGATACTTGTGAAAGGCGAATTGAGCTCACAGAGAAGACAATTTCCCAATTGGAAAGTATAAGTACATCCTTCATATCTAAGAAAATCCACCTTGGCTGGAAGCTGCAGGCATTCCTTCTTAGAAACAATCCAGACCGATACGATTTGCGAGACTTACTGAGGCAATTGGAACAAGCATCTACGGTAGTTGATGAAGACCTAGTATACAATATAGTCGAGGCCTTTGTGAAAGCTCGAGGTCAGCTCATCAGGGATCAGCTGCTTGGTGAATTAATTGGCAGTGGGAAGCTGACCAGTGGCGCCATTGGGCCCATTCTGGCTGTTAGGAGGCTGGTTGAGTTACACCAAGGTAAGTGTCCCTATAATCAATATTATTAAAAGCTATACCTAACGTCATTTTAGGTTCAGCTCCCTCATCCTCTAGCAGTGAAACCCAAGATATCATTGACCTTGGCGTTGTCCACGAGCGGCTTGCCTCTCTACTAAGCCGGGCGGAATCTCTCCGACATTTCCAACAGTTGTCTGAGGTTTTGCTACTGCTACTTGACAAGCACGCCAATTCGATGACCCAGTTCAACATTGAATCAACACTAAGCAGCGTTGTTCGTGTGTGCTCACAAGAAGGACCCAAATTTCAAGTACCTAACGCGGCGGGGGAAATTTATGATAAGTTGTACCGATTAGTAGCTCTCATCCTCAAACGACACCGACTCCGCTTAACGGGGCATTTCCCGATCCTGCTTACCGCGTTGCGAGCACTCCTTGCTACTTTACTAGCCGACCCTAGTTTAGATAAAGCAGATGAAACATCCTCGCAAGCTCACCCACCGTGGCTTGAATCTCACTTGCAGCCGAGACACGCGGAACGATTCACTCGTCTCCTCACTCTTATATGCGAGCCAAGTGCGGCGTCGGTAGCCCGCGCCCGGTCAAGCGAATTAGATTCTGCCACAGATATTGCGAAACGGACAGCGGGGCAGGACATGTTCACCATACTAGAGCTATACATCAAACTGCAGCTTGAGGTGAAGGTTCCACGAGATATCAGAAAAGCCCTCGAGCCGGGCGTCTACTCGGTTCTTGATATCACTCCCCAGGGATGTAGGAGGGTACTCAATGAATCCCTCGACGCGAACGGACGTGCCATATTTAGGGATATGTTTGCGAATTACAAAAAGTTTGGGAAATGGACTGGTGTATAAATCGAGTCTCTCCCTTGGAATACATACCACCGGTGTGGCTAGCTACTATAGATACCCCCCTTCACACCATCAACCCGAATATAGGATCGCATAGCCAAGAGATGTACCCGCAGGTGGAGTAAATGCCGGGAAACTCCACTACGGCTACATCGACTAATCCGCTTACCCGTATTGTTGAACATATCCAGCCATGTCACGAGAATGGCCTCTGTAGAACTGAGGCGTCCTAACCCGTCGTGTAAGCATATGATCTTACAGACCTAGGGGGTTAATTCAGCTCAGTAATTCAGCCCAGGACTCCTACCTGTTAGCATTAACATCCTCGGAAATGCTATAATGGAAACCAGTTTTTCTAATTCTTGAGTCAGTCGTAATACGTCTCACAACCTAGGGATACGCAACGTCATTGCCGCAAGCGTCGGACCGCTTGGCAACGTTGGTCATAGTTTAGTTAATCAACCAGGAAACAGGAGAAGTTATGCCGAGACCTAATAATGTTGGTGCAATGCGGCTTATCATTGCGCCATAGGGATTAACTGATGCGCGTGTTCGTATGTATGTAAATCCAAGCACATGCCGTTAATATCGAGGGCTATGAGAGAGCTACGAGGGTATAAGACCCGCTACTCTGGAGACATTCACACCGAGATCCGGAACGGGACTACTGCACCAAGCCGAGGCGGACCGGCGGCCTCTTAGTGGATCGATTTTTCCAGCCTTATAACTCTCTCTTACAGGCATTTCACTCCGCCATCGCACCGTAATTACCTACGCCGGCCAATCTATTATCGAAACTAGCATTTCGGTTAGTCAAGATGAGCACATCTCCATTTGTCATATTCCCGAGTTCTTTCTTGCTTCGTACTCGGGCATCCGCGGAGTATGGATTATCAGCAGCAAGGTTCATCATCATCATCAGCAGCTCCATGGCCTGATTTCGAAGTACTATGTAAGCTGGGGCGTTTATTAGAGATGGCAGCTTAGGACCAATTAAATGCTAAACCCAAGGACCGCTAATTACCCATAGTCGGGTTAAGCTACCTGAGCTGCCTGTCTCACTCAACTGAATGCCCAAAGACTCATTGCAACTTGCAAGGTCCGAAGGGTCCCGGCAAGCTCGCCGAGGCCATGGCGAACTAGAGCGATCGCCAAGGACGCGATGTCCAGGGGAGGACCCTGTCTCGTCAATTATAGTTCCTTTACTATCTACATACCATACCATACCTGCCTTCGCGACAACGCCGAAAAATCTCGTTTCGCTTAAGCCGAATTTACTAGCTTTCGACTTTTCGTGCAAAAGCCGGGCCGATTCCTGTTGTCCGGACGGGCCAAGAGGGACGATGCCGGCGCGTGGCAAAGACGACACCGGGGCCATTATCGCGAAAAAAAAAAGCTACGACTTGATTTTTTTAGTTTTTACCGTATCGTCACTTAAAGCGAATTCCCCTTCTCGGTCATGAGTCTACCGAAGGGAAAGACCCTTCGATGTGCCCAATGTAGTATAGCAACTAATAACCTAACGCTCTCGCGGGTCACCTCGACACGTGGCGGATAACCCAACCGAGTCTAGGTTTGACGAAACGTTGCAAGACTGAATTATATACCGAGATCCTTGGTTTGACGGCGAGAAAATGCTCGCGGGACCTACTAGTTTGAGGATAAGATCGGCAAAGTTTCCTCCCGTTTAATGTTTATGTTGGAGGGGAACGCGTTTTTCTAGCAGATGATATCAGCCCTGGCACTCCGACCAGTTATTTACATAGGTCGGTTTGGGAATTTGGAGCCAAAAAGGCGTCGGCTGTATTATTAGCTGCGCCCTTGCGCTGGTGGTGGTGGTTCATGAACCACCTCGTCGACCCATCCAGCCATCCAGCCATCCAGCCATCATCGTCAGGTTGGTTGGTAGTAGTCGGCAAATGAGAGATGGACAAATCAGAAGGTAAGAATGCGTAAACATGACTCCTTTACCGAGCCCTATATTCGTTCCTCTCCCTCTCTCCACCCCCCTCTTTCTCTCTGTCTATCCCCGGACGTGAGAAATTATGGGCTCCGGCGTTCAAGCTATATCTCGGAATGTTTTCGACATTAGGAACATACTACCACAACCAGATATGAGAGCGAGAGAAGTGAGCGTGTGTGGCTTTTGAGTGGACAGGACGAGATGCTTCGGGGCAATGCCGCGGCAAATCCGTGCCGTTTACAGTGAAGCCCACATCACGCCTCGGTCGCCCTACACGGCTTAGGCCGTCGCTTGGCGTCACCCGAACATTCGCATGTGGGCCAATTACACATTCAGTCCCTGATTGCACATTTGGCTTCCCACCGGCTGCCTAATTGGGAGAAAACTTGTTCCCTAGATGCCGTAGAATAGAAGGGGTGTTAACGGGAAAAAGTAAAAAAAAAAAAAAAAAAGAAAAAAATCAAGAGAGGTTCGGTGATAGTCCCGGTATAACAGCCAGTATATTTGCTCCTTTTTATGGTTCACAATGGACTATTGTCATCTTTTTGGTGTTCTAATATAGGCATTGCTATTTTTCCTTTTCTTTTCTTTTTCACTCTTTTTATTTTTAATTTTAGTCTGGTGAAGTTTACAGATGTAGCTACGCCTCCCTTTTCTTTTTTTTTCGCCTGATATGCCCGTCACAGTTAGGCCGTCAAATCATGGGTCGACGTCCTGGGCAGGTCGGAGATATCGACTCGCGTCGTCGCCCGAGATCCTGCTGCACTACACGCTGACGGACGACACGCGGAGGAGCCCGCCGCGGGCACGACAGGTGGTGCAGAGTTCGTTCGCGGGGCTCGAGAGGAAGGATAACGTGTTCGCCACCAAGAACGGGTTTGTGCACGCGTGCGTGGACGCGTACAACGAGCACCATTGCCTGGTGATTCGGCCGGAGGACGTCTGGTTCGCGATCTTGACGCAGTTTTGCGCTTATGTTAACGGGCATGCGGAGGAACTGCGTAAGCGGTTCTGCGCCCACGAGGGCCAGCAGGAGTTGCATATCGACGTCACCCTGGACGATGTCGACCACGGAAAAGTGGCGTACATAATGACGAAAGTACTGAGCGAGAGACTGCGGGACGATGACCTGCGGCAGTGGATCCTGCCGGCTTTCACGACTACGACCAAGGTGGACCAGGCGGTCGCCAGCATCATCTTCATGGGCACGATGCAGAAGTATTTTACGTATAGCTGGGGGACGCGGTGCGGGATACCGTCCGTGACCTTGCTCGGCGAGGAGAGCGATTGGGTCAAGATCCAGGAGCGGGTGGAGCGGCTAGAGACGCTGGGCTCGGAGCCGTCCCGGTGGCTTCGATTACTCCGGCCCATCCTTGACGGGTTTGTTACGAGTTTTAGAGAGCCGGAGAGCGAGGCCACGAGGAGGTTCTGGCAGAGCATCTGCAACGAGCACGTACCCAACGGCAGCGGCACTACGACTTACTCGGGATGGATCACATCGTTCTGCTTCTGGGACGAGAGCGGCCGATGTTTGCACGGGCCCAACAAACTGGGTCAGGAGGGAGTCAGGTTGACGAGGAGTCAGATGCCGAGCGGGTTCAGCAAGGTTCCCGTGACGCTGCTTCGCGACGGCATTGAGATCCCGACCGAGATGGTAGCGGGGTCGGTGGCGATACGAGCGTTTCGAGCCAAGGAGGTGGTCAATAATAACAACAACGATAGCAACAACGCATGCGGCAGACCACCGCCGCAGATGATGATGCGTCGAAGCGCCGGGAATGATACCATACAACCCGAAGTCGGATGGATTATGTATAAGACGTGACATGACATAGCATGCTAACGACCTTCCCTGTCAGGGGGAAGGGGGGATACGGTAGTATCTGCTACTAAAACTAATGGTAAGTTATATAATATAAATTCTCGTATATGCCCGAGAAAAAAAGAGTATATCCACTTTTCTCCCTTTTCTCCGCGCATGAACCGGACTGAAGAAGAGCATGGCTGATTTGTCCTCATAGTATAATCATATCATACCAGTCCGCGAAACTAAGTGTCACGGTCTCCTTGCGACCACGAGCCCTTTGCTGCTTGATCTACGGGCCCGGACTGTCAACTCTAACCCCCCCAAAGGGGGGCTTCTGATAGCTACTTAAAGGATGACGATGGAGCACCCTATACGGAACGCGTTCCTAAATCTACCTAAGAGAAGAGGAGAGGAAATGCAAATACATATCGGCCCATACCTTAACCTCCGAACTTAAACCGATCCGGACCTATAATCCAAGTTGGAATGAAATAAATACCTGGTAAGCCCCGCCCTACGTTACAGGCGGCCGGGCTCGCGGTCAAATGTTCGGAATTTGTGGGGGGTAAGGGTTGTTGGGTTATCGGGCCGAAGATTTTCTACTTGTCGTAAGGAGGTGGATAACACGCGGAGTAGTGTGCATCATTGCATTGTGCTCGCTCGCTTGCCCTCTTCCTTCCCCGCTTCGCGCTTTTTTGCAGAGGGCGGCACAGGCTGGGCTGACTTGCCTGTCGTTGGGTTGATCCAATGTCCTTGCCATGTCGACGAGGAAACCCAGAATATATTTATGGAGTCTAGCAGGGACATCACAAGGGGGTGATACTTGCTTTATACCGAGGGGCGACACCGCCGGGGGGGGTACTGGCCGTAGCGGATGAGGTTACTGACGTGGGCAAACGTATAATCAATACGACTCCCGGGCTTAATGGTTATATACGTCTATATAGATACCTGGGATACCTGGGTGTGAGAGCTCTAGGCTTTCTGGAGGAGGTTGTGTCGAAGCCGGGCTTCGATTCTGGTTATGGCGTAGTGATGCGGCGTGATGCGGCGTGGTGTGGTGTATATAAGGCGAACGTGCCCTTCTCACTTGGATATAAAATATAATTACCTGTGTGTATATATATCTAGCATATACGTATATGATGGGGTTATGCGACACGATAGGCAAATGGAGCAACTTATTGGACTAAATAGTCAATGAGGATTTGAGGATTTGATGATGGATGTTGCATACTAGTGCAGAGCTATGGTGAATATATAATTCTTTATTCATATAAGTCCTACTAATCCGGAGCCGAAGCTCAACTTTCGATGGCTTTATCATAACACACTTACGCAATAGTCTTCGCAGACTATACGACGAATCGCGTCTAACGTGTGTAGAATGATAGGAGTCGTTGTCAAGCTTTGTACGATATAGTTTATAATTAAATCCCCGCCCCTAACTTACTCTCTCGTAAGGGGTCAAAGGGCTCACCTTGGGTGGGTAGTCACAAGCATAGGTACGTTCAACATAACATACATTGAGACAAGAACGCCCATAGAACATACAGAATACAGGCTTCAATTATTTATTTGCCCTGGTGATAGCGACCATGAGAAGATATGCTTTTTACAGCTTAACTACCTCCTAAGTCGCTTCACTTCACTAAGTACCTACATAGCTCATTACACATGGCAGACTACCTAGATAATACAGGGCAAGTTTCTTTGAAGCTTTAATACATTGCATGAAGCTTCATCTTTGCACCCCCAAGTAGACGACGGCCTCCTTAGGTATTGCTAAGCATATATAGCAAAATGTCAAAAGCAATACGGAGTCTAGGACTCAAGCTGCCTCTCCGCATGTATACAGTATATGAAGAACTAAATCCAAAATCCATCCTAACTACCGAGTATCGTTTTTTTTTTCTCAGTGCCTCTTAGTTGATTGGGCTGCGGTTACGAGCGTATAGTTAGTTAACTATAGCCTTATATGCCAACTATCCGATCCGATCCTGGTTGTCGAGCTCCAACAACCAACCATCACTGATCGGTGCCGTGAGAGGAAGTTAATATAAGACTATATAGATACGGGGGCCCATAATGGTGCTATTTCATATCGAGAAATAATATAGTCCAGGTCATGTGCTGTAAACTTAACCAAACCCGCGGAGATGAGGGTATAACCCGCAGCATGTATGTCTTGCCCGCTTCAGGATCGTCTTGTAGATTCTAGTTTCGACAGCAAACTGGACGATGGGACGTAATAAGCACATGGAGAAGTTAAAGCTCTTTGGATAAACACTTTATTTCTATATAGCAGTTAAGCCTGCCACCTAGGTATGCATCACTCTTTCCAGATGCGCTTTTCTCTGCCTGGCCTAACTATTGCCAACCACTGCGGCGTGAATGACTTCGCAGCGACGAATATAGAAGACAACGACATAAATCAACAATGGGTTCTATCATGCGCCTCAAGTCTTATATAGGATACATTATGGGCATAATCGTTGCCCACGAACGGTTGACTTTCTTGTAATGGTCGCCAAATAGAAATTGGCTTGCGGAAGTGTAAGCAGGTAGTGAGCTTTGGTCTTTGTTGTACCAAAGTTCTTGGGTTATAGAAACCCAAACCGATGCGTAGCCGCCTCCTTTCTAATCTATTCACCATGCCACGGCATACCTCGAAGCTCACTCAGCGAGATTAGTAAGTTCTGTTGATACAATTCGACGTACTCATGAATCTGGCCACTGATCCACGAGCTGGTCTAGGCGTCCATCCATCAGTGCCTCTGCATTCATCCTCACGCTGTATCTCAACACCTTAGTCATTTTCTCCTGAAGACCTTCGCCATGGTCTGAGATATCGCTGTTGCTCTTCTTCGGACCGGCGGGCAAGTGGATCTGGAATAATGACGGTTCTACAGTTAGACAGGTGTGGCGGCCTCGATTGGGTTCCCCAGTGCCTTCGCAGAACCACCTCAACTCGATATCAAACGCCGAGGTCATATCTTTCAATCCGAGCTCGTATAAGAGCTTCCGTGCACCCTTTTGCGTGACTGCGTACGCTAGAGAGCAGACGCCGTCTTGGACGTGGTGGACGACCCTCGTGTGACTCGGATACTGCTGTCTTAGATCGCTTGGCTCGTAGATAGACCATAGGTGCTTGTGCTGAGGGACGGTAACATCGTTGGGACGCGCCACTCGGCCTTTGGGTACAATTTTCTTGTCGGGGAATGGGAAGCGCATTCCGCAGTGGCCAAGCCAAAGCACGTCCCAGTTATCACCATACGGAGAATTCATCGGAGCAGCCGTGGCGGGTAACTTTCCGAATGTAAGGTCCGGAACGGCCTCGGGACCGTTCCCGGCTTCGGAGAAGGTCGGATCCGAAAACTTGGATGAGCCTTTTAACGGCTGGGTCAAAGCATGAGCTGATAGCGCAAAGTCGTGCATTTGCTCTCTAATCCTAACATCCCAGTCGGCATCATCTTCCATGATCAACGCCGAAGATAGATTTCTTCGAACGACTCTAGAAGCTAGTTAGTAAGATGTGGAGTTTCCTAACTTAGAAGGCATCTGTTCACGGACTCTTGAATTGCGTTAATATGCGCCCGCCAGGCTCCCAAGGTGGGATTGTCTAAACGTTTAAGTTCATGGCTGGTCGGGATGGCCTTGTCAGGTATATCTTTGCCATCAACGCCATCTATAAACTCAAATTCGAAGTTACTAATGGCTGTCTGAAGTATCATTCCATCGCGACGATCTGTGCGAGAGGGAAGACCGATAACGAATATCTTTTCGAACTATACGACAACGTTAGGGTCAAAGTCGATGAATACGGATAAGAGGTAGGTATGTTTCAACTAACGCCAAGAGTATTATTGCGCGTATCGTCGATATCCGCTAATTCAGGCTGTGGGGTTATCGTCGTCCTTCCCGCGGTGTTGAGATACGGTACGCCTTGTCCCCGGGTAGAAAGAAGGTATACCGAAACAACTAAAAGGGTGCTTGCAGCGATAAGGACGGGATAGGAAAGTCGGCGTACTGAAGACACGAGTAGAGACATTGGAAACGGAAGATCAGCATCCCATGCTTTTTTTTCTTTCTTAATCGGAATGAGAAAAATCAAAGTGTGAAATCGAGTTTCTAGTTGCAGCTACCCGAAAACTGTAAGTTGCCTGGTTCCTGCAGCGTTCAAGTGTGTACGATGTTGCGTACGTACCTCATGTACCTAGAGAGGTACCTTCCTTGGTCCCGTCTGGATCCTGGGATCGTAAAGAATTTAAAATAAACTTCAAGGGGGGCTGATCATTCGACGAATAAGGCGACCTGTAAAATGACGAGTCCCTCAGCCTGCCGCTTCTTGGCGTTTGTTTTTATGCGCGTTGGGAGCGTTGGGAACAAAAGAAAGTCGGGAAAGGACTAGTGTACCATTCCAACCCTACGAGAGTGGATCCACTAGTACCTACGATCGTAACTATTCTTGTAAGAGGTGATAACTAACTAGTATTGAACTCGCGTGGAAGTCACATAACTAGCTAATATTATATTAAACCTGTATAATGACATATGCGTTACCGACACACGGAGACTTAGCTGCCTTAGTGCTGACACACATTGTTTTTGAATCCCGGGTATAATAAACTACTACCTAACCTATAACAAGTAGTACGAGACTATACTTGCTCATATAGTATTATTATACACTAACTACTACGAGTAAATATATAGTATGTGATAACGGACTTATAAGGAGGAAAAAAAAAAGAAAACAAAAATTAATGACATGTCGAAAGTAACAAAAAATGAAGGCGTTGCAATCAATATTCGATTTTTGTAAAAGCCTTGATGCTAACGAGTTGGGTCCAGTCCGAAGGGTCCAATCCGAAAAGTCCTAGGTTAAACTCCTTGGGCGAACCAAGGTTGTATTTGCAACATAGCCGCCAGGATTCAGCTCCACGTTTCAAAATTACTTGTTGTTCCCCTACGGCTCATCGCCTTAAGCCCATGGGGAAATATGGTCTAAGTTCTCGAAGCTCTGATGTTGGTGTCTCGGCCACGCTTCAGCTGGTCCTACATAACACAGAATCTCTTTTACTTGCTGTTACATCGGTAGTAGTAGTAGTACCTAGTAGGAGTAGGAGTAGTACCACTTATTGTGCCATACATACCGCATATCCTCTCCCCCCCACGCCTGGGTCTCTTGCTGACAAAAGCTTGTTGGCGTCCCCGTTCCCAAGTAATTCTAGTCTTCGTCGTCTCTTCCTAATCGCCGGGCTAGGAATTTCTTCTGTTTATCTATCCCACACGTATAAACGTTATGGGCGTATGAGGGTCATCATCGCGAAACCCCCCGGCCCTAATAGTAGTAGAAAGATGATTAGGCCATCACCGCTCCTCGCCTTAGTAGCGGTGTTCGCTACTTCGACCGTACGAGCGCAGCAAGATTCGCTCAAGGTTGGCAAATTCTTCAATCCGCCCAATGCTATCGACGGACCGACCGATTATGCAACGAACCCCGTCTGGACGCTCGGCGAGGTCCAAACTATCAAGTTTACTACCACATATTCCAATTACACCATCGATCTATGGCAGCAGAGCCCAGGTGTAAGTTGTCATGTTAAAGCCGGTTTCTTTTTTTGTCTTGGCCTGTATTAGGAACAGCAAACTTCCTAATTGGGCTTCCTGAAGAGCTTTCGGAGTCGTGCCTCAAATCCCTAACCTATCCACGTAACATAGTCACTAACTTTCGTCGTTATAGGGGAATTCGGCAACGGCTGGACCAAGCATATTCCGTAAGTGAAACATCATAGCGTCTTCCCGGCAACATGACAACTGACTTTTGGTAGAAACGCGGAACGGTGCTGTGACTCAGTTTGACTGGTCCGTTCAGTCATTCGAGTTTGACTTATCGGAATTCAACGTGTTTTTCCTCTGGTTATCGCCGCTACTAACGGACGACCCGAACCCGCTCTCCGTCACCTCGCGCTACTTCAATATCACGAGAGCTCCCGCCAGCAGCAGCACCTCATCTTCATCGACCAGCGCCCCCACCTCATCTAACACTAGTCCGCCAGCCAGCAGCGCTACCCAGAGTACCACCTCGTCGCCTACTGCGTCACAAACAGCAAACCCCGACAATGGTCTAAGTGCCGGGGCCTCGGCTGGAATCGGTGTTGGTGCCGCCTTCGTGGTGATATTTCTTGTCGCAGGTGGTTTCTTCTTGTGGAGGAGACGGAGGAACCGCAACAACTACCAAGCCCCTGGGGCGGCCGCAGCTGCCACAGGCCCCGGCCCCAACGACGTTCTGCCAGAGATGCCAGAATCGACGCAATTCTCGGCGCAGAAACCACCGTTATATCCCGTCGAACTAGAAAGCAGCGGGTATCCTCCTCAGTACTACCACCCCGAGAGGGACTACCCTCCCGCGAGAGTCGAACTAGACGGAGTCCGTCGGTCTGAGCTCGATGGAAGCCACTAAATCTCTAATTCATATACTGGTTCGGTTAAAAGAAAAAAAAATAAAAATAAAAAGAAAGCGATTAGAGGAGCGTCTGATAGAATAGACTCCTTGTTTCAAACCGATATATTACCTTATCCGAAACGATTGGAAAATGCATGTAATCCTAGATGGGTGTGGGACTGAAATGAGAGACAATAAAGGCACGAGCGGATTTGGTTACTTACCTACTGATGTACATTTTTTATACAGATTACTGCAAATACCCCTTTTTATATATATCCCCTTAATGTTACTAGGGAATCTGATCATTTCTGTTGGCCATCATAAAGGCGGCCTTTGAAAACCAGTTTGTGCCCAGGCTGTCTCGGCTTCATGATATTTGTGTTGGACATTTGGATTATTCAATGTTGTGTGATAGGTACCTGTTGCTTTCATACCCTCCCATTATAAGTTTCGAGACACGTGACTTCTACGTCAACTACTCAGAAGCCTTTTTCAATCACAGCAATTTAAGAAGATGTAGATGGACTCTTTCGCTACGAAATTCTTCGGTGTCATTCGTCTAGGAGGCAGTAAATAAAATAAGAAAAATGACATGTAGAAGATTTTATAAGCGAACTACTGCAGAAGTTATTCTTTAACTAACTACCTCTTATATAAAAGTTTCGGCATGCCACCAACCAAACGGCGTATAAGTCATAATCTCTAGTAGGTAGGTAGGTAACTTCGGCACATCTACTTCTTAATCCAAAAACAAGAAATCTTATCATACACCATCTGGTACAGCTCTCGGCACCATTTACATAATGGCGTTCACGAAAGTAACTGCCACAAGGGTTAAATAAATGTTCAATATCGTATTGTCAGAAAAAGCTATCTGCCAGAAGATAAGACAATGCCATCCATTTCATTCCAAACGCTAGGCTCATATAACGATACCGAAAAGAAATAGAGAGAATTTCCCACAACAATGCTATATCGATGCAGTACATATGAGACACTCTATATACCCGAGCCTTGAAGTGGTCTCGCCGCAATCACAATATATACCTGTTACTCCGAAGAAGCTAGAACTTCAAAAGATGAGAAAAGAAAAGAAAAGGGGGAACACACTCCCCCTCCCAAAAATACGCTCAGAGGCTATGCTCCTTCTCTTCAAGCTCGCGCATATACTTTACAAATCTCTTCTTATGGGTCTACGTTGGCCAGGGTTAGCAGGTGATAATATAAACGTTAGATATGCAGATATGTAGGTAGATAAGACTTACCATTCCGGCATAACATCCATCTCTCAACGCGCAGATGTACCGCAACCCGAGCTTCGCAAAGCATTCGTACACCAGATCCATCGGCGAATTGATATCCAGAGCAAACGGGGCCGGGTCTATATACGGCGTGAAATCGGTGGGATCCCGCTCCGGGGACTCGTCCTCGTCGATGCTCGGTATATTCGTCATAAGGCAAAGGCTGGAGCTCTCGTCCTCGAGGTTATCCAAGGCATATTCCAAATCAGGAGCCGGAATCAGGCCCACGAGTATATCATCCCTGACGATGGGCAGCCCTCCATCCAGCTCACCGGCTCGGTGAAGCATCTCGAGTTGGCTGCGGAGTTGCGTGGCCGGGACTAGCGGTGAGTCGCTGATATCAATAAGACGTTCCCGGCGGACACGAGGGACGATCTCAGCAAAATCAGTGGTGAATACCGGTTTATGCTTGTTATCTAAGTATGGATAGGCGTTCATGTTAGTAAGGAGGTCGTATATACTAAGAGGCTCCAGGGCATCCGCCGTCCATTTAGCAACGAGAATAGCCAGGGAAAAAGGGAGGACGTAGTCCAAGCTTCCGGTAAGTTCAAAGAGGATGACCGCGAGGGTGACTGAAAGTCTCGTTACGCCACACATTGTTGAACCCGCAGCAATGAGTGCATATACACCAGGTTGAACACAAGTAGATTCCTGAAGAAGCGGACAAGACCCCCAGATGCTCCAGTGCGGAAATCGAAGTACTATCCATTGAACTAGATGACCAACGACTCTGCCCATGAGGCCACCAACAACCATAGAAGGAACGTAGATACCCGCGGGGACCTTGATTCCAAACGTAATGGTGGTCAAAAACGTCTTGATGACAAACGCGGCGAGAATGTTCCGAATGATACCGGGTATCTCATCAATATTTGATGGACATAGCCCTAATTCAGAATCTCTACTATCGTCTTGGCATGGAGCAGCAAGGTTCAACAGAAGCTTTGCCACCGGAAGCTTAGTTAAGGTGTTCCAATATCCTATAAGCCCCGTTACCAGCGCTACTAAGACGACCTCAAAGAGTGGATATTTCTTGATGACTGGGATCTTGCGGAATGATAGAGCCCAGCGACGTGAAGCCTTGATAAAGAGGGCGCCGATAGCACCACCTAATATTCCTACAAAGATGAAACCGAATAGTTCAAACCATTCCCAGTCGATTTTGTACCGTATCTCGAACATGACGATCTTGTGAGTGCCATACGGATTGAGAAACTTCAAAGACAGAGCTGCTACGATGCAGCAAAAGAAGGTACGAAAAAGCGTCTTGGCTGGGAAGTAATAGGCAACCTCCTCGAGGCCGAATAAAACACCACCAAGAGGAGCCCCAAATGCCACAACAACACCCGCCGCGGCTGCAGCAGACAGTACCTCGCGCCTCTTGCCGTCATTACGATCGTACTTAGAGAACATTCGACAGCAAATGTTGCCAATACAAGTTGCAATATGGACATAAGGGCCCTCTTTACCCAGGCTCAGGCCGGAGGCCACACTCAAGATCAGACCCGCGGATTTAATGACGAGAGTTTTGAAACCAAGAAAGCCGTGCAGGACGAATCCGCTAAGAATGACACGAACTTCAGCGACACCACTTCCAGCTGCAGAATAGTACACCATCGGTGGTGGCGGGTCGACAGGTGTTCGCCGAGGTGCTCTGGGACTGATACTTTCGCTTTCATCAGTATTGTGGTTTTCTTCCTGCTGCTGGGAAGACTCGGCAGCTAAGTTCTCATCCAATGTTGACATTCGGTAAGCCGAAGGGACTACCGTCTTGGTGGTAAGGGTGAGCAGACATGAGAGCACGGCGAGGACGAGGACAGCGATGATGTAAACCCCAAATTCAGTCCAAACGTTGCCGAAGGGGTGACCGCCAAGTACTTCGGACCAAGATCGCCAATCCGTACATGGACCGTGGGGACAGCACCTCTGTTCACAATGTTAGCTTCCCCGCTCCTCCATCCAAACGAGAGATTGTATAATAGTGTATCTAGGTTTAAGTAATTGTTACCTTTTCTCTTAAATACCAAGCTCGCGCGCAGTAGCCGTCCTTGTAGTCGAATATCGTTGTCTCAGCCACATCGACGCAATAAGCGACTAGCGCAACCAGAACGCCAACAACGGCACTCAGTATCCAGCCTTGAGCGCCATCAAATAAGATGGCAAGCCTGCCCCAAAAGCCCTTCCGACTCCGCAACTGCTTAACCCGGTAGGCATCGGCGATACTATCGTGAACCCAGTCGGTCGAGGTAAATTGATCATACCAGATTCGATCGTCAGCAAGAAGAGAGCTCTTGGATTCGGACATGGGATCAGCCCGATCCGAAAGCGCTTGTATTAACCGTTGACCCCATGATTCATGTCGGTTATGATATCGCGCTCCATGAGGTGTTGCTAATGGTGAGAGAGAGAGAGATTAGATTAGTAAGTCATGACTTTTATTGAAGGGGATGCTGGGTTAGACAAACCGGCAAAGCTATGGGATCTTGATAGATAACCCCTAGGCGTCTCTAAGGGGCTGTGGATGCGCACACGAGAGCGCGAAGATCGCAAGAGAGACGTATTTTCGTCGGGTGCTTCAGTTATCGAAGGCGGCCTAGATCTTCTGGAATGCTGGCGGTGATACGTAGGAGAAGTGGGAACCGACCCATAAGAGTCCCGTGAGGGAGGTACGGCGTCGTGCGTACTTCTACCTGTCATAACGTGTCGGAGAATTACTTTGCGAAGTATAGGACAATGCAGGATATCGGAGGTAAACGATAGATAGCTCAAAGGGGAACTACGTCTAGAGCAACATGAGGCGATGAGGCGACGAGGCGCGTGAAGCAATCAGCAGGGGGTACGCGTGAGAAGTGTTATATGGTCATTTGAATGAAACACAATTCATATCGAACAGGTAGTTAAGGTAGTTAAAAAGAAAGTAGAATAATTTCAAATGAGACCTTGACAAGTTGAACAATTCGCCTCGTGGATTCGAGTTGAATTTCGAAGTTGGAAGTTTGTAAGTTTGTATTGTGTGATAGTTAATAGCGTAGATAGCGTAGATGGCGTAGTATCTCTCCTCAAAACCCCGGTTATGCCTGCTTCTGAGATAAGTGTAGACTACCAGCCTACCTTACCTCTAGTGTAATCCTGAGGGGTGTCAAGAACGTCAGCAAACCGACTCCGCTCCTACCGAATAAAAACTATCATGCCTTCCGCCTCATTGTCTTGTGTGTATTTTTCTTCGGACGGTCTTTCTGCCTTTTCGTCTTTCTGCAGATTCACCAAGAACGAGCCAATAAACAATAACCTAAGCTTCTATGTGGTGGGACTACCTTGGTATCTAGAAGCTACTGTTAATGGGTCGGCCGCTAATAAAGGTCAGATGGAGATGTTAGTGGGGGGTTGGGGAATGGAGTGTGATCAAGAACAAGGACCTCTGATTTATTCGCTTTAGAGGCAACTGACGCACGTGAAATTATCTCATGCTGCCGGAAGAGATCTACAGCATACAAAACACGAGATTAAATCTGCGGCTTGGTTACCTAACCTTAGGTAAGATCAGTGGTGTAACAACCCCAAGATAGCACAATTGGCCCGCTGTAGCCGCTTGAAACAAAGCAAGCTACGCAGCTACTGCCGCTAGAATGTAACTAATATGTAGCTAAAATCTAGACCAATAAAAGAACCAATAAGCTTAGGATTGATGGTGTGAGGCATTACATCATCAGGGTCCACAATACATGTCTTCAACATGGTCTCTCTGTAAGCCGTAAGCCGTAAGCCACAACCTGCTGAATGTAAAGCCACCATTCAACTTCATAAACAACATTTACACCCTTTTCCAAAATCCCAACCACCCCGACTATTACTACCATATAGGGCAAACAGAGGCGTCCTGGTAGTACTAGTAAGTATAGGACCAGATGCTGATGTGCTCAATAAGACCGGACCATGCTGTACTCACTTGATCCCTAATGGATGGTAAATAGCCGATCCCAAGGGTGACTGACATACATAATACACTGGAAAACTAGTCTCAAAATCTTGCGAGCTGCATGTGCAGCCAAGATAGATCCATCTAGCATACCCGCGCTGAATGGTCAACGACATAGTACGTCTTAGTTGCCTGCATGTAGGGGGCACAGAGCGGAATATTGGGAATATTGCGTCCAACGTATAAACAAAATGCGTACACCGTAACATACCTTATACTTACTTCATCATGTCATCGAAGCAAGAAAAAACGTCCACAGTGCCCAAGTTTTCTTCCTTTAAACCTCAAATTGAGAAGTCACAGCCTTCAAAAGAAGCTAGCTCCGAGGAATTGAAGCAACATCACGCGTCTTCCACTTTAAGGCGCGAAGACCAAGGCTCACTAAGAGACACATCCCGTCGTACAGAGAAATCTCATCACCATAGGCTCTCGCAGCGGCCTTCCTCATCAGAACAAAACAGGAAAGATAGGGACGCTTTCTTCGTATATGATAAACGAGGTGACTCCCTGATTCGGAGATATGGTGGTAACAATCCCCGCGATATTCCCAACTACCGCCGTTTTGGATTCGGCCGTGTCTTGGGCGCTGATGGCTACATGAGGATTGACCATACCGGTAGCCGTGATGAGTTCTTCCTGTTAGGTTTTCGCGAAAGCGGTTCTCTGCTTGGCAGTGATAGGAAGACCCTTTTAGCTAAGGGCGGTCATTTCAAATCACAGCCTATCAGAGTTCGGCGAGAACAATCCCAAAATGCGACAGGTTCAGAGGACTTCGTACCCCTGAAGACATCAAAAAAGCGGAAACGGGATAAGCTCGAATCAGGAGATTCATCGAGTGATGAAGTGCAAGCATACAGGTCAATCCATGGCAAGAGTAAACGTCACGAGCACTCCGATAGTGATATCGAGTACGGTAGTGATACATCTACCGGTTCAAGGGGCCGAAGTGCAGATGATCCTGTAAGTTTAAAGTCAATTGAACTATCCAGAAGAGTTCGTGACGACCCGGAAGATATTTTCGCTTGGCTTGAACTTGTCGATCATCAAGATACTCTTCTGCGGAATAGCGGACAAGATGGTCGCCACCCTACCGCAGCAGAGGTTAAGAGTTTTGCCGATATCAAACTTTCCTTACTCGAGCAAGCCTATTCTCACGCAACAACTGATTTACAACAAGAAATGTTACAGCTGAGAATCATGAAAGAAGGTTTGAAGATCTGGGACAATACGACTATCTCAAAGCGATGGAGTGCAGCTCTGGAAAAACATGACTCTAATTTTGATTTGTGGAAAGAATATACAAACTTCCTGCAGACAAGATTATCAACATTCGAGTATGAGAAAATCCGATCCCATTATATCAAACGGTTGAACCGGCTGGCAAGAGAAAGTCTGATGAAGCAAGAGGATACGACCGGACTCGAACTATACGAACAAATGATCTATGTATTCCTGAGAGCTACACGTTTTATTGCAGATGCCGGGTACAGGGAACTTGCTACAGCAGTGTGGCAAGCCGCATTGGAATTAACATTTGCGCGTCCGTCCAACTTTCCAGAAAAACATACCATTGCTCCGCCATCTGGATTCCAAGATTTTTGGGAAAGCGAAGTACCACGGATAGGAGAAGATGCAGCTTTGGGTTGGGCAGCCTTTGATGAAAGTAGCCAAGCACAAGAGCCTCCTGAACCAAAAACTGCGGGTGAGTTCGTATCTCCGAGCACTCGAGACGGCTATAAAGCCTGGTCGATCTTCGAGCAGCACCAAGCCCGAGCTGCGGCAATCCCAGCTCGTACTATGGATGACGGAGCAGAGGATGATCCATTTAGAATCGTCATGTACGCTGATATCCAGGATCTACTCTTGCATCTCCCGAATGAGATGATTTCTGATCTTCGATGCCAGCTGCTGGATGCGTTCTTAATATTTTGCCAGTTACCCCCGGCGTTTGCTTCTAGCAATATCGTTCAAGAAATGCTTCGGGATGGTTTCCTTGTTCGTAGTCCAGCAGACCCAATTACCATAGAGAACTTGTCTAACCCGGTTATGAACACCGAGGAGCAAAACCAAAGGCCGCCTGAGTTCTCTCATGATTACCCGCGAATGGAAATTACGCCAGAGGTCTTCTTCCCGTCACCTAATTGGTTTAGGCGTATGGGAAAGATTCGAGACAGTATTCCTACGGATCAACACGCCTGGATTTCGACTACATTAAAGCAGCTCGTCCGTACATTTGGCGTACACGAGCTTGGTCCGTACTATCTCGCCTTTAAGTCGTTGAACGAACCTGGTGATGAAAAGAAAACCGCGAAGGCGCTTTTAAAGCAAGATTCTTCAAACGTCAATTTGTATCTTGGTTATTCCATCCTCGAATGGACAAAAGGCAACAAGGACGTCGCTCGCAATACAATTGCCGCTGCGGTAGGCATACCAATCATGTCAGTTTATGACAAGCTCACCTTAGGCATTGCCGCTGCATGGATGGAGCTTGAGGACTACAACTTGGCCAAAGCAGCTCTCCAATTGTGTACCTTATCGGATGATCCCTCTTCTATAAGGTCAATTACGGAAAGCGAGACGGCGTCTACAGCTCAGATACTGAAAGCAAGGCATTTCTTGTCATCGAATAGAGACTATTTATTGTCATCAGACGATGCTGATAACGCTGTCATATATGCTGAAGGCCTAATGCTTCTTGAATACTTGACACGGCAGAGCAATAAGGAACCCTCTGGTGGAAACCAAGGGGACATTTGGTCCGCAATATCTAGTATCTCTACCTGTTCTGATGAGTTGGTATCCCGGCAATATGGGTACAGTCCACCTCATGAGAAATTACTGCAATCTGCTGCTCGTTTACTTTATTATCATGCTACCCAGGGGTAAGTAGACCACATCCAATCATAACAGTTCGCCTTGCACCGACTAACTTCTTCCCATAGCCCCTTCAGACCCGGATTTCTTCGCGAGCAGCTAACGAAGTATATCAATTTCTTCCCCCGAAATACCATTTTCCTCAACCTCTACGCGTGGAGAGAAGCGCGTCTTAGTATCGACGATAGGGTGCGGTCAATTCTCGATAAGGTCGTCCTTGTCAAGCCGCACGACTGTGTTAGTAGCCGGGTATTCGCTATCCGGCACGAGTCTCGTACGGGCAACGTGCACTCGACGCGGGCGGCGTTCGAGCACGCGTTCGAAAGCGAGGCGTGCAGAAACCACCCGGGCCTCTGGATATCGTATATCAGATTCTGCCACGGCAGGAAGGAGTTAAGAACCAAGGCCAAGAGCGTATTCTATCGAGCTCTCCAGTGTTGCCCCTGGTCGAAGGACGTGTTCATGGAGGCGTTTGTCACGCTGGTTAGAGACATGGATTCTTCCGAACTCAGGTCGGTGTATAATACACTGTGCGAGAAGGGGCTGCGCGTTCACGCAGAGATGGAGGAGTTTGTAGAGAAGTGGCGGAGGGAGCAGAAGGAGAAGGAGAAGGAGAATGAGAAGGATAGGGTTGGACGGTAATGGGTACATGCAAACGCTCTTGAACTGAGCTGATCCAAATATACGAGTATAATATTCTTTGATAAGGGAGCCATCTTATCCTAAGGCTAGTACGAATAATCTTAAGAGGTGTTAATTCCTGGGGTAACTAACCCAAAACTTACCATCTATCATCCTCCCTCTTATTGACTCATATGTCATGATCATCATCATAGAGATACAGTGGACTATCGCCTGTGCGAATTGAGGCCCTCTCTTCCAAGGATATGTCTATAGGAGCATGGTATATCCTTGACAGAATCGACCGTTTTACTTCTCTTAGTACAGTATCTAGACTAGTTACCTACGTTAAAGCGGAAGTATCCTCCCAATAACTGTCGGGATAGCAAGTGTTTTGTACTAACCGGTTTAGAAGTGACATAACCACTTTACACATCACCCAAACTTACATATATAGGCCACGGGTATAGCCCTTCCCGTCGTCGCGCTCTTTACCTAGCCTAATCTCCATGCCGGCACTCGGAATTAAGCAAGGGCACACAATCTCGACGCTTCCAACGAGCTGGATGAGGTTTCTGCCGCATTTAGCACGTATCAACCGTCGATGCTAGCGTTGCTCCTGGGGTACATAGCTAGGGCGGTAAGAAGCAAGCAAACAAAGCATATATGCATTGGTATAGTGACATCGACAGCGACGATATAGGACCCTGAAGAGCGGTGTACAGCCCTATAGGGTTCCATTACCTGAAAGAAATACGCTACACCGCCCGAATAGTTTAATTTACAGCCCGCGTCTGTAGGTAGGTATATAGCATCATTCGGTTGGTTGGTTGGTTGGTTGGTTGGTTATCTTCGAAGAAAACCCAGCCGTGTCGACAAGGCCCCCCAATTGAGCGAAGAAAGCTGCCTCAGTCCCAGAAAAGGAAAGGGAAAAAGGAATAGCCTAAACTGGTGGTGCTTCTGCGAACCTAAGTAGAAGCAAAGCGATGCGAAGCAAAGGCATGGTATAGCAAGTGCATATATTATATATATTGCTCGCCGGGGGGGGGGTCCAAAAAGAGAGACGGGAAGTTCCAGGCCCCCCTAAATTGTTACCATCCCAGGCCTCCGGCTCGCCCTGGCCCTGGGTATATTACGTACAGTGCACAGGAAACAGCAATACCCCAAAACTCATCGTATAGATAGGGCTTCTCCTGCTTATACACTATCGTCCCCGGTACTATCGCCGTTCACGAGATAGGGGGCTATATATATATGTCTACCTATAAATAGATAGATACCTATATAGATATACCTGACACGATCGCCCAAGCCTCGTGTAGGTAGGTAGTATCAAGGCAACCGATAGATGGAGATAGGTAGACATGTTAAGTAGCCATATCAGCGTATGAGGAGGTATGGACGTGTAACGTACGACCTCGCGGCACGAAGCGTCAAATCTAAGACATTTCTGTGGCGTCTGTCCCGGAGAGGGTGTGGTCGTATATTAACTACAGTCATACGCTTTATGCGCTTCCCGTGAACGTACCTAAGGTAGGGTATGTACCTAAGATAGATACATGAGGTAGGTATCTGCAAGTACGGCAGCAATAGTACCAGCACCGTTTATATATTACGGCGATGGGACGGCGCCCGCATCGTTCATGTAGTAACCACGGCAGCGTCGATTACCTTCCCTGTCCCCTGTCCCCTGTCCAGATACTCTCTTTCTTTTCCTGCAAGATACATACCTTAGATACCTAGGTAAGCATAAGGTTAGGTATTTGTCTCTCAGGGGCTTGCAGGAGGGAAGAAAGGGAGACCAACGGTGGTGGTTGTGGCGTCTTCGGCCGTAAGAATTTATACCTGAGGTACCGCGCACATGTATAAGTACCTGTAGGTAAGTAACATATTCTGCCTTTCCTTTCCCCCCCTTTTTTTTTTTTTTTTCTTTTTCTTTATCCCGATACATACAGTACCTCACGTCCTGCACGGAAGTCCAGCCCGCGTATAGCAGCCAATAGCACGTAGGCTCGGCATGCGGTCGACCAGAGGGTACAGTATGTTGTTTCTTTCTGGGGTAGCACGGGAACCGGTGAGACATGCATTAAACACTTGCATGGCGGAACAAGATCCAAAAGTATTCCGTACATAAACATACATACATACATCCATGGATGGCTAGGCCCCTACCTACCAGTGGGCAATATCTAATGCAATACCTATACATTAGTATAGGTACCTATGTAGGTAGTATTGGCAAGAAAACGGACCCAACTTATGCACCCCATACGGTGATCGCAGAGCTAAGAAGGTATATTCAAACGTAACCCCTCCCCCTCTCCCTCCCCCTCCCTTTCGATCCACCGGTTGTTAGGATCTGGCTCTACTATAATATGTATGTAAGTCATGGGGAGGGGGCGGCGCGCGAGCGAGCGAGTGGGTGTAGTGTGTCGACGTCTGACTGGCGGGAATTGGGAAGCCTTTTGCATGCGAAAGGAGTTCGGCTGCGCGAATGCACGCACGGGTCGTGTGTCCTAAAACGAGAGGGATACCACGAGGACGTCGAGTTTGGGTTGCCGGAATTCTCCATCGTTTCCTTGAGTTTACCTGGATTATAGCGACAGCGATTGCGAGAGTGGAAGTGTATAAAGTAGAGAGTAGAAAAAGAGAAGGAATATGTACGCGGTTAACTATATTGTAAGAACTACCAATTAGAACAACTTGAGATCAAATCATAACTATCTTAAGCAGTAGTTGTATTTATTATAGTTAGTTCTTAACTATACACTATAAATAATAGAAACAAGTATAAAAATAAAATCCTAAAGGGTGAGTGAGGGGAAGAAGAATAAATCGAATCTGATATAAGTCGTTACCCATCTCGATCTCTACTTTCACTAAACGCACCCTTCAACATCCTATAGAATATAACTAACCAAAAAAAGTCCGCAATAATAATAAACTCATTTTCCTTTATGGACGTAGAGAACCGTATCATACTTGATAACTACTCCAACTATATACTTACCTATACACACACACACATATATATACCTATATATATATACATATATATATAAAGGACCCCAAAGAATAGCTAACACCATGTAAATGTGGCGGCGCCTGTCGGTAGGCGGCTTATGTGCAGCTAGCCAGCTGTAATGCGGCCGGGTGGATTCGCTTTTTCTCATGCACCTCATACCCAAAATCCTTCCGCGCTGGCGGGCCGAATCGCTCGTGCGACAAACATGCTGTACATAACGCAGTAAGTAATCCGCACCCTACACTACCTAGGTACATGTAGTATACCTAGACAAGTAAGTACCGTGTACAGCCCGTATAGTCTGCACGGCCTAGAACTTGGATATGGACATAGCTATAAAATCTCATATCGCGTGGCCTTTGAGCCTCGAGGGTCCGACGGTCGAGTCCTACGACAAAGACGTCAAATCAAAGGAAAGAAAAAAAAAAAAAAAAAAAAAAACCTGGTAACACGTGTCTAACAGAAGGGTGTATAAGGAAGAACTGACGAATTCATGCTACCATCACAAAGCAAAGCAAAGCACGTTTATGAAGCAAATAGGCTAGCTACTCGAGTTAGGCAATTCTAACCGCGCGTATTAGCCTTGGGCGGGCTGACCGCTGGCTAGGTAGCCACCTAGGTTGGAGTCGTGATATCTTCTAGAACATCTCCGGGAATAAGAGTAAGATAGGTAACTATGTAAAAATATGTGATGATAACCTTTTGTCCGCCCTTATTCGCTCCCCTATCCCGACCTCTTCTTGACCCATGTAGATATGCCGGTCGTGGCACACAAAGAAAACAAGCTTGAAAAGGG
Organism: Daldinia eschscholtzii; assembly: GCA_037126485.1. Classification (NCBI taxonomy): domain Eukaryota; kingdom Fungi; phylum Ascomycota; class Sordariomycetes; order Xylariales; family Hypoxylaceae; genus Daldinia; species Daldinia eschscholtzii. Next base: position 1,401,207 of record JBANMG010000005.1, read on the forward strand.
GGCTGACACCAACCATCTCTTCAACGTATCAACAAGTAACAGGTAGCTATGCCATGAATATCAAATCTCGATAAAAATTTATAATGCAAATTATGTCCCAATGGGGGGTGTCGCTTAGGACTGATCGATCTATGTATGTATAATATAGCCCGCAACAAAAGAACAACCGCCTGAATAGGCCTGTGAATTCGACATTATGCAAGCCGTCCCTGTAAAAGGCCCCTATATTCCCCGTGAATCTTGTAAAGTACATCCGTCCGCACAGAAAAATAATGAAACCGATTAAATACTTGTCTGAACAGCGAATGAAGTCTACCTATGCGGTATTGATGCATCTTGTCTCAAGCCCTGGGCCACACATCGGATGGTTGCCTTTTATTCTGTTTCCCGTCGTATTCCTTAGCGGATATCCCACTTCCCTTTTGTAGTTTCTTTTTGTACTTTTTGTTTTATTTGTTTCTCGTCATCACATACTTCGTTACCGTTGCCTTCGCTATGGCTTTCCGCCATTCAAGACCCCGGCAGCAATCTTAGTTTCACCGTCAATGGGTTTCTTTCCCTTGGATCTGCCTGCGAGCACTAACCATGCCCCGAAAGCACTCCCTGGTGGGTATATATTGCTCCTGCACTTCATTCCACGGTTGGTATTCAGCCGAGTAAGGTCAATCCTGTATAGCTTACTCCTCGTCACGTTTTTGACTCGTCAGCTCCCTCTGTAGGTCCACTTTTGCCAACCAACCCTTTTGCCTTGTCTGATTTTTGGCGTCAACCACGATATCCTAGGGTTTGAACCCTACCCATGTGAAAGAGCTTTGAGGGCTCTCAGTCAGATCACGAATATGATCTTAGACACGCTGGTTCATATATCCGTAGGCAGGGTAGACGAAAGCATCATTATCAGATGCTCTTTACTTGCTCAAGCCAGAAACTAAGTAGCTTGTAAGCATTTTTGCCATTATACACAGCTCAGTCTGAGATGTCAAACGGAGCGGTGCAAAGCACAGCTTGTCATGGGACAAGCTGGCTCATAGGAAGCCAGACTCGGCGAGGACCCTGTAATATTCATGTAAGCTTCTGTATAGTTATACCAGGTTTGTGTAATTGACATACCTGACGATCTTTTCGTCTTCACGCTCACGTGGTTCCACAGTCAAACTCTTATCATACATCTCATGGACATCCCCAGCTGCTTGCATGTTGCTTAGGATATAATCTTGTAATTCTGGTACGGGCTGAAGTGAGTAAGGAGAATTCTGATATTGCTGAATGTCACGGATGACTTCCGCCGTTTTCGCACGCTTGGCGAAATTGATCATGTTCGTCTTCTTAATAATTGAAGGAATACCATCCTCAATAAAGGTGAGATCAGTGAGATATACACCTATAAGGTGTGTTAGTATATGCGGAGGGGATACATGTGTAAGTATAAGAACATACCGAAGAAAGGAATGCATGGCGGGTTTGCGGCATGCAAAGCTTCTCTATACTCGCCAAAGTTCTTCGTGCTAGCCATTAGACGTCGCATCGTCTCCAGAACGGCTTGAGTCCGGGCTGGCACCTGATCCCAGGTTCGCTTTAGACGAGCAATGGGAGCGGTGCCTAGAGCAGAGATGATCGACGTCAATGTGGAAAAGTTGTTAAGACTCCGGCATTTCTAAAATCATTAGTATTACAAACCAAAAGAGACCTGGGTATTGATTAAAACTCACATCGGCGACTGAGACGAAATGCTTTATGACGATCACTCGTTTCTTTATATCCATCTGAGCCAGAATCATCTCGGCAACCCAATTTGTCATTTGATTCGAATGAAGAATTAGTGCCTTGACATTCGGCGCAGGCTCGGGTTCGTTTTCTCCAACCTTCTTCTGCCATGTCTTGTTAAGGCATTCGGTTGGCTTGATCTTGCCATAGAGCTTGGACTCGATGATAGTTAGCTGACGGGCAAATTCAGTGACGTCGATGTCAAGGAACTTCAGCTTTTTCATATTCTTGGGCATGATTGGCGGCGGAACATTGTTGTTGAATGTTTGTATCATACGTTTGGATGATATTTCTTTGCCGCTAAGTCGTTGATCTAGGACGGCCATGAGATTATTGGCACCAGGAGTCTCTGTCGATTTGACAGTGTTCTTCGCAAATGCGTACACATCGCGGATCAGATCCCTCGTTTCATCGGTCGGTTCCTCCATCCAGAAATTTTCGAACCAACTCTTAATGATATTCACCACGCGGAATCGGATTAGCTTTTGTTTCCGGTCCCTCCACATGTCATAATCGCTATTGCTCAACCCTTCCGGTGGCTGAATGTTGAAGCGCTGAACCAGAAGCTCGAATAATTCCCGTGCCGAGGTGAAAGACTTATATGTTAAAAGGAATGTGTTATTAAAACTGAAATCAGACTTGTCGTGTCTTGTGAGTTGTTCGACCAACGCCAACAATGAGCCGCCCTTAACTGCTGGCTGTGGTGCCTTGAGATCCCAGGACAAGTCATTTTCCAGGTCAAGCCGTAAGAAAGGCGGCGTTTCCTCAACTGGCTGGACGACGGGTGGAGCAATAGAGTTTTCTCCTAAGAGTTTCGCAACCTTGGATAAATTACCAGCCTTTCTAGGGAAAGTGGTAGTAGTTTCTTCAGGATAGGAGGCCGATGTCACCAGAGGAGGCCTAATATTTGCGAGGTAGTTCGAGTCCGAGCGAATATGCATCGAGTTAGAAGATATCATCGGGTCTCTTCTAGACATTCCTCTGCTCATCATGTCGTCCTGCATGCGAGCTTCTTGTTGCTGCTGTAGATTAAACTGGACCTGTTCTGAGAGGAGCTGGAGTGAAAAGCCAATATGGGAAGAGTTCGTTTCCAGAGCCCTTGCGCACTGCCTGACATACTCAAGCCTGCCCTCCAATGACTCCCCACGAACCTCGGACCATTCATCACCCAAAGGTCCAGCAACAGCCTGGCACCCTAATACAAGGTCAGATATATTGTCGTAAAGGCTTTGCTTATAGGTGCTAAAGTCAGCAAGCTGGGGCGTCTGAAACGTATTTTCTAGCGATGAAAGGTCAATAGACTCAATCATGGCAATCCAAGGCTTGAACATCTCCAGGACTTTCCCGCCTGCAATGCAGACATTGTTGCCGATGAGCTCATGCTTATATGGTGATATGACCTTGTCAGATAAACCAAGATATTTTTCCAGCTCCCTGATGCTAGAAACTAGCATCCTCTTATATTCATCAAGCCTTTCGAGGAGGTTTCCGTCCAAAATCGCGGTCGGCTCAGCGTAGGCCTCGTCGTCTTCTAAGAAATTCGACGTTATAGGGTCACGGGGGCCCAGTCCATTGTTTTGCCAGCTTCCTCCAGTTGTGCTGCCTATGACAAACCCAGGAAATAATCGCGGGATCTCTTCACCCCTCTGCTGTCTCGCGACTTCAACGAAGCTAAAAACTCCACCAAGGACACCGTCGGCTTCTTGCATACATTTTTGCACGGACTCGGCGTTTGGCCAATCAGCTGCAGCTATATGGGAAGATATAACAAGTTTGGAGAACTTGGACATCATGTCTCGAAAGTGAGGGTAAAGCGCCTTGTTCGTCGAGATGATGGAAGGCTGACCAGAGTGGTTGTCGGTGGTACCAGAACCAGCAGCTAAGAGCAATCGTAAATGGTCAGATATATCTTCTGCACGTGCAACGTATTCAGACCGATTGTTGCTTGTAATCGCGTCTCGGTAGCGGTCAATAGCGCGCTTCATGTTTGCTATGAGGAGATTCCATGATAAGGGCTGCGCGCTGCCGTCATCAAAGAAAGAACGAGGTATGGTAGCTGCTTGGGGGAGGTTAAAACTAGCGCCAGTAAATGACGTTGCAGAAGCCAGCGTTGGTGCTAAACCACCTGAAGACATTGGTAAGTTGGTGTTGATGTAAGTTTCTGTCCGTGATCTTATGCCCTGGGAACCATTCATGGAGTCCATAGATGGCGAGGGAGAGACTCCGACACTGTCGTAGCCGCGACGCCGAGAAGGCTGCGCAATGTTATGTCAGCTTATGGCAAACATTTAGGTACATAAGGAATAGAAGTATACTTACCAAGGAACTCATCGAACTTTTGGTGAGCAATTCACCTTCGAGTTCTGAAGCAGAAGTTGCTTCCGAGTCCTCATCCTCATCTTGCATCAAGCCCCTTGCCATTACCTCCGGAGGCACTCGCGTTTTCTCTACCATATTTACGTTCATTCGATCTCGCGGCCCGTTTTCGTTGAAAGAGGTCGGTGATTCTAGCGGAAGCTCCATGCTACTCTCTCCAGTCATGGTGTTATAATAAAATAATCTGCCGTCGGGCGTAGCCTGAGGTATCCAAAAGTCGGCGCCAGATTTTCTTGACGGTCTCGTACCTTCGAGGGGCAACCCGTTGAAATCATCTTGATCCGACTCGTTCTCATCCTCGAGGTCTTCGTCATATACTACTTGGTCTTCTAGCTCGTCGTCTCCATTGTCTCCGTCCACGTTCTGCAGATGCTCGGGAATCTCTTCGGGGTTCTCGATGATCTGACAATAGTTACTTGGAAACCAACCGCGGACCCCGTTGATTACACCGTCCCACCATCCGCTTTCTAGCTGGGTGATGACCTGGATTATATCGCCCTCATGAAAACTCAGACTCGTTCGGTCATCGGCCTCGTAATCGTACAGTGCTCGTACATATAATGTGCCGGGAGGCGCGGTACCTAATATGCCGTTCATGGTGAATGAGTAAGCACGGTCACCGCTGGAACGATCCAACGATGCCGGGTTTCTAAGCTCGATAGCAGAGTCGGGATTCTTGTCGAGAGTGTTAGATCGGGATCTATTCCGCGAATTGTATGTGTTATCTTTTTGGGATGTTACTATAGCCGACACTGCGGACTGTGTCATAAGCATCGTGACGTGGTGAGAGGTGCCAAGCGTGTTTACAGAGAATTCGAAGAATAGTATTAAATCATGTCCGAGCCAATATAGAAAGGGGAAAAGTTGGACGAGACCAGGGGGGGTCAAACCCGCGGAGTTAGCCTGCTAGAAGTCGCTTCGCGATGAAGTTGTGAATGAAGGCCAGGAGTAGGAGAGCACGCGTCGATTGATACCGAAGCTGTCGTCGCTATCGTGGTGGAAATAATTAACGAGAAGATGAATCGCGTGTCGAAAACGATAGACTTAGAAGAGAAGTAGAAAATAATGAAACAAAAGGTTGAATTGTCTAGGTGTAATGAATTTTCCCTCGTCTCAATCTCCCAAGTTTGCAATCTTGCAATCTCGCAATCGCAACTTGTTGCTTTCCTTTCAATTTGGCTACAAGCGCTAAGGGTCTTGCTGCTGGAGTAGACCAAAGGTTAGAAAAAGATGTGAATGGTGGAAAGACCCTTCTCGTTGGGCGGGTAAAGAAAGTGAGGTAAGGTAAGGAGTTCAATTCGCTGACGAGAAGGGCTAGTCGGTCATCTCAAGGACTGGCTCGTGGGGTCGTCAGGGTATGTGTGGCCCAGGCTAAAGCTGAGGGCTGAACTTTTGAAGGGAGTCAAGTCAGACCTTGGACAAGAGGCAGTGACCTGACAATGCTACAAACAATTGTCGAGCGTGTCAAGTTGGGTTACAGCCTATGGGATTCAGAGCTTGTCTTGAGGGTGGTGAAGTTTGGTTAATCGACGAAAGGGGGGGTGTGGTTTTGGACACCCAAGCCGATAATACATGTGGACAGTGGGTTAGACAGTGAACAGTGGACAAGGACCGGAATTAAGGTAAGCTAGGTTTAATTCTTCTGGGAATTTTGGGAAACTTGGGGCTTTGGAAACTACATAGTATGGGTGTATGCAGGCAGGCAGGCAGGCAGGCAGGCTAAGAAGGTAGGCCCGGGTAGGCTGAGTCTCGCAGTACCTGTTCCAGTACCTGTTAGAGATCTGAGTTCGGGGTCTGCTCGTTTCGCACCTTTTCCCAACCGTATCAATTTTTTGATCTCCCCCCCCCCCCCAAATCCCAAATCCACCTGCCGCCCGTTCGTGGTAGTAATAGTTTGTACTCTGTACCTTGTAGTGTCAATGGTTGGTTGTAGGTAATACGTTTTAGGTAACCGTTATGGCAGGTTAATAGCATGAAGCTAATCCTTATATAGCAATAGTATATGATCCTAGCGTTCTGTAGTGAGATAGAAAACCCCTCTTTCTTCTTTTGAACTGGACCCCTTTAAATTTTCCCGCCTGCCGAGAGCAATCGCAATTGTCGTACGTCTACGCAACATACCTGCAGATTGGTTGATTTGCTAATGCCCCCTTTCGATTTGTTTGCGTGTAATTATATACCTAATGCATTACACCTTTGACTCGATCTAGACTTGGGTGAATATAAGTGGTTAGGTCGCTAATGTAGGTACCTAAAGGAGAAGAATTTCGGAGCCTCCAAGATTGTCACTGGTACGAAATTGGGTACATTGGCCCTATTGAATCTGTACGAAATATTACCTAGCATATGTAAGTACTCCGTACTCCGTACACGGGGGCAAGTTCCACATGTATCAGGTGCCTTTTATGTACGTGTATAAACTTAGCATCAATATGCATATCTGAACGTACCTAGTGCTAACGTATTGTACGGTAGTACTCGCATGTGGAGATCAACACACCCCGCTGGCGTTCCTCATAAATGCGCCGTAAAATCCAAATCTACATGTATTTACGTAGAATCAGCATGTATCGGACCTTAAACACCTTCTACGAATAGAAGGAGTACATATCTACTAAGGTATGCAGCCGAGGAATGATTATCGATTACTACCTGTAGATACTTGGATAGAATTACATGCAATTCCCGCTCCAAGCCAAAACGTACCTGTCATTTTATGCATTTCGTTGGCTTGATATTTCGAGACTGCATCAACTATCGTATTATAGTTAATATACAATACAATACACAATGCGTGATACACACAAAGTAAATAATTTTTTCGTGTGTCTCGGCCGACCGCTCATTTAAGATGCCGGACCCAAGAAGGAAAATAGCACAAGTACCTACCTACAAATCTACCTAGGTAGCGAAGTTTGGACAGAGGCAATCGAACAAGGGGCTTTTTCTTTCTTGAGAAAGGCCAGACGACAGTCTGCATATTCATATTAATACTGTATTTTACACAAGATACTCAGAATCTCCGTATTATAAACGATAGATCACACTGTAAGAATACATAGGTATTCGTACTTATCTGCCTTTTAGATCCACTATCTTCAACTATTTGAGAATATTCTCAAAAGTTTACTAGGTAGGAGGTACTCTTATGTAGGATCGTTAAGCTTACTCATATATAAAAACAACAGTTATAGACTAGTTAGTTATACCTTGCTCTGTCCTCTTTTGGGGCTTTCTTTTCTCCCTGGCATTGAAGTATCCATAAACACACGATCACATGGTCTTTAAGCACGGATAAATCAAACTTACAACCACGGGAAGCATCTTACCCCGGAGACATAAACTAATAGCCAAGACAAATGTTACAAGATCATATCGGTTATATCGAAGAGAAATGACAGGTACCAAGGATACTCAAGTCAGAAGCTAGGCCCGGTTCTACTGGCGGAGTCTATGCGAAGGAGGGGGGTAGCATGGCTCTCACGAAATGTCGAGTATATGCATGCAAGCTGCAGCAACCTCGTGCTCATACCGCTTGGCGAATCGACGTTACAATACTGAGTACACAGTATAATATGTTAAGTACCTAACTTGTGCTAGATTACCTACCTGGGATTGGGCCTCGGTGAAGAGTTAAGGAGGTATGGTATAGCATGAACGGTTTACAGAAGCAGTAACCATCAGTATAGTAACTACAACTTAATATACCTTTCATCCCGCGCACCGAATACACGTGGAGTCAATCGTTGTCCATTTGTGACGGTCCTGAAGACATGGGATCTCTTGTCGCATGCTGGGTTTATTTGTCCTTATGGTATGGTATGGGAGCTTACGAATAGCCGTCGGAATATTTCGAAGACGCATGGAAGACTTAGATGGAAGCTTTTGCCCACAGACGCCATCAACAAACACCGAGCATTGACGCCCTACTGCAGGGTGAAGACGGAGACCTGCTCTTTTCATATTAACACCAGCAATCACCGAATGTTATCCCTGAATTACACGGCCCTGCCGTTACCAAATTCGAGGACTGAAAACGAAACTCGCTAGACTAGCCCTCCCGTCAAATTACCTAGTTGAATTGGATTCGGCGACTAGCTAACTCATGCCCATGCTCACGGTGAACAGATCTACCAGATAACAATGCACCCTTGCAGCCCCTCTGGAGTCTAGACAGGACTGATCTGATCATAACGACCATGAGAGAGAGATCACGTTTCTTCTACCGATCGGCGTGGGAGCGTAAGGGCATAAATGAGTCTTTTCAGGTACAGTAATCCAACGACTTTTTCATCCAGCCGAAGTTAGGAGAAAATTGGTAGGAGGGTTAGATCTTCAAGGGACCCCCTTTGGTTGCATCTCAAACTGATCTGAATGCGGAAGCCCAATATGATGTAGAGAATCCCAAATGTTATTGGTGTTGCAACATGTTGTAACATAACATCGTTGCAATAAATATAAGTACCAGGTAGGTAATGAGGGGCAGATGTATTTTCAATTCATACCTACCTACCTAACGACCGCCACTCGCGAATACGCCTTACAACTACCTACTTATTGAAATATCTCTCCATGGACAGCTTAAACACCCACCGATATACAAATCGTAACATCGACCATCTATGCAACCAGCTGAAAATGCAAATCAAAAGACTTCAGGTTCTATCACGAGTCTAGCCAAGTGTCTTTCAAGGACAGAGTTGTCAAGCATCAGCCAACCCCCACCTTGGCCGAGAAGGGCAGGCATCATCGCCCCCAAAAATCCTCCAAGTCTCCTTTCCCCCCTATGGCGACCAAAATAGTCGTCGAACCATTGTCATCTGCTTGATCCTGCGATCCTTGACACACACAGATCGGGGAGGGCGAGCTCTTACCTACAATCCCCAAGGCTCCTTGCCCCCAATTGGCCTCCCGCCGACTCCACGTGGGATTGCTTCTGCAATCCTACGAGATAGTCTATGCGATTAACTACAGGTCGCATCGGCGGCTGTAGCTGTACGTACTCGGTGTACGTCAGCCACCAATACCTGGGATTGTGTAGCACACGCACAGTCAGGCCGTGGAACGTTGGAATGGTTCGGGTCGAGGCGACGGGAACTGCGGAACTATCCTTCTGACGCCAACCATCAACCGCATAAATGATATATCAAGACCGCATGCTAACCTCGACAAAGCTTGAAATACGCCAGTTGAGAAATCTTGTTCCATGAGCTCGATGACACGATTTCGGCCTTGGCTATCAACTAAGAACGGAAGGCAATACGTTTATGCGCTTGAATTTGATCTTATTATGATTCTGACGGCGTACACTCGTTGGATTGGGGAGCACTCTGCCGGGAAAAGTGATTTCCCGCAGGTTTGCCAACCCAGACGGATTCGTTGACTCGTCCATTTGCACAATCACACATCGTGAACAGCCCCCCGTATTGTTTGCAACAGCCGGAAGGGAGAGAGCCACTCCCAAGATGCAAACAAGTAACTTCGACTGCAGACGTCCGTCCGGGAGTCTATGATACCTGAAAAGTTGTCTTCCCTAGGTGCGTCTTGGCAGATATCTCGGATATGCAACATCAACCGTTGAGTGAAAAAGTTCTGTATATCGCTTAGTGCATGGAGTAAGATAATAATTCTTACGTTAGACTTCCCGGCAGTCGTATCATCGTGGGCACAAACCAAGGTATAAAAATGCGGCGTAAAATCGATACGAATGATCTTCAGGGGTGAGATCGATGGGATGGATGCGGCGAAAGATAGGGAACAGACTGCCGTCTCTCTCTTTCGCTTGTGCCTCAAAATGTCCGTCACTCTTTTTACCCAGATCATTGGGACGCCAATCATTCAAGAAAATTTCCCTCGGCCCCTGTTTCCTGAAGCATTAAGCAGGGCACATATCGTTCCTTGTCTCATCATACTTTCTGTCTAGTACCGGTTGTTCCTAAGCAAATAACCCTAGAGGTATCATCATGATGAAATGTGAGACCCGGGAATCGCGTCGAGTGGAGCCTGGAAAGAAATTAGTTTTCTCTCCTATTGACAATTGTAGGGCGGATATCACCTACACTAGACCAACTTGGGCCTGACGATCGATGTAGGTTAGCACACGTGGAGATCACCGGAAGAGTCCCGCGAACCCCAGAACCTCGCCCTTTCCAGTTTCGAGCTATTCCGATTCCTGATCCGACTATATAAGACGCGCTATTATGAGAGTCCCAAGGGGGGTCATAAAGTCTGTTAAACTCCCCAGCCCACTGCGCACAGAGGGACAGAGCGTGTGCATATCATTCGGGTCTAATTGCCCCGTATTCTTTTCTTATCAATCAAAGGTCAGCAGATCTCCAGATAATGCAGCGTGTTGCTTGTTAGACGGCCCCAGCCGCGGTTCTCCAACTTCATGTTTACATGATGGAGCGGGAGCTAATCAAGACGTCCAAGTGCGCGGAAGATCTGCTGTACTCCAGAATCAGGTGAAGATGCACCTTACGAGCAAAGTGGACTTAGCGGAGCCCATTAAAGAAAGAAACTATTTCTTTCCGGCGACCTTAGTGTTGTGGGTATGGATAGGTATATAGTATGTATAACTCCACTCAGGTTCCTACGTAGTGTGTCAAACCTGTTACCGGTCTCGTTTCTGCTACACTAGAACAAGCCAATACCGTCTAGAAATGCTAAGATGCCCAGCTCGGTGGTTAACGACATGTCGGCTATCGTCAAGTCTTTTCTTCTCGAAACAAGGATACTGATCCTACATGGTATTTATTCCCAGGGGTTGAAGTCGAGTGTAACGTCGGGGAGTCTGTCAGACGTTTTTGTTGTTGCTCTTGTCTTCTACATATGTAGGTAATAACTGGATGATTCGTCTACCCGGAAAGTATAGATTTATTAAAGAATGAAGTTGTCTCCTATACCTCCGCCATTCTAGGTGTGAGGTGACCAGTAGACCTCTCACATCCTGCCACGCGATCGTGAGGAACGGAGAAGGTTTCCGTCGAAGCATTAGGGGGCTTCGTACTTCGTCCCGTGATGTCGAGGGTATCCAGCATCGGGGAACCTCCCAGCGCCGTGGGGCTTTGTGGGCCAACGGACTTCCGGCTTTACAAGAGCTCGTAAGGGCGGCCGTCTTGTTAAGGTAATTTACGGGGAACGTCTAACAATTTACATAAACTTGGTGACAAAAAGGGGAAATGTTCTACGCGTAGCATCATCGGTCAATACCGAGATAAGAGGGTTCCCTTACTTACAACGTTGGAAAGGCCAAAAATAAACATTGATGGCTATCAATACTAGTCAGTTAAACTGAATGCAACTGGAACTACGCCAATGAAAGTTGTAGGGTACCATCTGCGACAGCAAGAAATAATTACGAATAAGAAGGAAGAAAAAAGGATTGCTCACATACTTCATACATCTCATACATAGTACGTACATTCCGCTAACTAGTAACTAGTATGTAAGTACATGATTCGTGTCCAGATTAGTTCCTTAGGAATATAGGAGTTTATTATAACCAATGATATGAAGAATCGTTCTGCGTACATGTTGGCCCTTCCCCTACATAGACTACATGTACGTACATCATGTCAACCAGGTTGACTAATGAATGATCACCAGCCTATACAAACAGACTAGACCAAGCCCCTCATGAAAACCGTCGGCTGCCCCGCTCTCAACTTTCAACCCCTCACCATTTGTGAGAGGAGGACCGGTGAGGTAGGATTTCGCATTCGGCAAACCATAATGAAAGAATAACTGGGACCATCTTCGTTGGAGAGAGACGCATCCGATATTTGGAGGCTCTAGACATTGTTCATGATCACGATGAGGTTCTGCCCAGTAAGGGTCACGATGATGGAAAAGCATAAATCATTGAAGGCCAAGTTCTTCAACAACATCACCAGCAGTGTTCAACCACGTTTCAATCCATCCCGTCGAACAAAACATGCAAGCCGCATGCACGTATGTCATTTTATCTACGCCATTCTACATTTTCCTTTGAAGCCGTAAGTTTAGGGTTAAACTGCCTATGTAGGTGTGTATGAACTCTCAAGATTTGTCCTTTTTTCGGCAGCGCACTAGCCTCGCTGCTCCAGTTTCTTGCATATCGGAAGCGAGGCGGATGGTCAGCTTACAGTCGGCTGACCTTACTTGAACGGCGAGTCGTTTAGGCTCGTTGACGCTATTTTGGGACGGCGTTCGCTGATCAACATAGCCGCCGTTGAATATATTCGTTGCACACACCTACTTTCGTGTTGGGGATTTCTACACATACGTAGGTCGGTATGTATACCTGACAGCATATACATACCTAAGCTTCGCGTCGTATCTAAACTGGATCTTTTTTTGGGCTACCAGGTGTGGATTGTCAGCATTGGCAGCCCGTAATTAAATAAAATAGAATACCTTCTGTTAGATCCTTTCGTTGGATCATCTTCAATTCCACACTACCATGTATCGAGATGTTTGAAATGCTACAGACCCTAACAGATGACATACGTATTATAGTGATGTTAGTATATTTTAGTATGTATCTAGGTAGATATTGACTTATAAACTTAGATTAAGCAGGACTGAGAAGTGTGGAGGGGCTTGTTATGGCGAAACTTTGGAGGCTGATGGCGAGGAAGTGGGATGGAGGGGTTAGAACTCTATCGATTATTTTATTTTATTTTATTTTGGAAGATACGCATAATAATAGATCTACCTACTAATAAATAGTACTAGGTAAGTAGTATCTTTAATATGAGCGCATCACGTCAAAATCAAACTCTTAAAGATACGAGTAACTAGCTGATAAGACCCGATGCATGGAAACACGATTATTCCAAGAAATTCATAAGATGAAAAATCTTTTAGTGATAGGTCTCGTTTAAAGCATCCAATCTCAAAAATTTTTGTTGGATCGACGCGGAAATGAAGTGGTCAGATTCCATCAGATTAAGGATTCTCTACTTATGATCCGTGACCTCCAGGGCGCCACTGATTCGCCGCAATGCATTAGTCAACTCGTGATAGATGGAGGGGCAAAGGGCAAAGGGATCTCTTTATTTGAAATTTCATTTTATTTGTTATTATTATTGTTTTTTTTTCTTCCTTTCGTTCTCGGACTTGGTATTTCTACAACCCCCCTCATTAATAAGTATGAGATAGAATAACGGACTACATCATGATCAAGAAAGCAAGACAATGATAATTTCCCCCTCTGTACTAATTGGTAATAAGTAATCAAATAGCAAGACTTAGAGAGAGACAATACCGCAATACATCATCATACCTCAGAAGTAAGTGGCTAAGCTGAATTAGGGATGTCTCTACCTAATATACCTACCTAAGGTACCTAAGATATGTATGTCCAGTATGCATGTATGTTAGGTACTTACACTACATGTTGACAGACATACATCATGTTGCTGCTTTTGCTACTTTTGCCGAGCAGCGAAACAGCGAGCAACATGCCCTAGGAAGTCCCGGAAGTTTTAACTATCTTAGGTACCTAACGGCATCATTATGTAGAGCATTATGTAACTAATGCCTCTCGCTTCTTTTTGACACGACACGGACGGGGTCACGGGTCACAAAATTGAACGTGGCACGCCAAGACGAAACTGGAAATGTGGATGGAGATGTGGATGGAGACACGTCCGGGCTCCCTGTTCACGGACCCCTCGGGCAATGCATGGCTTCCAATGCTGCCAATGCTGTCAACGCTGTTCTCTCATTCTTCTAATTGTTCCATCCTTTCATTCCCCGCCCCCCCTTTTGTGGCTGGAGATTTGAATTGGATTTCAAGCTTACCTGGGTACCTGGATAATCTTGCTAATCTTGCGTAACTCCTTGTAGTTTTTGTACATCTTCCCCGCCAAAACATCCCACCTGATTTTTCTTTTTTGTCCTGTCAGACCTTTGAACTTTTTTAATAATTTTTTTTTCTTTAATATGCCCCTCTCGACGCCTGCAACGCCCGCAACGCTCGCGACACACCGTAGAAATAAATAGTATAGAGCTAACAACATGCCCATGTTTAGAGCTTCCGTGAACACGTTGAACATTCTTAATGCATAACACATAAGAACCGCTTCAATGCAGAACTAGCATACAGTATATTAGCGGTGTGAATAAATAACCTTGTTTGCACACCGCATCGATTTTCAAGTACCAGAAGAGCAATAAAGTAAAGAAGGAATACAAAAACGTACATACATAGCGTCTTCTGAAAAGCCTAGGTTAATAAGGTACTCCGAAAAAAGCTGTTAAATCCCCACCAGAGAGTCGCATCCCCGGTTGCCCTGTGAAAGCTGCTGTAATCCACCGCCAAGGTACCCGTAAAGCCCTGCATAACACCGCTAATTACAAGAGCAGAGCACCCACCTCTTAGCAACCCGTGCAGCCGGCCCGCATCCACTCGCTTGACTCGATCGGGCCATACTCATTCCCACTTTGCCTGCGGCGCAACTCGCAACTCACCACTTTGACCAAAAAAAGCCACAACCGCCTCACCTTCCTAGTAAACACCCCCCCTCCCCCCCAACCCTACCCACATTCTTGTTGCTAATCCGACTGGTCCTTGCAGGTTATCGGCGCTCGTGCTTTTGGTCCCGCCTGTTAGCAACGTCTACTTAGTACCTACTAACACTAGCATCGTCAGCTACCTATCTTCTCGTACCCAGCCGCCTAAATTTTAGCGTGTCAGTACGCGGTATCAAGGTACGTACTGTTTTGTTTCGCTCAATCAGGTGGGGTCTTGTCTCCAAGAATTCAATTCCAGCCAACTACGCTACCCAAGCTGCTCCTGTTTCCCCCTCCCTGGCTTGCACTAGCCACTTTTGCACAGCACAGCACAGCATAGCACAACGCAGCGCTGCAAAGAAGAGCAGAACTTCCCGCACAGCGCATCCAATTTTCCCTCCCTCATTTTGACCCGGCATTGTCCCTCCTTCGCTCCCTCCGTCCCTTTCCCCCCCTCCTCCTTCTAAATTTCCTAAACTTTCCAACATTTTTTTCTTCCCGTCTACCTTTATCAACCCCTCGAACCCCTCTTTCATTCATAACGGTCGCAACCCGCGCATCGTTAGCTATTTTCCTGCGTCGTCCAATATAAGACGACTGCATCATCTCGAACACGTCTGTGCTTCGAGATTAATTTCCCCCGGCATAGGCCGCACCACCATATTACAAAACCCATTCCATGCTCCTTATACCGATACAAATGACCAACTACCATCAGTCCAGTCAAGAAGACACACTTTAAAGCCCACGGGAGCGCGCGTGCGAGCGAGGAGAGCCAGGCGATTTCAACGATCGGCCTGTGAAGGTTCAAGAACATCAATTTTTCGGAGCGTCGACCGCAGTCAACTGTTTAAAGCGAGAGAAGCCCATTGACTTTGGATTTCATCTTATCAATAAAACCACCGTCAACCAAACGCGACAAACAATTAATTCAAGATGCCGGGCGCAAGCGTGGCAGTCCTCCCCACATCCGCCTCATCAACTCCGGTCCCCCGAAAGACCTCACTCGCGCAACCAGAGAGGAAGTATAAGTGCCAGTTCTGCAACAGGGCATTTAGCAGAAGCGAACATCGTAGCAGGCACGAGCGATCGCGTATGTATCGCGAATTCTCCTTTCCATCCAATCTCTCTTGTCAAGCCTCTCAAGCCTCCCAAAACCCCTCCCTTCCACACCATCCCTTGCCCCCCATCGAAAATCACTACCCCTCAACACCTCAATTCCTCAAACCATGTCTATTTAATATAGCCAGTGCATTATCAACCGAAGCCTCAAAAGCTAATTCAAATTGGAAATAGATACCAAGGAGCGCCCTTTCAAATGTATGAAGTGTAGAAGTACCTTCGTGCGACGCGACCTCCTTCTCCGTCACGACCGAACCGTTCATGCTAAGGATGGAGGTGTACCTCTTCACAGCGATGGGAAGCGCCGCGCAGGCGCTGGTGTCTCGAAGGCTCGATCTGTCGGTGGCCCGTCCAAATCGTCCATCGCTATCGACACTTCAACGTTAAGTGAACAAATCGAGGCCAGCAGTGAAGGTGCCTTTGATGTCGAACACGCTGCTATGCTGGTAGCCGATCTCCACCACAAAGCCATGATGCGCGACAATGGAAGTCCGTACGAGTCTGGCCCTTCAATGACATACACTCCCAACAACGCTCCGATAATGGACCCCGCGGTTACTTACCCTACCAGCGCTGTTCCGATACCTCATAGCGTGCCCTGGGATTCATTTGTTCCCCAGTCAACAATGGATGCCAAAGCCCAATCGGTTGCATCAAACGCGTCAGCTTCATTTGAGTCGCAACAACCTTTTGCCAATGTGAGTGCCATTGAGGTCCAACCCAACTTATCGTCGTTATCCCCCGGTCCCAGCTACAACAGCTACATGTCCGCCTCCCAGTCCGTAGAAAACTCGCCATCTCTAAGCACCGGCCCAGCGGCCTTCAACATACCAGATCCTACTGTGCCTCCTGCTATGAACAAGTCCGCTAACCCACCCCAGACATCGGGTGGATTCAACGTTCCTCGAGTAAACAGCGACGAGGAGCGAAATATAATTTTAGATAACATTCGGGCAAACGATATCGAACACGCGATTCCTGAAGGCTTCCGTGTTCCGAACCTATCTTCCTTGAATCGTTATCTATCGACTTATTTCACGCTCTTCCACCACCACCTACCGTTCTTGCATCCTGCTTCGTTCAATGTCACTCAGGTGTCTCCGGCCTTGCTACTTGCGGTGTTGTCGATTGGTGCGCTTTATGCTTTCGACCAAGACCAGGCTTACATGTGCCATATCGGCTCCAAGGTCCTAGTCAATCAGTTCTTGCAGAACAAGGAGAACTTCAGCTCCCGGAAGTGCCCCCTCTGGACGATGCAGAGCTCGCTCCTTAATATGATCTTTGCTAGCTGGAGTGGAGATCCGAAGGGATTAGAATGGGCCTGTTCAATTAAAAGTCTTCTTGCCAATATGGTGGCTGGTAATCGCTATGAGTTGAAGCTTCGGCAAGATGGTCGTGAGGGTGCGCAGCCGAAGCGTGACGAATGGATTGAGGATGAAGGTTGTCGGCGCACATACTATGCAGTCTACATCTTTTTTGGGTTGCTCACCCTAACGTACAATCACACTCCTGCCATTAGCTTCAACGAATTTGAGGACCTCCAACTTCCCTCTCAAGAGGCGCTTTGGAACTCTAAGGTTACTGACGAAGCTGCTTGGCAAGAGCAGCTGAAGGCGTCGCCTGCAGTTACATTCATGGTTGCTCACGAGAACCTCTTCCAGGGTGTGATGTTAAAATATAGCGCCTTCGCAACGCGTGTTATGATCAACGCATTGTTCCTTGAAGTGTGGTATCATAAGCGTAGCCCCGAGGCTCTTCAAGATGTGGTGACTGAGTACAAGCTCAGAATGGCTCTTGAGACGTGGGAGAAATCTCTAGATCTCTGCGAGCCCGAGGCTGACACAGTCCCGCTTAGCGCGCCTCACAAGGGACATCCCCTAATCTTCAATGCCAAGGCAATGTATCGCAACGCCCGTGCTCGTCTGGAAGTGGACTTGAAGACGGTTCAAGAAGCGCTCCGTTACCACGATCATTACGAGGTAGCTGCTGCTATGTCGAATGCACGCGACAGGGTAAAGCGCTCCAGTGAGATGATCAAGGTAATCGATGAGTGCTACAACTGTATCGAGACTGCTGTCCGCCAGGGCGTGCGCTGGGTTGCGCGTACTTCTCCGACTAACTGGAGCATCGAACATCCTCTATGCGGCATGGATCTCATGATCACCCTCACCTTGTGGCTATATCGTCTGGAACATGATGAAGAAGCTGCTTCCGAGGAGGAGATGGCCATGTATCTAAAGGTTAGGAGTCTCTTTGATAAGGATGCGGAGGGTGCCATGAACTCGCAGCAACTAAGTTCGACTGTGGCTCACCTCTGGGGCTCTATGCTCGATGAAGTAGTCGTTTGGGGGTAAGTTGATACATAAAATTCCCACTTTAGATACGAGTCTAACTTATTCTGCAGCATTACCCGACTTATGGGCGAGGCTTTCCGACTTCACTCTCAAGCACTCGTTGGCTACGTGGACGATGTTGAAGCATCGTCCAACGTCTCGACGCCTTCTATGATCTCTCAAGGAGGTGACGAGGAGAGTGTGTATTAGAAAAATTTCATGAGACCCACGATTTTCCTAGTCTTTGTCTACTAATTAGGGGCGGTATGGGAGAAGTGTACGCGGCATATACCTCCTACGTTTGCGCCTTTCTGTTACTGTCTTGTTTTTTTTCACTTCAGGGTCCGGACAGGCGTGGGGGTGTTGTTGTTTCTGGAACTCGTCGTCTTTCTCATAGTGTTTGCATCCGACATCTGCATCTTACGTCAACTGGTCTAAAGGGGGGGCCCGGGATTGGGAAGGCTCTCGCAATGACCTAGCGGAAAAGGGGAGGGGAAACCTCAGCGCGACGCGCGCAATATAATGTGTGATGCAGTTGGCTGGCTGGACCATTTGTGATATCTTCTTTTCCCCTCTGTTCTATTAGCTACGGCACTCTTATTCTTATTTTAATGCTGCTGCTATTTTTTCTCTCCAATATTTTTACTCTTTCCTTTACTCTGTGCCTGCTGTCGTCAGATACCTTGTTCTACATACTGGCTGTCTTTTTTCTATTCGATGCTCTCCTTGCGCAATCGTCTACTCTTTTTTTGGTTTCGTTTTTCTGTTCTTCTCCTTCCGTTTCTACGTTTGTTTCTCAGTTTTAATTTTCCTTCATCAAGTCATGTTAATAGAGCTGGCAAAACCGAGTATCTCAGGATGGAAACTTGAGGCCTGGCAAATCGGAAAGCAACAGGCGCGTACACAGATTGAATTAATCCCCTTCGGGTTCGATTGGAAGTGGTTCTCGTTGAATTATAGATAACTACACACGCGTCAGATATTCAATATATCACATCTCTCTCACCACGTTCGGATATTTTCAGATGTGACATGATGTTATTACCGGATTCTCCCCGTATTACCGTTATTATTCTTAGTATTATTATTATTATTACTATTATTATTATTGTTATTCTTGTTATTGGTATATGCGTCTGTCACAAAAGAGATGGCTTATCACATTATTACATCGAAAGCATAGAAGCAATCGTCCGATTCGTAAACCTTGACTGGACGCCACGACGCCTCTTTCTTATCTGTGCGCTGCAGGCACCCGGACCCTCGTTGGTTCCTTACAACTACTCTTATAACCTCGTGATACTCGGAAAGTGAAATTTGCTATGCATGTGCAGCCCCTTATTGTACTACATCATATTAAAGTATCACCGAAGGAAAGCCCTTGCGTCCAAGTACGAATGTACCAGTCTAATCTATGAGGTCCCGAGGTTCTTCTATCCTTAGCTGGCGAGCTGCTGCTTCGGGACCCTATCCATGATTCTGCTCATGGCGCTTGCCAACAACGGCAGGGCTTTTTACACCTTTAGAAGGCGTATCCCTCATTTGAGGGCTGCCTATGATATGCCGTGTATTTACTGTCATATACCTACCTACTAATACATACCTGACCTAATATATGCCACTCATTTGCTTGGCTTATGTACCTAGCTTGTTGCTTCACATGAAGCCAGAAAGTCTCAACCGACTGCATACGTTCGAATTCCCTTGCTTCTTCGGGTTCTCCAGGTCGTTTCATTGCTTGAGGTTTTGCATGGGAAACTGTTCGTTCTCACAATACCACGCCCTGCTCCGTCAGTGGCCCCTCGAAGTGTGCTTCTTTAATACTAGGCGCGCGTGAGGGATAGTTTTACTACTTAACATGATGGCTTCCTTCCGTATCTTAACGTTGCTGTTCGTCTTCTTCAACCTCGTGCTGGCGGACTGCGAATGCGGATATTCGATAATAACGCCTTCAGACGATAAGCGATACGTTTTCACCGACATATTAGAGAGCGACTTCGTTCACCTAGATATCACGGATACGGATAAGGCGAAGGGCTACGGAGGATTTGGCTGGGCGCCGCAGGAGTTCAATATGTCTAGCGTGGTCGCGCGAGGTCCGTACGGCGAAGCGTTTACTCCGCAGAACGTAATATCGAATAACATCGCCGACGAACAAGTATTCAGTGGGTTGGGGCCCAGAGGTGGCGATGCCGGTCTGAAGCTTGTAGTTGGAAGCGAGATCAAGAAGGGCATGGTTCCCTGCGCCGACGTTTCGACGACGGATGTTCATTACTACCACGGGACCTTCAGGGCGGGTATCAAGGTCACCGATGTTCCAGGAACTTGTAGTGCTTTCTTCTGGGTGAGTAGCAATCTAGATGGACAAGCTATCTGCCTAACCTATCCGGGATCATCTTTTGTATTCTAACCTAGAGACTTACTAACCCCGCCGATGTTAATTTTAGTATATGAATGATACTCAAGAAATCGACATAGAGTTTTTATCGGCGGAGTTCAATAAGAGTAATAACACATTTCCAGTCAATCTCGTCTTACAATCGGAGGAGTCGAAAAACAACGGGTTCGACGCTTCAAAGACGGGGGACTTCAAAAAGATTCATTTACCGTTCGATCCCACTACGGATTTCCACGAGTATAGGATCGATTTCCTACCAGACAGAGTACTTTTCTACGCGGACGCCCAACTCCTCACCGAGATGAAGGGGACCGGCGTTCCGTCCACGCCCGGGAACTTACAAGTCTCCCACTGGAGCAACGGGAACATGGGATGGTCGCAGGGACCACCGAAGACTGACGCTACGACGGTTGTCAGCTACGTGAAGGCGTATTTCAACTCGTCGTCGGAGGCGAGGCAGAAGGATTACACGTTGCGGTGCAAGGACCCATCGGCCCCGATGGCGGTTTGTACGATCCCGGATAGGAACACGACGTACTTCTTCGGTAACGTTGCGAACATGACACCGAACCAGACCACCTATCACGAGAACAACGGAAGGCGGGCGAGGCGGTGGCAGTCTCTGCCTTTTGCTGCGGCTATCGCAACTAGTACCTGGGTGGTCGGTCTATGAAGCTTAGACCGCGCCGTGTTGCGGTATAGAAGGAAACGTGTGATATGAAAATGATGATGGCGGATTCGGGAGTAACATATTCTAACATTTTTGATTACGGCGCGGGTTTATTAAAGCTAGGACTTCTAGTTGTATGATAACTTTTTTAAAAGCCAGCGTGAGGGTGGTTCATCTCTAAAAATCACAACAGCATCGCTGGCTCTCATTCGCCTGTATATATCTTCTTGCAAGGCTAGGTAATTAAGATATTTATAAACCATCAGGTACCTTAGTTATAATACGTCTTCCTAAGGTATCTAAAAGTAGGAGTTCAAGTAATAATTACCTACCTAAGCATGTTATTGTTGCGAGTAGAGCTACCCAATATTCAGAGAGTCTATGAACACTTAGGTAGGTACTTATCTCAGAAGATCTTGGTATAGAATCTAAGCGTGTGCCAAAGTGCAACGTTGCCAACTCGGGGACCATCTATAGAATATAGTAGCATGCTACGTTATACAAATTCACAAGATTAAAAAAAGACTTGGAATAAGTATTATTTAAAGGAAAAGAAGAATGGTGAAAAAGAAAATGATCTGTCTCACTTTTCCCTTCGTTGAAAGATCTCGTGATGCGAGGTGGATGTGTGCAACCGGCAGGCGGGAGGAGCCTAAGTCGACGATCTCGCCGGTAGGGAGGGTAGCCTGGGGTGACACTGCCATTAGGTAGGTTAGGTTTAGGTACCTAAAGGACCTAAAGGGCTAAGAGCTTCCCCTCCCCCGCTAACCTGCTAGTTGTGACGGCGGTCGCACAAGGTCATCCGGGCTGGGGAATGCGGAGATGTTTACATATGAGGACTCGGGAGGTATGGAGACTGCTAAGAAATAGGTACGTATTTTGCTAAGTGGAGGAGGAAGAGGTTAGAAAGAAGGAACTATACTTCAACTTGTTAGCACATGGGAAGGAAAGTCTGGAGGTAGGAACGCTAATGAGGTAGCTAGTATTTAAGTTGAACTCTATATTCGGCGGTCCAGTCACATTGTGCGGTGCACCCCTCCACCTGCCCGATCGGGGGTTTTTCCCCTTTCACACCCCTTTCACACCCCTTTCTCTGCTGTACAGTGTGGTCATGCTTGGAGAAGGAGCAACTGAGCTTGAGAATAAAGGTGGTGGAGGCAAGTGGTTTGGAGACTAGTGGGATTCTTAAAACTCGGAGACTTTATTCGATCGGATGGGGATCGTGGAGAAGGTAAAGCGTTATTTCGGCTTTTTCTCGAATTAAACCCATCCAATTGCGGCTGGTTGTGTCTTGGGACTCTATACTTTTAATAATTCCAATAACTACCTAGGTACCTAGCTGATAAAGCTTGTGATGCTGACGCTGATGCTGCTTCAGCTCTATACTTATGGCGGATACAGATATACGGTTACATCTATTCTATATCAATATAGTAAATCCCCGGGTTAATATTCAAAAGTAACAGGTATCCATTACTTATACCCCATAGTAGCTCTCGAATGGAATGTTTATAGACTTGTAGATTCGCTAACCATTGCGTCAGTTATACTATTCCACCCAAGACTTCGTAGTATATTCTATATTAACTTACAATCTTCAACATCTATATGACAGCACCTTCGCGTTTCCCTTACCCATAAAAACTCCGGCGGCCGGGCACGGCCCGACCTCCTTTTACCAAGGCGGCGCATCTATACCTTTTACTGGCCGGCCTTCTTCTTTAGCTGTAAACTCCGAGACAACCAATGCGCGTGTTCACACAGCTATAATTGGTAAAACTTATTATTGGCTCCTTAAGATGAAACAGATTTAGCCAGCCTCTCAATTTATTCCAACCTTACAATCGACAAGGTCGATGACATACCCCGAACCATTAGAGATTTTCATCATGGATGAGACGTCATACCTCATGTTCTACAGTCACCTTCATCTTTTCTTCCAAGTTCCTCTTTTCCCTGTATCCCCTTTGTCGTATTAGGTTGCTTGCTATCACTTTTTCCCTCATCAGCCGGTCATGGCCTGATAGTTAGATAACACACATGTTATCATGGAGACCTGTCAATTCCAGTATCCCGTCCTCTCATATTTATTTCTTTGACATGTGCTATGTCACACTTATGATGTATGAGTGGCTTTAAGAGGCTGTGCCAGTATTGCGACCCTATTCGAAAGACCCTTAACCATGGTTCAAATCATATATCACATGAAGTTCGTCACATCGACGACACATGATACCACATATTTTCCTTGGAGCTTGGTTGGTTTTTCAAGAAATAGCCTAAGCAGAACCTTCTCCCTAGCAGCCCACGTATCATAGAGTTGCTTTTCAGATACTAGTCGACAGGACTGGATATCAAATGATCGTATACTCAGCTCACAAGCCCTGACTTAGGGAACATCAACTGAACGGATTATTTTCCTCTTACGTACGCAGTGTTCTTTCCCATATACTCTGTTGGTCTTCATCGCTTCTACTTGTCCTACGTCTCTACTTCTTGATGGTCACAAGTTGCCCCCTCTAACAAGGAATCTCGAGCACATGCTCGCATGTTCTATCCCTAGGCTTGGAGGTTCCTCAAAACTGGTATATTTCTCACCTTATATCTAAAGCTCCTTTCGGTTTTAAAATCAGAGGACGTCTGCATGTTTCCGAGAATCAAGCAATAATCCTATTCGATCATCAGCTGAAGTTAGCTTAGTTTTAACTTACCACCATTATACTATACGTGCCCTAGTAGACTAGGAAATCCGGCAAGATGACGAACCCTACAACTGCGATAGCTATCAAGAATAACACGGGCTCTTCCCAGGCGTACGCCTACATTACCGGCTTGGACCTGAACAACAACAACGTCCCGCTATTCATCCAAGCCGATGGTAAGACTGTGTACCGACCGTCATCCCCGTCTGCGCCCCAGTCGGCCCTGGAGGCCGATGTATCCATCCCGCTAGGTGCCCCCGGGGCCACCACAGCCGTCACGATACCCCAGATCGCAGGCGGCCGCATCTGGTTCAGCACAGGCTCTAAGTTGACCTTCCTGCTAAACCCTGGCCCTGCCGTTGTTGAGCCCAGCGTGACCAACACCGCAGATCCCAACTACAACATCTCGTGGGGTTTCTGCGAGTTCACCTATAACAAGGAGCAGTTATTTGTCAACATCAGCTACGTAGACTTCGTGGGGCCCATCCCCATTGCGCTCGAGCTGCGCAACACCGCCGGCAAGGTCCAGAGCGTTCAGGGCCTACCCGCGGGCGGCGTGAACACGGTTGCCGATAAGTTGATACAGCAGAATGCCGCTGATGGTGCCGGTTGGGACAAGCTGGTCATAAAAGGACCCGACGGCAAGACATTGCGTGCCCTGAGCCCGAATAGCGGCCGGGTGGCGGACGCAAACCTGTTCCAGGGGTACTTCGACGACTATGTGAATAAGGTGTGGAGCAAGTACGCCTCGACCGACTTGACGATCAACACGCAGGCATCGTGGGGGGACGTGACGGGGCGCGTGCAAGGCGACTTGCTGACGTTCCCCAACGTGGGAACCTTTGCGAAACCCAGCGCCGGCGACATTTTCAGCTGTTCGACGGGACCGTTTGGAAGTTACCCCGAGGCGACGCGCGACGAGATGGGTGCGTTGGGCGCGAGGATTGCCGCTTCTCTGAACCGCTCGACGCTGCTGGATAATGCGAAGCAGCCGGATGGAGAGAAGATCCCGAATTATTACAAGACGAACCCGACGAACCATTACGCGAGGATCGTATGTTTTCCCCCTGATTTTCCCTAGATATACCTACTTTCTTGATATCGTTTTCTCCTTTCTATATAAGCTATCTGATATAGGAAAAACTAACATAGCCCCCGCAGACACATGAAGTCAACCTCGACGGCCGCGGCTACGCGTTCCCATACGACGACGTGGTGCCGTCCGGCGACGCGGGCCCGGACCAGGCGGGCACCGTATTCGACTCCAACCCGGAGCTGTTGACGGTGACGATCGGCGGTCCCGCGAGCTCGAACGGTCCCGCTACCGGTGGCGGATCGAAGAAAGAGAAGGATGACGATAACAAGACTGCTGCGCCGGGATGGCTAAGTAAGTTGAAGAGCTTGCTTAGTGCTCTAAAGAAGGCGCTGCATATCAAGTAGGGGAGAGAAACAGTCTACCGTTTTACATCGTGTCAGGCTTTGGTTCTTTACGCTCGCTATAAACATCTTGGTTTTACGGGCATGCCCTAGCATCGCATTGGGGGAGTGCATTTTATCTCGCCTATGTGGGATTGTGGTACGGGTTAGGATCGGTCGCTTTCTTCCCTTCGTCCTTCGCTTTACCTAATAAGGTTTGGTTCTTGAATATTCGCATTTCAAGGTTGCATTGCTTTTCGGTCTTCTTATATATACCCTTATATTTGGCTAACCCACCCTGATCTGTATATCGGTGGGTGGGCAAGGGGATTCCGGTTATCTGGTTGGTGTCGTCACAGTCGTTATCCGAGTCAGGGGGTCTAGTGGCCCTTTTAATTATTGCTATTATTGTATATAGTTCCCCCTTCCGTCTCTTGACGTGTATATAGTCTACTCTGCATTATACATACATATTATCGTGCCAATTTTGTCCATTCGGAGCTACGTGGTGGGCAGAGACCTCCATTCTACTATATTAAGCTAAGCCATACTCTTATACTTCTACGTATGTAAGTAATTAAGACACGGGCGCTAAACCTCACGATATTGTTTGGTCATAAGCTCTTACTATAAAGCTTATTAGGAGCATTCGTGCCGATTCGCACCTACTGAGGCCTTGTGGGGTGTATCCTGGTTCGGTATATATCATTGGGTTTTGTTTGGACGATCTCTCTTTTTGGTTGTCGAGTCTTGTAGAAGAAGGAAGAGTATATATGAGTAAGCCTCAAGTTATATACACTCAGGGTCTTTAGTTTATACTATATTGTCATCAGTAATATCATGCTTGTAAATCCTTATAAGGTAGCTGCTAAGATATTATATACCTGATGTGAGAATATTATGTTATTTACTTCCATCAAATAAGTTTTAGTCAATAGGCAAGTAAGTAACAAGTAAAGATGACCTCCTCGTCTCCGGGGCGGGCTACGTAGCGGAATCACAAATTACAGGTTTCCTTTCTTATTGTCACAGTAATTCCGATGTGTGTCTCGTAAAAAAAAAAATAATAACGGTGAAAAATAATTCATATTACATCGTAATTTAGGTAGGTAGGTAGATACTAATTTAAAAATACAAGGAACTATACCTCGAAACGAAAGACGCCGCCGGTTTGACGGCGCCCATCTCGCCGCAGCAAGTTAGACATAGACAGGGTGGTAAGCCCGTCCCAGGTGAAAAAAAGAAGAATCGGAAATCATCGATCGTCGTTATCATAGATTCAAACCCGAGAGTTTACCTAGTGTCGGTGCAACTTATCCTTGATCTTCTTCCCGAGGCTCTTCTTATCCTTATCCTTGTGCTCCGCCGCGTCGTCGTCTTTGCTGCCGTTTCCACCGCCGCCGCCGCCGCCGACGGGGTGGATGCCCTTCTCCTCTAGCAGACCTAGTATTTTATTGTCAGCTATTTCTATTCACCTACCTACCCAGGTAGTCAAAGCTAATTGGGAGTATATATAGGTAGGTATATATAGAGAAAAGGAACACTTACGGTCAGCTTCCCTACCAGCTCCCGGCTTCGTGGCGTCGAAGTCCCCGCCGTCGGCCTGAAGGCCGCTGCTCTTAACGTACTTCTCCCCGGTGCCCTCGCCGGTACTCTTCGCATTCGGACCATCTTGTTCCTCGCCCGCGCTTCCGCTTCCGCTGCTCTTACTTGCGCTCGCGCTTCCGGCAGGCGCATCTTGGCCGGGAAGAGGCTTACTCTCGTCCTTTTGGTCCATCTTCCCGGCGTCGCCGCCGTGCTCGCGGGCCACTTCGTCGAGCGGTTTCGGCCCGGGGCCGTCCAGCTTCTGTGCCTCGTTCGGGCCGTCCCCGGCGTCGTTGACGTCCGTGGGCGCGGACTTGGGGTTCGTCTTCGGGTCCTCGGGGCTGCGAACGTCGTTCTGCGCCTTGGTCGTGTCCGAGGGTGCGCTCTTGGATTTCAGCTCCGTCGACGGGTTGTCTGGCGTGTCCTTGGCCTCCGCTGCTACGCCCGTCTCCTTTGCGAACTCGGCGTCTTTGGTATGTTCCGTTGATGATACTACCCCATTGGTCTCGCCGTTAGTGTGGCTGTTCGAATGGCCGTTGGTATGACCGTTTGTCTCGCTGCTGTTGGTTTCGTTTAGTTTGGCAGCTTGGACGCTAGGATCCTCTACATTGGTAGCCGTTGTTAGTTTTTGGACTCCCCAAAGGCAGCAATTATGCTTG
Organism: Daldinia eschscholtzii; assembly: GCA_037126485.1. Classification (NCBI taxonomy): domain Eukaryota; kingdom Fungi; phylum Ascomycota; class Sordariomycetes; order Xylariales; family Hypoxylaceae; genus Daldinia; species Daldinia eschscholtzii. The sequence continues at coordinate 1,428,731 of JBANMG010000005.1, forward strand.
GAGAGGACTATTACCAATGTTGCCGGCATCGTAGGGTTCCCCCTTAGAGGTGTCGCCGGTTTGGCCCGAGATAGGCTCCGGGCCGTTTTGCTTATTCTCGCCCCAGACAGCTTTGACGGCCGCAGAAGCTACGTTGTTTATGGTCTCCATGGTGAATTGGATCTTGAAGAAATATTCTAGACTTAGGTACGAAGTATATGGGCTTAGGAAATTTGAGTATCTAAGATAGTATGCTTGGCAATTAAGGAAGAATGGAGTTTATTTGGATATTTAGGGTCGCAAAGGGTCGCAAAGGGTCATAAAGGGTCTTGTAAATCTGGGGAATTAAGAACAGCCAAGCCCAGATGGTAGGTCTTGAGGTAGTATTATATGGATATTTGCTACATAGACTAAACTACGGGTAGGGCAGAGTGGGCTCGTCTCTGACGTCTTTCATGATGGCGTACGACTGGCTTCCCTGTCAGGGAAGGGTAACCGCTTAAGACGGCAAGGGGGAACACGCACAAAGAAGTTCCTTGCACGAGCTGGTATTCTTTCCTTTTTGATACACGAGGGTATGTGGCTTGACGACATAATGCCAAAGCTGGGATTGAGGCTTCGTATTGGTTGCCACTTACCTATATACGCTGACTTTATACGTAAGAGCCATGTGCTACAGCGAGGCCGGCCAGGTTTAGATGTCCCAAAATATCAAGATACCAAGGCTTCGTTCTGATCTCGATCTACAGAAGGAAGGCTTCAAGAAATTTGTAGCCAATGAAGATAGACCGGACAATCGATTCGGTTACTTATGCGTATGATGAATGGTCGAGAATAACATGGCGTATCTAAGACTAGAACAAGTCTAAGCGGGGGGGAGGAGGAGGAGGAAGAGGAAGTAGATGAGCGATGACGTTAGTGGGGTTGAAGAGATGTCGACGTCATTGTGTGACCAGGCTTGAAGCCGCTCCGAGCTTCTAAGACTTGCTTCAAAATGCATATAACAAAAGAGCCTCCCCCTCCCATGTTGCCCCGGTATAGTCAAAATGTATAAACACGACTGCTTACACAAGATTCAATTGTATAAAAGTATAAGTGGCCATAGGTTCAATAACATGGCTGATGTAATCCGGGTAATGCAAACCTTAATCGCTTTGCAGCACATCTCTGCATACAAGCCTCATGCTGAGCCACCTTTACCTCTCTAAACTCTCTCAACTCTCTCAATGGGGGTGATTTCACAATTAGTCTATAATAAATCAAACCAGTATTGCTTTGCAAACGACACTAAGCATGGCCGTTGGAAACATTACAGTTTCTCAACATTTGGGCTAAATACCTAGGTAGGTATCTAAGATAACCGCTAGTCGGAGGAATCAGGACCCCAACATTGCGCATGTGCGTAAGCCATTGGCTCGTCACTCCTTATTGGCCTGGTCCTATGACTTTTGTCCAGACTTGTCTTGTGATTTGCAACACTCGAATGCAGACAACAACGCATACAGCCTAGCCTCCGTGACCTCCATCGTCTTATCTCCTAAGCAGCTGCCTAGCTCTCCTCGATGATTAGATTCATCTACTTTCCCCTCAAGTTCGGGAACACAAATTATTCGGATCATGAATCTCAACTGACAATTTAAACGAAGCCTAAATGAAGCTGAGATAACATCAAGATGAAGCCTAGCTTCGCTATGCGCTTGGCTGCTGTACTCACGTCTATCGTTTCCTCTAGGGTCGTCTCTGGTCGTACACTTCAACAACATCCTCTAATTACACCCGGAGATCAATATGTTATCGGAAATGGCGTATCAGGCTATCATCGCCGACCACCATCTCATATCCCCTTAGCCTCATCTAAGGGTATCAGTCCAGTCACCGGCTTCATTGCCTTGGGAGATTCTTACAGCGCAGGAATTGGCACCGGTGTAGATGGCACGGAGGATGACTGCAGACGTGGTTTGGGTGCTCATAGCGTTTTGATTGCTTCCGATTTGTTGGCTGGCCAAGGCGGACGGAATTCTACAACATTTCAATTTCTATCATGTACAGGGGCCACGACCCAAGAGGTCCTGTCCAGTCAAGACGGCAGTCACGAAAGCCAGATCGACGCCGTCAATACTTCGCTGTCAGCAGACTTTGCGCTATTATCAATCGGTGGCAACGATCTTGGCTTCTTTGACGTAATGAATGCATGCGTGTTTCGCTTTTACAACTTCTACTCTGGTACTTGCGAGACGGCGCTCAAGAACTCGAGAGACCAGATCTCGAGTGATGAGTTCACACGCCGTTTGGAGATCATCATTATAGAAATCCTAGATAGGGTCCACTGGGAGAAGAAGGAATATTTCACTATTACCGTCACGGGATACGCCCGGTTCTTTAACGATGTCACCGATGATTGCGACGAGATGAGCTTTGGCGTCTGGTGGAATGGACCCAAGCTGAAAAAAGACTTGAGGATCCAGATGAATGAGATGGTACTTGAGGTCAACGCCAAGATCCGCGAGACCGTCAAAACAATAAACTCGCACTTCATCAAAGATAAAGTTATATTTATTGATTACGACAGGGGGTTCGATGGTCATCGGTTCTGCGAGGAAGGTGTGAAAGAGCCAGACTACGACCTCAACGATACGTGGTTTTTCCTCGTAGGCGGTCCAGATAACGCTAGAAATGGAACCCGATCAAATCATGTTTCCGATGTCCAGACTTTGCCCCCAACGTCAGCTCTGGTTGACCCATCATCGTGTCTTGAGCCTGCGCAAGCATCTAGGGATTGGGGCCGATTGGCTTTGTGCTATATGGCTATGGCGAAGCATCGGGACCCGAGCTTACGGCTTGCCCGCGGAGACCTCGTTGCTGAGAACTCGATGTGGTATGTCCCAACATACTACGGAAAGACGTTCCATCCTAGGTCTCTTGGCCACGAGGCCATAAGAAACAAAATATATGAAGTGTGGCAAACCCTAGAATAGTTGGCTGGCTTAGCATCTTGTTTGCAATATTGGGATGCGTGTACCAAGTTCTCACACCGATGACAACGTACATACCATGCCCGGGCACGTCTCGTAATGATCTCCTCAAGGATGGTGACGCCTCCTTATGGTTGGTTTTCAGAATGCCACCATCCGAGCTACTTGCTCGCCTGATTTTACGTCTTCGCGGTTGGACAGTCCAAGTTGTAGTTTCTTATTATCATATACCCCTTGTGTTCCGATCTTCATTTATAACATACAGTGACCGAAAAAGGTCTGCTCGGCTTACTATAGCATTTATTGGGAGGAGCCATAATAATCAAGCTGATCGCGCAGCTTCAGCCGTCGCGTATGGTCTATTTTTAGGAGTTCCTAGAACAGAGCTTCAGATCATCTAATTAGATAGAGTTTATATAACATATTGTCAGCAAACAGATTCTTGAAGATTGAGGGAACTTGTAGCAAGAATCGCGTGCCAGTTTTGAGTAGGTGAACCCTTTGACAAAAAGGGGTTACCGGTATGCAAGACTTTCGCAAACGTCTCCACTGAACGATAGCCTATTCGAAGGATAGGCCATCCAAGCAACTGCTTAGAAACACGGTCCCGAAATCTGGCCTGCGAATCCTTCAGTTCCTCCAAGCAGCAGTCAGAATGCTACCAAAGCGCCCAACATGTCGATGATGATTAACTAGGGTTTTTGACCGAAAAACAGAAATGATTCATTGTAACTATCTGGTCCTAGAACACCAGGACTGGTATTGGTCCAGGCCAGTGGGAAAAGTTTCTCGACCTTGATTGATGAGGATTTGCGCCTGTGGAAGTTTGCCCCAGGAGCCGATGACTCCCATCATCTGGTCGTTTCCTCATCGCCAGTCGTTCATGAGCTGGGCGTTATCGACGCCCAACGTGAGCTTTCGCCTAACCTATGAAACATAGTCTGGCCGCTCGTGGCTCACAGTACGGCCGTCGCGCCGAAATTCGATAGCGCGCGAATGGCGACGAGCAAGCAAGCAATTTGGGGGTGGTTTGTCTCTCGTCAGCGCGTCCGAAAATTAGTGGCCATTGCGCGCGTTCGCGTGTTTCTTTCTTTCTTTCTTTCTTTCTTAGGCCGGGTCTGCATCTAGAAGGGCCAAGGGCAAGTCCTGCCCTAGGTTAGGGCTGTTAGGTCTGAACAACCATACATAGTATGGGCTTCACCGTCTATTCTGGGCTTGCTGTTACTGCTTGCTGACGCTTTCATGGTATTCCCGAGCGAAAGGCCATGGCCTGGTGATTAACTGGGGAATGGCTTACAGACAACTGTTCGCCGGTAGGCTCGTGGCCTTTGGCTTAGCTACCTAGGTTAGCTAACCTAGCTAGTTAGCTATGTATCATAATACGGCCTAGTATGACCAGGCATCTCACGGACGAGACGGACGGCCTTTCTAGGCTGGGGGGTCTCGACCAAGTTGCGATCGATGGGCGGCCACGGGCCTGGAATTCCCGTGTTTCATAATTTATCGCATCTCGTAAGGCGGGTTTTTCTTTTTTGGTACGATATCGTCACGTCATAGTATGTCCACCTGCCTTCATTGGCTTTAGTCGAAGCTATTCCCAACATTTCTTAGGTTAGGACTTTTAACCATACGATTATGTTTGGACGTATGTAAGTATATTAGTTGAGGCCTCATGCTATACTATGTATATACTATTTTGCACACTATACCATTTACACTTTCCAGCTCAATGCGATGTTCTGTACTGACGCGGCACGCAAGCTTCGTAGTCGCTTGACCTGCCTAATTCGGGGTTAATGGGAAGCGAGTAACAGCAGGGGTTACGCGAATCGAACTCCAATGCGGAGCGCGAATCAACGGTGAACTTTAGGGAAGATATCAATTTTTAGTACGATAGCGTATGCATTATGGCTGTATTATATGTATGATACTTTTGACTGTAGTAGGACACTACCTACCTACCTAAGCTACATGTAGGTATGTATAACCGAAACTTGATATGGTAATAATATGATACGACTCTGGAAAATTACAATTCCTGCCAATGAAAAGACGGTAAAACGAGATGATGGATGGATGGACCTTTGATCGCCGTGATTTTTTGCTGCTGGTGGCCGAAGGTGGCGACGATAAGTCTTACGGATACGGCCCCATACCGGAAACTGAACTCAACTGCACTTTTCTTTTCTGCTGGGTATGCTAGGAAATAATTCTGCAGTGGCTTCCATCCCGGCAAGCCGCCCGGCTTATGTGGTTCAATGCCGGAACTGGCTCGTTTTAATTACATAGTAATTACCTAGGTACATAAAGCCGGAATACATGTACTATGTAGGGCACACGATGGGATCAAGGTTGTACAATGAGTAGTACCTTACCCGTGAAGGTCCACGAATGTTGCAATGGATGTTTTATGACATTGTTTTAAAGTTGATGATATACACACAGCTTCGTACTTGAGATTGATCGGGAACAGAGAATACAGATCGTATTTGAAAGCTCTTCAGAGCTGTACTATGTAAAGTACTCTCTGTAAGGTACCACATAGTCCATAGCACATTACTAGGTCCTACCTAGGAATTTATGTGGCATGTCCAACGTAGTTTAATTAGAAAGTTGAGTCAGATCGTGATGGCAAGGCTTTAGTCTAAGAGGGGCTTAAGGCGATCGCCGGAATTAGGAATGGAGTTTAATGGGACCCGACTGTCAGGTCATGATATCATGGCTCATTGTATTTCTTGGTTTATTCTTGGTTTTCCTTTTTTGCTAGTTCGGGCGTATCAAAAAGATGGCGCCGGCAGATGTGGAATTCCAAGCTTTGCTAGGACGGCATCGAATTTTCAATATGTCCCATGCTAGCTTTTACCCCCTTTTCGCATACGAACCCGGACTTTCGGATCAGAAAGCAAGTATTCCTCAATATTTTAGCATTCAAGTTTAGCGAAATCCCTTTTTTCCTTTATTGCCAAGTCTAGGGAAGGAATTGTAACTATTCGATATTGAATTCCTTGCTTTACATAGTGCCTATTTACATTCGATACCATTGGACACTACGTCTAACTAAAGTAAAATGAACTTTACCTTAAGACTTACTACTACATAGTAGTATGTAGGATAGAGAGCGTACATTAGGGTCAGGTACCCGATAGCGTAGGATAAGACAAGGTTCGAAATGGATTACCGCAATAGGAAAGATACATTGCGTTATGTACCTCTTCCCTCTTATGCAGCAAATGCAGCAAATGCAGCAGCGCGCATAATTATCCATTTATGGCTTTGCCAAGGTGGTATGAAGTTAAAGGCTCCGCTCTGATTGGCCGAACGCGTTCCTCAGGCATAACAAAGGAGAAATCGCGGTGACGCGCCCTCGCGTTCCAATCATTTCTCATTCATCTTCCAATTCTCAAACACTTTGCAGCACGTACGCGCCATCTTCGTGACCAATCATTTTCGATTTGTCTCGCCAATTTTAAACACTCGTACCATTTTCAGCTACCATTCTGCACTCGACATTCATTACAGTCTAACAAGCTGAGAGAGAATCTGAAGAATTTTTTGAGGAATAGTTGGTGCAACACGGCTCTTTCAAGTCCGAGTCCCAAGAGTCACATTTCCATCCCGTCCCAACACTTAACCTAAACGTACCCTTGAGGAGGGGAGAGGTTGTTTGCTTTCACATTCCTGGGGAAGTTGTTTAACTCCGCCTATCTCGCATTCGCCCTCCTCGACTTTCTACTGGGCAATAAACTACTATGTGGTAGTAGTAACAATCAACTACCCGTCATTAATAGGTCATCATAATTACGACCTATTGATATCTGATATTTTCTTACTATCACGGTAAACAACTTTAGACAACCTCCAAACACATACCCCCAACAAACAAAGATCATCACTTTACCTACAATTACGAACATTATTGTTCGCAATCCCGTCCTGCACAGCCCGTTCCAATTGGATACGGTTCGCAGGCAGAAAAGAACAAGAGTAAAAAAAAGACAGGGTTGTGTCCTGCTTCGAGACCGCATTGCTATCAAAAAAAACTGGCCAACCATAGCACGTGCGGGAGCACATCTTGCAATTCCCCCACTCCGTAGAAACTAGGATCCGGTCGACTTTTGCTTGACATTCCTTGCAAGTTGCAACTTGGTCTGGCAGCTTTTGTTTAAAACAAACCTTGTTAGCACTTGCCATGGTCGTGTCAGCCCACGACGCTATCGTCCAATCCTATCCTTCGTTTTACCTCCATCTTCCCATCCGCACATCCATGAGCGGGTCTACCTAAGTGGATCTTTTGCTGAGTTGGCGTTCTACTTTCGGCCAATCCTGGCACGCTCTATCCTACTTCCATTAACCCTATTCGGTCTTCACGCTGCTCCCCGGTCCTGGTTCAATCTATTCTCTGCGTGCCGGCCCTGCAGCCTGAGCAGTCTTGCAGTCTTGCAGTCTTTTGACACACCCTTCTTTTTTCGACTCTCTTGCTGGTCTTGACCCAAACGCATTCTTGTGCTCTATCGCACCTGTAACGCCCGGCAAAGCCAGCAAGTAGCCAAGGTCCAGGAAATCCAATTCAGTTATCTCGATCCCCCACGAACCGGCTCTCCATCCTCTCCATCCTCTCTCCATCTCCTTTCCACCCCCTCTTCTTTCTCCGTCGCCTCCCTCCCCATCCATCAACAACAAACTTTCTCCATTTCTACTCCCTACGATATCAATGACAGCATCACAGCGACTATTGCGTATATCGTTATTTGAACTTTACGACAGCGGTTCACTTTTGAGACCTTGTATGCTTTAGGCACGTCAAGTGCCTGATACCTGGCGCGCCACAAGCAACCCTTGCTTCGTGGCTCCACAGCTAATTAAAGTCGCCCACCGTGAGTTCTCACTGAGTACTAGATCGTTCCATTTTCACCAATCTTTCAATCGTTACGCAGTCCAAGAAGCGGGATCAAGAAACCTGCACTCCCAGACGAACTACGCATCAAGTCACACATCAATCGTAACTACATCCTAATCAACGTCTATAGCAAACACGATATAGTATTGCCGAGTGACGAACAAACATAACATTGGCCAATATGGTCAAACCATCGCTTTTGTCGGCCAGTTCTGAGCCGCTTCACATATTCCAAGATGACTACCTGGACCAGCCCGCCCCCTCTATCAGCCGGGCACCGATGCCCTCGGTTAACAAACAGCAATCCCCTCGCCGAGCCCTTCAAAGCTCAAATGGGAACGTAATATTTAATCCGCCCAATGCGCACGCGAAACAACACTCACCGTTCAAGGCAACCGGGCGCACTACTACCTCACCGCTGACACCGCTCAGATCGCATGGTAGCAAACTCAATGCCGTATCGATACTACCGCCCGCGGCGCATGGCCAGACAACAGATTCGATGCAGAAGAAGCAACCGTTAATGTCGAGATTTAAGACTGTTGTTCAAAAACCACCGGTGGAAGCTAGTGCAGGTTACGGAAAAGAGAATGTTCATCCTACGCTATATCCCGCGCCGTCCACTTTCAATCTAAACCTGGAGAATTACTATCAGAATGCACCACCCAGAAAACGAGGATTACTCGAGGCCGCCCCCATTCAGGACTCGAGACCCGCAAAGAAGACCAAGCTGGAAGAATCTCCTCTGCCGCCGCCTGATTCCTTCCCTGCGATCGAGGATACTGGCGCGAAGCCCTCATATAGCTATGCTCAACTAATCGGAATGGCCATTCTGCGGGCTCCTCAAAGGCGCCTTACGCTCTCGCAGATTTACAAGTGGATTTCAGATAACTTCTCGTTTTACAGCGCTCAAGATGCTGGATGGCAAAATAGCATTAGACATAATCTCTCACTCAACAAGGCCTTCATTAAACAGGAGCGACCAAAGGACGACCCGGGCAAGGGTAATTACTGGGCTATAGAGCCGGGAATGGAGCATCAATTCATGAGAGAGAAGCCGAGCAAGAAGTCTACAACGAACATGGGAAACCCACCTTTCATGTCTGGCCGGGTTGAGGCCCCCCGCATTGAGCCTCCTAGTTTCCCTGATGGTCTGCCTTCTCTTCCTCCAGTACTTCCCGCACAGCCGAACCCGTATATTCACGATTCAATGGGGTCCCAAGGCCCGAGCCATGCTGGACCAGAAGTCTCGTCTGATGCTACTATTCCGCTATCTGATAATGTTGGACCAGAAGATCAACCGGACAAGGGCCCAGAACAAGCCCAGGTTCCGGAAAGTGGAGCATATTCGCCTCTCCCTGCCGCAATACATTCATCGCCTCCGATCCCTCGTCGCATGGAAGCTCGTAGCAATACTCCGCCTCCTATAAGGAGGGAACCTCCTTCATCTGGCCCGCACAAGCGTGGCCATGGCCGCAAGTACGCCTCGATGGATGCCTCAATGGATGATAGCGGATATATCTCGTCCTTGGAGTCGTCAGCTATGCGCCCGAGAGGTAATCGGATCCTTAGTTCAGGGACTGACCGTCCTCGAATCAAGCGAGGACGAGCCGAAGAAGAGATCGCGCGACTTCGTGCCTCCTCTTATGACAGCCCTACTAAGGGACGGCCTTATGAGTTTGCTCCTCCCTCTTCATCGCCATTAAGACGGGCAAACGGTGCCGGCCAAATGCTGCCTCCTTTAACCCCCGCTGTTAAAATAAAGCCACCCCCGAAGCCTCCTGCTTCCGTCTCGCCCAACACAAACTTACGCATACACAGAGACAATGTCAGGTCCATGCTTAATTCGCCACTTCGTCGTGTTAGCAACATAACTGAAGATACAATCCCGTGGAGCCCAGCATTCCAAATAGACGACTCAATTTTTAACTTCAATGATTTCGTCACCGACTCTACCGAGTTTGATATTTACCAGGATCAGTCTTTGGATGCTTTCTTCGGTGCTGCAGATAACGGTTCTCCGCTCAAGCGCTCGGCTAGAAGAGGTCGTCTTGATCGGTCTGTATCCACTAGTGTCCTTGGTGACCTTACAAATTCTGCGTCGAAAAGGTCAATCACGTCAGCTCCCCTGTTGAAAGCACCGGCTTCAAATACCCCTCTGTCGTATGAGACACCAAGTAAGGTGTTTGAGGACATATCTTCTCCCAGCAAAGTATTCCTAGAGTCCCCTTCAAAGAATGCCTCTTCTGCTAAGAACAGCTGGATGGGCTTGGAAGACTTTTGCACTTCCCAATTCTTCGAGGACGAAACGGACGAGAACACCGGTATAGATATCCTTCAGGGCTTTGAGAGAATCAGTGGTAGTCAGCCTCCTCGCGGGTTGGCCGCATCCTCCAAATCCTCGAAGCCAGCTCTAGGTCGTAGTCTCACGACCAAATTTTAAAGCGCCTGCGCTACACCCTTCTATGGGTGGCCTATCATATTGATAATGATTACGAATAATGAACTCATTGCATCCCGGATATCTTTGATTCGACTGCGTTGAATGCGCTGCCTACCTTCGACGGATATAGACTTTTTCGCCTACCTTCTCGCCCCGCGGCTGGCGTTCTTGCCTATTGTTTGATATCATAATGACGACACGTGTCAAGTACATATTTCACCACAACGCCTACATAATGAGATCTGGATTTTCTCATTTGCTTTTTGCCTGGGTTTCTTCTGGCGCGGATACGGGGATAGACCAAACTAATAGTCTCCCCTATACATGCGCGCCCTTTAACCTGTGATCTTTAGTGGATACGCGGAAGCATGCGATAAGGCGTTGGTTGGATGGAAGGTACTTTTGTTAAGAAAGGAAGGCGGGGGGAAACAAGGAAACGTGTTGAGGCAACAATGTCTCCGGAGGAGTTTTGCGAGTTGGCGAGAACCTCATCCTCGGTTGAGATAGGGGGGATATATTGCTCTAGTGATAATTTTTATATGCTTTTGCGAGGACGGACGGATTAGCCAGGTTAGCCCATGCGCGGCGTACAATCGTTGGGAGTTAGGGTTTTGTGTTGCGATAACTTTTTCCATCAGTACTCATTATGTAGTACTCTTAGTCCGGTCTTATGCCGTAACTTCGGCTTATTTTTCTCTCATCTGAGCTCTCTTTCGATTCATGTGATGGTTCCTGTTCCTACTGTGATCTGTACTGTTGACGTTGAGCATGCGCGCTGCGTTAGACTTGTCTACTTGGACCAAACATGATACTGCTAGCACGATACCGCTGGGACAGTTGTAAGTTTATGTGTATGACTTAGGTGTGGTTGTAAGTAATGTATATTTTACGATGGGGGTATCAATCGGTGTGTTTTATCCCGGTGCAATTATAATCACACCGGCCTACCATGAACGAAATCCGTGAAGAAGCCCAAGTCTATCGTTAGGGGGGTGGTAGTTGGTTCGGGGGGGATGTGACCGGATTTCCCTGAGCGCCGTAATCCCAGCTCAAAAGAGGCACGTAATTGTGATATGAACGCCGTCCTCCTCCTCCTTTTCATCTCTCTCTCTCCCTCTGTCTCCTTCTCTTCAACCTTCCCTCCTCCGTTTCGACCCGCTTGTTACCATTATTAACCTCCACTCCCTCCTTAGTAACTAGCTGGCTGGCTGATTGGTTACTATTATAACCCCCTGCCTTACCTCGGCCAGCCCCTCATGTCCGGATTCTATGCGTATCCTATGCGTTCCATCTTTCCACCCTGCCTATGCATATGTGTGAATATGCTCTAATAGATCCCCCAGATTTGCCTCTGCAGCCACGTATGAGTGTCTCCCTCTCTTCTTCCCTGTCGTCTGTTTCAATATTGTTGATATTGTCCGACGGGATGGGAGGGCTTAGATTAACCTAGACCTAGTATATGCCGATGCGGGTGGCCCAGCCGGCGTCTTTTTGGTTGACGTTGATCTGGTAGGGGAAGGGGTTGGCTTCGCTCGTGGTTATGGGCGGGATATGGTCCTTGTGGGTGTTGACGCAGGTTACGATCTTCATGACGGTTGTGAGGAGGGTTTGTTCCATGGCTTTGCGGACTTTGGCTCGCTCTGATGTTTGTTTTTGTGTGTTAGCAAATAGGAAAACGAATAAATAGAATCTTCTTGTATCTCGCTGGTATGTGGGCGCGGGTGTCTGGGCAGAATAACAGATAGGGGGACGAACCACTCTCTGTACGCGGTTCCGCTACGGTGACCTTCACGGTCCAGGACTCCCAGCACACTTCCTCGTCGCCGCCGCCATAAGGAAGATACCATGTCTTGCGACGCTTCTTCTCGAAGAACTGGACGGATATATTACCGCGACCGCCGGCGCTACGGTGGGAATGGGTATGCGAATGTGTTCGTTCGGCATCGAGCTCACGCGCTAGTTCGGCGGCACGCTTCTCAATCATGGTATCGAGTTCGGCATCTTCAACGTAGGGTAAGGTGATGTCGAGGACTTCGCGCGAAAGCGGTAATAGCGACGGGAAGAATCGGTGGAAGAATATGGTATGTAGGATTCCTAAGGTTGAGCGTTCCTACGCGTTAGCTTTTGCTTTTGCTTTGGGTATGTAGACATATATTTATAGCAAGGTAGATCTGTGGGGAGAAGCGCGAAAGGTGGATGGAGAATATGGAGATTTTGTCTTCGTGGACGATAGCGGATGGTCGGATAGAAGGAAGGAAGAGAGAGAGTTGTGATGATAGGGTAGACGACAACATCGATGACGGTCGCGGGGCATTATGATTGGATGCAGGCTTCTTTTTTTTCTTTTAATACCTCTTACTACGTCGCGAACGGAAGATGGGTCGGCGAAAGCCTCGAGGATAAACTCTTGTGGTTTTTGCTGTTCCATAGTAAAAAATAAAAATAAAACAAGGCCGAGTTGGGTATGGTAGTTAATACTTTGTTGAGACGAAGTTTGTTGATTTATTTGACCTTCCCGAGGTCGTCTATCAGCAGACGCCGGCACGATGGATAGATGATCATTAGTCCTGATGCGTTTCTGATGGAGGGGTCCAGACAAAGGGGGCTGAGCCGGAGGGGGAAAGATTTGGAAAACGTGGGGTGAAAATGCACCTGTACGAAGAAGTTGAGTTACATGCAACTACATAGGTACATACTAAATGTAACTAAAATGTAACTAGGCCGTGTAAGTAACCTCGTGCGTCATGCCAGCCACACCTAATGAGTGTATCTGTGTACCTCTAATGATGTATCCTGTGGCTTCTACCCCACACGCTCCGGACGCTTTAAGCTCTTAGCAAGCTCTTAAGTAATCTTTAGCCTCTATGGTAGCATATGCAGTGCTATCGGGCGCTTATCTTATCAATTACTCCTAACCGTGCGTGTTATGTAGGTACCTTAGTAGTTATGTAGTAGAACAAACTCTCGCGCTTGGGCCGAGGCACACGTCAGAACCCGAACCTTATTAAACGGATTTCCAGGTGAAAGCACTGGCCGTTGGCTGCATACCCTCAATTAAAAAAAGCTTCCACCCAGAATCTTCCAATGCGAGCCTTCCAAAGCTAAGGTTAATACTAAGGTACTTGACCTAACAAAGTTGCACAAAATATTCATCACAAAGCCCGTCGATTCTTATTTCTGGGGTCTTCCACCCCCGAACCTTTCTTTAGGGGCCCAGCATGATATCAGCTACGCGACGATGGTTCCGCCGTAATAGAACCCCCATAGCCATTGGCGCCGGTGTCATTGGCGCCGGCTACTTAGCAACTCAATATGTCTTGAACAAGATCAATGACGCGCGTGAGCGCATGAGTAGCGACCGCATCGCGAAAGAGAAGTAAGGCAGTCGCGTTACACAATATCCTTCAATGTCCTTCAACAAGTCACAAACAAATCGAATAGATATTCCTAACCATTCCCTAGCCTTCGACGTCGCTTCGAGCAGAATCAGGAAGATTGTACATTCACCGTTCTAGCATTGTTGCCAACTGCGACCACAAACATACTCGAGACCATGAATACCGAAAGGATCACGCTCGAGATCCAACAGATGAAGGGCAGTAAGGCTCGGCGTGATAATCCTGAATCAGCGGGTGCACCTCCCAGCATTGCTGATACTACTTTAACCGAAGAAGAAGGTAAAAGCATCGCCAGCTTACCGAGCGAGAGCGGCGCATTCAACAGCCAGATGACCATATCATCTGTATCAAATGCGGGAGATGGATCTCAAGATGGCGGTCAACAGTCCGCGCGGAGATTGAGAAAGACGAAGAGACAGTTATGGGATGATTTAACAATAAGCTGTAAGTTTCCTCCGTTGATGATTCAAATTATGCGCTCTATTTTGTCAGGCTAATCACCGCCCCTCTAGCAATAACCCGTGCTTTCACGCTTATATACACTCTTGCCCTTCTTACTATGCTCACGCGTGTCCAGCTTAACCTTCTTGGCCGGCGTAGCTATTTATCGAGTGTAGTATCTCTTGCGACAGGAACAGCGCAATCGACGATAAGCTTAGAAAATAACGATGATGACAACCCAGAACACGCATATGGAAGCGACTTTGAGACAAATCGGAAGTACCTAACCTTCAGCTGGTGGCTACTCCATCGCGGCTGGGTCGAGATCATGGAGAATGTTGAGGCTGCCGTTCGCGAGGTCTTTGGACACCTCAGCCCCCGTGACTTATTAAGTTTCGATACCTTTTCACAGCTCACGCTTGAGGTTCGTAAGAAGATGGAGAGTAGGCCAGAAGAAACCAGTGAATCGAGACCAGGCTCCAAATGGCTGCCGTTCCTCCTGCCTCCTCAGAAGATGGAAGACTTTGTCCTCCGGGAATCGGGCGTCTTGGGTGACAACATGTCGTCTACTCAACCGGATGGTTCATCGACATCGCCATCATCAGAAGTAGCTCTCCGTCGTCTCCTAGACGAGACTGCGGATCTTATCGAGTCCCCTCCCTTCACACGCGTCCTAACGCTCCTCCTTGACGCCGGCTTTTCTACTCTCCTTTACAAGAAAGTACTGCCGGGTGCCTTCGAGACACCGGGAACACCTTTCACTGCCCCTCCCTCGTCAGACATGGGAGCACTGGTCGGTCAGCAGGCCGCTGTAAAAGCGGCGGGATCAAAAGTGGTCCTGTTGCCTAAGATCTTATCCGTACTCACACGACAGGCCCACGCCATCGGCAATGGTATGCCGAACGAGTACCTACAAGAGATGGAGCAGGTGCGCGACCTCGAAGCTTTCGCGGCCGTAGTCTACTCAAGCAACTGGGAGAACGAAATACAGGACTCGGAGAACCTAGCTGCGGCGCGAGCCGCCGAGGAGACGATGAGCAGTAGCAACTTACAGATTACAGAAGGTAGTAACGTGGGCCGATTCTCGCAGATTTCGACTCTGGGCGAGGAGAGCATGGTCATGGTCGACCCCTCACAGTCGCAATTTTCGCAGGCGCAGTCCTCTTTCGAGACGGCATGGGAGCGAGCGATGGAGCGATAAAATAAACTTGAGAGACTAGGAGATATGTGTGGTATGATAGAATATGATTACTACGTGGACTGTGGATACTGGCACCAACTAACTGTTGACGAAATGATATGGGGTGTTGTTGGATTTTATGAAACGGGGGAACAAACATAATGGTTCAATTTTCTTTCTTCTTCTTCTCTTTCTGCAAAAGGATAAGATACATCATAGCGTGTGTATTACAACTGCTGGGCTTATTCAAGCAGTTTTTACATAGAGGGCTACATACATACATGTAAATACATGTACCAGTACGAGTACCGCAGATATTGAAGGCTTCGAGTAAATAAGCCTCTCGGTTCCGTAGGGAGGTTTAAATGATACCATCTCCAGCTCTAAGCCCCGAGGTCTGCCTTGCTTCGTGATCCATACCAGATCTAAATATTTCGGCTGTGTGCCGAGAGAGTGAAATATCTCCGTCCTACGATATCGCCATCTATATATATTTTTTCTTCTCCCCTATTTTATTATAAAGCGTCTTCCCTGGGTTGATTAGTCGTTCAGTCCTCATGAGTGAACCATCCGATGCTTAAGTTCGTCCCCCCCACCCAACTCGAGTATTGTAACCACGCTCGTCTAATTCTATCCGTGGTATGTCGTCACATGAGGCCTCTGACGAACTTGTCTAAACCCATCTCGAACATCTCGTTTCGCACGCCTTCGCCGCCCTTATGCTCGACTGGCGAGAGGGGGTTCTTGACCACTAGAGACGTAGAGATGTCAGTCTTATCGTTCTCGGCGGAATAAATGTCCCCTTATTCCCAGCATCTCCTTCAAGGTCTATGCTTCCCAACACTCACTCTCCCTCTTCATTACTTTCCTCGTTCTTGGAAGATCGCCCTCCCTCTCTACGCGCGATTCTCTAAACATGAGGGAAACAAGCAAAGATATAAATAAACAAAACTTAGAACTCACCGTACTCGACCCAGAGGTTGATGTAGATCTGGTGGAGGACGTTGCGCATGCTGAGGGCGCCGGGCTCGGTGAGCATGGCGAAGCGGAGGTTGGTGGGGGTCTCGTAGTAGTGGAGCTTGTAGTGGGCGGTGCGGTAGGAGATGAAGGCGTCGTCGTCGCCGCCGAGCTTGCGCGCCATGTTCCGCAGGCTGAACACCGTGCCGAAGATCAGCTTCGCGTCATCCTCCTTCTTCTTCCGCGACACGGCGGCGGCGGCGGCGGCAGCGGCGGCGGCGGCAGCGGCGGCAGCGGCGGTCGCGGCGGCGTTGTTGGCGGTAGGCGTGGTGGTGGTTCCGGGAGAGGTCGAGGTTGCTGTTCCTGTTGCTGTTGCGGCTGCGGCTGCGGTTGTTACGGTCGCTGCGGTCGCTGTCGAAGGGGCTATGGATGGCACTGCTGTCGTTGCGGAGGAAATAGATGGAGGTGGTTGCGACTGGGGACGGGATGAAGGTGGACTGCTTATGCTTGGTGGTGGCCGGGGAACCCAGAGCTTCGAGTATACGCACTCGGCTGCGTGGTGTTTAAGGCATTAGCTACTTTGGATAATAGGAGCTAGCATCTAGCATCTGGCATCCAGCATCTAGCTAGGTATTACAGGGACCAAGGGAAGGTCTTACTATGGCGATCGAAGATGTAGAACGAATAGACCTGTATAGGCATGACTGCTTGCTTAGCTACTCCAGCGGGGGGTCGCGGCTGGGAAAATCACATGCCCGAGATAGAACGAGAAGTGGGATTAGGTAGATTTAGACTGGGCTTCTTCGTCTTGCGCGCGCGCTGTTGCGGTTTTGGCGATTTGCAAGGTTGCAGGTAGCTAAAAATAATTGGGAACCGGGAACTGGAATAGGCGGTCGGCAAGTCGGCACATGCTACGTACTTAACCAATATTTGCGGGCCGGTCCAGGGGTGGGAGGAGGGGGGGGGGGGAAAGAGAGGGTCCAGCCTTTCTGACCATTTCTAACCTTGAATCTTCAAAGGGCAAGACCAAGACGGTAAGACGGTAGAACTTACAGTAGCACTTACAGTAGCGTCAAGCTCGAAACCGTGATTAACATGTAGTTGCCCTAAAAGGTGCATATGTAAGGCAGGACATCGATGTTATCAATCGATGCTGACTATCTAATCAATTAATGCTGATGTACCTACTTATCTTACCTAAACTTACTAATCTAAGGTAAGACAGGACATCTAAAAAGCTACTAAAGAGTTAATATATTTCCGTTTCATACAACATCAAAAATTCACCCTGTCCATCAACAATGTAAGAATAAAAAAAAGGAGATCGTCACCCAAGTTACTATTCTCAACAAGTGACCCTAATTATATTCAATTCCCCAGAACGATATTCAGCTGTTCAAGGGTTTCAACATGTTGTTATCTTCCAATTATTCGCCCTAGAGACATCTCGAACCCCCAGCGGGGATGTAATGCAGCAGCAAGCAACAGGGATCATGGGAGTGCATTTGGGGGCCGTGATTCGCCCAATCGCCGAATTAGTTGCCCATTGGGCTGAACCTCTTTTGAAATTCATTGTGCCGGGGCCCGGGGGGAGTGAGAAGAAGAACGGTGCAGAAAGAATAGTACATGGGAAGAAGTCGAGAGTACCTTGTTACCAAACCACCTAAAAAAGGGCCATTATCTCTTAACTATTTCACCTTTTTGTCTAGCCTCGAGCCCTTTACTACTCATGTTTTCCTAATTACTCTTTTTTTTTTCTAAATTAAATTAAATATAGGTAATTGGAGAGAGTTATGCGCCGGGAGCAGAACCGATTCTCCAACATTTGATATTCGCTTGTCCCTCAGAACGGATAATCGAAACCGCCACGATGCAGACCTCATCAAACACAGCCTCGGCCACCTCTACGCCAGCACCCGAAAGATTCATCAAATCAGAAGGATCCGAAGAGCGACTACTCGATAGCACGCACAGCTTGCCCCTGTCCCCGCATATTACGATCCAGCAAGATGCGGATAAGTTCGATCGACCGTCCTTTGCCCCTCACTTGTGAGTCTTGGAAGCACATTATTATTATATAAGTCGAGACTTCGCCGGGTCTGCCCCGCGATTTGTCTTGGCCGTCAAGTGGATGTACGTTGGATGTGTGGCTAAGACATCGAACCCTTCGGCTAGGTCTGCACCGCCCGACATTCCTCATTTCCAAAGTCCCATGAGGCATCACAGGAGGACGCCGTCTCAGCATCGCGAAGTGAAGGTCCGTGGACAAAGGGATGAAACCTATACTACGCCGCCGTGAACTGAGATCCCGTCGCAGGAAACCCTCAATGCTAGAACCGAGTATACGAACGACGAGACAGATGGCAGGTCGCAACAGACCATCAACCAGTACACCATTCGAGAGGAGATTGGGAGGGGTTCTTACGGTGCCGTACACCTTGCTACGGACCAATTCGGTAATGAATTCGTAAGCGCACACGGCTGATCTTGGGATCGAGACCCATCTAACCACTCCTCCTCCAGGCTCTCAAGGAGTTTTCAAAACTGCGCCTTCGAAAACGAGCCCAGTCGAATATCTTGAGAAGACCTGAAGGTGGGAGACCACGGTCGCTTGGCCCAGGACAAGGTCTTTACAGCGCCCATCGAAAACAGCTCAGCCACCATGAGATCGCCGAGGCGAAAGATGCCCTCTTCCTGATACGAGAGGAGGTTGCTATCATGAAGAAGCTCAACCACCCTAACCTAGTACAGTTATTCGAAGTGTTAGACGACCCTGAAAACGACTCGTTATACATGGTTCTAGAGATGTGTAAGAAAGGCGTTGTCATGAAAGTTGGTCTAGAGGAACAAGCAACTCCCTATGATGACGAACAATGTCGGTTATGGTTTCGCGATCTCATCTTGGGCATAGAATATCGTAAGTTTATAATCATTAACAACACTGTTACATGCGCACTAACCCCGTATTATCTTAGTACATGCCCAAGGTATTATACATCGAGATATCAAGCCTGACAATCTTCTACTCACAGACGACGATGTGCTCAAGATTGTTGACTTTGGAGTGTCCGAAATGTTCGAGAAACCTGACCACATGATGACCAGCAAATCTGCAGGCTCTCCTGCCTTCTTACCACCAGAATTATGTCAAGCCAGGCATGGTGATGTATCAGGCAAAGCGGCTGATATATGGTCTATGGGAGTTACTCTATATTGCCTTAAATATGGCAGGTTGCCTTTCATACGAGACAATGTGCTGGACATGTATGATGCGATCCGTACCGAAGAAATCCAAATACCCATCGACAACGAAGATCCAAACTTCGTAGACCTTATCAGTAAAATTCTGGACAAGAACAACGAGACGAGACTAAATCTACGAGAAATAAGGGTGAGTCTCCCTAATCCTAACCTCGAACGACGAATACTAAACCAGCCAGAACCATCCTTGGGTTACAAAAGGAGGCACTGATTCTCTGCTGTCAGAGGAAGAAAATTGCTCGGACGTTGTAGAGCCACCGAATGCCCTAGAGGTCAATCACGCATTTACACGAAAGATGGATCATTTGATGTGTGTGGTAAGACTTATCTGGCCCTATAAGTCCATTAATTCCAGAGGCTTACCCGAGTTTGACCTTAGTTGAAAGCGATTCGCCGATTTAAGGGTCTCATCTCTAAGAGTAGAGTTGCAACACCCGAAAATAAAGCGCTTCAAGTACCACATGCGCCGGAATCCGCAGAAAAGGAGGCCGTCCCGGAAAATGCAGGCACATCTACAGCCTCGACCACGGATGCCTCGGTCACCACGGAACCGGCACGCCAAAAATCTATCGCGGAGGAGGCTGCAGAACTAGTCAGGCAGCGCAGAGCTTTCCTTGCAGCTCAAAAGCACGCTTCAACTCACCCAGCGGCATCGCCCGGGGTAGAGGATAAGGGCCATGCTCAGGACGTAACGGACAGGGCACCGCTTTTCCTTGGTATCGGTACGGGCGGGCACGACGAATTCACTGAGTCCGATACTCCAGTTGATATCGTGTCCGACTCGCCTACTGGTATCGACTTCGACATCTATGACCGCGCCTTCGAGACGGAAATTAAACGCATTCGTTCCGACAAGAAAAAGGGTCGCGCTAAGACTTATCTCACGAAGCTCGTGGGGCCGCAAGAGAAGAGCAAGTATGTCGGTGACGATTATATGGTACTGGAGGCTGCGAAATCACCAACCTCGCCAGCCACAGGAGGAGGGTTGAATTTTGCGGAGAGGATAAGAGAGCGGGTGGAGGGGGAAGGTCATGAAGTTCAGGACGGCGCTAAGAAGGCATTCGACACCGCCAAAGAAACAGGGCATAGGTTCGCGAACTTAGTCATGGCCGCAACGAAGGACCTAAAGGAGAGGAATACGAACTAAAAAGGACGCTTAGTGAGCGCTCCGAAGTCCCCGGCCGGATCGAGCAGGGAGGTAAAGGGGGTATAGTATTTCGTGTGCTCAATCCACATCACGATATGACGCGTCACTCGCTCGCGAGAAGTTCCCCTAAGCTGCTAAGTATATCCGAGTAATAAAACGGAGCACAAAGGGGCGGTAGAAGCACCGTCGCGTATAATGGAGGCAGAGCGGGCGTTCGGGCAAGGGCGGAAAGATTGGGGGGGAAAGTGGACTTGGAACGGAACGGAAACGATTATCGGTTCTCACCACACTTTCAAATAATAATTCTAGTATTGCGTAGGTTCGCCGGTTCGCCGGATTCGCATGTGACAGCCAGACGAGCAAGCAAGTAGGCGGGTAGAATGCTTATCAACCAAGACGAGAGGACTATTCTACTTAATACCTACTACGCGGGTGAGGAGAGGTCGTCGATTATATTCGACTAAATACACCTACCTACCTAAGTACCTAGATATCTAATTCACGTAGTCGATGAATAAAGTAGCCAATACCTAATCAAGCTAGGATGCGGTGATAGTAGTAGTGGCGGCGGTGGTGGTGGTGGTGACATGTACCTACTACGAAGCTGGAAAGGCATCCGCCGGGAAATTGATAGGCTAGATTTGTTCCCATCCAGCGAAAACTTCCTACTAGCATTAGTGTTTTACGCATACATTATCGATATCTTCGCTTGATAACTCGGGTATGACTACCAAAGCGGGCTTGAGAGCAGCATTAGTAGCCTTTTTTTTCAGTAGGTCGTTATTTTTATATGGTGTTGTGTTGTTATTCCTATTTGGAAGAAACATGATGAGGTATGATAATGACATAGTATGGGCAGATATGATGCGTATACGCATATTGGGTACATACCTACCTACCTACATACACACATGTGGGATAGGGCTAGGGGTTGGTGTCTCGTCCTGGAGAGAGAGGGAAAATGTAATATCACTTGTCACATTTTATTTTACCTACCTACCTACCTACCTACCTACCTACTTACATACATACATACATACATACATATTTGTGTACCTCTTCCTTCGTTAGGTATGCTTGGTTGCGGTCGCGCGCCCCTGGTCGAGGGGCAGGGTGATGATACGTATGTACTGCGTAGCATATGCAATGGTACCTATGCACACCATCGCGCGTTACTTGCACAGAGAGACACAGAGAGAGAGGCGTGCGGCGTGCGGCGTTGGATACCTACCTAGGTATTTTCGCTTTCTGCCGGTTAGAAAACGAATAACTTGCTCAGACTTACCTACCTTTGGGTGGGTAGGTCGTTTACCGCCCACGTTATGTACGTCTATCTATATAATCATCGTTCCGTATAGGTTCATGAACTGGTATATACTACCTAAGTAGGTGTGTTGTGTAGAGAGAGATGGATGGGTGGATGGATGGATGGCTCAATGATTTGGTACCGATCCTTACGTAGGTAGAATAGATAGATAGACGACAGACATCCCTCACCGCGGGAATAAACCAGCTCAGCTCACTACACCTCGGTGCTTTTGTACATGCGTAGAAGACGTAACGTACATGGCATTGCCCTTGGAGAGGAAAGGAAAAAGGAGGGAAGACAGCTAGCTAGGTAGCTAGCCAGCCAGCCAGCAGGGGAATGAATACAAGTAGGTAAGTTAAAGGCAGACCAAAGAAAACGCGCGATTTCGAGCACGTGGAGGAGTTGATGAATATCGTAGGTAGAAAAAAAAAAAAAAAAGAAAACAAGACAACGATGTAGGCTGCATTGGCGAGGCTGACGGGATGTCTCTGAAGCGGCCCATACACCGCTCATCGTCTGTTTGGCTGTTACCGCTGGTATGTTTCATTCACCGGCGGCAAGGCTGTTTATAGATGAGGGATATACAGATCGATCTAGATTCTGTTTTTATCAGGACGCAATCCGGAGAGTTTGGCCCTTCCATGTCCTTGCTTGTCTCGGTAGACCTGCTCATCTGTTAGAATGAGACTTACATAGCTGTAAGTCTTACAACTATCGTCCCCCCTCTCGCTTTAGAAACAGGAGACTTTACCTCCGCCTCTCCTATGCGTTCCCTCTTCATCTCCCTCTTCCTACTCTGCCTACTTTTACTCTCTTCTTCTTCCCCTTCTATCATATATCGCCTATGCATGTTTATATATATATATATAGTTAGTTATATATATAGACGTAGTTAGTTCGAAAGTAACCGACTCCAAATCCGACTCTATCCTTCCACTATTCACTTATCAAGAAAAATCCAATGGGAAAAAACATGCCCCGAGGTGACATAACCCCAGGTTTCTTTACTGCCGCACCACACACCACAAAAAAAAAACCGGCTCCGAGTAGCGAGACAAATCTAGATCCTCGCAAAGCCTGGCCTTCTAAGTTCTGGCACTTTCGGCCGGTAAATCCCAACGAACCGAGTGCAGACCTTGGCGCCGCGCCCCCTTTTTATCTTGTCTTATTTTATTTTTTATTCTTTTTTTACTTTTCGTCCCGCTTGGTTGAAGACCCATTTTGTTAAAATCTTGATTGGCGTCTTGCTTGGCTTCGGCAATTGATAACCGGGGGTGGGAACGGGCCGTTGTGAAAGACGCCAACGACTCAAAATATATGTGAGATGACTTGCTTGGTCAATCAATTAACGAGAAATTCGGTAATACAACCGAGTCCTCAGCGTCTGTTCCATATCCTTACCTCGGCGGACTAAGACTCGTAATTATTAATCACCGTAAAGACCCCGCGATCCCCCTTTTCCCATGTCCTTGACCTCCTTCGTACATAGTAGACTATACTTTTCGGGGATCACCTTACCAGCCTGAAACATCGACATCCCATGTTTGTAGCCTACGGAAAGATAGATTAACACTCCGCGCATATTTTAAGATGCGATGTTAAGTATCTACATACCTAGGTAGGTATGGAGACGAGGGATTTATTGAGACGACAGCCGCAACCCGCATGGATGGCTACGCTCATGATTGGGCATTGTCTCCATATAGCAAGTGCAATATATAGAGCTATCCCGCATATGACGCCACTGGGCGACCGTACGACTAGCAGGGGACTGGAATCCCCCATCTGCTCCCCTGCTCGATAACCTCTCAAAGAGGTGTTCTATGGTTGCATATCCCCAGATTTCCTGGTATATTCATGTACGTGAATAGTATAAGATGCGACTATACTATAGGTGTGACGACTGAAGCGACTGGGCAGCGCGTCTAGGATCTAGAACCAGTCCATCATTTCCCCGGTAAACTCGTCTCCATTGATTGCGCCGTGTGGGTGCACAGCAAAGGTTGGCTACTTTCACGTTACCATCTGATGTTAGAATGACCGGCCGAGCTCAACTTGGAAACCCTATCCGGCATATACTTTCCCATCGAGGAGCCTTGGTTGATAAAGGGGCCGGATAGGCGCGCCTTCTTGCTATTGTTTTATGGCACCCGTCATTATTCTTGATACCCTATGTCTAAGCAGACGGTGATAAGACAGAAAGCTCTTAGCAGTCTTATTGGCCAAGACCTGTGTTTCGTAGGTGAGCTATTGCACCTCGCAGTTTGTTGCCCGGTGGCTTCATATCGAATAGCTAATTTTTTTTTCTTTGTTTTCGCACAGATCTTCGTACCACTTTGTTCGTGCCTTTTTGCTATAGTTTTTAATTTTCATCTTGATACACTCCGTAGAAGAGTGAGAATACCTACCTAAGTATAGATATCACATTATTGCTTACCCGACACGAGCGGTGTGACACAAGATGCGAATTCGGAGACCTTCAGCTTAACTGTAGTAGTATAAACAGTCCTGAATATCATTACCTAGGATGCATGGCGAATAGGAAGTGAGCTGGTATAGAATTGGAATGGTGCTCAGGTCGGGAACGGGAGTTCTGTACACTGCGGCGTAAACTAGGGTTATTAGCATCGAATATGGTCATGATGATCGGCGCAAACGCATCGTGAGACATGTGGTTATCGGGATTACAGCCATCTGATCTTCATTGCATGGTGACCAAAAATCTTGGCGCTGATATCTGTCCGCTTCGGGTTTGTCGATGGCTATGTAAGAATTTCGTTGTTACTTTTTACTTTTTCTTCCCCTGCGAATACGCCGTCGCGGATGCGGGACGCGCAGGATGGTTGCAGATGAAGGAACGGCCACTTGGCAGGGACGTATTAGACGGCTAGTTGCTGCTGATGGAATAATCAGATAATGCATGTTCCCGGCATCGTTTTATGTCCCATATGCATCAACTTCACAAGGATAGGTGAAGTGGATGGAAGGGGAAAAATACACCATATACGCTGGTCGGATTGACGTCCCAATTCGTTAAACGTGGTCAAGCTCAATCAGAAGCTTAAGAGGACCGGGTCTCATGACGTCAGCCACCAAAGCAGTAGCGAACCCGGAAGATAATTCGGACGGAAGGTATAACCGCCAAACATAACGGGTTGATGTGGACTAACCCCCGAAGTTTTCTCGTGGGACATCGTGGTTGATACTGATTACTTCGAATTAGCTAATGGGCGGGTTGAGGACCAATCATTCCAATAACCAAGGCCGCACATGAGATCTCAGTTTTCTCAATTAGATCGGAATGAATTTCTGTCATAACTCGCCAGCCCCTCCCAAGCTCCTGGGTCCAATTGAGATCTCATCTGGTTGAGAGCCGAGCAGCCGCCGCCGCCGCCATAGCCATAGCCATAGCCATAGCTATAGCCCTATGATACTTGTAGTACAAGCAAGGAAACTTCCGGACTTTCGAATAAATTCGGGGCGGGCATCTATCCACCCCTTTTATGTAATTGTATTAGCGGATATGCGGCTGCTGTGGAGGCTATTTGGAGGCCTCCCAAGTGATAATAGGTCAAAATGAAAACCAAAGGAGCGAAAGGGAGGGAAGCTTGGCATATAGGTGGAACAGCTCCGGCCCGCATAAGAGAAAGCTTTTGTGCTCGACTCGGTTATGCATGTACTGCAGCTGTAGCTCTAACCACAGTTGTAATCATGTAAGTATGAAAAGCTTCGACATCATGACTGGCTTGCTGCAGCAAGGATAGAGATATGTAGTATGTATAGAGATCCATCCAGAGAACTTTCAAGGTTCTGTAAGCAACAGAGCAGCAGAATGGGAAGGAAGCCCCTTTCGCCAAATTATCGACGCATATCGGAGCTCCCCTGTCTGTACCTGCCGAAGCAATATTGGCCGAAGAGTCTGAGGATATGTAGTAGTATAACTAGCAGACAGAACTTGTAGCGGTGAGCGTATCCGGATTGGCTATGTTGTGCGTTTAGTTCAAGGCCAATAATCACGAATACTCGTAACATATGGTCTTAGTGCGGCGTAGCCGAGCTAATAGGTTGCAGCACGAAGCCGGTCCAGATCTAGTTGTTCCAGTATCTCCTTGTTAAGTTTTCATTTAGTCTTAGTTGAGGCGGGAAATGCCTCACCCAGCTGTCAGCGGTAAGAAGAAAAAAAACCGTTATGCAACGCTCAGATAACAGTTTGTGATGCTCCCGTAAGCTACTGCAATTAGTTAGATAGGATGTCGTCCTTCCGAGGTGGGTAAGGTGGCATTGCGAATAAAGCTCCTTTGATGTACAGTCGGTAGTCCATACCTAGTAAGCCTTGAGGATGAAATATAGAGTAGTACCAGTATAGGTATCGTCCTAGGAGAAAAGGGTACGTATTCTAAAGAGCAGGAAATATGAAGTCAAGTACCTATCTTTGGTTAATCAGTTAGACCGAACAGATATAATCGATGCTAATATTAGATTTATCTGGAGTTAGCAGACAAAGTAGGGCTCACGAGACAGATCGGAACAATAGCATCAGTCGGAAATAATCGTTGTTAATCTGGCATGAGGCTCTTTGTCAATTAGGCGGGTTGGATGACCTCGTGGCATTCTCAATACAACACAACATATGTCTTAGTTAATTAAGCGAGGGTGGGAATATTGTTTCTCTGTTGTCTTGTTGGGACGGGGGGGATGATGGGAAGCCGAATGGTAAGTAAATGGGTAGTAAATGGTCAGATTGGCTTAGATGGTTCAATTCGGAATGGATGGGTTGTGTCACGATGCTCTTTCTCTCTTTCTCACTTTCTCACATTCTCACACTTGGATGAAGGACAAGGCTAGGTAGTCATCTAATAACCACCTATACTTGCCTACCTAAGGTTACCTGCGCATGCAGATTCCAGATTGCCTACTGGGGAACTACATAAAAGCCCACCAATTGAAGCTTCTGCAGTTCCTGTTACGTGCAGATGCTTCCATCGTTGTTGCGACCTCTCGCGTAACTGCTTAATCTAACTAACTAGGTAGTTAGTAGTTTTATACTGGGGTAGTTTAGGTAGTTACCTAGATATCTCATGCTAGATAGGTACGGGCCCCTCGGGCTCCCTTCCGCGGATAACAGCCGACTTTGACTTCAGGAGGCAGTTACAGCTTGGGCAGAAGAGAAAGCATGTTTTAGAGTTTTCATCTTGAGATAACATGTAGGTATGTAGTTACTACATGTACATGACTATGTAAGTCTCGTACATTAGTACCTATCTAAGGTACCTAAGTACATGATATGCCCTAAGCATACCAGGTACATACACCTTAGTAGGTAGTAGACATCTCTTATGTAAGCAGTACCTAATGCCGCGTCTTGCGTTATAAATAATATGCATTTATAGGCTAGAAGATACATGTCTTGTGCATCTGAGGTGCGTCACTCGTCCCGCAGCTGAGCCTAAGAAATTACCTAGTGGCTAACTGGTCCCGGCCCCGGGTACATACGTGCAGTGCCCAAATAGGCAATGTAAATTACATGGATTGCATGGATGTAAGTGTTAAGCTGACTATTTCATATGTACAGCCTACAGGTATGTAGCTTTTTTCGTAAAGTAAAGTTTAGGTAAGTTGTTAAATACGACGTATAACAACGGCGAGAAGGTACTAAGTACTTTAATACAAATTAACCACATAGCCGTACTTCGTAGTGCAATGCAGGTGGACAACCATGATGTATACCTCAGTTTTTACCTACCTAACATATTGTACGTAGTACGGCCAGCATGTGCACGACAGGAAGAAGCAGAAGGTACCTAGGAAGTCATCCCACTCATTAGCACGCATCCCGCGCCGTATTGGTCATACCTACATAGAGACATGATCATCTTCACTTTTCCTTACTTAACTACCTTAGACCTATGTACATACGCAATATTAGAAATGGAAGCTACCCTGCATAACACAGATTGTATTAATCCTAGCAACTACCTCCTAAGTAGGTATGTATGTAATGTAAGGTAACTACCTAAGGTAGGTTAGGTATGTATATAACTACACAGCTACATGGAAGATACGGAATGGATACGAATACAAAACCCTGACATCACCTACACCGCAGAGCGTCCAATACCCTTTTTTCTGGCCCTCCTTTCTCGCAATCAACCATCAATCGGTTCGTTCCTAGAATTAAGAAAAAAATAATCCGTCTGGTTTCTTATTTGCGGCATCTCCACTTGGATCGATTCAACTTGGCTTCCCACGAATCTTAATTCTAGCTGCTTCCGTCCTCCTCTCCGCGCACACTCTCCCTTTAGTCCTGGCTTCTGACAATGACAGTCTTCACTTGGTCGAAACGGAGTTTAGTTAGCCATCACCTGCGCCTCCTCTAACATTAGCTGGAACCCTTCCAAGGTTCCTACCGATTCGCCTCCAAGGAAATCATAAACGTCGCCGTCCAAAATCGGCTTGGTTGACGACGTCTTACTCCTTCTACATTGAACTAGAACCAAAAAAAGAAATAAACCATCATCCGCCTTGATCACCATCATCTCTCTTCGCACTCTCTCACTTTTCCTACCTACGTGACTCCCCTAAATCCACACTATCGACTACCCTGTTGGATTTCTAGATCGTTAGAGATCCCCTGTCCTACTGCCATCAGAAAAAAAAAATTACCTGCATTGGTCCGTACCGACATCACCTATAGGCGCCCCTCCTGCTCGACGCCTCAGTACTCGACATTTTGACGCTTAAACGCTCCACACTAGCGCTGAAAGACAAACCTTAAACTTTATCAGACACTCCCACGTTAATTCACTAAAGAGACACACAAACAACCCGCTTAAAGTCTCTTTTTAATTCCGTGTTTCGAGACTTATTTATTATTTAATTATTCGGGGTCTTTTTTTTCTTCCCACTTCAATATTGTACTGTTGAAACACAGATCGTTGGAATTCTATCTACAACAGTACTTCAAACAGCAGCAAGCCCGCATCCATAACATAAACACTTTTTAATAGTTTGAACGACCTAAACTCTGCAGCGCCTAGAACTAGACTACTATTACAGTAGCCCAGTTCGCCTCCCCACACTCTTGCCCTACTTTGATTATTAACTTTCCTGTCACCGGAAACTACAAATTGCCATCCCGCCCGCCTCTAATTAATTTCTCTTTCACTCTCGCTTCCCTATTGCGAAAATACCTCCAAAGCGCGATCAAAGCTGTTTTGCAATCCGTCTTTAGTGTCGCCAACACTTGGGCGCAGCCCACCAAGGCGACCTCGAGCCGCCAACCAACTTTTCTCGATTCGCCGAACTGACACTTTCCTCTCCACGCCAGTTCCCCGTCGCCAAGTGACTATTTTCCATTTCGAGACTTGACCTATAACTACGATCCCGCTCAAGTTATTCAACTCACAACACCACTGTTAGAAATGTCGAGCGCTTCGGAAAAGACGGTCTCTCCCAGCGCCTCTAAGCAGTCTTCCATAAAATCAGTCGAGCTTTCCACACGATCTCCGAAATTACCACCGCAAAATGGCCAGCCCATTGGCGACGCCTCTCATGCCGAGGCTCAGCCGAAACAACCCGAGAAGGCATCCATCAAAGACAGGTTAACCCGAATGTTTTCCAATAAGGACGATATACCTAAATCCGCTGTTGTCGATGTTAGCCAACCATCTAAGCGCGCCGTCCCGAGTCCCTCTCCTAGCCAGACTGGTGTCAGCACGCCTGCGAAACCGAGCGGACTGGCTCGTAAGCCATCCTCTGCCGACCCTCCTGCCCCATCGAAACCAGTGCCCTACCAACGATTTGTCACGAATCCAGACGTCCCCGGCGGCCATGAACACCATCTCAAGGGCAGCAAGCGACAAGAGAAGCTCTCTGATATGTGGAAGTCTTTACTTGGGAGAAAGCAAGATCAGCCCGCGGAAGCAGACTTGTCCTTGGTTTCTAGCTGGGTTGATACTCTTAAGCAGGAGAAAGAGTCACTGGCCAGCGATAAGAGAGGAGGTCCAAATCAGAGCATCACTCTAGTCGAGAAATATGGCAAATGCCAAGAAGTAGTGGGCCGTGGTGCTTTTGGCATTGTAAGGATATCGCATAAGAAGATGGAGAATGGGGAGAAGCTCTTTGCCGTTAAAGAATTCCGCCGTCGACCAGAAGAGACGGAGAAGAAGTACAGCAAGCGGCTGACGGCAGAGTTCTGCATATCTTCCTCTTTGCGTCACCCTAATGTCATACATACCCTAGACCTACTAAAGGACCAAAAAGGTGACTATTGCGAAGTTATGGAGTATTGTTCCGGCGGTGATCTGTACACGCTCGTCCTCGCCGCCGGGAAGCTAGAGGTGATGGAAGCCGATTGTTACTTCAAGCAGATGATGCGCGGCGTTGAATACTTGCACGAGATGGGCGTCGCACATCGGGATCTCAAACCCGAAAATCTACTTCTTACGAGCCATGGCGCCTTAAAAATCACGGATTTTGGCAACGGCGAATGCTTCAGAATGGCGTGGGAAAACGATGCTCACATGGTGTCGGGCCTTTGCGGTTCTGCGCCTTATATCGCACCGGAGGAATACATTGATAAGGAATTCGACGCTCGTGCTGTTGACGTATGGGCTTGCGGAGTTATATATATGGCGATGCGAACCGGACGGCACTTGTGGCGTGTTGCCAAGAAGGATGAGGATGAGTTTTACGAGCGATACCTTGAAGGACGCCGCGACGAAGAAGGTTATGGCCCGATCGAGTCATTACACCGTGTAAGTTGCCCTTTTGGCTTTCTAGCATCATACTTGTTGTTGCACAGTTCTAACGAATAGCGTGAAGGCTCGTTGTCGCAATGTCATCTACTCTATCCTCGACCCCAATCCCGCCCGACGTATCACAGCATCACAAGTTCTCAAGTCCGAATGGGGCCGCGAAATTAAGCTTTGCAAAGCTGGCGAAGAAGGTCTCTAAGCGGTGCTGCTTTCATAAGCGGCAGCTCTTGACTAGGGGATGAAGTTACTGTTATGAGACCCACCGGTCGCTACGGGTTTTTCGTTCCTTTGGTGTCGTCAACTTTATGAAAGATGATGACCCTGATGTTCTTCGACATCTTTTTCAAGGAGTCTGGTTCGCTATCTACCGTATCAAAAGCATCAGTCCGACTTGATGAGCCAAGGTTTTCTTTCCGTCTTGCATGGTGTTCCGGTAAAATCACAATTTTCTGCATTTCGCTTTTATTCTCAAGTCCGTATTTTTTTCAGTATACATTTTAGTCTCGATACTTCGGATCATGACACCAGGATTCCATCGCGCAGGCATCAAAACAGGATAGGTGATAGATGCGCCATGCGCACTGCGGGTGAGCGCCAACAGAAGCGGCTCTTATCATCCATGTAAAAGGATAGAAGCATACTCGCATTTTCCTGGTCAGCTGCAGAGAAAGGAAAAGGACTGGGCGGCTAAGTGTTTTTTTTCTTCCCTTTCGCTCGTTCAGTTAGCACATGTTTAGGGGCGGATGTAATAGCCGTGATTTGGTTTGTTTGTTTGTTTAGAGGACTCGGATTGAGAGCATTCTAGATAGGCGATTCAGTCCAAATTCTTGAGGCTTGCCTTGGCGTCTTGTGTCTTGGAGGTGGGAGGTTGGCATCTACCAGCGATGAATGAGCCGTCTGATCCGTTTGTTCCGGGATAGAGCGGTGATGACTCCACAATACAACATGTTGTACGCATGGTATTTGTTCCATTTTTTACTCCAGTCCAAGGGTGAACATTCTTATTAGCATACTGATTTGTCATGGTGTCTCTCCCCCATGCATGACTATATGGAATATGTACCTTTAGATTTTTATCTTTTTGGGACTATCGGTGTAGGCGAAGCAGGTCTGGTAAGAAGCATGGCACATGGTGGGTGTATGTTCTTATAGATTGTACAAGTAGTACTTGGGTGTGGGTGTGGGTGAGTTTTAAAGGGGGGGGGCCAAGATGGGAGGCATAAATTTCTTGTATTATTACCGTGGTTATATGGATTTGGGTTATAGAAGTCCTATCTTAAGTCCTTGAATGGACTACCTACCAGAAGGATATAGTCGATTCGCTCCAAAAGGATAAAAGGCAATATATGAATGACCAAGTTTTAGATGCGCAAGACTTGCGCCTTGAATCCTCTCCTTTTACAAGGGGATTCAATCCTAATATCTCGACAAGAGTCAGAGTAATCGTCGTTTCCGGCACTCGAGCGCGCTGCCGGCAGCCTTTTATGAAACCATGTTCCGGCCTCGCTTTCAATCCATGCTTTGTACTCAATTTCGGTCAACCCTGATTCGATACGACACCACTCGACGATCCGACCCCATTATCTCCCGACGAGATACGCCCCCTCGACTTAGTTCCGCTTCGGACATCGCCATGATACGGTAAATTGATGACCGGAAGTGCTCCATGTGGCCATCCGTGAACATACGGCTTCGGCAGATCCTCTCCCAATAATAAGGCCTTCTCCACTAACTTGTCTCTATTTTCTGAATCGTAACGCTTGAGGTATGACTCAAGACATCCAAGAGTTTCGATATACCTACAGCAAAATTAGCTAGTATTTCGTATATTAGAAAATACTGAGAGGCTAGAGATATTTCCTTTAAGGAGAAAATGGAGGAATACCTTCCAGCAAGCACTATTGCTAAGGCAACGCAATCCAATTTTTCCACAATTTCTTCAGCGTTTCTGATAACTCTGATTTCTTCGTCAGACTAGTGTTCCGTGCTTCCCTGTCGGAGCTCAATGTTTGTCTGCTGGAGTAACAGTTCGCGGGCATTATCTATCGGAAGGCCGCCAACCCTTATGCAACGCCCTCTCCCAACGAAGCGAGTTTCCCTGCGCCTCGACGTAATTAAAACATGGCCATATGACACCCGCGGGATATACTCTCCAAGCTTGTTCATCATAGTATCTTCATTAGCCCCGTCAAAGAGCATTAGCCACCGCCGACCCCTTTTCTCGAGCTCCTTTTTCCACTGCGGCGACATTCGTACCGAGCTCTGAGTTATATACAACAAGCGATGATGGTGATGTTGGATCAGCACGTCTTAGCGGCGGAAGCACTAAGCCGAGCTGGCTAGCCGCGTGGTGGCACGATTTGGCGATGGCATCTTTGCTCGTTGCGTCGATCCATAGCACCACGTCGTACTGGCCGCGGTCCAGATATGCATATTTGAGCATCAGCTGGGTTTTCCCGGAACCACCCAGCCCAACCAGAGCTAGGATTTTCACATCGATATTTTGTGATCCCCCGTGAGAACACATTCCTGATTCTGTCCAGCTCGGGGCGCCAGACGAAGTGGAGGAACTGGGTATTTGCCAATTCTATCTAATTGAAAGAAGCTATGGAAGTGCGTTTCTGGAAGTGCTAACGATAAATTCGCCGTGTTCATAGCGGCTCCTTCTATGCTAGCTAATTGGTGTTTTGATTGATTAGGCGAGGTCCTTGAATGGGAGGCGGAAGACGATGAGGGTTGTGATTTACTATCATATAGTCATTCCTCGGTGCCGTCTGTCCTTCTGGATTCACTGTCCAAATCCGAGGAGGTTGCCAACAGTGGGCGGGATTCAGGCCGTCTAGTTTCCCTCGATTCTCTAGTTCCTTCTCGGCCCATGACGTCGCCTCCTGGCCCCAGTTGGGGTTCTCTGAGGCGTCCTGCACAGACCCTGAGAGCTTCAATTTTGTCGTTTAGATAAGTTGTGGTATTGCTTATCATCGTATCCCCTTTTCCCCATTCATAGAGCTTTACGTTCTGTAAGCCCCTAGATACGTTGAAGCGGAAGTACCTACCACGGTACCTATCCCCGTAGATCTTCTTAAAATCCTGAGCCTTCTGTTCCGTATCTGTAGCGATTCTGAGTAGGGCTTTAGCTATTGACTTGAGACTATTGTCGAGGGCAATAGAAGCCGGGACTCCCGTTCCTATGCTAACTATGCACGATATCTTTGAGCCCTAAAAACCGTCTAATATTTCATGCATAAGCTGAAATATTGGGTTATTACACCCCATCGCACCATCCCGATATATGCAATCATCGAAGGTGATAGGTTCGAAGAAAGTGGGCGCTGCCGATGTTGCACGCGCCGCTTCCCAGATGCGACATTTAATGGACTCCTCGTCCTTCGAGTGATAATTTCCCAAGCGTCGAGGTCTTCCATTTGGCATGACAGTGCAGACGAGCCTAAGGGGGAGACTTAAGTACCTCTCTGGATATAAATAAACCTCATAAGCACTTATTCACTTACACTTTCCACTGGGGTTTCTCCTCGAGCAGACGCTCCTCTGCTTCACCAAGCTGGTCTTTTATGACCTCACGGAGCTTTTCTTCAAGGATCTCATGATCAAACACTGCCCCCCCATGAGCTTCGAAATAAAACCACCTACCGCCCTCTTACGAAGCGGGCGCCTGAAGACATGCTTAAACATGTCCGTATATACGTCTATGCATGACTGTACATCCATTCTCTGAAGGAATCAGGCATTAGCACATATGTGGTGAAGATAGTTAAGAAGGCGCATACAAGCCTGCCTAGCATTATTGCGATGATACCACCAGTGCTGGTGCCTGCAAGCAAGTCGAAAACTTGACAGGGTTTCGGAGGGTTTTTGTCGTCGATGCGATGCATCAATCTTCTTAATATATGTAAGATGACGAGGCCCCTGACACCAACCCCCAACAAGCATGATTCATGGTTAGGTTCACTCAGCTACCTAGGTTTCAATATATGCTACAATTAAATACGAGGACATACCGAGGGAGAAAGTCTAGGATTTGTTAAGACGGGCAGTAGATTGCCAAGACGAGAACTTGCAAACCAACCTGGAGGATACCCGCCATTGAAGTGTCAAATTTATCATCAATCCTTAGCTGAAAGGCAGGAGGGTTGTACATAATATGTGCGATTTCATTCTAAGGGGTCCTCCTAAGGATGCCCGTTCTATATGTGCATAGAAAGAATCTGGTTCGAGCCGGCGAGTAAGGCTTCGTTCAACTACCTAGATAGATCAGACGAGCGCGATTGTAGAGCCTGCTTTAGTTAGCCTTCGCTTATAAAGATAGGAGCCATTATATCGGTAAGACCTACGGGTTCGCAGTACACAGTTATGTCAACTATGTGAAAAAGCCTATGAGTAGATTCAAAAAATCTATTTCACCTCCAATAATTGGAAAGAGCCATATTATGTATTTACCAGAGTACGCAGCTCTGGGCTCCCGCCTCATACACATCCCGGCTTCTAGACACAGCACTAGTTCCCTTAACCGTAGCCTCCACAGGTTGAATAAATACACGTCCTCCCTCGCTCGGCCTGCCTCTTATCCCGTAGCCCCTGCTATATTCCACCCTTAGCAGATGTCCCGCGAATCATACCCTCATTTCCCCCCACCGCATCAAGAAAAGTGTTTTGAGATGAAAGATGGCAATCCCAGAAAGCAACAAAAGGAAATACTCCGAATCATCTTTTTCCCTACCAACCAGCATCAGCGCTGGGTATCAAGATCTTCGGATATGGAGCCCCAGTGCTCCGGATTCTGGCATCCGGTAGGCCAAGTATAATTGCCCGCGGCTTCTGTGTCCGCCAACGCCGTCTCAGAACGACGTACTTAGTACTAAGACATTATATCCCCCAATTCCTACACCGTATCCCTTAGACGATGGGCCAACACTAGGAATGTAGGATCATATGCGTAACATAGTAGCGGGTATAGTCCGTCCAAATCCGACATGGCCCGTCAACAAATGCATATTGACCCTCCCCAAAAACCAAATTGGAGCATGTATACACGGAAACAGGGGCCATATGTACTTCGTACCGTGGCGTTAAGTCATGAAATTGCAAGAAATATCAATTTGATCCGCCCTGGCAAGATCGCCGCGGAAGGTTCATGAGTGAAACAGATCCCAAGCTCTCTCGCAAAGCTTCAGAAACTCTTCGCGCTTCTGCCGTTGAGTCTCGGGGCTATCTCGGCCGGCTCCGAAAGGACCTCTTCGAGTAGGCGGAGGTCCGTGGCCAAGCGGGGGGCTACTGCCTTCTTCGTATTCAGCACGGGTCCTTCGTCTGCTAGTACTTCGGCCCGTATCTGAAGGGTTAATCCCGTTTCTGGGTGATGGAGGGGTCGGAGGTTGATGCCCGGTATAGTGGA
Source organism: Daldinia eschscholtzii (assembly GCA_037126485.1). NCBI lineage: Eukaryota > Fungi > Ascomycota > Sordariomycetes > Xylariales > Hypoxylaceae > Daldinia > Daldinia eschscholtzii. Next base: position 1,464,878 of record JBANMG010000005.1, read on the forward strand.
CAAGCTTGGGTAACAGCTCTGGCCGTCCACCGGCTAGTTCATGTTGTACTTCCTCGGCTGACTTATATTCTCGAGCTCGGCCTGACATAGGGGGCTGCGAAGGACCTGCTGGCGGGTGACCAGGCGATGCTAATGGTCCATGGCTCGAACTAGGGTAGAAGGCTCGCGCGCTTGTTTCTGCGTGTGAGGGAAGCCCTTGGCCGCCGAATACATCGGAGATTGGAGGTAAACGATTTGCTGTTTGGTTTGCGGGTACATGGTGAATATGAGATGTGCTGGATAGGTTTGACGGTTGATTAGCAAGGTGTCTCGTCAAAGGCTGCGGGTTATGGCGCCCAGTAAAAGTCTGGCCCAATGGCGCGGATTGGATTACTCGCTCATTGGCGAACTGCTCATGCGATGGTGCTACAATACTTAACCCCGGAGGGGCTTTGTTGCGTCGAGACATTCCTGGGGTCTTTGCTGCGAATTGGCTAACAGGGTCCTTCTCCTTGCCATTGTCAGGACCATCCCCCTTTGCCGACTGTTGCTGTAGCCTAGCTTCGATGATACGACGTTGCTGTTCCCTAACGTTCATACTCTGCTGTAGGTGTTCCTTCATGACAGGATCTTGAGTGACAAAGCCTGGTGATAAGCATGCGATACCCACTTCCTGGATACCGAGTCCTTCCCTCCCTAGCGCAGGACGTGCCGTAGCGGCGCCTGACCCTGTAAGACTCTTGGAGAGATCCAGCCTTCTTGGGCGATGACGACCGGTTTGTATATCAGGAGATCCTGGCTCCTTCTTTACAATGATTTTAGGTCCAGCAGCACTCGACACATTTCGCGTACTGCAACGAAGGCGATAGTTAGCGACAGGTATACTCGGGAAATGCGGGAACAGAGAGCAGGCTGTCCCTTTGCTTAGATGCAGGGTGATTTTATGACGGATTGAAGGATCTATTGAGGCCGAAAAGGGCGAATAGCGTAGAAAAAAAAATAAGAAAATCAAAAAATAAAAGTTACTTACGCGCTTGGTGGAGAAGATTTTACCGCGGTCTGAGTAGCGGCTCTAGGGGGACTTCGGCTGGCAGGACGTTGTGTCGCAGAAACAGAAGCATTAGTGTTCGGGGTGCCCGAAACTGTAGCCGAAGTACGTGGGACGGAAGGTGAAGCCGGCGCTGCGGCAATTCCAGTCACAGTCGAAGTACCTGCAGTGCTGGTGGCAGGCGCCAACTCAGCATAAGCCGGTCTGTCGTGAGGAGCCGGGGAAGGGGCCATAGCAATCGCTGCGCTCATGGTGTACAAATGGCTTTTAAGCTTTTTTTCTTAAAAAGGTAATTCCAGGTACGATGATGTTAGCTCGAAATTGAGTTTTTTCTTGCCTTAGGTTGCTCGCTGCTGATCCTCTCCTATTTTTATTCCCGGCTGAAATGGCTGATGCGCCACGCGGGAGTTGGCAGCAAGGAAGAGAAATGGAGGAAAGTTTTGAAGCGTTGCAACAATGGTACAGACAAGACGCTCCAGATGTCAGCGAAATTGATTGATGAAAGGATGAGGCGCACTTTGAACCCCCCTTCACGTCTGCGCTTAACTTTGCAGGCTTGAGTTGCAGAAATATTGATGTTGGGCCCCGATTATTGTGCAAATCGTTGTAGCCAATAGTCGGCTTGTCCTTTTATTCAATCTGCCCGACTCCGTATTGGTACGTGTTCAAACGCGCCAATGATCGGATCGCTCGATCGATTTACCCTATTAATTCCTCTGATGAACTACCCTAGCTTGCCAATCACGAATGATACGGAGGGCGAGTAGACAGCGCGTCAGCTCCGAGTAAGCAATCAGTTTCGTATCACACTTGTGTTGTTTCGGGCCTTGAGCCGGACGGGTCAACTCAAGTCTGATACCGAAGCTGGAGAATGCAACCGACTGGCGTAAATTCCACGGGACGGGATAAGATACGGTGCACCAGGTATTCGGATGTGATCAAATTTCGATTATCGGTTCGAGGGATGCCCCTGAAGATCGGATCCGGTATGTGGTCTCCCCTCCTTTGTCTCTCCTCGGACTTGTTGTTCTACGAGTATCTCTCGACTGGATACGCCTGCCCTTTGTTTTTTCGGGTTGCTATAAGTTTAATGAATGCTAACTCGCCAATTCTTCTTTTCGATACTACCACACCGGATGGAAGATGTAGGCGATGCTTTAAAAATGCGTTGCGCTTTGCGTTGGGCTCGTCACACAAATGGACAAGTCGGTCGTGGAGGGATGTTCTGCCGGTCGATGAATCGGCGTATTACTATGGTAGGAAAAGATACCAAAATGTGGCTAGGAATTGGAGAATCGGAAATTCGAATGCAAATAGTACGAAACTCAATCAGATAGGGACTGATGTATATACAGTCTCAGCAGATTTTTCTTCCCCCAAGAGAAAATAAAAGAGGAAAAAGAGAAGGGAAAAAAAGAGGCACTACAGCGAGGAAAGATGTAGCGAAAGAGACTCGACAAGAGACGAGTTTACGGAAGGTATGGGAATTAAGGTATAAGGTTAAGGTAGGCGAAGTCGAAGGGAGGAAAAGGTAAGAAAGGTTTCTCGAGGCGGAAAGAGGGGCAGGCTGATGGGCCGACCTTCTATGTTATTAGCGGTTTCCTTCAAGGGACGAACACTGCTTCCTGCTGTACTGTACAAGCATGTACAAAACATATGTACTTGCTCTATTAGGTACCCTGAGTCGCTAGCGTGCTTTAGTTGCGCTACAGGTACAGCACGGGCCCAGACGCGGCCTTGACGCTAGTGTGCCAGGTAAGGCACTAGAGATTCAAAAACCACCCCCGGAATGGCGACTTATGAAAGGGGAGGCGGAATATGTCAGGAATGATACAGTTACGTGTGAGAGAAGTGTGGGTTCGACGAAGAGACCTGGGGGAGCCTGGGTTACCTGACAACTTTTACAACAAGCATTAGCAAGCCTGGGACTTTGAATCCCTGTCGCAAGAAAAAAAAATGAGAGAGCGAAGATATGCAATTGGTTCCCGATTTTGATCTTTGAAGCACAAACCAGTGACCCTTCACTTGGAGTTTTTTTTAGTTTTTTTTAATTTTTTTTTTATTCTAGGCTGATATGCATTTCGTTGAAATCCAACAATTCAATGTATGATGTATGTATGTAGGTATGTATGTCATCCTTTCCCTTTTCATCTTGTTTCTTTTTCTACTCCCTTTTATTTCCAGTAGTTATGGTTACTTGGTATAGTTACACTCACAGATAACTCGTCTGATTCCATAGGTACTTACTCACATAAGTGCTTAGCCCTACCTCCTACCTACTAAAGTACAAGTATACATTCCTGGTACGTCTTATGTATACACTTCAAGCAAAGTTGAAATCCAGAAATAGTGTTTAAATGGCTAATACGACGCATATGGTGAAACATAACCAAGTTGGGACTATTCAATTTTCTTTCCCTAACCCACACGAACTTGCCACGCACCGGTCAATCAATATTTGCCAAAAGAGCTCGATTAAGACGACCTGTGGGTACAGATACCTCGTGAACGGTGAAGAAATCAGAAGCTCTGTGGGACTGTTTCCGTTCTGGACGGCTTGTCAGGCAGGTTTGGTGGCGTGTGGGTTGAGCCAAGGAATGGGGCCCCCGTCGCTCTGCCTCCGTAGACTGTTTTACATTGATGCTTAGCAACCCGCCTAATCCGGTCTACATCATCATGTAAGCTCAAATCCGAAGCATGTCTCGATTATGATTGGATCCCGCGAGATTGGTCAAATTCTGGGAATTCCCAGCAGCTACTTTAAAACATCTCGTCAACTTGCGATAGGCCCGTTCAGGAAGAAAAAAAAAAAAAAAAAAAGACTAAGACCAAGACCAAGACGAAGAAAAAGTTGGCCCCGGGAAAATAAAAGGAACGACTACTAACGTCTATACACCACACCAAGTTGGTGAATTTGATTTACACAAGACTATCGAAATGTGAGATGCTAGATCAACTCTCGGCTCGAACGGTTCGGTTTTATCATTCGTCCAATTGCGTAGCACAAGTCGCCGAAGTTGTCATTAGCACGGGATAAGAGTAAGTACGCAAGTAGAAAAGTAGAAAAGGGTTGGTTGATCATGGATGGAGAGAGAGAGAGGATGTGACTGCATCTATCGATTCCCTCCCATCCATCTTGCCCTATCCAGTCAATCCGCTCGTTGAAAATGTTGCCGCATGGTCCACTTCGTTGCACACGAGCGCAACGTCGATTTTCAGGTGAATTCAGGTGAAGCTACTCTAGACATGGGTCCTTGCGTTTGGTTGGGCGTTATACCTTTTCGGTTCAGACAAGGATTACCTCGGCCGCAAACTTATTCGGTTCTTTTTTTTTCTTGTCTCGTTTTTTTTTTTTTTTTTTTTTTTTTTTTTTTTTTTTTTCGGTTTTGTCTTGTCTTGTTCACTATCCAGTAGATCGGACGAAGATTTGTCTTCTACTTTTTCTCTTGACCCGAAAAGGACACCGTCCCGTTGGAAGCTTTTTCTCCTGCCTTAGCGCTGCCACCTGCATATGTAAGGTTGGTATGTAGTGTAGTTATAATATTATGGTAAAGTATGGATGTACAATGGGATGTACAATACATTTGTCCATTTCTTACGTTCATTAGGTACCTTTAGGTACCGTCTAATTCCCTATCCCATCCTATCCCATCTCGTTCCATCCCGTCAGCTTCCCTTTTTCCTTAAACGTGCAAATTCCAGAAAAAGTATCATCCCTCATTAATAATACTTCACCGTAACCTTTCGTGGTATCAAGTATACTAATCACCACCACCATCATCATCATTCGTCCATACATTAGATATACATCGAGATGCATGCAAGTAAGTACGTTGCCCGTAGCGGTAATAATAATATCCAGATCTATTATGCCTTTAAAATTTTCCGTATGTTTCAGTTTAGTCTCTGACGCAAAGGAATTGAGGGAACAGACTGCGGGATTGCGGCCTGGGGTGCCGTGTCCTCGGCACGTCAAATCCTTAAGGTGGTGGCCCGTGAACATTATTCACTTAGGTACTTAAACCAGCCTTACCTCTTTTTCTGTTTTATTATTATTTAAGGTCTGTTCTAATATAGCGGATCGCCGCCATGGGGCATGGGTGCAGACTCCAGAGGAGCTCCTCGTGTCAACAAGGCGTACGGAATATATGTACGTAGCAGATCCCCGTACACGTATGAGGGGTGGAGGGGTCTGTCTGAAATCCCCTGCTGATCGGTTTGTGAATCGTGATTTATTAAGTATCCAGTGCGGTGCAATAAGGCAGGAGCCCCCTGTCTAACAAGCAGTTCCCCGTCCGCAAGTTTGTCAATCCGATCAACAGCATCGTCGTCATCGTGAGCACAGCCCAAACTTAGGTGTCTTATTGTGCCTATTGTTATTATATATAGGTACCTATGATGTAGACGATAACACGACGGAAATTATGAGAAGCAGGAAAACGTCTGCTTGTCCAATAGGTAGTTATCTAGTTAGTACCAAAAAAAAAAAAAGACATATTGCTGCTCTCTCTCTCTTTCATACATGAACTGTGTGGAATTTATGAAGGAATGAATTGCCGACGGGCGCTGCGCACAACATGACTTCAGGCGTGTAAGCGCCTTACAAGTTGAAACTCAAACCCTTGGCTCGTGTCCAATCCCAAGATCAGGTTTAGGTATTCCGCACAATAGTATTTCATATTATTCATCCTCCTTTCCTTCCGTCAAAGCTACATTACGAAAGTTACTTGTCTCGGATTTCTGTCGATTCGACTCGATTCGAGAGATGAGATCTTATCACTCGGATGCTATTGGCACCAGGTAGCAATGCAATGTACAATGCAATGTACAATACATAGTAGTTATACTTAAATACCTTAGGTACTTATATCTTATATGATGTACAGTAAATACACTCCTTGATACTCATTAACACACCCGTTGGTAAGAGTTTCGCGACACCATTAAGCTTTAAGAGTATGAATATGTCAAAGAGATTCGTGGGGTCGGTAGAGAGAATCCCGCGTTTCTTAGAAATGTAAATTCAATATATTAGGGACCTAGGTAACCCAGAACTATACTGACAAGTACTACCTACCTCCTATACTACATAGATAGCTCAGTAATATAGGATTATTCATGCATCTACATTTATCAATCAGCATCGTATATTTTAAGCAACAAATCGCTACCAGTGCTCTTCTCTATCGGGTATGGGCCCGACGCAATTTGCCGCGCGGCAATGGGAGACCTCAGAAATAAATAGGTATAACATACATAAAATACCTATATTCAGCGTCTAACCACCTAGGTAATATATAAACTGGCTCCGAATCTCGCGTCAACAAATCGAGAAAGAAATACGCTACCACTACTATTACTATTATTATAATTATAATTATCACGATGATGTCGTCATGAAAAAAAGCAAAAGATAAATCCGCGCCGCAAAGTAGCGTTCTGCGCCTACGAGGCCTCCTTCAAACAAACCACCTTTGAGGCGTTAAATATAGGCGCTGCCCCCCTTTTCCCACACAGCCACGATACATAATACACACCACAGGATAATGCTCGTCGGTTAAATTAATGAGCAAATATTGAAGAATACCAATTGCGGGATCCACTTCTCGCGCTGTCCCCTTTCCGCGTTGCCCTTCTAGAAAAAAAAAAGGGAAAAAAAACCTAAAGTAGCGAATTCTTCAGCTGAGGGACCCGTGGACGAGGCGGGCGGACCCGTCGTCGTCTACCCGGGAGTGTAAGAAAGTAAGTAAGGCGGCGCTTTTATCCTGCTCCCCAGCAAGTCCCCCGCCCACAAAATCCATTGGCATAATAGGTAGGCCCTCCGCGGACGGGAGTCTAGAATGCTTCTCCCCTCGAATCTTTAGTGCCGAGGGCTGAAACGGAGCGCAAATCCTAATTGATGTCGTTGGGGGAGAAAGTTAGGAGGGGAAGAAAGGTAGATGTGAAACCACAGCAGCGCCACGAGGCTGTTGTGTAATATGCTTATTTATGCCGCAGCGGGTAGATGGTTGTCGATTATCGGATGCTCTAGAGATTTTCAATCGCTTGCCTGCTCGTAGACTACCTAGGTAACTAATTAACTCATTGACTTAGTCTTACTAAATGCGGCAGACGAAAGACGACACTTTTAACACCAGATATCCCATCCGATATGCCCTACGCTGCATCTAATCCGAAGTCTCGGAGTTAAAACTAGCCCAAGCACGTATTGACAACCCGAGCGGTGTCTGAATAGGGGCACGCCCCTTTTCCTATCGAACCAGCGTTCTACAGACATCGTCCCCGAGTATCACCTCGTCTTCAGCAACAAACCTAACCTAACCTAACCTAACCTTCCGGTATTGACAAGCCCAGCAGACCAATAAATTAATAAACACATGTCTCAGTTCTGCCTACCTAACCTATCCCACGTGGTACCTTACCTCGTACCTACCTTACCTGCGTACCCCAAGGTAAAAAAACCATCGCAGCTGCAGAACGCAAGACGCAAGACGCAAGACGCAAGACGTAGAACGCGAGACGCAAGAACGCAGCGCGCCGCAGCTCAATTCGTCCAACGCCACGCCCGAACACCCAAGAACCCGGGAAGCGTTCGACGGATACGAGCTTGTGCAACGTAGACAAGAAATGAAGAAGAGAAAAAAAAAAAAGAAAAAGAAAACAAGTTCCTGGGATCCTGGATGCAAGAGGATCCCCATCCTTCTAAAACAGACCTTATCCTAACCTAACTTAATCTACACCTGCATAGCGTCGAAAACCTACCCGATGGTAAAAAGGAGGTCGCATAACCTAGGTAGCCTAACCTAGTCCTAGAGAACCTCTTCCAGGGATCAGACGGACAAATACATACCATATCTACATACCTGCATACATATATAGGTAGGCAAGGTATAAAAGGTAGATAGCCAAACCTGGAATCGAGAGAAGTGTGTGCGTGCGGAGTTATTATTTACTATCATACCTTGTCGCTCGAGAAGCAGTCAACCGAAATATGTATATATATATATATATAGGCTTAGGTAGGTACGCGCCCATATAGCCCACCGGGTAGAGGTAAATGAAATAATGAATAAAAGCAAAATGACAACCTACCTGTTATACAACCCAGAGCGCTAGTTAAAATACAATCAATAAGTAAATAGACCCTCGGTGCCCACCCGATGCTAGATCATGTAGCACCCAATATCGTGGGAGACGCGAGCGCGTGACCGAGGGGGCAATCTATTCTGTACGAGTTGTCGTTCCCGTATAACTTAGCGTAGCGTAGATAGGTAGATTAGGTGGTAGATATCTACCTAGGTTAGGTAGGTGAGAAAGAATTGTAGTTACACACAATCCACACTGAACTGGCCATAAAGCAAAAAAGAAAAGAAAAGAAAACTAGACTCTGGGTCAAAGCTTCGTCGTGACGCAGAAGAAGGTGAATTGAAATAAAGTTGCTACCAACGATGCGAGAGTATAATGCTATGCAAATGCTACAATCCCCAAAGTCAGTCAAAGCCAATATCAACGTCCCTAAAAGCCCCCCCAACCCCGTCAGGAAGGGAAGAGAAGAAGCAAAAAAGGGAAGTCCCTGTTGCTAATAAGGACCTATCCAATGCGCCCGTAATGCCTTTCTTATTCTTATTCTTTTTTTTCTTCGGTTGCCCGTATGTCTTTCTTTCTCTTTCTTAGCAATCTAAACCGTTCTAGTAAAAACCCGGCTTAACTATATGTACCTCTCTCTCTTATTCTATCGTATAATCCTTGGAATCGCACGGTAGCGGAAAGAAAGGTTAAATCCCAGAGGCCTGTGTCTCTGATCCAAGTCCGATACCCTTCCGACGGCCCCTTATCACCGCCAGTAGGGCTTTTCCTACGGCATCCATGTCACCTAACATGGTAATGTGACCTCTGTCAGTGCTGACCTGGCCATCTCGTACAAGTTCGTACCCCTCGGGGAGCATGGCCTCGCGGGCGAGTACGACACCGTCGCCGCTGCGGAATACAAGATCGTCATACGCATCTGCGCATGCAATTGCTTCACGCGATGCGACGCTAGCCGCCCACACGGTCGGTACTTCCTTTCCGTAGATAACTGCCAACGGTGGGTATGCGTTAGCTTGCGTATGCTCCGGCCGGTGCTGGGTCTCGGCTCGGAATCGCTTGATCTCAGCGAGTGTTCGGGTTAGGTACGCGAGGTTGCGGCTGCGCGTCCCAGCATCGTGGTCAAGGTTTTTCTGCTGTTGTTGATATGCTGTACTCGACTCCCCGTGCAATGTTCCCATTTGTGGTGCTAGGGTTCTGTCATTAGAGACCTCGACTTTCCGTACCGCTTCGGCCACTAGATTGCGCGTTGGCGACCGCGATTCGCTGGCTGCACTATTTCCTCGACTCCTTAGTGGTGTCGGTAACCTCTCAGACAACTCTCTTAGGGAGCTAAGTGCCCCGGAACGAGACTTGTAAGAAGGCAAAGCCGGCTCGATACACGGGCTTAGGCTGTATTTTATCCATTGCTGCGGATCGTAGAAATCAACTGGATATTGCTCGCCAGTGTACTTATTAATAAAACAGAAGCCGTCTTCCGGTAAGAAAACGAAAGTAGTTCTTAACGAAAAGTTAACTTGGGCTGTTAAGACCTTCTCGTTGAAGAGCACAGCATCGCCATTGCGGAGCGGACCTAAGATATTTATACATCGTTGTGGGGTCCCCGCAAAGATTACCCCGGAGAATAGGTCAGGTCGTTGGTTTACGGCGTGGCGAGTGATAAGTCCTCCAAGACTGTGTGCAATGACTAGTGCTCCCTTACCTTCAGAGAGACCAGACCCCTGGTTCGAAGGTAGCTGTTCGAGAAAGGCGATTAATTTGCGCGAAAGTAAGTGAGGACTTAAACGCCAGTCCCAGCCGTAATCCCATACTCTCAGCTTCCCCGATCTAGCATTTTCGCATTCCCTCAACCTTTTAAATAAGCGCTTCGAGATATCAACCGGCCCTATATTTTTAAGCATACCGGAGGCGTATATTGTCTCTTCCATTCTTTCCTCGTCCTCGGGGTCCAGCCCAACTTCTAAGTTAACTTTTCGTATGTTCAGCCCGACTTTCACGGGTACCCAGACCTGACGGTTAGTCCTGGTAGACCTCAATATGGAACCGCGGTATCCACCCATGATAACAATATCACCAGTCAATAATTCCAAAGCACGATCCAGATCTGATAAATTCGTATCGCTATTATTTGACAGCTTAGTCTCAAAGATGGTAGAGTTGCGTGCAGTGCCTGATAAAGATGAATCCGACTGATCGAATCCCATGGCTGAGTTCCTCTTGAGTGGGGTCGGAATTATATTTGGGAACTGCGGCAGTTTGAACGTAGGCACATCCAAGCTATCGGTAATAGCCTTGAGCCTACTATTCTTCTGCTCTCTAATATCGTTCCACCTATCATCATCACCTAGGGATGACATCCTGGATAAAGAATGATAAAGTATCGATTCATCAGAAGTTGTCCGCCGTATTGTCCGCGGTCGGGTTGGCGGTCGAGATGATGTGGAGCCTTCAGCATTGCGGATAGGTAGACCCATAAGTGGCTGCCTATTATCCGACGGCGCTGCACTCCTAGAAGTTGTGATAGGCGTTTCGGTGAATATGAGCCTCCCTGCCCTTGGCGCACTGTCGTTAGGGGAAAGATTTTTCTTCGCATCCAGCCCTGCGCTCTTCCCCGAGGAGGGCCCCGAAAAGAATGACGGCAGAGAAATGGATGGCATAGACATAGATGGCATAGACGGTAAAGCCTCCCGTATCCTCTTTAGTGCATCTGCTCCCCCGGACGAAGAACGACGGTGGACATTATTCTGACCAAACACGGCAGATAAAGCCGGCTTCGAACTAGGCTCATTTTGCACAACCATCTGCTTTGGCCCCGACTGCCATGGCGATGGGAATCTGTACAAGGGTGAATGGCTTGAAGGAAGCTGACCTAGCGAAAGACCTCTATTTTGGCGCGTCTGGGCTCTTGTGCCAGTCGTCTGATAAGCCGTCCTGGTCGAGCCCATTGCCGATGACGATGAGAGCCTTTCCGGCTCAGGAGTGAGGGGCCCTTCAATAACACTAAACAAACCTCCACCTGGCAAATTCTCCAGTGCAGCCGCCTTCTCTGCTGCGGGAGTCTTGGGAAGGGTGAGCCTCGTTGCCGCAGGACTTAAAGCGGGCTGTATCATAGATTGAGCATCGTCTTGGTCGATATACAGCGGCTCTTCATCTGCTGCACCATCCGACGACGGTGATGCCTCTCCGTCGGAAACCACTAAACTAGGCGGATCTAGTGTACCCCGAAGGAGCGAGGCCCGAGGTTGGCGTGTAGGTGTACTCGCCATATTGTTTTGATTAAGTAGGTAAGTACCTTTTACCTAGGTAGATATCATTGATTGTATCATTGACTGTTAAGACCTCATGAGAAGTATAATTGAATTAGTTATTATTATCCAACAAGATGCTGGCGATGGAAAACCTGTCGGAAGTGCATTTGAGAAGCAGGCTGTAATCCACAGGACAAGTAATGTCGCATTTCCCGGAACCACCGGGGGGGAGGCAATTATTTAATCGCTTCCAAACGGAGAATGAATTATTTTAAGTAGTCGAAGCTTGTGACTCGGGAGCCAGCGACGGAGAATAATCCACACTAAAGCGGGCTATCATAAAGTGATGCAATAGCGCTATTGGAAGGTTTATGTATACCTCGGGAGTGGATTCGTCGGGTTTTTAGGGCCCTTTGTGTAGAATTGGGAAGGCCTGGACTTTGTTTATCAGCAAGACCCTTTTAATGTCGGGCAGCACAATGGGCTGGAATTGAAATAAAAAGACGGCTTCCACAGTACAGAGATCTTGTACAGTAAGTATATCCCCCTAATGCTAGGTAGCTCAGGTAGCGAACTAAAACAATGTTATTAAAATCTGGGGTTCAAAAGCAAACGGATCCAATGAACTTACATCCTAATGCTTAAATATCTGCGCTACATATGCAAAAGTCTGCACTAAATATCAATGGACCTTAGCGGGAAAGCATTTCAACGTACGTCCTGCCTGCCCAGTCCCAGTCCCAGTCACAGTCTGCTTCTATTATACCTCAGGTAGGTGTTATACTCTAGTAGCCTGGTAGCACAACGCAGCCACGTACTACAGGCATGAACTCCTCCATGACACGTCCTTTCCCATCGTAGATGTTGTTTCCGCCCGAATTGGCCCCGCTTATGTCCCGGCCCCCCTCGTTATTCGGGCGTGGTTGCCCTGCAATCCATTAAAGGGATTGACGGGTAGCTGCGGGTTCACCATAAGGTTTCAATAGGCATCCAAATTTCATGGAACATGAGATAACGAAGGCACGGCGTTATCTGATCGGAAGGGGGAGGGGGCGGTGAGTAAGCTGATGAGCGGAAAAGATGACAGGCTAGCAGCAGGCGAGAGAGAGGGCTACTAAGTTTTAATGTTGTTGAGAGGGATTCGGCTTGATGCAATGCAACTGTACATTTTGTTCTGTCGTTCTGTCGTTCTGAAAATGCGCAAAATACCTAAGGTAGGTAATTTAGCACATTCGTATAGATTTTTCGTATACGGCGTATCTTTGTACAAGTCATTCCCTTAGCCTACATGTTAGTTCAATGTCAATTGTAGTGCACATTAGATGTTGCACATTTTTTTTTTATTGTTGTGGGGAGATGGACGGTTGAGCCCCCCGGGCACAGCCGCCAGGAACCGGATCGGCAGCCATTCGCTGAACGGTTATTGGCTGTTTCGGGATACTGCTGACGAAATCCATCCTTTTGAATTGCTACGAGATTGACATGGACATGGGACGCTTGACTACGCAGTAATTAAGGATAACGCTGTTCCCTCAGACTTAACTCTAATTAAGATTCAGCCATACGATTCAGCAATATATACATATTATATTATGACGTTATGTACAGGAAATAGAGATCGTGGATCCCCTTCGCATCACTTAACAAAATGCATTAAGCCATTTTCATATTATAAGCCGAGACCATTCTCGCTTAACGTCGTCCGAAATGCCTATCTTATGACCCGAGTGCCCCGAGGTTTGGGATGAGTCTGGCGTACCGTGACCAAATGCCAGTGGTTTATAAGAAACGCCAGGATCAGCTATATCTTCTTTCGACAGGCTGTCAGACTCTCCAGTACGTTTGGTCTGACTGCCAGGTTTCAGTATATCAACAATTCTCGTATGGCCGTACCGCACAGCTAGGTCATAAGGACACCGTCCGAAGGAATCTAAGAGCCAGCAATTAGCACCTGCATCACATAAAGCTTGTACAATCTCCTCGAGTCCCATAGCAGAAACCCTGTGAAGGAGGCTCTGGCCCTGGCCAATTATAGCGTTTGGATCAGCCCCCGCGTCGAGCAGCAAACGGCAAAACGTCTCACTTGCGCCTCCAGCATTCAGTGCGAGTTGTAAAGGTGTATTTCCACTGGAGGTGCGCATATTCACATCGGCGCCATGCTCTATGAGGCTTCGTACGCCGGCAACAGCATCGTCGCGAGCTACGCAGTAGTGGAGCGGTGCCTGCAATTCCTGGGACAGATAAAAGGGACTTGAGACACCAGAGTAACCGCTATTATAAGTGCGGAAACCCATTGCAGTCTGCGACCGGTTTGAATATATAGGGGGTGGTCTTCTTGACGTATTGGTGCCACGACCGAGTGCCTTGTTCATTTCGTTGGGATCGAGACCGCATTCCAAGAGAACCTGGATCATTTCTGAAGAGCCCATGTTTGCTGCTATATGTAGCGGGTTTTCGCCCTTGCTGTTGAAGATCTGAGATAGGTTTATGCCCAACTCATGTAGCCTTTGAATGATACCTATCCTATTCATCATAATGGTTACCTCAACGCAGGTTTTTCCGTCGAAGTCTGTCAATATATCAGGGCACTCCGTGAGATATTCGGGAGGCATCAGGAAGCTTTCATTATATCCAAGTACCCTGACATACGGCCGGGCCTTGGTCCCCAATCCCGCGGGCTTCTTGCTAAAGTCAGAAGAAAAAGTCTTCTGCATGCGGATAGAGTCGCATGGAACAAATGGCAAGTATTCCTCTAGGCCTAGTGCACACACGGTGAAGAGAGGGTCACATGAGAGTAAAGACTCAATGCATGCTTCTCCCGAGTTTCCACGTCTTTTGTAGAACCATACCAATCTCTCTCTCCAGGTCTTGAATAGTTTAGAAGATGGCCGCAATAACTCCTCTAAATACTTTCGCAAGTTATGGCGATCTGTGATGTTGGTTGCCGCTATATGTCGGCCAATATATAATGACGAATATGCAAAATCCGGTACATCGTTGAGCCCTAGCTCCTCGATGGAACGGAGGCACAACATACTGACGTTTAGGTTCATATTTCTAGGGGAGAATTCTGGTCTTGTTCCTAGATATTCGCGGGTCGACGGATGTACAAGCCGAGGTTGGTTGAGTTCAACATTATCCTCTAAGAAATTGCACGTCACATCTAGGATTTCTTCTTTGGTCGGGTTTCGTTGGATGCCACTATGGCAGTTAGAAAGGAGATATTGGAACTCTGGCCAGCAGATAGGACAAACTGCTGAAATAGATAACTGCAGTGCGTTCAGGGCGAGGCTGAAACTCGTTCCGCCAAGCTCGAGGATTTGGGAGAAGGCGATCGAGTACAGATCAGCAAGAGATTTAGGTAGGTTGCCAAGCTCTCGGACGATATCCTCTTCCATCTTCATTCGGCGCGGGTCGCAGAGATTCTGAACCTGAAGTGTAACCCATCGAAACCTATTCAGTTGAGATACATAGCTCCAATAGTCTTGGAAAATATTGTTACTTACATGCCTTGGGCACCATTGCCAAGCACATATATAATACGGTCCTGGAGCTCTGAAGAAACATGGCCTTTAAGCATACGCTTCTGAGTAATAGCTAAGTCGACCTCGCTTTTTATGAACCTCTGTATATCGTCATGGTTGCTTTGTGCATTAATGTAGATGTTCGGGGTCGACTTCAACCGGCAGACTATATCACCATCATTTCGACTTGTTAAAAAAACCTTGACGATATTCGCCGACTCCCTTACTATGTAATCAAGACTTTCAAAGAGGGCAAACCTCTTTTCAACTTCGCATTCATCAAGTGCGTCGATAACTATGACAGCCGGATTGAAGTTCAACACGCTGAGAATCAAACTTGTCGTCTGTTCCAAAGATGGATGGTGCTCCCCCGGCCGAGGCTCGTCCATTTCCTTGTAGAGACCAGACAAGGCTTCATTTACGGGCAGCTGGGCATTGTCGCCACAGAGTTGTCGAGCAATGGAACGGAGGACTTCTTCAGGTTTCGACCTCTCTGGCTCGGCTTCGTTCCGTGAGCAGTAGAAGAAAGCAAATGCGGATTGACCAGCTATCTGGTCTCGCTCTTGTGTGATAGAACCTTTCTGATATAGGTCTATGACAGCAGACCTATTCACAAATCAGAGACCTCGATAGGATAGTATATATGAAACTACGTTGACTCACGCCAACTTGGTTTTCCCACAGCCTGGCATACCGTGCAGCCACAGTGTTCCGGAGACACTTGAGTTAATCCATGATTGATACTCAGGAGTGTTAAACATCCAAGTCCCGGAATCTGGTAAACGATGCTTCCTCTCAACTTGATGAGTGGTCTTGTATCGGACCGAAGAGAGCCAATCGAATATTTGTCGCCGAACTTCCACCGTTAGTTGGTCGCTGATACGATATATTGGCTCAAATATTCGGTGTGTAGAGTCTCCAATGGATGCTGCTATAGCCTGTTGCAATTCCAGGACATTCTCAGCGCTTATGGCATTTTGTCCACGTTCTCCGAACTGAGTATTAAGCAAGGTCATTTGGGTAGACAATATCTCAGTTGTCGACCGCAAACTGCCAATATTGTCAGAGGCTTCATGGAGTAATTCTATACCTACTAGCTGTGCAATTCTGTCGACTTCTCGTTCCCTCGTTTCTATTTTCGCTAGGAGGTCGTCGATATCCGACGCTGATGACTCAAATACCGACTTCAGAAACCTTTTGGAAGCCCTTTGGCCAAAGTAATGATAGGAATGGGCTAGGAAGGTAAGTATCGAGGAATATAGCATGACCAACGAAGACTTCAATTCGCTGGATGCGGCAGCTGGGCGTTGGAAATAGACGATCTCGAAAATGGCATATCGTGAGATCATGCAAGTAACCTTTTCTAGGCCGTCAATCATAGCAGCAAAAATTTCCGTGTCGTTGATCGAAGCCTGCAACTGTTTAGACTTACACTATGGCGGAAGAGTTAACATAGCTCGAACCTTTAGTAGGATGCATATGATACCCCAAGGAATTGAAGCGTAACTCGGCGCAAATTCCATAATAATCTTACTGATGTCTTTGAAATTATCGACCCATCGTATCATTTTCTCGAACACATCTCGGAGGATGATGACGTCGCCATTTCGTTTCCTGATCTTCCATCGCTGTTTCAAACATTGCTTGCGTTTTTCATTGGATTCGTGAAGGACAAGCTTTAAGACGTGTATTCTATCCTTGGGTTCAACACCTTCTTCGCTAATGATACTGCGGACGTCTTCATCTAACGTGGCCCTAGCCTTTTCCCATAGGTCTTCTCCAATGCCAGATACATCTTGGCACTGTTCTTTAAGAGCACTTAACGATAAGTTAGTCGGCCTGACCGTTATTCAGCCTATTTCTATATTAAACAAAACTTACGGCGCTTCCCCTGGACGCACGGGGATGGGCTTCCGTATAATCGGAGGTTTGTTCATGGTAGTAATATATTACATAGGTGACTTTAAAACAAAGAGCAAAGGCTCTTGTGCGATGGGGAGCCTTGAAAACGACATTTCTCAAAAAAGGCGTCTGGAGGCGGCCTGCTGACGGGCACATTTCAGCATTGCCCAATGCTGCGCCACCTGGACCTACATGTGCTAAAACTACCTGGGTAGACATATTACCTGAATTCTCATAGGTCATTCATATAGGTACATTAATCAGCTCTAGCTATATGAAGCTCAAATTTAAGACTGAATCCCCTACAATTCTTAACCAAACAGATCGTTCTGTGCGGGGGAAAAATGCTACTGAATGTTTCTTTTATTTCCGCACTGTATCCAGCTGAAGATATAAATCGATTTTAAGCCAAGGCTGCGGCAGATTTTCAGCCCTGTAGGCGTATTTCAGGCTGCATGAACTGAGCACTCGGGGGTAACGACGCATGCAAATGGGTAATGCGACATAATAAACAAAATCCATCTTCACATTTTTGGTGTGAACATGATACCTAGGCTTGAGTCGATTTCCTTAACCTTCTGGACCGACTTCTTGTATCCAGGATGCGTCTCAAGCCTTTCGATGTACGCGAACACCTTGGGGAACAGCGCTTTCGGACCGCCACTCTCCCATGTTCCGAACGTCTCAAATTTGTCCTTGGCCGCGATCAATCCGAAGCTGATGAGTATATCGGCGGACGTGAGCTCTGGGCCGCACAAGTAATCACCGCCCGAAGTCGTTAGCTGTTGTTCCAGGAACCCTAGCTGAGCCTTGGCGTTCGGAAAGACGAGGTGGTTGAAGATCTGGTTGGCAACCATGGAGGTAATCGGGCGGATGAAGAATGGGATATTAGACCCCTTAAGCGCGCCCAGGACCATCGCCAAGATAAGCATCGACATCAGCGAACCCTCGACGTAATGAAGTAGATACTGCCACCGCAGCCACTGCTCAGTTTCGCCGCCGACCTTTCCCTCTTGGCCATCTTTCCAGCGTTTGGGCATCAGGGTGGTTCCTTCGCTGAAATGCTCGCTGAGGTATTGGGTTATAAACCCACTCTCAGCTAGAACAAGTGGCTCCGAAGATCCTGCGGGCGTGATGGAAATCACGGGTGATTTGCCCAGCGGATGGATCTTCTTCAACTCCGGAGGGGCGAGCATGTTTACTCGGCGGAATGTTTCGAGCTCATAAGGGATTTTGAGCTCTTCCAGAAGCCAAAGGATATTCTGAGCGCGGGACTGCTCTAGCCTGTTTATATGTGAGACTAGGCTCATTAGTCAATAAGAATAATAAGAAGACTTACCAGTAGAGCTTGATTTTGGGCTGTTCCTCGGTAGCCATGGTTGATCATACGTAGATGTATGAGTGGTATATATAAAACTTGTATAAAGAAAGAACTTATAGTTACTTGAAAAATAAAAGATGATGGACGTTAGAGTGCCCTTCTGGGTTTATATAGGTGTGTAGGATTTAAAATCTATGTAATCAAGAACAGGATTCAGTCACAGTTCAAGGCTTACCTTAGCTTCATTACTCATCATACGATCAAAAGAGGATCCCGTCTCTTTCAATCTTCAGTCATTTGTAGAACTACAACTAAAAGTTGCCGAGGTATAGTTATTTTACACTAAAAGAGTTTGCAGGCCGGGTACTTTATACTACCTCTTGAGACATAATGGATGTGACATAACACAGCTACGTCAGCAGGTTTAACAGCTTTGATTATGTAACACACACTTGAGATAAGGTACATGTTAGTATGGACTGTATGGATTGATCCGTACCTGGCCCTGTACGCCACAATAAGGCTGAAATCCCAAGGTCCCCACGTCACAAGCCTCAACCCATCCAAGACGTCCCAGAGTGAATTGAAGCTACAATCAATCATTCTCGAGACAGACTCTCGAAAACAACCACTTAAAACATCTACCAATCTAGTGCACGGCAACTGCCTACCATTATCAAGATGGCTGGCATAGAGCACTACCGTACGTATACATACTCCTAAGAGCTCAATTGAATTCCCGCTTGTAGCAACAAGCTAACATTGATACCAGGCATGGCGATGGACCCGGCCATCCAGAAGCTGGGGCGTAAGTCTACCCAATCCTCCCCCTCACCTCCCCCTTTCCTAGGGCGCTGCGAAGAACTACGGCGCGGAACGAGGCGGAACCGCGCAAGCCGGTCGAAGGAGGAAAAGACCGGACGAAAGGCTAACCTGATCCCGCAGACATGACCACGAACCGCCACAAGTACTTCCGATGGAGCCCGCGAACCGCCCGCATCACCTTCATCTACACCGTCTTCGTGCCCGTCGTCTTGGGCGTCATCGCATACAGGACCGACGTAAGTGCTAACACCTCTTCCGCCAGCATTATCATAAAATCCGTACATACATACCTTAGTATACAGGTATGATGATTACTGACCATTGGCTACGATACATATAGGGAAAGTACGATCTCCGAGCGAAGAGGAAGGGAGACCTAATCAAGGAATTCTAAGGGAGGAGGAGTCGGCGTGGGAAAAGCCAGGAACGACTGTATATAGGGTTAGGCGAACTACCGCAATGGAAACGGAGCTTTGATCGACGTACATTCCCTAGTATCTCTGAACTTCGAGAGTGTAATATTGAAAATTGACCACGGAGGTAAAGACTGAGAAGATCCCAAGAGCCCGATATGACCGTCCAGTCCGTAATTGGAGTTTTAAATAGTGATAGGGTATGCGGAGAGCTACTCCCGGAAAAGGCCCCCGATCCCACGTCCGAGAACTCTTTAAGGTACTGCTCTTTAAAATATGTCCCGGCAGCTATACAACTGCCAATGTAGCGTTTATCAACAGTAATAATCACATAAAACAGGAGATATGTATTCAAATGCAGACCAGTCAAATTGATACTAATAATATATACTATTAGCTAAATAAAAAGCAAACCGCAAACCAAACTTTTTAATAGATACATATGCTCCCCTGATTGCCCATGCCCTCTCCCGTCTATAACCCGTAAATGCACGCACACCATGAAAAAACCAGAAAGTGAAAAAACGTAGAAATACTTTTTTTTAAAAGGGTATCTGTAATCGCTTGATTGCGGAATACTCGAAAAAGAGCATTCGGGTATCAATGTGCGCCCCGCCAAGAGAGCCAAGACGGGACGACCTTCTGCTCGCATACCAAGTCAGCCAGTATACTCGTGGGGCTGGGTAGCGATGGACCGAGATAGTGCCTAAGTTGGAATAAACCCACTTTGCTGTGAGTCCGCGTGGAACAAGGCCTATGACATATTTTGTCTGTTAC
The DNA here is from genome assembly GCA_037126485.1 of Daldinia eschscholtzii. NCBI lineage: Eukaryota > Fungi > Ascomycota > Sordariomycetes > Xylariales > Hypoxylaceae > Daldinia > Daldinia eschscholtzii. Next base: position 1,485,001 of record JBANMG010000005.1, read on the forward strand.
CGCCAAATATGCCGTCGGTTTAAATCTTGACCACTTTCCAAATGACACTGCTGTCTTGTGCCGGGGGGTCGCAACTTATGTTCGCCTCGGTCCCCTATCACGTCCTGTAGGGGGCGGCTCAGGTAACCGCTCTCCTCTCCTCCACTCGCCCATCGGTATGCTACCGCGATTCCCAGGCCCGTCGTACCCTCTCCCGCTATTTCTTATCCTGCCAGGACGGTCGCGGTCGTTCCCGTTCTCCTGCTGTCTCCTTCCAAAGGAGCCGCTGGGTGTGCGGCCTATAGCCGACCTGGGCTCGGCGGCACCGGTCCCGCGCCCGACCCTTGCGCTGGAAACAGGGGCAACGGAGCCGTCTGGTAGAGGTGGGAGAATGGCGCAGGATATGAAATCACCGACGACAAACTTGGCGTCTTTTAGGGTCTTGTCTCCCTCCGATTCGATCGTCTTCTCGGCCTCGGGGTCGTTGGGGTCCAAGCCTTTTCCCCCGTTGCCAACTATTACGCTACCCAGGTCTTTGACCGCGTACTTGGACGAAGTCGGGCCCGAGGTGCTCCGCGTGTCGGGGAAGATGAGACGGAATGCGAATCGGGTGCCAATTGCTGGATTGGGAACGAGAGATGGTTTCAAGGCGGCAATGATATAAGTGAGCTCTGTTAATGTGCAATCGGGCCATGTATATATCGGCATATGTGGTGGGAGCTGTGACGTATTAAATTCGTCGGGCCTAAGATATATTCGTATATGAGCATTCGGATGATTTTCCCCTTTTTATTTTTAGAGCGTTCGCAGGGGAACCCCCTTGATGGACCTTACTTACCTGTGAAACGCGCCGGTTCGATAGAAGAGCCGTAGCATAAATGGCGGTGTTGTGTGACGATCCATTGTGAGGTATCACTTCCTCACCAGGTGTGGTACCTTTCTCAAGGAACACTCTGTTGAGACTCAAAGCATATTGCTGCTACTAGGGACAAGTTGACTTATTTATCAAGTACGTCTCCTTGGGAACGGAATAGAGGAATGGAAGTCGGAGGAAATGAGACAGCACGGGTAAATACGTTAGGGTATGAAATCTCGGATATTTGATATTTTAACTTTTGGGAGTGAGGAGTTGACGAGGCTACGAATGATATGCTTTCGATTTCTTAGTATGAAGCAAACAAAGGCGGGAGCTCAAAAGCTTAGCTGATAAGATTTCCAGCTGGGTTGCAGGGAGTCGGGGGGTTAATATGGTCTGTTATATGACGGTAGCTGCGGTAGGAAGTGCTAGAAATGTTTAAATACTACCAATACCACCTCCTAAACTTTAGAAAGCCCCACCTACCCCGGGCAGTTTAGCGGCTCTTTATGATGTAACTTGGGTAGACCGTAGCGGCTGAGCGGTAGGCGTGCAGGTGGTAAGGTTTCTACATAGTCGGTATGGGCGATACCTAGGTATATTTCCCACTAAAATCTCGCCCGACCTCCTTAGTGGATTGACTCCTATTGGACATTCCAAAAACAATAATTGATTTGAACCCTTGCGACTTTTCGTTCCCCATACGCCGCCTCTTCGATCTCCATCCTTCCAAAACATCATACATCCGCACGGCTTTTCCTTGGGACCACGTAGCTGGGACCTCCACTCGTCTTCGTAGAAAGTTCTATTCTACCAGCCACTTCGGTGGGTTTTTTTTTTTTCTTTGTTTCCCCAATCTCACCAGGAGCAACCCAAACCCGGCCGCAAAAAAAAAATGGATTTCGCATCCCTTATGTCCAAAGAGCTCGCTAAGGCGACCGGAACGACATCCTCTACCTCTTCCTCTGATAACGATAAAAAGTACATACGGCGCGCCGAAGCCGAAGCTCAACGCGAAGCCGCGTACCGAGCCGAGCAAAAAGCCCTCGAGGAAAAACGAGCAGCGAAAGCCGCGGAGAAGCGCAAGCGCGAAGAGGAAGCGGCCGAGGAGGCCCGGGCGCGGGAGGAGAAGCGGCGGAAGCTAGAAGAAGAGACGCGGCGGCGGCGGGAAGAGCAAGCCGCCGAGGAAGAACGGCGGCGGCGGAAACGTTTGGGCTTGCCCGACCTGCCCAAGGGCGATGGCGCTAGCAATAGTAGTAGCCGCGAGGGAAGCGCGGCCGCAGAGGGCGAGGAGGACATCCCGGAAGACCAGCTCGTGTCGAAGCTGCGCGAGCTCGGCGAGCCGGCTACGCTGTTCGGCGAGTCGCACCGCGCGAAACTGAAACGGTACCGCAGGCTCACGACCGTCGTGACGGCCGGCCCCATACCCACCACGCTGCAACTAGTCGAGGAGAAGGACATGAAGGTCGACGGATCGATACCGCAGGACAAGGCGGGACGGCAGTATCTGTTCCGACAGCTAGCGTCGTACTTCACCATGGTCTTGCGAGAATGGGAGGCGGCGCTCGCGCGGGAAGAGAACCGCGACACGTTCGCCGGTAAAGCGGCCATCAACGCCATGGTGTCAAGCCGGGACAACATGGTGCCGCTATTCCGCAAGTTCGAAAAAGGTGAGCTGGAGGACGACATTCTAAAGCCCATCGTGGAAATCGTTCAAGCCGCCCAGGAGCGTCGGTACGTCGACGCCAACGACGGGTATCTACGTTTAAGTATTGGTAAAGCAGCGTGGCCTATCGGTGTTACCATGGTGGGTATCCACGAGCGAAGCGCGCGGGAGAAATTACACGATGGCGAACGGGGACATATCATGAGTGACGAGGTGACCAGGAAATACTTACAGAGCATCAAACGGTGTCTAACGTTTGCGCAAGTACGCTGGCCTCCAGAAGATATTAGACAGTTGATGGGATGATGTGGAAATAGTATTTATTTAATTCATTCCTGAACTATCTCATCATCGGGTATTGACGAATCTCATGCTATTGAACGACGTAACATGCCATGTAGACATAACCCTAGAACCACCCTGCCAGAAAATGAGACTGCAACGCAACGTCCTCGACGCCTGTATCCTAGCAACTCCTCATCATGCTCGTGTGCTTACCTAGTGTATCTGGCTGCTTTTTAACCCTCTAGCGACCAGGTTTGTTCTTGACTACTCAGTCTATCTCCATCTATATTTCTCTAGCTTCCAAATACTTGGTTCATAATCTCGGGATCCGATGCTTGGGTTAACTCGGATTGGTCCTCTTACTCCCACAGCGTCCCCACCTAAACCATTGTGTCGTTGGAAGTTGGCTGTCTCCTGGTTTCGTCCATCCAGACGTCGCCTACGCCGGGCATATTACCGGCACCTCCACCACCAACAACCTTCTTACTTCCCTTGACCTCTAGGTCGGCCGCTGCGATGTTCATGCGACGAATTCTCTCCAGGACTTCCTTTTCATAATTTCTGGCGGAATCCAAAGCTTTCTTCTGCATCGCCGCTCGGGAGTTGGTGGAAACAGCAACAAGGAGCTAAATGGATATCTTAGTAACATGCTAGTTTCGATAGAGACATCTTAACTTACCTTATCAATGGTGTTGATGCGAGCATTCAGAGCACCGGTTTTGATCATGTTGATAAGCTCTGGCTCAATAGACTCCCCGGGTTTGGCGAAAGCTGCGTTCAGGCTGTCCAGGGTGACACATGAGAATGGTACGAAGTATTGGACAATGCATTTGCTGCGAATTTGAGAAAAGATTGCAGGGACATGTGCCTGGAGATAGATATCGAGAAGGTAATCGTTTCGGTATGATTCCAGTATTCCCAAGCAAGCCGAATATCGTCCGTTAACAAATAAGCTAACCGCTTTGCGGATATGCGGTTCTAGTTCTAGGTAGTTTCTAAAGCTGGCGTTGTCTAAAACTCGGGTCTGTAGCTCTAGTCGATCCATCGAAGCGAGTGCAAGAAGCCCGCCATATGTCGCGACGTCATTTGGGCTAGCGACGTCGTTGTGTGCTTGACAACCAGCCGGGTCACCAACTTCAAGGAAGCTCTTAGCAGCATCATAGTACCGGCCTTCTCCAAGCTGGGCGAGACCGTAAATCATTTTCTGATAGGGTTGCTCGGTATTCTGTTCGTTGCTTCCTGGGCTTATCGCTAGAACCTTATTCGCATTCGCCAACACTGCAGCCCAGTCTCGCTTCTGTAACAGGATGCTAATGATATGCTTGCCTACGTCTTGAATATGGGATTGTGTACTGGCATCTGGTCGCATCTTAATATACGCTTCGGAGGCTCCATTAAGATCACCAATAGACTCTAGGTGTTCACCCAGATCACGGTGGCCAATCTGAGTGTGTTAGTGTTATTCTAAGCAGCTTTGTTCTTAGGTAAGGGGCAGATTCATACTCTAATGCTCTCTTTGACCAAATTGTTTTTATAGCCCTTGAGCTCTGATTCAAGCCGGTGAGTTTCTGCCTTGTTCGCTTTCTCTGTTGCTGTGACCCAAGCTTCGTCCCATTTCGCCTCAGGTTCATCAGGTGCGGCGACACGAATACATTCAAAGGCGTCACGGTATCGCTGGACATCATTCCCACGTTTGGCTTCGGCTACGGCGGCTTTGAGGGCATCGACGCATAAAGGTACGGAACATTGGCCAATCAGTAATAGTCGCTCGAAACGGGTACGGCCTAATAAAGGCAGGTAAGTAAATATGAAGACATCTCGGAAAATAGGGGCGTTAAAAGTAGACAATGCAAAGCATGCGATTAACCAATGCAAGAAGGGTGTTTGACCACCAACCTTTGTAATTAGAAATATATAGATCAAGGTCTAGCTTAGGAGCATCTGAAACATGTTAGTCTCTCGGTGACTTGTAGAAGAATCTGTTGGAAATCACTTCATACCTCTAACAATAATACCGCCCTGGTTGTCCATGGCGGTAAAGTAGTTAAGGATGTGCTGGTCAGCCGCCATGACGCCAGCGCTTTGAGATTAGTATGTATGATCAACTAATGCCTTAATCTCTTGGCTATGCTGCGAAAAGTATGGTAAGGAAGGAGTATGACAAGTAGAACTTATTATAGACTGTGAATATTGAAAGCCGCCGATTTTGGTTTATTGGGGTTTTCGTTGGACGTAATTGTAAAAAGAAGTTGTATTAACTTTGGTGGAAGGCTGCGAATCTCGAGGCTGCTGCTACCTTGTTCGGGTCGTTTTGGCCGTTTTGGCGGGGTAGCTACACCTAACGTTGGAGCACCTACCTTATCTCCCTATTAATCGGTATCGCTGTACTTTGTAATCGCCCTATGCATGTGGCAGATATTCCATTGGACCATTATTCAGGTACACAGCTACGTGCGCAGCTAGCATGGGGCGTAAGGCTTAAGTGGAGTCTTTCAGCACTAGCAGATTGACCTAGACTGCTGGACTGCTAGTAGGGGGTACATGCTGTTAATTTTGGTAAGCCTACTCAACTACCAGTGAGCCTTCAGCTTACCAAAGTCCGAAAGCCTCACGCGTATATACGAGTTCATACGGGTTCAACTTACAGAGACGCCTTATCTTTAAAAATTCATACAATTAACAACCGTGGGTGTCTTGGGTCAGTAAAGGCGTGTATAAGTCACCCTGCCTTTTCGTTGCGGCTGAGAACCTTATTACGATTAAGATGAGTTAACTAACTGGTGTTTGTCTTTGCTCAAGAAATAATCGGATTTGCTTATATCGGCAGTACTTGCCTCGGACATAGGACGGCTTCACGGCATGTTAGAATACACTTCATCTTCCATTCCATACCTTGGATCCACAAGCCAAGCAAGGCGGCTAAAGTGGGTAACAGACCACGAGATGAAAAATGGCTGACGCTCAATTGTTTGAATGCTATCATGTGAGAAAGATATTTGAGCGTGTCTAATCAGGACGCAATATCAAAGTCAGTATTAGGAGGCTTTTACATTAGCCACGCTAGCTACTACATTACTTCATTAAGTAGACACGTCGCTACGGTACTATGCACATCGGATCTACCTGCATATCTCCTTTTATTGTTAGGTATGTTATAGTGTAGAAACGCGTATCCAAAAAGCCATTATAATCTGGGATTTCATTAACAGTTATCTTACCTAACCTAAGCGATCTAACAAAATAGGTGGTCCTTTATAATGTGAAAAGTATCCGACAGCGATTGAATGATTACATTTCAATCCGAATATAATTATATTATAATTGTGTTTGAATTTATTACCTATCATATTTTATCATTTCACATATATGCAACAATGGATACTTACGCCAATCTTGGTACGTGTATCTCTATTCTCTACCGTGGTCTAAATGAGAATCATATCGCGAATATTGCCAAGACCAAGTCCACTTTTGCACGGAGACGCGAGCTCCAATCATGGAGTATTCCGGGTCAACGAGCTTTTTCGGTGGAGAGGGCCAAGACGGCGGTGTGCCGGTTTTCCGAGATCTAAGCATCAATCTCTAATCCCATACCAACTCCTAATAGCAATTGGAAACTGACGTTGGTATGGATGAGTTTTTGTCGATGATCTGAAATGAGAAAGGGAAATACTAAAACAATATATACTTGGTGGAGAGAGAGAGCGTATCTGGGTTGATCCTGGCTTCATTTACATAATATCAATATCAATTACATAAAAACCACCCCATGCCTGGGCTGTTAGTAACGGGCTGTATGCTGGCTTATCTCTGCTAGATCATCGCCCGCTCCGCGAATATGCATGCAAGGAAATGGTTTCGGAGGCTTCGAGGCGGCGCCAAGACCGCTGCTACGGGCTCTCCGCGTACATATGTCAATGGTCAATGGACTTTACGCATGGTGATCAGACCTGCAACGAGCTGCAATGATACAGGACGCAGGTCAACTGAACCTCATCCTTGCCCATCAGCCCAACCTCTAACCGAAAAAGGCAAACCCCCCACAATTCAATTAGGTTTAGCGCACATTGGGATGAGGTACAAATGTACTTTGTTATGAATTCATTGAAATTATTTTATGTAAATATGTATTATTTTATTAAATTTTTTTTAAAAAAAATAAAAAAAATAAAAATTAATTTAATTAATTTTTAATCGATTTTTAATTGATTTTTAATTAATTAATAATTAATTATTAATTAATTAATAAAATATTATATTATATATATTTTTTTATTATTTTAAATATTTTTATATTATTTTTATTAAATATTTTATTTTATTAAGTTTTTTTTTAAAAAAAAATCAATTAAAAATCAATTAAAAATCAATTATAAATTCATTAAAAATTTCAAAAACTCATCCCAATGTACCAATGTACTTGTCAATGCGAATACGAAATGTGTTTCCAAATTGGGTTAGAGGTTGGGCTGATGGGCAAGGATGAGGTTCAGTTGACCTGTATACTCGCAATGATACCCTGTGTTCCTGACCAGTAAACGTGGTTATGATGATGTCGAAGTGCGAAAAGCCGCCGCTGTAAAGGTCCATAGCCGCTTGCTTATGTATTCTCATTAGCAATACGCTGAAAACATTCCGAATACTCGGGCTGAGCCTCGTCATAAGGTGTAATGTTGAAATCATCCTACCTGTCAAGACACAGTTAAGGAATTAAAAGAGAGAGGGAGGAAGAGAGAAAGAGAGACCTTCTGAGGGAAAGGGACTGTGATACAAATAAGTATGGAGCTGGTCTATTTAACTTTTGCAGAGCTTCAGGTCATGGTCTAGCAATCCAACCTTGCAGGTAAGGGTAGCTATGTGCGTACTTGGCGATCAAAAGCTTGGTGGAAGTCATCCATAACATTCCACATAATAGTTCTAGACTCCAAGCTAAGGGCCATCTTGCTTATTAGACACCACCTCGAAGAGAATTCCGGGTTGAATCGATTAGGTTATTAAACCAAATCATGTGGAAAACCTGAGTTGTATGAAATGCGTCTAAACGGACCTATTATATTTAGGAGGCCTCACTAGTTTATTTCGACTTGAGGTATGCTAATGTTACTTATTCAAATACATCATTTAACTTAGAGAGGCCTCCTATCAGCTTCACGAAACGTATGCTTGTGCTCCTCAACCAAAGAAAGTCACTAATAACCATCCCAAGTCACTACTACAATGCTTACATACTTACATACTTACATACGTGGGCGCTTGTGTCCGTATTCTACAACACGTATATATCCAAGGTAACCATGTAGTCTCCATATGTGATTGTCTATGGGGTTGACAGGCATATAATATTGATTTACTTAGTAAACATGTTAACGTAATTGTGTAATTAATATAAGCTTTTTTATGCCAACGTAATTATTCGCCTTGGATTAGCAACGTTGTGAATATGTCTGAGCTCGTTGTAAAGTTTCGGAGACATTCAAGGGAAGTAAATGATCAGACGAATAAGTCTACTTTAATTCTTTCGTCGAGATCTCTCTCTATATGCACCTATAGGTACCCATTGCTTCCACGTATTGCATCTACGTATGTATAAGTCACTGAATCGGAGTAGTCTATTTCTGTGCGACACCAACCTGCTACTTCGTCATGACTTCCAATGTAAGGAAGTACTATCCAGTTCATTTATTGAATGAGGTATACATTACAAGGGGTCGCCTAGGTTTTGAGCTGTCCCCGCTCCGCCTTGCAGAAGGCAGTACCTACCCGGACTACTACGTATGTACATGATCCTGGTTAATCTAGCCAAGCACCTTTCTATTTGCATACATGTATCTAATGTAGTCTCCCCACTCGAGCCACCATGTCTTTTTTTTCTTAAGCGTTCCATCGTCCCCCCCTTGAAATGCCTTTAGAAGAAACGAATTGGCTTTGGATTTTCGTTCATCGTATTATTATTTTACTCTTTTGCAACAGCCAGAGGGGAAAAGGATATCCTAATTGTACACGGGATATCTATCTAATAAAAAGAAAAGAGATACTAGTCCCAAGTGTTATCGGGCCTACCATCATTTCCATCTTTGGACTGATCGGATTATTCCGACCGACCGCCTTTCTTTTTATTTCAATCGGTTTTGATCTTGTGTTTGTTCGTCGCCCACATTCACTACCTAACGCAGGTCTGCTACAGGACGTCAGAACACGAGACCTGGAATACTCACTCCTGGTAGGTACCTAATTCCCGGTACACCCTCTTTTCACCTGTAGGCCTGCAGATGTATACGCCTCCCTAAGAACGCCAAGGAGAAAAAAGAAGAGAGAAGAAAAAGAAGAAAAGAAGACAGCCTTTCACGTACAATTCCTACATATGTACGTAATAGCAAAAACTACCTAAGCCTAGGCATTTGCAACCTATCTCTACCAAGGCCGTACCTTAGGTACTACCTAACCTACTTACATATATACCTACATTATGTATATGTAGTAGGTAGTTACCTTACCTAACCTTAGGTGCCCTATGCTATGACCTACGCTACTGCATCAGCGTCCTCGGCCCCATCTCACCCTACCTACTTTTCTCTTGATTCACTTCACTCACACACCTTCTGTCCTGCATGTTCGTGCTCAGATAAGATCATGTCTTTACTTATCCCCCTTCTTCTTCTTCTACCTTAATAATTTGTCTTTCGCTTTTTTAGTTAACGGCGAGGCCATATATTTTTATTCAATCCTCTCGCTTGTTTATAGCAATTCCAATTAGGTCATCACCCTCTCGCGTTACTGACTTCTTTCATATTTATAGGTAAAGCAACTTCTACACTATATTGTGGTGTCTATTCGACGTAATTGGTTTGCCCAAGAGCAAGCGTAACACCTCGAAAATGCGCTGGAACAAGTTTCCTATCCCATAAATATATGAATATAAAGCGCAAGAAGACAGTAGCAGATTATTCTTTACTCAATTTTAGGAGGGTGCCATTCCTGGCACCCACGATCTACTGGACATGTCACCTCTTTCTCGCTCTTCACGCACCCCTGCTGATCGCATAGGATCTGTCAAACCCGAAACCGTAGATGGCCAACTGTCTGACGAAGAGGGTTCTTCCTTACAAGCCTTGGAAACGGGTTCTCCCGCCGGGGAGACTCCCGCTTCTGCTCCTCAAGGTAGTCATGCCGAAAGTTCTAGCGAAACTCCGTCTGTCCCTCTCCAAAAGCGTCGTAGGGTGACGCGCGCGTGCGAGTATGAAGTTCCAGACTCCATTTCCCTGCTCTAATACCTCTTTGGTTGCCTTTTAAACGCGTCTCTTTCGTGAGCGTGTCTAGTGTCACCCCGGGCTTCCCAGCCGGATATCTGCCGTCTTAACACTCGAGTAATACTTGAAGATATAAAAAACTAACTTGGTTTCATTTAGTGAATGCCGCAGGAAAAAGATCAAGTGCGATGGTAAACAGCCATGTACGCACTGCCAGGTGTATAGCTACGGTAACCTTTGCCCGCATTTCTTGGCATTTCCTTCACCCGGCTGATGTTTTGTTGCTAGACTGCACATACGATAAGCCTTCTAATAGGCGTAGAAATCCGGCTCCGCAGTATATAGAGGCTCTGGAGAACAAGCTGTTGAGAGCAGAGAACTTGCTACGCAGATTCATGCCTGATGTTGACCTCAACGACCCAAGTTTGGATCCTGCAATCCAGCAAGAGTTTCGCATTCGGGAACAGGCTCGAGCTCGGGCCTCGGCGACTAAAGGAAAACAGCCAGGCTCTTCGTCTTCTGTAGACGCTCAGTTACATTCTATGATCGAAACTGCTGGCCAACTCGACCTCGACGACAGGGGCAACTACGATTTTCATGGAACCTCGTCCGGTTCTGTCTTCTTCAAGAGGATGAAGGAGCATTTTCGTGGTCTTCTAGGCAGAGATTATCAGGTGCCATTTCTTCCTCGCCCGCCTCGACCTGTCGGCGTCCTTACTCTAGATACTCCAAGACCCCCGTCAAGTTCGCGAGCACCGCCAAGTCGTCCTACACCCCCTCACGATTTGCCCACAAAGGAGAGGGCCCTCGCGCTGTGTTCTGAGTCGCTCAATAATGCGACATGTCTTTTGCGTATTGTCCATATTCCTTCTTTCTACAAGATGCTGGGTGACTTGTATGAAAAACCAGCAACCGCAGCTGGGACGGAAAATAAAAGAAATCTAGCACTAGCATACTCCGTCATGGCACTCGGCTGCATGTACAACATGCCTGAAAGTGATAGTTCTGAAACGCCACCATACAAGGTCGCAATGGATGAAGCGTAATATCATAGCCCCTCCTCCTGGGCTTTTATGACTTATTTCGACTAACTTATTTGTTCTAGGATCAAATATTATAGCGGCGCAAGAGCTATACTACAAGATATAACGGAGTGTCGAGACCTCACCTCGCTTCAAGCTCTACTTTTTATGATATTGTTTATCCAATCAATATCGAATCTAAGTACTTGTTACGGGTTTGTGGGGATTGCCTTACGATCAGCGTTAAGGATGGGTTTGCACCGACACTTACCTCACATTAAACTGAATCCGATAGAAGCCGAAACGAGACGAAGAGTTTTCTATATATGTAGGCAGATGGATACGTATGTGTCTGCACTATTAGGCTTCCCGCTACTTTTAAATGACGAGGATATCGACCAGCCTTTACCAACCGCTGTAGACGATGAGTACATCACGAAAGACAAGATTCTTATCCCGCCGCCCGGAACCCCGTCCTTCCTCGAAGCGTTTAATGCGCACGTGAGACTGATGGACATTCTCGGCAAAGTTGTAAAAAACATATATCCGCTGAAAGGCATGGAGCAGAGCGAGACTGAAGGTGCCGGACAAACTTACGCGTCTTACATTATCAGCTACGGGAAAATAAAAGAAATCGAAAATGAGCTTCAAAAATGGAATGAGGACTTACCGGATGCATGGCGACCTAACCCTATAGGCGCCGTTGAGGTAGTCCGGTAAGCTTTCCCCTAGGATAGATGTTGCTCTTGATTGCTTGCTAACTGGTTTTTCAGAGTGCGCAACTTGCTTAGGTTCACTTACGCTCATATCCAAATGGTGCTATATAGACCATTCTTACATTACGTTTCTCCGCGTATCACAGCCGGCAAGGATGTAAATGAACGTGCCTACGCCTGCGGAGCCGCTGGTATTAGCGTCGCGCGAAACATCGTACATATTGGGTCGGAAATGCGAAAGCAGGTTTCTCTCGTTGGGCCTTACTGGTTCACACTTTTTACCGAATTCTTCGCTATCATAACACTAGTCTTCTTCGTGTTGGAGAATAAAGATAAACCCGGGTCCATGGAGATTTTTGCAGATGCTGTGGCTGGGAAAGAGGTGATTGAAAAGCTTTCGAGAAAGAGCATGGTTGCAGATCGCATATCACAGTCTTTAGCTGTAAGTTGAGACTCCGTAACAAACCCAGTGAGAAGTAGCTAATCCTAGTAAGATTCTCTTTGACCAATTACCGACGAGCCTGAAGGAGGCACACACTGCAATGTCGCTGAAACGTCCCGCATCGGGGTCACAAGATAATACGACGATCCCGCTTCCATCGCACTCGGCCGAATCAATACAGCATCTCCCTGAGAGACTCAGTCGGTCTCGGGGAAAATCATCGAAGAAGGCCGAAAAGACTCCAGTTGGACTCGCCCCACAACTTGTCCCGGTTGACAACTCCTCCCTATCACAGCCAGAATTCGGTAACTCATTCACGTCTAGTTTTCATTTCTCGCCGCTAGATTTATCGATACCGTCCCCGGATTCTGCGACGGCCGCTGCACTGCATGAACCTAGCCCTCTAGACTTGCAGCATCAGGCGTTCGGAACCGGCAACCCGGTCCATCAGCTAGATGCAGTGATGTTTCCCTCGGACGACCCCCTAGACTATCCCAACCAACCCCAGCTTGATTTCAGCGCTCATCAATCAGGTATTGCAAACGGCAGTCCAGACCTTTCACACCATGGCCCCGCCCCATTCTATGTACCTAACTTCTATGACGGTATCGAGGGGCAGCTAATGGGACCACTGCCGCCATATTTGATGCAGTCGCAGGCTCAACCGGGCTTCAATTTCCCAGCGCAAATGTATTCCGATCCAATGTTATTACAAATGCACACTCTGGACCACCGGCATTCACCTCACTCCCAACTTCAAGCAGATCATTTACAGTCGATGCGGCGACGGGGTCAACAGCCGGGGGAGATGGAAGAGTTACTAGCTAATACTTCGTGGCAGTCATTTCCCCAACATGGAATGGACTAGGTTTATGAGTAGAAAAAGGATACCCCTCTGCATAATTGCGACATCGACGGATGTTTTCTTAGATAATGAAAGGGACTGGAGTTTGGCGTAGGTAATCAAAATATGATGATTGACGCTGAATATGGCCAGTCACACCCGCAGTTGATGAATTTTCGTACCATGGACAACATCTAAGACATATAAACCTTATATAGTTGCAAACTGGAGTCTTATACCCCCGAGGGAGGCAATGGGCAGGATCTTTAGAGATACGGTTAGAGAGCTTGTCGGGGATTATGCTCGGTGATGTATATAAAATGCCTGGACCAGGCACATAACTTGGCATTTTTTTCGCTATCTATGGGCTACCTTATCAAAACTTAGCTTCATTGGTGATGACGAAGGAAACGGTCGTAAGGATGCTATCCACTCATGACGCCGATCGGATTCGGAACGAAATTAGCTCCCAACATGCCCAATCCTCGGAGCTGATACCTGAAACGAATGGGCTCGAGAAAAAAAAAAAAAAAAAGTAAGGGGCTACGTCGGTATGTCTTTTGTTGGTCCAGTTAGTGGGGACCAAGTAAGAAACCAAGTTAAGCAAGAGGGCATTGGAATTTGTCGTCCAATATAACAGACAGGGCTTAAGTCTCTTTTAGGTCTTCTAGATATGCGGCACAGCGTGGGGATGTTCGGGCTTTCTGAGGGGCTGCACGACGGCCTTAGACAGATGAGTTAGCGTTCTGAAGATGGTGTTAGGCCATGATTGTTTTGAGGCAAATGTTTGGCTTGGTACGTGTAAATTAGCTATAGGTATGGGTGCTGCGATGCGAACCGAGCTTTGCCACGTGAGGTTTCCCCAAGTCTCCCGGGCCTCCAACCAAGCGGAACCAGGTAAGCTGTTGCATAAGATTGTCTCGTCGAATGAGATCAGCCGCTTCAGCCGTACGATAGGACCACTCCCGGTGTATATAATTAAGCTAGTACAACAATGACAACACCCCACCGACGATGCTGTCGTTGATCTACTCGTCGAAAAACAACCCAAGTTTTTACGGAAAGTCATAGAAAATGGAGGCTATAGATATCGAGCACGACCTGGTTGTCGTTGAGGAATTTGATGCTTTGTACGTTCTACTGCCATCCCGAAGCACTCGCTAACCCCTAAGCTTCACCGACACTTACCATGTCCACCACAATGGACCTTCATCAGTTCCGTTGTAGAACTAAGGGCCTGGTGCACAGTGCCGTGTCTGCTGCCGTCGCAATCATGCTTAGCATACCGTTCTTATCCAGGATACCGCTGACGGAGGTTGTTGGAAATAGATCTATCGAGGTTAATGTTGCGGAATTAGAAGCCAAGGCCGACGAAGGCGTGAAGAGATATCCTGGTGAGTTTCCGAATCTAATTCAATCATATTCCCACCCGGAGTTGCACCGGAGCTGCACATCAACGATATAGAGTTGGTAGTCCAGTTCGGCGCATTAGCCATATCGTATTGTTATACTTTATACATTATATACCTTGGTATTTCTTTCGCATGATTGCATGTATGCGACTTGGACGCAGTTCATCTTGCATGTATACCTACCTAGGTATTCAAACAATTCGGTCCAAAAGCAAAGCTAGCCCCTGAATGATACACTATATACGGCTATGCTACATCACTCCCTCGAGCATACTGCACCAACTGCCTATACTATATATACCCTGATCATTTGATCTCTTTTTTTTTCTCTTCGCCTGTCCCGTGGAACAGTTTGAATTATATTCTAACCCTACTTAGCCAAACAACACGCGAGAAAAGTTGCCAAAGAGCTTGGAGCTGATAATGGAATCATCTATCTACCGGGTCAGCTAGAATCAACGTGGGAAGATTCAGATCAAGGACCCCCGTTCCGGCAACGACGATAGTATGTCCGCTCTCAAAACAGTACCAACCTCCTTTTGAACACCATTAGCACTAACCGGGATACTTAGTTTCTACTATCTGACTGGTATCGATTTCCCTGGCTGTAGTGTGACGTACGATATTGCTGCAGATAAGCTCACGTTATGGATCCCGTTCACACCTCCGGCAACCATACTCTGGTTTGGGAAGACGCCTACGCTGGAAGAATGTCTCGCGAGGTCGGACGTCCATGATGTCAAGTACATCGGGGAGCTCCCGGCTTATCTGAGCGCGCGTTTGACGACCATTAAGTCTCTGTATGCCCTCCGCTCGGCCCAGCTGCCTAAATTCGACGGTTTCGAACAGCTGCGGTCGTCCCTCAAGATCGACGTCACGTCTCTCCAGCCTGCCATAGACGAGGCCAGGGTCATCAAGTCTGACTATGAGGTAGCCATGATCCGTAGGGCTAATGAGATCTCATCGGCGGCACACAGGAAGGTCGCTCTGCAGCTGAGTGGTATGAAGAATGAATGTGAAATCGAGGCCGCCTTTTCTGCCGCGTGCAGGGCGGCTAACGCGAAAGCCCAAGCTTACCCCATCATCGCCGGATCCGGATCTAACGCTTCGACTCTACATTATGAAGCCAACAACGAACCGCTCGCGGGCCGGCAGCTTGTGGTGCTCGATGCCGGCACTGAATGGTCTTGCTACGCTAGCGATATAACACGTACCCTTCCCCTAGGCCCCCGGTACCGATTTAACTTGGAGGCTCGTGCTATCTACGAACTGGTCCATAAGATGCAGGATGAGTGTATTCAACGCATCAAACCAGGTGTCATCTTCCGGGATTTACAGCTACATGCGACGTTCATTGCCGTTCAAGGCCTATTAGAGCTTGGAATCTTGCACAATGGAACTGCCGAAGAGATCTTCAAGAACGGCACCGGTGCCGCTTTCTTCCCGCACGGCCTTGGTCATCACGTCGGGCTTGATGTTCACGAGTTGGTTTCCTCCCTATTCATCTCCCCTTTAATTCCCCTCAAACCTCTTTCCCTCTTATATCCCCAACAACAACCTTCTACCCCTGTCCCTCTATGTTCCAGTGATAGTAACAAGAATCTCTCCCCTAGCGTACTTAGCAAAGACCTTCTACGTCCCGCCGGCGAAGGCATGTGGGGAAAGCGTCGACCTATCGGCCCTCAGTCTGTCCGCGCTATGATCAAGCAAGCCGCAAGCAACGCTACTCCCACGCCTTCGTCGCCGACCAACACCGACACCAGCACATCGCAGGATCCCCAGTCGCCATCCACGGTCACGGAGTCGTCGCCAACGCAATCCGCTAACCCGCCTCTCCCGCCTTCCCCGCCTCCGGTAGCAGCCGAACCAACATCGCAGCCGTCAAGCAGGAAGAACAGCGACAACAGCATCGTCAACGGCGACATCGACCCGCCGCTTCCACCCGAGCCCCAGCCCCGGCGCCTAGCATCACCGCCCCAAAGGCAACAATCCATCTCTCAGCCGACCAGCAAGAGCAAGAAGTCCAAGCGTCCTGTACACAGCACCCTACAGCCGAACATGGTAGTGACCGTCGAGCCGGGGATATACTTCTGCCGGCCGTACATCGAGGCGTACTTCCTGCGGCGCCCCGAGCACGCGCGGTACATCGACGCGGCGGCCCTCGAGCGCTACTGGGCCGTCGGCGGCGTGCGCGTCGAGGACTGCGTGCTGGTTACCCACGACGGGTGCGAGGACCTGACGACCGCGCCCAAGGGCGGCGAGTTGTTGCGCTTGATGGGGTATGCGTAGTTTGTCCCGGACCCCGACAGAACGACTACGACGACGACGACGACAACAACAACGATGATGATGGCTGGAGGGAAAATGAAATAACATCAGAAAGATATAAAACTAAAAGCTAAAAACCCGAAAATGAAAACTGAAAACTGAGGAAAAGGGGGTTGCCTAACCTCTATCCTTGATAGAAATATCAGACGAGGGAAATAAAGTAACTGGGATCGGATGAATAATTTAAATAAATAAACGGATAGGATAAGCAAAGCAGGCAAAGCAAGCAAGTGAGGGTTTGTATTTCTTGGGACTTTTCTTTCCTTTTTATTTCATTTTGTCGGTCATTACTTGCATGCCTTGCATACTTACACCTACCTGGTACCTATCACCTACAAACGCACACAGATACATACAAGGGACGGAGGGGCGGGACATTAGTAGGCGTTTGGGAAATCGACTTAATTAACTTAGTAGCTGTATATGTTGTATCTTATTCCACATGTATGTAGTTACCTATTTGTCTTGAGGACTTCCATCGGTTCGAAGTTTGAATTTCTAATATTCGATTTTTTATTTTATTTTTTTATTTTTTATTTTTTTTTTTTTCACTGGTAGACTGGACCAAATCAGATTGAATTTTATAATTGCGTTGTATTGGGTACCCTAGGTAGTTTCGTGAAGTACCTTGCATCTTCATACCATCTCATGAATACGATATTTCGCACAATAGCGAAGTCCCTTTTCTTTTTTGGTTGGTACCTATATACCTATAAAGCAAGGCCATACATGTAGTGGATAACACCTATTTGGTTGTCATCACAATTCAAATAATTATCTGGTTCAGGGAAACGTCTCGTAGAAAATTTCTCATTCATGCGCTAGACAAGAACACAATCATGCAAACCCCATCCCACGTCCAGATATTTTATACAAAGTTTCTATCCAGCGCCTCGCCCCATCAGCCTTACTACTCCACCCCACCTCTCATTATCATTTAGATCCATCATAGGTATTTCTTAGGCATGACCTTCTTCCGCTCGTAGAAGATGTAAGCAGCCACTATCAGGACTTGGCTTCCAATGATGACGAAGATGAGTTTTCCGTGCTTCGGGGCCGCCTGGACCGCAACGTGCTCCAACATAGTGCCGTGGTTCGTGCCTATGAAGCTCTTCACTGCGTGTTCCGAATCCCTCACCTTCATGTTGATGTCATTTCGCATGTCCCTAAGATCCCGTTGCAGCTTGCTGATCTCGTTTTGGAGCGAGTCGAGCCTATCCAGCTTGGACAGGATCTGCTTCACATCATTAACGGATTTCGAAACTTCTTCGTGTCGCTTTTCGCCAATGTTCCCCAGGCTTGCGACCTGACGGAAGATGGTTGACAGGTGCTGGTTGGTGCTCTGTATACGGTTATGGAGGTCGGCGAACTGAGCCTCGGAGCTTGTGTAAGTGTTGGCAGCAGCATCAGGAATAGAGTCACCAAAGGCGTCACCTTCATTGGGGTTATTCCGGCCATTGGGAGGGTTGCGACCATAGCTCATTTGTGCTTGCGCCTGATTCTGGTTTGATTGCTGCTGCTGCTGCTGTTGTTGCTGTGGAGGAGGCGCGTCATATTTAGCGTCGAGATTCTCCGTCATGGTTACCATCTTAAAGATCTCAAAGGAATCAGGGTTGTCTCCCGCCGCAGCTGTGATACCGAAGTAATATCCTGGTGGGATGCTGATCTTGTCGCTTTCGAAGCATAGTCTACCATCAACCTCAACCTTGAATACCTGAGGTGTTTGCCTTAGCTTGATCTGAGAAGGTCGACCCAGGTTACGGTAGGGGTAGTTGCAATGTCCAAAGGCTAGACTGTCCACGTTCTGGTGTGCCTTGAAATCGACGGTGCCGTCGTTCAAAAAACCCCTGACCATGCCACCCGAACCACTGTGCTGGTCGATCACTAGGGCCAAGCCATCAAATCTGTTCACGGTGTAGACGCTAGACGAGCCAATTTCTTGGTTACCTCTTCTTGCAAGCCATATGTTCAGATTTCCGCTACCTCTTTCTTGCCCATTCACCCTGAAGTCGACATCGGCTACCCAGGTCAAATACCTGTTCGGTTGATCTGCCCATATCGCGCCTCGAGTATTACCGGGTGCCGGTGGCGTAAGGATCAACTTGTTGGAAAGAACTTCGGGTACGTCTGGTGTGCCTTGTATGGAGAATCCTGGTACAGTAGCTTGTCCTCGATCGTTTATTCTGACCAACTTCTGTTAGACATCCTTATCCCCGAGAAGATGCTTTTTGACCTTCTTCCCGGGAACTCACCTGCCAGTGTAACCAAAGCTCAGCTCATTGACAAGGAATTGTGCTTGTGCATCTACGAATTTCGCAGTCGTAGCAAGCCCGAAGGCGAGGGTTGACGATCGTAATAAACGCATGCTGCGATTTAAAAATCGAAAATCGAAAATCGAAAAAATAGAATTAATAAGACAAAAAGCTTTTCCCAGAAAATAAATAGGTATATTAAGGAATTTATTGAAAGATTAGCCCTTTTTGTAGTGGTTGGGAAAATACACGGAGCGAACAAAGCAATGAAGCTAATTTCGTCAAGTTCGTAAGGACACTTTGCACCAAAGCTGTCCTAAGTCTGAGCCAAAGCTCAATAGAGGCGGGGAGCTTAAACTACCTAAAGAAATGAGACAGGAAAAAAACGAATTGAAAAGAAAGCTTGCCTTCTGAGTTTAGCAGAAGCAATGATGAATATCGCGCTTAGGCAAGTTGAAAACAACCCATGAAAATTGATTCAAGGAGAAAAAAAAGTATAAAAATTTAAAGACAGATTGTGCTTCTGGCAGGGTGGATAGCTTAAACCTTCACACAGCCTTCCCCATAAAGGAGCAAGTGTAACTGCTTCCCGTATTCCTTTTAGTCTAGGCTAATTGAACTTGGGAGGCTTTGAAACAGTTCGTACCTGAGTACCTCTTTTGCGCTAACGTCGCAGTACATCAGCTAGGTAGGTGTGTACTCGGTACTTGATCCCTGTTTCATATTTTACGTAGCAGACAAGGGCAGGCAAGGCGGCAGCTGGAAAGGGTATGGATGTGGGTGTGGCAGGCGAAGAAGGCGTGGAAGGCGTGGAATAAACAGATCAACTAAAAAAGAATGGACGCACGGACCCCTGATATTTTTTAACAACTTTAAGTTAGTTTAGATTTTCGAGGGATGTCGCACGTCGGTAAAAATACGTACCGATCCTGTGGAGCTTATCATCCTAGCCTCAATCGACTTCAATTCTTCAACTAAGCCCCAGCCGCTGCAACGCCATCTTGTCTCTTTTGCATCGTGACAAGTCGCCAGACAACCTCGGGTTACGTTAGGGCCTTTCACTTCAGACCACCGAGACGTGCCATGCACTCTCAATCTAGATGACCGAATCATATCCTACTCTTGCGCAATGCGCAGTAGTTGCTACTGCGTTTAAGATCCTGCTGTTCCCGGCCTAGTAAGTTGCTTCTTGTTGTTGTTGTTGTTGTGCTAGCTTCCACATTTTCACTCCACAAGGAACTCGATGGCTAAAACTCCTCCAAAGTAAATCTACCGATTTTGAGGTGCACCGAAACTGGTTGGCTATAACACATAGTCTACCAATATGGGAATGGTATTACGAAAAGACTTCGGAATGGACTCTGGACTATCCGCCGTTTTTCGCATACTTCGAATGGATCTTATCCCAAGTAGCAAAGTTGGTCGACCCAGCCATGCTTCGGGTTTACAACCTGGGCTACGATAGTTGGGAAACCGTTTACTTCCAGAGGTTCACAGTCATTGCTACGGAATTAATGCTGATATATGCCTTGCAATTGTAAGTTACTTATAACTGTACGGCCTTGTTGGCTTATTGTACTAATATGACTTTGTAGATTTGTTGAGTCTTCACATGGAGTAACTAAGCGTGCAGCGCAAGCTGCTGCAATCTCTATTTTCCTCTCACCTGGTCTCCTTATTATAGACCATATTCACTTTCAGTATAACGGGGCTATGTACGGCATCCTGATCTTATCCTTGGTCTTAGCCCGCCAAAAGACTGGTCTCCTAGCTAGTGGCATCGTCTTTGCAGCATTGCTTTGCATGAAGCATATATACCTTTATCTTGCGCCGGCTTACTTCGTTTACCTCCTTAGGACATATTGTCTCTCGCCTAAGTCCATTTTTCGCATCCAGTTCCTCAATTGCGTAAAGCTGGGGTCTGGCATTATCGGTATATTCGGACTGGCGTTCGGCCCATTTGCACTCAAGAACCAGATCCCCCAGATACTAAGCAGGCTATTCCCATTCTCCCGGGGGCTCTGCCATGCGTATTGGGCACCGAACGTCTGGGCTATGTATTCATTTGTGGATAGAGTGTTGATATTTGGTAAGTAACGCCATCTGTCTATAGGCTTAAGTGACTTACAAATCTAGTTGCGCCGCGGCTTGGATTACCGGTCAAATCGGAGGCTATCAATAGCGTTACGAGAGGTCTAGTTGGAGATACAGCTTTCGCAGTACTCCCCGAAATTACACCTAATATATGCTTTGCGCTTACTCTCCTATTCCAAGTCATACCCCTCGTGAGGCTGTTTTCCCGGCCTAACTGGGATGCTTTCATTGGAGCAGTCACACTTTGCGGCTACTCTTCCTTCCTCTTTGGATGGCACGTTCATGAGAAAGCCATTCTCCTCGTTATCATTCCCTTCAGCTTGATCGCTCTAAAAGACCGGCGGCATCTTAGTGCGTTCCGCCCTTTGGCAGTATCAGGCCACGTCTCGCTCTTCCCGCTGCTATTCACCCCTGCCGAGTTTCCCATCAAGACAGTCTACACCATATTCTGGTTAGTTCTGTTTCTGATGGTATTTGACCGCACCGCTCCAGCTTCAAGTCGGCCACGGTTCTTCCTCTTTGACCGTTTTACCATTCTCTATATCACGGTTAGCATACCTCTGATCGTATACTGCTCATTGTTACACCGGATTATTTTTGGTAAGAGCTATGAATTTCTTCCTCTGATGTTCATGAGTTCGTATTCGGCAATAGGGGTTGTCGGTAGTTGGATAGGGTTTATGGTGGTGTATTTTACCTCGTAGACTTAGTCAATGGTAAAAATCAGAGTTTGAAGTCTTTAATGCTAGGTTTAACCTAGATAGTTGAAGTAAATATAGAGTTTGGAAATTGTTCTTCCACCAAGATGAAACAGACGCTATAAAATAAAAAATGCGTTTTGAATAATAAACATTGGTCGGGAACCTCGGGTAAGTTTTAAGCAGAATAGTTGACTGGCTTTTCCTTACGTACCTAGATAAGGTACCCAGGGGGGGGCGTTGTGGGCTGGCTTTCCAGGTGCCAGCCATACATGTACATAGGTGTGGTGACTAAAATTCCCTGACAGGCTTGCTAAGGCCCAGTCTCACCGATGGCCTACCGATCTCGAGGAACCACCCGGCTATCTCCAAACAAGGACGTCTTAATTAACCCCAGTATATCCCGGTTATAAGGAGTAGAAAATATTGTGTGGAAAATGCTAGAGATTATCGAGAGAATTGCCACTTTAGCTGCATTAGTCTCTATACATGGTTTAGACGGTCAGGTTGTTAAGAAGGCGTCATGTTGATATACAGCCGCACTCGGAGCAATATTGGTTATAAAAATCTGTAATTGATCAATCAAGTAGAATAGAAGACGGGCTTTAATTTGAGTTATTAAGAGCCCGGCTCCGAAATGTGGTTGAGGCGAAAAGTGCTTTTCAATATCCTTATCGACATCGAGGGAATTTGACATGAGCTGGCCCTATATTAGACCCGGAATTCAAGGTTGTTCTTATATCGTAGGTATTTTACATAGACATGGTCAAAAGTGGTATGTTCGGTACTCGTTCGAATTGCCAAGAATAGGCGATCCGAACGAGTATAAGAATGTTGTTGAATGTTTGCATCTTGGGACCGTAGGGAGCAGAGAGTGACGATGGGGTAGGTAGGAGTGGTTATTCAAGGTGGACACGACTTTGAGGCCCATCCCAAATAAGCGAAAAGGACCCACCAGCGGCCTGGATTGGACCAGTAAGAAAACAAAGTTGAGTGGCTTTAACCCCCGTCTCCCGGGGTCTGGCTCTGCTTCCCGCCCGCCGTACATAAGGTACCTGAAGGTAGCGTTTCCCTTCTTCCTCCTTGCCCTTCGCCTTATTATTTTTAGTCCTCTCTCCTCTCCTCTCCTCTTCTTCTACAAAACTTTTTACAACAACAACTAATCCTGTCGCGTCCGCAATTTTGTACTTTTTCTTCGCCTGCAACCACCATCGGTTTCAACACCCTAGGCTGTTAGAGACTGACCCGACGCGTCCCGTATAATTTCAACCGCGTTTCTACTATATTTGATAAGTTCACATGTAAGTCCGCCCACGCCCACGCCCATGCCTACGCCCACCTTACCTCACCTATCAACCCCTACCCTCGATTTCGACCTTGCACACTGCACTCTCGCACCGTGACCACATTTTGTTGTTCACCACAATTTCACAACAACACATTAGCAAAACTACAGCCACCCAACGTCACCTAATTGTATTGCCTCCGTCACCTGTAAAATCAACTTATAACTTATACGTGCGACTCCCCGGGCAGAAGGCTGACTTTCAGCCTTGCAGGATTCATTGTGCGGCTAGTTAACAACCTTTGGCTTTTTACGAGCCGGTAGGCACAATGGTAAGTCATAAATGACTATAGACAATCGCATAGTGAAAAGACATCCCCGGCTGATATTTTCTAGGTCTTGTTTAAGCGCAAGCCGGTGCAGTTTCTGCAAACCCCACCGGTTGAAGATGAGTCTATGGAGGTAGCATACACCCGCACGTCTTACACATTTGCACACCCTGCTGATATATCTTAGGTCTGGCATATCCCCCAAACAGGGGAGATTTTTATCACTTATGAAGATTATTTAAATCGGTAAGTTTTCTACATTTGAACTGGTTTGGCATTATGCTAACTTAACTCTCTTACTAGTATGGACTTTTATAACCAGGTTGGTGTCTTAACTTAACTTTTACATCCTTGCTCTCTTGTTAGTTAACTGACATATATATAATCTACCTAGCCTCGGTTTATCTGTCAGATCACTGGTCACTCTGGTCTATCCTTCTTTGATGCCCTTAAGAGCGAGGTAGGTTCATTAGAGACTTTACCGCATACGCGTCCCGTTCCTCTAACTAGTCGTAATATAGCTTGCTGGCGCACAGGAAGTCGACCAGGCATTCCCTGAAGCTCTTAAGGCCCCCGTTTTGCGCCGTGTCCAGTTTCAGACTATTTCGCGCATCGACACATTGGTAGATATGATCTACGACGAGTTCAAAGCTGATTACTATCCTGGAGAGTCTGTGATGGTACAGTTAAGTAGTGGGGAGCGTGTGGCAGGGACAGTGAGAGATAAAGCTCGCCTGGGAAGTAAAGTCCTACCGGATGGAACACTCACTCAGCCCTACTCACGGTACATGATCAGCATTGATAATCGGGCTGGCGAAGAAGCCGTTATGGACGGCGATCATATCTACCGTGACAGAAAGATTTTCACCAAGTCGGTCTTGCGATCTTTCATTAAAAAAACCGTCACCCGAGAAGCATGGACAGGGGCGCCCTGGCTAGTTAAGCATGATGTTGCGGCGCAGTACCATATCGACACTCGAGTGCCACCTCACCTGCGGTATGATAACAAACTGCTAGAACGAAAGCAGCATCAAGCCCAGAAGAAGGCATCCCAGCCAAATAATGGGGTACAGGATATGAATGGTATGGGTGGTGCCTTTCAGAGTTTTGGTCCGGCTCGATTACCTGAGCTCAAACCTGCGCCTAAGAGCCATAAGGCGATCAAGACTCACCATAACCAGTCACCACACCACCAGGACGTGGACGTCCACGATGACGTCAATATGTTCTTTTCACAGAATCAGGGACCCCTTCCTCAGGTGCCAGGGAACAATCCTTTCCATTTTCCCGTGCCATTCAGAAATAATATGGCACCTCCCCCACCTCCCGTTCAACCCCAGGCGGAGCTACCTCCTCCCCCCTCCGCCTCCTCCAAAGTATCCCATCGAAGATTTGCAGCTTGAGCCCCGTGACGATTATGTTCGACCTGCCTTGAAATTCATGTGTGCCGATCCTCCGGAAGGTGTCGTTGACAGTGTTGCACGAAACGACAAAATCTTGATGAAGTCTATCGGCTCGCTCCTGGAGACATGGGTAACGCTTAACGTCTACTGTGAGGTCTTCAAGTTAGATTCGTTCACTTTCGACGACTTTGTTGAAGCGATGGAGATTACTAAGGAAGATACACCCTGTCAACTATTTACAGAGATTCATTGTGCGGTTCTTAAGCAGGTAGTAAGCTCCGAAGCCGACGGCGGCCAGCTGCTGGTGGATCTTCCGGAGCTTGATGAGGATGAATCGGACCAAGAAGAGAGCGAATCGCCCAGTCCCGAACCCGAGCCGGAGCCGAAACCGACGGGACGTGCTACAAGAAGTAGTTTAGCAAAGCTAGAAGCGGAGAGGATTAAGGCTGAGGCTGCTGCTGCTGAGAAGACCCCGGAGCCCGAGATTAAACATCGAGCTCCCGAGGCTTTGGCGGACTTTGACTGGGTCGAGCAGCTCAAGAAGCGCGAATTCCAAGACGGCGGCTGGGAATTGATTATTGTAGGAATTCTGCACCGGCTATCAAAAAGGCCGTGGCAGACTGAGGCTTGCGAAGAAGTATTGGCCAGCCTTGTACCTCCCGACATCGAGCCGAGTCGGGAGACTGTCCGCCAACAATACAGCAAACTAGATTTCAATCTCCGCGTCTCGGCTCTTGAGTTAGTCTGTTTACTAACTGTCAGCACTAAGGCTTTCCGTGCATATATAGAAGATTGCGCTGAAACTCAGACGGGCTATCGGAAGGAGAAGATTGAATGGCAAAAGCAGAAGAAAGCAGCGTAAGTTGGAGTTCGGCCTGCCCTAAGTTTTGCGATGAATATACTGATTGTTTTGCAGCAACGAAGAACTGAAAGGCCTTTACGATCAGCACAAGATCCTCCTTCCGGAGAATATGCCTCCGTCGCCGCCAGCCGAAGAGGCAGAGACAAAAACTAACGGCGATGTGAAAATGGCGGACGCTGATGATTCTCCCGAGGAGCAGAGCGAGGCTGAGGATAATGACGCCGATTCCAATACTCGTCACAACACCCGACGAGGTGGTAACCGTGCAGCAGAACGTCAGCGAAAACGCGAAGAAGAAGAGAAGAAGAAGGAAGCAGAATTAGCTGCTAAGATGCCGAAACAATCCAAGCAGTTCCTGAAATTGCAGAAAGACATCCAGAAGAAGGAAGCCATAGTTAAGAACTGCGAAAAGGAAATCAGTATCTTGGACAATGACCTTCGGGAAGCAGATTGTTTCCGAACTCGCCCTCTTGGGAAGGATCGATTCTGGAATCGTTATTATTGGTTTGAGCGTAACGGTATGCCGTATGCTGGACTGCCTACTAGCTCGACAGCCCATGCAGGCTATGCGAATGGTTGTATTTGGGTCCAGGGCCCAGATGACATGGAGCGAGAAGGATATATCGATATGCCCCCGGAAGACCAGGAAGAATATAAGGCGAAGTTTAAAATGACGGTTCCCCAGAGGAAGAAGATGGAAGAAGGTCGTACCAGCGTCTTCACTGCCCGCCAATGGGGCTATTATTCGGAACCTGGCGAGGTCGACTCACTTCTAAACTGGCTCGATCCCCGAGGGTTGAACGAGTCTAAACTGCGAAAGGAGATCGTGGCGTATAAGGACAAGATTGTAACGCATATGAAGAACCGAGCCCAGTACCTCGGTCAAGCGGACGAAGAAGAAGCCAAAGAGTCGCCGAAAGAGAACGGGAAGAAGGAGGAACCGAAAAGGATGACGACCAGAAAGACGCAGGCTAGCCCGGAACCCACGCAGCAGTTTCGTTGCCTCAACTGGACCAATAATATT
Source organism: Daldinia eschscholtzii (assembly GCA_037126485.1). Classification (NCBI taxonomy): domain Eukaryota; kingdom Fungi; phylum Ascomycota; class Sordariomycetes; order Xylariales; family Hypoxylaceae; genus Daldinia; species Daldinia eschscholtzii. The sequence continues at coordinate 1,511,745 of JBANMG010000005.1, forward strand.
GCCATTGAGGAAATCGGACACCTCCATAGCGAGCCACCTCCGCAGCCGAAGAGCAAGGGCCGCAAGAACCAGAGGAAGAGCCGGGGTTAATGTTTTCACGTCTACCTTTTCCTACGACTATTGGACCCATCACTGAGATTGTTTTTCTTTTCATGCAATCTAAATTCGACTCACGGTACATAGATACGCGAACGAGCAAAAGGTTGGTTACGAATGGAGACGGCGTTTTTCACTTCGATATTCATTTTTTATAGAGGGCGGCACCGAGTAGAGAAAAAAGCTTTTCATCAATGATCGGCGCGGCGTTACGGACGAACCAATGTGTTTTTCGACGAGGCAATTCGTGTTTTTTTTTTTTTTCAAAGGGCGCGCGTTATGATGCGGTTTGGTAGGGAGGAGGCTTTACCTACTTATTCATTGATGCTATGGGGTGAGGAAGATGGAGTTTTCTGCGTGAGAAGTCGACTTGGTGATCAACACCATAGCGACAAGATCAGGGGAGAAAAAAAGGGGATTGTCTACCTTACATACCCTGTATATAGGTGCGGTGGGAGATACGCGGGCTAGGAGGAGAGGATGGACACACATTTGCATAGTGCGGCATAGCCTGGTCTGGTCTGGTCTGGTCTGGTCTGGTCTAGCTGAAGCTTGGCTAGCTAATGAGAGAATTTTGCTATAACTAGGTAGTTCAAGCCTCCCATATGATTGTAATATATGTGCCACTTGTGTGTGGAGAATTATATTGGAAACTTGCCTGCCTAGGTACCTAAGCTCAACTAACATCTAAATAAACAATACGGCACGGTATATGTAGAGTTGATTAGATAGGCGTGATATAATATATGTATGTACCTAAAATAGCAATATATAGTTACTACCAAATCACTAATTCGTCAACGTTCTCTATACTATATGAAGTATAACTACCACGTATACTCTATGAAATTACGTCTTATTGGTAAGACTGGCGTGTTTGTTGCTAGATCATTCCAAGCATGTTGTATATCAACTATTCACTTTAATTAGTTATATGTAAAGCCAGTCAGGCTTCAGAGCTTAGCTAGTATAGTACTCACATAATTATAGTACTGCAATGGGACAGGATAATGAAAATGGTTAATATCATTGTTTCGAGGCACTTGTGCCTCATAACCAAGTTTTATTTATCTGTAAAACGCCTCTAAATACACTGTGGGCCGATAAGGTCTTTCCTCTCCTTCTGACTTAATGCCCCCATATCAGATCAGTGTCATGCGAATTCAGCTTTCTTTTCCTCTAGATAGAAGCCAATGAACGTAATTAAACGGGGGATATCATGGGTGAAAAACGGACTGGGCCGTATTGGTCTTTTCCTCTCACATGAAGCCTAGAAAGCTCCGCCGTCAATTTCTCCAACCACTAGGGTTCATTTAGTTTGTACACTCGGTGTAGAAAGAAAACAAGGAAATGAGCGTTGTAGCGCTCCTCGCGAAGTAGGGTCGCGGCTACTTATATCTTTTTTTCATGGGCATTAGTTTTCTGTGGCTCTTGTTACTGTTTGGCTAGTTTGCCTATGGCAACAAGGCCGATATTCGTGTTGTGGCAACTGCACTCACACAATGCTGCAGAGTGACCATCTCCGGGCACTATCATGTTAGTATCAAATTACAAGTTAGTGACAACTGTAGCAGATCAGTCGGCACCTAAGGAGATTCGGGATGGGCATAGCCGAGGTATAATCCCACACTGTCGGAAAAGGTGACACGTATGATTGGCTAATACTCAGCCAGCAGCAGCGGCTGGTGTCTGTAAAGCAGGCTGTGGTCTCTTCGCCGGTGGAGGGTTCCCCTAAAACACATATTAGCGAACTCCACAAGGGTACGAGGACCTCCTTGGATATCCTGGCAGTGGCCACGATATTGGCCATTTTACCACGTATCTCTCTACATACTTCGGACGAGGCGTTGCGCTTCTTTTGACCGACTGTGGTATCACCATTTGGAACCACCTTTCTAACGGGGCGAGGGCGCGTTGGCTTAACTTCTCCGGGTTCGAAAACGTCGTCGGGGAGATTGGTGCTGCAGATGCTAAGTAAAGGAATCGCAAGACCTCAATTTCGTATCGTACTTACTTCTTCACGTGTTGGATACTGAGGTAGTTCAAGCTCGGCTCGTACTTTTCCCATTGACTGCACAGATCCTTAAATGTGTTGACTTGGAAAGACAAATCCAACGACTTGGCGCCTAACATGTCATCAAGCTTAGGCTAGGAATCACAGCGGAGCGGTCGTTGGCTTAAATGGCCGCATGGAATATGTAACAAAGACGGGGCGAAGTAGAGGGACACTTACCTTCAGCAAGCTCGAGACCTACGTAGTGTGTCGTAGTGTATATCTTCGTTCCGAGGGGGTTGGCGCTAGGGATGCTCTGCATATTGCTTTTTTGGTCCTCGGCGTCGGACTTCATCTCAAAGCTCATGGATTCGCCATTCTCAACGTTAATCGCGGTTCTCTGTTCTGTCTTGTCCTCAGTCTTGACTTCAACACCATTTTCGTTCTTCACCTTAGTGTCATCATCACTGTCGTCATCCTGGACAAGGTAAGCCAGGCTTCCATTTCGGACCTCTTCGGTTTCCTGTTCATTCTTGACCTTGTGCACTCTTTCGTATCCCTTGTTGAATGGACGAGCAATCGCGACAGAAGCATGCCGTTCTAGCTCACCCACTAGAACACGGACCTTGGACTCTACGAACCCGGACCATATCTTGTGTGCCTCCTTGGTGGTACTAGTCGTAATGACGGCCAAATAATACTTATGGTCTGCAGTAAAGAACGTATGCTTTACAAAAAGATCCTTCCATGCAAGCTTTCCGGCTCGTATCTTATCAGTGAGATCAGCGCCGCGTTCCAGCTCGCGTTGTATGATGGCCATAGTAGAATGTGTGATGTTGAAGGTTGCACACATCTGAGGATAAGCAGGAGTGATTACAGGCATCAGATGATAGCTATCGCTCTTGTATATCTGCAGCCAGTTAATCAAGTTAAACTTCCAAATAGCTAATACGGGCGAATACCAACCTTAGGATTCCAGACACGGACATTGAGCGGTCCATCATCCATGTGCTTCAACTGCACAGGTATAGGCCACTGCCAGACTTTCATAATCTGGAAGAACTTGGAAACGATGGTAGCACTCGCTGCCTTCGGATACAGTTGACAAACCCGTGCCACCATCATGGCCCAAACGACTCCACCGGGGAAACCGATAATATTCGCGTAGATGGCGCGACGTTGGGCCCATAACTTGATCGCTCGAAGGGCAAGACGAAACGTGCTTTGCTCCGGAACTAGGTTCAAGATCTCCCTCGTGACCCTGGTTCCGTTCAAGGAGCGGAGCTCACGATCATCTAAGCCGCGCAAATATTCATTGTTGTTCAGGTTGAGTTGACCATGTGGCGGGAACTGTTTCAACGTGGCTATTCTCGAGAAGATCAGATCAATGCTGATTCCCCAATATTCAAACTTGATGATAGGCACAAATGCATCTTCTACCGCTGTGAGATCGGTTACTGCACCCTCAGGAGCCATCTCTTGCAGTAGAGAAGGGAAGTATTTGAAATAATCATCACGAGTGACGTATCGGGGAGCAGTAACGAGGGTGTCAATATCAGAGCCGGGGCCGTAGACGCCTAAACAGAAACTTCCGTACGTGAAAACCTCACCGCGAGCATCTCGAATGAGGACTTCGTTTTGCGGTTCCTTTTCCCTTGCCACTCGTCTCACGAACTCGTCGGCGATACGCTGAAGGTCAGCAAGGACTTTCTCTCTGGTGGAGCGGTTTGTTAGTTGCGATTAAATAGAGAGGTTTGATTATAGACTAGCTGTTCATATTACCTTTTCTTAGTTTCGGCAGCAGACTCGAACGTATTTTGTCGTCGCAGTTCTTCTAAGAGGAGATGGGTAGAGTGTGTCTCGGCTGGAGTGGGAAGGGCAACTGAGATCGGAGGGGTGATACCCCAGGTCTGTTCGGAATTCGCCATCGTGTTTCGTGAAGATATTGAAGGATAATGCTTTAAAATGATGTCAGGAAAGAAAATTACCCGGATTCAGAATGAATTAAATAATTAAAAGAAAGTAAAATGATGCCGCGTAGGGGCAAGAAATGGGAAGGATCTGAGTTGGCCTCGTCTGTGACAAACAGCATCGAAAGTCGCTTCGAGCAACAATCACATTGCCTTTCGGGGGTATCTTTCGGGAATTCGAGGGTATTTGCTGCTTGTAAGCTAGGCAAATACCGCAAGGCGACCAGACTCAAGGTTCGGGTAGTGACTCGCGCGCGAAGATGGGTAATAAGAGATAAGGTAAGAGTAGAGTTAATGAGATACGCGTAGGAAGAATTGATGATAGTTGGAATGATGGGCAAGGAAATGGAAATGAAAGAAAATAATGGACGCCCATGAACTTACCTAAGGTACAGTAACCTTGCCTCGTACCTTCCTGAGGAACCAATCTAAGTATTACCCTAGGTACTGCCCATACTGTTCAGGTTATCATATCACTTATCGATACGTACATGTACCTGATCTACCTAAAGTACGTACATACATGTAGCGGGCGTTTATCTAAGACTGGTTCACATGCACGTTCAGATACTATGTACCTTAGTAGGCGCCGGACGCAGTACCGTATCAAGTAGTTACTCGTTATTAAATTTTGGAATAAGACCAAAGCTAATATTAATATAATTCAATAAACAGTAATTCAGCTAATATATAAAAATAAGTATTATATTCATAGTTTAGTTCAATTTTATTCTTAAGAGTTTTTAGTTGTCGAAAACCTTGTTTAAACGTAATAGGTACCTATATTTGTTAGGTACAGAGGTACACTAGCCTTTCTGATGTTGTTCAGCTTAGGTAATCTCAAGTCAAATTTAGCACGCTAACTACCTAACCTACCTAGGTACTACTAGAAATAAATCCCTTGCATTTATTTTCATCAAATTTTAATAATAGAAGACGCCCCTCGAGAAGACCCTTCCAAAAAGTAGAGAGGAGTACCTCTGATAACTTCATTATCTTAGGTGTATATATTATATATTATTCATATTCTATAACATCATCCAGTCTAACCATGCAAAAAAGCTCATAATTCAATCCATAACTCTCTACTCAAAATTAAAGCTGGGTTTTATTCGGTGAGGCCGATACTACGTTGTGAGTAGAGTGACTATCCCAACCCGTTTTATACAAATATTGGTATATTAGATGTCCATGCCCCAACGCCTTACCCACTCGTCCGCAAGAGCGAGTTCAAGAGGATCCATGTGCCAATGCTGCCTTGAGATCCAAAATGCTAACCCCCCAATGACACCGAGGCTACCTATAACTTCCAAAGCAAACCATCCTTTTGCTTTCAAGTCCGCCGTTACTTGAAGCAATCCTAGTGGATCTTGATGCGGCATCGTCTTCGTCGAGAGCTCACGTTTTGGTACTCTCTTTACTCCTATTGAGCTCGTACCTTGGGTTTTATTCACGGCTACGAGTGTACCATCTTGTACGCATTCATTTAACCTCTCCGTAAGCCAAATGGCCCGTTCTCCCCGAGCAAGCGATTCGTACTGTGCCCGCTCACTCGCTAAACTGCGCTGGAGATCGGCTGCCCAATCCACCACATGCAGTCGGGGTGGGCTATGAGCCGATTGCTGGCCGTTAAGGCGGGCGAGCGCTAGGCATGAACGTGGACTAATCGGATTCTCTGGCGGTCGGCCTCGAAGAGAAGACGGTGCTGGACCAGGGAGACTCAATGGTTGGTATAAATGGCGAGGGCGCGATGGAGTGGTATTCCTCCATTCCAAATACTTCTTTGCTGCAGCATATCTTAACCAGGATATTCCACTTGGACTAAACACGTTGTCTACAAGATATTTTAGTTCCGACGTCATGAGGGGCTGAACATATTCAGAGCTCATAAGAAGGCTCGCGTCCATTATATCATCATCCGAGCCGGTCGCACTAGATACAGCATATGGTATACTGGGTACCACCGTTGTAGGTCTATCGCTGGTTGTTAATGCAAAGCTAAATGTTTGAAGGCCTGCCTCTCGAAGCTGGCCGGTAAGTTGCTCTTTGCATAGAGCAAGCTGTTCCGGCGACAATGAATCAGCCTGGGCTAAAAGGGGGATGACATTTGTTAATGGGGTCAACCGGCGGATATATTCTACGTCGACAGGCCTCATTTCTTCAAGGTTTGTTAGTACTGGCTTTTCTTCGGATAAGACGCTTGCTTACTTTGTGAGATAAAATAGAATACCACGTCAACTTGAAACCCTCCGTTACCTCCCAGCATATTCAACATATCCGAATCGCTTAGAGAGTCTGAGGATATCTTGTCTAAGTGAGATTCTATATATTCAACACAAGACATGATAGTTTCCATAGCCTAGGTGGTGTCAGCATTTTTTTACGCGGTGGAAAATGTTAGCGCAACCCACGGATGAACCATTTCGATATCCAGGTGTGTCTACAAAACACACATTACGCTCTAAAATGCTATCGCCTAAACTTTTACGCCTTTCAGAAACGTGAGGTTCATCTAACATTGACCACCATTCTGGATAAGGCTTGGTACTAGCATATATCTCTGATATACTAGATGTCGAGCTTGACGCCTTTCTAGGTAGGCTTGTGTGTTTTTTATGGGCGCTTGACTCAGGTTGAGATGGCATAGGATCGACATGGACGATATGTTCGCAAGTTTGGACGATTGCTTTGACCATGGAGGTCTTGCCGATACCTAAGGCGAAATCTATTAGCTACGACTAAGAAATGAGCTCATTAGGAATAATACCAGAATCTCCGGCAAATAACACCTTCAACCGTCCCAAGTTTTTGCCTGTTTCGGTGAATGGACGCCGACTTGGCATCTTAATGCTTGGCATCACTAGTTGAGGAGCGCTTCCACCGTCTGGTGTATTCGGGGGCCTCTGTTCGAAAAATTCATCGTCGGAACTAAGTCCATGGTCTGAGAGCGATCCAGCAAATGAATTTCTCCTCGAAGATGGAGTGCTAAGTACAGATCCTGTGCAGGATGTACCTAACATGATGGGCGTTATGGGCCGGGAAGGTGAAGAACAATTCTGGGATCTCATCGAAGCCGGACTATGTGTGAAGACAGAAGCCCTCGAAGATTGGGAGTATGCTGGTACATAATCTCTTTCCCGCTGTATCGCAGCTTGCTTTGATGATTCGCTGTCCTTATCATTCCCACGATGAGGTGGCACGTTTGTAGAGGCAGCAGGCTTCCGCGCGTCTAGAAAACGACTGTGTGGGTTGGACTGCTCGAGGTAAGAATCAATAGACGACTCGTCGGCAAGGAAAAATGACATCTGGCTACTACAACTAGAAGCCATGAGAGGAACCGGCTCGTGGTCGGCCGGATGCTGACGCCCTTGCCAAGCGTGGTCGCCGGGAAAGGGTCGCATGATTAGAGGATCACATCTAGGTGGAAATAGAAGTTACGGGAAAACGCGTCCACGATTTGGGGATACTACAAAATAAAATATGTATATATATATAGATAGATAGATAGATAGAGAAAAGAATATATATGTGTGATATAAATCTATATATCGGTAAGAGAGGTTGGAAACAGCCCGTTAAGGGGAATCACAGGCAGTGGTGGATGATGACATGAGTCGGTATAGGTAGATTTGAAGATGGGGTCTTCTCCTTTTGGCTGTATGGAGGGTTGGAGCCGGTCCGTGAATGGTCGAATAAAGGAACACCCCGCATTAGATAAGCTCAGGAGGTGCTGAACCGGCTTGGAGTATGTAGTACATAGTATAGAGCAGGTACAAACTAATACAGAGAGCATCGCCTAGTTCCTACCAAGTCACTAAAGTAGGGATGAAGTATCCACTTGTACACACTATGTTGCACACCTCCACTTTTGGCTTGTTGAGGGCAGATGGTCCGTGGTGGTGCGATCACTTGGGTGTTTGTGAAACTCAACATTGGATAGTGTATATTTGTACTATGCATTACTTGCCTTATGTACATACCTACATCATACATTATACTGTACATACGCACATGAAATACGTACATTTATTATGCGGTGACATCTCCCCCCCCCCTGCTCACGTCGTCCATTCTCGTTCATCTGCCCCTCAACTTCAACCGCTAAAAGGAAACCCGAGAAGAATAACCTGACCTACCTTAACGACCCTGTCGACCTGCCGACCTACCATTTTAATCCACCCTCTAATCTTGAAGGATACCTTACCTACCTAACGGATGATTACAGAAGATTAAGCGCCCTAGCTTAAACCCGTATTCACCATAGAGCATTGCCAAGATTCCATTTTACTGTCGCCTGTCGCCTGTCGCTTAATAAAATTTCTCGGGCGTCTTTTTGTCTCCCGCCATCCAGAACCCGCGCGCCTTGCATTACGACAAGGCTATTTAACTCTTCCTTCCCCTACCTTCACCACGACTTCCAACGCCACTTCCCCCGCAGACAACTCTCGCAAACAACCCACCGCTTTGGATCTTCTAAGCGAGACCTGTACGGCTGGGGATATATTATTCGATCCTACGTACACCTCTCGACCTCGTCCAACTCAAACAAAGATGGACGCTAAGAGGCATCCGAGCTCTTTCCAGCAGCTCGAGAAGCTGGGAGAGGGTACCTACGCTACGGTACGTTCTCCCGCATATCCGAAGATGTGATTGGATACATTTTGTTAACTTACATGGGAGTAATAGGTCTTCAAGGGTCGAAATCGCCAGACAGGTGAATTGGTCGCTCTCAAGGAAATTCACCTCGACTCCGAAGAAGGTACACCGTCAACTGCGATCCGAGAGATCTCGCTCATGAAAGAACTGAAACACGAGAATATTGTCGCGCTCTACGATGTCATCCATACCGAGAATAAGTTAATGCTAGTTTTCGAATATCTGGATGGAGACCTTAAAAACTACATGGATACCCATGGCGATAGAGGCGCTTTGAAGCCCATGACTATCAAGTCTTTCATGTTTCAACTCTTGAAGGGCATTGACTTCTGTCATAAAAACAGAGTTCTTCACCGAGATCTGAAGCCCCAAAACTTACTTATCAACAAGAAAGGCCAACTCAAACTTGGCGATTTTGGTTTGGCGCGAGCGTTTGGTATTCCCGTCAATACCTTCTCAAACGAAGTCGTCACGCTGTGGTACCGAGCTCCGGACGTCCTGCTGGGTAGTCGAACCTATAATACCAGCATCGATATATGGTCGGCAGGTTGCATCATGGCCGAGATGTACACCGGTCGACCTCTATTTCCCGGCACGACGAATGAAGACCAGATCATACGCATCTTCCGCATAATGGGCACGCCCACGGAAAGGACCTGGCCCGGCATCACACAGTTCCCCGAGTACAAGCCAAACATCCAAATGTATGCGACGCAGGATCTTAGAGCCATACTACCCCAAATCGACCAACTCGGAATCGACCTTCTGCAGCGGATGTTAGTTTTGCGCCCGGAGCACCGTATCAGCGCGCATGACGCGTTGCAACACCCTTGGTTTTCCGACTTGGCCATGCAGCACCAAATGCAGCAACAGCAAGCGATGCAAGCCCAGGCCCAGGCCCAGGCCCAAGCCCGAGGCTTTGCGGCTCCGGCCGTGCCCTCGCAAGGCGTTTACGACCAGGGATATTAGTATTATTTTGGCGGACGCTAGGTTATAGTTTGGACCAGCAATTTGTGTCTAAGAGGGGTATTACCGTAGAGACACGCTTTTAGCACGGATATGGGTTATCAAATAGCGAATTGGGTTTATACTTATCATCTTACGGTTATGGAATAACAGTGACGAGTGCTGGGGTTGGGAGTGTGGGGGGCAGGTGTGGTTAGTAGCTGAATCGGCAGGTAGCGAAACTTGGGTGTGCCCGATGCAGTGCGCGAAAGGATTACGGGTTGGCAGGCGTTTGGGCGGTTGACATCGTAACGCTCATAGATAATGACTGCATTCATAGGGATTGGTAGACAGATCCATTACCACTATTAATAGGCGCCGAAAAAAGGATATACCCGATGGTTCTAGCCTTCTATCTACAAACGGTGCTGATGGTATTATAGATGACCGGGTGTAATAATGAAACGCTGCTTGCTTTCGAGGAGATGTACATGCGTATGTATACCCAAGTATATAGGTATATATATATATATATACCTTTCCAGGAATCTCTATGTCTCACGCCATACGTCTCCTTCCATTAGACCGATATTCCGGGATCTATATTCAAAATGGATCTGGATTAGTGATTATAGATCTGTTGAATTATCATTTCTACTAAGAACGCCCAGTTCTATAGAATACGCTTAGATAGCTTGCAGATATAACTGCAAAGATAGACTTTTCAAGACAGTGTTATCATTGCCCTTACTCCCTTTTGTTGACTAAACTATCGTCAACATCACTCTTGAACCTATCTTTATTCGGCTCTTGAGCCCACGTCTCCGCCAACTCGAAACCGGGCTCTTCTTCTGGGTATCCCATGCCCCTTCTCACCTTAGCCACCTCTTCGCGAACCCTTCTCGCGACCTCTATTCTTAGATTTACGGCCTCCCTGCCGTATTTAAGCTCGTCGGTCAGTTCGCCCATTGCTAACATCTTCATTTTGTTCTTCTCCTTGCGGACGAGCTCTTGCCACCGCGCACGAAGGTCGCCGAATTTCTTCTCGGTGTCTAGGAGCTCGCCGAAGGCCACGCGGAACTTGACGGGGAAGCGCGGGAGGAAGCGCGGAAACCCCCTGTCTTCGGGCATCACGCGCTGGGGACCGTCAATGAACATGGGCAATACGTCAGGCATGGGTTCGCTCTCGAGAATCATCCGTGAAATTCCCCATTTGAAGTATCGCATGAACATCTTTGGATGTTGATGTACGCATGCCTCGGGGAAGACATGAACCCAACTATGGCGGTTGCGAGAGTAGATGGACGGTGACACGTATTGGTCTGTCCCGGTGGTAGTGAATGTCATACTTCCAGAAGTAAACGGATCTGATATATCCTGGATCCCTCCCGCGAGGGTTGATGAGGGGGTAGTGACTGGTGGTGAAGACAGAAGTCGAATGGCCTGCTGAATGGTAGGCTGAAAGAGCCCTCCATGGGGTGAGTGTTTTAACCTATGAGTCGGTAATACCTGACCAGCGTAGAAGAATGAACCAAGTAGCCTAGCTATGTATGTTAGCAGGAAGAGAAGATCTAGACAATGAGTTGCTTATGGAATTGGAGGAATGCGCTCACTTATTCTTATAACATATATCATGGGCTCCCAGACCCCATCTATGATTTGACGGGTTGAAAGCATAACTGAATGGCAGAACTCCCCATACGAGAGGATCATCCAATCTTCATAACGAATTAATTCGTGATATATACCTAGGTAATTATGAGAGCTGAGATATATACTACTTACACGCTAACATGATTTGAGACTGAGGTAAAATTAGTTCTTCATACTATTACGAAGCCCGTCGTCACCCACCAGTGATGAGACCTCTCTGCCTCTTTTCCACATCTTTTCTCTGATCCAATATTTCTAAAAACCGCTCCAAACCGGTCACCTCAACCGAGTTTAACCCATATAAGAAACTTCTAGACAGGGCCGCCGTTAGGCCCATAATAACGGATGAGGTCATGCGCCATGGCAGACTTGGCTGCTGCAGCGGCAGCTTGTTAGAGCTGGAATTGGACATGTCGACTTCGCGCGATGCCATTGACATTTGTGACAGGTAATATATAACAGCATATCAAAAAAGAACGATTCTATATAATTAAAGAAAGACTACATGGTGTTTCGAACTTTCCCGTAAGGCGGATTCGCACGATGGAGACAGCAAAAAAACAAAACTAAGGCAACGGCGCAAAAAAGTACAAAGGTACTAAATTACTCGAGAAAAGTACTATTCCGTAACTACCTTAGTACCTGTACTATGTAGGTAACGCGGAATTCGACGACGGCTCTCGCTACCACCTGCAGGGACGGGACGATCCCATTGGGTCGGGGGGTAGAAGTACATCTATAGACCCCTGTAGCTACAGTATATCGATACGTAAATAAGTACTTTCATTACGTTATGCCCTTGCGCCTTGCAGATATATGCCCACTTTATTGTTTGCGACATCAAACGTTGAACTCTATTTAAATAGATAACTGGTAGGTACGTGACAAAGTATCTTCTGTAATTATTTCGAGCTATCATCTTCAACATGTCACATAGTAAGGTCACTCCTTTTCTAACAATTACCTTGGTGTATTTTAAAAAGAAAAGAGTTAATTAGCCTTACTAACACATTTCGTCTTTAGGTAAACGAAACACGTCGCGCGCCGTCTTCACCTCCCACGAGCGGGACCTCGCTAAACGAGCATGGAGCTCGACGACGGCGAGGCTCTCTCGCGAAAGCTTCCTCCCCTTCTCTTCCTGTGGCCTGTGTCTTGAAATAGCCCGAGATCCCGTGTCGTGCGTGCATGGCGACATCTTTTGCCGCGAGTGCGCCCTAAGCAACATCCTGGCCCAGAAGAAGGAGATCAAGCGCCTCGAGAAGCTCCGCGAGCAGGAGGAACGCGAAGCCCTAGAAGAGAAGGCGCGCCAGGAAGAAGAGGCCCGTGAACGTGCTATTCGCGAATTCGAGATGACGCAAATTGGCCTGGATGCGAAAGCGAGAAATAACAGCACTCAGAAGGACTATAATACTGCGCGGAAAGGGTCAACCGACACACACGATCAAAGTAGTACACCAGCGGCAACAGAAGCATCCAATGGAAATGGAAAGAAGCGCAAGTTCGAAATAGACGCAGAGGAACTGGTACGGATAGCGCAAGAGGATAGGGCAAAAGCACGGAAAGCAATCGACGAAGAGAAGGCGACAAAACCTGTGTTACCGTCATTTTGGACGCCATCAGTAACGCCATCTTCTAACGCAAAAGATGCACTCCACGAAGTGGCTAAGAAGTCGAAGACCGCGCCGATATGCCCGGCGTCAAAAGAGGATAATCCACATACGTACTCGCTACACACGCTTGTGACGGTAAACTTTACCGAAGAGGAGGAAGATGAGGGCGGTGAGGGTAAGGGCAATCTAAGTAGCAAAAAGAAGCGTATACGCGTATGTCCATCGTGCAAGAAGGGACTGAGTAACGCCTCCAAGGCAATGCTCGCGAAGCCGTGCGGGCACGTCTTGTGCCGGAGCTGCGTCGACAAGTTCATGCGGCCCTCGCGGCATCACCATGATCCACATGCATCGGCGGAAGATTCCGGGGGCTTGCGATGCTACGTCTGCGAGGCGGATCTTACGGATAAGAAGAGTAAGGACGGGGGAGGTGAAAAGGGCAAGAAGAAGGATAAAGAGAAAATACGGCCGGGATTGGTTGATCTGAGGAGCGAAGGTACGGGCTTTTCGGCTGGGGGCGTAAACCAGGTACAGAAGTCTGGAGTGGCATTTCAATGCTAGACTCATTCGCAACGTCAAGCCGCAACCATATAAAGATTTACAACTTATAATTTGTGGTATCACGAGAAGAACACGATATCCGAGCGTGTATGATAGGAGGATTAATGAATTAGCCCCAGTATAGCAGCCAACCGACGCACTGCTGCTAACACCGGAAAACACACATTATGTATGACCGACTTATCCTGCCGTATGTCATGTTTGATACCATGTCCCGTATTGCCCTTTTCCAGTCTCAAACCCGAACCTGAACCCGAACCCGGCCCAAGTTGAATCATCGTAAACCTCATCCATGATGCGACCTATCCCAATACGCAATACGCATTATTATTATCCGCTTTTGATCGATGCCTTAAAAAAACTCCCTCTTTTCCTTTTTCGCAATCGTGTAATGTAACCCAAGTTTACAATTTTCCCAACTCCAGGACCCGTCCAGTGCCCGAAGCAAGCCAGTCTTTTTTTTTTTTTTGGAAATGCCCCCCGTGTCCGAGTACAGAAAGGAGATAGACGGATAGGGGGAAAACAAAGGAAAGGGAAAGGAATGAAATGAAACGACAGATTCAAAACTTGTCGGTAACGGCAGTAGAATAGACTTTTCCTCGAACAAAAGAAACCCGGGAAACCAAAACGATAAACGCGTACGCCGTTTTGTACAGATCGTTCTTACAGAGTCCCCTCTCCCTTCATCGTCTCGTCTTACTAATAATACTTAACTCCCCTCTGCGCACTCTCAATTACATTCGCCACCACGCTGGCCCCGCCATCCTCATCGTCATCTACGTCGTCGTCGTCGGCGAGGAACGATCGGCCGCCGCTGTGATTTCGCGGACTCCAGCGGTGGCCGTAGCCCGCGGCCGGGTACGGCGTGGGCGGCGGGGACGGGAGACGCTCGTAGCGGTACCGGTCGTAGTTGCTGTCGTGTCGGTACCGTAGAGAGTGGAGCTGGTGCTGAGGCGAGCGGGGGAGGGGTCGGTGGCTGCTGCTGGTGTGGGATTGCCGATGGTAGGCGGAGAGGAGGAGGGGAGGAGTGTTTTTGTGGTGGTGGTGGGGGAGAAGGTCGGCGTGGTGGAGGTGAGAGAGTAAGGGGTTCGGATTTATATCTGATAGGAGGTAGGGACGCAACTTGTCGCGGTGGCGATGGTGGTGGTTCTAATAATGACGGCGGTGGGGACGGCGGAAGAGAAGAAGCGGTTCCTACCAAAGGAGGCGGTGTACCGGGCCGGGCTCCAATCCTAGCTTCCGACGGGCTCCTACCCGGCGCCGTCTCAACCGCCATAGATTCGGTCCGTGTCTCGGTCCTAACTACGCCACCCGTCTTACCCCCGGCCCCACGCGCCCGCATCTCAGCCAGCGCGCCCGCAACGACGAAGTACAATTTGAACAGCATCCTGTGCACGACGTCCTTCGCCAGCATCGTCGTTCCGTGGCCCAGAGACCCCTTAACCAGCTCGCCGAAGATACCCTTGTACAAAGCCCCGACGCCCTCCGTCCGCGCGATCTGCAAAGCGGCGCCGAACACGCTGCTCTTACCGAAGTTCTTGATGGCTCGCAGCGCGTCCGACGTGGGGTCCCTGTCGCACCCGGGGAACTGCTCGGGCGGCGCCAGGTTCTCCCTGAAGGAGACCTTGCGGGGGGACTTCCACTGTCTTGGGGGATATGTCTTCGTCGAAAGTAACTCGGTGTCCCTGCGTATTCAACTTAGGAAGCTCAAACGCCGCCGTTCCTTCTTCAGTAGTGGGTTTCTCTGCTGCTTTGCCACCGCTCGAACTGCTGCTCTTAGGCGAGCTCACGTCGCCGGTTTGCAGTCGCGTGCTGGCGGTCTGAAAGGGGTAGGTGATAGTGGTAGCGATAGTCTTGCTGATAGCTGCGAGGAGGAACGTTATATAGGCGCCGGGATTATCCCATCTATAAACTGAGGCGGTCTTTTTCTTAAGGAACTCCTGTAGGAAGAAGGCAATGCTAGGATTTAGCGTGTGTACCAAGTCAGTCGTGTAGCCAGACCAGAACCCCCGCAAACCCTGTTCTTTGCGGATCCCGTCGATGATATCGCGAACGCTAGCATCATCGCCGTTGGCAAGCGACGCCGTCTGCTTGCGGGTGGCGACGTTAGCGATCGGGGTCGAGAAGAGTTTCGAGCAAGCACCTGCAGCCACGCCGATAGCCAATTCCTCAAGGACACCGCATATCCCCAGCCCCGACCCTAGCACTGACCTATCCGCTCTTCTCCCCTGGCGACCGCGGCTGCTACCGGCTCCGAACCCGAGCCCGACGCTCCGGAACCACTCATAGAAGAGAAAGAAGAGGAAAGAGTCCAAGGCAGATCTGGCTGCGTCTCGAGCTAGGCCAGTATAGCGTGCTTTCGGCGCGCCACCGGAGCTCCAGATCCGCGAAAAGGCTTCGGTGATTCCCCCGCCGTCCGGAGGTGGTTCCCGCGCTGGACCCGGAGCCGTTGCTGCTGCTGCCGCGGGAGCGGTCGGACCTGTGGGAGTGATGTCTCCGTCGCTGCCTCTGCTGCTGCTGCTGCTGCTGCTGAGTCTTGCTTCCTCTCGATGAGATTGTCCCTGAGCTTGGAGGCGGGTAATCGCTAGGGATAGGGGATATAGAGCGCATGTCGAGATGAGCGTACCTGCGGAGCCCGAGACGGCGTGGTGTAAAGCCGAGAGGAATTTATCGTCTGTTTCTGCTGTTGGTATTGGTGATGGTGGTGGTGCGTCTGTGTAATTGGCAAATCTTGTCGATGGCATGGTTTTGTTTCCTTCCCTTCCCAGCGCTGCAAGTGGCAGAACGATAAATGAAAAAGGAACGAACTGCTTGGTTTATATCCAAGAAAGAAATATTCCGATTTGGGCTTCAGGAAGATCTAGCCTAGAATACAGTATGAAGACGAACGGGATACAGGACACAAGAGAATGTTTCAGCTGCTTCCACACCTACAGAATTTTAATTTGAAACCTTGTGTTCGTGCGTATGTGCGTATGTGCGTATGTGTGTTGCCTTGTAACCCAATGGCGCTAGGACGTTGGTTGATAGTTGATCGTGTCTAGGAGTAGACAATGCCCACCAGGTTGTATATAGATTGTGCCAGGTAGGTAGTCTACTATGTAGTCTACCGTACAAATATCTGTTTGCCCATCATTGGGCCGAAGATGTCGCACAAGGCCGGTGGCATAGTGTTTGTATGTCTGTATGTGCTAGACATGCGTGCGGGATGTATGAGAGAGGATTCTTCACGATGTGGTCGAGCCGCAGGTCGGCTTGAGCGAAGGAGGGACAGCTTGGATGACAACGTCATAACCAATTCATAGCCAGTTTATATATATCCTTTACCTTACCTAAACTGCCTAGCATATGCTGTGTTCCGCAATAGTATACAGAAGATGGAACAGTAAACAGTAAAACGCTCCACCCCCTTTATGTTTACATACAAGGACATCCCTTACCTTACATTCCATATCCTACGTCTAGAACCATATCTACCTCCAGCTGATCGAATACCCAAGCTTCGAGGCTGGCGATCTATAAAACACCCCTCCCCTATCGTTTTGCTTGTGGATGTCTACCGCGCACATTTTTACATTGAAAAGTCAATGTCCTAGTGAGGGTGTGCCCGCGAGGGGCATCCCCGAGGCCACATTGCCCTATAGGATGCTAGGAAAAGGAACCCAAGAGATTGGGGAGCTTACACGTGTACATGCTCCTCATGCTCCATCCCGCTGTGCAGCCCTTACTTTAGGCCTCGCTTGGATACCGCCACTTCGGGCACTGACACGTGTGCTCTTATAGCTCATTTTAGTCTAAACAACTTCTATTCCAAGTTATGATCTTTATTGGAATTTGATGAGTGGTATCATATGAATCCTAGAATACGGCCTGTGGTACGAAGAAAAAAAAGGACTCAACGCCGGGCCAAAGAGATAGCAAATCATGGTATACTTGCTAACCTGTCACCTTTCTCCTAACGCCCCAAGTTGCCTCTTGTTAAACAAATTCAAACCCTAAAAGGACGCCTTCAACTCTCTGATAACCCCAATAAACGCCTGATCGATGATGATGATAATGCCCTGTCCACCCAAATGCATTCATTCAACTACCTGGGTATTTACCCAACCTCACTCAAATGCCGTTTTTGAGGGTAAAAGCCAATATCACGTATAAGTAATAATAACGGGGATGATACCGGCTCATTCCAACAGAACTATTGTTGCCAAAAGGACTGCATGCTCAAACGGCTTGCTTAGTTGAACCCCTTGATCAGGCCCTCCGTTTAATTATTCGTAGGATATGTCGTATTAGAATAGCTCATCCTAGGCTCGGCTCGCTACGGATGGCCGTCGTGAATTGGCTTGCATGCTAAAACTAGAGGACCGTCGAACGCCCACCGCGCCTATCATTCCTAGGTCTGGTTCCCCCGGTGCGTCGTCTAGGTCCATATTCGTATCTGTATGATTTTCGGGGAGCTTCTGAGCACCGTATCCGACCACCTTGAAGATGTTGGTACGCCCGCCATTGGTTGCCGTGTGGAGCTGTTCACGGAGACGCGCTAGTTGATATGTCCTTCTGATAGGCTCAAACACGGGCGGCGGCAAGACGGGCTGTGGATTCCATCGTGCTAGTGCGCCCATGACGGCTGCAGTCTCCTCATCAGAGTCGACTGGTCCGGCATTAGCGTCGTCGTCGTCCTCTAACGGAGCATTCGCATCCAATGCGGCCTCTGTTACATATTAGTCGTCATGATCATATGTCTAACTTTTTTTTTGTTTCTTTCTGTATCTTACTTTGCTGTTTCGCCTGGTTCTTCTTCTGGTACGCAGCAAGTAGCATATCGTAAGGAAGCGATCTTCCAGCAACGGCACGCTTGGCTCCCATACTGTGACTTTTGCATGTTAGAGACCTCGCACATGGTTGCCCGTTCGGCAATATAACACCACATTGCTTTTCGACATCGACAGGACCTACATTAGTTAGACATGATATAGTTCGCAATATATGAGCAGCTGGTAGATACCTTTCGGCTTGGGGACCTTCGGCTTCGGCTCCTCCTTCTTTTTCTTATTTTTTGGTCCCTTGTCGGCATCACCGTCGGCCTTTCGTTTCTTCCCCTTCGGCTCGCCATCCGGCTTCTTACCGCTTACTTTTTTGGTCGCTTTCCCACCAGTTCCTTTCTTCTCGGGAGAGCCGTCATCGTCGTCGTCACTATCGTCGTTCATTTTCGCATCTCCATCCTCGTCTGCTTTCCGAGCTTCCTCTTCCCGCGCTTGTTCCTTGGCTCGTTCCCTTGCCTCTCTAGCTTCCTTCTTGCGTTGAGCCTTCTCTTTTTTAATCCGTAGGCACTGCGCAATATGCTCCTTAGCTGCAGTTTTTATAATACCTTTTTTACAGTGTTTGCATTGTTGGAGATTGAGATTATCTTCGAGAGGACGTCCTGTCGCAAAGGTCTCACGAGAGGTTTCGTCTAATTGGTTGACGACAGGTCCGGGGGATGGAGCGCCGACGGTAACAGAAGGGTTCTCGGAGGATTTAGATTTCTTGTCGTCTATATGATAGAAGAAGTCTTAGATGTTGTTGACATTACAAAGAGAATATTGCTTGAGGCGCAACGTACCATCGGCAACGCTACCATCTCTCCAATTACCGGGCTTTAATTGCTTCGGCACAGGCTTCTTCAACTTGATTATACCGTTGGGTTTATCTCGTATGACTTTCTTCGAGGCGACGTTAATTGTACCTTCGTCATCGGGACCTAGAACGTGGGGCGAGCATTCGTGTCAACACGGCGCGCTGTGCAGTCAAGTCTGCGATGGTTAACATACCTTTGCGCCCCTCTCCGCCGCTCGCCATTTTGATAGGTATTCGGGTTTCTGATAGGTTACATTTATATGTCTGTGTATATAGGATCGCGCTTCTATCATAGATTGAATTATAAGTGATGGAAAGGTCGTAGGCAGCGACTTTTGGATGGTTCGAATGTTGGACAGCAGTTGTTGAATGATTGAAGAGGTGTTGAGCTAAGGCTCGCGCTCCACTTTCAAAGACGCTCCGATAAGATCTTATCGCCCATTAGCGTCAAAGAGCTAACCCGTAGAATTACCGCAGAAAGGCTTTATGCACATGCTCCACATTTATATACTTCTACTAGGTACCTAACCTATGTACAATATCTTGTGTCTTACCTAAATTTAATATTCCTATAACTACCTAACCTAGGTACCTACCTACCTACCTACCTTATATAGGATCATATATACTCCAAACATATTCCTCATGGAGACACGCACGTTACGAATCGTCTTGCAGCGAATAAAAATCACTTTTGGGTATATATAAGACCTAGTTTTACCGACCTATACAATGCCGCCCGCCCATATGCCCTACATGTATCCTCAATATGCCCAGTAGAATCAGTCAGTTAAAAGCACTTCTCGTAGATCAGCCGCGCCCATGAACGCCTTTCCAGGTAAGCCCGCCTGTAATCGACATATAGGTCACTTAGTATATTCGCTTTTGGCCGTCCTCCTCTTCGAACTTTACTTTGGGCTCGGTCGCGTCTTTGTCTAATTTGGACCGATGCTCTTCCATAATTTCTGATAACGACTTGGCGTGAAGCATTCCCGTCTGTCCCCAAACCACTTGCATCACGTTGTAAGCCCATTCCCAAAACTCTAACGGGACATTTGGAGCGCAACCAGCAATTTTTAGATGCCAGAGCAGGCTAGGTACTCCTACTGCTCCAGAATTACCGTAACCATCCGCCTCAAACTCTCGGGTTACTTCCGGGTCAAGCATTGGATGGTGCCAGTGTGAAGTTACACTTATAAGCATATCCTCTGCTAATCGTTCGATCGTGGCGTAACATTTTACTCTCTGAGGAGCGGGTAAAA
This sequence comes from Daldinia eschscholtzii, assembly GCA_037126485.1. Lineage (NCBI taxonomy): Eukaryota > Fungi > Ascomycota > Sordariomycetes > Xylariales > Hypoxylaceae > Daldinia > Daldinia eschscholtzii. The sequence continues at coordinate 1,532,104 of JBANMG010000005.1, forward strand.
TTCGACTGCTCGATATAGGGTAGGCGCTAATAAATTTGACAAGCTGTTGGTTAGTAAGAATGCGAGCCCAGCGGTAATGATTCCATATCCTGGCAGCCCATATCGTATTATACTTGTGCCACTTTCCGCGAAAGACCGCTGCTGGCGGATATTCTCCCCTATTTTCTGTAAAGGGGAAAACTTCTCCTAACCGTCTTTCTAGGTATTCAAGCGTATCATCCAATTGTATGAATTGTTGTATAAGATCATCCACGGCTGGACGCCCGTCGACATATACCGTATGCTCCAATGACGCCAATACTTGGAGAAGTCGAGCCATAGCTACAGCTAAATCGATGGAGCAACCCTCCGGGACTCCTTGCATCAACTGCTTACAGAATTTTAGAGTTTCGAAAAAGCCAGGTGGAAGAGGTGTGCTTGTCGCTTGATACGGGATGAACTGAGACAGTTAGCAATTAGATCAAATGGAATATGGTGGATGTAGTGAGTACCATTGAAAATAATAATTGTAATACACCGTTTACGCCTCCATGAGGGACTTGCGGAAGAGGCACTGCGGATCGTAGTACGGCCACTGCCCCATTGACGTGCGTGCTGGCTAACCCTACCGCTACTCTAGACCCTTTACCTTGGACGACCTACATATGGTAAGTAACTTGTCTTTGGACGGAAATTCTCCCGGGTAAGGTTTCACCTCAAATAAAGCGAGCGTTACGACACTTCGAAGGCGAGCTACGAGGCCTGCAGGATCATTGCTAGCAATTAGTTGTCCCGTTTGCTTAAGAGATGCGACGTATTTGGAGCGCGCAACTAGGTTCATATTTTTGTTCCCTAATAAGTTAGATAGTCCTGCGAGACCTACGGCTATCATGACGTTCTGAGCGACATCTGCCCTCGAAAAATACTCAGCGACCTGCTCGCTTGTCCTTGGAGAGTCCGGATGGTTCATTAAGTATCGATTGATGTAAAATTGTAGTCCCTGCTGGTCCATGTTTAAATCTACCTTCTTAGGTATCTTTGCGGGAGCAAGATCCGGTGGTGATACGGAGCTACTCTCTGGCGGACTACCCGAACTGCTACTCGAGGACTCGTCCTTCCATGCCGAGGCTGAAGTTGAGGCGAAACTACCGCTGGGCTCTGTAGGAGACCCCGAAGAGCCCCATTGAGCATGTGCCTTTTGTATGACTTTGCTGCTCTCATCGCGGAACATAAGCGATAGTTGGTCTCTATAACCCGGACATTTCTTGCCGACACGAATGCACTGCGAGCATTCCGGCCGTTTCTTATCGCACTACGGTTTCATAGTTAATTCAGGACCGGTTCATATACGGTGGGCCCGACCGATCGGATCGATCAAGTTGAATGCAAGCAATGTAGCTGGACCTTGCGACATCTCGCATATGATGCCGCTTGGTACATCATCTTGCCTTAGCTGCAGGACGTAGCATGACAGGGAGGGCGGGTGCATGTGTATGGTGAGGCCGTGAGCGCATACGCACCTTTATACGTCGGGTTCGACAGTTTTGGCACCCCTGAGAAGCCTTACCACAATAAACCATTGTGCGAAAAACCCAGAATAGGTAAGCTGAACGAACAAATCAGATTGGTGTATTCGCTTAGTTGCGCGCGTGTCAAGTTCTGTGTCTCCGTAGGTGGCAGCCGTCGTTGGTCAATATTGCGGCTGGCAGGTATCGAAAAGGGAAAGCAGTTCGTCGAGGTCGTGGGGAACAGGAAGGATCATGATTATGCGAGGACTAGCGGCATTAGTTTCGCTTTTGTTTCCTGCTATCCGCGACCTTGTATAAAAGGATCGCTTGATGCCACTCCGGGATCTTGTCAACTTCTTTCTCAGAACCTCCGAGGCGGATTTTCACCGAGTCCGGACGGAAGCGCTTCACGTGTCTTCGAGATCGAAAATCGGTAGCGGATGCCCGGCGTTTTGCAACAACGTTTAATTTATCTTGACCACCAACAACCAATTAGAGAATTTGGGTAATATAATCCAACCGAGCCGCGTCTTTAATTTTTATATGAGTTAAGTCAAGTTACTCAGACCTATGCACAGAATAATACTGGATAGGAAAGCAGAGAGTGCTGAACCTTAGAAGGGAGAAAACCAGGAGCTGAGTGACCGTGATGGGGGTCCACGGTATTCGGCAATAGTTATACTGTATATCCGACCTTGTCTCGTGTGAGAGGCTGAGATGTAAGGAGCGTTGATTACCTATCACAATCCTTCAAAGTGACCAGTAAGTGACCAGTCTTTCAGTCTAATACCGAATATGCTCGCTACCTATCCTGCAGAGATCATGTATCTATTATTAATACATTAGTATATCTGCATGGGGTGAGCTGTCATTCTTTGTTCCTTTTTTTTTTTTTTTTCTCTTTCTTTATTACACTTTTGTTTTCTCATTAGAATACATGTGTTAGTGTATGCCCGTGTATGTTAGTAGGTAGGAAGGTAGGTAAGGTATTTCACCTACGGAAACTTGAGGTGTTTGAAACTCGTCCAATGTCGAGAGACAAAAAAATAAATGCTACCGAATAGGAACTTCCCCGCTTTCCTTCAGACCCAATCGTCAGTTTGGTGTGGGGGGAAAAGTCCATAGATTGACAGGGGTTTGACGCACATACCTAAGGTCGACATGGTTTAGCATATAGTTTTGGATCAGCCGTGGATCACAGGTTGGACATCCTAGCAAACCCGACAGCCCTGAAGGGAATTCTCAGGCAAGAGCAGACAAGACTACACGAGGCAGGACCCAGACAAGACCCAGAAAAGACCTAGGCAAGCCAGGGTTGAAGCTTCTCGGGTTCTATATTCCACATCGCGCAGACATTTGGTAGGCGGGATCCGCTGTCTACCCGGTCTACCTACCTTAGGTTAGGAGGTAGCTACCTGGTATTCCTGGGCAAATGTTAGAAGTTGAAGTCGCAACGGAGAATCAACTTAAACAGGTAGGTACATCCAAGGTATTGTACCTAACATAAATTGCGTACATTAGGTCCACTGCATTTCATACGAGCAGAGTGGAAGTCCGACATTCTATCAAATGTTTACCCGAGCTGATTGATGTCCCCTCATAAACTAACATGGAAATAGTATCTGCATAGGCCAAACAGAGGCAACAAACATAGGGTGCAAACATGCTCATCTTTGATAATTAATTCCTATACCATTATCAGTCGATGTTCTTCTTTGCTCCCTACATAAATTGTCCCAACCGGGTTTTTTTATCGAGTCTCTCCTGAGTACGTCGACAACTATAGCTCGATGCGCAGTACGTTATTGCCCGGGGCTGAAAGGCATCGTCCAGGGCTTGTGACCGGGTACTACGTTGCGAGAATCCGGATGCCATTGCCCGACGTGACGTAACCCGGAGGGGTCGATGGTCATTATTGTAGGGCATCAAGCGAGTCGAACGAGTCAGATAAACACTTGGCCTGGTTGCTGGGTCGCTTCGGGCTTTTCTCGCATTGCTTTCTATTCATCATCCCACGGCAAGTCTTAAAATGCCCATCTTGAAGCTCTGGTATTCACCGCTTCTGGATCGCCGAAAAACCCCAATGCTTAAGTGCGAAGTGCGAAGATACCCGAGCTTTTTTAATTGGTCCCGTATCGTCTAGGATGTTAGCACAACGCTGAGAGGGGTTTGGGAGACTCGAGTTTTGTCACACCCTGGGTCCCAGCCCAGGGTAAGAAGGGGATTTTTTTCAAACCAAAAACTCTCCGGACCCGGGATCTTCCTATTGACAGCTCACCCCTGGTAGCCCTGGCAAGAGACTAGTATTGCTATCTATCACTTTTATTACTATGGTAATGGCTGCCTGGACTTAGGTACATGCATGCTTCACTCTTCTCGTTACAATGCAGGTAACATTTTTACACCTGTCAAATTCTCACGGCTTGACGGGTGACGATTATTACTCTGGACAAACTATTCTGTAGTACGCGCTAATTAATCACGTTGCCATTAGGAGTAGCTTGATCAATAAACCCCCAGTCGTCCAGTGTCAAAATAAGGCGAGCAAGCTAGTTTTGGGAGATCGAGTGGTCTGTGATCGCAATTTCTCCTTGCTCCTTGCGTCGTACATGTTGTGTAATCCGTACTTCGGAAAATAAACGCGGGTGACAGCGTTTCGTTTAGTTACAAGCCGAGGCACTTTCTAACTTTGTCACACGTTTAGCGAATAAGATGATCTCAAAACTCTTCGATTGGTCATTGGCTGAATCTTGCCTTAGGTTACAATATGTTACGGCATGCGTTGTATGGCAGACGTAAGTAATAAGTGTGACACTGCTTTGGTTTGTATTCTAACGTAGGTAGTGTTCGTATTTATGACGACAGTGAATGGTTAGCTGCCATCAGATTTGTATCAGAAATACCCACATATTCATCGAACTTATACACCCCTTTTCTGTTATGAACGCTTGAGTAATATTCCTTTCAACTAATGAACTCCTGGGTTTCGTATTGGAGGGCAATTATGGGCCTTATCAATATTCATGGCTTGGCCTTAACAGAATTAGGTATACAAGAAGTAAAATAAAGAAGAATTGAAGTAAAAAGAACAAGACAAGCTGCTGAAATTTGTGTATTATTACCATTCCTATATTTCTCGTAATCCGGTAGCCCAGCCATCATCGCTAGATGTTTCCCCCACCTCGACTGTCTGTTTAGGGACTCTAAAGCCCATGAACGGGAGATATGATCCAGGAAAGAAAAAGCAGAAGCTACACACAACTAGAAACACTGGCAAAGTGTCCAAGATGTACATGCTACATATTGTTAGCCTCCTAAGGGATAAGGGATTAGGGATTAGGGTAGGTTTCTTGGGCTACTCACAAATACTCATGTTGCGATATAAAGCCGTTCAAGCCTTCGGTAAACTCGACTACGCGGAAAACGGATCGGATCTAGGAAAGCAATGTCAGAAGGCTTATTTTAGCAAGTGGCACTTATGATCTTACTAGAATCAAGACGCAAGACACGTTGACTGCATATAGCAAATATCTCCAGCTTGGGTTTATCTTCCGTGACAACCCCCTGACGAAGACAGCCTTGTCTCCGTCAGCTGCGTCAAGCCTCGAAAGAAGATCTGCCTCGAATCGTCGCGAAGTGAAGTGAAAACGAGCGGCAATGACTGTGAATAGCCCAAATGCTACTATTTGTATAGCGAGGCCTACAAGTGCGACGTTCTTGCCCGTATTTATCTTGTCCTCGGCGTCTTCGTCGGTCATTTGAGTACTCGAGATAGAAACCGCTCCGACGAGCTGGACGAGGAGAGAGATTATGTCGAATGTGACGAAGATCGGCGTAATCCACCGAGCTATAAGAGGCAATTAGCATAAGTACCTAGACAAGAGGGAGCGTTGATGGGATACATACGGGGAATCCAAAGGAGTCTCGTTGTCCTTTCACGCGCGGGCACAACGTGAAAAACAATACGGCCAAACACAACATAGATGACACCAGCCATAAGCACTGGGGCGAGGATTATCACGCAGAATTGTATCGCATACAGATTCAGGTCGGTAGGATTCTTCGCAGACGCAATTCGATCTGCATATCCCGCTACTTCCACTACCATGTGTTAGACCCCGTGAGGTACTATATTAAGGGTTATTTGAGGAGCCTACTCAAGATTGCAAAGAGCTGGACTGTCCAAACCCATGCTCGTTTCCGGATAGTCATAACGGAGGACCAAATAAACGTTATACCGAACAGGGCGAGAGATAGTCCAGCTACGACCTCGGACGGCTCGTAGGGGTAGAAGGAAATAACATCTAATTGTATACTAGATGACATATTAACGCTTTCGATTCGATATAATTTAAGTGTAAAGATTATATCTAGAGAAGCTAGATAGGTATTTGACAAGTTTCGGGACGGTAACTATCAGACTACGCAGTACAGCAACCGATAGGAAACGCGAATTCATTCATATTTCTATTACTATCAAGTTCTGAAGAGACTCTTCATTTTCTTTATAACACTCACTACCATTGGTACCTCTACCATTAGGAAGCGCTCCGCCGCCGCCGTGTGCCAAAGTTACGGCCAAATCGCCAGCTATGTTATGTGACGCCACGCGATGCGTGAAGATCGTCAATCCTGCCAGGCTTCAACATAACGGGCTTGGCAGTCCACATCGGCTCGCTTTCGGGAGAGATTCGGTCGTCGATCTCATCTGCTGTCAGCAAATATTCCCCGTTCTGACCTTTTAATTTTACTGGTTTGTTTTTTCTTTTGCGCGCTGTGACGTTTGGGCACATTTGTTTTCTCGGTGCCTGTTGGAGGCTAAGCTGCAAAAGCTGAGGCTGTATCGAGGTTGTTGGATTTAACTAAATGATGACAGTTATAATTCACACTGCACCGCCACACTCGTTACAATAAGAGAAAAAAAGGGGGGGATTGTTTATTTTGAGAGTTTGAAGGAACTTGTAGTTGATAGACTTGATTATTTATTTGCCTTGCTCTATCTTCGAAGATCTACATGTTGAGACCCTCTACATTACGCACCCCTGGTTAGCATTGAACATCAATTCAGTTGGTTTCTTCCATAAATGGTCCTTGCAAGCGACTCAATCATACGTAGACTTTACTGATTTAACTTGCAAGTAGGTTTCAAAGAATGAGTTCAGTCTCAGATTGCTAGTCACCTAGAGAACGAACAACAGGTATCCAAGTCTGTGTAGTAGGTTATAATGCAATGAAACCCTTTAATAACCCTTCTCATCATAGTCGTAACACATGACCAAAGTCGCCATTCGTGAGCGTCCAGTCAGCTTAAATGTTTTCATCAGATTTGCTTGAGCCTGCAAGAGGTTTGAAGACAATATCAAGCCTCCCAGGTTGAGAAGTGAAACAATCCTGCATGTCTCCGAGAACTTGGACCTGCTCTTTATTGGACAGATCTCTGCATAACTCAAATTTAGAGAGTACCATCGCAGCAGCTAGTCGGACTATTAACGTCCCCAGTTTCTTCCCTGGACATACATGTCGTCCTGTTCAAGTCAGGCGTCAGCAACGATTTACCGCAGAAAACTGTTATATTATACGTACCAAGTCCAAATGCATTGAATGCTCGTGCATCTTTCACCATCTCGGGTCTTGTCGTCCATCTCTCTGGTACGGATTCGACTGGCTTCTCGAATGCGGAAGCCACTGTTCTTGTTAGTTGGTAGGTCTGGGACATTGGGCAGGAGACTCACGTCGTCCGATAGACCATCTGGGGGCGACAATTACTGTATATGGAGTGATATGAGTCTAGGGGCGATGTGTGGCTCGGTAGTGCTACCAGACACTGGGATGAGAGAAAAAGACTTTCCAAAAGAAAGATCCCCCATGAAATCGAAGGCGAAATGGTATGACAAAGTAGTCATATTGATGGGGTCGCGAGCTAACGAAGCTATTCGCCGAAGGAGAAGGGTTGCGTAATAGTGGACCCGGAGCTCTTTGTCGGAAATATCTAAACTTTACGTTAACTATCCAAGATAATGGATTCATTTGAGTTATTTTAAAACCTACGTGGGCTAGTGAATCCAAGAAATACCTGTGCGAACGATATTCCTATACTGGCGGTGAAGGTTATGCAAGAATCGATTGTTCGGGGTAGTGAACATATACCTAGTATAGATGCCATAGCTTTGAGGTGGCGGCTAAGCGCAGACCGTTGAAAGCCCTAAGAGGATGCTGGAAGAGCCGGTATACGAGAATACTTCCAGTTAGCGGTCCAAAAAAGGAAATGTTGATAAATATAAAATTTTCAAGGACTTTTATGTTATGGACGTAAGGGGGTTCGAGGGTACGAGCAACATTAAGCGTGGCCAATAGGAACAACGAGAAAAGAATCCAAAGCCTTAGATATAAAGGGGCCTTAAGGTGGTGCTCGCCGTGAATGAAGTAAAACCGATGACATAAAATGCCTATTATTCCAATGGCAGTGTATATGGGCAGACTCGCCATCCATGACAGAGTGAGTAGAGCCATGGTAGCAAATAATACATATGAAAATATAGAGTAGACCGAACGAACTGACTGTTATATAAATTTCGGATACCAGGATGACGGTCTGTGTTTTAGTTAATGACATATTCTTTTCACTTGTCTATCTCTTTAAATCAGTTGGGTCAGGCATTCCAGTATCTATTATACGTGTATGCCAACTCGGCGGGCCTTCCCCTGGAAAGGCCGGTAAGTGGGCAGACCAGCCCTGGCTCTCTGCTCTAATACGCACTGCAAAAGCTACCAAATGTATCCCTGAGCATGTCACGGCAATAGACTGGGTTCCTGTTGATATCGCTGCCAATATGATGCGGGACTTCATTACCCGCCCAGTTCAACAGGAAGCACAGGTTTACCATATCTGCCATCCCAATCCACAACGCTGGGGGCTACTCGTCGACATCCTACGTGAGTTGCTAGCTGTCGCAGATACAACGCCACTGCGGGAATGGACCAGGAAGCTTAGACAAATTACCGACCCAAGCCCTGAAGATATTGCTCAAATGCCTGCGCTGACTATTTTTGGACTTCCTCGAGGAACTTGGGGGTGGGACGGAATCTGCAAGATACGCCACAGCCCGAGCTACAAGGTATTCTCAGGCCAGTATACCCATCCTAGATAGAGAAGTGCTGCGAGATTGGATCAGTAGTTGGAACCTATGAGATTATACAGTATTGTATCTCGCTACAATCTTTCGGTTTCCCTTATATTTTGGCACGAAAATGAATGGGTAGATCTTATGCTATCGAGAATATGGCTGAGCAGTGATAATGCCCACCATGCGTTTGTGATTGCCAAAACACTGAGGACTCCGAACTAACTAATGAGATAGGTATATACCAAGTATAATTCCAGAATTTCCTATGATAGTACATGATTATGAGATAAATCTATGGAAGGAAGTTTGTACCGTGCAGTAAGTTTCAGGGAATATGCATTAAGAGTTTGCTTGTGGTTTACTTATCATACAGGCAAAAGCCCCTTAAATGAACCGAGTTACATGATACACAAACTCTAGGTAGTTATCTCACCTAGGCCAATAACAACAAGATCCTATTCAGGGACTAGGTACGTAAAGATGCGTCTCGGCCCGTTTAGAAACTACTACGCTATATCAGATATCTTAGGACTATCCGAAACATAATTCCTATTATGACTCCAAACTACCTATGAATAGAGACTCTTCCTCGGGTTGTCAGCACCACCGAAAAGGTTGGAAAACCGGCGCAGTAAGTGTAAGCTCAGGGCCATTGTAATATATAGGTTGGTCTTTTGGAATGTAGGTATACATGGTCAGTCTATAACTTTTACCCTTGGTTGAGCTCATAGCCGGATAGGTAACTCGTCTTCTTCATTCTTTTCTATGAATAGAATATGAATGATAGCTATACTAATATGGGATGTTCGTCTACGACTTTGAACTAAGAATCCTATACATACCTGCAGTTTTAGTGTCCTAAGGCAGTAATTACTCCAACTAAGTACATATTCTTACCTCGACCATCTTCCTAAAAAAGGTAGCCACTTCATTTTACTAACATGTTAAAATGCATCTCACGATAAAGTCTTGAGATAGAATTGTACGACCTTGTGTGATAGTTTGTTAATTGGTATTAATTAGCGGCTTGGGTTGCGTCCAGTTTTATTAAGTTCTAAAGCAGAACATTGATGAGATAATTTTGGACTGGTCAACTATTATTGTTCTCAGTTATCTAAGGTAGATAGCTTTCAAAGCTCATTCTAGGATACCACCGTGTCGTGGTATAAGCGCACCATCCCGTTATGTACCTATCTTCCGTTCGACGGCTCCTATACGGATCTCTCCGCGCCGCATACCGGGGATATAGCACGTGGCTACATCCCGGGAAGTACCCTAGGAGGTACATGTAGTCACAACCTAAGCGGGTCAGCTTGAAACGGCGTGGCCACTCACATAGCGGCCAGTATCCCCAAGAGTCTTAATACATTTCACTGCCCTCTTCTATACGCGTAAATAGTTCTAGCTTAACAATTGTTCTTTCTTTCACTCTTTTTTTTTTTTTTTCTTTTTCTTTTTTCTTTTTCTTTTTCTCTTTTTTCGCCTAGCAGCTTCTAAATTTTGTTAAATATGGTACCCAAGGTCGATGAAGCCGAGAACCTCGCTCGCATGGAACGCGGGGAGCTCTACTATGCCTTCACTCCGCAACTTATAGCCGAACGTCAACGATGCACGCGTATCCTTGGTCGTCTCAACCGCGCTGGAGACTTAAGCCGCCGTGAGATTGCCGAGTATTGGAAAGAGTGAGAGGATTTCAAACTCCTCGTTTGATACCTACCTAACCAGAATAATGCTGTTAACCTTTCGGACAGATTAACTAAGGATGATCGCCCTCTTCCCCCTCCCGCGGCAACGGATGAAGAAGAGGACGCAGTCCTTCATGAGTATCCCTGGATTGAGCGGCCGATTAGGATGGACTACGGGTACAACGTTGCAGTCGGAAGTAACGTGTTCATAAATATCAATTGTACAATAATTGATACCTGTAAGGTGTACATTGGCTCACGAACACTCGTCGGTCCGAACGTATCCTTTTTTAGCGGGACGCACCCCTTGGATCCAGATCTGCGCAACGGCACCAACGGGCCAGAACTCGGCAAGCCCATTACCATAGGCAGCGACTGTTGGATAGCCGGAAACGTAATAATACTCCCCGGCGTGACAGTCGGTGATGGGTGTACAGTCGGAGCAGGAAGTGTTGTAACTAAGGTAAATCTACTGATATTAGCCTTAGGTCCCTACAAACTGTCCCCTCGTTAACAATTTTCTGCTTGTAGGACGTTCCCGCTTATCATTGCGTGGCTGGGAATCCTGCTAAAATAATTCGTAAGATAGAGCGAAAATTTAAAGCCGAACAAGACGCTTTAAAAGATAAGTCTACGGCACCCGAGTCATGAATCCGGTACGACAATACCTAGGGGCTTGTTGGATCAACCCTTTTCGTATAGGTCGTAATCCTCGGTTTTAAACGGGCCAAGGATTTATATCCCCCCAGCTAATATAAACAGAAGATATGATTGAATTATCACGTTTTGTTTTTGAAGAGCTATTGATTTATATGACTTTTTGGCCAATGAAGATGAGCTACAAATCCGGGATGGTCGTGTAAACGTCTTTCAATGTCATCAAGCACCGGTTTTCCCCACCCTTTCACGGACCAGTTAATTCTCTCGGTGACGCTCATGAACACCAAAAAATGGGCTAGAAGGACTAGAGCATACGGGTCAAAGGATTCCACATCTTTGAGAATCGTCTCGTCGAGCGCGCACGGCCACCAAATTACCATGCCAGGCTCAATATACGAACCAGCATATGCTAGAAGCTTAGTGCACATTTCCAGCGCATCGATAGCACGGTCATAGTATTGCGTTTTAGATAAAGGCAATTCTCCTTGGAGCAGTAATCGCAGGGAAGATATGACAGTAAATGTGTCTGGAGGAAGCAATGTGTGCTCAAGAGATGGGATGCTGTAACGAGATTAATCTACGTTGGGCCAACTAAGACGAGAATACGGGGGGTACCTTTTCTCTTCGGCTTGGGGGAGCCATATGCCAGTAATTACCGGTGCGAATTCGGTTTTTGATATCAGAGGGATAAAAGGTTCAAGAGTAACACGTAGCCCCCTGACAACCGTAAATAACTCCAACAAGTTACGGATGGGATCCTCGAGCCTCAGATCATCTGCTCTTAGCGGGAGTGAGTAGACATACACTATCACCATCGTAGCAAAGCAGAAGACCGCTCTCCAGTTATTGTACGTGATGCGGGGCAACATGGCTCTAAACCCGCTTAATCCTTGGGACTGGTAGTGGGCTGCAAGGTCCAAATAAACCCGCCGCTGGCTTGGGTTTAGATAGGCTTTATGTATGGCTGAGAGGGCGAGAACACCATGTCTGACAAAGTCATACTGATAACCAACTTGAGGCAGGACAACTTTCCAGATGTGGCGTTTGTCACTTTGAGATAGCGAATCGGCTGTAAAGGTACAATAGTGGTGCAGCAACTCAAATTCCCGGCATTTCTCGAGTCCCGACGGAGTTGATATTGTGGAATTTGAGTTGGCTAAGATGCCAAGATTAGTAAAGGTTGTTTGTGAGTCTGTACTTTGAGAGCTGGCATTGTCTGGTGATTGAGAGGGAAGTGCTCTGGTAGGCAAGCGAGCAGCAGCTAGCACAGGAGCGGCAGTAATTTTGGGAGGCGCATAGGTACAGCTAACGCCATATCGTAGACAATTGGCACAAGTCGGACGCGACTCGTCACACTAGGTAGAATATTAACGTGTATACATAGGTTGGATTAGTTATTGGGCCAACGGGTATGTACCTTTACTTTCCTTTGCTTGCAAATAATACAACCATTCCGAGACTTCGGGTGACTTCGTCTTGAAGCCATATTAAAGTACCGAGCACGAAAATCAGGGCAGCTACTTACTCGGGCAAATGTAATAAAAAAAAGATATGTAAAGGAGAGAAAATGCAACTCGCATTTCACTTTGATAAAAATACGAGTTATGCCGAATCCGACTCACAAGACAATTTCTTATTGGTTAATCAGCCAAGACAGGCTCTTTCTAATTGGATACTATTAATATAGTACCCGAGGAGTCCGAGCTCTACCCCGGCTCGCCTTACAGCCCGGGCAGCTTAAGCGGATCCCTACGCGGATCTGTCTCCTCAACTAATTACAAGTGTTATATCTAAGATCTCAAACAGAGAATTCTAACATGACTAGACATGCATGTAGCTGACTCTATACATACGTTAGCAACTAAAAACCTCTGCGCTCAGCCACTTCTATGAGCTAGACCAACTCACACTACTACGAAGAAAAGTCCGAGATAATACGAAAGGAAAGATAGACATGGCAACGAAAGGCATATATATAAACAAACTCCTGCAAACACATTCCGTGCTTTCTAGCAATGAGATCCAGTCCGTCTTTCGCTCACCAGACGAATCTCATTATTCATTGTACTTCAAGTTTCATCCTGTCTCTATATTAATATTCCTAATAAGCACACCGCATCACCCTCGATGGCTACTTGCAACCCGAATTGGCAGGATGCGTCCTGGTCGTTATATCGATATGAACCATCCGCAGCGGGAGCAGCTATTTTCGCCGTACTTTTTGGCATCACTTTTATCATCCATGCCGTCCAGCTATATATGACGAGGACTTGGTATCTTCTCGCACTCGTAATCGGCTGCATATGTATATATTTCTAAACGACCAATACTCATTATCCTTCTTCTAATAGAGATACAGGCGAATGCATCGGTTACATCGGTCGAATCCTAAGTAGTCAAGAAGACCCCGGGTGTTGGACACTTGGTCCTTACATTATACAAAGCCTCCTCATTCTTATTGCGCCGACGTTCATGGCAGCTTCGGTTTATATGATTCTTGGTCGGATAGTCGAATTAACAGATGGAGAGTCACACACTCTCATCCGACGACGGTGGCTTACCAAAGTCTTCGTTACTGGGGACGTTATATCATTACTGTTCCAATCGTCTGGTATGATATTTTCGTCGCAATCTTTAGACAAAAGAAAAGTGACTCTGACTGGGCTCTTATAGGGGGTGGCTTGATGGCTGTGGGTGGTAGTTCCATGGAAGTCGGCGAGAACCTAATTATCGTAGGCCTCTTTGTGCAGCTCGCTTTCTTCGGCGCCTTCGTTATCCTCGCGGGTGTTTTCCATCACCGGATGAATAAAACGCCTACCTTCCAGGCGAGCCTACCCCAAGTTCGCTGGCAGCACTACCTGGTTACGCTATATGTGGTAGGGGTTATAATTTGGGTACGAAGTCTCTTCCGAGTTATAGAATATTTGCAAGGCAACGATGGGACGTTATCCAGATCCGAGGTATACTTGTATATCTTCGATGCCGCGCTAGTATTAATAGCAATGCTTTGGATGAATTGGTATCACCCTAGCGAGATTGGTATTCTTATTCGAGGGCAAGAACCAAAAGGGAATGGGCTAGAGCTGGTGACTGGGGGGTTCTCGAGGATGGGGTCAAGGAAGCAGGAGGCTGGATATGATTGAGAAATATACGCGAACTTCTTAGACTTAGATTTGGACTGAGCTCTTCTGCTCAGAAGGGTAAATATTTATACTCCTTTGCTGCCCAGCCAACACGAGCTTGTCGCCTCAAGAGTATATATAGTATAGCAGGGCTTAAGGCTACCAGTTATCAAAATATAAAGAATCTACTATTTAATTCATAGGCCGTACGTGCTTCATCTAAAGGGAATCATTCCAGCGCCTAAATAGGAAACTATCAACGCCAGAAATATCCACAGGGAGTTCAAGACTCTCGAAGTTCTACTACTATTGTAACGAGCTTTTCAGGTGCCAAAGCGCATAACCAATCAGAATTACTACTCGGATTCTCGTGGCATAACGCGAGGTACCCGAGGATCCTTGCTGCCGTACAGCCTCAGAACTCCTTAATACTGGACCCCCTAAATGGATACCTTGCAATCGCCCTTTGCATGTGCCTCGAGCCCGAAGACTCGTCAGGTATAAATACCTCGAATCTCCCACGAAAGATCCTTTTTTAAACCATGGCTCCTTACGTCTTGCTACCGCTACTCCTTCACGTCACCATGGCGTATGATAACGTTTACCACGTACCTGCACAGCAATGGAACGAAAGTGTATCTTCAGAGCTACAATCAATCCAGGGCGGACTAGGTGCGTTCGACCACCAAAAGATCCTACCATATACGAACAGTACAAGCTTTGACTGGTAGGGATGCCGAACGACAGAGACTCATGTAGCGTATTGCTGATTCATTATAACTAGGTGGTATTTTGATGCCGTGTCGACTTCTTCGGAGAACGAGTCTATTGTCATTAATTTCCTCGAAGCCGGAGACCACGCCTTAACACCGCAAATGAGCGGAAGCATGATCATATCAATTGCAGGAACCTTCAAGAATGGGACAAACTACTCCTCCGGTGGGCTCGCCTCATATGGAGCGAACATTACTACAAGCGATGAGAACATTATAAATCAATGGAAGGGACCCGGCATGAATGCGGCTTTCGAGGGTCAGTTGAACCCAGAGCATAACAAGACGTCTTACAACGTAACTCTTGATTCCCCAGCCACCGGCATTTCCGGCTCACTATCATTACGGGCTGTAAGCTCACTCCCCCTTATCTACCTAGATTTTCGGAACTTTTTTCTAACCAAGGTATCTTTTTTCGACAGAGAGCCCCTCCACGATATCCTTGCGATCCCAACGTACCCGGTGCAACGGAAGAGGTTTCTCCTCGCTTAGGCTGGGCTAATGCGGTTCCCGATGCCGATGCCACCCTCGATCTCGTTATAGGAGGAGAGCACATACAGTTCACCGGAAATGGATATCACGATAAAAACTGGGCCGACCGGCCATTCACGGAATTACTGGATTTCTGGTACTGGGGACATGCCCATATCGGACCCTATTCTCTAGTCTGGTTCGATTTGAAAGCGCCAGATGGGGAACACCATCAGTCGGGGTACATCTCCAAGGATGGCGAGGATATTTCTATCAGCTGCACCAACACTTCAGCCGCCGTCATGCCGTGGGGCGCCAACAGTGAATATCCCCCCAAACCAACGACCGGCCCACCTGAGGGAATTACAATTTCGTTCGATGTGGGCGAGAAGGGTGTTTTCGTCGCTAATATCACCACGCAGCTGCTGTTGGCGGACTACCACACATACCAGCGATATATAGGTCCCGCATCCGGTGGTTTCGAAGGCGGAGAGACTTTTAGTGGGAAGGCTCTGTACGAAGTAATGCAACTGGCTTGACCGGATATTAGTTTGGGCTCCTATCACCAGAGCAACACACTGTTGAATGCATAGGTACAGACTAAAAGGCTACACTTATTGATATCCTTCTTATTTACCAATTTTGGCTAACTCTTTATATTTCTTCTGTTTGTTACTCAGCTCTATGCGTACATTGCTGCTGCTAATATTTGACATGGTATCAGGTAGCCAGCTAACTAAGCTAAAGCTATATAAAAAAAAGGGAATTGATCGAGCTTGTTCTAAATACATCAGGGGCTCTCAGGATCCGATTATATACCGCTATCAAATCAATATGGTAGTGATGGGTAAATACCCTATTTGATCGATAATGCTTCGTGGTTTTCCTCCCATTCGGTTTGGTAGTCAATTTCAAATATACGACATCAGGCAGCCTTTTTCGTGGGTCCTAAGTTGTGAATATCTCAAAACCAAGTATAAGCAATGGGCCTATCGCAAATACTAGCCAATTTCAACTGGTATACGAAAAAGTAACGGAGAGTGTATGTCTGCACTCTGTTAGTGCCTGCAAGTTATTTTCACCATCAATATCAACATACCAAAATACCAAGACCTAATTTGGTATTAGTAGGTAGTTTGTGTTATCCAAATAGGCAAGTTATTTTATTGTGCCATCATCGGCGCCTTAACCAGATAACTCAAACACGGGAGTGCCATGAAGCTCTCGGTAGGAATCAGGTAGTTTCGCCGGTTCCTTGGTGTCTTGCGCCACGGTGTCCTGGCTTTTCTCATCGTCGCTCGAGTCCCTCGTAGATTTTCTCATGCGACGTATAAAGAATACGCCTAAAGCTACCAGCACGACAGCAGAGAAACCTGCTACGCTTATCCCTGCTATCTCTGCTGTACTCAGGGTTGAGTCTGATGATTTAGTCGTCTGGTCGCTTTCCGGAGTTGGTTCGACATTCGCTGTGATGCTGATGCTTGGGCTTCCTGATAAGGATGAGGAAGGACTTTGTGAGATAAACGACGTATCGAAAGTCGTTGAAATAGATTGTGGTAGACTAGACTGCGACGAAGATGAAGTGGTAGTGGCTGGATGATCGATTATTATGTTGGTCGTGACTCGCAATGGCAGCGGCGGCTTGCTCTGATCTGCATCTCTGAAACAAGTATCGCCCTCTCCGCAATGATATCCCCAAGGACAACAACCAGTGCCGCATGAATATAGGGTTCCTTGCCGAACCGTGGTCTGGACACTCGCGAGGGGAGTTTGTTGGTTCAAGTCGCAAGCGATGGGATTGATGTTAATACAATCTCGCTGGCTCGTATCTGGACAGCATAAAACCGTCGTGTTGGCTGCGAGGACGATGCAATTGGTACCCGTAAGACAGTAGAAGATATCAGGAGCAGGGGGGTCGCAATGGTGGTAACCGATATCCCTTTCGGCCATCATGTCTGCCTTGTTTGCTGGTATTACCTGAGTACTTTAACTTTGTAAACGCACGTTTGGTGCCTAGAATATGACCTAGAAAAAGTGTTGAGGAGTTGAAAAACTGAAGGAGAAAGTTTGAGAGGTTTGCAAAGACGTTAATGCTGGCTACTGACCAAGTGGAGGGCTACGTATTGAAGTGTAACAAGTGAGATGACAGTGCTAGGTTGAATTTCCTTCCCCGGTGCGCAGTTTTTTTTTTTTTTTTCGAGCGTCTCAATCCGTAAATTTCACAATGGGTGATAGACTGCCAACCTTGGTTATGTTATCCCAATGGTCCCTGAACCTAGCAAACTTGCAAAGAATGGATCCTAATTGTCTACATGTTTGCATGGGTCACATAGTATTTTTAAATGTTATTTTAAACATACCTACATTACCCTGGCCAAATGGGGTCCTCGGTGGAATTTTCCATGCTCGAATCGTATACTACGTCGCTTGGATATCCCCTTAGCATGTCTGCCTAGGTGGCTTCACATGCCTAGCATTCTGCTACTGATAGAACAAAAGCTACTAGCTAATATGAGAAATGTATCCGAAGTGTCAGGTACCTACCTAGGTATATATACCCATTTTTTACAGCCATATCTTCCTGTCTCACTAAAGAAACGTGAAGCACTCAGTGAAGCATTTCATATATACGCATTTCTTTATCGATAAAAGAACTTTGGCGTTGAAAGATACCTATGTACTTGGGTATGTAATTGTAATAATTACTAAGGCAGAAAAAATAATATGGTACGTACCTACCTAGTATCTAGACTTCTGATTTGGTCTAAGCTTCGATCTTAGATAGAAAACTTAGAGCTCTGTGGGGTTTAGATTGGAGATCTAACCAAATGAGGATATTACCTAGGAAGGGAGGGGAAAAGAAGGGAAAAATAAGGAAAGACCGATAAATATCCGGTACAGTATTGTAACCTCCAATTGTTTGGCAGTTTCCCAATTAGATGGAGCCTATGGTCGAAATAGTGGACGAACTACGTGCCTCCCCACGCACGCAACCCACGGCAAAAAAAAAGGAAGAAAAAAATTAATTTGGCCCAGTCCGTCCGGTCCTGTCTTAGTCGCTCGACCTAAACTTTCATACACCCAAGACTTCGATACCATGGTATTTCTAAAATCTAACAAAAATTATTCCGTCGCCACCCAAGTTTCTTCCGTCTCTAACAAAATCTCTAACACATTGTTCTCTTAACCTCGTCATATTCGTCATTGTTCTCATTTACCCATTATTATATCATCGATCCTTGCCCCTTGTTCTTTCCCTTACTCGGACCTAGATCTTTCTCCCCGTCCGTCTTAGTCCGCCCTCGATACCCGATTACGTTAGCGTGCGCCGCGTCCTACAGAGGTTACCGCAGAGGTTACCACCAAGGTTACAGGTATAGAAGGTAATCACAGTAATACCTCCTACATACAAGTAGGTACATACCATATTATTATTGTAGTACTGCAGCATTGCAGTATTGCAGGCGCTGCCCACTGCCCACTTCGTACCTACCTTCTCCGAACCCGTCTAAACAAAATCTCCAAATCACAATCGCATCCAGCATTTCTCCACCACAACTCTAATAAACCTTCCTACATTTTATCCATCACCCACTTCTATTCTACATACCAATCTACAAATCTCTTCCTGAAGAACACTTTCCATCCCCGCCATCCACTTAAAAAAGTAAATCACCTTTCCCATCTTCCATCTCCCCTCTCTACCTTTACCTGACACCATCTATCATCGACTTAAGTTCGATTCCCTCCTCCCACCTCCATCCGGACTGTTTTTTTTTTGCTTTGTCCCTCGTGAAACACAACGCCTCATCCCAATATTTTGTCACGCCACTGAAGCCGACACAGAGTCGTTAGGTTTCGCTCAACCGTATAAGTCGTTCGTGGAATAAGTAATATCTCCAATAAGAGGTAGCTTTTTCGTTATTGAGCGCCCCTCTTCTTGACCTTGTCGACAAGATCGCTTCTACCTAATCAAGCGCGCAAATTTCTTCGCAACCCAGCGCAACCATGGCGACAAACGGCAACGTCACCCATACCGACCAATTCTCTGCAGCCCCTACTGCCACAGCTACCGGAAACCCTGCTCCTCCTGCCGACCAGACAAGTACAACCAGCTCTAACAACAACCTTGGAAAGGATGAGGTCGCCTGGTTTTTCGTCGAGCAGTACTATACCACCCTTAGCAAAAACCCCGAGAAGCTTCACGTAAGTCTTTAAACATATACTAAATTTAACAAAACGATATTTACTAATTACCCGTTTAGCTATTCTATGGAAAGCGCTCTCAGTTCGTCTACGGTCTTGAGGCGGAGGTCGCCAACGTTTCCGTCGGCAGACAGGTATGTTTTGCTAATAAATTCCACCATGGCTATTTTTGGTCTCGTATTAATACGCTTTGTATAGAACATCCAGGAGCGCATCAAGCAGCTAGATTTCCAAGACTGCAAGGTCCGTGTCTCCAATGTCGACTCTCAGGCTTCGTACGACAATATCGTCATTCAAGTTATTGGCGAGACCTCCAACAAAGCTGGCGACCCCAAGAAGTTTGTGCAGACTTTTGTCCTGGCCCAGCAGCCATCAGGATACTTCGTCTTGAACGACATTCTCCGATACATAGACGAGGAAGGTGACGAAGAGCCGGCTGAGACTGCCCAGGAGGAGCAAGCAGAGCCTGCGACCCAGGCTGTCCCGGCAGCCAAGGAAGAGCCAGAAGCACAGCCTGCAGCACCTGCCGAGAAGCCTGCGTCGTTGGATGCTGGCGTCGTCGATAAGAAGTTGGAGGAAGTGAGCGCGACTCCCGAAGAAAGCGCTCCGACCAACGGTGATGTACCGGCTGAGACAGCCGCCAGTGAGCCCCCGGCAGCTCCAGAGCCTGCGAAGGAGCCTGAACCCAAGGCTGCCCCCAATCCTGAGGAGACTGCTCAGGAAATCGCAGAAGAAGACACCAAGGAGCCCGAGAAGCCTGCTGACCCAAGCCCAACACCCGTACAAGCACGCCAGCCTCCGGCAAACGCCACAGCTGCGCCTGCGGCTCCCGCTCCAGCTCAGCCAGCCAAGCCTATGACTTGGGCAAGCCGAGTAGCTGCCGGTGCTGGTCCCCGACCCGTGGTTCCTCTCCCGAAGGCTGCAACCCCCGCAACTCCTGCAGCAGCGCCGCAATCGCGCCCGGCCGTTTCCACCCAGCCAGCAACATCTCAAGCCCCCGCTCCGTCACAAAACTCTGAGGCCGCAACACCCGCCACACCTGCTAAAGAGACATCTACAGAGTGGCAGACGGCCGGCGGCGACTCGAAGCGACAGAACAGACCCCAGTCGATTTCCGGACCCCAAACTGACAAGGATGGCACTATGGGATATGTTAAATACGTCACAGAGAAGGTGGATAAAGAGGAGCTAAGGGCAGCATTGGCACAGCACGGCGAATTAGTCTACTTGGATATCAACCGTCAAAAGGTAAGTCGCGGTAATATATTTAATTGTGGTGTATATTCTGACATTCTATAGAACTGTGCGTTCGTCGAATTCGCCACTCACGCTGGGTACCAAGCTGCTGTGGCTGCGAACCCACACGTGGTTAACGGAGAGAGCATCGTTGTGGAGCCCCGCCGTCCTAAAGCAGGTGCTTATGGCGGTAGTAACTACAATTCAGGGCGGGGAAATCTACAGAACCGCCCGGGAGGCCGTGGAGGATTTGAAGGCCGGTCTGGCAGCCAGGGTGGACGAGGGAACTTTGGAGGACAGGGCCGTGGCAGGGGTGGTGGCGGTGCGCCTCGAGGCCGAGGTACCTCTCAAGCTACGAATGCGTGAGCATCTTAGTCATAGTACGAGGTCTTACGGATTTAAGTAGGTACGGGGCGTATGTGAACTCGAAACTCCTAGGAAACGGGAAGTCGTCGCTGCCATGCCTCGGAAAGCGTTAGACGCAGGATTTTGGAGTTTAGAGGTGGGGTGGTTTATGACTTGGACCCGAGTCCATGTGGACGTCTCTTAGGGGTGTCTTCGAGTCGGGTTTAATTTGAGCACGCATATATCATTGCACGGTCATCCCTTTAGCTAATGGTCCTCTCTTCTGCTCGGAGAGGGGGTTTGTACATTGATGGACGGCTGGAAAAGTTGGCATTCATCTGCATGGGAGGAGTGAATGGGTGATATTGGGAAATTCAAGGGCCAGACTTGTACAGTTGTACAATAGGGGCAAAGTGAAAAGAATTTTTTTTGAAGACTATGTGTACTACCTAGTGTAATGCTATGACTGGACGACTGGTGTTAATACCTCTTAATTTTGCGCCCTTCAGAGTGACTTATTGGCATCAGCCTTGGCAATGGATGCATTTGCGCGTCGAGAAATTTCTATCTAGACGGATTCCGTTATTAGATGCCCCTTTAGAAAATTTCTAGTTAATAAGGACTGGTAATAATTCCAGGATTCATTTACTCGAGTTTGAAATTAAGTGTCTTGTACAAAGGCATGCAGTACGGTTTCACGATGGCCAATTCAAAGGGGTAACTCTCTCAGTTTGATGATAGGCGGATAATCCCCAAGGAAAAGCTGTCAGAATGAAGGTAAGATCTAGATCAGCCAAGATAGATCGCGTGTAGCTTGGACACCCAAAGATTTTTAACCCTTCCCGTCTGGTTGCATACGGCAATAACGCAGGTTGCCGAAATTAGGATAGATTCGCGGATCCGCTGGGCCTCCTTTGTCTTTCCCTCGAGGGCGCGTATACGCGTTATGGCTGCAGCCATTTCGTCATATCGGAACGCCATCTCCCAGGGACATCGAAGCTTAAACCCCGGCTTTAGGTTAGGCTCCCATGTAGGTATTGTTGGTTCAGGCAGCTCTGTCATATAGAGGGCTCGGGGTCCGTCATATATCACAACCTTGGGCTGCGTTTGGCTTGTGAGTACCTTAAGCGCGCAATGAGGGATAATGGAGCAGAATCTAAGTTAATACTTAGAGATAATCAAAGTTTAGAAGAAGATATGGGCCTAGTGTTATTGGTTTTATGATATTTGAATAGTAACGCATAGATTTGAATTACACACTTTGTTCCAAGATGTGCAACTATCTTGTAAATGCTTTCATAGTATGCCACTTGAATAAACGATACAACACTTTAACTCTATAATAATACGTCTTTCCTAAAATAATAAGTAACATAAGTAGACGGATATATGATTGCAAGAGACGAGTTCCAATAACGAGTTCCAGCCAGGAGATAGAATCATGAGTATAAATGTGTGATAAATCTCCTGCTGGTAATCGAACAATGCTATATCTTATGAGATACATAAAACTAATCCTAGCAGATATGCATGAAAAGTTCAGACTGCTACCTAGGTAGTCAAGTCGAGACTCGGTACGACCTGGTTGCCCCGTACGCCGAAACGCCAGACCTATGCATCATCTTCCCATCCCTCGGAACCCGTAGAGTACCTAACAATGCAAGAGTCTATCAATGCTTATATCAATAGACATATACCTCGAAGAACGATAGTCTTTCTTATAACTCGGCCATCTCAGTTTCTACCGTCCTCGTCTCCTTAGCAAGATCATCTACGACATCGTCCATCTGGCTGTTAGCACCGTCGATGTCCTCGAAGACTTTCTGCAAAAGCGCCATGAGGGACTGCATCTCTGCGCGCTGCTTCTGGATGTCGCTAAATAACTTTGCGTTATGCGCTTGTACTGTTTGCAGCTTGGCGTTGAGTTGGGATTGCTGCTGCGCAAGGTGAGGCGCTAGATGCGCGGCCAGAATTTGGTCAGGGGGGAGCATATGCGGTCTTTGGAAAATTAGCCGACAATTCTATATATGGGAATGCAGATCCACGGAAGGGCCGAAAAATAAAATTAAAAAAAGGAAAAGGAGTAAGGAGTGTAGAAGAAACAAAACGTAAGAAGAACGTGAAATAAAAAGAACACAGAAAAAAGAAAACGTACAACACCGGGGATTCGCTGGTCGTCACCGACCCAACTACTAGTCCGGCGGTATGCAGCTTATCTATGGGAGAGCGGACGGGATCCCGAGTTTTCTGCATCCTATGGTCGTACGTGGAAGAGTGTAGTTCAATTACAGCTTATATGCACAACAAAACAAGTCAAAACGTATTCAGTCAGTCAAACGAATCCAAACTTACGGAATGGGCGCTTCTGATCCAACCACACCGGCTTCGTCCCTTCTGCGCTCAGCCTCGCTCACCAGGCTCTCGAGCTCGTTAAGCTTAGCTACCACGTTGCGGCTCTGCAGTACGGAATCGAATTCTTTCTGTCGGAAGATGGTAAGTATTTATTCGCAACTCCTTTTTTTTGGTGCCCTCCTTTTTTTTTTTTTTTTTTCTTTTTTTCTTTTTTTTTCTTGGTATTTGCGCAACAACTCGGGGGATATTTTCGTTGCCCCGCGCGCAGCAAAGTAGGCAAATAAACAAACACCACCAATCCCAATCCCAATTCCAACACCCAACACCCAACACTCATCACCATCACCATTACCACCATCATAAAATAAAAAATAAAAACATAGCAGCGCAAAAAAACTCACCTTACATAGCGCCCCCAGCCGGTCCACCATCTGCTTCTGGACGGCGCGCAGCACGGCGGGCGCCTGCGCCGCGATGGTCGGGTAGCAGGCGGCGAAGTTATCCCAGCTGATCTTGGACAGCGTATGCGACAAGCTCGAGTCCAGCACCTCCTGGAACCGCGACGCCCTCGGCCCCGGCGTCAGCGCCGTGTGTCGCGCCGGTAGCGGCGGGGATGCCGCGACCGCCCCCGTCTGCGATGTAGTAGTAGTAGTAGTAGTACTTGCTTCTGCCATTGCTGTTGCTGTCGTGTGTTTTGTAGTTTAGTCGGAGATACAATTTGCCCTGCTACTTTGACTATAGATTGGCGCGTCGAAGTGTAATGATATATGATTGGTTCCTACGTCGATGGAGGGCTGGGAATTGGATCACATGAAAATAATTGATAAATACGATAATAGTAACTTTAAAAGATAATACTGATTAGATATGCGCGATTCTGTCCGTGAACCGCGATTTTAGATTGCGGGAGCTTATCGATACGTCGCGACCGCACGTGGGTGTAACAACCGCTCTCCCTCTAACAATTAAACGGTCCACAGGATGTTCTACCCCAAGAATCAGCATTCGCGACAAAATCATAGTGTCCATCAATGGTTTTTTTAACTTTAAATCTATCTACGGCTTCCCCCCCTTTCCCTAAAAAGGTCTTATAAACGACGGGAGTCCATTCATTCTATTCGAGGTCATACATATTATCATTCTGTGATGTTCATCCACACAGTACAGTACACTAACACATAAAATGGAATAATGGATTTGGATATCGTGGGATACCATGCAAAACATATCCCGCACTATCATGAGTTCCAATTCTCTCCAAACGTCATTATCTTTTGAGGGCAGGAACCTGCCAATATATGCTGTCCCTTGAAATACATACATTTTCGTGGACCAAATGAACCATCAAAGCAGACGCCGAAACTCCGAACAATGAGTGTAAGAAGAGATCATAAAGACCCGCCAAGACTTTAATCGAAATCGACGGTGTCTGTAGGTCTTTGGTCTCGTCGCTCCTGGCGTCTCCTTCGTCTTCGGTCCGCTGCTGATGGAGCTATCGAATCGGATGGGCCTGCCGGCGAAGGAGTAATAGCGCTCCATGTCGCACGACTTGCCGCCGGAGTCTCTAAACTGGAGACGGTTGGTGCGCCTAGTGGTCCGCCAGAAGGTCCCGGTTGACCAGAGTAGTAGGCTGAATCCTTTCCCCCACGTCTTCCAGTCATAACAGGCGTCGGTGGAGACATCGATTCAGAAATTAACCCCTCCGCTGCAGCTTCTTCTGCGGTTCTGTGTGAACTTGAATCGCGTCGGTATCGTTGACGGCTGGGAGGCGCTTCGCTCTCCGAGAAAGTGCTGATAGAATCAGATCGACCCCTACGTTGGCTCTCCGCCGCCGCCGCTTCTTCTTGTGTAATACGGCGTAATGTGATGTTCCTGTCTCGGTCATCGTGATATTTTACTTTTACGCTTACCGGCTGACTAGAAACTTGGCTACGATCTCTCCGACGATGTTCCTCTTCTTCTGCGGCCAGACCCGCAGCGCTAGCAGCCGCCGCCATAGCAGCTTCTTCAGCTTCTCTACGACGACGGGAATCATCTCGCCTATATGTCCCATTTCCAGCGGATGAGTAAGACTCGGTGCCAGATCCGGGACGTAGAGGATGAAGGACTCCGTGAGGGTCTGGTGGCATAGACGGCATAGAAACAGAATCGGTGATAACACTCTTGGATCTCGACCTTGACCGGGAGTGCGAGTGTGACTGCGAGCGTGAGTGTGAGTGTGAATGCGGCTGTGAATGCGGCTGCGAACGCGGTTGCGAATTTGAATGGGAGCCAGGAGCAGAAACTGGCACTGGCACTGGCACTGGAGGTGCGCCTCTTCGCGCACCAAGGGGTGGCATCGGTGGACCAGTGATA
The DNA here is from genome assembly GCA_037126485.1 of Daldinia eschscholtzii. NCBI lineage: Eukaryota > Fungi > Ascomycota > Sordariomycetes > Xylariales > Hypoxylaceae > Daldinia > Daldinia eschscholtzii. The sequence continues at coordinate 1,557,920 of JBANMG010000005.1, forward strand.
CTTGTTCCCGGAGGACGATCTTCAAGCATTGACGATTCTGTTTCGTATGTCAAGGTTGTGGCTGTCGGAGCTGTTGGTGGTACGCGGCGTCGGTTTGATTTTGTCGGGGTACTATATCCGTCACCTGTGTATTTTGGCCCGCGATGTCCACCTCGTCTTTCGTCCTCCATTTTTCGGCGTTCCTCTTCTGTTTGGTCGTCTCCTCTCATCTTCTTGGCCAACCAGCCTAATCCAATAGCAGCAAGAATGCCTTTCCCTGCTTTGCTCTCCTCGTCGTCGATAGGCCGCCTTGACGGGCTCACGTATGATGAATAATCCGAAATGTAACTGCTCTCTGTGATCGGTGGTCGAGGATGAGATGCCCGGGGCGTCATAGGCTCAGTACCACCACTTAGAACTGTAGTAGGAGCGGGGTGGCCAGGGCCTGGCAGTAGTGGAGTATGCGGTCTTGGGCGGGCGTGGAGCTCTGTTCGATCCTCACTGAACTCGCTCTCGGTATACCCGTCAGTAGCACTCTTCCGGACTCGGCTTGGTCGGCTAAACCGACTAGGAGTGTCGGTCTCGACAGCTGAGTATTCCTCGTCGTTATATCTCCGCTTTTCTCTTTTATCTCGGGCACCTTTAATCAACGATCTGGCCCCGAAAAACCCAGCCAAGGCAACCAGCCAATTCGATACGCCTCCTTCGTGGCGACTAGTCCTACCAGAGGTCTTTTCATCCTCGAAGTAACTCGCAGATTCTCTCTGAGATGGTACCACCTCAGGTGGACGACTTCGTGGTTGCGATATGCTAGTACTTTGCTCCTCATCCATCTCGCGGTGTTTTCTCCCTCGCAAAAGCGCCCAGAGACCAGCGCCCGCGACCAGCGGACCCAACCATCCTGTTCCCCGTCCAGATGTGCGTCCAGACGTGCGTCCCGATTGCGTATATCCGGCCTCGGAAGGCCCAACGTAACTGATGTCTTCTCGATCGCGGTTGCTTTCGTGGCGCCAACTAAGGATGAAGTATACCAGTAACAAGAATGCCATCCACACAGCGTACAAAACGAAGGTGAATAAGGGAGATCCATAGAGCGTAAGTCCGAGGGGGATTTGAACGATTCCCAAGATGGCGATAGCTCGTCCTAGCCAGCGATGAAGCATAAGTCTGAACGACTTCCTTCGGATATTCTTCACTATGCGCCCTCCAATGATTTGGACTAGAATCATGACGTATATAGCAAGTCCGATTCCATGATGGGGATTCGTTAAGCTTCGATTCGGGCCTACGGCGAACCATCCCAGCACAAATACGACCGTACTGAGACCAACAGCGAGAATATTTAGGTATGCGTGTAGACGGATAAGAGAGCCATACGGCCTAAATCGCGCGTACATAACAGCAGCTGGTACGACGAAGAGGAATGTTATGACAGCAAGAATACCATGACCCGTTACCAATTGGTGATACTGTTCTACTGTTGCAAAGCGGTTGCCCATGCCTAGAAGGTCAGATTCAGATACTCATAAAGGTGGTGGGCATTGACTTACCATTGAATCGCATGGTCTCGAAGTTGAGCCCGGCCAGGTTTGGTAGTAGGAAAGTATTCTTGGTGAAGTCCCAAGTGCCATCTCCGACCACCATCGTGTCCGACGCATAGGTCGCCGACCCGGGCGCTGATAGCGTATCGGCCGACGCCATGACGGCAGAAGTGCTCGTCGGCGAATAGTTCGATTAACGAACCTAGAGGCGTTACGAGGAGAAACCGGGGGGAATGCGGGATGATAGATTCTTAAAAGTCCGGAATGTAGGGTAAGTAACTATCCACTATGCCGAAATGGATATTTCGAACTTGGGTATCAAGCGGTGAGTTCCAGCGGTATGTGAATAATTAAAATTAGTTTTTACTCTTTCCATATGTTTGTCTCGAAGGCCCCAAAAAGGCACTTCAAGCCAAAAATTGAAAGGAAAGGAAAGGAAAGGAAAGGAAAAAAAAACTTGATATTCGTGAAGAGGAAACTAATCATGAGAAAAGAGACATCTTGCGAGGTTGGACGGCTTTAGTGACCTGGCACTGCAGATAACTATGCAAATTATTTGTTGGCAGGGATTCGGGGAAGCTCCCGCCTTTCAGCTTAGGCCTGCGTTGTTTTCACCGTCGGGTTGCGGGGTGACGAGCGGAAACCCCTGTCATTCCTTTCCTTCCCAATCCCAAGTTTTTTGAGTGTGTTAGTCCCCACTTTGGCTTGCTTGGTAACGGTAACAACCTAGCCTAGAAGGCTTAGCAGCACGATTATGTACATTACATATAATGCCCTACATACATGTACATGATACTAAGGTAGTAGTACTATTGAAAGTTTATATAAATTGTCCGATATCGATCTAAGCCGGCCAAGGTACGTATATTCAATAGGAGGTACATAATCTTATCTCTAGCTTTCATACGGGACAGCGGGCTAGAAATATACCGTTTCATAGTTACCTAATACCCGACTTTACAAGCAAGACCCACTATGCCAGCCCGCCAGCCCGCCTGCCCGCACAGCTCGGCCCAACTAGAGAATTATCAGGTACCCGAAGAGATCCAATCCAGATCACCAGTTTACAAGGTCCCACGTGGAACCGAACCTAACCATCTTGTTCAAAGCACGATTTGTGTCACTTGCAATTGTTCTCCTTAACCCCCCTTTGACCTACTGGCAATATGTTCCTTTTACACAAATATTTCTCAACTTTCTATCCATAGCTTTACCATAGCTAGGAACCATGTCCACGGTCCGGTTACCGTTCCTCTATCCGCATTTATTCCGGGCAGCCCGCTTTGGTGAATCTACAGCTCACGGAGCGAAGATCCGATGTCGCAAGTCTCCGAACCATAACCCACGCCGCATGGTGGCATTTTCTTCCTCCACCCCGTCAAGACAAGCGGTCTTCGAGAGACATGGTAAGGCCGTAGAGCCATTGCCTGTTACGCCCGATGTCGTAACCCTTCCAGCACCAGGTGCGGATCCCGCGAAAGTGTCGAGCTTCCCGAATGCGCAGTCGTCCGCTAAGGAGGATGCAAATAAGGGGAAACAGGCGACGCAAGAATCTCAAGCTCCAGCGGAGAAAGTAACAAAGGAACCAGAAAAGATCAGACCTACTCCTCCTGGAGCGTCTGCAGCTTCCGGCTCTTCGTCTTCCAGCCCTCAGCAAGCTGCGGCGGAGGCCAAGATGCAAGAAAGTGGTCCGATGGAAGCAGTTTTGCACATGCCACCGCCCGAAGCATTTCACCACCCCCATCTCTCAACGCCGCCCTATGTTCATCATTTTGACACTTATACCCTTGTAAAGCAGCTAGAAGAGGGTGGATATAGCAAGGCGCAGGCTACTACGGTTATGAAAGCTATTAGAGGACTACTAGCAAAGAATCTAGATTTCGCTCAAGATGGGCTGGTGAGCAAAAGTGACGTCGATAACGTAAGGCGCAAGTTTCCAACTGGATTTCAATATCGACAGCTAATAGACCCTTAATAGGAAACGTATTTATTCCGTGCTGCTTGCTCGGAACTCAGCGCCGAGGTCAAGAACAACAGGAGAGCTGCTGACGAGACGATGCGACAGCAGCGTACTCAGTTGCAACACGAAGTCGATATTTTGACCCAACGAATGACACAGGATCTCATGACACTAAAAGATGACGTTAAGGGCATGTTCAACGACCGCCGAATGAACGTGAGAGAAGAACAGAGAACGATGGAGAGCGCTGTTAGTACCCCCGCTATCTAGAGCTTGCTGCTACACTCGCTAATTGTCTTGTAAAGATCCAACAGCTCAACCTGAAAATTAGTGTGACTCTCAACAGCGACTCCAGGTCGGATATTGAAGGACTACGCTGGGTGCTCATTCGTCGTTCGGTTCTAGGTATAATTTTCATGGCGGTACTCACTCTCGGGACTCTGCGTTACGCGACATATGTCAAGCACGAGAGGCAAAGGGAAGCAGAAGAAAAAGCTCGGCATGCTGAGAGGCTTAGGAATAGTCTAGGAAGGGAAGATCATGCTCCCCCTTTCGACGCAGCAGAAATTCTGGCGGCAAATTAAAACTTGATACCCGTGGGAATAGACAGCGGTAACAAAAGTAATATGATTTCTTCCAACCTAGACCAATTGTCACAAATTATGTACCTAGCAATTTCCGAACTTAACTAGGTGAAAGTACACGTAGGTTATAAACTCCCGCGGCCTATTAATCAAGTCCAGCCATCCTAAACGCCTTTGCGTAACCTAATGAATAATAAAGTACTAGGTAGTCAATGCTGATTGCCCATGTTCATGAATTCTAATCCCTGTCATTCTGAGCGGCCGAGTCTCTTTCTGCGGCTTTCCTGAGTCTTTCCTCTTGCCTTTTCCAATGACTTCCCTCTTCATAATCTTTACTTATTTTCAACGCGTTTCGTAACCGCTCGCTCTCCTTGATCTTTGCATCGGCTAGTTCGTGAACCTGGTGGGCCTTTAGGGGCTTCCTCGGTGCGGCACTCCTATCGCGCTTATTCATATTTGCTTGTAGTTCCTTTCGTAAGGCATCGCAGCGTTTATCGATCTCATCTTCGTCGACTCTGCATATATCGGTATTAGTCGGGGAACGAGTTAAAAAGCATATTGCGTGCACAATTGGCTAGACATACCCTTCGTCTTCAAGCTGATCGCGCAATTCAAAGACCTTTACTTCGACTTCGCGCTTGCGATCGTGTTCGAGGATCTCCTTGTCTGGCTGCCGTTGCCTATGTTTTAAGCTATCGAGGTCTTTGGTGTTGTAGGGAGCGGCTCGATCGCGCGGCTTCAGGTGTGCTAGGTTTCGTTGAACATAGCCGGAAGTCCCGCTTCCTCGTGGTGTTGAAAGACCAACGTTATCCGACATGATTTCGTCGGGTATGTCAAGACAGATACAACCTGCCTAGGAATATACCAACGTAGACGGAGATGATTGATTGAAGAATACCTAGGTACGGTAGGTACGTACATAAGGTACCTGAAGCTTGGTAGAACCAAAAGAAGGAAGGCGGTAAAGAGTGGCGTAAATAGAATGGGATTGGTGGGGTTCATTTACGGACCTAAAGTTTGGAACAGCTACCCTGAGGGTGCGTAACTTTGCCCCGCTGCCCCGCCATCCAGTCTGCAAGTATGAGTCTTAGTTATGAGTCGCAACCTTCTAGCATTAAACTGTCAAGCCGAACCTTCTAAAGATGATATAAATACCTAGGCCGCCGAGGTATACTTCTTAAATAGGCAGGCATTACTTGTGTATTCATTGCACTTAACCTCACCTTTCATTGCTCAAGTTTTATACTTGTCCAAAAAGTTTTACAAATCCAAATAGCTACGAAAAATATCCTTTTCTTAACAAGGATTTCATATTCCAACAAAGATAGACCATGCCTGCACCAACACCAACTACCGCACAGCCTCGTACCGCGTATACAAATCCGGCGCAGTATTTTCCCCCTATTACGAGAGATCATATAATCAACTGTTCATATGACTCCTGGTTTCCCAAGTGCGTAAACTCTGATTTTAACTAGGTCATATCTCATAACTAGTTAGAATATGTAACTTACAAGCCAGTAGATATCGCCTGTCATGCATCAAATCGCGTATAATCCCTCTCTCACCCGAGTTTATAGATTATATTCGCGAGGACGGCATTATCCTCGCCGATGATGACGGTGCTGAACCAGAGGACGACGAATGGGAATCAGCACCGTCAAGCTTCCGGCCACCCGTCGAAGAAGTTGACTCTGATTCTGATAGTGATGAGGACGAGGATGAGGAGCCGAGATTACCGCCAAACAAGAGATTCCCCGAGTTGCACCAGACTATCAAAGACAAGATCGCGGAACTGGGCGGCGCTGTGGCACCAAAGTTGAACTGGACCGCGCCGAAAGATGCGGCTTGGATATCGCCACACCAGAACACTATCAAGTGTACAAGTCCTAACGACATATATCTGCTATTGAAAAGCTCTAATTTCATCACTTACGACCTGGAACATGCTTTCGACGACTGCACGCCTACTAGCAACTCTTCTACCAGCAATGCGCCAGCTTTCAAGCCTGTGCTCGTTCTGCGCTCGTATTTTAATCCTCACACAGCTATGGAATTTCGCTGCTTCGTGAAGCATAGGAATCTGATAGGCATCTCGCAACGCGACCTGAACCATTACGAGTTCTTAAAGTCGCTGCGATCAGACATTGTCGCACGAATTACACAGCTGTTCAACCACAAATTACGGTACACGTTTCCAGATGGCAGCTTTACATTTGACGTGTACATACCCGAAGGAGAGGATGAGCCGCTTAGCAGGGCGCGACTTATCGATATTAACCCCTGGGCACCGCATACCGACAGCCTGCTCTTCGACTGGTGGGAGCTAATAGATATGGAAGTGCCCAGTCCGATGCTGGGGGTAGTCGGGGGCCAGGAAGAATCGGAGGCGACAGACACGGATGAGTCGTCGGACGATGACAATGACGATGACTTTGTACCGGAGCTACGTCTCGTCGAGAAGGAAGACTCGGCTGCGTTCAACTTTAGCTCTCCGCAGTACTCGGCGCACAAATTGCCAAAGGACGTTGTGGACGCGAGTCTGGCGGGAGAGGGTGGCATGAGGGACTTTGCGCGTAAGTGGAGGGAGATGACGGAGTATAGGGAGAATATGGCGAATTGGGAGATGAACGATAAGAAATAGGTTACTTGGGTATAGCGATACAAACGTTGGATAAAGGGTTTCTAGTGATACGTAATAGGCTTTTGTATTCAAACTGGCTCCCCCCACCACAGCGAATTTTACTCTTTGAGGTACTAATGTGCCAACTTCGTTATTTCATAGAATCGTGAACTAAACTCGAATCAAAACGCGAACCATGCAAGTATCCCCAATATCAATCTCTATGGGAGCCATATCATTCTTCATCTTTTACCCGGCACGAGAAAACAGCACTTTTATCGTTGGTAATATCTATCCGAGTCATCTAGGACACAACACAATAATACCCAAAAGCGCCCATTCCAAAAATTCCAGGCCTCTTGATTGAACTGAACTGAGAAAACAAACTTGGCTCGCTAAATTCCTCACATAACCACACAGCAATCTCCCAGCTTGTGGAAAAACTTGGACACCAAGCGCTCAAGCTCGTCGGGCTGCTCCTGCTGCTCTTGCTGATGGTGGTGGGGACGCTGTGGCCGGCCTCCCGGGTGGTGCTGCGGCTGTCCGTACCCGCCGTGCTGGGCGGGGGGCTGTGGGGGAAGCGGTGGGATTACGGCCTCGCCGCCTTGGAGGTTGACTTTTGTGTCGCGCGGGTAAGTATATGATATAAAAACACCGTAGATCTGCAATAGGAATGGAATTTGACGGGGATTTACGTACCGTAGATCCGGCCCGCGTTATCCTCCGTCGCGTACTGCAGTCCGAGCTCCCGGCACACCTGCTCGACGCGGGGCTTGAGCTTCTGCACGTGGTCGGTGCTGTGGTTGCCCTTGCCCACGATGCTATTGAGTCCTTCGCTTAGCGTTGGGGGGTTCTAACCGTCATATGGCTTCATTCTCCTCCCTTAATAAGGGGGGAAGTGGGGGGGGAAGCAAAAGGGGGGGGGATACGTACACGTGAAGATGGGTCTGCCCGTGCTCCTGGGCGTACCGGATCCTGCGCTCGAGGATCTCCTCGGCCTCCTCGACGAACTGGCCGTGGAGGTCGATGGTGTCCTCGGCGACGCGGCTGGGCGCGTTGTTCTCCCGGAAGATGTACTCGCTCGCCTGCCGGTTGTACTCCTCCATCTTGGCCGCGTGCCGCTTGCCCTCGTTGCTGAGCTCTTTCGCCGCGGCGCCGTCGCCGCGCTCGTACGCCTGGTGCGCCTACATGGTTGGGGGTTGGATTGTTAGTATAGTGTGTGTGTGTGTGCGTGTGTGTATATGTGGCGAACCCCGGTTATGGGATCCTTCGGTGGCATCTCGGTGGAAGGGAGGGGAGGATTTTGCTTATGTATGCTAGGTGTGTAGGTGAGGTAGGTAATAGAAGGTGAGAGAGGGGTTGGGCTAGGGAGGAGGAAGGGAAGTGAATGAATGGGAGGGGTGGGTGAGAATATAGGGCTGAAATGGGGGGTGTAAGGTAGGGTATATTGGAGTTAGATATGGATCTATGTAGTTAGTATATAAAGTAAAGTACATACTCGGTCGAAACAGCTGTTCCGCTTCGCGGCTTCCGCCCGCGCTAGGTCCCGGAGCCGGTCATATTCGGCTTCGGCGTCATTACTCGGACTATGGTTGAAGGCTGCAGACGGTGTTACCAATCGTATATTAGCTTATAAATGGATCTGACACTGAGATTGGGATTTTGGGGATATATATGATAATGATTGAAGCTTGACGTAGGGTGGTTGCGTCACTTGGGACTGCAGACAGGGGGCATAGAGAGATCTCTTGATTGAGATGGTGGTATACATATTCATGTAGTAGTAGTAGTTATGCATACGTACCTCCGCCTCCTAAGCGTGTCAGGGGAATGGACATTATGCTAGTTTGTGTATACCGCGGTGAGCCGGAAAGAAGATGATGCAATTAGGAGTTAAGAAGCTCGGTGTGTATAACTAGGCGGTCTAAGCTTTGGGGAGCACTTGCACGTTAACGGCGACGGCGCTTGGAGCCTCAAGTCCCCAAAGAAAATGAAAAGGGATAAATGATAACAATAATATTAATAGTAACTAGCAATAGGTAATTTACTTTTTGGGGACAGAAGCTTGATTTAGCTAGTGAGGCGAAGCAGGGCGTAGATGATCTGCAGCTCATCCGTTCTCAAGCTGGGCTACGTTACCGTCGGTGGCTGGAAAAGAGAGAAAAAAAAAAAAAAAAAAAGCTGGTTTTCTTGTGTTTTGCGTGCCGCGTAACTAAAAATTCACCCGAGACCTAATTCGCAGGACTCGTTAAAACTAGGAGCCATAGAAGAAAACAACTTGTACATTAACCACATGCCTTTCCTATACAAAGACAAGCTATGCATAAATATTTTAGTAACTCTTGGTATCTCTTGGTATTTTAAAAACTTGACCTATAGGCTTACTTTACGCGGGGAACTACATGCAGAAGACGGGTTTTCGTCAGGCTAAGGCTCATTTACTGCTTAAACTTCCTGCAGGATGGCTGAAGGATGGGTTGGCTCCGGCACTCCGTATGTATCAATCCGGTTGACCACAATGGCCCCCTTGGGGCAATATGGGGTGGCTCAGCTTAAAGGGAAATACAACCTCGAGATCGAAGAGGTGTAAAAGTTCAGACGCTGTTGGCTTCCAGAAGACTTCTTTGTTCATGCATTCAGGCATGATCCTTCTCAAACCCGGGGGGATCAGAACAGCCTCGTACTATGTACTGAAACCGATTGAAACTCGGAAGTATGCTACCATATGCGCATAGGCTGAACAGGTCAAGTTCAGCTGAGGCACTTCCAAGTAATATAACCGTGTGGATCTGCGTAGATGGGCTTATGACCACCCAAATTGTAGAATTTTACGCAGGCCTCATATTGTTGGTCACTTTTCAAGGCTGGATGGAGTTTTCTGTTTATATACCAAGGCAAGCTGAGCTGAGCTAAAACAAAGCTCCGCGCTTCTCTTGCAAGGATAGACTTGTACAAACACACGAAAAAAAAAAAAAAAACGAAGCCAAAATTCTCCGTCTCGGCCTAGACTCCGATTGAACACGAAAAAAACCGCTGAGCCAGAATAGCGTCATCTAGCCGCAATGGCGCAAAATTATAACCTGGCGACCTCGTGGCAATGGAGTAGGGACTGGGTTTGGGATGACTGGCCCGGGCTTCACCCAAGATTATTAGAGAATAGGGGAAATTGTTCCGAATGTGTAGTTCCCTAGGAGCTGGGACGAACGTTGGTGGGTGATAGCAAATGAGAGGTAGATAATTACACCTTGTCAGCCTACATGGTACTGACCTACACCGAGCCTCTTCTAGGTAGTTCAGTAGGAAGAAATACATAGATACCTAGGTAGTCAATGTAAAGGTAGTTAGACAAATAGGTAGTATCTTCAATCCAGTCATATCTAACTAGACAAAATCAATTATATGCTTATAGTTACACCTAACCCATATTCAATCTGTATAGGTAGTGAGCCACCACTGACTGGTAATGCTATTAATGACCAGAGCACCCAGAGATAGCATGAATATTTGTCCTTGAAAATTTTCATCATCGCAGCTATAAACAGACCATATAAATAAATGAAGGTACACAGCATATGGTTACTTTACCTACACGTATCTCACGTGTGAAATGGAGGGTTATTATGTGATTAAAGGTACTGTGTAATAGGTGGGCAAGACTTCGTATCGTACGAATGTACCACCTATTATTCCGATACAAGCAGACAACCTAGGTCGCCCCATATAACAGCTTAGTGTACCTGAGAAGCGATAACTCATCGATGCGAATTTGGGAAATTTTCTAACATGAACGGACCATGGGCGAATGTGGATTGGTGTCAGGGGGTTTTGTTACCTATCTATCTGATCAGATGGATCGACTTCTCGCGTGGTCGGCATGGTTCTAATCACCAGGTTGATTTTATATAACAGGTAGATAATGCTGGATATAAGGTAACAAATTATCGTCGTTTTGAAGTTTCAGAATGTCGAATCAAGGATATAATGATGCATTTTGAAACTTAAAATGATTCTACTGTTTAGAGGGGGCCTAAGCGCAATAATATGCCCCTTTTATACGTTGTATTCGTGGAGGAGTTGTGGTGATCTTAAGATATTTTACCTGTTTTATAAGATTATAAATCCCTACGCGATTTACAGATTACGTGCAATTCTTTGATCTTCCTACCAAGTAAATAAGTAAGTACCCATAATCTATAGAAGCTAAGCAAATGCTCTTATTTTTTTCCTCATTTATCGTGCATGGTTCAAGGCGGGTCTTTCTTTAAAATATTGCCATCAGGGCGACGGACTAACCGGGTTAAGCATAAGGCGTTTAGACGGTTTAGTTAACCGTTCTCCAATGAGCGATCCGCTAACGAATTTCTTGACGACGATATGAATTAAGAGATTAAGAGATTAGAACCTAGCAACGGCCTAGCGATTAATGAACCCTATTACTTACATAGTACTTCTCTGCTCTCTGTAGTATAAGAAGAATATCTACCTAGGTAGGTACCCAACGTCAATAGGTAACTAGCTCTTACGTATACTTGATCACGTTTCAGCCTATGAATCATCCGTACTATGTAGCATGTCAGATCATATTATGCACGTTGCTATTTACATCTTTTTTTCTTTGCGCGCAACCGACGATCTGGTGGAGTCAAACCCGCTTGTCTATGAGGATCCTGGGGAAACGGCTCGACTCCTATCTCGTATACTTCTTTCTAGAAGCGTTTACCTACCTAATGCAGCTCCTATCGGTTTTATCAGTTTCGTTTCGAAGCCGATCAGAAAGGCCGAGAACCCGTTCTTAGCTATCTTATGTACTTCCCAAGTGATCGCATTGCGCGTTTGTTCCAGCGCTCACGTAAGGCGTATTGGCGTTGCATATGCTACATTGTCCTACGGATGTGAAAGATGCATGTGTAATTCGAGATGGATGCCGCCTATTCGCTCCGAAGCCTGGCAGGCCTGCAGACGATGGGTGGCAGTGGACGGACCTGCAGTCAGGGTTAGGACAGGGGTTCGGGGCATCCTGATGTGCCATTGTAATCAACCTGGCCATTCAGCGACTGATATGAGTTGATATGCCGCTCTCGTTTCGTTAGGCAGGACAAGAACTGCGGAGAAAGAACCTATTTCTATGATCACGCTCAATTCTATCATTGGACAAATTGGACATTATGTTTTAAGTATGTGCTGCGGTAAGTCCGAGGCGTCTGGCAAGGCTGGATTTGCTGCTTTCTTTTCGATCAGCAATATTTTCTTATACAGTACACCAGCCACTGTATGCGAAGTGGTGGTAAAGAGTGGTTAAAGGTTGAATGAAGTTGGTAAATTTGTAGTTCTCTTCCCCCGTGTTTTCTTTCTGTGGCTTGTGTGTTTACCAGTCCCTCGGTCATCTCCAGACCTCCAGTGCTGATGAAATGCGTACCCGCTCCAATGGATAGAATATTGTTAATCTGACCAGCTGTTCGTTTTTTTGGTAATTTTGTTGCTGGATTTAGAATTATCAATACATCATCATCATGGTACTACCTCCTACTAACTAGGTAATCAATGAATGTACATATACAACCACCATATTAGGTACTCGATGCTGACGCGACCTTTGATACTCATATTTAGTGCGTGGCCTAGTTAATGTCTATACCTAGAACATTATACGCTATGTAGGTAGGTCCAGTATGGATGGCCGCCCTGTGGATGTCTGCATATGTACGTACATGTACATAATATATTCCAGGTCCACTATCTCTGTACTGCAGCGGCGTGGGCAAATTGCATCAGAACCTTACCTAAGTAAACGTTTCAAGAGTACATGGCTACAATATGGGATATGGGATTATAGATCCATAACTTTAGTAAGAATCAATATTTTATGCGGTATTAAACTTGCTCAGTACTTCGGTTTGCCAGTTACAAAATTATGCTGTATGGCATTATGACATCAACTCACGGTTGTCAAAGGGGAAATATTCGAGCGGTGCGCTCAAATGTACGGAAAGGTACTCGACTAATCATAAATAAGACAGTTAAAATTTTCAATATTAAACACTGAGCATCGACGTACCTAATCCATCTGCGATGCGCTGGGTAATAGGAGGTACCCACATACCCTCCATTGACTAGGGGTTATTAGGCTTAGCGTTGGCTTTGTTCCTCGCATAATCTGTGATTGATCTAACTATATTCAGTCATAGTCCCCTCTGATGCTGCCAGCCCCGGCGCGACTTTTACCACCCCATTTCCGAATTAATTCTCACCCTTTCGTTTTTCCCCTTCTCAAACCAATTCCTTTAGGACAGGGGCGTCCGGCAACAAACCACAGCTGCACTTTCAAAGGCAAAGGTGCTCCACTTGGTCATCCATCTCGCCCCGTCACAATCTCTCGCGACCACCCTTTTTTTCTACTCTTCCCTTCCACTGTCAGCTTTTCTCATCATATTCGCCGTTCCTTTCCTTCGGCGAATTTATCTCCATTTCTTATCTATCGTGTGTCTCTTCGTCAATCCAATTGACTTTTTTCGGTATGTTTGTCTTCATGTCTATCTAACGCCATTCATTACAAATCAAATACGCGAAGCCTTCATCTACAACTGCCCTTAACCCGGCGCAAGCGCTTGTCTGGTCTTGACTTTTTCTGCGCCTTTGGATGTAAAGGCAGCCAGTCTAGTCTTCTACCGCTTGGGCTATTCGTTTCTATCATTTCTACTATTATCCCTTACTGACATCCTTGCTTTTAATATATAGTCACCACTCGACGTTAGAGTGCTTTCGCGATAGACGCCGAGTTTACATTCGTTATAACAATTTAGCCTAGACTCCTTTAATCAGTCAAGATGGGTTGCGGAATGAGTACGGAGGAGAAGGAGGGCAAGGCCCGCAATGAGGAGATTGAGAATCAGCTCAAGCGTGATAAGATGATGCAGCGCAACGAGATCAAGATGCTTCTTCTGGGTGAGTACTAAGGAACTTCCCTTCAAGCCATTAGCCGCGGCAATCGATCTAACAGTCAAAGGTGCTGGTGAATCTGGAAAGTCGACCATCTTGAAGCAGATGAAGATTATCAACGAGGGTGGTTACTCGCGCGATGAACGAGAATCATTCAAGGAAATCATCTTCAGCAACACTGTCCAATCCATGCGCGTCATTCTCGAGGCTATGGAGTCGCTAGAGCTTCCATTGGAAGATCAGCGAATGGAGTACCACGTTCAAACCATCTTCATGCAACCAGCTCAAATCGAGGGTGACGTTTTACCTCCCGAGGTTGGCAACGCCATTGAGGCTCTCTGGAAAGACCGTGGTGTCCAAGACTGTTTCAAGCGGTCGCGTGAGTATCAATTGAACGATTCGGCTAGATAGTATGTCCATGTTTACTCGCCCCCCTGACTGTGGATCATCTAACCATCGTAGTTACTTCGACAACATTGCCCGTATCGCTGCGCCTGACTACATGCCTAATGATCAGGATGTCCTTCGATCTCGTGTCAAGACAACCGGTATCACGGAGACAACCTTCATCATCGGCGATCTGACTTACCGGATGTTCGACGTTGGTGGTCAGCGATCAGAACGTAAGAAGTGGATTCACTGCTTCGAGAATGTCACCACCATTCTCTTCTTAGTTGCCATCTCCGAGTACGATCAATTACTTTTTGAAGATGAAACTGTCAACCGTATGCAAGAAGCATTGACACTATTCGACTCGATCTGCAACTCCCGGTGGTTCATCAAGACTTCTATCATTCTTTTCCTGAACAAGATCGATCGATTCAAGGAGAAGCTTCCCGTCAGCCCGATGAAGAACTACTTCCCCGACTACGAGGGTGGCGATGATTACGCTGCCGCCTGTGACTACATCCTTAACCGATTTGTCAGCCTGAACCAACACGAAACGAAGCAGATCTACACACATTTCACATGTGCAACAGATACAACCCAGATCCGTTTCGTCATGGCTGCTGTCAATGGTATGTACTAGGATTTTTTACTTTCAACCAATAAGATCTGTACTAACTGTATTAAAGATATAATTATCCAAGAGAACCTACGTCTATGCGGTCTTATTTGATCGAGAATAAGAAACCGTCAGGAAAGACGAAATCTATGATAGAGCACCAGCTTACCCTATACCCCCTCCCGTACCGCATACTCGACAGCTGCCAGTAATGCTATATATCTGGCTAACGACTTGACCTGCGCCCTCACCATGAACTGGCCAACGATCTCCTTCCATGTGTTTGTTTTGCGCCCGTTTTCGTCTCACATACTCCTTTTTATACTCTTTGGTACGGCCGCTGTCGGTCTTGCGCGAAGATTCAGGACACCGTTGATCGTACGATCCGGAAGTCGTGACAGAAAGGAGGACGTTTGCAATCTAAAGTCACGGCGGATTACATACCTTGTTTAATAACGAATTCGCGATTACGCCGGTTCCTTTCCATTTTCTTTATTTTTCTCTTTTTTTAATCTAAGGCGTAATGAGTGCCTTAGTGGATTGGCTGAAATTCAGCCAGGAGGTGGATCGTAGGCAGTTGCCTCTTTACACTCAGTAAGGAGAGGATGACTGATGAAGCTATACCAATAAGGGGGGAAAAGCGTGGAAAGGCAGACCCTGAACAATCGGTTGGATCTGTATAAAGATCAATAAAAGCCCATCCCATTATTCTAATCTGTATACCCTCTGAGAGCTGTTGTCTAGCAGTTGGCGTTCAATGAATTGAGTGGCTATAGATCGCGTCACGTTAACTAGGTGGCATTTAATTGTACAGTACAAAAGATTTTGTTATGATGTTATTAGTGATGTTTTTTTTATAAATGTTTGAATTATTAAGTATCGAACGTGATGTGATGGTGTATCTATCTGTATTATAACCGTTCATGTTCATTCTCGACTAAGTTACTGTGAGAAGCAGGTTAATATCTGGTAACACGCCAAACTAAGATAATAGCTTGGTTTGCTCAGATTCGAGAACGGCTGTTAATAATCTCTAGTATGTTCATCAGTTAGTTAATTTCTAAGCTTATTTTTAGACTCGACTTAATCAAGATATCGTCGTACAGAACGTCGCACCTACCTATTTATGTTTTGCATGCTGAACCCATGCCCAGGTACATAAATGTATATATTTTCAGGTCTGCCATACCTACACGTATGCACTTAACGTATTAGATTCGTAATCACCTTCCTAGCATAGCTCACACCTTCCACAGGTGTAATTTGCTGTCAGTTACATATGTACTAGATACCTTCCAATGCTCTTGCCTTCCGTTAGTTCTTTTCGGGTACTGTAGCATTGTACGTACCTTATGTAGGTAGTGATGGAGCATTTATAGGAGGTTTTCTATTGTTTTCATGAATCGCGCCTCCCTAACGAAGCCATACACCATAATGTAGACACACGGAATTGAGCAATTGCGGCAGTTGCAGTGGAGTTGAGCATCAAAAATGTCCATACCAGTTGTATCACCAGGTACATGCATATCCAATGCGGGGAGTGCTTGACACATAGGTAGGTACTATACCGGCAGTGGGGGCTTTTGTAAAATCATTTTAAAAATTCAAACTATTTTATTTTTTATAATTAAATTTTAAAGAAAATATACGTTTTAATTTTAAAATTATTTTAAAAATTGGAATTATTTTAAAAAATTAATTATTTTATATTTAAAAATTTTTAATTAATTTAAAAATAAATAAAATAAATTTAAATTTTAAAAAATTTAAAAAAACGAAAAAAATTAATTTTTAAATTTATAATTTTTACATTTATTATATAAATATATATAATTTATTTTATTATTTTTTTTTAATAAAATGTTTTTATAATTAAATTAATAAAACGAAAAAATTAATTTTATTAAATTAAATTTAAAATAAAAATTTAATTAATTTTAAATTTTATATTTTTTATATTAATTTTATATAATAAAAAAATTTAAAAAAAAAATTTTTTTAAAAATTTTTTTTTTTTAATTTTTTAATTAAATTAATTTTATTTTTTTTAAAAATAATTTTATAAATTTAAAATGATTTTATTAAATAAAATAGTTTTTAACTTTTAAAACGGTTTATTTTAAAAAAAAATACATATAAAATGTATTTGCCCCATTATTTAAAAATTTCAACCAATCATAGCTTTTAAAACCCAAAACCGTTCTATTCTATAAAACCATTTTACGATTAGAATCATTTTACAAATACCCCCTTTTCCGCTATGGTAGGTATTCACGTACCTGCATGCACCTTCCTGAGGTACGGACTTATGCACAGACTTGTTGTACCTGGCACACCGCCCGGCGAAATAACAACTGGAGCTAAAGATTTTTAGTCACGGCCATTTCCGAGGGTGGGAGAAGTGGGATTACTTCATCCTACATCAATTTTACACAGCTGCCGACAGCTGGAAATTAATCATTCCCTCATAAGACATCATCAATCTGACTACCAACTGTCAGCCAGCAGGCGGCTTTTTCTAGATCACCTGGCCCGCCATGAAAGGCATTATTCAATCATCCCGTGGCGGCCGACAGAGCAAGGTCACCAAGCCGACCGGTGCTCCGCGCGCAAGAGTCAATCGCCGAATTGGCGCAGCTGACGGCCTCTCAAACCAGGATCCTGATCTTGAGCAGCACGACGTCACTACTGATGACGATTTTGAGAATGATCATGACACTACCTTTGATTCCGAGGCTGCTGCTGTTGCTGCCGCCGCCGCTGCCGCTCAGCAGCATCATCAACACAACCAACAGCAGGTTGAACTGACTGCGGCAAGCATCCTGGCGAGCAGTGTGCAGGGCACTGCTGATCAGCACCCTGATCTTAGCGGTCATCTCATGGAAGGTGGCAATGGTGGAGTCCCGACTACAGAGGAGCTTGCTCATCGGTCTGGATATCTTAATATCAACATTGAGAGCGCATTGGCAAAGAGGCTAGCTCGCGAACCTGGCGTGCGTCTCGCTCATCAACGACGTGCCAGTCAGAAACTTAACCTGGTTCGACGTAGCAACGTTGAAGCTCTCTTCGCCCATATCGCTGGCGGAGAGGCGCCTCAGCCATGTAAGAACTGCCACAAAGGTCACGGCCCCTGGACTAGTTGTGTTGTTATCGACGGCCAAATGTGCGGTAGCTGTGCCAATTGCTGGTTCAACGCTTCTGGTGCTCGATGCTCCTTTCACGGTACGTTATTAACCTTGATCCATTTAACCTATATATGTGTAAATGAGTAATAGGAAGCTAATTATATATGTATAGAGACTCGAAACCCTCAAGCTCATGGAGGTCAGATTGCAAACAACGACAGCTTTGCCTACTCCATGGCCCCTCCGCCTGCCCCTACAATGCCACAATTCAACTTTGCATCTATCTCCGCCTCGACTGATCCTGTCGTGCGCTTTACGGTAGAGCAAGCAATGGCTCAGGTCCGCGGGGCAGATCGCGCTAACAGGCTTATGATGATGATCGATGCAACATCTAAGCAGCTAGCCTACCAGATTTGTCTATATGAGGAGGCTATTCGCGAGCAACAGAACCAAGCCGGCCAGTCTGGTCATTCCGGTCCAGCCGGCTCACAAGTCACCTCCCAAGGAGCTTCTCAGTCTATCGCAAATGAGCAAGAGGCACCCTAGAACGGCCACGCGATCAATACCGTCAGACGAGCCAAGCGACGCCGTAAGGAGCCAGTCCCGCCTGAAGACAATGAAGTTCCCCAATATGATCTGCTAGCTGGATTCCCTCCGCTCGGGCGATCCTCATATTAACCACTACCTCGTTAAGAATGTCCAAAGAAATTTCTAAGTGGAGGATCGGCTTCTTTTTGAGTTAAATTCTAAGATGTCTATAAAAAGAAATTTGGAACATTTTCTTGTTGCCATGCTAGTTGGTTCTAGCCATGCATAGGTCTATACGTGGTATATGGAAACGATGGGAGTTCAAGGTTGACGATGTTGTTGTTGGTGGTGTCGTTGTTTTCCTTATATGCGAAAATATCCGGAAAAGGAGGAGGCTGTCTCTGTTTAGACGCAGTCCGGTATGATGCGGAACGGTTCTGATAAGTTCATTAATAAGTATATTCACGATGACTGAGTCTTGTATAAATGTGTTGTTCATATGAAATGTAGTGATATGATGTACTGTACTGTAGATACATGCCTACCTGGCGATATGGTTTGTTGATAAGTTGTCTAATTGAAAAGATTTTGGTCTTTAGTTATATCCATCCCCATTTGCTATATGATATGTTTAAATAAGGACGGACGGACAAAGTGTAAATAATGCGCCAAGATATAGATTGTTTATGAATGATTTTTAGACTACTGATTATAAGCTCTTTAAAATATTTTTCAAACAACCGCGTTCAACTTTGATAGTCATAGGGACGATCTGCTCGAGAATTATGACTGGTCGTAGTGAGTCATATATTTAGACCCTGGCTATTCGGTGTAGGTAACTTACGTTTGGCATACGTTCTTAAATATTGTGGAATATTTTATCTTTCAACTTGACATCTAAATATAACGAATATATATACCGCTACGTCAAGAGGTAATTCGTTAATAGTGTATATGCTATTATGATATATGATAGTTATGTCTAATAGATTCTTAGATTCAAAATTCGAGTTTTACATTGTTTTGATCTCCCTACAAATTAACCAACGGCAATTATACTGGATTATAGAAAACAAACAATAATTGTATATTTACTTTGTATTGAGCCTGGGTATAATTATATAATAGGAAAACTAAGGCTACTAGTATTGGTTGCTCCTGTGACTTAGATCTAGCTCTTATGATCTTCAATGGCCTTTGCCCGGTAATTAGCAGGGTGGCCATGCATTTTACGGTATTTCCTAATCTTAGAAAATATGTCCGGCAGCACGAATATCCATATCAATGGCATGAGGCAGCACATGATGGTATCGAAAACCCAGTTATTTCTCGGCGAGCCTCCCAACGTGCTCCATCTGAAGATATGTCCGTACAAGGCTGTCGTTATGAAGTACTGCCCCTTTTCCAGACCTTGGATCGCGCCTGCGGCCACGGCGTCGGGTGTCTGTACGGGGTCGCCCTCCTCGATCATCTTCGTAACGCCCGGCTTAGTCTTGTTCTCCCGCTCGAAACCGGGGCTGCCGATCGAGGCCGGATACACGACGTGGATTTTCACGTTCTGCGGATACGCTTCTAGCTCCTGTACCAGGGTGTCGGCTAGCCCGCGCAGCGCGCTTTTCGCCGGCGTATACGGCCCGTATCCGACGACCGGGAAGAAAGCCAGCACGGATGAGGTGAAGATGAGGTGTTTCGGCTCGGGCACGACCGGCGCGTCGGGCGCGCACCACAGCCGTAATATAGCGTGGGCCATCTCGGCGGCGCCCCAGAAGTTGATATCCATCTGACTCCGGGTCTGGGACAGGGGCACCTCGAGCCAGAAGTCTGGCGTGGACATGCCCGCCACGCACCATACGATATCGATCGGCTTGTCGTCGTTCCATGCTATCGCTTCGGCGAGCAAGGCGGGGGCGTAGTCGGGTTTCGTAACGTCGGCCGAGATGAAGTGGAACCTCTGAGTCTCGGGGTTCCGCGCGGCGGCCTTGGCTTCGGCTATAGCCGCCTCGAGCTTGCCGACGCTGCGCGAGACGAGGATCACGTTGGCGCCTTTCTCAGCGAGCTGCCGAGCTGCGCTCTTGCCCATGCCCTCTGAGGCTCCCGTGATTAGGACGGTCTACAAGCAAGGAGGACACTTATTAGTTAAAGATACACGGGAGAAAAAAAATACTTTATGTAATCTATTGTATATGGCGTACCTTGCCCTCCACGGGCATTTGGTTGCTCCAAGTAATGCCCATGATGGAAGTTGAAAATATTATGATTATAGGATAATGGTAGTAGTAATTTGCAAAGAAGGAAAAATTGAAGCTATGGAAGAGATAAAAAAAAAAGTATCATGTAATCATTGGAATAGGATGTGTACATATAATGTGAGTACTTTTCAATTGTAATTACTGCATTGTGTACATGTGAAGTATAGCGGAGAATAGTGTGAGGCTGTCACGGGCCGTTCTTTGGAGGATGAACTTTAAAATGGATCCAGGGGACCGTTCAAGCACTCCACCATTGTGCATGAAAGTGGACCAGGGTGCATAAGTATTGATAACGATAAGAGATTGAACTTAGCTTAACTTTTTCGTGGGGAAAGGAAAAAAAGTTCTAACCGCCAACATTAAAAAAGGTCACAGCCAAGCTTGCGACTACATACATCAAGTTATACCAGTACATTGTCGCATCATCGCATATTAAAAATGGGAAAGAAGAGAAAGGCGTCTAGTGGCCCTTCAGAGCCAAAGGGCCCCCGCGAATATGATCCCGCTGATGCGAGATTGGGCCCTATTAATACCTTCGAAGACATAGCCGACTCGGAGGAAGAATACTTCATGAACAAGGACCAAATCCTCTTTGAAGACGACCGAAAATCCAAGAAGCAGAAACGACAAGAAGAGGAAGAAAAATTCTTGGAGAACTCCGACGAAGAAGCCCTTGCTTACGATGACGAGGAGTCCGAAGATGATGACGATGAAGATGATTTTAGTAGTCGCAAACCCGCGAAGTCGGCCAAGGGACAACCTGATGATGGGTCTGAGGCCGGAGAAGAGGAAGGAGATTCAGGTTGGTGGGGTTCCTCAAGAAAAGAATATTATAATGCCGACAATCCTGAGACGGAGGCCGACGCTTTGGAGGAGGAACAGGAGGCCCGACGGTTACAGAAGAAAAAGCTGGCCAAGATGTCCGAGAGCGATTTTGTTTTTGACGAGGCTGAGTGGCTCGCTCCTGAGGCCGAGGACGCAGATCAGAACGAAATCGTTACTGAGGTCTTAAAGGATGTCGAAATCCCCGCTGATATGAGCTCCGAGGAAAGATACCGAATTTTACGGACAAGATACCCCGAGTTCGATTACTTGGCCGATGAACTACAGCAACTCCAACCTCTACTTGTGACTATACAAAAGCAGGCCGAAGGGCAGCCACCTAAGTCATTACCAGTAGTCAAATATCGGATCCTCGGCTGCTACGTTGCTACGCTTGCCATGTACTTCGCTACCCTAGCATCACCGGCAAGAGATGCCGCCAACGGAGCTGCAAAAGCACTTGACCCTGCAGAACTACGTGATCATGAAGTTATGGGAACTCTACTGGAGTGCCGCGATGCATGGAAGAAAGTAGAACACCTGAAGACAGCAGATCACACGCGTGTCAACGGCAGTATACCATCACCACCGGAAGAAGAGCCGCTAGCAGCTGAAGAGGATATCCAGGTAGAGGTAAAATCCTCAAAGAAATCAAGCAAGGATGCCAAGGCTAGGGCTAAGGCGGACAAGAAAGCAAAGGCTATTGAAGCGTCACTTGCTGATCTCGATGCGCTTGTTTCTACTAAAAAGAAGGCGAAGAAGTCGGCTGCTGAGATTGCCGAGAGAGACAGTGATTCGGACTTCGGTGAAGAGGAGGTTCTTGATGCTAAGTCGGCTGCTGAAAAGGCAGCTCGCAAGAAGAGTCTTAGGTTTTACACTTCGCAGATCGTACAGAAAGCCAACCGCAGAGCGGCGGGAGGCAGAGACGCAGGTGGTGATATGGATATTCCTTACAGGGAACGTCTAAAGGATAGGCAAGCGCGCCTTAATGCTGAGGCAGAAAAGCGTGGCCAGAAGAGCTCAAAGATGGGCGCTGAGCTTGGAGATGCCAGCGATGAAGAAGATGACCGCGTTGCTACTGCTGTTCGAGACGATGAGGATGAATACTACGACATGATCGCTGCGGCAACTAGCAAGAAGAAGGGAGAGAAAGCAGCTCGAGCAGCAGCTCTTGCGGCGGCTAGTAAGAATGACCGCGTGGTGGAGAAGGAGGAGATCGGCGAGGATGGAAAGCGTAAGATTACGTACCAGATACAGAAGAATAAGGGACTTGCGCCGAGACGCAAGAAGGACGTAAGGAATCCGAGAGTAAAGAAGAGAAAGGCATATGCGGAGAAACAGAAGAAGTTAAAGAGTATGAAACCTGTATACGGGGGCGGCGAAGGTCGGGGCGGATACGGAGGCGAGCTTACGGGTATCAAGCCGGGTTTGGTCAAGAGTGTCAAGTTGTAGAGATGTTAAATGTAATTTTTTGCTGTCTGCAATGTTTTCAATTATACCTTGGGTATACCTTGGGTACCTAGGTACCTCATTTAAATCAATCGGCCCATTACGTATCCGAGATATCTAAGAAGCCCGTCAACCATTATGTACGTGCATTTCTGATATGTAGTCACATCGATCCTTCCAGCGAAAATATGTGTAGTATATCTCGGGGTTCAAACTAAACAAGGCTAAGGAAGCTAAAAATGATCGTTCCTGCAGATAATCATTATTAGGTACATTAAGGTACTTATGTAGCGCACGTACACGTCAGGTAAATAAGGCTTGTGCTTATAAATATCAGTCAGAACAGGCATCAGCTTCATCAACTTCCACACTTTCACCTTCTCGTTCTCAAATATATTTTAAAGTCGTCATTTCGAATTTATCTCAAAAATGGCGCCTGTTAATTCTCTTTCTGCTCCTAACACGGGTAGTCTGGCCGATGATGCCAGCTTACCGGCCGACGCTCAAGATACCATTTCATCTATCTCATGGTCGCCTGTCGCTAATCATCTAGCGGCAGCGTCGTGGGATGGCAAGGTGCGTATCTACGACGTCAATGCCAACACCAAAACTGCGAACGGAACAGCTCTCTTTGCTGCGACCGGCCCTGTTCTCGACTGCGACTGGGCCAAGGTAAGTCTTTGCGTTTCTTCTAACTCTACAGCGTAAAACCGAACAAAAAAATGAAAATGAAAACCAATATTGGAATCCAAATAGGTAAGTAAGAAGAATGGTGGGATATTGGCGATGGTGGATGGATCGATGTTGATCCAGGAAATCAGGACGGGACTATGGTCGCTGCCGGAGGAGCTGATAAGTCGCTCCATATCCTGCATTTGCCGACAGGTCAACAAACTACTCTCAACTCTCATGAGAAGCCTATCCGTGGCGTACGCTTTGTCGAAATTCCGAACTCGAACACCCACGTTGTGGCGTCCGGGTCCTGGGACAAGACAGTCAAGCTATGGGACCTTCGTCAACAGGAACCAGTCGCCTCCATCACGTGCGACGAACGTGTTTACTCGATGGATTCCAAGTCTCTTCTTCTAGTGGTCGCTACCGCGGAGTGTCGTATTCATCTCATCGACCTTCGAAGTCCCACCACTATTTCCCACTCTCAAGACTCACCGTTCAAGCACCAGACCAAAGCTGTCGCTGCATTCCCCGACGGCAAGGGATGGGCAACGGCGACTATTGGGGGACGGTGCGGTATTAACGCCGTAGACAAGGAGGAACAAAGGTATTGCGATCCGTGTCTCACCGTAATGAGGGTTTGCTGACAAGGAACTCTTATAGCAAAGTCGACTTCTCATTTCGCTGCCACCGCGATGCGCCGGACCCGAAGACGAAAATTGCCAAGGTCTGGAGCGTCAACGACGTGAAGTTCCACCCTGTCCAGCATAGAGTCTTTGTCACGGCCGGTTCTGACGGTGCGGTCTACTTTTGGGACCGCGCCGCTCACTCCCGACTCCAATCTTACCTACCAACTGGCAACCCCATCACGGCAACCGGGTTTAATCACGACGGCACCCTCTACGCATATGCGCAAGGGTATGATTGGAGCAAGGGATGTGCGGCGAATAAGCAAGACGTACAGACGAAGCTCAAGCTACACGCTGTTAAGAAGGTGGAAAGTACTCCGAAGAAGAAGTAGGAGATACTAGGATAGGGAATATGCCTGGAAATGCCGGATTGTGGCAAAGGGAAAAGGATTTGTGAGACGAAGGTACGAGGGTATTTGAGCATGGCGCCTTAGAGCACATTCCAATTTGGGACTGGCAATCTTGTAACAATGGAGGATCTCTTTTGTCAGGGCATGGTATATGTATTTTTTCTAGGAGGGAATGACTATACTAGCCGCTCGAGCTACAGGAGGATTGATCTGCTTCGTCAAACCTATCAAGATGAGCTATACACAAATCGATGTGTCCTGGACAACTGGAAAGCAGAGGTCAGTAAGGTCAATATACAATCATCACGTCTCATGTCTGTGTGCGAAAGGTTGATTGGAAGATATCAGGTTCGCCATAAGCCAAATAGCTATTACTGGTACCCCTTGACTAAGGTGGGTTACAATGAGAACACACTGACGTCGTTGAGAACTTTAATGAGCCGCATTATATTTCCAATATACCTACCTAGTATGCTTCTAGGTGTAACTAACTATTGTAAAATGATACTTGGAGTGGATAAAGTTGCTTCGAGCTACTATCCTAAAATAACTTAATAGAGCGAGCGTACGGATGAATAATATAGTTCGGATCTAAGATGTTGGGCTTCACCTTTTGTGTAATAGACCTGAACTCATTGGCAACTAGTTGGCGGATATTTGTGGGCCTTAGAAAGCTTGTCAGCTTTTGTGTAGAGGTGCCCCTCCTGCCCAAACAACCTGCCCGCTGCTGAGCGCCGAGCGAAATAAGCAACTTTAACTTATACATAGAAAAAGTAAAAGTAATATACTTTAATTTCTATTACCACATAACTACTAATCTTTTTCTATTTCTTTAGTATCTCAGATGGTCCTATTATGTAGAACCCGCCCACCATGACTGACTGGCGATCCGAATATCTTACTTCCCTGCAAGAAGCAGAGCGGAACAATCCTGTGAACAAGGACCTCGTTGAAGCTTGTGAGTAGTATAACATAGCCCTGGTTCTAGTTGTACACAGCTATGCCATTCATTCATTCACCGGTATTTCTAATCAAAAACAAACTTTCGCCTCGTAGGCTCCCAACTCGCCGATCGCGTAGCCGCGCTCGAAGCCGAGAAAGCAGTCTGGCAGACTACGACGAACCCGCCCACATCGCTATCAAGCAAAGCAGCCGTCGCGACAACAACTATCGGTACGACGACAACGGCGGCGGCTACCGATCCGAGCGTAGCCCAGCTTAAGCTGGAACTAGCAGAAGCGTTCCGATCGAAGGGCCTGCTGCAGAGCAGACTCAAAGCCGCCGAGGACGAACTCAAGAAGCTGCGGGCCAAGACGAAAGTCGACGCTAAGCGCATTAACGATCTGACTGCCGAGCGTAATGCCCTCACGGCGAAGCTTAAAGACCGCAATGAAGAGCTGGCTGGTAAGAATAAGATGCTAAAGGTACGGAATTCACCAACAACAAAACGGTATATATATATATATACCTACATATATACAATATCGGGGTTGAGACTGATGGATAACAACAGGATATCCAGGATGAGAACCTGACTCTGAATATCCAACTCGACGTCACCGAACAGAAAGCCGCTAAAATCGCAGCCGATAACAAAGATCTGATTAAGAGATGGATGGATCGGATGAAACACGAGGCGGACGCCATGAACCAGGAAAACGAATCACCGGGCAGTAAGAATCGAAGGTGAAAATAAGCTCGACATGTCCGCTTATGGATGTTCATCAAGCTTTTTTTTTATTGTATTGATGTGTTCTATTTATATAACCTTGGACCGGTTTGGTAAGTCCCTGCCATTTGATCATCGCCTCCCTTTGGTATCCCTCGAATCATGTTTATCTATGCGAATATGGTATCCTACCGCGCCCTCTCTCACCCATCGTCTTTTTTCGTATTGTACACATGAAAATATTGCTAACTCCTCTCCCTCCTCCTATAGACTTACGTCGGCCTCACTATTTCCTAGTGGAGATATAGTAGTCGCCTTCCGCAGCGGCCCAGCTGACCCAGTTCTCGTGGTAGCGATAATGCTGGACGTCAAGGATACTATTGGCTACATCATTAATAGCGGTCTTGTTTTCGTGGACGAAGGACTTCAGCGAAATTATCTTGCAGCCCTTCTTCAAATCCAGAAACATGTTAACCAGGGCGTCGTTAAGAGTGGAAGTGAAGGCTTTGTTGTTGACGAGTATTACGTCCGCTTCCTTCAACTTCTCCAATATCTTAGCGTTAGTACGAAAGTCACCTCTCTCTAGATGGACCCGCCCATGCGCAACGCCCCAGAGGTGACATCTTGCTCTGAACTCCTTCTCCTGAGCTTCGGCGAGATTGCAGGCGTTCTCCATCATCTCGCAGCCGTAGCTTCGGCAACCGATCTCAAGGGCGGCTTGAAGGACGACGTTACCTACCCCGGAACCGAGATCTATGAAAACCTGGTCGGAAGTCATTTTCGTCTGCTCAACAAGCAGCTTCGTGATGAAGGGGTGTAGTAACTCTCCGTAGACGTTGTCGCTTCCCATCTCGTATTTCGTGAGCATCTCTACCTTGGGCGCAACGGTACGGTCGTACACTTGTGTGAGGATGAACGACACCAGGCTGGGCGGAATATGGTGCAGTTGGTCTATATTCTTTGCTATCGTGCCATTCTCAACCAATTCTAATAGTTTATCGTTGTAGTTTTGAAGTGCCGCTCTGAATACTGGCACGTCTCTATATTTCTCGCTTATTGCGCGCTCCATCTGTCTTCTGAAGCTTGCGTTGTGGTCGATAAAAGGTTTCGCTTCTTCGTCGGTGAGATATGTCTCGGCCACATGTTCTACAACTGAGAGAATGTCTTTGACAGCGTCGATTTTATCTTTCTGCCATACTAGCTCGTATCTTTTTTTTATGTCAGTGCGCCCTGCAATGTCTTGGAGAGTTGATAACCTTACCTCTCACGCTTACACCGCGACGGGTATTGTAGCTCTATTGGGACTTCTTCAGGCTTTGCGCCGGGGATTGGTGGACACTTGGTAGCGACCGAGGCGATATCCGCGGCATGGATAATGCGTGGGTCTCTGATCTCATCGCTGAACGCCTTCTTATGGCGCAGCTTGCGATTCAGATCCACCGACCTTGATTCGCTACGCCGCATTCGCTTTCGGAAAGGATCGCTATCGTCATCTTCCGACTCGGAATCGTTTCCAAAGGCGGGGGAGTCTCGCGGGGTGCTGGCCACGGCTTTGCGCTTCCTTACGACGGGGCGTTTCTCGTCGGAAGAGGAAGGATACGGCGACGCGCTCTTGTGCCGCGAGAGGCGCGGGTTTGGCGAGAGGCGCGGTGACGCGGAGTACTGGCTTGAAGACGCGCGGGGAGGGTTCACGGTTAGACTGGGCCGCGGCTTGGAGGGAACGACAACTTTTTCTACGCGGATCTCCTGAGGTGCGGCCTTCAGCCTCGATTTCTGATTAAAGATGCCCATAACTTCCTAACCGTGACGTAAGAGGGGGAGAAGGACGAGGGCGTGCTATGAGCGGGAGGAGATAATCTGAAAAGGATTCCTTGTTGGAAGATAGAACGATGTGAAAATACTGAGGACTGAGGATATTGAGTCTAGAAGGTCTACGCATATGTAAGTATGTATATAGAAATTGGTATTTAATGCGAGAGTGAGTGACTAGGCCATAAGAACTAAACGCAATGCACAAATGAATGTAAGCATACGCAATCAAGTTCAAAAAGAAGGCGGGCGGAAAGGAGGGTGTGTAACAAGGCGACAAGAATAGGTAAGAGACGAAAAAAAAAGAGGATGAACTGATTGGATTGATTATTCATAAGATAGGGTAGGTTGGTTGAGCCGCCCCCCCAGAGTTTCTGGGGCCCAAGAGAGGTCCTACGTTAAGAAAGCCTAGAAAAGACGGGGCGCGGGTTGCAGGTCAGCCTCTGTGCCGCTGTACAGTACCGTTGCCCTACTCCACTTTTATCGATAACTTGGACTTTTAACTTGGCGGTTGAGAATTGGAAGGAAGGGTTTCAATGGAAATGGGGGAACTATGAGGTACGAAAGTACTTTCGTACCTATGATGGCCTACCGCAGGGTGACCCACCCAAAAGCTTGGCCCGCCCGGTTGCCTTGCATCGGACAATTACGGTATGGTAAGACGGCAATCCCCACTTATTTTCTTTATGACAGGTTGGATACATGATTGTACATGGCTACTAAGCACGTGTCTCACATGCTACGTTCTTTTGCGAAACCCCCTATTAAATCAACTCTTTCTACTATACGGCTCGGACATCTCTCATTGAGTCAAGAGCGGGTTAAATGCGAGTCTCCCACTTATTTATTAATTAATTCAATTCAAATAACCGCTACCCCGAGCCTTTCTATGTTCCGTGAATAGATAATTACATGTCAAGGCCTTTGGTTCTATATCCTCCGTATTCTAATATCCTCTTTATACACCTTACGAGAGGTAGGAGGTCTCGCCCTAATTCGCGACAGTATGAATCTCGCCCGCGGGGATACTCAAGAATATGGTGAAGTAAGGGCGACGGGCTCTTGTTGCCATCAATAATCACTCAACAATGACTTTAGCAAAGTCTGACCGTTAGGCTGCTTCAACTTTTTGTCCGGCATGAAAGGCACCGTAGCCTTCAAAGGGCGCGTATATTTATATCGTTTAACCGAGTAGGCTTCATTGTTACGATCGTTGTGGCCATTACTCGGCGTCCTTCGAAGTATGGCGAAAGGAAGTGTTCCGAAGCGATAATGGGCGGACCAGACATTGATCGTAGAATAGAGGGAATGGCCCGCCCGGAATAGGAAGCCGAACAAGGCCTCTTTAAACCATCGCTTTGGCATTGTTGCTTAGATCTCAAGATGTAAGCAACAATAATGCTTTATCCTCCCAGTACTAATATGGGCAGCGCGGTAGCCTCGTAGTGGACACGGATGAAGGTGTTTCTTTCCCACTAAACTTTTTTTTTAT
This sequence comes from Daldinia eschscholtzii, assembly GCA_037126485.1. Classification (NCBI taxonomy): domain Eukaryota; kingdom Fungi; phylum Ascomycota; class Sordariomycetes; order Xylariales; family Hypoxylaceae; genus Daldinia; species Daldinia eschscholtzii. Next base: position 1,587,403 of record JBANMG010000005.1, read on the forward strand.
ATCTAATTCTTAAAATTACCACAGACCATTTTTAGAGGTCATTATAATATCAATGAGAGGAATTATTGGCTTTCTTACGGCAGTGGGCTTCACAGCCCAATTTGCCAATGGCCAGCTCCAACCTGACTGCAATCCGCTACACGCGGATTGCCCATCAAAAAAGGCTTTGCCAGAAGGAAATTACTATGTTGATTTCACCAAGCAAAAAGGGCCTTCTTCCGAATGGACCGTTGCGGATTCCGGCGTAGTCGATTTCACTTCTAACGGGGCCGAGTTTTCTTACGCGAAAAAGGGGGACGCGCCGAATATGTGGACCGATTTCTACATGCTTGGCGGCCGGTATGATGTCGAGATGAAGATTGCTCCGGGCCAGGGTGTAATCAGTAGTGCGTCTTTGTGGTCGGATACTCAGGATCAAATCGATTTCGAATTCTCGGGTAATCAGTTTGGCCAAACCCCTTTCCCCCTAAGGATGGGATGTGGGCTCTCGAAACCAACGTCTTCGCACAAGGAAAGATGTGGGAAGGCGCAGCTATTTACCAGAAAGACTCATACAAGCCAGCAGAGCAGTTTCACAAGTATTCGGTAGAGTGGGATGAAGACGACGTGAATTGGTACGTGGATGATAAGCTCGTCCGAAGCATTCATTCTAAGGACACTCCTAAGGGCTTCTCCTTTCCCCAATCTCCGATGAAGCTTCAACTCGGCGTATGGGGAGGAGGAGATCCTAGCAATAACCACTGGACCATTCAATGGGCCGGTGGTGAAGTTGATATGAAGAGTGCTCCTTATACTATGACCGTCAAGAGTGTTAATATCACAAACAAATATCCCACTTGCCAGTACAAGTATAATGATAAGGTATGTCAACCACTCATGGGCTGCGAGAACCGTACTAACGATCCGCAGAGTGGAAAGCAAGCTTCTATCGAGAAGATCGAAAATGGCTGCAATCCCGACCTGAGAAGAATGGTGAAGAGGGACCCTGCTGCCAATGACTATCCTGTCAGTTCGCCAGAGCCGGTGGTCAGCGAAGCAGCATCCTCCACCCCTGCCAACTACCCCACGTACGATGCCAGCTCGCCTTCCACTAACCAGTTACCTACTTCATCTTCTTCTCCATCCCTAGATACGTACCAGACCAGCGTTCTATCTAGTAGTAGTGACTTGCCTACCTCTTCTTCCCCTGTCGAATATCCCACTTATTCGGCTAGTCCACCTTCGGCCAGTAGCCAGTCAATCTCTTCTTCCGTGGGATATCCTACGAGTGAAGTGGTTACTTCCAGCATTCAGTCATCGAGCTCTGTTGCAGCCAGTTATTCAACGTCCTCGGCTGGGTCGTCATCTATTGTAGTCTCTTCGTCTAGTTCATCACCCGCTGAGAGCTTCGAGACCTATCCGGTCTCAAGCGTGCCGTCAGCGAGTGTATCGTCAGCAAGTGCGTCTTCAGCAGTTGTCTCATCGTCAGTAGTCGTTTCATCGTCAGTAAGCACATCGTCATCGGTAAGCGCATCATCGGAAAGTTCATCTTTAGCTAGCAGCTCGAGTCCTTCCTCCGTTGGGGCTTCGTCCTCCTCGGCAACCGATGGATATCCCACTGAGTCGCTAACCGAATCTGGCACTGTATCCACGCAGACATCGTCTGCAACGACGCCTGGAGGATATCCAGTGAGCTCACCGACTACTGGCAGCGGGATCCTAAGTAGTTTGAGCTCAATATTCTTGGGCACTAGCAGCAGCAGCGTGCCAGCTCAGACCGACTCTAGTGTAGTTACGGAGTCTAGTTCTACCCAGGTAGCTAGCTCAAGCGTTGATGCAGTTAGTTCTAGCATTCCCGTAAGCTCGCAAGAATCCGGTTCTACTTACCTAGCTTCAACCCCATCTGCTTCATCTGCTTCGGTTTCGCTCTCTTCTGCAACACAGTCTGGGTCTTCGAGCGTGGTTAGCGGCTCCACCGTTTCTTATTCGGCGTCTTCTGAAAGTGCCTCCTCAAGCGCAATAGTGGGAAGCGGTAGCACTGTATCTACAGTATATTCGTCGACTGTCTATACTATCACATCCTGCGCACCAACCGTAACTAATTGCCCTGTCGGGCAGGTTACTACAGAGTCGATATCAGTATCAACAACAATATACCCTGTTAGCCAGCCCGGCGAGTCTCAACCGATTACGTCCAGCACTCTTAGCGATACTAGTATTGAGACCCAACCCAGCTCGTTCGCGACTGCGTCGTCTGCATCCATCCCTTCCGTACCTGGTTCATCTGCGACCATCTCAAGTGGATCAGTAGTGTTCCCTACGACCGAATCAGGCGTTTCATACTTTACTTATCCAACCTCTGGTGGTCCATTATTTTCGCAGACGCTACCAAGTACGTACAGCGTTAGCAGTGAAATCACTAGGTCGATATTGTCAACGGTCTATTCGACGAATGTTGTTACCATCACCTCTTGTGCTGCTTCTGTGACAAACTGTCCAGTGGGCCAAGTCACTACTGAGACGGTTTCGGCGTATACCACCATTTGCCCAGTCACCCAGACCATTCTTGATGGCACAACTTATGGTATGGTAGAGGGGACAGACGCCGCCTCTTTGCCGCCGACATCATTGACTTATCCAGCGAGTTCTCCAAGCTCCGCACCAGTCGAATCCGTATCGCCGTCCAGCTCCGGTAGTGTCTACCCGACAAGTAGCGTTATAAGTTCGGCGACAGTGAGTTCTCCAGTAATTGGTTCTAGCAGCATTTCCCCTACTGGTAGCTCCGGAATCTCTGTCGGATCCAGTTCTTCGATAGTCAGTTCGATTGTTGTCTCCCAAAGCTCAACGGAATCTGCTCCCGAAAGTACCTCGGAAGCTTCAACACAGACTTATCCAGCCTCGTCTATCCCAACTTCGAACACTGAAACTCAGTTGACTACCTCGACAGTATACTCGACCAACATCTACACTATAACATCCTGTGCGCCTGGAGTTACGAACTGCCCTGCTCAGTTGGGACAGGTTACGACAGAACTTATCTCGCTGTATACGACTGTATGTCCCGTTGCCGAGTCGCAAACTACAGTTGAAGGGAGTTCTTCGGTGCTTCCGGTTGCTACACAGACTTTGACGCCAGGCCAGACGATCTCTTCGTACGGTACTGTAAGTTCAAGTGTATCTGCTCCTGTCCAGCCAAGCGTTAGTCAAGATGTGCCGTCCTATTCGATGTCCACTGAATCTGGAATTCTGGTCGGGTCAAGTACTAACCAGGCTGCGTCATCGTATGCCACACCTGCGCAATCTGAGACGGAATCTACATCATACACTACGTCGACTGTCTACTCGACGAATGTTTATACCGTCACGTCTTGTGCTCCGGGTGTGACCAATTGTCCTACGATTGGCGCAGTGACAACGGAGATTGTTGCCGTATCTACCACGGTCTGCCCTGTGTCGGACAATTCGATAGGCACCCCGGGAACTACCGTTTCCGCCGCTGTATCGCAATATACAACTGCTGCTCTTACGTTCAGCGATACGGTGAGCGGTTCGGTCATTGTAGTGACTACGACTGTCAGTTTCATTGATACGCCTGCGCCCACTTCGTATTACCCAACTCAAGCGACTGGCACAACTAACACTGCAGGAACTGATGCGATCGCGTCGAGTTCGCCCGGCATTTATCCTAACATGACCAAACCAGGCACAACCGTGACACTAGGTAACTACTTCACGACTGTCATCGAGTATGACACGATCACTCCCCAGGTCCCCGCTTCCGTGTCGACTGGGGCTACCCCTACTAGCTACTATACGGCATCCCAGGCATCTGCCGATGTTCCGAGCTATCAGATGAGTGAAGCCTCCAGCACTGTGGGGACTGTTGCAACCTCTGTCCCGGTTGCTGTCAGTCCGGCCTTAAGGTCAGTTCCTCTGTCTTGCTTTTCCTTAGCCATATTCTCAATAATCCTTCAAACCTTTTGGGGACTTGCGAACTGATGGAAATTCCTGCCAGCTACCCTGTAGCGCCGTCGCAGTCCGTACCTGAAGATGTGCCTGGCCAATCTTCGTCTGCGGACGATCTCACAACGATAACCGCCTCCACCACGGGCACCCGCACCGTGTACGAGACACGATCTCCCAGTCAGTCTCCTGGTCAGTCTCCTAGTCAGTCGGGCACGTGCGTGTGTGAACCCTCGACCGTCTCCGTGACTGTCACTCAAACAGTTGCACAAACCACCGTGACAAACACAGCCGAGCCGTTTATCGCGACTACGTATCCTATGAGTACCGGTCCTATTGGCACTGGTGGGACGACCACAAATGCTTACCCGACGAACACACCTGCTGTGCGAAGGTGGTTTAGGCGAGGTCATGGATATGGAGGTGGACATGGTCACTGAATGAGGTACTAGGCTAGGTAGATGAGATAGAGGGTTATATTACATTACATAGTTAGGTACTTACCTGTTACTATATAGGTATTCTTATGGTATTAACTCAGGTGGCAGGTTCCACAGATAAAATTTCTTGTATCGTATAAATTTCTAACTTCTGTTCATATGGGAAAATACAGGGAGAGATTGAAAGACACTCCGTGTATACATTTTACATATTCTGTGAATCCGAAAAGGAATAAGAAACCGGCATCTGAATAAGGAAGATACCTGTAAGATTTTAGATGATTAACGCGACATATTCGGTAAGGTATGAACCAAGAGAGACGAAACAGCGGCACACGTACTACGACCCATGAAGCATGATGCTTGTTGGCCAAAGCACCTCAGGGTTACGTGGATTCGATACTGTCTATTTGTTCCATTCACGTAACAGTTCTTAGGTGATACTACCACAACAACCATGAAAGCCATGTCTTTAAACACACGAGATCCGACCGGATTTGGTAGACAGGATGACTAAAAATATCATCTTCATGCAGGTCTGACATCTACGTGCGAATAGCAACGAGTGGAATAATTAGAGTGCTAGGGGTATAGCTTTACTAACTATTCTGTTAATATTCGTACCTCCTTTCCACATCCGCTTTTTCCGCGTATGTTTTTCCTGAGGCTTAACTTGCGTAAGTTCCTAGGCTTGCTTATGTTTTATCTCCTCCCCCCTTAAACTACTACTGACGACCGATGGCCCGGTAATAATGCAAATCTATATACCCTCCTACGCCGGCCGTGGTACCCCAATCGGCATGCCCCGAGCTTTGGGCCGAAAATCTATATATAAATACAAGAGCCGAGGAAAACAGCCGCTAGGACGATAGGAGGAAAAGATGACGGTCGACAAGGCGAGACAGGATTCCCTCGTCATGTATGTACATGTGTAATCCACAAGGTGTAATCTGACGGGACACCAGCTCTGCAAAGCTAGACCGTAACGAGGTGGCTGTAAGAATTCAGTGCCTATGGCTCCAAGTTTATATAACTACGCGACGCGGGACCCTAGTCGCTGCTCTTGTTTCTCTATAAAAAAATTAAAGTCTGGATAAGAAAAATTGATAATAATAATTATTGCTCTGGCGTTAACATCAACGATACCTAATATTATATGTAATAGTCCAGCGCCAGTAAAGTCTTTAACTTATAATTAACTACCTACCTATTTTACTTATATCCCCATGTTCGATCATACATAGCCATGTCTGGCGTTCGAAACATTACCGTTCCGTGGGTGCCGCTGGACGAGTTCGATTGGTCGTTCGCCCGCACCGGTCCGCTGCCCTGGAACCTGACAGTCTGGTAAGTTGACCAGAATCAAAAGTCCGGAACCCCCACGTCGTTATACATTCCATACGTTGGTTGTTTGATTAGAGTTGGCTTATGGAGTATATTATATAGGTGCCTCCTTGCCGTCTTCACGTCTCTTCCCATATGGATGACCGTCGAGCTTACGGCCTGGGTCCTCTATGCTTTTGAGCGGTGGAGCGGGATTTATTTCTGGTCCGTCCTCGCGACGACGTGGGGCTTATCGATCCGTGCCGTCGGTTTCCTGCTCAAGTTCTGCGTGCCCCAGGCGAACTGGATCCTGACATACGTGCTGTCCGAGGTCGGTTGGGTCGTCATGGTGACCGGCTTCAGCATCGTCCTGTGGTCGAGACTGCACCTCGTCATCCCGCCTAGCACGCGAATCCTGCGCTTCGTGCTCGCTATGATCATCGTCGACGGCTTCCTGTTCCACGTGCCGACCGTCGTGTTCCAGTACTTTATGTCCAACGCAGCGACGCACGCGAGGTATCTCCCGTACATGGACGTGATGGAGCGTGTCCAGGTCTTGGCCTTCTCCGTGCAGGAGACCGTCATCTCGTCCATCTATATCTGGGGAACCCTGCAGATGCTCAAGTTATCGCTCAATTCCAAGGCCAAGAATACGCTGGCGTTTCTCATCATCGTGCAGGTAGCCGTTGTGTTGGCCGACATACCCGTCATCGTGCTCGACTACTGCAATTACTTCACGCTTAAGGCCGTCATACACTCGTTCATCTACGCCTTTAAGCTGCAGATAGAGTTCGTCGTGCTTAACGAGTTCAAGCGTCTTGCTAACGGCGGGATCACGGGTGGCAATGGGTCCGATGATCTTTCCCCGTTCAATGCTGGTCCGCTTGATATGCCCAAAGAGGGAAATAGCACTGGCGTGTACAATAATTCGGGTGTGTCGGTGGTTGTGTCGGCTGATGGACCGCCGTCATCGAGGGCGAATCGGTCTGATTCGACTGGTCAGCGTGCAGAGCAACCTGATGCTCTCGAAGTCCAATACCTAGGGAGGTATGGCGTAGCCATGTAATTTTTTAGCGTTATTCCGTTTGTTTAGATTCCTCACTATGATTATCCCAATGTTAACGGATATCCTTCATAAGAGCAGTATAAAATCGACTCCAACGACGCGATGATAAGTGACCGGACTGAAATTTCGGCATTATAGTTTGAAATCATCCGACCAGCAATAGCTTGAAATTCTACCATCCTAGACCACAGCTTCCGACGATGTTCTTTGGGGTGTCATCCTTTTATCATCAGATGTTGATCTAAGCCCCATTTCCAGGGATTCGCCGTTGCCATCCCCCCGTCTAATTGTGTGTTCGGAATATAGGACGTCGGTACTGTTTTCCCACGTGGCAACGGTGATATGAAACGGATCCGGGACGCCTCTCGGACTTTTCCTCGCTGACCGGCTCGTCCTTTCTCTACCCGGCCAAATACGTTGTGAAATAGCTCTGTTATGAGAAAGGGGCTTTCTGTGCCATAGTAACCTTATTACCGAAGTACTCGCCACCGGCGCCGACCCAACAATCATAGCAACGGCTTGCTCTGCGGTCGCGAGAATTAATACAATCGGATATATGACCGTCTTATTCTCACCGTTGCCCTCGGGTATCTGGTAAGCGAGACGCGCAATACTGACTACTGGTGCTAATGCACCAAAGGCGAACAAGGCCCAGATAGCCCACTTCCTCTTCCTTGCTGTATGGAGCTTCGATATGGAGGCAATAGGAATAACGAGAACTGCGATATCTGTAATGATATTGATCGTCGAAGCCATTACCAACACTAACCACTGGTTCACACAACTATTACCCCATGGCAGATGGTAGGGAACGCATTGCAGCGTGGTCACGAGAATAAGGGCGATCGTATAGAGAAGATTGAGCCATATGACAAGTTGTATGACCCACCAGAAGGTTGACCTCGTGGCTCCTATGGGGAAGAATATTCGAATATAAAGGAGTAGGATAGATAATCGGGCGAAGAAGATGGAGACCCGCGCAACCATTTGAACATCCAAGAATAGCTAGGATTAGGGGGGGTATTATTAGTTTTACAACACGGCGAGGAAGAAGAAAAGAAGACCCTTAAGCTTACTTCGAGGAATTTCTTAAGCTCGTCTTCTGGAACATCCCATATGTTCACGCCGCCTCCATGTTCCATCATTAGAAGTTGTAATGCGCAGAGACAGATGGTGCCAAGCCAAGCGAAGAACATGGCCCCTTTTACACTAATTAGACTACAGCAAATATAAGGTGAGACCAGAATCTGCACTTACAGTCATCCCACCAGAGATGCTGATTGATGAAGTATCTGGTGCACATCCTTGCCAACGTAAAAGCTGTACATAATAAGATCATGAGAGTCATGACGCCTATCATCGTGGCGGAACTGATAGGGGCCTCAGCCCTAGCTGAAGCACTGATGCCATCTCTCTGCCAAATCATCGGGCTGGTATTGTAAGCAGAACGGATCAGATGTTATTTGAAAAGCAAGCATGGTTAGGGTCTTGGACGCCTGAATGTAAGGGAGTCGCCATGTTATATCGGTAAAACTGTGTCTGAAGTTTGGATAACGTAGCCTCGCAATGATAGAGTCGCACGGAGAAAAGAAAAAGGAGAAAGGAATACACCGACGTCAAGTCGAGCGAGACCGTGATTACTCTTGTCGCAAGCCATGGCGAAGCCACTGGAGAGATTTGACCAACTTTATCAAGCTGATTTTTTGTATGGTACGCGACCCCCCCTCCCCTTTCCCCCACCAGCCTGTCGTTTTGGGGGTGTATATTGAACTGCAGTGATCACCTCTCACAGCACTTGATCTCCCTTCATCCCTTGCATGGATTGGTTGCATCGCGTAATACGGGAAACACTAGTCACGTCGTAACCAATAAAACTGACCTCAGCTGCCTTTCTTTGTTCGACCGTAAATTTTGGACAGGGCGAGCACTTTGTTCTACAAAAGGCCGGAGGTATCCGTTCTCTTCAAGACATTCCAGTTCAGGTTGCTTATGCTTATGAGGTAGTTACTCGAAATAAACATAATCATCAACGCCGATCCCAACCACAGCAACAGCAACACGGCACATAGCACACACACCCAAAAAATGAAGTACACCTATCATCATCCGATCTGCCATGTGGCATTCGCGTTATTATTGAGAGGTGCATCGTCTCTGCAACTCAACATAACAGCGATCGGGGCGAAGGATGGCTCTTCCACGCTCGAATGTTGGCAGATGGACGTGCCATTCGAATCTTCGTCTGACCCCGGAACGGCTGGGAGCCTTGTGACGACGCTGGGAGGTGTCTCCAACGTGTCCTACTCTATAATCCCACCCGAGTACGATGGCGGCTTACACAATGCGCCGTATGCACAGTAAGATTTCGCCCTCCCGCAACCAAAAGGAAAAAGAAAAAAAGAAAAAACAAGCCGCGTCATTGGTAGAGGAGGCTAGCTAATGCAAGTAATCTTGAATCTTACCAGGTGGGTTTCTTTTACCAGCGGAGTGGCGTACATCACGCTTCCCGACGATAACAGCACCAGCGCACTGGTCAACGGGGGTCAATTCGGTCTCATCTTCGCCGCCGACACGGCGGCTGTCAGCAAACACGGGCATCGCACCCAATATCTAGGTGTCGCCGAGACAATTGCGCTGCAGATTCCGACGAGCGACGGGGAGGTTCCTAAGCATGAGGTGCTGCACATGGGACCGTGCGATTCTAGCGAAGTTGCGGGAGTTCGTGAAGTTGCATTGGCTAAGAAGAGCTGAGCCTTGGCAATATAGACTGCATTTCTTCACGGAACCGATAGAACAACTGCTGTAAATAACGTGTAGTCTTCTAGAGTTACATACCTACCCTCCAGTATTAACATATGATTTCGCAATTACTCGAGATAGCATTGGAAGGTGATCGGCCGACGGTAGCTTGATTTCTTTTGCTAATAGTATTCTATTGATTGAAAGAACTAGGTTGAAGCTTTAAAATAAAATAAACTAACTTTGCAACTTTAAACACCTCAATGATGTGCCACAGTACAAAAGCACGGACCAGCCACTCTGTGGCTATCACCTAAGCTGCTAAGATGATCGTACGTTGTTGCTGTGATGAATTCCTCGATTTTTCAATGTCATTCATTTTTGTAGACACTTAGGCGCTTCATTCTATTCATTTATATTCTCATTCATCATGAATAAAATTACACCATTATCATCATAGTCTACGTAACAGTTCATGAAAAAAAACATAATTAAGTGAACCCTAAATGGCGCCTAGTTATCTCCTTCGAAATACCTGCCTTTGGTAAGTAAATGAGAAGTGGTTCATACTTGAACCTCAATTCTGGCTGTTACATTAATTTTTTTTTAAAAGAGAAAAATAAGTGAGCATCTCCGAAGATAAAATGTATAAATAAGCCTTTATAAACCAAAGTGTAGGTAGCATGATGACGCAATTGAGTGGAATATTTGACTGCACAATGAAACAGTTGCTTGCCAAAAACGAAGTAGGTAAAACCCGCAGTTCCAAAGATTAAACATCTCGACCTCAAATATTCAGGGAACAGTAATCCCCCTGAGAACAAACATGAATTTACCTGAAACTTAGCTTTTATATAACCTTGCTTGCATTATAAATCGGATTGGTAAGGTAGGATTTCCGTGGAAGTCCGTTGAGTGTATACGCGGTTTCTCGGCCAAATATTTAATCGAGTGGTTGTATACTACTTTTTTTCTACGGGTGAAATCACGGTATATAATCTACTCAATTCACCCGTCTGTCTGTAATGTTACTATACTCCATCCCCATTTTGACTTGCCAACTCCCCGTGCTTACAATTACCACGCACTTTTACATCAGTATACCACAAACAGCATCTCTTTGAGATCTGGCTGGTATTTTCAAATATAAAAGAAGAGATTCAAAAGTACACTTCCACTGAACCCCCAGAGTTAAACATCTTCTTTACTTCGTAGATCTTTACGAAAGAGCAATGGCTTCTACCGTCGTTCTAATTAGCGGTGCCAACCGAGGTATCGGTAAGGGCCTTGCTGAGCGTTACCTCGCCCTGCCTAATCACACAGTCATTGCTGCCAACCGCAATCCAGAGCACCCCACATCGAAGGAGCTAGAAAAGCTGCCCAAGGGCCCCGGAAGCAAACTGATCGTCGTCAAGGTTGAAGCCACGAGCGACACAGACGCCGTGGAGGCCGTCAAGGAACTGGAGAAGCAAGGCATCGATCACATAGATCTTGTCATTGCTAACTCTGGAACCACATTCGGTTTCGTCAAAGCGGCTGACGCAAAGGTCGAGGACATGCTTCGGACTTTCGACGTCAATGTCTTCGGCGTGCTACGGCTATTCCAGGCTACTCTACCGCTACTCCGCAAGGCGGCCGCTCCCAAATTCGCGACTATTGGATCTGGCGCAGGCTGTATCGAGGTAGGGAAGACGGATACCCTTTCAAGCCATGAACCTCTGATATGCTAATACTAGTCACTTGTCGTTTAGGACATGTATCCCTACCCTAACGCTGTTTATGGCCCTTCGAAGGCTGCTGTTCACTGGTTGACGAAGAGCATAAACGAAGATGAGAAGGACATCATCGCATTCGTGATCGACCCAGGGTGAGTAAATAACCCCCAGCCCTCCCTTCTCTCTCCCGCTCCTTATGAGACGACTTGATTAATATTTCCCTATAGCTGGACCCAAACCGACATGGGAAACAACGCAGCGAAGTCAGTCGGTCTAGAAAAAGCTCTTATCACCATAGACGAGTCTTGCGACGGTATTTTCAAGGTGATAAAGCAGGCTACCAAAGAATCGGGTCGCAAGCTATGGAACTACGATGGAAAGACGAAGGCTTGGTAGATTATGTGTCAAGACTGCGCAATTATATAACATTTTGAAAAATATAAAATTGAAAGCGAAATGTTCTTGACTATAAATTGGACATTTGCTGGTAAGATTGGACATCTTATATCCCAATTGTGAAAGTATAAGGTAAATATAACTACCTACCTACCTAGGTAGTTAATAGTTTATTAGTCTTAGTCTGCGTGTTACACAGATTGAAGTATTCGTCAACTCTAATTGACCTGTGCTCTTCCATCCAACCAACTGCCAAGTCCCGCGAAACTCTCTTTAAACTAAAGTCTCAACTTTAGCGGCCATTTGGCCGAGGCATTGAGCCAGGGGTAGCCACTATATCGTACAATCACGCAACTTTTATCTAAAAGCCAAGATCAGCCAACGATAATATTATCTACGAGAAAGACAGCTTATTACGCGATGCCCCACCCCTTCACGCCGCCCCCCTCTTAGCAGCTTTTCCGATCACGGCCTGACCTAGTTCTAACGAGGGGCCCGAAGAGCCCATTTCGTACGGGCAATTCGTCACTTATCGGCTTGTCTAGGGCGGGCCAAGTCAGTTACGGTAAACTAGAACGGCTTGCTTGCCGTGCGCGTGCGTGTACTGTAAAGAATACCCGATCCTAGCCATGATGCTTACCTAGATAGCCTATTATAAGAATGTAATATACTCTCTACCTAGGTCAGCGCACCGAATACTCACACTCTCAATTCGCAAACTCCAACAGCTCAAGTCCAATCAAATAACGAGCGAACAATGGACCGTCAACAGCAAGTCCTAGGTGAAAACACAAGCTCGGAATTGATCGAATTCGGCCAGCTAGGAGAGGACCAGGAGGCGAGATCGCCAGCTCACGCCTACCCGGAGCCTGACCGCGGCAAACATGCGTGGCTCTTCCTCTGGGTCGGCTGCTTTCTGATGATCGCGCTGACGTGGGGGTTTCCCTTCTCGTACGGCGTCTTCCAGAGCTACTTCTCTACTCACCCGCCCTTTTCTGACCACCCGGGGGGTCTGCCTGCCGTTGGCACCACAGCGCTGGTATGTTGACGAGTCGTTCGCAGGGGAGAAGTCGTTCTTTCCGCTGTAAGCTTCTAACAGCAACCCCTAGGGCATTTTATACCTGTCGTCGCCTCCCTCTTTCATCATCCTGCAGCGATATCAAGCGTACAGGCGATCGGCCTTGATTGTAGGTTCGGCTGTCACCTGTCTCGCTATACTCGCGAGCGCATTCGCCACCAAAGTATGGCATCTTCTCTTGACGCAGGGCGTGTTATACGGACTCGGAGCCAGCGTCGTGAACACTGTAACAATACAGTTTCTAAACGAGTGGTTTATCGAACGTAAAGGCCTTGCCTTTGGCATTCAGGAGAGTGGCGCGGGTATGGGCGGGATAGTCGTTCCGTACGTAGACGCAGAGATACTATACCTACTCACTCTACTCGTCAATTTTTTAGCTGCTAATTTGCTTTCACAGCGTTCTCATGACATGGGGCCTCGACAAGTACGGACACCGAACCATGTTGATAGCTTGGTTCATCGCCGTCACGACTCTCTCTATCCCGTCGATTTACTTCCTCCGCCCCCGTGTCAAGCCATCACACGTCGCCGTGTCTTCCGGGTTTGGGACTTTGGGATTTATGCTTACGCCGATATTCGCTATACTCCAAGCCGGCAATATTTTCCAGGCCCTCGGGAACTTCTTGCCTGGTATTCATCTGCCGTGTATGTGAACCACTTATATTACCCTTTCTTCAGAGATATTCTTGACATCAATGTGCTAATGAGGATTCTAGCCTTCGCTCAAGAGTTCGGCGCATCGCCATTGGATGCAGCCGGCATGCTGTCGCTTTACAACGCTGCAACGGTCATCGGTGCCATCTGCACAGGCTATTTAGTTGACCGTTACCACGTTTCAGTATCGCTACTTCTTCTGTCTCTTGGCGCCGCTATTACCGTCTTCTTCGCTTGGGGATTCGCAGCTAATTTTGGGGCTCTGTGCGCATTTGCTTTCTTCTACGGGGTTTTCGCCGGTGGTTGGAGTTCAACATGGGTCGGCATAGGCCTTGAAATACAGAAGCGAGTTCCCCGTGCCGATTTAGGCGTATTATGGGGCTTTGCCGCTGCGGCCAGAGGTATCGGCAGCATCGTAAGCGGACCTATAAGCGAGGTCTTGATTGCTAACGGAAAGGACAAAACGTTTTGGTGGCCACGGAGTTACGGCACGAGTTATGGTATATTGATTCTATTCAATGGTATAATGCTGACGCTGGGCGGTGTTGGTTGTGCGGCTCGAGCGTACGAAATCTATAAGAGGATGGGTCACCGACACAATGAATAGTACTTCGGGCCGCTAATGGATTACGATGGGAAGTTTGACGGCAGAATAACTTGTCTTCAATATGGCGCTTGGGATTATAGACAAAAAGCTTTTTATGTTATACAAGCATTTGGTTCTTGCAAGTCTCCTTGGCAAAATTGAACCAGAGAGTTACTGCTTCCTCAGTAACGTGAAGGGATAGGAACTAAAATTAACCAAGTAGTATTTGATAGAGATGATATCATGCGTCGCCTAATTGCGATCGCGAATACTTATTAAGCTCCTCATTAATCTCTCCCCAGAAATCGCAAGCAGCATAATCAACCACACCAATGTCCATCGCATCACTGAATACTACGCCTTTACTTTCGTGCGATGTCCAGGCAGGCCATGTATTTTCATCAGCTGGTGCCCCCATCTTCGCCATGTTCGTCCATGCACGACTCATATCATGAGCCATGGCCTGTTCTGCTTTCGAGAAAGTGCAGTTTCCGTCCGGAGGTGGCATTGAACTAGTAAAGTTGAACACGAAGGGAATCTCGCTCGTGTGAGTCGCCCCTAGGAGAGGTACCCAGTCTGTCTTTATCCCAGCATACCAAGCACAACTAGGCTTATGAGCAAATTCGTAGCTCCAGACAGGAATTCCTTTCTCTTCTGCCTTTTGGAGAGCGCGGTATGATGGGCATTGGTACGACACCTGAGTCAGAATTACCTCCATGGCAGTAAGGGTTGATCCGTTGAATGTAGAAGCTAAGGGAAGCGTCTCATTTACCCGTGTCGCTAACGGGCCAAAATTGAGGTTCAGGAAATCATTATAGTCCGATTGAGTGGGGGCTTTCCCCTTCCAGACCGTGGCATAGGAGCCCAAGACAAATATAGACCCCTCTCTAGTAGTGGCTCCTATGATCGAAGGTACCCTAACACCAACCGTTGATGGCTGCTCCTTGATTACCTTTCCATCGATTACGGGGGTCCAAGAAGACCTTGTGCCGTTGTTGACCAGGGCTGTGCTAACGGTCATTATGTTAGGGCTCGGCATCGCAGCCACCGCAGCCTTGATCGTATCGACCTGAGCGTTTCGAAGACATGATAACTGAATCTTAATGAGCATTATTACCCTGGAGAGAACCAGCGAGATGAGGGCTTGACACGTACGTTATGTTCCGTGCAATTAATTGCGTAAAGGAACTCGGAATACCATTCTTTCGCATCGGCCACAGTTGCTAGATCTCTGCCAGCTCCAGACTCCAAAGCAGCGGCTCGCATTAACCTGGGCGCCTCGGGTAGCGTGGCAATAACGAAAGAGTCAACAGCGCCGGCGGATTGTCCAAAGAGTAGGACTTTACTCTAAAGTGGAATTGCCGTTAGTCTTCGGCATTCTGCATGCCGGTACATATTTTATCGTGATGGTGTATAAACCTACCGGGTCTCCACCAAACCCTGCGATGTTGTCTTGTACCCAGCGTAAACCAAGTAACTGGTCCATAATGCCGTAATTTCCGGTCAGGCCAAGATCTGACAGCGCCAGGAATCCAAGAGGGCCCAGGCGGTAGTTAATAGAGACGACGATGGAGTCTACAGCAGAGAAGCATCCATTGTACGTCGGGTCTGAAATCCCACCACCCTCATTACTCCCTCCGTATAGCCATACTTTCACAGGAAGCTTGGAATCTGGAGTAGCAGATACCGGTGCCCAGATGTCCAAGAAAAGGCTATATTGTGCGCGCAATGCTCAGATTAGCAGTGTCACTCGCGTCAGAAATACAGGTGGAGCTACCTACCAATCTTCGCTCGTCGTGGTGTGCTCGCCGAATAGATCCGAGAACTGAATGCACGCTGGTGCCGGTGCCGTGGTTTTGATGACTCCGCTCGAATTATAATAGGGTTCGGGAGGTGCAAAGCGCCGTTCGCCTACGGGTGGTTTGGCGTACGGGATCGAGTAGAAGTAGTTTACGTTCGTCGTGCTGCATTGACCCCCGTGGACGGTCCCGCTTCGCGTCTTGACAACCTTGGACTCGATCGAGCTAACGAGAGCAAGTAGCCCGCTGAAGATAATACTTCTGGACAACATCATGAAAGACGTGAAAGTCTTTTGCTAAAGATGTTGCAAACCCGACAGACGTATCTTGGTCGAGTGACATCAAAGGCCAGCTTTCCAGAGTAGTTGAAAAGCCTGGAGCTTTATATTCAGACATGTTGACTCGCGCTACGTTAATAGCAGCCATGGTGGATGTTCTCTTCTACATAGTACTAAGCCGCGTGGCTGTACAATCGGATTCGCTTCCGCAGAAATAAAATCGTTCAGCTAGAAGGCTTTGAGGAGCCGAGCTAGGAATAAACTAGTTTCGTTTACCTGGACCCAAAATTGGGAAGGATTTCATGATGTAACCTAGTAGTAGTGTAATTCGTGGATTAGAACTTATCGGGCTCGCTTTCGGTTAGAGGTGTAAGTTAAAGAATCCTTCTGTTCTTTTTATTCCTGGTAATCTTAGAGGTCCCTTAGCTTAGCTTTCAGGGGTTAATTAGTGCCAAGTTCCTTGGCTAGATGCTAAAGTGCTTCCCGTCCGGCTCTCGTCACTGCCTGTGTGCCTTACATATTCAGCCCTATGACAAACAAGCTTCGACTAAATTAAAAAAACGACGTAATGCGCATACACAGCACATAGGAGCCGTGTTCCTATGTGAGATGAATCTCTCAACTTTTAACGATTTAGAATCATAGGTACCTAGGTACCTACTCAAACTTCACTAAAAGCCAGACAATTAGGACTCTGGTTTAACTATGCTCAATTGGGTTTAACCTGTGATTTTGTTTATCTCAATGGGACTTGCTCTCTCAAGTCTATACTTAGTATATTTTATTTTCTATAGAACTGATTACCAGGCTACCTTGTATCTTTAGTTTCAACAAAAGTTCAACACGTCGGCACCTAGCTCAGGGTCCACATTGGGAATCAATGTGGGGGATACTACGTGTAACAAGTTTCTCTTCTCCTTCCCCTGAGCAAAGCATCATGCATCATGCTGGTGCCCCCACTAAAGCTCAGTGACCATCTGCAGTGTCACCTTTACGAGCTACCTGACATCCATAGCAAACCAATGAGGCCGCTGTTTCACAGATATTCAGCTCGGGAAACCGGCATAGTTAGGCTAAGTAGGTAATCTGTACCTGTAGATGGTATTCTTCTTTTCAAATGTGCATCCTTTTATGTCCTTAACCTCTAGAGTCCTTATTACGCAATTCTGCTTCTAGGTTTAGTATCGCCGTGCGACATCAAACCGACTTCTAATTAATAATTTGCATCATGCCACGCAAGAAGGCTCTTCTCATCGGTATCAACTACTTCGGTTCCGAACATGAATTAAATGGCTGCATCAATGACACCGAGAACATTCGGAACTTCCTCGTCGAAGAAAGAGGGTTTTCACCCAGCCCTCACGACATGGTCATGTTATCGGATATCCCAGAAAATGCGGGCACCCCTTTCTTTCCAACAGGCGCCAACATCCTAGCTGCTATCAAATGGCTGGTAACCTGGAACCAACCTGGTGATATACTCTGGCTGAGCTATTCTGGTCACGGAGGTTAGCAATGTGGTTATAAAGGTATACGTGCAGCAAGGGCTGATATAAGAGGGATATAGCCCAAGTTAGAAATGATGCTGGCGACCGGCCTTCAGGGTAAGCTTGTGGGAATGCGGAGACTATATGTGGAAATTTCAACCCCTAATGTGGATGTGGACCAGTTTCGATGATACGATATGTCCAGTAGACTTTGCTGAAAACGGACAACTTTCAAGCGAAATAGTAAGTTCCTAGTCGATTTTAGTAGTTATTATCACCATGAATGCCGGAAAGAGTCAATACTGATATGGTTCGTTGTCTAGCTGCATCGAGCAATTGTCTCTCCGATGAATCCCCAGTGTCGTCTTACCATATTATTTGATTGTTGCCATTCCGGTTCGGCGTGCGAATTGCCATACGTCTATCGACCCGACGAAGAGGGCAACGTGAATCTGGTTGATACAATCAAGCAAGGTGTCGGATTGATCCGTGCAGCTGAGGGGCTTTTCGAAGGTGGCTTCTCCATGTCCAAAGTGGACGATGCCAAGATGCTCCTAGGTGGTGCGACCGACTTTTTCAACGGGTTACACCATCGCCGAAACCAGGATGTCGATGAAGATGGGCTTGCTGCTGAGAACTTTGAGGAACATTGGGAGACAGAAGGGAAAGATGTCTGGATGTTCTCTGGATGCGCCGACAACCAGACTTCTGCGGATACATCCATCGCCGGGGCACCTACTGGCGCCATGTCGTGGGCGCTTCTTAGGACTTTGAGAGAAAATCCTGAGCAGTCCTATATAAATGTGCGTCTTGGTATTGAATTAGGGGTAACCAACTGCTGACAACATCATTTTCCAGATCCTTCAAAATACTAGGGAAGAGCTAGCGCGAAATTACTCTCAGGTCCCGCAACTCAGCTGCGGCGGCAGATACGACTTGGACCAAATCCTGGTGGTAAGTAAAGTTATACCTGATTTAATATAAATCCTCATCGCTAACTGAGAGCAAAGCTATAAGTCGTTAGTAACCGTACAGATTAAGATATTACAGAAATAGCGAGGCTCAGAGTATCCCGTCTTGAAAATTTATCAAATTCCGACATTCGTAGTCACCATAGCTACCTGTCAGAGGATGCTCTAGAGAGATTTGACGTGAGGTAGAAACCCTGGATGGAAAGCGTAAAAGCGCATCCTACTCCCGGGGGAGGTTAACATCTTTGAAATAAAATAAATCACCTAAGAACATTGACATTGGGGTGAAAGTTATGAGCGAGGAAGAAACCTATCGAGAAGCACGTTGAGCTAAAATTCCCGAGCCTCTCTTATTGACGTAATATCCAAGTGAATTGTACGCCGTATACATACATATGACGTATAAACTTGGACACAATATCCCAGCATTTGAAAAGTACAGCCATTGAGTCTCTGCTATGCTTATTCACAACACGTCATTTCTCTCACCACATCTCCAGTATATAACATCTTGATACTCTATTTGGTTAAGATGCTTAAACTGAACCGAGTTACTGGACAATTCCCCCTTTGCCAAGTCCTTGGCTGTAGACAAGGCGGAACCGTAGGCAGCAATTCAGCTCTAATGCCAAGATCCAGCGAGCGGACTTAAGCGTAGGGCTGAAGTGGGTTGCAATAAGGAGTTATGTAAAAACCAAGGGTCCGGGTACAGATACGGCGTATTCTCGACTTGCCAAGAGCCGTATGAATCTTATGGCAGAGACCCTAATTGGCCGGTATATCCATAAACAAAGGAGGAATTAAACTGATTGGCCATATGAGAGTAGCTCTCCCCAGGTTCACGTTAATGGCACGTTCGGCTGTAAACGGGGCTGTGATGCCGCATCGTGACATAGCAGGATGGCAAGGTTGATTTAGGTATATCTTACGGCTGATCTTATACAGGTAGGTAGGTATATAAGATGGTTAAGGATACCTTAACCAGAACAATCGAGTTTTATTTCACAGCTCACCTTCAAGAGCAGCTAAAGTCAACATGGTGTCTCCAAAGACTCTTCTTCCCCTGATCATTTCGCTCGCGCCCCATGCCAGCACGGCGGCGACCATCCGCCGTGGTAATAGCACAGGAATCGAATGGGGCCCTTGCAAGCTAAACACCACACTTCCGGTACAATGCGCCCAACTACCCGTCCCGCTTGACTATACCGACAAGAGTCGCAGCGACATCCTCGTGCTCGATCTCATCAAGTATCCGGCTCAGAAGCAGCCAAAGCGCGGCAGTATCCTCCTCAATTTCGGCGGTCCAGGCCAAGATGGTTTAGAAAGCATGCTTGCTTACGCAGAGCTAATGGGCCCGTACGTTCGATGCCAATTTAATACCGCCAAGCTCTTTGGTTTGATTGAACTTGAAAAAAAATCACGGATTGACTAACAACTCATCGCTATAGAACAACTGGAGGTTATCACGATCTTATTAGTTGGGATCCAAGGTAAGACTCTTTCTTAAACATATCTTGGTAGAATTTGTGCTAGCAAAGGCTAACCACATAAAATAAATAGAGGAACTGGTAAAACTCTTCGGTTCTCCTGCTGGCCCGAGGATACCACAGGGTATTATGCCACCATGGGAATAGGCCTGGCTGGTGGTGCGGACTCGGCAGTGGGTAAACTCTGGGCGGAAGGCAACATCATCGCGACTCAATGTCATGAACATCTAAAAGAGACCGGTGAATTGGTTGGCATGGCATTCGTCGCAAGGGACATGATGTCAATTGTCGACGCACTGAACGAAGATGGCATGCTTCGATACTGGGGTAAGCCTTCAACCAAGATTTATCTATCTCCGTAAACCAACTGACCATCCTCAGGAATTTCGGGCGGCACCACTCTCGGAGCTACTGTTGCTGCGATGTTCCCGGACAGGGTAGATAGGGTTGTCCTCGATGGCGTGATGAACGCGCATGAGTACTGGAACTCTTTGTATGTGCCAGACTACCTTCGATATAACTTCATATAAGAAATCCGACTAACAAGGCGAAACCTAGTGGCGAACCGGAGATGGTCGCATCGACAGACGCTACTTGGGAAGAATTCATGCGGGGGTGTATAGCAATGCCCGAGAACTGCGCCCTGGCCAAGAACAGGACCTACGATGAGTTAGAAGCAGCCATGGCCGAGCTATTCGACACCGTCAGAAATAACCCGCCAGCCTTCAACGGCACGGCCGTGTTCGCCTACGATCTTTTCAAGTCTCATATATTCAGCACGCTTTACTCTCCAATCAGCTGGCCGGCTCTAGCCCAGGCGCTCGAGGACGTGCTGGAGGGCAACCTAGAGACCTTCGTGAACCGGGTCCTATCAGCCTCGATTCCAATCCAAGACCAGGCGATTCTAGGGATCCGCTGCGGCGACAAGAAGCCGCGAACAAACAAGCTCTCCGACCTCGAGCCCGTCTTTGAGCAATACCATAAGACTAGCAAGTGGTTCTGGGACTGGGGTTGGGGATACTACGTGATTCCTTGCGCGCAGTGGGAGTTCCAGGCCAAGGAGCGGTACGAGGGCGACTTCCAAGTCAAGACCAAGAATCCGATATTATTCGTCGGCAACAGTTTCGATCCCGTCACTCCGCTCGCCTCGGCTAAGAACATGAGCTCTGGTTTCGAGGGAAGCGTTCTTCTTACACACAACGGTCACGGCGTACGTATTTTCAAATCCTCCTTGATTTTTTCTTTTCTTTTCTTTTCCAACTTGTACTTTATATTTGGCAGACTTAATGCTAACCAATACATTACAGCATATAACAATTACACAGCCGTCAAACTGCACGAACGCCGCCATCCAAAACTACTTCCTCGAGGGTACGCTACCACCAGCCGGAACAGTGTGCGAGCCCAACTTCCAGCTCTTCGACCCGGCCGCTTCAATGTAACGGCGACGTGAACACCATACCTGCTATAGAAGTACCTCTCCGTCTGTTATTTATTATACTTCTCTCCCTTTGAATGCATATTCTTAAAGGAATGGGACAGCCTCTAGAATTTAGATACATGTTTATTTTAATTTTGCTGTATATTACTGCATAATCAATCGCTAGTTCCGTTCTGGATCTTCAACTTCAACCATACAATCAATCAGTGGGAGTTCTCTCTAGTAACAAGCTAATAAGCAATGAGCACGCGAAAGTGAGCTAGGCAATGATACGATAGTCGCAACTATAAACCTAATTCCTCAAACTGAAAATAAAATCAGTTTTCGCGCGCGGGTTAACCATCTGGGCACCTTAAATATCTCCCGCCAATAGAGGCTGGGCCCCCGTAATGAATTTCTCTATTGCGGCCTCACTATCCAATGGCTGGGGTTTGTATGAATAAATCCAATCTCCGGGCTCTCCATGCTTTTCTAGTTTCTGGAAGTTCGTGAGGTTCGCGTGGTACTTCTGTAGGGCCATAGGGGGACCAGATTCCATCGTAGAAGCCAGAGCAAAGGCCAGGATCCGGGTAGTAAGCTATGCGGAGTCCACATTCGTCGCTTATTGCTTAACTGTATTCCTCTCCATAAACCTCCGAGTCTCTAAATTCTCTCTCTTGGTTCTTAAATTCCATCGGAACGGTGGGCCATTCGAACTCTGGCCAAAAGAGTTCGTGGCATGCGCATGTGCCCACGACCAAGTCGTAGTAGTCGCCCGTACGAATTCCACCAGGGAAGGTAAACTCAGCTTGCATCTCAGGCATTCGTCCATGTGTGCGGCCCGACCGCTGAAAGAGCTCCCAGTACAACTTCGTGATTGGGGGTTGTGCGATCTGCATTTGTCGCCAACTAGCATTTTTCAAAAGCCATAGCCGTTGTGGTTCCGGTTGCATGCACTTCTCATCTCTGAATCCGCCAGATGGAATCAGGTAAAGGCCACCGGGAGCTTTAATGAATGCATGGCTGAAAAAAAGTTCAACAGCGCCAGCTAATAACTGGTTCCTGGTAAAATGCCACGCAGGGAAACTCTCAAAAAATAAGCGTCATTGTATTCCTGGTGACCCGCTTATGACCTGTTGCCATTGTTTGCAGACTCGCTGGGCGTATGCGATGATATCTCTGGGCTCGAGATGAAGGAGAATCTGTTCGAGAATCTCGGTGATGTGGAAAGGGGGTTGTATAGTAAGTTCCATGTTGGGTACCGAGATACTTAGCGGGGATAAAAAGTATTAAAAAGGTTAATAAATATTAAGAATTCACTTTCGTCAAGTCAAAGTAAGTGCCAAATTGATTCGAGGAAGGTATAATAGAGGTACGGTCGCTTTCAGCAGTTTATTTACTACCCAAGTAAAGAACCTCGCAATTTTAGGCCTCAGCCAAAGAAACACCACGACGCGCGAATGACAAAAACCTTGATTTTTTTTTTAAAAAAAACCAATCTTAAATCCCATGCAGCAAACGATCCCCAATCAATCCAATCCCATTGTCTCCCGCTTTCCTGCCGAATGATAAACCAAATCATAACCCCCAAAACCATAACCCCCAAAACCAAAATCACTATCATGCCGCTTCTCTAGATATTCGCTAGATGCAGTCGCTTTTTATGTGCCGAACTCGCTAACACCAAACCACCCTCATATGAAAAAAAAGAAGAAAAAGACAGCCCCCTTTTCTATCATCCCCGTCGCTCTAGGGGGTAGCTCAAGTAGCACCTCATAACTTGAGGATACTAATAAGCCGAGAAATTTGAGCTGGCTGAGTATTGTGATAGACTATGGGGCTGATCTCCTGAATGCTATTTATTCGTTAGCAGGCTTTCGGAAAATACCAGGGCAATCGAGACATGCCATCATACTATGAAATAGTATTTTTAATCGTAGCCCCTCCCTTTTAGGCGATTATATCTTGTGCCGCGCGAAGGAACATATGCGTAGCCAAGATACTGTCTACTTTCCGCTTCCCGAAGCTCCAGGACCCCGTAGCATCGATATCCAGAATCTTTATCGATCTAACGTTTTGCTGGTATATCCGAAGATCCTTGGGGTGCCAGTAATCGTCTCGCCTCGGGCTCGGGTTTTCAACCCTTCTGGTGATGTCCTGCCTAACCATGATGGCATGCTCTTCGTGCGCTCTCCACTGCTCATCCTCCACCCACCGGAAAATATCTTCCGAATGAGGAGGGTCTTTCTCAACTTTGTCCATGTACGGCCATATGATCTCGTGACTACCCCTCGTCCCAAGGATGAGGTCGTAATAATCTCCCATCCGTAATCCTTCTGGGAATTCTAGCTCCACCAAGGTCTGAGGCAGGAAAATTCTGAGATCACTCTGGTCCTGCCTCCAAATTTGCCAATGGACCTTCTTAATCGGTGGTTGAGAAACCAACATTCCACGCCAAGAAGCATTGTTGACGAGCCATTTCAGTTGGAACACGTAGTTAAAGTGCCAGGTGAGACCCGCCATCGTGACGTGGCCGTGCGGTTTGAAGTGACTCAGTTCTGTATTGGATGTGGACATGTTGAAGAATTGTGGGAGAGCGCAAATCATAAGGCGGTTCACGCTGTACGTCTGGTTCGGAGCCTGAGGGATAGAGCTTTCGCGGAAGTATAAGGCCTTCTGGATCTTGGGAGAGGCCTTAATAACATCTCTCCAACGTTTCGACACCCGCTGTACGTTGACGAGGACATCGCGGTCGCCTACTCTCCAAAGAATGTTTTCGAGAAGCTCGGTCAAGTTGAAGACGCGTTCTCTAGCAAAGCCCGTATTGCCAGCCATTTTGAGCGAAGAAGATTGTAAACTGGTAATTGATATATGACACGGGATAGGAGATATATGATGAAGGGTGTCTTTCGTGGATAAGAGGTTATTGCTTGATATGATCTGAATGGTTATATAGATGTTGATGACTTTGCTAACCAACCAGTTGTGAATAAAAAGAAAACAAAAGGAGAGTCCAAAATGGGAGGGGACGCAATGTTTATTTATATTTACAGACCGAGGGGCATGGACCACTTCGTACCTGAAGGTTTGTTGATAGCGTGAGTAATAGAGTTGACAACTGAAGCCGAACGTTGGTTTAACGTAGGCCTGTGCTGAAGCTATCACACACCTTTTCGGGGTGTAGTGAGTGTTGAGCCCCTTTCACACTGTACTTACCGACTACGTACTCCCGTACCAGCCATTGTCAAAGAGAAGAATACACAGTGTATGCCAACCTACCCGTCGAAGTAGGCGCCTAGTGATTAGGCCGAATGGGGGTTGAAAATCATGGAATCAATTTTTAACTGTGCTCCTATAGTAGAGGAGTTCATGAGTCACAAGAGTACTGGTATATATGTTATATGTGATAAGGCGGGCTACCTTTTTGCGTACCTCGGTATTTAAATACTCGGTAAACACTGAAAACAAAATTGAAATATTATACGCGATGTAAACAATCTCTAGGTAAACTTTGATAGACAAGGTGGGTACGGTTGAATATTCAACTTGATAGTGAGAACGACCAATATACGGGGGATTTATATTTGGATGCCTAGCTTTAGACTAAAGGTTAGAGAGTTTAACTAAAATAAAGTTTATGAATTCTATTGGATGGCATTTGCTTCCAAGATGTGTTAATAATAGATATAATTTACAACTTTAACCAATGTGGTTGGAACTAACTAAAATGTAATTCAAAATGTTAGGAAATAGTATAAATAAAAGAGTAAACATAAATAATAAACAATAACAAATCGACCTGGAAATATTCCACAAATGGTTTGGCTTTAAGGTAAATAGCCTGGCACCCAGCTATTTTCTTAAGGCAAGTAAATGAAGTTTCTAGGTGTGTGTTTACAATCACTCATGAACGGTATAGGACAAGGTGGATAGGTACCTAGGCAGCTACCTGTTATAGGTCAAGGCGTACAGAGAGGAAAAACTTTAAGGACCTGATCCGGATAATGAGCAGATATGACTTTTCTTACTCTAGTACTATATAGGTAGGTAAGTAATCGAAGCGATGTAGGTCTAGGCAATAAATATTAAATAGAAGGCGCCGGACTGATTGAACATTTATTGGAACTATTGGTATAACTAGAGCTGATTGTCTAGCCTGTTACTTGTGAGCGGCTGTCATCAAGGACTAGAGTAGGTGGCCACTTAGACATACCATGTACTAAAGCATCAGTCCATTTTGCTAGGACTAGTAGTCCGTGGGAGCAACGGGATTCTGGGCCGCGCGGAGGAACCACTCCATAGCCGATGCTTGAGTGTTTCCTCGTGATTCGTAGCTCCATGACACGCCGCCTCCAGCTACCGTTCTCACCTCTCGTGTCTTTAGTGAAGTGAGGTTTTGTCGGTATTTACGAAGGTCCGTTGGAATCCAGAAAATCTCTCGTCTTGGAAGGGGTCTTGGATCTTCCTCATAGACACGTTGTTGGATTAAGATAGCCTCATTCCAGTTTGCTTTCCAAAGCTGGTCGGCTTGCCATTCCTTCTGGTCTTGTGTACCAGACTCTTCAAAACGCTGTTTGCGCCAAAGCTCCATGGTCGGCCATCGGATATCGTGCCTGCATATGGTACCAAGAATCAAGTCGTAGAAATCCCCAATACGCAACCCATCCGGAAACTTAAACACGGCAACTGCGGCAGGCAACAGGCGTAGTCGGGAGTCCTCTTGGTCTTCTCTTGATACATGCCAGTGTATCTCCTTTATTGGCGGTTGTGATACAAACATTTTCCGCCAAGAGGCATTTCGCCTCAGCCACATCCTCCGTATGTTGTCATCCCCAAGATGCGTATGGATCTTGTCAAGTACTAAACAGCTAATTTCGGGATGATGGCGATATCTTTCAGGGCCAGAAAATACCATGTTGAAGAACGACTGAACAACGAATGCGACGGTCCGGTTCTTCGTGTACCTTGACATAGTAAATGGGTGTGTGCTCCTGAGGAAGAATAGCTTTTTTTGCAATTTCGGAGATCGTGTGGCAATCTTCTGCCAGCGCTTGCAGACTCCTTGGACATTGATAAGAACATCTCTATTCTCGACCCAGAAGAAGATTTCCTGGAGCAACTCATTGATGTCGAGGACGCGATTTCGAGCTGCCGACATTTTGATGGCGAAGAGGAAAGTTGAGAGTAATCAAGTATGCAACTGGGAAGAGGGAAGGCATAGACGCTATCGATGGAACTGGAGGCTTGGTTAGCATATGACCTTTCTTAAGATGAATTGAATTAACTTGCAATTGAGTCAATAAAGATGTTATTGTAAACCAGATTGATCGGTCAACGGATGATTGAATCAACAAATTGGAAATAATCTCCTGATATCGTTCTTGTGCGGATCTATTGTCAATGAACAGCTCGAGCGATTAAAACAACTATTAAGAATGGAAAGAAGAAATCTCGAAAATATGAGAGAATGTCGTGTTTATATACTTCTTGGACCAGAGGCGTGGACTAAAACCCCAGTGATAAAGGTCTATCTATGGTATGACTTTGGTCAGTTGGTACCTAGGTAGTGACTATTGTGAAATTCAGCCATGCTACGCCCCGCTTTGGCACTGGCAACCGCGCACTAGTCGGCAGGATACGGCTCGTTGCTGAGATAGATGTCAGTAGAAAGCACAGTTTGGATTATGGGCGGAGTGATTCATAGCTTGATACGTACCACCTAACCTCCGTACAGCTAATGTCAAGAGAAAACTCCCTATGTGTACCTGCCTACCTAGGTATATATGGTGACTTACCTACCAAAGTAGGTACGTCTGCCGAATAGTAGTTCATATCGTACCTTCGGTATAGGTCATGTGGTTAGTATCAAGTGTATTCATACGATAGAGCAGTCCTGGAGCCACACGACTGCTCACATATATGTGATAAGACTGATTATCTAGGTACGTTAGGTACGTACTGAGAGTAAAATTGAAACGTCATATATATAGAGTAAATACCTTATACGTTAACTTTGAGAATAAGGTGGACGGAGTCAGGTACCTAACTCGACTGACTTATAAGGGAGACCAATATGCAGACAATTTTTGCCCCGTTCGGATAGCTTTACGCTAAATATTAAGAAAATTAAATTAAATAACTAACTTATAAAGCAATTGGGTCTAATAGGAGTCTTTCCCGGTTGCATTTATATCATATATCCACAATAGCCTTGAATGTCGAAGTTGTAACAACTAGGGGTTAAGTCCTAGGGGGCAGGGAAATGGTATAAATAAGGGGCCGTAGACTACCTAGGTATTTATAAAACTGGTAGGCCGGCGTATTAATTATCTCATATATAGTCTGGCTACTCATAGAAGCTGACCCTTGGTCGCCTACTTTAACCAAACAAGGCTTCAAGTTTGTGTTGCAATCATTCATGAGGCTATGGTATACAACGGGTGGCTGGCTTGATATATGAGCAAATATCGATCCTTAGATCTATCTGGTAACGCGCGAGACAAGGTATATGGCACCCTACTAGTGTGTTAGTAACTACCAATATTATTATTGTCCGGAAACCATGGCGGTAGGTATTACCTATTGTAGATAAACTAATACCATAGCAACTCATACTAAGTGATAGATACCAGATTACCTTATATAGTATTTTTACCATCAAGTAAACGTTATGGTTCTGTCAACGGTGAACGCCGTAAAGTAAGGTTAAACAAATTTCATCAAGTAAATAAGCAAACCCTTACGTCCCCTGGGAATAAATATCCACCGCAACATCTCGAATCACACCCCCCTCCGCAGCCGGGACATACGACTCGTCAAAAATCCTCCAAAGCCACTCCACCGCCCTGCCCTTTCCATTCGCAATCTCAGACACGTGCCCACCTAGCGTGTTCCTCTCGTACGTCACATCCGCGCCCAGGCCGCAAAACCTCTCCACGAGCCGATCCGTCAGGTCTATCGGGCAGAACTCGTCCCCCACGGCCTTATACACGAACATCGGCATATTCGGGACCCCGTGGAGCCCCCGTCTCCCTTCGACGTCAAACACATTCCTCAGCACGGGGTTCTTCAGGTCCTCCCTCCCGCCTAGGAAATAGCTATAGATATCCTCCATCGCAAACATCCGCAGCGAAGCCCCGGAATCCACATCCCTCGCGCTGAGGAACTCCTCCGCCGTCTCCGGACGCAGCCGCGAGCGCACGTACGCCGCCGCCTCGGGGTACTGCGACGACAGGCCGAGGAGCGCGGAGACGAGGGACACCGCGATCGGGCTCTTGTTCAGCATGTCCATGTTGTCCGCGAGGTGGTCGACCAGGCCGCCCACCACAGCGCCCGAGATGTCCAGCTCGGGCGCGTACTGCACCTGCAGCTCCGCGGCCGCTTCGGTGGGGATGCTCCCGCCGCTGTAGCCCCACATCGCCGTGGTAATGCTCGCGTCACCGGTCAGCCTCGCTAAATTGAGGACCGCGCGGATCGAATCGAGCGTCGCGTGGCCCGCCAGCACGCTCGCCCCAAACGCCGCGTGCGGGCCCTCGAAATCGGGTGTGTTAATAATCCAGCCCTGGCCCAGCAGTTCCGTGAGCAGGGACGTGTTAGACTGGATACCCAGGTCAATATTCGACTGCATCTGCTCCCGGTTCAGGGTGTACGAGGGGCTAGAGTCGAGATTCGCCGTGTTATACGCAAACTGGTACGACAGCATCGCCTTCTTGCCTCTGGGCGAAACATACAACGACTTCGGAACAATCAGCGTAGTCACGGCCCAAGCCGGGCGGTACCGCGAATCCGTCGTGCGGAACAGGATGTTATACGAGGCCGAGCTGTTGCCGATAAACGCGCCGAGGTTCCCCAGCGTAGGACGGATCCGGAGAATCGCCCCGGGCTCCCTGCTCTCGAACCCGTCTGGTGCCTTGTACCACGGGTCTTTACTAGGAGGCAACGGCTCAGACGTCTCGTGGAACGTGGAGGAGCCGGATGACTGTGGGACTTCACGGAGACCAAAGAACCAGCTCAGAGGGCGCACGGAGGTACCGCCCGACCCTTGAGCAGACGGTGATAAAGAAGCGAGCTCATGCTCAACATCCCCGGCTGGAGTAGTTTGCTTAATCTGCTGTAATGTTGAATCCATCGAGTTAGTTGTGTATACCTGCCACCAATGTAAGACAAAGAGGAGCCACAGAGTATTCTGTGTCGGTGGTCTTCGAGACGCTTAATATATGTCTTTGATGAAGTTTGAAAGGATTCCACATATAAGCCATTCAGCAGCTCCTTTCATTGTTAATACTCTAGTAAGCAAGGGATTCGACAGTTCCTTAACCATTTCGGGTCCGAACGTGGACGCCATGAGCAACCATCAGGTCAGCAGTGGCGGCAAGACCGCATCCAATACTGAGTATTAACCAAGAGGCTAGGGGTTAGGGGCTAGGGGCTAGGGGCTAGACTGAAATATCTTGTACGACGTACTTAATACGGCAATCATTTCGCGAGTGAAAAGGAGACACTAGCCCAATGAGTAAAATTTACGTATAGGAAAAAGAAATATCTTAGTCACTTGTCATAGAAGCAATATCAATATACAAGTAAGATATTCTTGTAGATTTGCGCCTAACGCTTGATATCTAATCTACTGCTGCGATAACTTCAGTCTGTGGTATATTCTACATGGAACTAAACCCAGCCGGCGCAATTGCCAACGCAAACGCAAAAGGGGCAACGCCAGAACGCAGCTATGGGTTTTGCTGTACACTTCCCATTACCTTATTACCCACGGTACGCTACTCCCCACCTCGATAGAAACCCTCCCTCTCCAAAGCAAACATCTTTACTCCAACACGTGAAAGATCTAGCCCCTATCCCGACTATCCCGCCTAGCACGCGGCGGCGGCGATCCTGTCCGGGATCTACTAGCGCTGTAGCTGTACCGTCTCCTCTTTTTATCCACTGGGGTGGGTGACCGACTATCATATCTTTGTCTCTTCCTAGGAGCACTACTGACAGAGCTGGTATTCCTACGCCGCCTTGCGGGTGATAATGGTGATCTCCTGGGGGAACGACCCCGCTGTAGAGGTGGGGATCGAGATCGGGAGTAGCTTGAGCCACGGCGTGCTCGACGAGGAGGAGGACTAGCTGAATACGAGTCTCGTCTCGCGGGTACCCTCCGCGGCGGCGGACTCCGGCTTAATGAGGGTGGTCTTCCCGCTGCTTTGCGAGGAGGTGGGCTGCGGCTCCGTGAAGGTGTGTATGAACGAGACCGTGTAGAACCGCGGTCACGACTATACGAACGAGGCCTACCAGCTCCCCGGGCGGCAGGTGGGGTTACCGATCTATACCGCGAATAATTCGAGTCGCGACGACCACGAGGTGGACTAGGAGATCCAGAGTACCTCCTATTAGTCCGTCGCGGGGATGGGCTCCGAGAAGAACTATAAGAATATGATCGAGAACGCGATGGACTCCTGCTTCTGCTGTATGATGCTGACCTGGCTCGTCTCGGAGGGGTTCGAGATACTGATCGGCCCCTATCAAGGGCCCTCCGCGGCGGCGTACGAGATCTTGATCTGGATGAATAGGAGGAGCCTGTGTATGATGAATAACTAGACACCGATTCCGAGTCGGAATCATCGGCGGCAGGTGGTGCGGGAAGAGTTGGTTTCGGCATATTGGCCAAATACTCTCTCATCTCCTCCGTCAATGCACCCATACCGATACTAGTGAAGTAATTGATCGAGAATCGCACATTGCGGGCATTGTCTCGCGGGAACAGACCCGTAAAGCTTTCCTGCAGCACATCGTCCCGCATTCGAGCTTGCAGCTTCGCCATACCGAGCTCTTCCGAGATTTCTTGAAATAAAATCTTGATGAAAATTCTGCTAGCAGAAGTCGTCTCTTCTTCGTTTAAATGTATGACGGACATAGCATGCCAGCCAATGGCGTCCGAACCAAACATGTGACCGAAGAATCTGGCAATGTTTCGTAGCCTATTCGTTTCGTATCGGTGGATTGTCTCGTAGTATTTTTCGAAACTCTGGGTAAAAAGATCGCACCATAGGCGGTTGATCTTGGCAAATCTTTCTCCGATCAGGCCAAAGAATTTTGAGTATGTCTTCTCCTGACTACAGCACTCTACTATCATAGAGGGTAGCTCGGGCTCCTGGCCGGTT
The DNA here is from genome assembly GCA_037126485.1 of Daldinia eschscholtzii. Lineage (NCBI taxonomy): Eukaryota > Fungi > Ascomycota > Sordariomycetes > Xylariales > Hypoxylaceae > Daldinia > Daldinia eschscholtzii. The sequence continues at coordinate 1,618,944 of JBANMG010000005.1, forward strand.
GGGAGGTTGATCTTCATTAGCTTATGAACACATTCTTCTGGATCCATACTGCTCATGATGGTGAGGTAGATTGTTTTGCGAAGATTGACGAGGTCAGTGTTGGACTGATCCTTGATCTCCATGGCCTTCTGCTCCTCGTCTTCTTCCTCAGAACTCTCATCCTCGTCGTCCTCATCTTCTTCATCGTCGCTCCCCTCCCCAAGAATCTCGGCTCGCAGCTTCTTGTAAGCTTCTTCGTTTTCCTCCCACTCCGGGTCAAATTTGAAAACGTTTAGACCCTCTTGCACGTCCAGATCTGCACTCAGGTCGATCTTATGTGTAATTTGGTCTTCCTCCTCGATTAAATCTAGTTCCTCCTTAATCGCGGGATTATCCTTGAACTTGTCCTTTCGTACTTGGAATAAAACCTCAATCATGAACTGTACTCGTTTGTCGATATCCGCCTCGTGGAGGATATTTCTGAACTGGTCAAACACGATATTCGCAATAGCCGGGTTCATGTCTTCCAGATGCTGTCCCACTTCCTTTGTCAGACCGACCGCAATCTCCACGCTATCATCCGTCGGTTTTTGTAAAAGCAAGATCAACATCTGAGCAGCCAACATCTCGTGAACCACTTGTTGGTTGACTAGATGCGCAATGAACATAGTCGATGATAAACACACCGCCTTGTCATTTCGCTTGAACGCCTTCCTGAATTGTATGACCAATCTCTTGACAAGCAGCTCGCCGACCTGCGGTAGTTTCGTGTTGACGATGGCTGCCATAGCCGCTAGGACAGGAGTGAACGGTAAACTTGCCGCTTGCGCTTTCATGATACTTCGGCAGAATAATCCCCGTCCTCTGACCAAGTTCTCCTGGAACAGTTCCGGAACGATATGCTTGATGTTGGATACGTTGACCTTATTGATAAGACCGTTGATACTCTTCTTCAAAGCTTCCCAGGCCATGCGCTGATATTCCTTGCTCGTCTTGTCCGTGATCTGGGCCTGCAGCGCCCGCAGACGCGCAGGAGGGATATACGTTCCTCCCGATCGCATATTTAAAAGCTTCTGGTACTCGGCCTTTGCGGCCGCCTGCTTCTCCTCCTCAGTAGGCATTTTTGGCGGCGTGCGTTGGCGAGGTGGCGACCGTTGGCGGGGAGGCGGTGAGCGACGGTCGCGGTCGCGCGCAGGTCTATATGTGTCGCCTCCATCACGACGATGTCCTCGGTCGGGATCGCGACGGGGAGAACGCGGGATGGGAGCTTCGTTGGGCGATCGTTCACCTAGATGGCGCGTCTCGACTTCCGCCATCGTCTTCCTACTACCTTCGAGTTAATTATATATGTAGATCGGAGTAGTAAATAGGTGACCTGAGGTCCAAGCCACTTCCAACCGGTGAATCGTCCCTGCAGTTGGAAAAGTCGCCGTTGAAAAGGATGGAATTGACGATGGAAAAAAGTTGAAGCAGACAAGGCAAAAAGATGAACGTGACGAAAGTTTGGACGAGGCTGGATAGCTCTCTTGAAAGCGGGTCCTATGAAAGTTATCTATGGCATGATTGGTCTATATCCAGTAACGCACCTGCATAAGAGGTACACATAACTTGCATTAAACTAACAGCAGAAGCCACATACGCTGATATTGAAGCAAGCCGCAAGCCACTACTTATGAACCCCCGTTTTAATTATTCCACTAGCGTACTCAATTCGCTGCAGGTATTCGTGTCGCGTCTGCTTTAATGGGAGATTTCAATTTCTAGCCAGGTCATCATCTACCTCGATATAACCAACAAACCCAGACGAAGTCAACACCCGACTCTCTATTTGTTCATTCACCACGTTCTTTACCATAATTACCTATATACTCTATTAGTTTACTTATCTTATAATCGACAATGGTACGTTCATATTCCCCTCCTTCACCTACTCCTTTGCGCAGTGTGTGGTGCACATCAGATCAACCCATTTTTATAGTTCCTTACTGACATGCAACAACTTTTATAGCTCGGCACTCTCGTCGGTTTAGCCATGTTGGTGGCCGCCTCCGTCGTCTTTCTCTACTACTCGATCTGGACGTTGGCCATGGTACGCAAAAACCTTTCCTATCCCCCCTCCCCCTTTTCCCCATCGCAAACCGCATTCATTCATTCTAAACCCCAATCTAACGTGTATGTAGCCCTTCGTCGACTCAGACCACCCCCTTCACAACTTCTTCCCCCCGCGGGTCTGGGCTATTCGCATACCCGTTATCCTTATCCTTCTCGGATGCGCCGTCGTCGGCTCGTTCCTAAGTGTCGTCATGATCCGCAGCAACAGGAAGAAGGCTGCCAAGGCCAAGGCCGCCGCCGCTAAGAAGAAGGCGTAGATGCTGTTTAGCTCTCATGACCAGAAAAAGAAAAAAAACATATACTTGACATGCGCGCGAGAATTGGGCAAAGTCGGAAACTTAATTGGACTCTAGTTATGACATTGCATGCGTGGCCATAAATCAGCTGGCCGGTCTATGTTGCTAAAATCTACATTATAAAACTCCTAATAGCAAAGAATGAACGATAATCAATACAGTTCACGACCTGGGAAGATGAATGCCAGAGGTGATTTTGACGGTATTCTAATTGAGTTGCGTTCTCAACTCCGTATTGATGGGGGACTATATATTTCGTGTCTGCGATGCGATATGATTTATGCAATAGACGCCAAACCCACCGGCCCATCCCGTCCGAATCCAAACCAGATAAGCGAGGGTCTAACAGCATGTGTTTGTAAATATAGCTTCGTCTGTTGCCTCTCGCACGTGTTTGCGCAGTCTGAGAATCCAACTCCAGTGTTGAACCAAGACGCCTATATAACAACAGAGCCAATCCCTTCGAAATCGGCAATTCAAACCCTCTGGTCCGCAAAGTCAAGTACTTCGCAATCATCTTCAAAGAATCCATCCTCGTCGGCGTCCGTAGATCTATTACCTCCTCTACGCCGTCGGGTTGTGACGACAATTTGCTCATCGTTCTCCCCAACTTGCAGGACCCGCTCCATAGCCGAGGCAGGCAAGGCGCGGTGATCATCGACGCTAGTGCTGATATCCTCTTCGTCAAAGTGTACTATTCCTGTATTCACCCTTTCCACGTTCAAAGCTTCTCCGAAAGCCCATGGCTGTTTCGGGGGAGTCCAAGATTGTTTTGTTTTGCCGCCTCTTGGTGTATCCTTGAGCGCCGTAGCTTGGAGAAGTTCTGATGTAGAAGTTGCAGTAGTATTAGTAGATCCATCGTCGTATAAATATAGCCCCACCCGCCGGTCAGTATGAAATGGCTGGTAAGGTGCACTAGACTCTATCTCAGCTTGTGGTATATAAGTCTCGGGACTACAGTCAGACTCGGCAAGCTGTGGTCGAGGGTTGAAAACCAGGGTATTGCCGCCATCATGTTCTTGGTTAATGAGATCGAGGTCCTCGATAGGATCTATGATCTGCTTGATAGATGGCGCGATCAAATCGTCAGGTAAGTGGTTTAACTTGAAGTCTCTGTATTGGTTACCACGTTGGTAACGAGATTTGTCCTTTCCGGTCTTGGGTCTTCTGCTTTTCCCCGGGAAAGTCCTAACCAAACCATCGCCTAGTACAAACAAAGTATGATACTTCTTACCCGTAATCCATGTTGCACAGAAAGGGCCAGGTGACGTACTGCCGGGCGGAAGGCTGACACGATTCTCGCCCGTATGGCGTAGCTGACTGATGGCGGTTCCCGCGTTTCCCAGAGAATGACTAATTCCTGCAGCAAGCACCTTGCCTCCATATCCAGCACGGTCCATGATGGTGGATGGCGTCTGCGAGTTTGAACTAGTACGGCGGTGGCGGGAAGTCAAAGTCCGAGTAGCACCATAAGCAGAACTAAGCGCATTTGATGCTAGCGAAACCGCTGATGGCGCATTTTCAGAACCCTGGGGCGATCCGTCTTCGACTCTAACCCGACGGCGTGGAGGAGGCCATGTAAACGCACTCGGTGGCATATCGAGCAAGTGTACTGTACCCCTCTCAGTTACCATCGCAGCTCGCTCCCCGTTGGGTCGCGCCCATGTCACATCAACAATGCGAGCGACAGTCATGCGCGAAAACTGCGCGACCTGTCTTACTCGCGTGGTGTGGCCATTAACTAACTGCGAATTCTGCAAGGCCGAAGATTTTGTGTACTGAATACGCATCAAATCCCATACTGTCTGCACGTCTCCTTTGCTGCTCGCAGTGAATATAGATAGACCAGTTGGGGAGAATGAGAGAAAGCTACAACCAAGCGGTGCTTTGAACGTAGTAACGTGATGAATTGCGGCAGAGTTTGGTAGACTTTGTAGATCCAGAATTGATACCAGACCTGGTTCCTTAGTGACCGCCTGACCAGGAATTCCGTATGTCGGGGGAAACTGTGATGCATCTGATCTTCCCGAGTACCCGCCATTCCAGGGTGGAGAGCCCATTTGAGGTTGACGAGATTGTGCTTGTTGACCAGATTTGGACCAGTAGTTTTTCCAGAGCTGAGCTGACTGCTTCGTAACCCATCGAGCTCCTTGTATGAAATCCTGAGTAGTTTCTCTCATTATACGGTTCATCACACCATCGGGGACAGGCTGGTCGACGTCCGCACTCTCATTTGGCAAAATGGGAGGAGCAAGGGTAGCTAGACCAGGCGCTTTGCCTTCTATTGGTACCGGAACGTATGGGTTAAGCGATTTCTGAGGTGACGGTGCTGGTGGACAATACGCCAACCATCTGCCATTGATTGCAACGATGGGCATCTGAGGACGCTTACCAGTAGGAGGTGAGTTCTGATCGTTTTCCTTCTCGGGCGATAGACCACCACTTAAACTCGTCCATACCTTGCCTATACAGCAAAATTGACATCCAGGTTCTTGCTCGGATTTCACCTGTCGATAAATCCAACACTCGCCAGTAACCCCTGAGGAAACCACAACATTTCCAGCGTCGGCGCGAAGTTGAAAAGCACCGGCTGATGGCGGACTTCTGAACACTGGGTTCGTTACCAGGGTCTTGATTGGGGTCTTTGGTGCCTGCAACAGTACATCAACAAGTCTGTTGGTTGTTAGAGAATACACCTCAACAGTTGTTTGGTAGGCATCAATTATTGGTATCGTCTTCCCAACGCTGATTTGTCGCTGGTGGCTGTCTGATTGGGGCGTATGGATACCATCCAGTCGAGGACTTGACGACTCGTCGGAGTGGTGGTCAACAGCTATCTCAGGGGTCGCTGGTGGCACCACCGGCCCATGAACAACAAGTGCAATTAAAGGAAAGATGCCATACGGGTCCGACGCGCCATTCCAGGGTAGGATTTTCGCATTATAAACTCCACCCCGCAGCCCTCTTAAGCTAGCGAGCGGCTCAACGGCATGCTTTGTGGCGCTATAAATATCAATGCCGCCTTCATAACCCGCGAGAACAACATTATCACTACCGGACGTCTGAGCCCCACTTGGATTCGGAAGAGTGTCGAATCCAAAGTAAAAGCCCCTCTCACCAGGCTTCAGCCCAGCTTTACCATTCAAATCGAAATCAATGTCAGGAGCTCCATAGAAGTGAGCTTGTGGCTGATGAGGTAATGGCGGATGAGACCCAACCCGAGGTGCTGGATATGGTGAATGCATCGAGCTTCTTCGGACGCCAGGCGGCGATGATGCCTGGGACCGGATATCGTTCGTGGGATAGTGCGCATCCAGTTGAAAACTCAACGGTCGCCTGATACCAGCAGGAGGGGAAGCTGAATAAGCGTGACCATTCACGAAGTGCTGCCGTTGCTGCTGCGCACTCCAAGCGTATGGTAAGGAGCGCGGATCCTCGTACGAGGAGGGTTGAGTCGGTGGAGAGTCGCCCATGATACTTATTAAGTTTGAAGGCGAACCACCTAGGTGCCCCATTGCCCGCGCCCAGTCATTGGCACTCGGGGCCGTGCTGGCAGAAACGGAGGTTGTTGAAGCCGCATCTGACATCGGGGAGAACGCTGCATTACCGTTCGTGGGTATCGATGCGGGACCCGTAGGTTTCAGCTCCGGAGACACCAGAGGAGAGTCATAGGGCGGAGACGCATCGCTGGCATTATTGCTACTACTAATTTACGGAAAGTTAACGCGAGTTCCATTTACAGTCGGATTCAATCGCAAGCGACCAACGAATTGACGACTTGCTCGATAACAACTGGATAGGGGGTATGGAGTACGTACGAGAACTTGGCCCCATGTCTCGTCACCGCTGCGACAACCCCGCCGCTTTCTTTAACATTCTTATCCTTCTTCTTTGAACCTGAGTTATCACTTCCGGTAAGCTTCTGGGCTCGTTTATTACGACTCTTTTTCCCCACGGAGGAGGACGAGGTCGGAGAGGTATCGCGGGTAGACGAACCGGGCATAGGGCGGTGCTAGCAGGATGGCCGGGGCAGTTTCCTGCTCGCCAGCGGAGGAGCTCGATGATGAGCTCAACTCGGATTGCAAGTTATCGCAACAAATATCGCGAAGGGAATACGTCAGAGGGAGGAAGTAGAATCAGGGCAGTATCGCAAATGAGTAGAACGTCGGTTTAGGTTATTACGTCGAAGAGTTGATTCGACAACTCGCCGGAGGGACAAAGACACACAAGCGCGTTGTACGCGATCGACCACCGAGGCTAGGTTTAGGAGGGGAAGCACAAAGGAGAAGAAGACGCAGGCAGCCGAAGACAACGGCTGGAGGGGGATTATTACGAATTTGTAAGATCTTTCATAGACGAGGTCATCAAGAGATTATTGTCAGCACTGCTGCTATAGTATGTACGTATTTAGAAAGAAGGGTATCGAATCTATGAGAGTTTTTGTTCCAAATATGTTATGTAGTTGTTTAGAAAGAAGGGTATCATTAGTTGCTTGAGTATGTTATGTTATGTAGGTATGTAAGTAGTGTATGTATAGAGGGAGGGCCGAGGGGGGGGGGGGGGAGAAGGCTAGGAACCTTGTAAGATAGTGTACATAAGGCACGTCCTCAGGAACGTGGATGTAGAATGGAACTCGGCATGTACCTAGACGTCCGGAACGTGTATGCATGCTGAGGTACCTACATAACATAGTATAAAGTGTACCTTCGTACCGAATCAGTGCCGCTTTTAATAAGAAATACCTTGCATAGATTGCATAAAGCAATACTACGTACGTCTTTCCGTTATGACTCCAACGTAAAATGTGTCATCACCGTTTTCCTAATGCTTTCCTAATGCTTTCCAATGCTTTAGTAGGTACCTTCGGTAGGTACGGTATGTATTCATGCGTAATGAATCAGAGAAACAACATTAGCTGCTTCATAAATAAAGAACCGATCAATCACATGCACTATTGACAATTCTATCATGTTCCTATGAAGCTATATCATCTTGCGTTTGCATATCCTATCTACGTCACGAGAGCCAGGTCATCAATGCCACGCATTCCGATGGGTTCGAATGTGTAATTGACGATATCATCTACATGCTCGGCGAGTGACTCAGGTCCACCGAACAACTAACGTGCAACTCGTTTCGGCAGACTGCAGCTCGAACAACGATGAATTGTAAATGTTATCAGTAACTACTTATACGAGACTGCTTTAGGTACTTGATAAATCATAAACGATGATGCGCACTCTCTAGTTAGTGATAAATAATGGGACTACCTCAGGTCTGGCTGAAACTACTCTCCAGGAGAATACCTTGATTTAAGCCTGAGTGCGAGAGGCTATCTAAAATATTCGGTTTAGAGACAAGCACTTGCTGAAGACTTTACATCTTTGCTAAAGTACCTTAGTACTAATCAATGCCTTATAGAGCAAAAGCACTTATTAAAATAAAGCCAGGGACTATTATCATATCCTATGCTTCTCAACTATGTCAATACATCGGGGTTTATCGATGCATACGGGGCTCAGGAAAGCCTCTGCGCAAACATTAAGATCGGATACTGTCATTGTTGGTTCAAACACGCAAGCGCCAAGTGACTGGCAATCTACAGGTCAAACTATAGGAGTCCACATCTTATCAAACAGACCGGACAGACAGACAAAAAAGATATATCCAATTAAGACTAAAGGAGAGCCATGACAAGAGTGGGATTCGAACCCACGCGTTTTGCAACACTTCGATCCCCCTTTCACAGGGTTAAGTTGGGTAACTTGAGCGAAGCTCCATAGACCGCTCGGACATCTTGCCTGGGTTTATAGAATATTCTTGGAGCTAATATTATTCTATATTCAATAAGTATTGAAGCTATCGCCGTGGGGTTACTATTCTAGTAAGTTAGCTAACTTGCTATGTTACTAGCGTTGACTAACAAGAATACAATAGCTGTTGTTCGACAAACAATTCCTCACCGTTCAACCTAACGGTTAGGTAGATTAGGTAGATTACCAATCCGGACCGTTTGGACAGACCGTTCCAACTCATTAATCACTGTGACTTAAGACATGTGACTGATAATACAAGCGGCAACGGAGAGGGGCAGTTAACGGTGTCCGACTGAAGAGGGGATTGCAATCAACAAGGATAAGCGTCTACGTGTAAGTCACTAATCCGGTAAATTGTAGCCTGTAAATAGGCGCGATAGGCCCCATGTGGAGGGCATGCTAGGCATGCTAGGGGAAACTTGGGGCGGTTAGAAGCAAGGAACAAGGATACCCGGCATGTATATTGTTAGATACGGACAGCTACATACATATTGTACAATACCCTGTACCTGATATGCATTAGGTACCTTACACAATGCAGCACATAACTTTACATAAGATATTTATTCGGAGCGCGCTAACAAGGTACATGGCTGATTACATGGCTGCTGATAAAAGAGGGATGATAATAAAAAAAGGGGATCCAGGTCTTCCATTTCCCCATCGTTCGAAAGATGCACATGCACAAACTCAGCTGCGAGAGCCCCTCACTATGCCTAGCCTGGCAGCCGTGGCAGCGTGGGAGATGCTCGAGTGGATCGGGAGTAAGACAGCACGCATACCTACATGTACATATATATAAAAAGCATACAGCAAGCATATGGCATAATTCTGCTTTATCCTTGTCTTGCGTATGAGCAAATACATATGAACAATGATGCCTCGATGCATTCATGTGAGTTTTCCTTATCAGCAGCTCTCCCCAATGCTACGTCATCGGGCACTCTTTTTACGACGTGTTGCTCCGAAAAAGGACATTGGACTTCCTTCTTTCCTTTGAAAATGGAAAAAGGGGCAGATAACGCTGTAATAATAATAATACCTTAGATGTTAATTACCCAGATACCTAACCCAGGTCATGTACGCGACATCATTTTAAAAAAGAATCAAAAAGAATACTTTCTCTCTCAGCTCGTAAAAAGGGGGCACCGACGCCCTTCGAAAAAAAAGAGGTCACGGACCAGAAATCCAAATAAAACAAATGATGATGATAAACTGCCTATGTACCTTTAAAAACACCTACTAGTTAGGTATGTACAAAACTCCTACAACTATTTGCTCCGGATGATTTCATCACGGGACCTTATCGTCATCCAACCATTTCCCCCCTAATATATACCCAACTTCGTCACGCACCACATCCCCCTGGCCCAGTCAGCCCAGCCAGCCACCTCCAAAGGAACTTGGACTTCTCCCACCGCTTTCCCAAATTCTTAGTGCCCGCTCCCCCCGTCGTGATCAGGGTCCCTCCGTGGGGTTTGTAACAAGGTCAGCTGACGGCTTAGCTGAAAAGACTTAAACACTACCTACTAGGCTCGAGAGCCGATTTCTTTTACTATTTCTAGAACAGTTTAGTCTTTCTCAATGTTGTTGTTAGTGTTGAGCATATGTCCAGCTTAAATTAAGTATATACCTTAGTACCTACATATACTACCTTAGGTATTCATACTAGGACTCAGATCAGGTCTCCAGGGGTGCAGCAGGTAGGTTTAAGCAAATTCAACAAAAACTTAAAACTGAACTATCGTGACAAGAGTTATATCATTGCATCATCCCGGTGCCGGAATCTCCTACCACTAAGCACCAGCGCGCAGTCCTGGCCCTGTTGTTCTCAATCTACGTACCTCCAAATAGACAATGACCAAGGCGTGCGTGTGTGCATGTGTGTGTCTCTCTCTCTTTCTAGGCCAGAAATTTCTTATATAAAACATCCACCGCAGCGACAAGCAGAACCGGTCCCAACCATCTTCTCGCGAACACGCGCAGACGATCACCCACCGACACGTCGAGACCATGCTTCCCATGCTCGCTTAAACAGACCTGGTAGAACCGATACTTGAGCTCCCCCCGTTCCTCTACCAGGATCGCATGCGCCGCCCACGACGCCTCCCGGGACTCGAAGTCGTGCCACCCGATCGTAAGCACTTCCCCTTCGATCATGTACTCCGCGGCCGGCCGTCGGCTTTCGTCGCCGTCGTAAGACGCCTCCGGGTAGAATATCACCGGGTATACCCTCAGCAGCAGGTGCTTTCGCGCCGCTACTCTTTCCCACATGCGCTTGCGCATCTTCCGGATTTCTGTAGCCCGGTAGCTTTCACGTCAGACAACGCATCTTCTTGTTCCATCCCATGTAGATCCGCACAGCACCCGTATGTATGCATGTCAAGTTTTCCACGTACCCTTAGTTCCCCATGCGCTTTTATCCCCTATATTCACCTGGGCCAAGGCATCGAAACATCCCACCCACTGCTCATCCTGCGACTTGTCGTCCGAGATCGCGTAGAACCTCGATATGAAGTCCTTGACCCTCTCATCCACGGGGTGGCTGATTGGGTACAACGGCTTATAGTACTCGATTTCTTCCATCGTGAGAGTACCTAGTTAGTCTTATTTAAATCGTGAGCCGTCCGTGAGTATTGCTTGCTGTATTTATGGTTCTACTAAATCGGGATGCGGCAGAAGAAGATACCAGGATGTTCGCTTTTTAATATAAAAACCAAGTAGGCGGGCAGTAGTTGGTTCTACATTAGATACCTGACAATCACAATTATATGTGGTGATACATGAATGCAGGTAACCTTAAAACTTGCATGAGGGGCATTTAACACGTCGAATCTCATTTTCCCAGTATAAGAAATAGTACAACAAAATCGAATAGGTACCTAGGTAAACATCACAACTACATCTAGTTACCCTAAGTCAACCGCTGCGGCAAGCCGTGTAAGAGTACTGTTGATTTAATTACTATCAGAAAAACATCAACTAAACTGTCTTAGCCTCTATAGACAACAGCTCTCCATAAACGAGAAACCTCTCGGCATAGTCTGTACAAAGCCAAAGCGACTCCTCCTGCAACAGAAATTCCTGCGAATAACTATCATTTCTAGCGATAGGCTAGTATCATAAGTCATAAATACCTTATTGCCGAATGGCTGGTATTATTTCTAAGACTTTGTCATCTCTCCAGGCATCCAGAGCTTCTCTGCTTGGACGGTGGATAGAAAGGCTGTAGAGACGTGAGAATAGTAGACACAAATTGACATTGTATATTTAATGCGAGTGGTGGTATAAGTCATGAAAGTGATGCTATAACTGAAGTCCGAAACTTTCGCCAGGTACAAAATAGTAGTCTCTTCGAAACCCCCGGAGCATCCAGAACTTCGTTCCCCGAGTAGTTTCTGTTCGCGCGCTGTTCCGGATCCGTGGGTTATTCGGATTGGCACATGCTAAGACCAGTTAAGGTAAGGTGTTCGGCAATCTGCTAGGTAGTACTCAAATGACTATGCTAAGAGTCAAATAAACGGTATGGGGTATCAGTAAAGAGGGATGCATGGTCGAATGAAAATGAGTAGGAAAACTGTAAGTAAGCGCGAGCCACAATGCTCGAATAATCAGATAAAGGTTAGCGTCGAGGGCCAAGCATCACATCTTAACGCCTCGCGAAGTCACTTCTCCTCTTCCCCCAATGTTCAGCAACTTGCGACACTCAGGGCAATACCACTTCGTCGTTCGTGCTGGTATCTCTGTCAGTCCCACGCACTCGAGGTGGAACCATTCTTGCTTGCAATTCTGTACGTGGGGTGTGGTTAGTTTCTTCTTGTGTGCTTTCTTGTCACCACGTGCTGGGGTTGCAGTAGTCTTTGTTGCGCTCACATCTACGTTGTCGCACTGTATCATAGTGCCGAAGCTGACTCTGTTGCAGAGGCAGTATCTTGGTTCGTCCGGATCGATAACATTGCCGTCGTCATCCACCTCCACTTCTACTTCCTGCTCGGCCTGCTGGCTCGCGCCTCTCTCCTTTTTAGGGTTACCGCCGCGAGCTTTCTTACGTGGCGCTGCCTTGCGCTTTCCTATAGCGCTAGTGCCGCCCGAGTTGGTGGTCACGACGCCTGGAGCGGGTCGTTTAGTACGTTTGCTGGGTTGACGAAGCTCTGGGGCAGGAGTATTTCTAGCGGTGCTCGTACGACGAGGTCGTTCAGCCGCAAAGGTCGGGGGCTCCTGGCTCGCAGCTTTCCCGCGCGAGGTAGGCCTACGCACAGGAAGAGGTTGAGACTCAGGGGCAGGTGTAGTTGCCGGCGTATTGCTCCGGGAACTGGACTGCTTGTGGTTAGCTGGGGTCGAGACCGTAGCTGGTTGGATATTCTGTCTGGTTTCCCGTTTGGGCATTTCTCGAATTGGAGGGGGGATAGGCGTGGTCGAAGTCTTGATAGGAGGCGGAACGGGTGTCTCCGCCGGTGGTTTAACGGGCGCTGTGGTGGCAGCATTGGACGGTGGAGCTGGACTTGTTGCCCCAGAGGAGGAAGCAGCAGACCTGGTAGTCACCATAGACGTATCAGAAGAAACCGGGACGGGAACCGGTACTGGAGTCTTGGACGTTGGAGCAACCTGAGTGATCTTGCCTAGCTGCGGGACAGGGACAGGGACCGGTGTCTCCGTTGGCGCAGTAGAAGCAGCAGTTGCGGGTGGTGGAGGGGGCACAGACGGAGGTCGAGGGGTTAACTGAGGCAAGGGAACAGGAGTCTCAGTCTTAGTCCGCTTCAGCGGGGGTCTCTCGGACTGACTAGGCGTTTGACTTGGTGGGGGATTCGCCGGTACACTTTGAGCACCCTCAGGCTTCTCAGCAACGGGAGTTTCCGACATCGAGTTACGCTTTCGCTTCCTGGTCTTGGGCTTATTGGTCTTGCCTTGACTATGGCTCGTTTCAGGGGCTCTATCTTGCGCGTTCCCATTTACAGACGGGGAATCTTCATGGTTAAAGAATATGCGAGCAGCTTCCATCATTTTCCTAGCTGATTCTTCTGCTTCCTCGGCGGCGATCCTTGCCATAGATTCACGTTTCAGCTTCTTGGCCTCGTTTAACTTCATGCCACGGTTGCTTAACTGTACCTCGTCTGCTGTCAAGGCCTCGGCGCTGATGGCACCTTCAGGGGGGTGCTTAGCACCCGACTCAGCGTCAACCACTGGAGTGGGAAGGGCGGCTTCAAAAGGCCTTCCCTCCTCCTCAGCCTGCTTCTGAGCAGCTCTGTATGCTTCCACGCCACGGCCCAAGTTTTTGAGTTCTCGGGCTATCATGGTATCGCTAGGATTCCATACGGCATTTTTCTTCATCCTCTTGCGTAATTTGGCAAGTTCATACTGTGTCAGTTGAAGCCATGGGGCGTCGATACTACCAGGAACGGCGTTCTCGGGAGGTGGCTGCAGTTGCGCCAAGGCTGTACTCGTGGACATCATGGGAACCGTATTCTCAGACCGGTTAGCCGGGGTTCGAGGTGGTCGGGGTGGCTTCGGAATCTTCTGCTTGGGAGGCTTAGGAGATTTCGGGGGCCGAACCACCTTGATGCGAGTCGACGGAGTTGCGACTCGCCTAGGAGGCGACATAGGTATGTCTTCCTCCTCTTCTTCCTCAGAGCTCTCGTCGCTCAAGGAGCTGTAAGCATTAAAATCGATTTCGTAAGGCGCTAGTACCTCACCCGGGACGGTGATTCGAGGTGGTCTCTGGATCTTCTGTCCGTTGCTGTCAAGGCGAAGTGTGATCTTAGGAGTACGAACCGCCTGCGGTGACTTAACCTGTGTGGGACTCTTCTGTTCTTCCGCGGTGGGATAGTTATCGCGCATTGCTAGTAGTTTCGCATGTATAGTCTTAGCTCGGTTATAATGTCTAACCACATTCTCATGAATGCGAACGGCCTCGGCGTGGGAAAAGATGCGCGAGCTAACAGCACGATTCAGGTTCTCGGATATATCTTTGCGCAGCTGAACTGGTGCAGGACGTTGGTCGGGTGGTAGTGTTGGCAATTTTGCCCACGTGGTAGTGAGTTCGTTAACGGCATTTGATGCGTCGATGTAAGCTTGGTCCAGCTTTCCAATCAGCGTAAGAGATCGCACCATATCGGATGGTAGATATTCTGTAAAGTCGAGAAAATCGGTTACGGTTGCTTGGGCGTCTGGGTCAGCGCGCATGTTGAGCGACTCGAGGCCATTATTCGAAGTATCTAACGGCGGAATAGTCTGCATCAAAGAGCTAGAGTCCTTGTTGCCTAGTGATATATTGCCGTCGAGGTCCCCACCTCTTTCGCTGTTTGCTTCTACTGCGGTCGCCATAGCTATAGTGCAGATAGTGCAGATAGTGCAGGCCGCATAGAGCAATACAGATTAGGATTTGGATAGGGTACAAGGTGCGGTAGTCAGCAAAGTATAAAGAGGGACAATTGATACTAAACTTGTCGAGAAAACGTGGTGCGACAAAATCAAAAGAGAGCGCCGACGCGAATTACTCCTAGTCGTTACGATTAAAGTGAGAGGTTGTCGCGTCAAGGTTTGGGCTTAAAGCTCCTAAGTTCTTGCTTGGCGGTAATTGCCGCTGACAGTATTAATAATGATAAGAAACTGTGCCATACGTCGTGCTTACCTGAGGTAGCAAGATAAGTACCTAGCAGGGCAGGTACAGTACACGAGGTACCTACTCCAATGTTGCCCCGCAGGTGTTTTCGTCCTTGTCGCTGTAGTGTAACTTGAGGCTGAGTGATTACCTAACCTAGGTACATATGTACCTACCCCCTAAGGTAGGTACGGCACAACTATGCCGTCGCTTTAAGTACCGTAGAAAGTGCATCTCATCTAGAGGTACCTTACCCATACATCATAGCAAACTTACCCGTACGTGCCTATAATATTACCTATAATATTATTAGGTAAAACAAAAAACTGCGCGTACCTGCTCATCTTAAAGATGATAATACGTAAAAGGATCCAACTTCAACCTGCATGCGCATCGATCCTTAACCCTCTACTTCCCCAGGTCCTAAGAAATCGGGGGTTGCAAAGATCTCGGCTGAATGAGTCCTAGAATCACATCTGCACCTGCACAAGCCCCTATTAGCCATTGAAGAAAACATGGACGTACCTAGATATAACCAAAGATGCATTACGAAGTGCCGGCAGTTGTCAAGGTAAAATTAAATACGAATCCTAAGAAGAAAAAAAAGACAGTTAGTTATAATAAGTTCTGAGGATGTCTTATCCTCACCAGCACCATGCTGTGTTCTCAGCTCGTATACGCAGTAGGTAGCTAGCTAGCTAGTAGGCGATCAAGGAGCATCCCAAAATGTTAGTTACCCTCTCACTCCTCGGGCTGCTGCTCTTATCATCAGCAAGCGGCGCGGCTCACGAAAAGCGGCAATATGAGAGACGCCGTCCCATCGTGCTGGAAAAATCCGGCGGGTTCGTAGCGGGAGGGAGAACCATCAACAGCCCCATCTTCCCCAACTGGACGCTGTCCTGCGACCACGGGTACATGGAGTACTTCATCCCCTGGCGGCCGCGCAAGACGAGCATCGTCATGTGGCACAGCTCCAGCACCCAGGTCTGGCAGAACCGCTGGGACGGCGGCGAAGGGTACAAGGACATGTTCCTGCGCCGCGGGTATCCCGTGTACCTCTGGGACGGCCCCCGCGTCGGGCGCGCGAACTGGGCCTGCGAGCCGTACCGCTACACGCCGTTCTACCAGGACCAAGGCAATTTCGTAGCGTGGAACTTCGGACCCTCGTACCCTAACTTCTGGCCGGGCGTCCAGTTCCCGACGGAAGATAAGGAGGCGTGGCAGCAGGCAACTAGCTCTCGCTACGTCGAGTTCGATTCGAACGCAAGCGTGCATCTAGAGACCCAAGCAGCCGCCGTCGCGGCCGATTCGGGTAAGCTCGGCGACAGCATCGTGTACCTCACGAACTCGGCATCCGGCCTCCGCGCCCAGATGACAGTCGTCAAGAGCAACACAACCAACATCAAGGCCATTGTCGCCTACGAAAGCTACGGCTGCGTGTTCCCCGACAACTTCAACATCACGGCCGGCGAGCCGTTCGGCCCCATGATCGTGCCCCTCGAAGACTTCAAGAAACTAGCCAAGCTCGAGGCTATCCAGTTCGTATGGGGGGACCACAGGGACGAAAGCTTCCCCTTCCTCAAGCAGACGAGGCTAGCAGCCAAGCTGATCAACCTGTACGGTGGAAATGCCGAGGTCTTCTTCCTGTCCAAAGACGGGGGGCTTAGTGGGAATACCCATAGCGCGTTTGCGGACATGAATAACGACGAGGTTGCCGACCTTCTGGATGAGTTTCTCGAGGATAATGGTCTGGACGCTTACAAGGATGAGGATGAGGACGAGGACGAGGACGAGACTGACGAGAGTGTGAAAAATAAGGGTCGGGGTTGATGATAATTAGACACCGAATGCTGATTAAAGCTCCATAGTCTTAATAACAAATTACCCCTTACTGAATAAAATCTACTAATAAAATAGGAATCTTCTTTTATTCTACTATAAACTTTCTACTACGAGTAACTGTAACTACAACATTAGTAACTAGGGGAAACAAGGGAACAATATTCATTAGGAGGTGTAGCGAATCCAGCTACAACGAGTATGGTACAGTCGATACAAAGGAAGCAAAGCTACAGCTCGTACGAACTATCTCGTATTTATCATGGGATGAGGAGAAAAGACATCTCTCGTCCCACCTACGAGAGGGGTCTATCTCAGTACCTACTTTATATTAGACAGTGGAAACTGCCCAGCACCAGGAGCTTCTCTTAGTGAAACAACAGGAATACTTTCATATGTGTTGGGGATAATCAGAGTCCCTATTGAAAGGCATACTATCATCCATGGAGTATCTATTAGTTTTTAAGAGCGCGTCTATAAAACCTCTGCTATGCTTATAGAATGTTGCGTGTTTGATAGTAGATGTTGGGCTATGTTTATAAGCAAGACCCAAAGATACCTTTCAAAGTTGAAGCTAGTTACATTTCGAACGAGAGACGAGGTTTTCTTTATTTTGCATTGCTCTTCCAGTTACGGCATACCTGCCAATATTAAGGAGACAATGCTTAGGTATTACTATCTATCATGTCTGTGTCGTGAGATGAAGAGAGAAATGTTTTTAGTTACGAGAACGGCGACATTTGTGGAGATGTCACTCGTTTCCTATTATCGGTCAATTCCAATACTATAACAAGCTCGACCCAACGAGCTCAACACCTTCAAAGCTCTTCCTCCAAGTCATCTTCGCGACATTCTCCCAATGATTCACGCTATACACAGCTAATCACTTGTCACTAGAGTATAACCGATTCGCCGTGGCAATCAATGCTTCGGTATCACTCCTCCGATCATGTTGAGCAGTAGAGTAGAATGAGATTCATCCAATGAGCTAGTCCAAAATATTTGACCTGATCTGTAGCGGTAAAATGCATATGGTGATTTGATTTGACCCGACCTCAGGCCCGACACGACTCGGAAAGTATCGTTTTATGCAATACCATTGACTGCTTGGGTCCCTGTAGAATTGATACCGGTGAACCAATCTCGAACGCGTCATTCGAGACGGCTACAATACTGTTGTGCCCGCAGAGCATCAATGGCGCGAAAGGCGACTGGATCGCAGCGGCAATATGAATGCGGCGCATGACCAAAGAAATAGAGGATTCGAAAGGCCTCAAATTTAATATGTGTTGATCTCCGTTCACCGCGATTTGAATATTGATTATTGAATAATTGTTATGGTCGGATACAATGAATTGGGCGCAATGAGTTCGCTGAGTTTGGCATTTTTCTTTGACCTGCTCTTCCAAAAAGCATTCAATATTGACTCCCCAGCTAAGTCCTCCTATCTCAAGGTCGCAAGCGAAGGGGTACCACCATGCCCCTCCTTGTTTCACCCCCAGTAAGTGTTCAATGGGATATGCACCGGCGTCATGATTCATGTTGCCACGAGGAAATCTTCCTGATCTCAGAGATCAGATTTTCTATTTGAAGAGTGCGCATTTCTCGGCTCGAAAAATGATTTCAAGATGACGTCTTGGGGTTCGATAGTTGACATGCAGCCTCAAACAAAACCAGTGATAGGCAGCCTCTCAAACGCTTCCTGAATTAATGTTAGTTTAGCCTATGGTAGAGGTGAGAGAGACGCGATTCGGCATCAGGTGCCGTCATCGTGGTGTTAGTCTATAGCTACATAAAAAAGAAACAAGGACATACGATGTTGTCAGTGCAGTGTTTTATTGACCCTAGCCTCTGCAGCGTAGAAAGTTGTTGGGATGTCACAAAAGCCGAAGTAGGGTTCGAATATAGGTATTATTCATTTGGAACATTGCAATTAGTTATACTGAAAGTGCCACAAGATGCAAGATGCGGTCTATCGCTCCTTTGAAGTAATTCGTATATGTAGTTGCGCGTCATTGTGTTTGAGTTTAGAGGCAGTACTTAGTAATAGAAGAGGGTTGAACAAAATAGATGGCTATTAAAAGAGCGATAGGCAGTAGTTTGAAGGCCTTTATCAACCAAGTACCTAGTTAGATGTTGGGTGGATTGATTGAAGATGTAGTTGTTGTGGAAGAAGAATTTGAGAATTAACCGGAAATGCCCAGATATTTATAATCTTTGCCTTAGGTTAGGTGCCTAAGGCGGTATGACAAAGTGGGAAAGTAAGTCTGAAGTAGTCTTGGATTTTAACTTTGGGAGTTACCTAGCAACGAGTAACTCCTGAAATACATACGCGTAGAAGTAGACAAGTGAGGTAGGTGCGTCCCTAAGCGTAGTAACCATGGCCATATCTTAGGAAAGTACTATACAATAGAGTACCTGGACATAAGCTTCTATTTTCTAGTTGGATCAACACTAATTCTCTTTAGGAACTTACGTATCTGCCTGGAAGTTTATGATAAAGGCAGCCACAATATCGGTACTTCTACGGAGGTAGGTGCAAGAGATAATCTCTAAGGATACCCTTTTATAATAGCTGCTAGGTAACTACCATGTCTGTAGGAACAAACCATTCTCCTTTCCCATCTTGCGATGTTTGGTGGTAGGGGGTAGGTACTCGGCATCACTACCTTGATAGTCCTTATCTCTCACTCTACGGCCGAAGACGTAGGAGACGTAGATGACCAGAAAGTGCCAACAACTAGATACCCTCCCCCCTGGCCTGTCACCAAAAGAGGGCTTCCTTACTATCCGCATTAGCAAGCTCTATCCGTCTATGTAAAGTATCGTCCCCGATAGTTTCAACCAGGGCCCTTATCACGTACGGCTTACTATCAGGTTTGAAACCCGTCAAGGCATCATCCGGGACATGACATGACCGGTCTGATCTTGGTTGATTCAGAAAATATGGTGAAATGGCATAGCATTAGATTTGGAAGGAGTCCGAAGAACTCCCTCTGAGGCTTTTAACGCATAGGCAGCCGAGACTGTGAAAGCAGAGTCTTGGTAAACACTTATCATATTACACACTTCCTTGTATTCTCGTCATCATTCTAAATTATATAGATGAAACCAACCTATATACGCTAATGGACACTCTCGACACTTATTTCCGTCCGTACGTTCCATGAAAGAACTTGAACATAACTCGCACAGTGGCAGACAAGGAAGCCTAAGTTAGAGCTCGCATAGGGCACCTGAAAAGGGGTTCGCCCATTTTC
Source organism: Daldinia eschscholtzii (assembly GCA_037126485.1). Classification (NCBI taxonomy): domain Eukaryota; kingdom Fungi; phylum Ascomycota; class Sordariomycetes; order Xylariales; family Hypoxylaceae; genus Daldinia; species Daldinia eschscholtzii. The sequence continues at coordinate 1,638,844 of JBANMG010000005.1, forward strand.
CCTTTACTATTAGCTTCCCCGTCCTCTCAATATTAAAACTTGAAAATGAGGAGATATTATAGTTGTTACTGCTTACTAGTAAACTACCTACTTAGTAGATAAGTTAGTAGGCTTGCTCGTGGTATAGCTTTCATGTCTACTCAAACTCAGCCCCTTAACTTCTTGGTTTGGCCCCTATTTCTACTAACACTTATAATTTGCTTCCATAACCTGCGTCTTCAAGACAACCAGCAAGCATACCTATCATAAATTAAATAAATACCTAGGTATACATGTTAGTACTTCCTGTCATATTAGTACATCGTCCAGTATAAGCTACCTCCTATGTTACTGATCTAGTCGCAAAAAGCATACTTTGAAAAAAACAGGATAAATATTAATAAAAGACAAAAACTCTTAGTAACGCATTTAGATCCCCGCCGACACGATACGCCCCTAAATCAGACATCATCCCTTTTAACCATTTTATATGAACAGATACCCCATCCTTCCATCCTCCCTTCTTTCCTTTCTGTCTAACACCTGGATACAATCAACCTTGATAGATTACTACCTCCTTCCTCTGCTGTTCATTTTTATCCTACACTCTTTGATTTCTTCCCATTTTCCCTTCCTTCGCTATCTTTTCCCAAGAGGGTAGTCATTTCACATCTAAACGCTCCCCACAGCACCTAGCGCCAGCCCCGTGACCGCAGCGGCAATAACCCACACGCTGCTCCAGGCCGCCGCGCCGGGCGTCTCGACACCCTTCACCGTGAACCGGGTCTGGACGAAGGTATCCGCGCCCGAAATCAGCATCAGCAGCGCCGTGCGCTGGATCACGACTTTCGTCTGCGCGCTCCAGCCCCAGAAATTCCAGCGCACCGTTTCCCGGAGGCTTGCGCTGACGGGGTCGAACGGCTTGTCCCGAGACGAGGCCGTTGCTTCGGCGGGCGTGAATATGAAGGCGCGAGCCGCGAAGCCCAGGGCCAGGGTCACGGGGAGCAGGCCGACGTACGTGGTCTCGTGCGCCGAGGCGATGGTCGGTAGGCTTGTGAAGTACACGACGAGGTACGAGGGAAGATACGTCGTGTACGCGAGGAAAAGCGTTACGCTGTAGATAGCGCCTGCGAGGAGCGTGGTGAGCAGCACGATCGGCCGGTCCGTGACGATGTCCGCGTTGGGCGCATGTTGGGGGTCGGCGTGAACCGTGGAAAGCGGACGTAGGAGGCGGAAGGGGATGTAAGTCGCGAGTGTCTCAATGGCGAGAGTTAGGAGAAGAGCGCTGGTAGGCACCTCATAGAAGGTATTTAGGAGGTATAGCTGTCATCGCTGTTAGACTTGTTTCTTTCACACGCTGGCGAATCTACCTAGTACTTACCAAAGGACCATGGGATAAAATGTTTAAAGCTGTAATATCGTAGCCGTCGTAGTTACCAAACCAACCTAGCGCGAGTTCAAATCTACAAGAAGAGCAGGGTTAGTAAAGCGTTCAAGGTTGTTATTATTGTTGCAATTACGTCATAAATAACATCAGAAGTCGAACACGCGCCCGCGAACTCGAAATTTAGTAGTAAAAATAAAAAAAGAATTTATACTCACACTCGCCACCCCGTAACAATCCCAACATCATCCCAAGTAGTCAAGAGCCTCGCGTGCGGCGCCATTGGACCCTTGGTATATCGCCACGTTAACGAGTAGCCGACCGCGGCGAGCGACAGACTCAGGATGGTTACTAGCGGGAACTGAATCAGCTTCGGCAGCTTAGACGGTGTGCTACTGGGCCGAGAAACTTCGCGTCTTGAAGGCGAGATCGTCGGGGGCTCGACCTTAGTGATGGACACAACCGTCGGCCTTGGCTCAGCCGCATACTCTTCTTCGCGAGTCTGTTTCCTAGTCCGCATTTTGTCTGTCTGGCCAGCCTTGCTTTACACCGTAAGATGTATACTGCAGCTATGTAACTGAAAATAATATTCAAAAACTTGTTTATAATAAACAAATGCGTGTAATTAATAAAAGTATAATATGACACGAAAAAGATTATGTGTCTTGTTGAGATCCAAGCTTGGAATTTCTCACGTGCTGCAGGTTTCTATTGAAAACTGACTAGAAATTGTCGCGATTGTTTACAAGTCTAAGTTTTGTTGCTAATTGAGGTAATAAGCTTAAAAAAAAAAAAAAAGCTACACAAGAATTACCGTAAAAATGGCGGGGACAATGCGCGAACTCAAATTCGAAAGCTCTAAAACTGCCCATTTTGTAGTGTGGGGAAACCGGTAACTACGAGGTGACGTCTCCTACGACTCTTCGGTTCTCAAGTTCGCCCTACTAAATCGCCTTACTGCGTAGTCTACGTACCTGCTAATAACCCCACAACCAGTCTTGATCGACAACAAACCTCGCTTCTCAACAACAGCCCGGTTCCTCGATCCTCCATCATAGATATTTTCTTCTCCTACTTTCTTACTCTTCTCCTCTTCCCCCTCTATTCTCTGTGCAAAATTTTGAGTTTTTGGCCAACCCTCGTTGAACTTCCAATGTCTTCCGTTGCCCGGCCGGCTCCGTTTGTAACCTTCCATACCAACTTGCATTCACATGCAGATCATTAAGATCACTGGTATCATGACTCCGCAGCTCCCGCTACCTCGAGCATAACCGGGTCTGATTAATACCAAGTCCTTGCAACTCGCCATTTATTAATCAGTACACCCCGACTATATTCGTGGACAAGTACATTTATATAGTAAGTCAAGATTCTTGTTTCAATAGGTTTTCATTCATAGTAAACAAATGGGTGTTTTCGGCCCTGTTAATAGACATCACACGCTTTGCTTAATGAAATCCACCTTTCCCTACGGTTTCGACAGCTCGGGTGTTCACTCGACGCTTTTCTCCGATCCTCACTTTAACCTCTTGGAGTATGCCTCAGAGTATTCATACCTAGAGTTCTCCATTCTTCGGTGCTGAGATTTCGGCAACGGAGCGGAACCACCTCGTTTACAGAAGTTGATATATGTAACACAAAGAAAAATAACCAGAGCCATTCATCGTTTCGTGCCGTCTCTCTACCGAGCGAACGAGCGAGCGACCTCAAGTTTAATCCTCCATACGGCCAAACATCATATCGTCGTCTTCTTCGCTGCTTCGCGCTCTCGACCGTCGTTCGCCTTCGTCTTCATCCCCTATGCTGCTTTCGCTATCTTCCATCTTCACGTCCTCGGTATGGCGGAGCTCACCCCGTGTAAAACTTTCGGGCATCTGCCCTGACGGAAAGCTATTAATAAAACTCGTACTAGCGAAAGCTGCGTGATCGAGATACCGAGCAGGCAGCGGGGGGACGGGAGGAGCATCCTCAGGAAGCCTTGAATCTCGCGCCCCTCCGTTGCTGCTAAAGCTGCAGCTCAGTAATTCGACAGCTGCAGCAAGGTCGCGATCATCTTGGCCGGTACTGTTCATTCCTGAAGACGGGGGACGTCGGTCCGAGCTGGCATGGCGAGCGTGGCCGAACCCGTTTGGCACACTGCCTGAGAAGAACGAACCCGAAACGGCCGATTGGTATGATCGCGCAAACCCGCTTCCATTGCTGTCACCCTTAGGGGTTGAGCGGTAAGTAAGACCATTCATCGCACTAAAAGTATCTAGTTGTGGAGGTGGGGTGGTATCGGCTGAACTACGACCGTCGTGAAGGTCTGAGTACCCAGAGGCGGTGGGGGAAGCGGATTCGGGATCGCTAGCGAAATCTTTGGCCGAGTCTGGGGGTGTTGTCGCCTCCGTGTTCATAGCGACAAGAACTGACGCCGCCTCGAGCAATTGAACTTGTTGGTGCTTAGATATAAGCAGCTTGGACGTGAGAGACCACTCGGGAGTATGTTCCCACCTGGCAAGCAATTCGTCAACAAAAGTCCACGTTCATTTACTCAGGGTTTAAGGGTCTCGGCCAGTCCATGCTTGCCCCGGGGGAGGGAGATACTCTATCCGCGGGCTTGGGCAAGTGAGTGCACGAGGGAAGCAGTGGGCAAGAAAATGGGCACCAACAAATGCTTGGTCAAGCAGCTGCTATGCTTGTATCCTTTCCCGCACTTGTCGCAGCGGAGTTCAACTCGGTTGCTCTTCCTACCCTCCTTTGTTAGCGGCTGACCGTCGCTCGCTCGCCGTACACGAGCGTTCTGTGGTCCCGCCTCCCCTTCATCGGCGGACATATCGTTCGAGGAGTCATCGATCGCGTTTTCTGGGCCTTCGGATTTCATGTTCATCGAGAATCTATGGGTTGGCAAGCTAGCAGGTGGGGAAGGTAAGCTGCCTACGATGGTAGATCGAGCGACGGTAGGCTTGGACATGGTACCGCGACGGGAATTGACAGCGATGGGTAATGGCCCGACTTTATCCCCTGCTTCAAGAGCAGTCGCAATAGCTGCGACGTTGGCAGCGGTGCCAGTCATGCTCTTTCGTCGTGTTACGCGGTGAGTGGCATTGAGGGCGCCGGACAAAGCGGAATATGTGTGAGAATTATTGCGTGAATGGGACAATGGTCTCGAAGCGCCCAAGGAGGAGGCCGAGGCCGAAGAGATTGATTGACGGTGTTGGGTCAATGGCCTCGTTGGTGTTTGCATTTCCTGGAGTGATAGACACAAGTGATCAGCATGACTATCCTAGTGTCGGGGGATGCAGGCTATGCGGGTATGGTTAAGTTGAGGTTAGGTTAGGTAGGTTAGTGTAACTCGTTGATTATTACCTTGGAAGAGGCCATTGCCGACCACGTAGAGAATAGAACGACAAAATAATCGTTGGGAGAACTTATTTATCCTTTTTTTGCAGGTACAGCTTGTGTCTTACCAGGTGAAGAAATTATACAAAAATGGACAAGAAAGAGGAAGCAAAAAGCAAAGCAAAGAGGGTGTTCGTCGGCAATGGAGGGTGGACTAGGAGAGGTATTGGCTGGATATAGGGTCTGATGGTTGGAGGGCGGACGTTGGAAAGGAAAAGCCGTCCGATGATCTGTAATAATATTTTTTTTTCTTTAACCCTTGGAAAATTGAAGAAGGAACAAAGATCAGTCCATTGCACAAAAAAATAATTTTTATGGATTTCAAAGTGCGAAGCAACTACGGATAGGTATGTAGGTACGTTTAGGCAGGTACGGACAAGACAGTACAGTACACAGATACCTACAAGTATTTGTGTAGGTATTTGGATACCTGACAGAGAGAAATACCAAGTTACATCATGTATTGCAGGTGGTACGTACTTCCCGCTTGGTTCGTCAGGTGGTCAAAACCGAGAGTTGAATTATGTAACGTAATCCACGGGTCAGTCGCCCACACGGGTTAGTCGTTCAGTCGAAATATCACCTAAAATCAACATTTTCAAAAATTCATAACTTCACGAATTTTCAATTTAAAATTCCCGGATTTGAAAAATATATAATCTAATAATAAAAGTAATTTATAGAAAAATTAAAAAAAATTACGTGTCATTATAATATAAATTATAAAAAATACTATCGATTTTGGACCCACTTTTACGTTTTATATTTTTTATTAATTTAAAAAAATAATACATAAATTGAAAAAAATATTGTATTTATTTTTATTTAAATATTTATCTATATTTAAAAACCGATTTTTAATAGGAATTTTTTTGATTAAAGTGCACGGTTACGCACAGACGTATTTTGTATGTATTTTTGCTGGGCGACTGACCCGTGTGGGCGATTGACCTGTGGTTGACGTTAACTACTAGGTAGCTATTAGGAATTGGGACTTAAGAAAGCTGCGCCTTCGTCTTTTTAGCTGCTTATTACCTTCTATGGCCTAATAGATTGTGCTAGTTATGCTAGGTACATTAGAGAAAGCATTAAAAGGTTGGGCGTGTGCCATGTGGTATGTTGAATGGTGTGGTAGTGGTCATGGTGGGCTCAAAGTTGTTCATTCCCCCCTCCCCCATTCATCATTCGGCCCCCCATTCCCCTTCCCCCGTCCTATCTTTCTAAGTCGAATCCACAAGAGTGCATTGGAACATTGAAGTTTGGAAAGATGCTAGCATGTACCTACCTATGAGGTACATGTCCATACAGCGTAAACGCCGCGCGATAAGTAGGTACCTCACGCGTACAGCTAGCGCAGTCCCCCTGTATCCGTTAGGTTAAGTAGGTACAACACCTACCGAATAGCGGCAATCTACGAGTTTTGGTCCGCATGTGCTAGTTGGACAAGCTTCATTCCGGGTCAGGGTTCTGCCAGGCACAACTTCAAACTTGGAAACAAGCGGGAGCGGCATAAAAAAGGACAATAGCCCAAACCTGCTTCGACGAATTATTTAGTCAAGGCGGGCTATAGTAGAAAGTATTGGGCACGAGAAGATGAACAAGTGCATCTGAGTACATTTGAGTGCATCTAGGTTGTAACGATAGGAGAGAGCCGAGCCATTTACGATCGAAGGTCTAGGGCACGTAAATGTACAGGGGGAACGTACGAAGTAGACGCTGAGCAAGGTAATTCAATTTCAATTGAAGGAGCCCCTTTATGAATTGGTAGATGGTATAAGTATATCCTTCATTAGGCTTAGGAGGTGGATAGCATAAAGCTGAGACTGCTACTTCGTATAACAAGTTGTTAATTATATGTAGGTAGTTATTTTGACGTCTTATATTTGACTGACTGTATCGGGTTGCAATGATCATAGGTACCTCATGTAAATCAGAGACAAAAATGACAAAAAAGTGTTTGAAATGGCCAATTTCGAGAGGTAGTCCGCGTTAGAATAGATCTAATATCGTCATGTCTGAAATAGGACGTAGTAAGGAATTCAACTGCCTACTCTGTACATTCCTACTCACTCGCACGTGGATAGTTCCATATGCTCTAATGGAAGCTGATGGTGGTAGTATTCCCTGGTTCTGGAGCCCTGCATATTCCTATGCCTGGTACCTACGCCTGGTAAAAAAGATAGCGGAGCCGGACAAAATAATACATTATACATAGTACGCGGCTTTCGAACTCCCATCGGAATCTTTGAAGAGACAAGTTATTCTGAGGTTGAGGTACCGAGAGACACGCAGTTGCGTATTATTTATTGTTTATGTAGGATTTTGCCTATCATAAAGCGACAGCAGTAATCCGTTGTGCACATCTTTATCAACAAGTGGCAGTATAACGTGGCATACCATACTTTGTTATACTTGTTATTCGCGAACAACTCTCTAAGGAGGAACATTAATAGAACATCTACATACATTAGGTACATACCTACATACCTACACTTATGTGTACTACATACGTGTACCCATGTACTAGGTATGTAGATTGAGGATGTACATAGCAATGCCGACCAGCGATGATTTATCATTCGTCTGTCGGAATTAGATAATAATATTGTTGGAGTAGCACCCTGATAGAAGTTTGATCCGTGAGGGGGGTACGCGCAACGAAAAGGAGGAGAGAAACAAGGGGTAACCAGTTATTCTTACATTACCCATAAATACACCCCCTAAGAAGATGTTGACGTATTGTACCTACATAAAAGTTGGAGCTGCTAGCGTACCTAGATAACTGACGCTACCTTATGAATTCATACCTTATAAGCTAAATTTACTGTTGGAGTACAGTCTGCTTATATGCACTTGGTATAAGTGTAGAACAAAAGTCTATATTTTGAACTTTGTGAAAGGTTGATTATTTCGAACATAGAAGAGCATCTAACTATAAACACTAGTAACATATTATTCGGGCTTCACTCCACTAGTAACAAGACTCCTTGTGACCGGGTCGGGTCTATAAATTGACCAAGGACCAAAAGACCTTTGACCCCGGACTACGCGGATCAACGCTACGATCGTAGGCGCGTCACCTGGCGGGTAAGGTTCCCCCCTGACAATTCCTAACACCACCTCCATAATAAAGCTGCTAAGAATATCTAGGCTGTCTGGCTTGTCTGGCTGTGTACATAGTACGCGGTACATATTTCGTATTCTGCCTGTTTGGTTTCAAAGAATCCTTCTTTTTTCTTCTTCGGCTGTGGAATAAGTCTGACCTTACATTGCTTATCTCCGTTTAGTAAGCGGTATGAAACAAGTATATTAATGAGATTAATGCACAAATGCATAAAGTTTAATAGACGCTAGAAACGCGGCCATAAAAGCTTCGAATAACTACCTACCTGTAAGGTATGAAGATGGAGGAGGGGTCGAAATACTATGGCATTTGTATGAGATACATACAATTATTAGCATCTGTTACGCAGCATGAAGCTAAGAGTCTACGCTACACGTATTGAAACACAGTGTCATGACATTCTCCTTACAGTAGGCTATAGCTTTCAGCCGTAACACAGAAGAAGCATTGGAGACACTAGCTCAACTACAGAGGCATATACCTACTGTACTTACTGTATTGCTTCTGATCAGATCCTCCGAATTTCCCAACCGCATAACCTTTGCGCCAATAAGAAGCATCAATTCCACTTCAATAAGAGACGAAAACAAACCTAATAGTTCACTATGGTTGGGATCCCAGTCGGCTTGGTAATAATAGGCTTTAATTTACTTCACTGACTGGATATGTTTCTTGAGGGAAAAAAAAAAATAACAAATCCACGAGATCAGCGAGGACTAGTTGACCTTTCCGAATGCAGGTACTTAGGCGCAACCCGTAGGTGGCAGAATTTGGAGAAACAAAAAAGGTTTCACTATACGCACGCCTCGGCCGTGTGTCCTTACGCCATACTCCAAAATCTATTTCATTGGATCGTGATGATGTACATACTACATATACATACTACCTACATGCTACATACTACATGCTACATACACAGCTGCACATTGGGGATAATCAACGAAACGGTGGCTTATGCAAGCAGCAGTAGGTTTATGTGCGGTGTCTATCAATCAAACCCTCTCTCCATCAGATTAATCCAAGCTCTTCTACAAGCTTCGAAAGTGCTCTTCAAATGAGACCTTTGCTCAACGATACGAATGGATGATACTCTCCAGCACAGACGAGGCAAGGGAGAAATTCCGGCCAGAGGATCAAAAAGACCATAGGGCTAGACTCAGATTTTAGAGCATCCTCGCAAGTCAACTTTTTTTTTTTGTCCAACTCCTTCGATACAAAAGTGGCCAAGGAATTTACTGGTCTAGACCACAAAAGATGCATACCAAATCATCTTTTCTTATATCTCGGTATAAGATTTGTCGAGATGGAAAAAAAAAAAAAAAAAAAAGTTCGCAGGTTTTTCAGATCACGGCTCGTTTTCTCCTTCCTAAGTGAAGCGTAGCGTCCGCCACCGCGACGGTCCATTCATTTTCGACTCGGACCAGTTGACGCGGGGTCTGCCATCTGAACTTCTCTTGCCACGGACTAGACATTGAAAGAGTATCATAGCAGCAGAGTGACGGACTAAGGCGTCGGCATTGTCGCCCTGCTCCCCCCTTGTTATACACTATCTTCCGGTCCACATGATTCGTTATCTTTATTTTCATTCCTGGTCCGCGATAATATCATCATTAGCCAATGGGACGTGTCATGCTTTACGGTAGGCGATAGGGTATGGTGCTACGCTGCCAAGATCGAGGTTTAATTCACTTATACGCAGTATACTTAAAAGGACTTGAAGAAACTTATGACTAGTTTCGGTCATCTAGTTGGGCCGCTATCTCCCTACTACGATTGATATGATCAGGTCGGTTAAGAAACCCTCGCTAAGGATTTTCTTGAGCCCTGATTAATCGCTATATTTACCAAACAGGGACGCGGTTGAACGGGTAAGCTCGCCATGCTAAGGTACACAGGGTCTTTTCGAGATTTAGAGTCTTTTTTTAAAAAATCTATCAAACCCTAACTTGCACACAACGCACGACGACTTAATACTGCTAGTGCGTCCAGCAAAACGGAGGGCACCGACTCGGTCGCTTTTAGTCTTGATTCCGTATCTCATTCGCCACTATGAGCCAACCTAACGACAAAAAGAGGTGGTATTAGGGTTAATAACTTCCGGGTCTCGTAGTCTGTTATCGGTCTGGTCTATAATGCGCTGGCTAGTGTATATCAAATGTTTGCTACAGCATACCTAACAAATCGTTAGAGATGAGTGGATGGTGCGATTTCAATAGTTATTTCTTTTTCTGACATTATTCAAAGGTACTTACAATATCGGTACGATGTCAGCTAAGCAGAACCACGATTTCATACGATTGCAGACATCGAACATCAAGTGACTCCCAAGACTTATACTATACCTTATTGGGATGACGCGAAATCAGCAGCTGACAACAGCTCGCGAGTCGCGCAGCGCCCTACTTGCCAGATAATGTTAAGTGCATCGCCTCGATGTTCCACAGTTAGGAAGATACTTGGTGATGCTCGTGATGAAGCAGACAAGAAATGCGTTCCAAGTTAATTTGCTATTCCAACTTAACTACCAACTAGTCCAAAACTTGCAGGCTTGAAACCAACCCTTACAAGGACATACAGGACCTAAAGGACCTAAAAGTCAACAATGTTGACAAGGACAATACGAGCTATATTACATAAATCCCAAAGATGGGAGTAGTGTTTCCGTTTCGAGAATTTGTCGATCAAAGGATCAACAGCGCCTTACCCGTCCTACCCGGTTGCGCATCACTTCACTAATATTGACGTCGGCTCTCGGAGCCCCATACGGAAATTACTGAGTGACTAGATGGTTCCATGGTGCTATTATTCTAACACTATACACACGCCAGAGCGCGAGAGAAGATGTTTAGAAATACGGTATGTACTAACCAAGGAGGTCTGAAGGGTCACAGTCTCGCAGAGCCGCGCAATAAGCCCCGTTTCTCTGCTGCCCACTAAAGGTTTGCTTCGGCCAAACATATTCGAACCCGTACAATAAACTCCGAATATCTGGGGCTTAGAATCCTTAACCTACCTAGGTTTTAGTACGTACATGACGAACGAGCTTGCATATCTAACACACACACATATAGACACACAGACACACACATGTGTTCCATCCATTACATGAGTCGCCGCTCTATTCGACCAGACGCAGGTACGAATATGCTATGAGGGCGCCGGCGCAACTCGTAAGGCTTGGTACCTGAATCCCGTTCCGCCCGAGGATGCACAACGGTGTCTCGTGTGCCCACCGAGGCATCCTCCGCGTGCATGCTGACTGATATCTCATTTATAATACTGACAGACCTCCCAAGAGCAAACCGATACAACTTCCACTTCTATTTCCACTTCTTCGTAAGACCAACCAACAGATAGGCTTACCACTAACATATCAGCAACATGTGTATGAATAGTTAAGTAATAATAGTGAACGGAGGAAAAGCTCACCTAGGCAATATTTATCGTTAGCGTCTATACTTTGAATTTATTTAGTTTCTACCTATCTTCCATTCTATTACTTTCAAAATCTAGGTAGTTATTATAAAAATGCAAACTTAATAGACTCCATAAGACGGAGCAATTACACTATTATAGTAACGTGGTATCCCACTTAGATAAATGCAAGCGTTTAATACGAACTTGGAAGAGGAAGGTTAGTCGGATGAAATGCCCCTCCATGACGTCGTTACCTACCGGAAATTCCATTTAGGTTAAGGTAGGTTGCACGAAGGCAATGGGTCACACAAACGCAGGCAGCCGCTTCCTAGCAAAGTCGCCCGGGAGCATTCAGCATCGGTACGTTAGTACCTATCTTCCCAAATAACCTGACTACCTAGGTACATTAGTACTAACGTACTAATTTCATACATCCTACAATGTGACTTGTTGAATCTGTCCTTCTTACAACAGCTTCCACTTCGCTTTCGCCTTTTGCGGGTTTCAAGATTTGCCGTGTCACGATCGCGAGCAATAACTTAAGCGCGGAGGATTTCCTTTTATGAGATTGCCGTCACCCCGCAAATCCCATTTAGGCGCGCGGTCGAATATTTTAATTAATAACTTGCTCACAGGCAATCGCGAATACTACCTTGCCTTACCTAGGTAGCGTGGACTTGTTTTGTTAGATTATTGCCTAGATTCCATCACAGTTAGGGCGGAGCAAGTTCTCCCAAGAAGAAACTATACGTCTAGAATAAGCGTACCAAGCCATCTGGTTAACATACTTTTTCTACCGCGCATATATTTGCGACTAGGACTTGAAATGGCGGATGCGGTATACCGTCGTACCGGCCGGGGTGGCGCCGGCAACTTCTACTCGCAGAAAGATATCGAAGAAGTAGCCCAGAGAAAGTCAGAGGTACGCTAGATCGCAAATGCGCGAGACATGACATTTTTTATATTTATACTTGGTCGCGTCCATCTAGTTGCCCTTTTTTGAAATATCTATGTACTAGGTAGTCTTAACTAAGGAACTTTATCCACAGGACCTAGAGGCGCAGAAGTCGCAAACGCTCGCCGATGACGAACCGCTCGCAGACCCGGCCGATGGCCCCGCGCCATTAGTTGCGACGACCGTAAGCTCTAACGGCGGCGGCGGCAACGACAACGGCAACGGCGTGAGGACATATGCGCGCTCTGGTCGCGGTGGTGCAGGCAACTTTATTGACGTTCCATCGTCATTTGTAACGACGGCTCCACCGTCCTCTTCCACCTCCACTCCCAAGTCCCAGGACCCGTCGCATCCAGCGCCACCACAATCGCCGCGCCGTGGGGGAGCGCTCTCGGGGCGCGGAGGAGCAGGCAACTGGACGGCACAGTCCGAGCACGGAGAGCCCGAGCCGTACGACCAGGAGCAGGAGCGCAAGCGCCGCGAGGCTCTCGACGCGCACATCTTACAGGATATCCGGGACTCGTTGCCGCAGCCGCCCAAGATCCACTATATGCATGGTCCGGGCCGGGGGCGGAAGCCGGATCTACCTGTTTGACCGGGCTGGAGAACGGAATGGCCATGAATGAATGATTGTGTTATGACAGAGTCTGCCTAGGTGTGAACTCTAAGGTCCCGCAGTCGGGTACAAGCGTAATCATCCACAAATAGGGCGGTCGAAATCCGCGAAGAGCTACCATGTCATATAACCAGAATACCTAGATCATATACACACACTAGTAATGATAATGATAATACATATATTATAGCAAACACCGTCAAGGGGGAAGGAATTCTGGTTTCATCACGAATTATATACCTAGCGTCCGGTGGTGTGTACAAGCCAGACGCGGGAGACCGTCTTTCTCTCAGGAACTGGGCGGGGCCAAAAAGTTGTTGCTTCATTTTTTTTTTGCGGAAAGGAAAGGAAAGGAATCAAGATCCTAGAATCCCCCAAACGCCAGAACATGTAGAAGAAAGCGAAACAACCCACACGCATGAACGCCACTTGTCCGTGATTTCTTTTCTTTTTGACATCCCCGTTCGTGTGACTCCTCCCTCCCTCTCTCTCTTGCTCTCGTAACCCTTTTCCCGTGCTGCCCCCTGTCCAAAACTGTTGTAGGTAGGGCCTCCTTTCGGGCGAGCGAGAGCGAGAGCGAGAGTTAGAGCCGTGAATGCGAATATTATCTTCATCACTACCGTCGTCATCGTCGTCAACTCGCTTACTCGGAATCCACATCCATACCGCTTTCCTCCTCGTCCTCTCCCTCTCCCTCTCCCATAACCTCGACGCCGCCATCGACACGGACCCTCTGCCGCACCTTCTCCTTCCCAAAGACCCTCGCGCTCTTCTTCTCGACGGCGACGGCCGCGTTGCGCTCCAGCTCCTCGATCTCCTCGGGCCGCAAGCCTTGCTCCTCGGCGAGCCTCCTCTTCTCGCTGCCGCGCAGCTTCGGCAGCAGATGGCCGTGGGTCTGGACGAGCTTGCGGTCGAAGGCGAGCTCCTGGGCGCGCTTCCCCGCGCGGCGGCGCTTGGCGAAGACGCGCTCGCGCTTCGCGCGGATCTCGGCGATGCGGTCCATCGCGCGGAGCGTCTTCTGCACGAGCTCGCGGTCGTAGCGCACGGGCACGTTCCTGCGCGCCGCGAACTGCAACGTCGAGTCTACCGTCATCTCCTTGCCCGCCGCCCGCCGGAAGGCCTTCGTCCACTTGAGCTTCCGCGGGTTGCGCTTCATCTTGAAGTTCTTGTGGCATTTGCTTCGGCAGAAGCGGAATTGTTTGGCGTCGTTGCGGCAGAACGTCTGGAGGAAGGGAGAGAGGTGTTAGTTAGATGTATGGTTCCGGTTTGAGAGAAGGGGGAGGAGAGAGAGAGAGAGAGAGAGAGATAGAGATAGAGAACTCACGATTCCCTTGCCTGGGTAGGCAGGTCTACTGCAAAAGTAGCACGTCTCGATCCTGCAGGGCGTCTACGTTAGTAAATACAATCTTCGTTATTTCATGTAGTTAATAAGTTGAAGCCATTGAGGCTTGCAAGCTCTCAATGATAAGGTTCTTAAGAAGACTTTGACAACTCCGGAGAACAAGCATTCCAAGAACTACAACACGACAAATAAAGCCCTAATATAAAACTTTTGTTAGGACATACCTCATCTTGACGGCGGACGAGTCTCAAGCTTCAAGGAGCAGACTTCGTTGACGATAGTTGGGATGGTGTAGTTGTATGAATCGGGATAAAGAAGTATTTCGTGGCGGCCCCTCCGAAAACTTGCACACCGATTGGAAATTTTGGTGGGTCCTCTTTGCCCTTTATCGCGTTGATAGGCGCTGGATTAATTCTAACACCCGTATTCTTCTTTTTTTTGCCCAGCCTGAACAACCTGGACCTGCATGTGTGGAACTCAAATCGCCATCTCTTATCGATAGATAAATGTCCCGCGGCGGGCAAATCTATCAATGAACGAAGGTCCGTGCGTTCTTTCGAAAAGAATCATTGGCGATATTCTACCGATCGACATCATATTTCTTGCTGCTTCTTTTTTTCTTTCCTACTCCTTTCGCAACGATTTTAACCCCGTCAACTATGGCCTCAGCACTCGCTATCGGAACCGGCGTTGCGGTCGCAGCCTTCCTCGTACGTATATCGTATTCCTCATATCTATGCGCATCAGCTAACGCAAGAAAAATCACAGGGCCGCGCAGGACTCGTCGCATGGCGGCGCTCCCGGGGAGGCGTCGGAGCGCTAGGCAAAGCCTTCTACAAAGGCGGTTTCGAGCCGCGCATGACCAAGAAAGAAGCTACTCTCATACTGTCTCTCAAGTACGCACGCACCCACGCATATCCTTTTACCTGAACCGAAGAATACGGTTAGCTAACGAAACACGTTTAGTGAACGAGCCATCACCAAGGAGAAAGTCCGAAAGGCCCACCGGACCCTCATGCTCCTAAACCACCCCGATCGAGGCGGAAGCCCTTACTTAGCTACCAAGGTCAACGAGGCCAAGGAGTTCTTGGAAAAGAATAGTTAGCACCAGGCCAATCTGACGAGCCCACACGACTTACAACGCGGTCATGACCCTGGTTCTACCCCAAAATTGTACACTATTATAGCATCCAGAGGGAGCGATGGCGTTCACGGTGTGACTTGGAAGGGATTTATTGCATTTGGGTTGTGCATTGGTTGTATATTTTGTCTGCAGTATAAATGCCGCCCTATCTTGGAGCAAAGTCTCTTCTCAAAATGCTTTCTTTGCGTCAACCCTCGACACCGGATTCAAGGTTATTATAAACTTCTCTTTTCTCTCTAGTTACATGCCTATCTAAAGGCGGTTTTCTATGAGTCTGACGAGGCCGCTAATGTACTTTCATCCCCCCAATCCATATCGTCGACATTCGAATGGGAAGGTGGCTTGTCAGGTGCGAAAAGTTCCATGGATGATTAACGTTGAGGCACCATGTTTCGGAATTGGTATCTAGCCTTTTCCTTAAGCGTAATAGCAATCATAGCCTGTAGAGCATATGTTGCATCATTGCCCGCGTTGTGTAGGTTTGTATACGACAACCCCAAACGTTCGCAAATGGTGCTGAGTTTGCGCCCCGTATTCGACTCTTCCAAATATTGAAACATTAACATCGTATCCATCTCGTGTGTAAACTGTGGCACTTTCCAAATGTTGTATCCGACCTTCTTGAGGTAACTTATGTCACCGCGGACATGATGTCCAACTACGACGACTGGTCTTTGATCATGAGACTCTGTGTCTCCGATAATTTTGCCGATTACTCTATTGATCTCATAGAGAGAAACAAACTCAGAATTCCTACAAGACGTAAGCATTGCTGTTCATTCTGCATGAAGGGATCATACCCGAAATTGAATAAGTGAGGAATTCCTCGGATGTGTCTTCGATTGACCATATGCTTATGTTCTTCGATTATGAAGTGGTACGACTTGATTAATGGAAACCATCCGCGGCCGTCTTTACCAGCAATGACACTTGCAGTGTCTCGAGTGTCGAGGACTGCCAAGCCCACTTCTGTGATTACGTTCTGCGACAGCTCCCATGCTTCAACATCAATGGCGATGAATCGAACAGAGCCTTCTTGTTCCAAGAATTCTGGCATGTCTACGTTCCAGTTCGTGGCCACAGGGTCTGAGAATAGTTAGTTCCACTTCTTATGGCTGCCTGCGTAATCGTCGTACTAACCTAAGCTTAGTAGTATTTCAAGATGGCTTTGGAGCCCTAGGTATCTCTGCGCTTGCACGATTGATAGTCTACCGGACTCCGTGGGACTAGACTTTGCATCCTTGGGCGTGTTTGGCGGCCCTTTCCCATTGATATCCCCATATAATCCGTCAAACTTTTCTCTGTACTCCTTTAGGACATCAGTGCTTAGCTGAGACAAGTCATCTGCAGGCAACCTATGAACTCTACGTTTAAGCTCTCTAAACTCATCCCGACTAGAAGCACGACCCAGGAAGCGTGGAACTGGCGTGCCCCATTCTCCGAACGTGACGAATGTCGCATCGAGCCCGTCCTCTGGAATTCTAAGTTCCAATCTCAGACGGGAATCAAGACTCTTGATATAGTTCCGGAACTGGGAACTGGGGACCAGTAGAATAGGTTCTTTATCCGCGATGCCAGGATATGGCAGAACGAAACTATGGGAAAGTTAGCGCATGCGAGTGCTTAGATTACATAGGGTATGGTAATAAAGGGGTATTATATACAAATCCCAAGAGCGGCATTCGAATAGCTGGAGCTTAAGTTCCTTTTTTACCTAGATTCAATAAGCTACCTCACCGATATCCTATAAGTTGGCAGGCACTCTTACCTTTTTTCGTTTGCCGTACTCGACCATGAGACGAGGATAAGACATGACAAATTTCCAAGTGCAAAACTCCTGACTTTTCGAAGACTGGTCTCCCCTGACCATGGCGGGGGCAGGCTCCAGGGTCGTGCGGCTGGGATTAGGCGGACTCGTTTCTTGGAACCCTTGGAATCCTATTAGATAAGTCAGCGCGAGTCTTTAGTTAGTTATATATAATATAATGATGATTTGGTTGTTGGAACTATAGAGGTCGGGGTGAGAAGGGTAAGTTTGCTTTTTATGTGCCTCGCCGAACGCAACGGTTCTCCCAGGAAGCTGCTCGGAAAAGCCAGATGAAAGAGGAATTATGATACATACTGCTGGGTTGATGTTCACTGCCTTCGCGCGATATATGATTATCTTCGAGGGTGCTCATCTTGTTTATGTATAACTGAGCCATACCTCGTCAGACTCTCACTCATAATCGTTTTGGTGGTTTGGCTGTAAAACGTGTCCAGATACAGAAGAAGAAAGGAAGAAAAGAAAGGAAGAAAGCGTACCTGATGTTTCAGGCGGACAAGTAAGTTTGAATGTAAATTCGACGGTCTCCACGTCCTCCAAGCTGCGGATAGGATCCGGTACTTTTCCATGGTTGCCTCTTGCCGTCAACAACTTTAACACCTGGCAGGTGCAGCTCGTTTAGGCACATGTATCAATTAGACAGGTACTCAAGATTAGATCATTACCTGCGTGAGGTAGATCAGCTATGTCATTCTTTCCCTTTTCTCTTTTTCCTTTTGGTACCTTTAGTACATATACACGCTGTACCTACGCGTCTCCCGATGTGCCTGATGCTCGCATGTCCAGTGGTGATAGGTGTCAAGTAGAGGCTTGACCACATCCACGATTTTTAGGAATGCTTATAACTATTAGTTGTTGGTTATGAAAATTTAAAAACCCTTTTCTATGGCTTCGAAACTTCGCAATTGGGGCAACACGTCTCGCTGGTCGACATTGAATAATGAATAGTTGAGATAGTTACATGTACGTATCAGACGGATGTGAGCCGTTGAAGGTGAGGTTACATTCATTATTTGCTACGTGATGCCCTACCCCAAGGTGATACATACAATAATACATGCACGTATTATGTAGGTACCCAGGTTACCTGGTAGGTACATGTACCTCAGACATATACAGAACCATTGGAAGCAACGACATCCAATCAATGCATAAGGAATTATGTAAGCTTATACCTTGTTCGCTCTACACTACTTTTTGCCTTATGGCAATTGCAAACATTTGCCAACATTTGCAAACATTTGCAACATTCTCCTTCACAATTATCCTCAAGCCTGAATTGGGATCACTTTACTCAAGATGCTTGTTTGTAAAACTATCGCGTTGTACTTCATATGATTGGCCACACCCATGTAATAACTACCTATTTGGAGTCGGGCTTTTGCATTCCATCGTACGGTCTGACAGCTTGATAATCGCAAAAGCCACAACTCAACGTGAAATGTACGCCTCCTCCAGGCACTGGACCAGAGATTCACGAGCCATGCTTCTCTGACCATGAATCTCCGCGCCTTGGCCTCTTCGGACTGACTGTTCAGTGCTCGGCGGAAATACTCGGAATACTGAGCAAGCAGATGTGCGTGTACCGCGAATTCTTTTCCAGAAGGAATGACAATTGTAACAGTATGACCCCCCTGACTAAGAAACTTGTTAGAATAACACCTACCTACATGTAATTATATTGGAAATATGATGGTGAGTACGTACCTAGGCTCAGGACTATTTTCCTTCTTATCGTAAAACCTAGACATAATGATGGTGATAGCCTGGCTCTATGCTTAATGAAGCCTTAGTCAGAAAAGGGGTTGAACGTGAGAAGGCAACCGAAATTACCACGAACCGGAAACTGGGAAGAGCAATCCGAAGGGATCGAAGAATATAAGTACTAGATGCTATCGATTGACGAAGGCTAGGCGTGACTATAACGCGAGTGGCAAATATGGAGGGGGGTAAGGAGTACCCTGCGAGAAACCAGTTCTTAAACGTCGTGTTGCTACGTGGGAGAGAGAAATATTGTTTTCGCTAATCTACAAGTTGATGACGGGACCCTCCTACTGATATATAAAAGGCGTGCTGTTCCTTGCCCAGAGTCATCAAAGCAAGCAAGACACTTTGATTTCGTATGCTTCCCGTAACTCATAGGTAGCAAGTTTATATCTACAATCATATGCCACCTTAGGTTAGGTACATATCTAAATATGAGATTGATGAACTTTCTACCCATTTCTCATATACAGAGTTTAATGTGACAGGCTCCAAATCCTTTGCTACGTGTTTGAAGGCATGTTTCTCCCGAACTTCCCATAACACAATTGGGGATCGTTATTTTTACAATTTTGGAATGGCTTTCTAGATAACCTACAAAGCTACGACAACCATTATGCCTCTTCCTATTTACAAATATTGCCGATATTAAAATGCCTATATCCGACAAGAAAGGACTCTGAGCACTCTTACATGCCTGACTGTATTATATAATCCAAATGCTATAAGAAGCATTACTTCTTAAAGAACTAGCAAGAGAATTAGTAAAGGGGTTAGACGAATAGCGGCCAAAATACCACATACCTCTGCAGCTTCCTCGGGGGTTATATTAGACGGTTCAGACACGCTCTGATCGATTAAGCCTAAGGAGGCCTTGGCCCCTTTCATCTGCCACCATAATTCTCTCCTATCGCCGCCAAGCTCGCCAGAGAGGAGACGAGTCTTCAGGTCCTTCAAGAACGAGTTGTATAAGGCTGGCATCTCCCACTTGACCATCGTATCCCTGAACACACCGAGGTTTTCTATGGCACGGTCGTAACCGCTATCTCCCAGGCTGTTCGTGATTGCCGAGCGAATGATGGTGCCCATCTGCTTCGCAGCGCTTTCGATTTCGGGCTCGTCGTTCGCATATTCAACCATCTGCTTGAACTCAGGAATGGCATTTTCGGGGTTAATCTTTTTACGTTTATTCTGAGGCTGGCTGAGGAGTGCATCGATATCGAGACCCGATATTGGTTGAGGCTTGGTTCCCTTTTCTCGTCGACCCTTTGCTTTGGGTGGTACTTGGCAGATATTAGCTGACATACGTAAATGCTTCGATCAAGGAATAAACAATACCTTTCTTGACACTAGCTTCAGCTATAAGGTCTTCAAGCTTTGATTTAGCCTTAATTACTAAATCTTCAGGGGGTTTGAATATTTGAGTAAAATGGGTGCGACCGGGGGAAGCGGCTGGTCTGCATAGATTGCTCGATGTCGAACGACCTGATTAATACGATGGATTGAAGGACAGAATACGTCCTCAACTGGTGCATATTCCATAGTACGGTTACTTGAAGCTGTTAGTTGTTATAGCCTCTGTATAAATCTATAAAACTCACCCGTCGTCATCTTTTGCCCAGCTTGAGATATCCATAGCGTCCACGTAGTCGTCCATGGCATCTGACAGTTCCTGACTGGGCAGAAGCCGATGGTCTTCGTGCTTGACATTACCAGTGACTGTAATCACCTTATCAAGCGGAGGGAACTGATAGTTTCTGACGTCTTCAGCAAACGGCAAGGGTACGTCGTATAGGCACTCGAATTCAGGTTCGATGTGAGGGGCAAGTAGGATAAGGGAGGGTTCCTTTCCGTCCTTTGTTACGATTCGGGCTACTGCATAGGACTCAAGTTCCTGGAGGGAATGTATGAACGATGAGAGTTTAAGCGCAGCAGCATCATTAAGCTTCTGCGGGATTGTTTGGCCTGTCTCCCCCATATTGAGGAATGGTTCATACTGGAGGTATTAGCGAATGATAGAGGCTTGGGCTCGAGAAACTGGGCTTATTTACCTTCTCTTGATGTATAAACCCTAGAATAGTAAAAGATTTAGTAGTCTCGAGTTTTGTAATATTGTACTCGCTTTCGCTGATGTGAACGGCCGTCCTCCCGTATTCATACCCCTTTGCCAATGACTCGAACTCGACGTCTCGTTTGCCACCTGGCGCATCGGGATCGTTGACTTTATATGTCCGAGCATTTTTAACCGCAGAAAATCCGCCTGTGAATTCTACACCTTCCATCTCGTCGCCCGAGGCGGCCTGAGAGGGGCCAGGGTCGGTTTTGAGCACAACTCGACTAGCTGCGGGTACTGTCGCTTTGTGAGTCTTGAAGTACCGCTCGACGCTAATACTCATAGCATCCGGGTGTTCCTCAGGATTTCCAAGGGTGAGCTCTCCGTCATACGTCTTATACGGCCTAACAGGTTTTATTCTTGGCATCTCGAGTTCGGCAATGGCTTCTGCCATGGTACCATATAATCCATCACATTTGTCAACAAGGCTTTTAAG
The DNA here is from genome assembly GCA_037126485.1 of Daldinia eschscholtzii. Lineage (NCBI taxonomy): Eukaryota > Fungi > Ascomycota > Sordariomycetes > Xylariales > Hypoxylaceae > Daldinia > Daldinia eschscholtzii. Next base: position 1,660,324 of record JBANMG010000005.1, read on the forward strand.
GACCCTCTCGTTTATTCTCTTCTGACTTGACTTGTCTTCTTCCTTGAACCCAAACTCGGGGTCATCAAAGTCCACACCTCTGGGTAAATATAGGGTTAGTAGAACCCACGGACTTGCTATAATCTGAACTTACAAGACGACAAGCTCAATGCCGCAACTCTTGATCTTTGCTGATATATCATCCAGGTCATCAGGGTCAACAGGGCCCTCGCCATCTGTGACAAGGATGATCTTCCGCTTATACTTGAGCTTCTTAGTGAACTTTTCGATCATCTCCACGGCCACTATTATAGCCGAGATAGAGTCTCCAATATCGGTATCACTAGGCTTTATTAGGCCTTGCAGCTCGCGTAGGTTGGTTAGAGTCATGGGCCCAAGCTCTTGTAGAATGGAGATATTCTCGTAGCCTTCTCCCACTTGCTCTTGTAAAGGATTGTTGGTCTCGTCGGTTCTTACACCGACAACTCCGACCGTCCATGTCTTCCTTGACGCACCAACGGTTGTCGTGATCTTGTCCCATACATAGCGCATCCCCCAATCAAGATCGGATTCGATCCTGCCATTATGACAGTCGCCCATCGACGACCCGAGGTCGACGATATAGACTGTAGCCTCCTTATCCGCCATTATGAGATGATACAGTGGATAAAAAAAATGAAGGTAATTAGGAGCAAATCATCAGGTCATTGACCTTCGCACTATTATATGAGAAAACTCATAGTAGGAGAACTTTACTGACATAAACCCTTAGACAGACACGGCATCTGCCTAGAAGCTACATGTATTTTGTATACGGGTACCTTAGGTAAACTTAGGTACCTCAGGTAGTAGGTACCTAGGTAAGCTAATGTGGACTTTGTAGGCTGGGCATCTGCAATTAAGTCGCGTTCCTGTTCCAACAGGCAGTCGCGCAAACACCTGACCGCGTGCCTATGCGCCCTAATTGGCCCTAATTGGCCTAAACCAATCAATTAACCAATGGCCCAAGCTCCTCGGCCGACGAGCTCCGGATGGCATGATTGAGGCTACGAGGGGCAGAACAACGCACCATTACACCACCAAAGTTTAAAACGTCATTACCGTCTATTAGTTAAACTCACCTTGATAAAGTTGCTAAACCCGCCTTCTCTAAAATTTATATAACTTCAGACGATTCCTTTCCATCTTTAATATCTTTTTTTGGATATTCCCTTTGCGCTAATCAATAAACAATAAAACAAGCATAAACATGGCGCATATCCTCCTCACCTTAGCTCCCTACCAGGTCTTATCGTAAGTTCAGCGCAATGCGACAACATAATCGGTGGGTTATGCTAACTTTTTTAATAGCTACGGCACATTACTTGGAACGCAGGTCTTCCACGTAAGTCACTCGAACTGCGGATACTCCTACGACCCTTCTTTTTCGCATTTGGCTACGGATGCAACGGACGGAACCAATTAACTAAGAACGAAAACTCCCTAGACCTTCATCAACTCCATACTCTCCTTCAAAGTCCTCGAGCGACCCCAATTCGCAATCCTACAACGCGCCGTCTTCCCCGCCTACTTTGGCATCCAAACCGCGGCTCCCGTGCTCCTCGCCCTGACATACCCCGGAAGTAGAAACCCCCTAGGCGTTGCCTCGAGCTTCGCCGGCGTGTTCCACCCGTCAAACCGCTGGGGTGTGCTCGTACCGCTTGGCACCATCTTCGTAACAGGGCTCGTTAATTTGGCATACCTACTTCCCGAGACGAACAAGATAACCGCCCTGAGGCGAGAGCAAGGTAAGCTGAGGAAGCGATAAATGAAAGAATTGAGTGACCTGTTCGACTAATATGGGTTTCGGGACTTAGAAAAGAAAGATGGAAAAGCAAGCTACGAAAAAGGTTCCCACTCAGAGGAGATGACCGTGCTGAACAAAAAGTTCGGACAGCTCCACGGTATCTCTTCGCTTGCTAACCTCATCACCCTAATTGCGACAGTCGCCTACGGCGTTAAGCTATCTTCCCGACTCGAGTAAACGAAAAACTAATAAATGTCATTTAACGATTTACGTGTATATGAAAAAAAGGGGGGGGTGAGATAAATACCTGCTACATGAGGTATGTCAATGTCGGGAGTTCCAATACGAGGTACATATGTTGAAAAATTGGGGAACCAGACTGTCAGTTTTATTATTGTTAATATAAAAAATCAATAAAGGTACCTTATCCAACTACCGAAACTACCTAGTTTCCAGGCCCCTTCCCGTTAATAGTTAAATAAAATAAAAGAAAGCACGAGCTCCAAATCGCTCGGGAATCCCCCCAGCAGATACCTAACACTTACTATGTAGATAAGGTAATTGCTCTCTCAATTTCCGCTATGCCTAACAAGTACGCCGGTTTTTAAAACATTCCGAAACAGTAAGTGTATCCAATTCGCACCGATCCCTGGGTATAATGCATATACAAAGGGAAAAGCTTCAACCCAATGCGCGTGTGCGATGCCGGTTTCGCCATATCTGATCTGTATTTCCTCCCTCCCCTCCCCTCTTTTTTCCCTCTCTCCTTTTTTCTCCACTCCACTCCCATCGCTCTAGGCCACCATCCCCATGCATGTACTACCCCCCGTAGAAAAATTCCAAAGCTTCTAGCGTGGTAACTCATAAGTGGTACCCTGCTGAACTAGTGGATTAGGATTAGACCTGGCCGGCCAGGGCGAGCAGCTCCTTCTTGGCGGCTTCTAATTTCTGCCTTCTGGTCTCCTCGTCGTCGACGGGCTTCCTGGCGGCGGGGCGCGAGGCCGCGCGCTGGAGGGAGCTGTGCAGCGATCGCGGCAGGGGCTTCTTCGCGAGCTGCTCGGCGACGTCGAGTTCTTGGGTGGGAGGGCTGTATTGCCTCTCCAGAGGCGGGATCGGGTATTCCGCGCCGATCATACGGTTGTTGGCTTTGGTGACGGGAGTAGGGCCGTCGTCTTCGGTCTCAGAGGAGACGGATGATGTGGGAGAGGGTGTTCGCTCGGGGAAGTAACTGTCTGCGCTCTCGGAGGGCTGCTTGGAGAACCTCCATCCTTTGGAGGGGGGGTCCGCAGACGATGACGAAGATGAGGATGAGGACATGGCGGGTGTAGAGGCGTCGAAGAAAGAGACGCGGTTGCGCATTATGTGCATGAGTGCTTCCCAAGTGCCAGACATGGTGATGAGTTGACAAAGTAGATAGTTATCAAGGTAGGTGGGTAGGTGGGTAGGTGGGTAGGTAGTTTTCTATATAAAGAAAAGAGGATAGAGGTGGCAGTCGGACGTTTAAGTAACTGAGACTAGTTTCTATATGAGTCAGTGGTAGTTGAAAGTATGTTTGTATGTTATATATAAATCTTCTGGAAAACGTCTTCCTCCCGCTATGAAGGATATAAGACGGTTTTTAATGTAAACCTCGGAATACGGAGATAATTGGGGAGTCAAGGAAGAAAGAGAGGGAAAGGAAATGACAAGAGGAAATTCGAAGAGGGCACGAGACCTATGTATACGCCTCTTTTTTGAATGAGATATATATACCTAGTAGAAGAAGAAGAAGAAGAAGGTATGTAAGCCAAAACGAAAAAAAAAGAGAGGGCATTGACTAGGTATTCATCATCTTAATGGAACCCCCACTCTCTCTTGCTTCTGTCTCTTCTGGACTCGGAAGATGGAATCTAACTAGGCATGCATTCTTGGGTCGAACAGCATATCTCTCACCGCCGAGTTGTTACCAACATATGCAGGCAAGGCAAGGGTTATCGTCAGCGGCCGAATTATTATACACTACTATGTAACTTATTATTTTATATTAGTTAACTTGACTAGCCGGACTAGCTGCAATCAGGGTCAGTTTGAGGGTCAATGAGGGTCGATGGGGTCAATCCGGTCAATTAGTGTCAGTAAGGGTCCTCGGCCCCACTTTCCTACCGGGGACCTAAGCATAACACGATGGGCATTACTATCGTGAAAAGTACATAGTAGTCAGTTAGTTGGAGGAGGGGGGGGGGGGGAGGTGAGTGGAGAGGTGTGCACAAGTGGTGGAACCCTTAGGGTAGGATCGCTTCTGATCTCTCTTGTCTTCCTCACCCACCATTTCTTACATAGTATAGCTTACCAGATGCAAGTCGACGCTGGTCTGGCGATCTCCTGCCATAGAAGGTTATTAAAGTAACTACCCACCTACCCTACCCTCCTTCGTCTACTTGTTGCCGAGAGGGAAGAACAGGTAATATCTTTTCTTTTTTTTTCCCCCCAAATATATTCGTCGCAAGTATATAAATGGACACGTGATCAACTTCCCTTGGTAAACGGTCAGATCGCAAGACCGTGGACCGTACCTAGATCGTACACAGTAAGCTCGTGGCTAACGAACACGGCAGCACGGGGATTTGTCTAAGCGAAACGAAGCGGCTACATATCCATGGATACTTTTAGTAGGTACTATCTACGTATATTAGTTGGTTCGGTCTTCGGTTCCTTAAAGCCGAGTTACCTGTTACTTATTAATTATTAGTTAGTTAATACATGTAGTAGGTTAGGTAACTTGGAGACTTCTGGGTTCTAAATGTCTCTACGAATTACAAAGCCGCAAAACAATTCAACTTAGCCACATTACTGCTTTGGATGTAACCTTTTCGTGGGGGAAGATTATTCGACTAAATAAGTCAATCTGGGGTAACCGAAAGTGGCAAGACCACGATCGTCCCCTATTTAGTGAATAAGTGAAAAAGGGAAGGCTTAAGCAAATGACATAGGCGTTACTTTTCTCATGACCACCTATACGACTCAATAGCGATACTTGCGTCACAGAGCGAGTAATGGCATGAAACATGAAAGCAAGTAAGTATGCGATGGGGACGCCTCCGTATGCTACCCGCCATCATCGCCATCATCGTCCGCATTCAGTCTTATCGGGAGTCCGACAAACTGTGGGGCTGAAGGATCGTGACCTGCGTACCAAACCTGGTCTCTTCCGGCATCATACATGAGGGGGCGCATACTCATCACCTGCAAAGTGATTTGAAGAGGAAATTGTTGACCGACTGCGGGTTATTTTGTTGAATAAAATAGTTCGGCCTTGTACAAAACGGTCTGTCTAGGATTAACTATCTACCCCCATGAATTAAGTAAATTAAGACATCCCACCCCGCATCTTGAGGAGGGCAAATAGATTATCGTAATGAAGCTTTCATGTTCCCGATGGGGTTGTACACCTGCGTCATATTGCAGCAGACCGCCAAAAACCATTGTGATTGTGAGGCCGTCATTGTATGCACATGTGAGCGTTCCACCTCCTACTATATGTGCCATCTATTAATGATTACATATTGGAGGACGACCTTTTACTTTTGTTTTGCCTTCTGTCTTTTCGCTAACTCGCTCGTCCGAATTATCTTTGGTGTTATCTTCGGAGTTTTGTATGGAGTGAAGCTAGGTATGTGAGCTCCAACTTGCTGTTGGTAATACTTGTACTCTGGATACTTTCCGGAACTGATTAATTCCGTAAGCCAAGTAGATCCCTGAAAGATCATGAGTAGAAACAGAGGGCCTAGACCTGCCCAACTGTAGAGTGTATTGCTTGCGTAACAGCTCCATTGGTATAGAGTCAACCAAATAGTCTGCTCGGCTGCAAAGTTAGGATGCCTGCAGAAAGCCCATAGCCCGGAAGTGATGAAACCTCGATCAAGGTCTTCCTGAGTAAACCCGCAGCCCCGTGGCACCTTTGCCGTCTGTTGGTACTCCTTCTTGGCTGTTTGGAAATCTGAAATGTGCCTTCATTAGCAAATGTCCACAGAGCACGGAGCACGGAGCACGGAGAACACCACATACCCCATTGTTGCTGGTCGCTAACCCATTCGGAAAATATGAGGGCGAGCTGGATTACAGTGAAGACTATATCACACGCCAAGGCCTCTCGTTCAAATTTTGACGCTAGGAGGATAATGTACGTCGGAGCTGCGAGAAGGAAGAGCAATATGCTTTGGATGAAGGAAATGAACGTGATATTGAATAGGAAGAAAAGTACAGGATGTACTCTGCTGCGAATGATTTCCCTACAGATTAAATTAGACGACTAAATAGAGGCAAATGTGACAGATTGACACACCATCTGTAGTCCTCCGACCCGATATTATAACCACCTTTCCGGAAATAATTGAATGTCAAACGAGCCTTACAAAACATCAGCTACAAGATCGAAGAGAATACTTCAGGTATTTATGAGTTTACACACGCTCCAAATCGTGCTCCAGAATAGAACAAGGTCAACTCTTTGACTTGGAAGATGATTCAAGTGAGACCAAGCAGCAAAATGTGCATTATATATCGTTGGTAACAGACTCCACATGCGATCAACCTGGGAGTAATTCCGATTAATTTCGGATACGACTAAGAAGACAGCACCAAGGAATATCGAAAACCCAAGACCCGATATGAAGGGATTGGTATTTTTATACAACTCGAGAATCGATTCGTGCCTCGAGATGGCATGGTATATCTTCCAAGGGAGTTCGTAAAGCTGCGGTAAGTATGGCTCAATTACTTGGGAGTAGTCGGCGCAATCCTCAAGCGTCTTAACCCAAGGCAAAGCCATTTTTTAGTTTTATATTCGTAACAAGTGCGAGTATTTCAGGAGGGTTGAGAGAGACGACGATGAAGTATTATAATTGTTGAAAGCAACGTCATGACTTTGGGGTTAAGAAAGTTGACATTCAGCTTAGTGTTTAGATCTGACAGCACGGGCCAATTTTAGGGTCACTTCAGCTGTTGACAATTGGAGCCCCTCGAACAAGGACAAGGGTAAACGGCATCATAGTACCTAACCGGGGAGCCACTAGTGACTAAGGGGGGTAACCTTAGAGCCTTACCTAAAAGTAAACACCAATCAGAGAGTTTAAATCCGTTTGAGGTACTAGCTGAGAAGTTATCACCCAATCGCATTGGAAAAGAAAAAAAATAAAAAATAAAAAAAGCTGGGAAGGCACGCGATGGATATATTGGAAATTGCAAAAGTTAGATGCACAATACCTATTTATACAATATTCAACTTCACAATACCTAAAGCAACCTAACATACAAAATGAAATACAAGATAAACTGATTCACACTGTTTCCAATAACTAACTACACGACACATACAACTCAACTTTCTTTGGGACATATTTTCTAAATGAAATAACAGGTAGACATAGATGTGACCTATTAATATTTGACCATTCGCCCGTTCCCGTCTACGAGGGAGCGATCGTCACCCATGAGACGCTTGCTCACCTCTTCGTGTCGTGTAAGAAGGGCACGTCGAGTATCAGTGTTAACATTTTGCTTCGCAACTACTCCTATACGATTCCAGACAACCATGAGAGTTCTGTGCGTTGCTGAGAAGCCTTCCATCGCGAAAGCTGTCGCAGGTCACCTCTCAGGTGGTCAGGTCCAAAGCGTTAGTCTTAAAAGTCATATTGGCCCGTCTGCGGCAATGCTAAATATTGGTCTGCTAACGCATGCCCAGCACAATACGCCCGAAAAGTACATCAAGAACTATGTTTTTGAATACGATTTTGGACATCCCTGGGGTCGTTGCCATGTCACCATGACCTCCGTCCTTGGTCATATCACCTCGGCTGTATTCCCTCCAGAGTATAAAAGATGGGACCATCCGCCACCCGACCGCTTATTCGATGCGCCTGTAAACGTAATCATCGCCGAGGTACGAGTTGCATCCGCCAGGACTGTATGCCGGATAGAGTTTAACATATATCCTGCAGGACAAGACCAAGGTCGCAGACAATATCGAGAAACAGGCACGCTATGCCAATGCACTATGCATCTGGACAGATTGTGATCGCGAAGGCGAGCATATAGGATATGAAATATGCGAAGCCGCGAGAAAGGGCAACAGGACTCTGGATATCAAGAGGGCCAAGTTCAGTAACATCGAGAGAGCGTGTGTTCATTCATTCAACAACCTTACCCGAATGTCTAACTAAAGAGGAAACTTAGGCATATCTTGAACGCAGCCCGAAACCTTATAGATCTCGATCACAAACAAGTCAATGCCGTGTCTTCTCGAATCGAATTAGATCTTAGGATAGGATACGCCTTTACCCGATTTTTAACCACAAATCTAAGGACTTTAGGAGGACCTTTCGAAAAACTTGTATTAAGCTATGGTTTGTCATCCCAAGATTTATTGGGTAGCCTACTTCTAACTTATTAGGGTCCTGCCAATTCCCAACCCTAGGCTTCGTAGTGGACCGATACTTTCGAGTGAGGAATTTCAAGCCAGAGCCATTCTGGAGCATCAAAGTCATGCACAAGCGAGAGGGTATGGATGTCAACTTCAGTTGGTCACGCACTCGCCTCTTTGACAGGGCATCGACCATTGTTCTCTACGAAAGATGCCTTGCCGCAAAGATGGCCAAGGTGACCAAGGTCCAGGAGAAGCCAACGAAGAAATGGAAACCTCTGCCACTAACTACAGTAGAACTGCAGAAGATGGCCACTATATTTTTGCATATGACTGGTCAGCAGGCGATGGAAGCCGCCGAAAATCTTTACAATAAGGGATTCATCAGCTATCCCAGAACGGAAACCGATCGTTTCGATTCTGGAATGAATCTACGCGCGTTAGTGCAGAAGCAGACGCAATCCAATTCGTGGGGTGAATTTGCGCAGAACCTAGTCAATGGTGGATTTCAGCAACCACGACAGGGCCGAAATGACGACAAAGCACACCCTCCAATACACCCCATCACTTACGTAGCACCCACAGCCCTTAGTGATAAGGAAAAGAAAATCTACGAATTTGTCGTTAGGCGATTCCTCGCGTGTTGCTCAGAAGATGCTAAAGGTGTCGCTACTGACGTTGATATATTATATGGCGAAGAATCGTTTCACGCTCATGGTGTCGTCGTCCTAGAGCGAAATTATCTGGACGTGTACATATACGATAAGTGGACCGGAACTGCACAGCTACCTAAGTTTACGGTCGGCGAAACTTTTGAGCCTACTGAAGCTCTCATGACGGAGGGTAAAACTGCGCCTCCAAATTATCTTACCGAAGCCGACCTAATCGCCCTCATGGATGCCAATGGAATTGGAACAGACGCTACAATGGCGGAACATATCCAGAAAATTCAAGACAGAGAGTACGTCTGTGCTGTGCCCCGAACCGCCCGAGCCGCAGACGGCGAGGACGACGATGAAGGTGCCCCTACTGGACGAGGAGGAGGTAGCCGTGGTGGACGCGGAGGTCGCGGCAGAGGTGCTCGAAGTGGCGGGTCTACGGTCGGTGGGAGGGGAGGAGTGAAAGAATTCATCCCTACCAAACTAGGTGTGGCTCTAATCGAGGGATTCGATAGAATGAATTTCGAAACCAGCCTTGGCAAACCATTTCTACGAAAGGAAATGGAATTAAAAATGAAGGCTATCTGCGAAGGCCGTACAACTAAGGAGGCCGTTCTAAACGAGAGTATTCGGCAGTATCGCCAGGTTTACTTACAGTCACAGGAGAAGTTGAACATCCTCAAAGCGGTGGGTAAAAATTATAATCTCGTACAGACGCGAGCAATAGCTAATCATAAGTCATACAGGCATGCCGACAGTATGTCCTCCAACAAAATGGCGGCTGAAAAAGATGGTTGGCTCGTTTTGGCCAATTGGTACGGCCAAGGTACCATCGGATCCCACGAAGGGAATCGCGAAGAATATGAAAGGTCGCTCAAGTACTACCGCTGGATAGTAACATATGCGCATACAGCGCAATATTTTTGCGGACCGAATCCCTACTGGAAGATAATGGTTGATAGAAGCAACGACGCAACGTACTGTATAACCGTGGCCTACTCCGAATATCGGCCCTGAAATTACTCAGACGATGACGCTCAGCCTGATGAAGTGCTTTCGGCAAAATGGGCATCAGCGATGGGCTGAGCTTTGTTGAGGCAAATATGTGCTTTTCACGCACTCTGGATTGGATGAAACTCAAATGCAGGACCCAACGACACAATGCCTCGAGTCGCGCCTATACGGTAGACCTAGGCCATGGGATATCGTGAAACTACCTAGGCCATACATGTAGAGCAGCAAGACATACATACATACTTACTTACTACATACGCACATGTATGTAGGTATGTATGTAGATGTGACACCCGCTCATACCCACCGACCTAAAGCACCGGCCTAAGAAACATGTCGTCGGATCGCGTTATCCCAGAACGTGGGGGAATAATACTGGATGATGGGTTATTCTCGCGAAACTCTCTAGCGGGGTAGTTGAACTCTAGAAAGTCGGGATACATATGGAAAACACAAAACCCCTCTTCGGATACAACCATTCACGATCGTGTACGACCCGACTTAGATACGCCCTCCATGCCCTAGCCTATTCATCGCCAGCTGGGTAACCATACTCGGTCGTATACTATCAAGGTTAGGTTGCTAGCTAGCTACCTAGGTAGTAACCGGGCTCTACGTCCGAACATCGTGACATATGCGCGGCCGTTTCAGGACTGCGTCGTGATTAACGGCGTGGAAACTAAATTCTAAGATTTACGAGTCCGGCACCAAGTCATTGAAATACCTCTGGATCCGTTATTCCGGTGCGTTCTTTCGTCACCGGTTTGTACTATAGCTAGCTGGGCGTTGGTGAAATGGGGCCTAGTTCGCGCATCACGATGGTTGTTTTGAACCAATCACAACGCCGCGCTTGCGCAACGTGAGGCATTCCTGGGTCCATGGCCGTCGAGATTTGGGGATCATGTGTTACCAAATTCGACCTACTTAATTACGCACTCTCGAACTCAATTGATTCTTTCCAAGATGTGTGCGCCCTCACCAATCAGCAAATTAGCTAGCGAGAAACCAGTCAGATCAATCAGAACCATCAATATGTAGGTACACAAAAAAAAAAAAAACATACAGAGCCACTAGGCATAGCGGGATGGACAGACAGAGGTTGAGGCTGCACATGCCAGCATTCTGGTGTATTGTTTCTCAACTCAATTGACGGGGATGAGATCCGCAACCTACCTTCTTATCCTACCAAACCCGAATTCATTTTCATTGGACAGCACAGGATGTGACGAGAAGTTGTCCCTGATAGACCTATGCTTCTGCTGCCGGAGATTTCCTGCACGTTGATAACGGGGATTCCTGTTCTCGGCTTGGCTACAGGGCTTTCTCCAGACACGGAAATATAATGGCTTCTTAGAGATAGCGGCATCCCATCCCTTGAATATGCGAGATAGCCGGGGGGGCAAATATATGGCTTTCGTCCTTTTTCGGCTCAATGGCGGTTTTTTAGTACCTACCCTCATACATAGTAACAAAGCCCATCCCTAGAGCGAAACATGCACACACGCCCCCCCGGGTTTCTTCGGAGACACCCAAGATTATTGTTCGCCGTGTACGAAAGGATGAGGGAAGGGATGCGGCTGTCTAAGAAATCCCATTTTTATCTTTCTCAACTTATTTTTCCTGCCTGTCACGGGAATGTGGTATAGATGTAGCGCTTACGTATTGCGCATATACCGTACATATCTACCTACGTAAGGTTACCGGGTAAGCAGGTTTATTAAGTCGTCAGGACTCAGGGCAGTCGGAAAGTAAAAGATAATGTGGCCCACGTCATAATTGATTAGGCTGATGCTACTAGGGTTATACTTGGCTTATACTTGGTTTATATTTGGGTATACCCAAAATTGCGAAATTAATTAGTTTAATAACTAAAAACCCACTTTTTAACTAACTAATCGTACTAAAATTAAAAACTAAATTAATTAAAATAAAACGGGGCGAAATTAAATTAACTAAATTAATTTTAGCACTAATTAAATTAACTAAAAAACTAAGAAAAAAAATTAAAATTCAAATGCAAACACATAAACACGCAAACGTACAAACGCGCAAATACGCGAACTTGCCAACAAATAAACATACGAACGCACAAATGCACAAACAAACGAACGCACAAATATACAAACGTACAAATTTACAAATACATAAATAAAAAAATATATAAATATAAAAATAATATATAAATTTAATAAATAAATAAAAATATAAATATATAAATATATAAAATTTTAAATATATAATTAAATATAAATTTTAAATTAATTTTAAATATATATTTTAATATATATATATATATATATTTATATTTATTTATTATTATAAATTTAAATAAAAAATTAAAAAATATAATAAAAAAATAATAATTTTAAAATTTTTAATATATTTATTTTAATTTTTTATTTAAATTTATAATAATAAATAAATATAAATATATATATATATATATATTAAAATATATATTTAAAATTAATTTAAAATTTATATTTAATTATATATTTAAAATTTTATATATTTATATATTTATATTTTTATTTATTTATTAAATTTATATTTTATAAAATAATTTTTAATAAAAAATTTTTTAATTTATATTTTAAAATTATTATTAAAATTAAATATATATATATATATATTTATTTATAAATTAAATAATAAAATAAATATTAAAATTTAATTTTTTTTTAATTTTAATAATTTATTATATTTTTTAATATTATTTATTTTTTAATATTTTAATAATATTAATTATTTTATTATATTTAATAATAATTTATTCCAAATTTTTATAATAATATTATTTAAAATTAAAAAAATTTTTTTTATTATTATTAAAATTATTAAAATTTTTAAATATTTTTTTATTAAAATATTTAAAATTAGAAATTTATAATTATTAATATTTTAAAAAAATAAAAAATCATATTATTAATAAATTAATAATATATTTTTTTAAAAAATTTAAAAATAATATTTTTATTTTTTTAAAATATAAAACTTTTTATAAATAAAAAATATATTTTTTTTTATTTTTTTTCGAAAAAATACGAAAAATTTTATATTTAAATTTTTATTTAAAATATTTTTAAAATAAAGATTTAATTAAATTTATTAATTAAAATCATTTTAATTTAATTTATTTTGAATTTTAATTAAAAAATTAATAAAAATTTTTAAAAATTAATAAAAATAAATTAAAAAAAATTTATTAATTATATTTATTTTTTAATAATTTAATAATATTATAAATAATTATAAAATAAAAATCAAAATATTTATTAAATTAAAATTAAATTAATTTTAATTAAAAATTTAATATAATAATTAAAAAATAAATTTTATATTATAATAATAAATTAATTATTATTTTCCAAAAAAAATATTTATTCAATTTATTTAATTTTATTTTAATAACGTTTTAAAAATTTTAATAATATTAAATTTAAATATTAAATTAATAAATGAATTTTTTTTAAAAAAAAAAACATATTTTATCCGGATTTTAATTTTTTTTTTTTCAAAAAAATTCAAAAACAATTTTAATTTATTATATATTTTATAAATATATAATAAATTTAAATTTAAAATAATATAAATTTTTTTTTATAATTTAATTAATGGTTTAATAAATATTTTAAAAATATTTATTAAATCAATTAAATAAAACCATTTAAATTTAAATAAAAAATTTAAAATATAATCAACTTTAATCATATTATTCTTAATATATATTAAAATTTTTTTTAATATTAAAAAAATTTTAATCATATAATATATGGAATTTTAACGGGTATTATTATTTAAAATAATATTAATATTAAAAAATAAAATAATAAAATAATAAAATAATAAAATAATAAAATAATAAAATAATAAAATAATAAAATAATAAAATAATAAAATAATAAAATAATAAAATAATAAAATAATAAAATAATAAAATAATAAAATAATAAAATAATAAAATAATAAAATAATAAAATAATAAAATAATAAAATAATAAAATAATAAAATAATAAAATAATAAAATAATAAAATATTTAATGAAATTTTAATTTTATTAAAATTAAAAAATATTTAATTTTCACGTTTATATTTTTCAATTTTTTTTAAAAATAATTTATATATTTGGTAAAAATATTTAATAAAAATAATTAATTTTCGTAATTTAACCGTAATATTTGATTTTTAAAATTAATAAAATATTAAAAATAAATAAATAAATAAAAAATAATTTATTATTTATTATTAATCGGAAAAATTCGATATTAAAATTTATAAAATTATTCGAAAATAAAAATAATTTTTTTTCAATTTTCGAATTTAATAAATAATTCGATAAAATATTTTACATTATTAAATTAATAATATGTATAATATAACAAATATCGTTTTTAAATTCGAAATTATTTTCGATTTTAAAATTTCGGGAAAATTTAATAAAAAACGTCGAATTTTTAAAAACGTTATTTCGTATAAAATTATAAAAATTAATATTTTTTTTAAAAAAATTAAAAAAAAAATTAAATATTTAAAAATATTTTTTATCGAAAAATATTTATATTAATTTATTATATTAAATATAATATTATAAATATATAAATTTATATAAATTTCATTAAAAATTTTAAAATTTATAAATAAAATTAATAAAATTAATAAAATTAATAAAATTAATAAAATTAATAAAATAAATAAAATAAATAAAATAAATAAAATAAATAAAATAAATAAAATAAATAAAATAAATAAAATAAATAAAATAAATAAAATAAATAAAATAAATAAAATAAATAAAATAAATAAAATAAATAAAATAAATAAAATAAATAAAATAAATAAAATAAATAAAATAAATAAAATAAATAAAATAAATAAAATAAATAAAATAAATAAAATAAATAAAATAAATAAAATTTATTTAATAATTTATAATGAAATTTAAAAATTTTATCGATAAAAATGATAACAAAAATTAAATAAACCGTTTAATCGATCGAAATTTAAATATTAAAAATTAATAAAAATTTTCCACCATTTTTTAAATTAATTTTTAATAAAAATTAAAATTCGGTAAAATAATCATCAAATTATTTAATTAATAATTTTTTTATTTTATCGCGATTTATAATAAAAGTTAATTTATAATTAAATTAATATAAAAAATAAAAAAAAATATTTTTTAAAAAAAATAAATAATAAATATTTATTATAATAATTTAATAAATTTTTAAATGATTTTAAAAATAAAATATTAAATGATAAATTATTATTAATTATAAAATTTAATATTTTTTCATAAACGGTTTTTTCGTTAAAATTTTCGATTATATTATTTTAAAATTTTTTTCGAATATTAAAATTTATATTAATATCCAAAACCGTTTTAATTTTTAAATCAATATCCAAATTTAATTTTATTAATATATATAAATTATATTATAAAAATTCAATTTATAAAATAATTTACGATTAATTTTATTTTTTTAAAATTTAAATTTTTTATTATAAACGATATTAAAATGTTTTATTTAATAATAATGTTGAAAATTCGAAATTTAAAAACCACGGATTTTTTCAAATTTTTAATATTTGCACCTTAAATTATACGTTAATAAATAAAAAAAATAAAAAAATAAAAAAATAAAAAAAATAAAAAAAATAAAAAAAATAAAAAAAATAAAAAAAATAAAAAAAATAAAAAAATTAAAAAAATTAAAAAAATTAAAAAAATTAAAAAAATTAAAAAAATTAAAAAAATTAAAAAAATTAAAAAAATTAAAAAAATTAAAAAAATTAAAAAAATTAAAAAAATTAAAAAAATTGAAAAAATAAAAATAAAAATAAAAATAAAAATAAAAATAAAAATAAAAATAAAAATAAAAATAAAAATAAAAATAAAAATTTATATGGTGTAACGAATGATTATTTGCTAGTTTTTAAAATAATTAATTAGGTATAATTCGTACGTAAATAATTTATTTTAAAAAATATAAATTTTTTATATATAAAATTTAAAATTTAAATGATTATATTTCGAATTTTTATATTTTTTAAAAAAAACATTTTCGGAATTTGATTGATTATAAAAAGTAGAAAAATCAAAAATTATGTTTATTTTGATAATATAAAATGAATAATATATAATATATAAAATATAATATATAATAATATATAATATAATAATGTAAAAAAGTTTTAATTTTTAAAAATTTAAATGAAATGATTTTTATATATATATATATATTTGATTTATAATTTCCATTTTTAAATTTTTTATATTTTTATTACATTTTAAATTTTTTTACGTTTCGAATTTTTTTTTCGGTTAAATTTTTTTCGTATTTTATTTTTATTTTAATTGATTTTTAAATTTTTTAAATTTTTATTATATTTTAAATTTTTTTACGTTTTGAATTTTTTTTTCGATTAAATTTTTCTTGTATTTTATTTTTATTTTAATTAATTTTTAAATTTTTTAAATTTTTATTACATTTTAAATTTTTTTACGTTTTAAATTTTTTTTTCGGTTAAATTTTTCTTGTATTTTATTTTTATTTTAATTGATTTTTAAATTTTTTAAATTTTTATTATATTTTAAATTTTTTTACGTTTCAAATTTTTTTTTCGGTTAAATTTTTTTTATATTTTATTTTTATTTTAATTGATTTTTAAATTTTTTATATTTTTATTATATTTTAAATTTTTTTACGTTTTAAATTTTTTTTTTGGTTAAATTTTTTTCGTATTTTATTTTTATTTTAATTGATTTTTAAATTTTTTATATTTTTGTTACATTTTAAATTTTTTTATGTTTCGAATTTTTTTTTCGGTTAAATTTTTCTTGTATTTTATTTTTATTTTAATTGATTTTTAAATTTTTTAAATTTTTATTATATTTTAAATTTTTTTATGTTTTAAATTTTTTTTCTAGTTAAATTTTTTTCGTATTTTATTTTTATTTTAATTAATTTTTAAATTTTTTATATTTTTATTATATTTTAAATTTTTTTACGTTTTAAATTTTTTTTCCGGTTAAATTTTTTTTGTATTTTATTTTTATTTTTATTTTTATTATATATACATACGTATTTAATCGATATTTTTTTAAATTTTTATAATTATCATTATTATTATTATTATCATTATCATTATTATTATTATTATTATCATTATTATTATTATTATCATTATTATTATTATTAAATTAAATATTTCATTATAAATCAATTAAAAATTAATAATTTTATTTTTACATTATTAAAAAAAAATTTTTTTTAATAAATTTATTTTTTATTTAATTATATAATAAAATTATATAATTTCCAATTTTTAAATAATTTCGAAAAAAATTATTTATTATATGAATTTATCGTAAAATTCATTTAATTTTTTATTAAATTTAAAAAAATATATATTTTATTTATTTTATTTATTTTATTTATTTTATTTATTTTATTTATTTTATTTATTTTATTTATTTTATTTATTTTATTTATTTTATTTATTTTATTTATTTTATTTATTTTATTTATTTTATTTATTTTATTTATTTTATTTATTTTATTTATTTTATTTATTTTATTTATTTTATTTATTTTATTTATTTTATTTATTTTATTTATTTTATTTATTTTATTAATTTATTAATTTATTAATAAAAACAAATTACCGAAAATTTTCACAATTTACGAATTGAATTTTTATTTATAATTCAACCATTATTTCACCAAATTTTCAAATAAATTAATTTTAATATTTTTATTAACCATAAAAATAAAAAATTAATTTATGAAAACGATCGATTTTTACATAAATTTTCATTTAAATTTATAAAATTTTATATTAAATTAAAAAAAATAAATTTTTTTTTTAAAAAAAAATTAATTATTTATTAAATATTTTTAATTATTTAATTAAATATTTTATATTATATTAATATATATATATATATTATTATTATATTAATATATATATATATTATTATTATATTAATATATATATATATATTATTATTATATTAATATATATATATATATTATTATTATATTAATATATATATATATTATTATTATATATATATATATTATTATATTAATATATATATATATTATTATTATATTAATATAATTATTTTTATTTTATATTATATTAATATTAATATATAAATGTAAATGTAAATATATACGCATATTTATATTTATTTGTAAATACGCGCGTTCACGTGCGGAAACGCGGGTTCACGTGCGCGCATTTGCAAATCGCAATTTTATATGGTTGCATTCAATTGAATCAAATTAATTTAATTATTAAAAACTCAATTTTAATAATTAAACTAACTCAAAACTAATTTAATTTTAATTTTTTTAATTTTTAATTTTTTTAATTCTTAGTTTTTAGTTTTTAGTTTTAATTACTAAGAAATATTAATTTAGTTATTAACTAATTTCGCAACTTTAGGTATACCTACTTGGGTATCCTTTCAACCCAGGAATTCAGCTCTGAGGGTTTAGGTCAAAAAAGAGACGATGCGATTTTCGGGAACGGCTATTTGCGACATGTTTCGAGACGACCAAAGAATTAGATTACAAAGAGTACATGCTTTAACGAATTTGGGCTATGTACCTCTTTGATGGCAACTACTAAACTTGAGTCAAGTGCCATGTTCAATAATGACAGGTGAATGGATTAGATCATGCCCTCCTCGTACTTAGCGTAACCCTGGCTTCGTGCCCTGTCAGTTCAACATTCAAGGTTTGAATGAATGATAAGCCCACACACAAGGCCACACGATACACGATAACGCGATACTCGCCACAGTACAACATTAACCACACCCAGGTTGTTACGTTAGATAATGTATTGCTACTGCTACATACCAGGTAGGCAGTCTAGAAAAAAAGTGCTAAGTGCTGTTGAAAGCGGTTACGCTGTACATAGTAATTGTTGTACTGCCGTTGCGTTGCTGCGGTTGTTGTACGTAAGACTCCTTTATATGGAACTTATTTACATAAGACTCAGGAGGTAGGCCAGCTGAGCATAAAACAATACGTATGTGGGAAGCCAAGAGGGAATGGATGGGATTCCTGATGCTAGAGGTAGATCATACCGAAAATACACATAACAAAATGTATGTTGACCTAAGTAACTTATACCGACATGTCTTAGGTGTAGTTACATAATAGAACATAACTTTCATTAAATACACCTACCCCTTTTTGCTAGGACCACGTCGTGGCTGCTGCTCTTTGATCAATCAGGTGCGTGCATTGCGCCTTGTGCGCCATGCGACACCTGCTGACCCTGCTTGACAACACCCCCCGGACGCCAGTAAATCCAGTGGCCAGCGAGTTAGGCGTGGTAGGCCGTAGCAGTACTTACAGTACTTACAGTACAGTACCTACATACATACATGTAGGTCAGTAGAACCTTCTGCTGTTTCCCGTTCATTGTTTCTTAGCGAGCCACAAGCAATTGAAGATTACATTAGTAGGTCGCAGCCGTCGCCTTCGCTCTTCGCCGTTGATCTTTCCTCTCGCTAAGGAAACATCAAAAACACAACAAATTGACATCACCGCATCGTTTTGCACCTCCCCCAAGAGTCATCTTTTGTCGCAGTAAAGAGAATCGCGTCAGCGCTGCCATTTCGCCTAATTTTGATTTTTTGTTTTCTCTCCACTAGACCGAAAACAAAAAAAACATAAATCCTGTCGCCATACCGCAACTTTTCAATTACTTCGGGATTGTTTTTGTAAGTGACTCACCGCAGTCTTTCTCGTCATCAATTCACCATTTAATTTACTCTTCTTTTTTTCCGACATTTCGATGCTCACCCACCCAACCCATTCTATCCATAACTTAATCTAATCTTGTGTCGCCTTACTTCCTAGGCACAACTCGAAGTATCCAACACCAAAAATGGCAACTATGGCATCGGCTTCTGCTGCTCGCGATATCCCTAAGACCTCCCCTCTCAGCCGAGACAACTTAACTGCTGTAGCGGCTGCTCGGAGCGTCCCTGTGACACGAACTCATTCCCTTCCGACTCCTCCCAACTCCATATCCCCTACGCTGCCGCCTCATGGCCTAAAGGCACAGCTACACAAGGCCAAGCTTGACTGCATCGACTCGGACCTCGACCTTCACGAAGGTCTAGACAATAGCCCTATCGGTTCGCCGTCCTTCGAATCCACGGGGGCTATTACCCCGGCTCTACTAGCCAAGTATCACCTCCCTGAGATTCTCTTGAACCATGGTCCTTTAGCCATCCGATACATCATGGGTTATTTGACCACCTCAGTTCCTGGATTTGCAGGGATCCCCCCGCCTAAGGCACGAAGGCTAGTTGTGGCAGCATTAGAGGGACGTGGACAAGGGCACGGTGTCGAGGGTGGTGGAGTCGATGGTGACGTGGAATTTCAAAAGGTCGGATGGGGTCGGTGGGACGCTAGGCGACGGGGTCAAGCTGCTCGAGATGCGGTGTCTCGCCAATCCGTCGCCCAAGGCGATTCTAGAATCCCCCCTACCAGTATACCAATTTCTAAGGGCGCAGGGTGGAATGCTGACCGGTCCCGCTTGAATGCACGAGCAATTAGCTACGGGAACTCGGCAGCCTTTTCCCACGATGACCGGGACGTGACCATGACGGAGAACGAGGCCGATAAAATGTCGCTCGACTCTCTAGACGGTCCCGCCTCGGCCTCCTGCTCCTCGGCACCCGACGATGAAGACATGATCATGAATGACGATCCGGAGGATGCCACAGACGACGAAGACTGGGCAGCTGTAGGAGCTGCCGCACTACGGGCCGCATCGTATTCGAATCCGGCTGAGGCCCGTCAAGGTGCACACTATCCTTCCCATGTATATAACTCTTGCGGTTTCCGGTCCTTCTCCGGCAACACAGGCATGCTTCGGGAGCCCCGTCTCGATAATATCGACTTGGATGCATTGGCGGCATCGTCGGATGCACAAGAGCGCGAGGCAATCCAGGCTCTTTTACAACTCGGATCTGTATAATAATCTAGCATGGGCGGCGTTTTCAGGGGACATCTCGGCTCGGGTGGACCTAGTTTGTTTTGTTGACCGGGCTGACCAGGCTAACCAGCCTGGTTAGCAGCGTGTCATTTCTTATCGTGGCGGACATTCAACCTCGATCATCATTATTGTTATTATCCGGCATATTTCCGACGTCCGGCGTCTCTGGTTTTCGTGGATAATCAGAGGCACTCATCATTTCCACTCTAAGGGATGTCACAGTTTTGGGACATCGTTCTTGTCGACGGCATATTGCATGGATAATCTCAACCCTGGGGGTCGCATCTCCGCGGTTGCGGGCGGTTTGGAGTTTTGCTTTCGTGTTCCTTTTTTTATTAGTTGCTACGCGATTCACGAATTTTTCGGCAAATTGGCCTGATATACGTTATCAGAGCTTGCCGGAATCAGTCCAAGGAAAATGGGTAACCTTGAGCCAGTGGTTAGGCCTCGCGTGCTCGGTGCCAGGTGCCTTGGACAGTATCTTCGTTTGAAAATTATACCCCATTGCGACGTAAATATTTGGTTTTAATCACTTCATTTTCCGCTGGCAGAAAATACCCCTTGCTTCAACAGCACCCACGAAGGAGCAGAAATACGACTCGTTCGATGGTTGACGGGCGTCGACAACAACTGCGCTTGCTTCACATACTTGCAAGAGCTTCGATTAGCATATTTTTAATTAACGGGCAATCCCGTACGCGAAAAAGATGGACGGGAAAGGAATGGGGTTTAAAGGGTGTTGATATTGTTTACCTGGATAGACGGAAGCGTAGCCAAATTGGCAAGCAAATTGGTAGTGTTGGGGAATAGAAGCCGAGTTGAACATTATATGGCAGTTCGTTCGTTCGTCGCGAGGCATATTATATCATGAACAAACGAACCACAATAGTCTTCTTATCTTCTTGTCGAAACCATAAGAAGACTCAACTCGGGCTAGTGCCAAGAGAAGGAAAGAAAAAGACAAGTACTCCCCCTTTTTTGGGAGGATAGTTGGATTAAGTAGCTTCCTAGCTCTGCGTTTATCGCCACTCAAAAATGAATGAGAGCAACAATCGTCCGACTCATATATTTCCGTCTTGTGTCTTCTCGCGGTGGGAGCCGATCAATATGGCTATGCTGAGTGAATGTCTCATGGCGAAGTTCGTAGCGGATATACTCGTGATATTGACGAGACTGATAATCGTAACAAGCCCTACGAAATGGCATACAACTTTTTCGAGTTGTGGAGGGGAGAAGTACGGATAGTAATGAAGATTTTTGCGATATGGGTTGTGAGCAACTTTTTGATATAGTGTTTTGCAGCTTGCTATTCGACTCGATGACGTAAAACGTTGTTGATTGTTGATCTTCGATTTTAATCTTGATGAGGCGGGGAAAACTAGCGACGGCATGGGAATCGATTTTCATCACATCACGCACTAACGATGATACCTATACCATCATATTTTTTTTTTTTTTTTAGCATGGCAATTTTTAATATCGAGGTTCTACCGTGATAACTGATAAGAGAAGACTTTGAATTTCGGTTTCTCTATTTGGCTAGGTACTTGTGGGTTTTCTTGGATTGATTGGATAAGGGGGATCTCGGTGTTCATTCATATGACTTTTCAATTGTCGTCTTGCCCAACGTAGATTATAACTAAGATCGCTTGATTAAGTCGAGCGAGGCTCGGAAGATGTTCATTGTGTCGTCAATTAATGATTAGGAGAGAGCATAGTGACGGATTGGCATGCTTCCAAGATTCTTCACCGAGACGGAAATAATCTGGTAGTATTAGGCCTCGGCGTAGTTAAGAGTCTTAGCCCCAATTCCAGCTTTGCTATAAGTGGTAAAGACCTCATATAACCGCTCTCCGTGATTCAAAGCAGCTTAGCAAGTTCAACCATATATCATTGACGTCTTTGCCTATTGCTAGTCTAAGGTAGTTCAAGTTGTCAGCTGCCCTCCCATACGTAGACTTCCTCGAAACCCGTAAACACAGCAAGCGACCGGGTTCAAGTGTCTAAACAGAGTTGGGACCTTTTTCTCTTAGGAAAACTTAATATCCTTAACTATCACTCAGGTAACCAATTGACTTTGCGCATCCATTGGAACTAATATACGGCTAGAAAGAAGTATGTAGATCATTACTTACCTCACTGTCAGAAGCGAGAATTAACTGCGCAGTCTTAGCTTTCTTCAGAAACAATATTATTTTATTCCAAACGATTATTCACCCACCGAAAAAATCAAAAGAATTAAGCAAAACTCATAACTATGTAAAATAGCTTCTTACGAATAATATGATATATCTATCAAGTTATTTTGTAGTTGTTTTTATTAGTAAAAATAAGTATTTATTTAAAAAGGTCATTAAAATCACAATGCCAAGACTGCGCAATTAATTTTCGCGGCCGCCCGCCTCATTGTTTAGCAAGTTAGAGCAGCAACGACAATAAAGCGGGAAAGGGGAAAAAAAAAAGTACAGATCTTACTCAGATATAATTCTAAAATAATTAACGCGGGTAAAAGCGCCTAATGGGTAGAGAAACATGATAGTTCAGCTGTCATCATTCATCTGCGACAGGCGGTCCGCGGTCCGGTCGCAAGATCTGAAAGGACGCGTGCCGCATAAGAGATTTATTTTCAACCTCCGTTAGGATGGGCGTAGAAGAAAAAAGTACGGCTGAGTCAGATCTGATGGGCTACTGCGCGTAAAGCGAAATCGAACGAGGCTCTCTGTCATTGGGTTACAATTATTAGTAAAATCCAGTCGAGATGCGATTGATCATTGATAACTATCAACGTCTTCACCGAACCAGAAACTGGCTCAATATAAGGCTCTATGCTGCTTGGGTGCGGCATTCTACGACTCTACTACGCGAACGTAGTAAGAGGACAAGCCCAGCTTCTACGTCTTGTCTTGTCTTGTCTTGTCCTCGTTAACCTGAATATATTAGTTTTTTCGGACATTCGGGACGAGGCTGTGCCATAGAAGCCGTCGTCTAACGTTCGAAGCAAACCGAACACAGGTCACTCAGACCAGTTTAACATGTTCGTTTGCTCCGTCCTCCGTATCTTCTCGTTGCCAACAATGGCTAGAAGTATGTACCTGTTTTTATAAACCAAGTGCATGGCATTCGGCCAAGAACTTGGCGGGCGGAGAGGAAGACCAAGGCTTGGCCACCGGCGGAACGTTAAAAGAGACACACCCCTTTTAAAAAGTGAACACCATGTTCAGAAATACCAAGAGATTACCAAGACTTTCCGTCCGCCGTCATAACCGATAAAGATGTTATTAAGGGGGGTGTGGTTTACAATAACGGGAGAATGGAGGTGGATATTCGGCATGAGGTGCGTATATAAGGCACATTTATAAGGTACGTTGTATCGCACGTCATATGAATTTCTTGGTTAGGCTATTACTATTATTATGAAGCTGCAGAAACGAATGGATAGCTTCTTACATGGTAGGTATGTAGAAGAGAAGTGATAATACTAAAGGAAAGGGGGGAAAAGAGACAAGACAGGAGAAGACCAAGCAGCTATACTGGACATAGGTAAGGTAGGTATATAAGTGCAAGTCTCGATGGTCTAGCCCGAGATCAAATGTCGGTTCACGGATATGAGATGCCGATTAATAAATAAATTACTACAAGAGACAGAAAAGGCACGGAAGTGGTAATGGAATACGATAGGATGGGCTTCTAAGACGATTCGAGGAAGTCATTAGCTACTCATTAGATAACAAAGTGATCGTATCGTTGTACATTGGTACGTAATAAGGCAATGATCATTGACGATGGGTGAGAGGTTGTAAGAAATACCTAGGAAAATACCTAGGAAGATACCTAGGACCTAGGTACTTGGTATTATGCAAAAAGCAGACGCGGCCAGAGTTGTTAAGAAAATGGAAAAGAAGGTGGGCGCAGTCAAGTCTCGGCGCAGGAGGAACCAGCGGCCAAGGTTTTTCCAAGCTTTCTCCCAAGCATCTGTAAGCATCTTTGCTGCATTTCAGGTGCGGTTCAAGTGCAGTTCTGGGCAGATATGTCGAGACAATCATCAAATGCCAAGGCGCGCCAAGAGCTTGGCATTACCTTGGCACGGAAGTCACTACTGAGGAGGGGTGACTCGGTCTTGGTAGTCACTATGCACTGTAGATCGAGTCACTTTCGGCATAAGGTACCTGACTCGTTTGCCCCCATTTCCCCTAGACCAATCAACAACGGTCACCCGCTACACCCAAGACCCATTGCCAAGACTTTCCGCCTCGATATCGCCAAGGTAAAACGTCCATAATAAGGAGCAAGCACGGCGCTCGGTTTACATAAACTCGACCGTTCCTCTTTCCCCCAGACAAAAAGATTCGGCTTCTTTCCCCCTTTGCTCTTTTGGGAATCGAATCTTAATATTTATCGTTTTCGTTGCTTCGGGTTCGAGAAAAAAAGAGAAAAGAAGAAAAAGCATTGAATCAACAGTGTTCAGTGCTTTCGATGCTTTACACTACTATACCACTATATTATACCAACTATTGAGAAGGGAACCTTTTCCCTTTTTAGACATTACCGCATTCGTTAGTCACATCACATGTCCGTGAGCGTGGACTGCCAAGACCAGTACCGTTTTTAGGTACAGCCAAAAAAAAAAGAGGAAGAAAATTCATTTATCCGAAAATATTCCCTTGCGGACTAAACGTTTTACCGTCTACCCGTCATCTTATAACAACAGTCACGTGAATCCATAACATCACGTGAACGGAAGCTACCCCCTTTTAGTAGATCGTATCGGAAGATCGAGGTTTATAATAGCCATGTCGGCAGCACCTGAGAGCAACCCGATCCAATCGGGCGGCGAGAGCTCGACTTCTAACGGAACCACTCCAGCGCCTTCAACCGCTACCACCGCAACTTCGCAGTCTAGCGCCCCCCCGGCAGATGATTCCCTCCAGTGCCGTTGGACTGGCTGCAGCGAAAAGTTCGGCTCGGCCGAAACTCTCTACGTAAGTTTTCATCAACGGTAGTTATTATCTAATGTCTATGGAATTCATTTTGGGCGGGAATTGTTATTGTATAGAAGAAAACTGACAGCAGTCCAGGAGCACATCTGCGAGAAGCATGTCGGTCGCAAATCCACAAACAATCTTAACTTGACTTGTCAGTGGAACCAGTGTAAGACTACTACAGTCAAGCGAGATCATATCACTTCACATATCCGAGTACATGTTCCCTTGAAGCCGCACAAGTGTGACTTCTGTGGAAAGTCGTTCAAGCGCCCTCAGGATTTGAAGAAGCACGTCAAGGTATGTAGTCTAAGCTTTTGACCCATATGTCAGTCTCCCTTCAGCTACTAACTCGGAAATACAGACACACGCAGATGACTCTGTTCTTGTCCGCTCGCCGGATCAGCATGGCCCCATGAACGGAGGTTACCGAGCTCAAGGAAAAGGTATGGTATTCCCCTTTAGTTCGAAAACCCCCTCCTGATTCCTCATTTGGAGGCTAATTTGCCTCATAGCTCCGTCCAGCTATTACGATCACAATGGTCAGATCCGTACTAACTCGGCCGCCTTTGGTCAGCCGCCTCATCCCGCCGGCCACCCAAGTAGTTACTATCAGCACCACCCTCAAACTTCCTTTGGAGGTCCCATGTACTACCAACCCATGGGTGGTCGCGGTGATCACATGGGCTACCAGGCTTCTGCTGAATATGACAACCGTAAACGCACTTACGACGTGCTGAATGAGTTCTTCGGCGACGCCAAGCGCAGACAGCTTGACCCGAACTCGTACGCTCAGGTTGGACAGAGGCTCCTACCTTTGCACGGGGTCCTCCCTATTCACTCAGGCTCCCTCGGAGCTGAGTATCTCCCGAGTCCGGGTGTCATGACGGTCGATGGACCCGCTGGCCATGGTCCGTACCAACAGCACTATTCATTACCCCCTATGCCGAACGTCCGCACTAAGAGCGACCTTATCCAGATCGATCAGCTGCTCGAGCAGATGCAGAGCACGGTGTATGAGAGCTCCAACACAGCCGCCGCTGCCGGAGTCCACCAACCCGGTTCTCACTACCTCCCTTTGAACTTCCGTCACAGCCAGTCCCCGCCGCACTCTGCAGCGCCACCTCAATCCGCTATGGCCAATAATGCGTACTCGGCAGCTCACGTAGCTTCGCCATTAACTGCCGTCTCTTCGACCCATTCGAACGGCACCCCGGCTGTGACGCCCCCGTCAAGTTCTATGTCCTATACTTCCGGACATTCGCCCAGCGCCTCTTCCTCCGGTCTATCGCCGTCGACACGTCATAGCTCGACTACTTCGGCTCTGTACCCGACTCTTCCCGCCGTCACATCCGGCTACCCCGGCCAATCGACGACATCGACTCTCGGACCCACATTCGACCCCGATCCTCGCCGCCGCTACTCAGGCGGCATGTTGCAGCGCGCCAGCGGCGGTCCTCGACCCCATCTCGACCGCGACGCGTCTTCGACCCCTCGCGCATCCGAGTCTGCCATATCGGCCGTCAGCTCGCCTTCGGCGGAGTCGGAGGCCAGCGCGGAGGCGCGCGAGGACCAGGCGTACGAGGCGTGGCTCGAGAACGTGCGCGTGATCGAGTACCTCCGCGAATATGTTATCGACCGTATCAAGCGCAAGGACTACGACGCCGAGTCGCCTACTAACTCGGCGGCGTCGGGCGCGAGCGATATGGACGTCGATTCGCCGACGAGGCCGCCGAGTCAGCCGGCGTATCCGGCGCTGCCACTTCAGTAAACGGGGGCGGCAACGCGGGGTGAATGAAAAAGAAAAAAAAAGAGAAAGGTACGGCAAAGAAAAGGAATGGGAAGAAGCTGATGGGTGAAATGGATGGGAGGTGTACATAGGACTTGACTATACGGCGTTTGATGAGATGTATGAAGTTTTGTTGTGTTGGTGTCGACTTGAGCATGCGGCACCCCCCTTTTTTTTTATCCTATCCTATTCTGTTCTCTTCGCTTCGCTTCGCTTCTAATGTCTTGTGTTTCTTTTTCTCGCGTTGTGTTTTTTTCTTCTCCCCCTCAAATAAGGGGAAAGGAGGGGGGTTAGTTATTATGGATTGAGTTATTCGGACTACTTTTTTTTTCTTCTTCCAACCTGAAACGATAGCAATATTGTATTGTGTTGTGCTGTGTTGTTCTGTTTCTACGATGGAAGTGGGTTGGGTTGGGTTGGGGGATAAGTTGTTAGGACTTCCCGTCGGTATATTATGCGTACCTACCTAGGCTAGGCCTTGGCTCGCGATGAGTGAGTGGGCATGGTTACGAAGGTGATGGGTGAAATGGAGGGGGAGGGAAGGGAAAGGAAGGGAAGGGAATGCATTCGCTACTTCGCACTGGTAGTTACCTAAGTTACCTAAAGGCAGACAGGCAGACAGGTACCTACTTACAAATATGCTATGAACTTGCATTATTAAACAAATGGATGATAAATAATAGTCCTACGGATAATTGAGTGACGGTTCAGCATCCAAAACAACAGTTTCCGGTTCATACATGTCATATATCTTCCATGTTGGCATATCCCCCGTATAGCCGTGTTGTAGTCTGGTAGTGAGTGATATATCCTGTTACTGGCGTATTCGACGCTAGCATGGTGATATGATCGGATATAAGACCCTCGCATTGGTAGCTAGCTTAGTTCTACACATATAGAGTTGTAAATAAAGGAATATATGGAATAAGAAAGGGAAAGGCTGAGTGAACGGCTACCTCGAGCTGCTGTTTTTATCTTGCTTTCTCTCTCTTTCTCTCTCTTTCTCTCTCTCTCGATTTGTTGTTATGGGGGATCTGGAGCTATAATCTCAATGTCACGTTTACCTATTATTATCTTGGTAATAATAAGAGGGGTAAAAGAGGCATTAAGACATCTCTACCCGCGATTCGTATTGATATCTACGTATACGATAGCTAGGTAGTCCGTGTGTGCCTAACCCAGTTTCAATGCCTTTCTCTTAAGACCTTTCTTACTCTCTGAAGTGAGTTGATGAACACCGTATATGCTCGGTCGCCTCTATGCTACATCACAGCCGGTTTCAACTACAAACAGGATCTAGAGAATAGCATCGCCGCCCTGCCTATTTGCTAACTTCTCTTCCTCTGTTCTTTTTTTCTAGTAAACCACTCCGCGATCTCTTCCTTACCTCGTACTTACTAGGTTACCCTAGACTATCAGATGTCCACATTTAAATCAATTATATAAACGCATGGCTAATATGACGTACACTAGGTATTATTCAAAGTTATGACTCGGGCTCTTAGCCGGATATATATCAAGTTCGTCGTTCCCGGATGAAATGATTGACCAACCTAGCACCACTACTCATTACCATTACACCACTACACCATTACATCAGCCTTCCTCTGAAAACATCACAGAAGTCACTTAGTCGCCCTAGCACAATCAACAAACGAACGGACACCAAAAACGTATTCCCAATAAGGTATATATCGGGAAGCCTTCTCTTGTTCTATTCTTGTTTGGTATCATTCGTTTACTGATTCAGAAAAAAAATCCAAAAAAAAGGCGGTAGGTGCGACTAGACTAGACTAAACTATGTTGTTGTTACGCTTTAGTCTTTTCATAGACGAATAGTAATAAATAATGATAATAACCCAGGCCTTGTTTCTTCTTCGTTTACGATACTCGATATTTGTTTGCCCTTTCTATATGATATATCATTCCGCCCCCTAGCTAGGTGCGTGAGAGGGACGGTAATGGTTTTTCAAACTACTCAGATACAGTTCGTGTGCGAAAGGAAAAGAGTGAGAATTTGAAAAAAATAAAATAAAAAGAATATGACGGAGCAGAGAGTCCGAAAAAAATGAAAAAGGAGAGAAGATGGCGTCCGTGAGGGATATCTCGTTTCACATCCGACCCCGAAATGCTTCGCTGTAAAATGTCCTGTTAAGCACCAAAAAAAAGCACACGTATGCCCCGGACACCGAACCTGTTTTTATAGCAGCGAGCCAGGTTGACCTGTCTAACCTCGAGTATCTCCGCCGTCTATCCTTATGCGCAATTCCTTGACCGCA
The DNA here is from genome assembly GCA_037126485.1 of Daldinia eschscholtzii. NCBI lineage: Eukaryota > Fungi > Ascomycota > Sordariomycetes > Xylariales > Hypoxylaceae > Daldinia > Daldinia eschscholtzii. The sequence continues at coordinate 1,690,241 of JBANMG010000005.1, forward strand.
GCGGAGACGTGGGTATAGTAGGTAAGGGTATAATTCTTTAAGGGAGCAGAGCACTTCGAGGCGAAGTGGCGGAGAATCGCCGAGTCGGCAGTCATGACGCGTGTATAATCATGAAAGAACCAGACTTAGTACCGTAGTGTACGTACGTATTGCCCGAAAGTTGGGTTGAGTGAATTTAAAGGAATGGTTCGAACAATTATCCAGGGGAGTTGTTCTGAGAGTTCGAAGCTTCGTTGCGGCATCTACCACACATGCACCAGCCACCGAGACTGCCACGCGCCCACTCCCTACGTTCTTTGACAGGCAGATCTACGTCGCAGTAGTGGTTGAGAATCTCCTCTCCAGCCTCTATACCACCTGGCGCGTTCCCAACTACCCGCGTTTCCCGTGCCTTCAATACCATCCGACCGCCCCATTCCCAGGTAACATTTGGGTTGCAGTCGTGGTTGGCAAGGCACCAGTAAGGGTGCACAGCAGCGACGTCGGGTCGGCCATCTCTTGGGTTCTTACGAGCCGACGCCGTGCCGCGGAATTTGCTATAAAGTGTGTTGAACACCCATATATCGTAATTGGCAATAGAGGCGTATATGTCGATGTCCATTTTCTCAAGGATGTGAAGCGGCGTCTCGATATTGTAAGAAAAGGAGAAAGGAAGCGTCCAATCGGGCGGTGGACCGGCCTTTGGTGATAAATCGATCTCATTGGTCTGGGAGGAGACGAAGTCTCCCCATATATATTTAATTTGGTTGACGTCAAGTGGGTGTATTTCTTGGTGAGCGGCCATGGCTAACACCCGCGCGAGCAGTAAAAGATGCAAGGTTTCGTCAGCTTCTCTCGCATCTGGGTCCTTGGCGACAGAATCCGTGTCCTTGTCGCAAACTGCCGGGTGGTAAAGTTTCTGAGCCTGTTCATAACAATACTGGGTACAAAACACAGTATCGTAGCATTCTGGACAGTTAACAGCGGTCGACTCGCTTCCTAGAGGTGGGAGCTCCCCACTGCAAGCATCACAGACGGATTCCTTTAGACGGTTATTGGCCGTGACCAAGGAATACTCCACAAGTACATCCTCTCCCGGCGCGATATATTCCTTGGCAAACACGCCGAGCTGGTTACAAGTCGGAATTATTTCGTACCCATCAGTGCGGCTCGGACATCCGAGCAATACAGGGAGCTGTGCTACTTCGACGGTACATTTTGGAGCAATCTCAGCCAATCCGGCATTGAGAATGGCTAAGGATTCGTCTGAGAACCGATCCGGTTCGTAGCTGTTCCAAGGATATACTTCTCTACGCACCATGCCCCAGTCGGGAAGATCATTCGCTGTGGAGATGGGTTTGCGTACTCTACGCTCGCCAACCGTTTGTATATAGCTTCGCGTATTCAGCAGCTCCTTGTTCTCTGGCGAGATCGCAAGTCCACGCTCACAGAAGTTGTAAGCACTTTTTAAACAACCGCACAGAAGAAGACTCAAGGATAATATTTGATAACAGCGAATAGACGCCAACGAAGCAAGCGCAGGGATATCTTTTTCGCCCCCATCCAATTCGGACAAACGAGACCGTGTTCCCGCTAACGCGCCATGGTCTAAGACTTCTAGAAAGGGACCTTCTGCGTGGTTTGCTAGGGCCTCAAAGGCTTGGTCATGGTACTCGAAGCTATCATCGCGAACTTCATCGGTTAATAATAGAGCGCGGTAAGCGTCGCCGGCCGCTAAGTCGGGATAAGCTAAGTCGGAGTAGACCAATGCGCGCTGGAGGTACAGGACTAAGTCGTATGGACTCTCCAATAGCTCATTAGTTAAGGATTGGCGTTGGCGCAAAAGCGACTCGATGCGAGGGTCGACCTCTTCCTCGGACTCGTCCATCACACAAGCACCCCGTTTAGGGCTGTCTTGTACAAAGAATTCGATATGGGTAAACCGGTAAGGGGGTGGGAGCTCAACAACGGTTGGGTGGGGGGGTTGAACCGCACTTCTGATCAGGGGCACGTCATTGCTTAGTCGATTAGAGATCCTCTTCGTACGTCTTCTAGTCTGGTATAGGCCTTTGTAACCCTGGGATGTAGGAAGCTAGCCACAGATCAGCGCGGTGGGCACAAAGGTACTACGCCTATTTGAACCTAGAATCAAGATTTTTGGAGAGCGAGAGAGTATTATTTCTCTAAGATATCCGGTGATCATCGGCGCGCGTTCTTGTTCCAGGTTTAGTTCCCGTCCCGCGTTTTTCTCGGTTGCGATCGAACTACTCGGGATCGATCTGTCTAATAGAGTAGTATGTCGATCGATATGATAGTTTGCTTGTCGAAAGGAACTGTCCTTTAGAAGATGGAGTTGGGGGTGGAGTCTAGGAAACTTGTTAGGGTTTTAAGAAAAAAAAGTTAAATAAAAAAAAAAAACTTTTTACTTCGCCTGAAGATGTTGGAATATTCTCGCAAGCGCAAAAAGTTGTACAGGTCCGACAGAACCCCTCCAAAAGTGTGTGCCCAAGCAAGTGTGGGTTAGAATGTGGCACGACCCTTGGGTGGAGCAATGTTGGAAAATCTGGATGGGACGATCAGCCCAGAAAGGACCCTTGGTGCTTCAAGGGTTCTAAAAATTCAGGGTCCACTGGAAGGGGGGAACCAGTCGGGCCAGTTAGTTACCTAGCCAGGTAGCACACGTTTTTGTTTTATTTTAGGTAGGTACCTGTAGCTAGGTACCTTGGTAGGTACGTGTACCTTAGTAGTTGCACGCACAAGCGGGGTCGGCCCCCTGCGGGGTTACGGGCATCATGCAACCACCCAAGGCACCTAAAATACGTACAAGTACCGTACCTAGGGGATGTATGGATGTTTAAAAGTCGATATGCTGCTTGTGACTCGAAAAGCAATTCCAAGTCCGATAAGATGTTGGAGTATACTGACACACATCTCGATCGCAGGTTTGGTATCGTGTGTAATTTTTAAAATCGGGTTGCATTGATGTTTTTTCATGGTTTAAATCTAAATGGTACAAGGTAGATAATCGAGAATTTGAAGAAATACGACAAGCGCAAACATAATAATTTTTATTTCCCCTCTCCGGTCTTTCCGATCATCTGAAAAATCCCTTATCGAAAATGCTTAAAGCCTAGGTAGGTAGTTTATGCTGGATGGTGTGATTTAAGCTACTGCGGAACCTCGCTGCAATGCAACTTTATAGTTCATGACATCGCTATTTCACTGCTACCGGGCTCCACATCGCTGTGCTTTTTTCATCCTCTTATCGCGTGAGGCTCTAATGTGCCTAAATTATTATGGAAAAGTAAGCAACTTACAGAGGAAGATTAGTTTTGACTCAACTTAAAGTCAAAACTCGTATTATGCAATCGAGATTCCTTTCGTTAGGAATCTTCCCCCAAGTAGTATAGATAGGGCATCATCAAAAAAGCAATGGATTAGGCAAAGAAAAAAATAAAAGGGAGGTGGAAAGTTCAGTAAGGGGGGTATATAGGTAGAATATACAGTTACTCCGTTATGTCACACTAGAAAATTCATTTCTTTTTCTTTTTTTTTCAGTAAATTTTTAATGCGACACATAGTAGTATCGGCTATCAGTCATTCTCCTGCAGCTTTTATTACATGTCAGTATATTAACTTCTTATTGCGTTAAGAGCTTAGAATTTAAAGTCTATCTAGCTTTGCTTAACTACATCGTTGTATATAAGTTTAAATAATTAGTTATACTAATTAAGCTAATAGGATCTTTTTATTGATTGATTTATAGAATAGTCACAGTAATATTTATACCATCGATTGCTTATCAGGTAAAATTAGGTGTCTTGATACCTGTCTGAGCTGCCCTTAATGAGAGTGTCAAGGCCACCGCTGAAAAGAAAAAGAAAACCTTAATATCAAGTACCTTGAGAGTCTACCCTATGTACGCTTGGATACAGACATACACACAGTACCATGCGGATCATAAATTCCAACTTTCCGAGAATGCAATGCTACCCCTTCTTACCGTGAACGCGATACCCGACGTTAAAACCCAAATGAAGCGCATTAACCTAGTCTCATACAACGCTACCAATTGCGTACGCTTAACATTGAACGTTTCTGAACTTTCCATACTGATAAGGTATCGAACCTAGCAACTATGAGACCAGCAATCGATTTGAGATATTTTCATACTCCTCTATCAACCCAGTAGAAGGATCTAGAACGCACTTGGGATTAATATATAACGTGTTGTAAGGTCAGTTGATTGGTTACCATAGACCTTGTGGTGCTTGCGGTATATGGTGTGGTTGCTTTAAAGGGCCTTGCTTTTCGTTTACTCGGGTTTCTTGCTGGCTGCTCCCTCCTTTACCATGCCTTCACAACCCGTGGCCTGGCCTAGTTTCTGCTCAACCTTTCCGTACCCTTGTGACGGATCACGGTTCTCGCTTGCGGCCTTCATGGTATCTACGGCGTGTGCCTTGGCTTGCTCTCCGGAGCTAGTCCAAGCTTGTGACCCTGTTACACTACCGATAGTAGACTGCTCATTGTTAGCGTATGCGGTGGAGATGGGATGATTTCATAATTATCGACCGAACTGACCTCTGTGGCACCCTTGATGTATTCGGCGTGGCCACCGATGAGAGATGGCTGTTGGCTGTTGTTTTGCGAAGACATTCTGTGTTGATGTGTTTAAGCAGATTGAGATAACTAGCAGAAGTTCTCTGTAATGTTTTGAAGACGAGTGAGTTGATACGAAAAGATATTACATATATAATTGATATAGAGGAAGTTAGGTATCAGATTAAGAGAAAATATTAGGAGAAACTATCTTTATATAGCATGTCTCCCTGCTCAAGTCAGTGACGTCAGTGGATTTATGACACAATAGGGTTACACATGAGAATAACTTACCTTAAAACTGTGGGGGCATTTTAAGAATCTGGGGAAGATCTGGAAAGATTGTTAAGGACGGCAAAGGTCTTGGCATCGTAAATCCATGCAGCCAATCGAACCTTTCTAGCTGATCTAAAATGGAAGGTAAGATTTATGAAGATAATCTTTTATTCTAGTCTCTTAGTAAAAAATAAATAAATTGAAGCAAATACTGTTGGTGCATTAAGTAATGCATTAAGTGACTTATATATGTAAAATACCGACACACATCTATAACAGCGAAGTTGCGCCTTATTGCAAAGATAGTTTCAACTAGTTCGAAACGTCCATAAATAACATTGATAGCTATGTATAATCCTCTATCTTAATACCATCGATGCCCTATCCCGTGCGGGACTTTTGTCACTTAGCAAATTTTCATGTAACAAAAATCTTGTCAATAATGCAACGTCTTCGAAGCATTTAAATCCTAATGCGGGTCAGTACCAAACTTGGGCCCGGAGACTTTTTAATAGAGAGCGCAATAAATATAGAAGCCCGTACGAGATATGAGTCAGGTTACAGGGGTCATCTCGTACTAGTATTTTATTGAGCGTTCTAATGGGTCTAATGAATTGCTGATGCGCATACGCACGGATGTGATATTGATAGTGAACAGACAATCGAGGGTTGTATAAGTCTTTGGTAAGTCTCCGGCAAATCTATATAACGACTTCAGTCTGCTTGTAAGTCTGATCGCTTTTACTTCCACATCAAAGCATTCACCATTTCTTCTTCTATTATACTTCTGAGCAGCAATTGTAAATTCCCAAATAAGTTGCGAATCCACGACGATCGATATGCCGACTACAGTAGGGATTACAGCCCAAGGACTTGCACCCCTCTTGCGTAGGTTACACCTTTAGCTACCTCTTATACTTGCAACTCAGGACAATACTAACAGCTATTCTCCCAATAATAGCGATTACCGGCAGCTTTGCTTTGCCATTCTCGGTCTACTTTGGTTTTCTAAGCATGCGAGTTGTATACCACCGTTTGAAGGACCAATTCTTCGTCGGCGACAATTCGTCTAAAAATAACGACCCAAACAACAAGCTGTACTTGGCTAGCCGGTGCCATCAGAACTTCATCGAGAACGTACCAATCGCTCTTATTATTGCAGCCTTTGCCGAGCTGAACGGCGCAAACCAGAAAACACTTAGCAACGCCCTCACCGCCCTCTTGACCTTTCGGATTCTACACGTGGAGCTGGGTCTCATCAATGGGTTGGGCTTGGGTCGACCAATTGGATATTATGGGACCATGATCACGACTTTATGGTTAAGCGGCTACTCTGCGTATCTGGTGAAGGGGTATTGGGGTTTCTGAGGAGTTGACTTACAGTCTTGCACATATTTAAGATATATGTATATTCACTGCTATATTCACTGTTTGGTCAAATTGTATATGTCCGTATAATTGTAATTACTTACATATGGACATAATACGTAAAGACATCCATATATGTATATAATTATGAAGGATCTAGGTAGATTTTCAATTGGCTTCCAGGTATTTGTAAACACCTTATTTAAACTTTAGCGTTATGTACAGAAAAATCACTACAAGTATAACCTAAGTGCCCCGAAGTGCCTGCACACAGTGGAGACACAACAGTATAAGTCTTGGCAAGCCTGATAAGATAGATAGCCTAAGCTCTAAAATTCCCTAGCTCTTTTAGCGGTCGCGAATCCATGCGCCAAACATCTTTGCTAATAAATTACAATTTCGCGGGTAGAAAGCGTCGAATTTAAAAAGCACACATCCATCCCATTAAATACCCATGGCCGAGGAACCATTTATAGACGAAGAATATGCTTCTGATGAAGACTCTGATTTTGCTCCCGACGCAGCTCCCATAGATGCCGACCCTGAAGCTTCAGAATCCGAAGATGACGAAGTCCAACTGGTTGCGGTACCTAGCAAGAAGCGTGCCGCCGATGCCGATGCCGATGCCGACGATGGATTTGAGAACTCCGGAGACGAAGCGATAATACAGAAGGGGAAGAAGAGACAAAAGAAAGAAAAGCGGAAAGATAGAGATGCGGAGGATGATGAAGGTGGTGGTGAGGGCGGGCTGATCAAGACCCGGAGCATGCGAGCAGCCGAGAAAGTCGAAAAGAAGTCGCGCGCAGCCACTGGCCCAGTAACGATCGATGTAGATGATTTATGGGCTAAAATGACCGCCGCACCCTTGATACCCTCTAAAGCGGGTGTAGATACAGAGAAGGAATTTCAAAAGACAGTTCAGGAAGAGGGATTGGATGGGCGACCAGAAAACACGAGAGGCAAGGCACAACAAGAGAAACCTGACGGGGAAGAGCCGGTAACGATGATTAAGATAAAGCGTACCTACAACTTTGCTGGCAAGGTACACACCGAAGAAAAACTGGTCCCTCGAGACTCGGCGGAAGCCAAACTATACCTAGCGTCGCAAGATCCCAAGTTGGTCGAAGAGGCCGAGGCCGAGGCCGAGGATGGCCAACCCAGACGAAAACCTCGAAAAGCATTCCGGTCTATATTCGAGCCTGTCATCGAAGGGCTGACGCAACGCACGGATCTGAATCTCGGCATGGATGCAAGATTGCAATTACGCGAGCAGGCCAAGGCTAAGAAGCTGAATGTAGTAGAAAAGAGCCGCATGGATTGGGCTGGATTTGTCGACAAGGAAGGTATCAAGGACGAACTCGAATTGGCTGGGAAATCGAAAGACTCGTACGTTAACCGGCAAGACTTTTTGGCTCGTGTTGCTGCCAATCGGGATGAAGAAGCAAGGAGAGCGAGAATTGCTGGTCGTGTCTGAAAAACTTGGGAATAGGTTTCCTTTCTAAACTACTTGGGACGGGTAGTCCCATTGCCTGGACCAAGGATCCCTTACAGCAGTGGGCTGGGTAGGGGTGAATAAGAGCCTGCCACTACAACTAAAAAGGGCATCTCTTACTACCACGGTATGAACGGAACTCGGACGCTTCATTTATCAAGTCAGGTATGAGGAGCTGTACCGGAGTATTGGAGGCATGGCGAAAAATTCGAGGTATCGGACGGGTTCATATTCTACCCTTGGAATTATACAGTACAGTACTGCACCTATTTAGCTAACAAAACAGCTGCGATGAGGTTATAATAGGTAACCTAATTATGGGAAGAAAGACTACCGAATGTGTGTTTGGTAGCTATGCTCGTGGACATTCCAAGCTTAGGTACTTATGGGAGCAATAATGCCTTACCAATTAAGGTTGACACTTGCTAGTGTATGCAATGGGATTCGTGGCGTTGGCTACACGTATAGTGGCAGGACATACCATTAGGAAGTGATGGGATATAGACGTGGGTTGGGTCTATGAGATAGACTTAACAAGTGAGTCGGGTCAAGCTTGGGCTGAGATATAACTACTAGATACCCTATTATACATAACAAACCTATTATTGCGTCTCTATTGATTTGTTGAGAGCCTAGGTAGAATTAGTCTCACCGCCTAGGTTAGTGATTAAAACGAAGAACATTTCGAATGACATTTCGAATAGGAGAATATATTATGAACTTAATGCAGTACTTGCTGAGTTACTTGCTGAGTTACTTGCTGAGTAAACTGCAGAGAAAAGAAGCCCCCACTTGTGACGAAGCTCTGCCCCTCCATGCCAAGCCAAGCTTTATCTCAGCTCTATTAATGTACTACTATTTGCTTGTACATAAGGTACCAACTTACATATTTACCTTATTATTACCTTGAAGCTTAAAACAATTCCAACATCGGCCGTTCTCTACCTACCTAGGTAAATACGCGTTATAAACCTATAACCCAACACTACCTAGGTACCTGATACCTACTTGTCTAGCACTAAAACCTCTGAAAGGTCGGCACCATGGCAGCGCACATAACTTCTCCTAACGAGCCATTTCCACGGCCGGACCACATCGCGCAAGCGACGACGTCGCACCGGCAAGGCCCGTTCGTGATATCGACGCGGAAGCTGCCCATCTCCAAGTCGGGACCTATCGAGGCCATGGAGCGCGACCTGGGGATCCCCGTGCCCGAGATGATCTTCGGCGACAATCTCGTTTCCATACGCCACGCGCCCTCGGGCTGGGCTATCGAGTTCAACGCCCGCGACGCATTGGATGCGGTGGATAAGACGGATCGCAATATGCTGCAGGTAGCGTATGCGAAGAGCTGGTCTGCTAGTAGGGAACAGACGAGCGCGGGGATAAAGGATGTGGTTAAGCCGTATGATTGGAGCTATAGCACTACGTACCGAGGCACCGTCATTCCGCCGTCGTCCTCGTCCCGAGCTGCTCCCCCGCCGCCGCCGCCACCGCCACCGCCAGCCCCGACTTCTTCTGACGAGCCGAGCAAAGAGGAAACAGAAGGAGCCCCAGACAACAACGCCAACACCAGCAGGTCCTTCGAATTCGCGCCCTCGGACAAACCGATCCCGATCGAGCTGCTCAAGCGGCGGGACCCGATCCTCTTCTTCGACGAGGTGATGCTGTACGAGAGCGAGCTCGACGACAACGGCATCAGCGTGCTCAGCGTCAAGGTCCGCGTGCACGAGCGCCGCATGCTGCTCCTCGCGCGCCTGTTCATGCGCCTCGACAACGTCGTCGTGCGCGTCCGCGACACACGCGTGTACGTCGATTTCGTCGCCGAGGAGGTCACGAGGGAGTATACGGCGAAGGAGCTGGGGTTCGAGGATGTGAAAAGGGTAGGTTCTCTCTTGTTCTTTATTTTCTTTCTTATCTTGTCTGTTTCTATATATATATAGAGAGAGAGAGAGAGAGAGAGAGAGAGAATGAGAAGCTGACTTGAGAACTCTGTATAGAAACTACTGATGACGGGCCTGGTGCCCGACGCAGTGACGATAGCCCTTCGCGACGCTAATAAGATCGCCGACTTACTCCCTACGGTGGAACAGACTTTGGAAGGTGTCTCACTAAGGTCATGATCATAGGACCTTAGATTCAGATGAGGATCATCTTTATTCGATTTGAGAACCTTTTATCTCTATAGATGGGATTTGGCTCGGCGGGATTTCTGTAAGAGTAATAAGGCAGGTAAACACCTGGTTTACGAGTCCTATGAAAAGGCATGGCTTGGCGTTTATGGAGTTGGACAATGGTTAGGTAGTTAGAGCTGCCCGTGGTTCTCCGAAAATATGACATTCGTAAGTGAATGTTTCGACACATTGATATTATCAGTTCTCAAGAGGAGAAAAAGACATGGTACAAAAATTATAGTGCAATAGCAGATGCAAGATGCAAGATGGCTAGCTAGCATTGAACGAGACGTGGAGCTATCATTTCATTCAAGTAGTATGCGCGACCCTTTCGTACCGTTCGAATTTTCCTAGCCCTTCCGTAGCGATAATCATCATAACTGACTTTAAAAACGCTAGCAAGTTAATGGAGACCCGGTGCTAAGCATCATATATGTAGGTATATATCATAACCAGGCAACGTGCACGCCCCTGACCTCCCGGCCAACCAAACCCCTTTTTCCATACTCCCCTTCCGGAATAGTAACAAAATCATCCTCGAACTTAACGAGCGTCCCGCGGCGAACTGCTCTGTGTCATCTCCTCATAGTCGAGTTGCCACTTATCCACCTCCTGAAACTTGCGCGCCGCATTCTTCAGCTCCTCGCCTACTCTAGAGACCATGTCCTGACTGCTCTCCTCTCCGTCCCGTTGTTCTTTATCGGTCTCGCCACCTTCTGCTTCGTCAACCTCGGACTCGCCTTGGTTCTCCTTGTCCGATGTTCGCCCATACGTGATCGTAGTACGTCTATTAGCGCCGTTCGTCTGTTGCTTTGCGGCCTTGCCGCGTGAAGTGGGACGTGCCCGTCCCGCGTTTTGGTTCTTGGAGTGCCCTGCTCGGGAGCCCGGCCGCGCTGGCTGTCGTCGGGCTCGGACATCAAGGTAAGAGAGCTCGTCATCATCATCACCCAGACCAGAGATGTCAACTTCCGCTTCCGAATCCTCGTCATCGGCTCTGGCATTTCTGCGACGGCGACGCGGTAACATACTTGCTAAATCCGCAGTCGTGACCTTAGGCTCCGACTTAGAAGCGTTCTTGCGTTTAGCTTTTGCCGCCTGCCTTGGTGGCGTAGAAGGCTTGCGGTAGTTTGGAGAGTAAGTGAGGGAAGGTGGTGAAGAGATATCTGAGACATTGTCGTTGGCAACTGGGGTCCTTCGGAGGACTGAGGCCGGCCGTCTGTGATGAGCTCGTGCGAGCGACTGGAGGGGTGGCCAGACCTCTGAGTCTCCTGCGGAGGAACCGCTACTCAAGGGAGGCGCCATTAGCTCCTCGTCCATGATAGGTGTGACGGGCCTACTGCTTGGCTGTCGAGGTGGGGGAGTAGATGGAGGGGATGATAGTTCTGAATCCGATTGTTGTGGCACCGAGTCCTCGATGGGGTGATCGTCCTCAAATGGAGATGATTTCGCGCGGCGCTCGTGACCTTCTGTGGATTTTCGCTTGCGGGAATTTGAGGATGGTAAATCCTGCGGCGATGCTGGGCCTGCCTTAACCTCTCCAGAACATCTCTTAGAAGGTTTTAGTGGAGTTGATTCGGCTTCAGGGGCAAACCCGTCTTCGTCAAGTGCTTCTTCATCTTCATCTTCATCCTGATCAGATTCAGGTTCGGGTTCAGGCTCTGATTTTTGAGGACGTGGCTTCTGTGCAGTACCGAGGATACTAGGCTCGCGTACTCTTCTTTTAAACATGCCAATGTTAAATGTCGAGCTAAAAGCAGGTGTGGTCGGACCCGTCCGACTGCTAGGGCGAATGTAACCATCCCCTCCGCCTAGAAAGCTTCCCGCACGAGGCCGTCGTCTAAAAACGCTGGCAGATAAGGTAGATGTCTCGGCTGATCGCTGCGCACTTGCTGGACCGGCGGTATCAAACGTCGTATTTAAGTCGTCAAAGTCTGAATCATCTAGGTCCAGGCCCGACATGTCAGCCATTCTCCTCTGTTGCGGAGTCCCGGCCACTTTGCGCCCTAATTCTACCGAGGGTTCTTCTGGTTCTTCTGGCTCATCTAATTGATTGGTTGATGTTGATGTCATATTTTCCAATCTCTCCATGGCAGAGTCACGTCGTTGTCGCGCGACTTCTAATGCCTTTAACTGGTGTGAAGAAGTCGATCTCGTGCGTGTAGTAGTATCCGCATCGCGCATTGACTCGCGTCTCTGCTTTGCTTTCTCCTTTTCCCGGTCGCTCACATCGTATATATCAGAGCTAGTCTCGACGGTTTGCTTCGATACCACGACATGCTCGGGGCTTGTGGCTTTTGCGACTGTTCGAGTTGACGCGACGCGTGTTCTTTTAGGTCGCGGCATGTTTGATAGCAATTGAGTATTGTTGCGTAATATGTACTTGGAAGAAAATGAATTATTTGAAATTTGGCGGTCCGTTAGTGCATTGTGGAAAATATCATGAGTAATTCGGACTACGTATAATGTTTTTGGAAGGCAGAGATGGATTGGGGAAATGGGAAATGGGGAATGAGAGAGATAAGAGGATGAGGATGTGAGTGGGGGAGAAGAAGTTGTGGGTGCTGAAAGCTTGACGCGGTTGAAAAGCGTGTTTAGAGCTAAGACCCCACAAAATTAAACTAAAAATCAGGTACCAAAGTACCTCTAATATCATCTCAATAATCTCAATATCTCACCTTATCTTCATCTTTCAATGTTCAATTATCGAAATAATGTTTATATTATCACGTGATACCCTTCAACTTACACAATCCGTACATTAGTATTAGCCAAACTTCGACACAATAAAAGAAAACTACAAAAAAAAGAAAGGACCTAATTTTATGATAAAAACATAACTCTAATTCACTGGTTATAAAGAATACTTCTATGTTCATGTCCCTCCCTCATAGGTTTGATACCTGTACAAATCAAAGACACCTAGCCTAGTACCCTGGAGGGTTAGAAGGTTGAGTATACCAGCCAGGCAGGTTCGAATTATCGTAATCGAAGGGAATATTGTCCATGCCGCTCGCTTCAAAGTCCACCTGAGTGCTATAATCTGACGATTGCTGAACCACCCCGCCATCCAAAGTGTCTCCATACACATCGTGCATGTACATGGCATCCGCAAAGAAACCCTGGGTTACTTGGTCGTAAGGTTCACCGTAAGATTCACCGTAAAGTGAACTGCTTGTGTGCGCGTTACTGAGGTATGGATTGCTTGTCGATTCCAGACCTTGTGCCGGATTTTCCGGAAGCATCCACGGCTCGGTTGATGGCGCATAATATGAAGCGCTGTCATGTGCAGGACTTGTGGCTAATGCCATGCTCATATAATCTTCAAAGCCCATGCCGGAACTGACGTCCTGTCCAGTTTCTTGAGTGCCGGAACTAGGCTGATCCAATCTACCATTGGTCTCTGCAGCGGCTTTTCGTTCAGTCCGTTTTTTCCTCTGCTGTTTGCCATCCGTAACCTTTTGCGTTTTCGTGTGATCCACACAGAAGGACTTATCGCCAGGGGCCAATGGCTTGGGACATTTCCTGCATCTCTTCAAAGTTTGGGATTCTTCTCTCCTCGTTTTATATTGAGACTGGGCTTTCTGGAGACCCTCTTCGTGATGTTTTTCACAATATCTCGTGCTTTTAGGGCCCACAGGCAAATCACAAGAAAGATATGCGCACTTCCCTGATTGGTTTTTCTCTTTTTGCCATACTTTTCTCTTGCAGTAGCTGCATCGGCTCGGGTCGGCACACTGGTGTGGACGTTGACCAGGCATATCGAAAAGAGTCGACGGATGATTGTTGTAAGTCAATAAGGGAACAGAAACCAAGCGGCGTTGCGGATCTAGTTGGGTTGATAACTCGTACTAGGAATTGATGATAGTTTTTGAAGGATGCGAATTTATGTAGGTTGGACTGATCACTGCTTGAAAGGTATCCCTTATATGTAATAAAACTTTGGTAATTCGGCTTGTCCTCTATTGAGCCGTGTATTCATGATTTAGTATGCAATATCAGTGAAGTGATTCGTCTCATGGTCTGCGAATAGACCTGAATTGTTACCCATGTGTTTCAGTTGTGTCAGTTATGTTGAATCTATGAGATTAATAGACTCCCCACCTTTACAACGCATAAAGTTTATACAGATATGTCGATATATTTTTGTAGCAATCTGTTTACGTGACGATAGATTCCAGTTCAAATATCTGATAAAAATTAGGCTGCTACTTTGTGGCAACTTCAGTCAAGTTAACTACGCCATTCTACGAACAATACCCACGTAATCCACCTACACATCGACTTGCCTGGCCGATTCGCATGAAGAAAATCAGCTTACACTACTGGTAAAAGATTGGAATAACGCCAATATTCACAGCTCATCGAAGAGGGTCTTCACAAAGAATTTGAGGCTGACTTAGTAACTACTCCTGGTGAGTAATACTACCAACTCTGTACTATGTTGTAGAAGATTATATTATCGCAGTAACAAGGCGACTTGGAAGCGTTTAACTACAGCACATAATGATTTCTGCTCCATACAAAGCGGTAACATTTTATTGGTGTTGCTAGTAGAGTACGTATGAACAGACGAATAGCTAAAAAGCAGACCTGGAAGAACGAAGCTAATCCTTACAAGCGTCTTTAGTCAACCTGGATTCTTTCATGTCAAGACTCAGTGAGAATCATACTGGCCAGTTGCTCAGCCATGGCATATAGCGTAGCTTGTGGATGTCCGCCAAGGGGTACTGGGATGATACTTGCGTCGACAATCCTAAGTCCGTTGACCCCTAAAATTTTGCCTTCCCCGTCGACCACCGTACCCATAGCCGCAGTACCGCCGGAATGTTGGTGTTGCTCTCCAGTCAGTTGCAGTCTTTCCAATATCACTTCGTCACTTGTATCAACGGCAAGCGGAGTTAACCCTTCCAGACCTTCTTTAACAGGTGGTGATTCACCCTCGACGATGGGTTTCAGACTCTCAGTTGCCGTTAGGGCCTTTATGGTCGTTCGAACAGCATGGGCAAGAGTATCGCGATCTAGCTGCGTTGAGAGATAACTCGGTTGTACAGAAGGGAGGTCCGTGGGCGAGTTAGATCGAATCGTGACTTTACCACGGGATGTTGGAAGCAGCAGCATTGTTGAAGTGGAGATATGACTGCCATCGATGGGAACACCAGGAATACCTGGCACAACATAAGCAGTAAGGACCTCGTAGACATTTCGCTTCTTCCAGCCTGGTTTAATCTCATGCCGGTTCTTGGAGAGGATTTCCTCCGGGAGGGGCTGGTTAGCAATCCAGTCCCACGGGAGCCCCTTAAGAAACGCAGGGTTTTGAAAACCACCGCTTCCGAAAGCGTACCCAAGCGAAGGGTCGCGCAGACGATAGGCGAGATGGATAGCATAGTGGTCATGGAGATTTTGACCGACGTGCGGAGATTCGTGGACTAGAGGAATGCCGTGTTGGGCGAGGTCGGCTGATGGGCCGACACCTGAGAGCATGAGAATTTTAGGAGTTTGATAAGAGCCAGCAGAGACGATGACCTGCTTCCGCGCAGCAACTTTGCGGCCATCAACCAGTTCCACACCGGTGGCCTTTTTGGTGTCATCAAAGATGATTCTATGCACAGGGGTGTTGGTAAGGACCTTGGCGTGGTCGAGTGGATACACAACGTTGGCCGGTTGTCGCGTACCGTTTTTGGTACAATTCTCGTGCATTTCGTTCAGGCCGACACTGGCACCATTCTTCCTATCTATGTTGTGGGCAACCCCAAGCTCGGCCCATGCCTTCTTAACAGTTTCTCGAAGAGGGTATTTCCGTTGTCCCTTTTCGACGGCGGAGACAGAAGTAACGTACACTGGCCCGTCGAAGCCGTGCTCTTGAGGGTCTGCACTAGTGTCGTAGAAGTTCTCCGACTTCACGAACCAAGGCTTAAGGCCTTCGTAGCTCCAGCGCTTGTCTCCGGCCACTTCAGCCCACTCGTCGTAGTCCGCAGCATCTCCTCGAAGCCAACCGCCGAAGTTGATAACTGTCCCTCCACCCAGAGCCTTACCGGCACTGAGGTTATGCACACGATTAGCTGTAGTAGGGACAGGCTCACTGGGATAAGCGTAGTCAAGCTCGCCACCTTGGAGAGATGAACCGCTTAAGAAGAATTGGGCAGCCGGGTCATTAGTTGCATCGGATCCTGCTTCGAGCAGAATGACATCCTTCCCGTCCTGACTGAGACGTGAGGCTACAACACATCCAGTGAGCCCACCGCCTGCAACAACGTAATCCGCAATCAAGTCGGCCATATTGGAGGGATAGTTACGGTTGGCAAGCAGAAAGAGCCAATTTTTGGATATATTCAGAGATTCTCGGAGTAAGAGATCTAAGGAAGTATCAACTTAGTGGCGTGAAGATGGGTATAGTACATAATGAACAAAGGACGGCTATTTATATTTGGTTGCATCTATAATCTACTATATGTCCCCTTTAAGTATCAATATGTTCCAAAGTTGCCTATGAATTCATCGAGTTAAGTATTTGTCAACTCCCTACCGACTCTTTCTGGGTAACACAGTATACTTAAGACCAGGTGGCTATGAACGTACGCGCTTAGCTCTGCTCACATATACCTTATATGTATTTACCTGTGTATTGATACACAATGACAAATAGTTATTTATGCCTCGACATGTGGGATGGGACGGGACGGGAATAATAGCAATAATAGGCATGTATGCACTGCCTAGAATAATAGCGTCTTAGTCAGATATAAGGTATCAGACCTAGATCGACAACTAGCTATCCCTCAGAGGCCATTCTTTGAATATACTTCTAAGTACGTCGTTTATATAGGGCGATCTGTATTTTAGTCGTGAGATATCGCATTCCGATTATAAGAACTGGGCAGGTAGACCATAAGATCTATTACCCCTGAACTCTTGAAGTTTAGTCCCCTGTACCATGCTATCGATATTTCTTTTGGTTAGGTTAAGCATGGGTTGCGCGGTATTTGTCATTATCCTGGTGCCTTGAGATAGCGTGGAGCTTAGCTGACGTCGCTTGTTTCTTCAGTGCTAGTCGACAGTGGGCATATCCCATACTGAATAGTTAATTATATGACTTACACGTAGGCATCGTGCTGCAGAATTTGGAAACACGGCGCGCGACTTGTTGCAATCCACGAGTAGCTTGCCTCATCCTCAGACGTGCGTACTTTACCCCTGCCCCTTTTCTGCTTATTTCTGTGATATTGACTTTGACCTAGTTATGTTAATTTCGGCCACGGTGACGAGAATCTCGAGGTGATATATGTAAATAATTGCAGAAACAAAATATGTAGATTCGTTGAATAATAGAAAATGTGAGCCACCACTACTCGTAATACCTGCTAGTTTTCCTCCTTTTCTGCTGCCTTCACAATCCAATCAATCACTTCTTGTGGCTTGGTGTAACTGGGACAGTGACCAACGGGCAGAGATGTCACATCAACCTTGTTTCCACTCTCCTTCTCAATCAGCTCGATCCAATCTCTCTGAAACTTGGGAGGAAGAATAGCATCCTCCCCGCAAAGCAAGTACGATACTGGGACATCCTTGTAGCCGGCGTGGGTCAACTCGGTAGCAAAACTAGCAGACGAGTGAGTTTGGAACCTCTTGACCAATTCTTCTCTTTCTTTTGCGTCGGGAAGGTCTGAGACTATCAATGTGGCAGCAGAGGGTAGGTCGACATAATCCATCCAACCTTGCTCCTATTATGAGGTTGTTAGACGGTAGATGAACAAATAGCAGCGAAGCATTATTAAGGGGATGGAAGAGGGAGAGAGACCAACATCAATTTTAAACTCAATCCGGTTTTCGCCAGGTATCTGTCCCAAAAGACTCTGAGCAGAGCTTCCCACGGGCGGCACTAGCGATGTCATGTATGCAAGCCTGATAATTCCGCCAGCTTTCCCCTGACTTTGTCTCTCCTTCTTCGTGAGTCCTTTGGTACTCTCTGTGGCTGGTATGCCTCCATAAGAATGGGGGACTAGTATGACTAGATACACAGCTCTCAGCGTCAGCATTTGTCCCTTGATAACCCCAAGCTAGATGTACAAGCCAAGGCTCAGGTTAGGTAGGTTCTCTATCATAATTCTCACCTTCTTTCCCCTCATCGGCGAGTTTGGATACCTCATTGGCAACGAAAGCAGCATCGTCATACATGGTCGGCAGCTTTTCTGGCTTTGGCCCAGCTCTTAAACCAACACTCGGGTAGTGCAAGGCCCTGATATCATAGCCCTTTGCCTTTATGGCATCGATGATATTGTCGTATACATCGGGCGGCGCGAACGAGCCACCGACGATTAATATAGTAGGCTTGGGCATATTGCAAAAGTTCTAAGACAACTAACTGTATTACTTAGTTTAGACACTGCGTTCTAAGGTCCTTGCGAATAATTCTGTCTGTGATAGACTAACATATAGAAGTAACTGTCTGAACTCTCTCGTATTTATATTGCATCTCCAACTGATTCCTACTAGTTTTTACTAATGCTATAGTTATACTAAATATATCTAACTACTCCAATTATCTGTCTGCCCCTAAGAAACAACCATGTAATAATACATGCCAATACCGAAGATCACCGACCTCATTCGTTGAATGTGATCGTAAAATCAATGCGATGGGGCACGCCGATGAAGCCGAATATAGCCAGGTCGGAAAGATATATCCTCCGATATCTTGCCCAGATTAGTTCCTAGCAGTAATATCACATCGATACCCCGGACCTAGGATTCTACTTATCACGCTTCCGGAAGGATTTGGCATCCTTTGACATTGGAGTGTCCGCTAATGGAGATGCTGCCATTCAAATAACAGAGTATACTTAGTTGTATACTTAGTTACTACATATTCTCCACGTTGTCTGTGATGGAAGTACCTTTTTGGTTAAGAGTTAAAATAGAAAAACTCGAAAGTAAAAAATAAAATAAAGTTCAGGGCCAACTTGAAATGTAGGTACCTTAGTAGGTACTAACTCACTAACTTAGGTAAGCTGGTACCAGCCTAAACCGACCTAAGTACCTAAGTACCTAGCCGAGACCACCAAAAATTATATGCGGCATTATTTGGTCAATTCCTACCGCACAAAAATAAATTTTTTGGTCCCAGGCGGGCTCGAACCGCCGGCCTTCGCATGAACTAGATATGATCGCGGATGCAATGATATTAGTACGACGCTCTAACCAACTGAGCTATGGGACCAGTTGTTGAAAAATTCCATTCCAAGTTTCACTATTATACTAATTGCGCGTTCTGGGTGCGTAATCTACCTGAACTATAGAACCTGGGCCTATCTATCTACACCAGAACATGAATCGCCGCGGGAGTCGGAAGACCAAAATCAAATTACCCAAAGGAAATTTACACTCGACCCATATAGACACCAGCTACCGATTCAGTTGCCCACCTGGACTGCTACATCTCGAAACATACCAGATACGTAACTAAGGTAAAACATTCAATATTTTGAGATACAATGGATGGAGTATGATGCACCCGTAAATTGGACAATACAATAGAGACAAAATATTCGTTCGACAGTTGACAGGGGCCCGCATTGTGAAATATGTAGCTATCTGAAGTAAAAGTGCCTAGTTAGCACAAGTCTTCTTGGGGTTTCTCCTGAAAGGTAAAACTAACACGACGAAGCTAGGTACCTATTGTACATATAACAATTCGGGTATGCTACTATAGGATCCATCAATGTCGTTATATGGCCTAACATATCTCTCGCTACATCCGCTTATTTTGACTTCGAAGCGGAATCTTCGACGGCAGAGTTCGGAATTTGTGTTGCGACTGGCTCAGCCCACCTCACAGTTTTAGAACCGTCGTGTTGAGACTGGTCCTCGGCGCTGCTATGCTGGTCTTCCGTATTGCTAGAGTCGTCCTCTGTGCTGCTGCCAGAACTGTCGCCTGTCTTTGCGCCTTTTGGTGTCGGGCTTCTTGTGATCAGGTATTTTATCGCGGCTTCTAGGTCGCTATCAGAACCGTTATCGTTAGAAGACATATTGAGGCCGTCGTTCTAGTGATTGTAGTGATTGAGTGGGAAAATCTGGTTTGTGTGTGAAGTAAAAAGGTCGTCTAGATGCTGGAGGGCTTAAAATAGAGTCGATCTAAGGGTTTATATAGTTCTGCACGGAGCCCTACCTGCGCACAAAGTCTCATGTTATCGTTTTAGCTGAACGTAAGTAAATAGTGACGGAGCGTAACCTATGTGGATAGATATCTCCTTTCTATGGGTTTTCTGAGCCAGAGTAAATACAACTTGCCACTATTGTCTGACTCAAAAGGGGCCGATGGAAATGATGTAGATGCAGATAGGGGTATATCATATAGAAGCAAATTCGACGAACAAAGTAGTGCATCACTGCGGCTACTGTACCTGTTTATGATCCACCCACAATGAGGCCTCATTGGCCGAACGCGCAGTTATAAGTGTTTTTCTTGACATATCGTAGTAGTATATTCACTCTTGTTTCGCTCATCGACAGGTTTCATATCAGAAGAAATTTCCCAGGTATCCCTTGTGTGGTATTACCTTATTTGAAACTACTTGCCTCATCTACTTCTCATCCTACTTCTAAACAGGTGTATATGGGCATATATACATCTTGAAAAAAGAAAACCTGACCTTCTGTTTCGCACAAGTTACCTCCCTTATAAACGCATAGCAGACACTTAGATTTTCGCAGAATCACCCAAAGTCTAAATATACCTAAACCCATGTCACTTTATCAGGAAAATTTCCTTACACAGCACGTTCTGAGGAGGTGATGCTGTCGTGCTTGTGGCGTGTCCTCGAAATATCACGTTTGCCAATAGCCTCGCGGGAGATACGTGTTGCGAGGTAACACTAAAGGCATTAGAAACAAACCCGTTGTTCCGCGAGGAACTCTGACATATTTACGAGAGCTAATGGCCGTGTGTACCGAAAGCATCCTTTGTTCTAGATATCTAGACAACTGCACAGGCTTACGCTGAACTCAATCTCACCCCTGAATACTTTAAGACGGGCAACTCGGTACTAATATCAAACACGCTACTGTCCAGCTAGGAGCCTTCTTCTACATTCCTTTCGAGCACAATCCATCGGCAGTTGCGTGTATCTATCGACTAACCCTAGGACCTGGAAAACGGGTAATGATACCTGTCCTCACCTCTAAGACAGTTGATTCGCTACTCATGGATTTTTTTTTCGACGGGGTCAAAAGGCCCTCTTATACAGTGAAATATGACAGCTTGCTAGAAGGAACTGCTAAAATAAGACATGTCATGATCTATTAATTTAGTCAAATAGGTTTCGTGTTTGTTCGAACTGTAGGTGTATATTAATAAGTGGATAAAGGAAGGCGAAAGAACGAATAGAACTCAAGTCGAAGTATACAAATGCTTTGTGAGTTTCCGCTGTTGTTCTAGGGAAACAATTTGGGTGTACCTTCGGGTAGGGACCTACTAGGTTATATAGGTATTTTGAGAGGTGCTCAGAGTTAATACTAGGTGCTTGCGCTACGTATTGTCCTCTCTCTACCAGTATTTCGAACTAGTAATACAAATCGTACGAATCACATTCTAATTTTATTCGTGGTGCTTCCGTAAGGCATCCTTCAAGTACGACGACTATTGCTTGGTTAGTAACCATTAGAAACTTTATCAGAGGTTTCCAAACAGCTTGATAAAGATGGATGGTAACACCATGTAGCAAACATTCGGTGGCTTCTATTTAGGTAAGTTTTTTTTTAAAAAAAAAGAAAGATCCAGGCTTAGCTCCTCATTATTAACCACTGCTCTAATAATACTGGCGTGTGATGGTCATTTTTATTTTAGTATATATCTACCTGTACACTTATAAAACTTTAAGAAGTGGGCATATGACAACTGGGCGTGTGACAATGGCTGAATGGTAAAACCATTCACTGTTCATGCTTGTTGCCGTTAGGGCTAAGCTTGGTCCAGGGTTAAGCGCCTTGTAGCTTTTTGTTTCGATAGTATGTAATAACCTTAAAAGTGCTTAATCAAAGTACCTACGTAGCTACAACGTAACCTACTATGTAGGTAGTACGTTCTGTAACTCTCCCAAAACGTCATCGCTTCCATCCCATAAGTTGGATGGAACGATTTGCACCTAAATACACTATGCTAAATATAATTATCAATATTGTCAGACTGATCCGTTACTCTTTTTGTATTCTTGCTGAAACGTGATAGGCCTCATGTGTGGGCGTATCGATAGCTTCGGTTCCTTCCAAGGTCCAAAAGACCAAAAAGACCTGCTAAGCCTTGAATCGTTACGTTCATGAGGCAATCCTAACCCGTCATCCCATTGTTCATTAGTTGCATTAACTAAATACTTAGTGTACATTACATGGAAATATTGGTACTTGACTGTTGCGAACTACTGCACCTGTAGTACGTGTACCGTGCGCACCGTTAGGTACGTACCGCTTGTACCCTAGGTGCATCCCCGCTTAAAAATCCACCTCAGCTGGCCAGGCACATGTGAACGGACCGTGACTTCCAGATCATTCAATTATTTAGGTCTGTAGGTCTGTACTTACGGTATGGTCATTGTTATGCGGTACCGATTGTACTACCTAACCATCTGGCATCCCATCCGAGACCTGCCAATGACGACCCACATTCTTATTTATTTCCCCTGCGCTTCCCCCATCCTTGCCGTCTTTCCAATTCCAGGTTGACGGTATTCTCCAGCTAATAATTCTTGGAAGCAACACTGAGGAAAAAAAATAATAAACGTCAGTTTCTCTTCTTCACTTCATAACTTCTTTTTTTCAACTTATCATTTTAAATTCATGCTTCATTACACATTATCACTTGACCATGATCACAGGTAAATGTTGTTTTTAATCCCTACCAGTGGTTAACCTAATAAATACCTTCTTCTTCTTTCTCCATCGACGCTTTTCCCTTTTTCCCCTCCACAACGTTGACCTAGCCTTGCATTGCCTCGTCTCGCCTTGCCTTGCCTCATTGGAATTGCACGTCAATTACCACGTGCCAATTACTGGGAGCTTGTGGACAAGCTCCGCCTCTTTCCCTCCCTCTCTAATTTAGCATTCGCCGCTTCTAAATTTCTATCAGGGAAGCCCTCCTTTGCATTGGTCCCCTCATTCTCGCGACCAGCCGCTGCACGGTCTACGTGGCCCTCACTCCTCCACTCTCGTCCTTTCGTCATTGACCTCGCTACCGGTTTGTACTATTCTTCTACGGGTCATCTAGTCAAAATGGAGTCTATTTCTTCGCGTTTTCGGCGCACTAAGAAAGCTTCCCCTACTACTCCGCCCTCTGGAGTATTATCTGGATCCCCTCCCGACAAATCATCCTCGGAAAGCAAACTTGATCCTGTGGGCCGTCGTGAATCGTTACCTACTTTAACCATTCCCACCACCAATGCTCGAAATGATCTTCCATCCAAATCACCTTTCCGTCAAAGATTTCATTTTCGACATTCGCACAAGCGCGCCCGATCTCCTACCCCAGCTACATTACCTGTGCCCGCTTCGCCCGCCGTAGCTAGTCAAGACAGCGCCGTCGAACTCGGCAGATCAACACCAGCTAGCGCTATCGAAGACAAAGGTGAAAAGGAGATGATTAAGGAAACTCCCAAACCCAGGATTCCGGCTTTCCTAACCCAGTCCCAGCAAGGTATGTCTATATCACGCCGAAAGCGTAATGTCATTTTACTTGTGTGTCTGTTTATAGTATTGATATGCTAACGAGACCTACTTTAATTGCAGATATCGAGGCTAAGTTCCACGAGCTCAACTGGGCAGAGCGCTTTCGTCTCCAGGAGTCCGCAAACAACACATCCCCGAGCTTCAAGTTTGCTCGCGTCACGGCACCCGAGACTAAGATTCTCGACCGATATGCGAACATCCAACCATGGGCCAACAACCGCGTTAGGTTACAGGTACCCGACGGCCATCTTGATTATATTAACGCGTCGCCCATAACTCTTCGTTCCCCCTTAGACCCCCAATCTAAGCCGCCGCACCGTTACATTGCTATGCAAGGTCCTAAATCCGGGACTATAGATCACGTTTGGCGAATGGTAGTGGAGCAGCTGAAGAGCCCAGCCGTAATCGTGATGCTGACCGAGACACATGAGGGCGGAATGGAGAAGTGCTTTCCATATTTTCCTCGGACCATTGAGGAGGAGCCATGGGTGATTGGGGAGGAGGACGAGTTTGGTGACGGTTTCCACGCTGAGATCAAGTGTGTTGATATCGAGGAGCACGCTGACGGTGCAATCGAGGTTCGCAAGCTAAACATCAACGTCGAAGGCCGAGAAGACGATATGACCGTATGGCACCTTCTTTACCGTAGGTGGCCGGACTTCGGCGTCCCAGCCCTGGAGGATATCGACAGCTTCTTCGAACTCATGCGACTGTCGAAAGAGAAGAATGCGAGTGAGGACAACCCGCGGGTTATCCATTGCTCGGCAGGCGTGGGAAGAAGCGGGACGTTCATGGCTCTTGAACATCTGATGCGAGAGATAGATTCAGGTGACGTGGATCGTCTCGAAATAGATGCCAATAGGGGTGGGGAGGATATTGTGTACAAGACAGTCGATGCGCTCAGGGAGCAGCGCAAGCAGATGGTTCAAGCTGAACCTCAGTATCTTTTCATCTACCAGGTGCTACGGAAGCTCTGGCTAGACAAGCATGGGCTCACTGAGCAGGATATCCGGGAGGAACCCGCGGCTAAGAGGTTGGAGGTTGATTTCGACCCTTTTCTTGATGATCAAAGAAGTTAACATGGTGAAGATAAACTACGAGGCGGTATTCGCACTATACCATTCACCATTTTATGTGGCATTGCGATGGCGTTAGAGGACACATTGGGTTTCGATACTTCCATCATTTTTTTTATTTCCCCTATGGTCTAGCATAACAACTGGCACAGGATCATCGGGAGGCATACGGTTGCATTGGGAGTAGCATGCATGAGAAGGCGTTGCCAAAAATCAACGGCGCCCGAGATAATGTCAGGAATTAGGCCGTTTCTCGGGAACAGACAAAAGGTACGCACGGGAGCAAAAATTCTTACCAGGCCTCTAGGTTTAGGAGACGTTGTTATTTAAAAGATACCCTTTATATTAGATCAGCTGATATCAGATAGCCGCCGCAGTGGTTTATGCAATTATTGTCTTAAGACGACTTCATGATATATAGCCCAGCCAAAGATGTAGAAAACTTCTACTGTCTAACCTAGGAACGCTTCGACTACGGGCTACAGCCCGTTCCTATTAGTTAATCATGGTCACAATGAAGGTCACAACCCATCGCATAAGTCCATGATGTAAGGGGATTGAAAGCCACTGGTTTAAGTCATAACTAAGGCACACTTACCCCGCCTTGGCCGATCTCAGTCGGCAATGGACGGTTGAGTAACCACCTACATATGCGTTAAGTTTAGAACGGTATTCAAAGAATACCTAAATAATAACTAAGAAACGATCCAGAAACCCTAAATCTTCTTGCTACGGTGACCCGATATCTGATATTGTTGATGAACAGTTAATATTAGCTACCTGTAAATCTCAATATATTACGAAAAACTTGTTTTTTCTTTTACTGGAAATACAATTATGTCGAACCCACTGGCGGAATCTGATCTACTCAAGCTGGGGAACAGGTTACTGGAAAACGGACCCGTCAAGACGCTCGCCACGGCGCGCCGGGTGCGGATCTTGTTCAACGGCGCGTACGTGGCGGACACGACGTCTGCGGTGTTCGTGTGGGAGCACGAGTACTACCCGTACTACTACGTACCTAAGAAATCGGTTGAAGAATACCTGGATACCCCGACGGCAGCGGCGGCGGGTAAGAGGGACACGGAGTGCCGGACGGCGAAACTGACTGTGGGCGAGAGAACGACGGATCGGGTGCTCGTGTTCGGGGACGAGTTGCTGCACCCGCGGTGCGAAGCGCTGAGGGGCATGGTGCGGATCGAGTTCGGGGCGGCGGACGCGTGGTTCGAGGAGGACGTGCGGATCTACGTGCATCCGAAGGACCCGTTCCGACGGGTCGACGTGCTGCACTCGACTCGGCCGCTGGAGATCCGCGTCGACGGACAAGTCGTTGCGCAGACGGGCTCGTCGTACCATCTGTACGAGACGGGGCTGCCGTGCAGGTACTACGTGCCGCCGACGGCGGTGGCGGCGTGGGATATGTTGAGGGAGAGCGGGACGACGACCGCGTGTCCGTATAAAGGCGTGGCGAATTACTATCATGTCGAACTGGGGGGCGGGGGAGCAGCGGGAGGGCGGAGGTTCGAGGACTTGGTGTGGTATTACAAGACGCCGACGCTGGAGTGTGCGAGTATCACGGGGTGTTTGTGCTTTTACCACGAGAAGGAAGGGGTTGAGGTTAGGCTTGATGGAGAGGTGGTGCAGAGGCCGAAGACTCATTGGTCATGAATATTTGTGCTGTGTTGTATTGTGTCGTGAGCTGGGAAACAAATGAACATCTCACGGATGATCGGTGTTGTATACCTACCTAGGCAATGGTATGCGAGGGTTTCGGGGCATAAATCAAAAGCAAAGGACTTAAAATTGACTTACTATTTAATATCAAAGCAAGCAGTATAAGATGGTAAAATATCTCATCAACTTACTCTTGGAAAATTCAAAATACGGACTTGATTAAGCTCTACGAGGGTGTATTATCTTATTTCACGTGCTGAAATAATTCGTCTAGACTATTGTCAAGTACGGTACAAACTATCTTAATGAATACGCGTCTATAAGTCAAGCTTTCCCTTTACTCGATAAGAAACCTACTATAAGTAACTAATTCGGTCTCTCGTACTACTCATATACTGTCTACTTTACCAATATAAAGTGTGGCACTTATATTATCATTACGAATCTACTTATTTCCCATCCGCCACGATTGCCTTGAGAGGATTAAATAGCTAGGACCTAGGGCAGCGCTAACATAGATTCAATCGACATCCTAGCATTGGTCTATCAGAACAAAAAGATCTATAGCATCGCACAAAGCCAGGATATTTTGAAAAGTTAGATCGGATTTGATAGTATTAGGATTAACGTAAAGTGACGTGCTAACAAGAAATTAAGAACTACTAGGAACACGAGACTGAACAAAGACGGGAAAGGGGTTTATTTCTTAGTTGTGTTCTGGCCGTAGTTATAACTACTTAGTTAGTTGAGTGTGTAGTAAGATGTAATAGGCATATGACATAGATATAGTCTTGGAATTAGCAGATGATCATCATAGCATATATAATAAATTGCGTTTAATTGGCTTCTGGGAACATATAATAGCCATCCTACAATGGTTATTGCCATGAGAAGCTCGTTATCATATACATACATACCTAGGTAGGTATGTTAGAAACATTTAGACCACGTTCTAACGGTATAACCACTCCAAAGTGGCCAGATTATTACTGTCAAAATCCATAAGTTCAATATTAAATTAGTGATGTAGTTTATTATATTTGGTATATCTGGCAATACTGCTCGAAATTTAGTAGTATGATAAAAATATCAAAGAGAATGCTAGAGTTCTTAACAATCGGGGCTTCTAACCATAGCTATCTTAGCATACGAGCATGTAAACAAGCTTCCATTGTAGATTCCGCCCCTGCTTGTCTTCGGTGATATATTATAGAGCGAAGGAGTCGAAATAGCTCAGTAAACGTCTTGGGAAGAACCGGGATCGGCCTCGTTCGTACCTATACTCTATTCCATAGACTTTTGCTCGGAACGCCTCGCCCGTCGTATTATATGACGTTGCATCTTCCGTACGGACCGTATACCGAAGGACAGAGCGCGAACCCTTGACATGTAATAATAGTAATTATATAAATGCTAAAAGGAAGAAAGTTGTGGCAACGGAACTCACGGCAAGGACATGGCAATTGATTACTCTATGTAGTTCCATGGGACGACTACTCGAACATGGGAAAGGGTTGGAAATACCCTTTCCTCGTGACCCTAGTTGGAGGTCATCGTATCTGAGTGAAGTTTGGAACTGTAACATTACTAAGGCCAGGTGGCTGGCATTGAGGTCTAGAAAGGGACTATAAATCGAACCTCAGCTACCTTATCTATACTTAGACACATCTGAACCTGGAGCGAGCGTCATCCGACAGGCGCATAACTTGGAAGCTGAATATATTTTAGTCAGGAACCATGTTCCCAATCCGTCATGCCATGTCCTAATCAGGACGGGAGAGTATATTGCTTGTCGTAATTTGGTACGTAATTGCGCCCTTATTAGTCCGCGATATGAGATCAAGATTCTCCTCTATTGGACCAATACGGGTAATATATCACATGGGTGTTTCCAAATCCGCTATCCTATAGGGCCAGGTTTCCTTTAGGCTAAAATATAAGAAACGGCAAGGAGACCAGCATGTGTTCGAGGCCTCCATTCGAAGCAACGCTAGTGACGGCACGACTCGAATAGGACCGACGTCATTGGATGAGTCGAGCTCCCAAGTCTAACATTAATGGATCGTTAGATCTTTATATCAGTCTGGGAACCGTGGGTCAGATATCATAGCGGGCGGAGATCGCGGGACAAGGAGCCGAACCGGCTGAGGTAGGTCCTTCAGGGGGGGACTAAGCAAACGGGCCGGAGAGAGGAATCCCAAAAACCCGGAATAGAAGGTGCTTCTTTTAATGAAACTTGAAAATCGCCCCGTCTTTAGTAGGTGATAGGCGATGAGTTACAAACGCTTACGCTTAGACGTGCGGTGCTGACGGGAGACATGCATAGGCGAATGCATCGAGCCGCAGGGTAATTTAGACTTGTGGTATACGGACGTAAAGAAAGCTGACATCGGATTCCCTCTGCGCCTAGCCGGGGACCAAGGTGAGGTCATACGGAGCGGAACGGCTCGCGATGCAAGTCAGTCTTGTACTACGTGAGAATTCAATAAGCACCCGGCGGGAGTATACAGTGGAAAATATACCATCCTCAAATAAGAAACAAGCTTATGGTTCTCTGAAACCTTACCTTCCGGACGTGATGGTTACATTCTGTCCCGTGTGCGCACGTGTGCACTGCTTGACGTACCCCGGACCATGTAGCGACAAGACGGCCGGGTCGAGATCAGGCGAACTTGAAGCAAAGGCTATTTAACCGAGTCGAGGATATTGTAAAGCTAACCTTACGAGCGAAATTCTCCTGTTCTCCAACGACCCTTAGAGTTGCAGTGACGAGCCGGCTACTTTGTATTAGATGCAATGCACCTAGTTGCACTCCATTGCTACCGTATAAGCAGGCAAGCACCGTCCCAAACTTAAGCCGCTCTGGGCTCAGCGGTTCGGTCAGGGCTGTATGTATGCAAGACAGCGTTGCGAGATTGGTAACCCCGGATCCCTGAGGGGCCATACGCCGATCTGGGAACGCACGGTCACGCCCATCCGGCGAAGTAGCATCGCTCATCGAAATCCGAGCAGCGTCGGACTTATTACTAACGCCATCGAAACCGGTGAACGGCTTGTTCTGCAGATTTGAGAAACGCCTCGAGTACTACACTAGCTTGCTGGCTGAGTCCTGCAAACCTCATTGGGGGGATGGGAGCGCCAAACCAATAAAGAGGACTTATTTAATAAGTCACCAGGGCGGGTTTGCTCGTTTGTTTGATAGACCAACGGGATTCTGAGTGGAGCAGAGACGTTCTCTTGGACCCAAGACCTTGCTTAGTGTTATTTAATAGGTGGAGAGAGCATGGGAATCATGTGGATGCGGCAGGGAAATGGGAGCGACGAAAAGGAAAAAGATAGGCTGGTAATGAATGGCCTGTGCTTTAGACGACAGAAGCAAAGACAAGAGAGAACGACAGACGGGAGACTCGGTTGATTATGTGTAGGATTATGGATGCGTGGCATTCCCGAACTTTCCGAGAGTTAGAATCAGCCGAACCATTGGTCGCAGTGGAAAAGGCTCCTAGCGGGTAGAAGCCAGGGGCTAAACTAGAAGCTGAATAGAAGTGAGGATCTCAGGTGTAATGCGTCCGTTCACGTATGTCAGAGTGTCGGGTGCGCTGTCATTTCAAAATAGCTACCAGGTCCGTTATGGGATGCGGTGTGGTAGTAGTGGTGGTAGTGGTAATAACGGTAGTTGAGATCTCTCCAAGCTGCATGGATAATTAATTGGCCATATGCGGCCGAATATAGAATGCTGGAGGCATGTGAAGAGACTGACATGCATGGATCTATGTATATGTAGGTGTCTGTAGGTGTCCATCTGCATCTGGCTTGGGAGACTCGCTTATTAAATTAGTTGGAGTCTAGACAGAGTGATGTAATGATAATGGAAGTATAGGGGCAGGATGACAACTCGTTTCTGTAATGGCCCGCCAGAACGTAATATATCTAAACGCATGCGTGTGCTTACATAGCACGAGTTGCCCGTGTAATCGTAGGACAACAGCTGAGCCGTCAGTTTATGTAAAGCTGTTCGGGAACTCTTACCAAGCTTGCCCATGCCCCTACTTGGAGTGCTGACGGTTATGGTTGTCTCACGTCGAGATAGAGGATCTTATCCGATTCGCCAAGCAGGCTCGATGGTTTTCCTGCGATGTGAATATGTGTCTGATTATGATCCCTCCTACATGACGGTGTTCTTGTGATAAACCTTGACTAACAGTGCCAGGGAAATGCCTGTAAAATCCTCTGGCTACGATCCGAAGTCATTTTGCTACTTTTCCTCTTTAAGGGGTTTGGGAGCCGACCAGACTCCGAATTCCCTGTCGTGGACAAGGTGTTGCTCCGACACAACGTTCCCCAGACTCTCTACCATAGTTGGGGTTTGAGATAATCCATAGTTTAGTACGTATACAAGTACAGTTTCGGGTTTGTAATTCAGTACCTATGCTGGGACTGTTCCTGGATTTTGGATGTGGGAGATGATATCCGACTAGTAGGATGAATTGGCCAATTATATTTAATGGTTATAATCTTAGTGATGCGACACCCGATAATATTCCCTGTGTTCGTAATTTTGTCTAGTCATGTAGAATCTCTAAACATGTGAGACTTCTTTTCTGGTCGAAATCTCGTCTCGAAAATACCCGGATCTTTGCCAGAGAATGAATCATAGCTAGGTGCTAAGTTGTGTTATAAAATAGCCCTTTCCCATCCGGCCGTTCCGCATTGCCGGTACGTGTTAGGACTTACTATTTAATTGGAGTTTGCTTTCTTCACATGTTCTTCGCATATGGATAATTCGAGTCATGCCTTCGAGTTTCAGCTTGTCGGTAACTTCCCTCTCCATTTTATTGAAGTGTCTTTGTTGTGCCAAGAGCTCAAGAATTCGACCGAGATCTATCCAGTTATCCCGGCTTGTCTAAACTGGATCGGCAAGCTTGCAAGTAGCACATACGTAATACCTGAGCGGCCCCAAATATATCAGTAGTAGGACGGATCTGAATAGCAACAGCTAGCCCTTGGACATCAGCTAGTTCGGAGACTGGGTTGAATCGCCAATAAAAGTTGACACATATCCAACATAACGAAAATCCGTCGGAGGGAAATAATAACCCCATCTTGTGGGACGATAAAAAAAAAAACGAAGGACCTCAATCGTTCCCTTCTAAAATTTAATTGTCGTACCCCCCGGCCTAGGCCGACACGCGACAAGTGGGCCGAAGAACCTGGTTAATAATAGGTGAGCACCGTCTCGTCGGTGTGGCAGTCCCGCATATGCAGACTATTTACTAGGAGTTCCTAGCTGGGCTAGCACCACATGCGATTCTAGTGGTTCTTCTAGAAGACCACCCCTACCGGCTAGATCATCCCCGTTCAACGTGAGCTAGGGCGATTACGGTGGTATTGTCCACGCAGCAAATCTTCCCTCCGCAACCAAAGGACCCAAGGCCCGGCAGTACCACGTCGTAGTGGGCATCCTAGCTGGCTAGCTTGGCTTAGGGTCGGGTTTCTGGAGCAGCGGGCAACGGTCGTAGTACACGATTAAAAAGCTAGACGACCCCATTGGCGACACATCCGAAGCGAAGACTGATCTCACGAACTGCTTGTTATTAACTTATTGTTGCAGTCGTTGCAGCTGTTGCAGTTTGTGTGGTTGCTTGTTTGTTTTTGTCGTTAGGAGGGTTTGTAAGAACCTTACCCATCTCGAAAATAAGTACCTCACATTTTGTACTGTCAACTTTTTTATTTTACTTTATTTATTTGTATTTTCTCCAACTGGACCTACCTCATCGATACAGCTAGAAGGGAAAAAAAAAAAAAAAGGTCAAAAGGGAAAGTGAGGGGCAGCAAGACCTTCTCTAAGTTAAGGCTCAGTACCTTATTCTTGCTGTCTCACCTCACCCAGGGTATTGTTATTATTATTAACATACCAACCAGCGGTTTCCTCTCAAATCTCTAAGCAAAGAAAAAGAGAAACAACCGTCTTCAAATCGTATAATACCTATTCAAGTACGTACCTCGTTCCTACCTTACATATCTAACTTACCTCAAGTTACTCTTACCTTTCAGCTACTTGCAACTTTTAATTCTATTGTGAACTTGATTTTTCTGGGGAATATTCCCAATTCTTCTTCCTCCACTCCCCACTTTATGAATATGAATTTCCTTTACTGACAAACAACCTTTTTTTTGTGTGCCTCTAGTTCAGCTCGTCACAACCTTCTTCTATTGGAGCTCCTGTCGAATATCATTTCCGCACATGACCTCCTCCCCAACCTGTCTCTTCATCTGGATCGCACAAGTTGGAGGTCAGCTTCGCAGCTGTTAGCGCTATTTCTTTTCCCGCCAATCCGTGAAGACTTTCCTTTGCGACCGCCCTATCCAGTGAACCAACCAGAAGGAAACACAAGGATCGATATTGCAGGACTAAGAGCCGATTGGTGACATATCTGCTGTGTTCTGTCATCCTGTGCCGCATTTGTTCGGATTTTCGCTTGTGATTAACTGTACATAGACGCATACACGATAGCGAGTACAAGGGCGAGACGAGAAACCAGGGCTCATTTCGCAGTTCGGACTTCGCTTCGATTTTCAGCAGCTGGATAAACACCGACGCAGCCGCGGACGCATACACGGGCAAAAGAGACTCGGGCCCAGAGTAAATCTGAGCGATTTGTCCAGCTTGATCCCGGATCCGCTTCCTGTCGTTTCATCGATGAGATAATACTTTTGACTACTGTACCAAAAAGTCCCTTGCTTGGCTGGCTTGGATAGGCGAGAAGAGCCAGGGCAGGACGCAGGACGCGGGACGCGCGTGGGAGGGAGATTGGTATATTTGGGGGTCACTTTCGTTTAGTACTGGCTGTTGTTACTGGAACGCTTGGCCGCTCTCACTGGCCGCTTTTACTGGCCACTGTTGGAATTGGAAATCGAATCGAACAAACCCCGCTGTGTGACGCTCCACAGACTGCTGCGACCTTTGCGACCTCTCTGCTGTGTTGGAGAAACGTCATGACGTCTATAGTAAGTACATCGTCATTCTCTACAATTTCTTCAGCATGTACCTTTTTTCCCTTATAACCTCTCTTCCCTGTTCTGCATTATGCTTCATTAGTTCAACCGCGACTTTAATTTCCATGGTCGCGTTACGCGTCTTATCTCATCTTTCACTCTTTCATCTCTCCCGTCCACCAATTTCAAACCTTTTGTGCACCCAGAAGGCTAGGCACAAGACACAATTCCAGTCCATCTACACTAGCCTGACCTGCATACCTTGGCTTCCGGGGCCGCTCTTATTTACTTATCTGAATATTTGTGTTCCACACCTTCTTTGCTTCTACCACCCATCTTTCCCGTCTTTTAATGTCCTGGTTGAATTTCTTCACCGCCTTGCCCGTCTAGATCACCCCGGAAGCCTCGTGTCCCCCCACACACAATCGTCTGGTCAGCCCCCTTAGCCCCGGGCCTTACTTGCTTAGAATGCTTATGTTAGACGGTCCCCCTATTCCCATCACGACGGCACGGAGCGAAGCGATGTTGCGCTACGCCCCAAGTCAGCCAAATCTTGAGCTTGATTGGTACGGATGTCATGATTGTCGCAGATGCCCAAGTTGCCAACTTGGATTTTCGACTCACCATATCTGCCCCCTTGCGCGACGGTGACGTTTTGGCTCTCCAAATGTAGCCCTTCAAAACTCCTAACTCCATCCTATTTATCTCCTAGTCAATACTTATTCTGCCCTCCCCTCTACCCCAGACCGACTCCTGTTAAGCCTGACCCCCACTTCTTTCTCAGCTTTATTATCGCCTGGCCGGACTCCCTTGAATGCCTAATCTTTATAATATTGTTTTCGAGATGCTGTTTTAGCACCAGTACTCCATCAAGTCACCTCTCTGAAATATTTTTCCTGACCATGACTGTTTCTCCAAAGCCAGCAATATTACCTCTGCTAACCCACATTCAGCTATGTTTGGCGCACTACTGCGACTTACATGGACCGACTCCCCTCATGGTCACTGAAGGTCTACCTGTGCCATGCAAACAATGCTGTGACGATAATCCTGAATCAACGCGACCACATACCAGCACTGCTGGTAATGGCCAACAGACCACCGTAACAGATGCTCTACGGAAGATGACGCTTGGCACTCCACGGAGCTCGTCAAGCCCTGTAACCGATCAAGAAGCTCAGGCGCATCGTGCATCACTGCTTCGAACGTCAAAATTAGGTTCTAGTACTACGACCCAGCCCGTTACGTCGGCATCTCCCAACTCGGCTTCGGCTGTTCAGACACCACCACAAAGTCCTCGAAATGCGCCAGAGAACTTTCCCGAGACGAATGGCAAGGGAGGCTTAAGGCGTGACTCAAGTTTTCGTCGAACCTATGATGACTACGTCACAAAACGAGCGAACCCATGTGACAACTGTGCCCTCACCCTTCCTAAGCGGCAAAACTCGAAAACTGGAAAAGGAGAGAAAGTGGGTACGACGACAGAATCTAAATCTGATCCACGCGGTCCTGTATTGCGAACACGTGCACCATATGCTCGCGTTTACGGAGGGAGTGGCGAGTTTAGCCCGCCAAACTCGAATCCCCATTCCTCGTATACCTCCGATGCAGAAGACGATACTTTATCTAAAGACAATGGCAAGCGCCCCAGCTCTCAGCGCCGGCCTACTACCTCAACTTCACATTCAAGTATCTCGTCCAAATCCAGCGTGACACAACACACGCATTACCTGGATTACACGTCAAGTCATGAAGCTGTAGTCCCAACTACGTACTCAATAGTTCGTGCCTCTTGCCTACGAACACTCTCCTTTGAAACTCTACCTCGACGCCCCGAGACTACGCAACAAGTTCCGTCCCTCTCGTCACCATTACCACAATTTACATCTCCGCCGATCAATCATGGTCCGGGCTACATCACCACAGCACCGAATCCCCAATCTGCTGCTAATGGCGGCCCGATATTCTTTGGTGATCCTTTGGCAGGTTATACGACAGCATACATATTTCGCATTCCTGATGTTCATGCACGTGGTCGCAAGAGAGTCTATGCGTTCCTGGCGCTTAGTACGCACCGTGAACGTCTCGCCATGAAGACTTTTAGTTTTATATCAGCCGCGTTCCGGGATCTAGCAAACTGGATCCAGGAATTGGCCGAGGCCGAAGCCGAGAGAGAGCGCGAACGCGAGGAAGCTACTAGTCCAATTGCAGCGATCAATGCTGCGTATAGCCGCGGTGGATTTGGCGGCGACGGTCCACGTGATAGTGGCATAGGACTGAACCTTGGGGGCGGGTTTAGTGTAGCGAACTTAGACCGCGAACGTGAAAGAGATAGGACCAACGATTCAAGCAGCTTCCTGACTGGCGGTGGCCGAAGCAGTATGATGCAACGCATGGGCGGATCCATGGGTCCTGGTGGATTTGCACCTAAAGCTCGCGGGCTCGCAGAGCTTGTGGGCCTCCCTGACTTCTTTATCGAGCTGCATTCTCGTTTTGTGCAGCTCTTGCTGGAACTGGGTGTTGTGCTCTCATCTTGAACTTTATCGACCCTCAATTACATGACATGTGAAGCTGGTCAACGGCGATGTTCGATTTACTGTTCTGCGTGCGGCTGAAACGAGCACAGCTTAATATACCCAAGTACGGACGTAATGAAGGAGGATATACCCGAGTTGTTGAGTTGAGGGTATGTAACCAAGCATGTTTTCCCTGGTTGCAAACTTCTCACTTCAATATATTGGTTATGGTGACTCCTGGAGGATTCCTTGCGAAACCCTTGACTTCTATGATACCCACGCTTTGAGTTGAAGCGATTGATCTTGCGCTAATTGGCGCTTACCCCCCTTTTTGCCTTCTTAAGGATGATACCCTTTTTGTATTACTACTTTTCTCCCTGTCGGGTTTTATTGTCGTGCATTTCCGAATCGGTTCTACACTTGAGGGTATGCTATTCTTGTTGCGCGTGGTATGGCATGGCGTGGTATATGTAAAACGGCGTACAAAAAGAAAAGGTCGGATAATGCATGCGAAAGGGAAAAATCATATCCCCCCCGGAGGACAGGTAGACGGATGAGTTTAGGCGAGCTCAAAGGAAATGATTGGACGATGTTGTCGAGGAGTTAGGCGAGGACGAGGGATGTAAGTAGACATCCCAAATTGTAATACCAGGTTACGAAACGATGAAATCTTGAGAGCGTTATAGGAACTTCGGCGCGTTTTTATGGGAGCGCGTTAAGGAGCGCGTTTATAGATAAAGGCAGACATACGGTTTAGATAAACAAGAGTTTTTTTTTTCTATTACAGATTCATGGACACGTGCTTATATTTCGTGATACTCCCTAATAATAACAAGTCGCACTACAAAAAGGATGGCAAGGTATTAGTTTGTTTAGTCGTATTGCTATGATAGTGTTACACTTGGCCAACCCCATCACGTCACTCGCCTCTAAAGGCGGTCTTGTCTTCTATTTCCACCATTTTCTCAGGGATAAGTAAGTCCGAAGCGTATTTTCGGGCGTCTATAAAGGGCGCGAATTTCCTGCCTGCTTTCTTCCCTTCCTCCTCGGGCTTCCGAATAATTCCCCTTAGGAACATGGGATAAAAACCAGACCGAGTTTGAATCCGTCTATTTATAGAAGTCAAACTTGTTCTCGTCGCTCGTCCCCTTGACTTGACTCGAGTATGCGTCTTCGAGGTCGGACTGGATGATGTTATAGCGGTTCTTGCGAACGGCTCGGAGACCAGCCTCTTGCATGATAGCAGCGATGACGGCACCGCTGAGGGGGTCGTTGCGGACGATGAGGCTGTCGAGATCGACTTCGGGGGCGAGGCTCATCTTGCTGGCGATGGTGCTGAAGATGAGACGACGCTCGCGGCGATCCCGCAAGCTGGGGAATTCGATCTTTCGGTCGAGACGACCGGGTCGCAGGAGGGCGGGATCCAGGGTATCGGCTCGGTTGGTGGCCATGATGACCTTGACGTTGGAGGTCTGATCGAAACCGTCCATCTGGTTGAGCAGCTCTAGTAGAATACGCTGGACTTCACGGTCGGCACCGGTCTGGGCATCGAAACGCTTGGTGGCAATAGCATCGATCTCGTCGATGAAGATGATGGCGGGGGAGTTCTCGCGGGCCATGCGGAAGACGTCACGGACCATGCGGGGTCCTTCACCCAGGTACTTCTGAACGAACTCGGAGCCAACGACTCGGATGAAGTTGGCAGTTGTGGAGTTGGCAACGGCCTTGACGAGCATAGTCTTTCCGGTACCGGGAGGGCCATAGAGAAGGACACCGCGCGGGGGGTCGATACCGATCTGTTTGTAGAGGTCGAAGTGGGTTAACGGGAGCTCAACAGCTTCACGAATCTCTTGCTTTTGCATGTCAAGACCACCAACGTCAGCATACGTCACGTCAGGCTTCTCATCAGCGCCGAGCATGGCGATGGAGGAATCAGCCTCCGGGGGGAGGATGTCAACGAGGGCATTAGAGTGTCGGTGGAGAGCGACGGAAGACGAGGGCTTGAGCTTCTCGCGGTCGAGAGTAGATAGAATCCGGACAACATAGTTAGATCCTGTGCTAGACTGA
Source organism: Daldinia eschscholtzii (assembly GCA_037126485.1). NCBI lineage: Eukaryota > Fungi > Ascomycota > Sordariomycetes > Xylariales > Hypoxylaceae > Daldinia > Daldinia eschscholtzii. Next base: position 1,728,168 of record JBANMG010000005.1, read on the forward strand.
ACTATTCCGGTACTGGTGTTTGTGTGTTAGACTTTTCTGCCGTAATTCGCATTTTGGGATATATAGTCAAGCATATTCGACTTACTTCTGGTCAATGGCCTCCATAAACTGACCAATAACTAAAGGCACACTTTGAATCCTTTTGATTTCTTCCTGCGCTCGGACAAGCTCCCGCTTCAAGCTCCTACATAGGTTTCCCGTTAGAATCCATGGGGTTCGGAAATAATAGAATGGATGGTTGCCGTTTCCCGCTCTTTTTCTTTACCTTTGCTCATCCTTGATGTACTCCTCCTGTAGCTGGATATATTCCAGGTGCCTTTGTAACTTTTTTAATACTGCATATTCATCTCCGCCCTGCGCCGGTATGCCCTCAATGCTCTCGATATTAGGGATATTTGATGGGATCGGCTTGTTATGCGGTGCTACGGCATTCGATGGGTTTTCTACTAAAACGTCACCCATGATGGCGGATTCCGACAGTGGGAAATTGTTCTAAATGAGTGGAAGAATAACTTATGAGTACCGGCCGACCAGATGGTGAGATTTTCCTTATTGGGGCGTTTCTGTTGTTGATATGGAAAATTGGTGGATGATAATGATGATGGTAGGTTAGGTAGTTGTTAAGTTTGGAAGGTTAAGGTTACGTTAGTGAAAGACAAGCTACAAGCTTCTATGATCCCGGGTGCCGACGCCAGCCTTGCAGCCTTGAGAGTTGATTACTACACTGATTATTGATATGTACCCATGTACATACGTAGATAAGGTGCCTTAGGTAAGTAAGTCTTGGGGGTCCGTGCCAAGTAGATCAACTTGACTAATCCATCTTGGGAAAGTATAGGATTAATACTTTTCCCGCTATCCGTTGAGACCCCATCGTCCGGCACCTGCATTGCCTTGAATGCGTGAACATCAGGTGATTGGTTGGTCATTTCCCAGCACCTACAAATCCAAGGCGAACATTGAATCTTCTCCATATTAGAGGTCGATTTTTGACCAGTCATCTTGCAGTGTAGCCTGCCTAGCCTGCCTAGCTTACTGAAGATCAGCTTCCGGCATCGCCCGACTAAAACTATGGCTTGGCTTAGTTAGATCTAACCCATTGAACGCTAACATTGATATGATATGGTACTGTGTAGGTACCTTTATGGTTGAAGTTGCAACAAAGAGCATTGGTATTCTTATTTGTGACAATAAGTTATTACCTAGTAGCTTTCAACATTACTAGAACCTTCTATCTACCCATTGTATGTGTGTCTTAAAAATATGTGCCTTGGTAGATAATGCGCTGTAGTTGACGAGAAAAGATCAAGGTAATTAACTACCTATTAATTAGGTAGTTAATAGGTAACTAACGTTCTTAGAAGTTGGGCTTTACAGCAACTGGGGGAACGAACTAAAGAAGGAGCCAGTTGAGCTCATCCCTCTTGTATCTTGCATGTATCTTAGCCTCCATGATGTATGTGGATACGTACATGTATGTACTTATGGATGTAGAGGCAAGTCACCTCACAGCACAGTATCGACGTTTCTTAAAACACCGTCCCTCCGTTAGACCAATCGAATCCGATCACGAACCCAGAAGACCCGCAAGGGTCCCTCGCTCCCGATGTGTCATTATACGTGACCGGCGCGGTTTCGCACTGGGTTATCGTTGTCTCCTCCTTCCAACATCCATATCCATATCCCATATCTACCTAAACCAGCCATTCTAGCCTGCTGCTTGCCCGCTTGCCCACCTGCCTGCCTTTATGTAGATTACCTACATACATATACATATGTACATCTGCAACTACATTGCAGTAAGTCGCAGTAGTCGCCAGTAACAGGTACAGCACATACCACATATGTACCATAGCACGGGCAGCACGGGCAGCACTACATGTACCCAAAGACCGCTCCCGCATTCGATGCAGCAGTGCAGGCGCTGTCCGACCTCTAACTTCTTTTACTGTACATCATACGGAGTAGACTCCCTCTAGCCTCTCACCTTCTCTCAACCACCTGACTTCGATCTTCTTTTCGTCCCTTTTTTTTTTTTTTTTTTTTTTTACCACCTCGTGAATATTACCGATCTCTCTCAACATCACTTCTTTTCTTTAACCTCGTCGTTGCTTGCTTTACGGAGTAAACGTGGACATTGATTCCTTTTCCCTTTTCTCTCTTAACTCTCTGACATAGTCACTTGTTCTTCCCCGCGGGAGTTTCGACTTTGCCTTGCTATTTATTATCATTCCCGGCTCCCGTAGCCCTCTCTCTCTCTCCGTGTTCAAATACACACCACTTGCTAATCGGGTCTCCCGAGAGTCTCCCTAAGAGTCATCGGTTAAGAAGAGAAAAGTCCTGTCTTGTGGTTTCATAATGATGGCGTCTAATACAATTGCTATCCCGGCTGTCCGGTCTTCGGTCACGGCCTACGACCAATCTCCCAAGGCTGCTACTAGCTCATCGTCTTCGTCATATTCAAGCTCTCCGCAAACTCCTAGTCCTAGTGAAGCGTCGTCAGTCCAGTCGTCACGCAAATTGAAATCAATCCACCAACGTCGACCTAGTTTATTGAGTATGTTTGCTTCCCCGTGTATCGTGTATCGACTATAGATTAGAACACCTTGATGGTGTCCTCCATCCATCCGAGATCCGCTTGCTTACACTACACAGGCTCCGCCTTCTGTAAGGACGAGTGTACCGTTATCAACATCGGAGATCCTGATGGGGCACCTCGACTGGTAAGAAAATGTTATCGCTGTTAAAGTGACGCTGAGGGGGACCGTCTTACTAATCTCCCCTCTTTATAGATCTCGTACCTCGCTTCGAGTCAAGGTTTCGCATGGAACCCCGAATTGTTCGTCCCTTCGTACGTCGAATGCGATTACATACCCCTGGAGAACCGTAGGGAGCCTGTACATGAGATTCGGCTCAGTGACGAAGAGATCAAGGCGATGCTACCATAACCGACTACCCCCTATCTAGAGCCCCGCCATGGGATTTGTCTTTAAGCGTCACTACAATCGATCTCACGGAGCGTCGTTTCTTCCCTAGATACACATAACCCTCGCGAGGATACCTTTGCCATTTTCACGAATACTTCGGCGTCTGGATTCGGGCTATATCATTGCCTGGATGGATTGTGGATATCAATCCCGGCATTTCCTATTGCGCGGCGCGGCTTGGAGGGACCCAACATCATACACACACACACACACTACATTGACCTGGACCGATAGGAATATTGTTACATGGGGATGTCCACACCCGGAGGGCCTAGGAGTTCTCATGGGTATTGTATGATTACATGAAGATTACATGAATGCCCTCAGTAGGGGGCTGGCGTTGGTATTCCCTGGTTGCTCTTGGTTTTATTGGGCTGACTCTTTTCTCTCTACTTTCCTCCGCGTTCCCAGCCAAGCAATAGGTTATTGTTGGTAGATAAGGGCGTTGCTTTCTCGACTTCGTAGGTAATAGAAAGACTGCATTTATTACGTACGGCTATGGCATAAGAAATGGTGTTTTTGTTGCTTGCCCGTTTAATTCTTTTTTTATCGTAACCTACCTTACATTTCGCATTTGGGAGAGGATATCTATAAACCAGTACTCGACTTAAAATGTTTAACTGCATGTACGTACATAACACATGGTGCGAGCAACACGGCTGCCCGGATAGAGATGCAGATGCCGAAGTGTAAAACAAAGATGGGTCTCTCTGGTGAAACATTTTTGGAGAAACACCACATGGATGGTTTACCGAGGTAGGTATTATATTGCGAGTTATCAATTGCGAAGAGAACTAGGTGAATAAACAGGACAACCTAACTATTCAATTTTTAGAAAACCTGAAACGACCATGCCGCCACGTATTTAATGGATTGCTACGATTTCTAGAGTGAGTTATTCCTAGTTCATATGAGATGCGCGCCTACATAAATATATTTTTACATACCACTAATACCGACTAAGGTACTTTGGTAGAAGAACCATGTAAATAACCCTGAAGAAACTTTGGGTACCCAAATCTTTGGGAGATCAATCTATATAAGTCTATAGGATAAACTTTATGTACGCATGCGTGTAGGGAAGTACCTGTATACCTAAGTAGGTACATAGCTATATACATCATAATACGAATGTCCATTGTAAGGAACGACTTCTTCCTTCATCCCGCACGCAATACGGCCTCTTATAAGAGTCATCCTATTCGCACGGTGCAGACACCCCACCTGTCGTCAATTGCTCCACCTTTCTACCCCACGAATTGCGTTATCGGATACCTGGATGGGAAATTTGAAGTCGTTTAGCACCGCCGATGCGGTTAGCGTTTAGAGCGCTTACAGTAAGAGACATTCGTTTTAGGGAATTCTATGTACGCTATATCACTGTACGAGCTTTAAGGCTTTGCAACATCTAGCCTCATTTTTCTTAATTTTTCTTAATTGCCTATATAAAAGTACTTATCAACTTATGAGGCTCATTTTAATCGTGGGTTCCTCATGATAGATATAAGGTAGTGTTTAAGAAGCCTGTTGATTATTGTAGTTTGATCGCATTCCTTTATACTGACTAATGCGAACTTTCACATTAACGACCCGGGTTAGGTTAGGTAGTTAGTTAATATGTTTAGATACCACCCGAAATGGTCACGTTCGACGTTCACGAATTTGATCGCCTTCAAGGAATAATTGTGATTGACTAGGTAATAAATGCAGGCGGAGATATTCACATGCATTCGTGGCGATCTCGAGGCAGGGTACCTAATATCAAGATGTTTGTCTCATAGCCACGTGTACAGGTAGATGAGCAGTGTGCTTCAAACAAGTCACATCGAATAATGGATCTTAAAAAAAAGATTATTCCACCGCTCATCAACTTGGTTCTCATCTCGACAGATCATCGCCCCGAAAGTATTAAACGAATCTTTCAAGTTCGGCATATGTCATAACTAGCACTTGTCAAACTAACTCTACAATAAGTGAGGTTTATTAGGCACTAACCGGAGCTAAGGGCGGGTTCCCATTTGCGAATATGGGGTAGACTGAGCTTTGCGATCAATGGTGCAAAGTCTATTTACAGATAAGAGCCCAATTCAATAGTTCTACTATCTATGTAATTAGATGTACCTATGTGCGGGTAAGCACTACGTCCCAATACTTACAAGTTCAAGGTATACATCCCAGCTTACTTAAGTAGACCCCTCCGATTCAGCTGCCTCATGCTGCCTCATGCATGCACATGTGCTGAGCGTCAGGCGGTACTTTAACCTTGTATATACTATATGTACACTATGTACATGTATGTACCTACGCCTAGAATAAAATAAGGTGGTTATGATGTAGGTCACGTATAGGCTAGTAGATATAGATTTATTACGTGAGATCAAGTACACGTATTGGACAATGATTTCTTTAACCTCCGATAAGCTGATAGTTATACCCCCGAATCCGCTTTTCAATATGTAAAAGAAAAATTCCAATATAACGGGACGCACAATTGTGTTCTTGCGTTTCCCAACCATTCAACACTATTGCAATTGTTCATCCAGCAACAATGGCCAAAGTGGATCTCGATCGATAAGAATTTCCCATGTCGTGCGCCAAAATACTTAGACTCAACCAGCTAGCGGTGTGAATATTTTCGAACGGCGCATTTGAAATGTTGGGCACGGAAAAAGATGCATTTCGCCAAGGGCGCAAATTACCCAAAATATCGTCCAAATAGAAATAAATCATTGGATTAGAAAACGCTTTACCGTCCCCAAGGTTCGGTGGGTATCGCAAAGAGAAAAAGAAAAAGAAAAAAAAAGAAAAAGAAAAAGATGCACTACATACGCTTGTTGCGTGGCCCAAAATTAGACACATCAAACCTCAAAAGACCACATATCTCAATTCTCCTTACCATCACCACGGATCTAGGTGACTCATTTCTCTACCCGGACGAGCCCGTCGACCTAGCTATTTCGGTGGAGAACCCGACGACGGGCCAGTCGATTCTACTACCACCACCAGACCAAATAATAGACCGCCCGCCGAGGTGGACTGCTGGCCTACGATGTCTTGACATCAAGGTCCCCATTAAGCCGCATCTGAAGAAGAGCGACGTCACGTGTACCATTAGAATTCATCCAGCAACGCAAACTCCACCGTTGGGAGTGCTGAAGGGCAGGGATGCGCTTCCGTGGAGCCTCGCTAGAGGCTCACCCGCGGCGAGCAAGGGTCTCGTCATGCCGGTTTCCGTGGACATGGCGAAGGGCATCTGCGTTCCCGTTGCCGTGCGGACGCTCCGGCTGAGTAGTTCTAAGGTTCAGCCCCAGGACCAGGACACGCTGGATGTCGACCTCGAAGAGGATGTCGGGGAGAGCATTGCACGCCACATCTGGGACGCAGGCGTTGTGACAGCCTCCTATCTGGGAGATGCATGCAGTTCTAAGGAAGGTATTTGCGAAATACTACCTATGCGAAAGGACCATTTTAATGTCTTGGAGCTCGGTAGCGGCGTGGGTATTCTCGGGATTACCCTAGCGCAAGTCATAGAAAGGGCCGTAGCCCATGGTCATACCTCCTGTAAGACTACCGTACTACTAACAGACCTCCCAGAGGCGGAAGAGCGCGCGAGGTCGAATATTGCGAGAGCTGAAGTGACGCTTTCTCGTATAAACCCGGATGGACCCACGGTGACACTTCAGTACGAGGACCTGGACTGGGACGAGGGCAGACACGGACGGTTTGGAGCTCTTGCTTCTGCGCGCCCGTGGGATCTGGTTATACTCAGTGACTGCACGTATAACGTTGACTCGTTGCCCGCGCTTGTCGGAACGCTGAGCGCGCTGCATGCCGCAAACGTAAAACATCATGAGGCAGAAGCGGATACGAGGACATCGGTTATCCTAGCGACGAAGCCTAGACATTCTTCGGAACAGGCCTTGTTTGGTTTGCTGAGCTCCGCTGATTGGCGATATAACGTTCTCAAGTCTATCCCACTACCGAAACTAGGTGAAGAGGATGAGATAGTTGACATATATCTACTAGAAAGGGGTGAAAGGAACACATAGCCTACCCCTCGTTACTATAGCATTGCCTATTGCCTATTGAATATGTTACAATGTCCTCCCATTCCCCAACCGTACTAATCAACGGATCCTCATCAAAACAAATACTTAGCATTTTACACCTTAAAATCGCTCTTATAGTTGCTAGGACTATGACGGTATGACTGATCTCGACGGTTTCGTGTGCTCGGGGATCGTCAGGACAGAGCGAATCCCAATCGACACTGAAAGATTGGAAGACACCAAATGCAGATGGCACCTTTAATGTCTTGGTCCACATGTCTAATTTAACAGTTGAATTTGTGCTTTCACTAAGGTTTCTTAGTGACTACTAGACGAGTACCAAGAATTCAGCATCGGGGATAGCCAATATACCAATAACAATGTCGACTACGTTTTGGTCATCTTTGCTGCCTAAGTCACCTAGAACAAGATCCAGGTGATATATCGCCTGGAAGGTTCTATGGGAGCCATTCTCTTTATCCAACAGTCGTATTGCAGGTCCCAATACGCCGTTTAATCTTTGTTTGTCTTGCTGAGATAGTCCAAGATCTCAATTCTCTGTCCCAGTCGAGCCGTCATCGAAACAAGTTGCTTAGCTGGGTAAGTTAGCAATGTCAAGCCTACTCCTTTTCGAGTTAACCCGCTGAGGAGACACCCTTCTGGGTGGCACGGCAATTTCAACAAGGCAAGTGCTGATTGTTGTGCCTCTCTCCGAAGCATATATACTTCCGGATTCGTTCCTAAAGCACGGGCCCATTCGGAATTCGCAGGTACGTAAGTATAGCCACGGATAGAGTCAACTGCTTCCCGGGCAGTATTACTGTTGATCGGCTCAAAGCTGTACCACGTATGGTTACGAATATTAAGAAATGCACCTCCGACGTTAGAAACCTCTTGGCCAACGCTGAACGATTGAAGTTTCACCAGTTTCGTTTCCAGGTGGCTGTCGCGAGCATACCCGTGCCCAAACGGCGGTGACCGCGTGACGACTTGTTGATTAATATCATCTATATCATCGTCGAAATCAAAACTATCCACTAAGCAAATGCAGCTGGATTCAGATAGAGGCAGGAACCCAATTGCGAGAAGAAACAGATCTTTTGGTGACAGAACATCTTTTTGCGTCTCTTGTGTTTCTATAATTGGGGCAGGGTGGAAAACTAAGACTGGAATATCTGCGGGCGATGGTCTCTGACTATCACTCAAAATCTCCAAGTGTCCCGTGATACCGTAGAGTGTACCCGCCGGTTCCCCAGGTGCTCCCATTCCGAGCTGTAGTTTGAGTCCCGGACTCCGGTTTGAAGACAGATTACGAAGAATTTTAGATGGTCAATACCTCGGGGCCGACAATGCCTATAAGAGCAATGACTCCCACTCCTGCTCCAACCCATGTCCCAATAACACTAGCAAGATCGACTACTTGGGACATTATGTAGTAATATTATAGTAAGGGTTATATTTCTATCGTTTTAAAATAAGGCTCCGAAACATCACGGCACGAGGGGGCCAAACATAGATTTTTGTTGGGTCAAACATGCTCAATTTATACGCAGGTTTTGGTTGATCTGCGTTAATTCAGTTCGTTTGGGAAGATCCAATAAAGTCTTTTACTCTGTGAACTGGCCATGCGAGCAACTCAGACGTGCAGTTTAGCTATGGCCGGACTACTCCTTCGGTATAAGTGCCCGATATAAATCGGCAGGCAGATAGGGTGACATCGAACGCTCAGCCGCAGTAAGAGTAAGAAAAAAAAAGGAAGGAATTGTATGGGAGAAATCTAGGACATGACTATCATATAGTTAATGTATGTGCCTATAGTTATATGTAGATTTTATAAATACCTAACCTAGGTAGGTAGAATAAGGTGTAACTAAAGGACTGCGTACAGTTGAACGTCTCTTTTGTCTTTCCTTCACATATTGCATCGCTATAATATATTACGTAAGGTTATTGCCGGGCGGTGAGAGAATTGAAAGTATCTGTGAGTAACAGTACATCCAAAATGCATCTGTCACAGGTAATCACAAGTATACAGTTTGTAGAAGTACCTAAAAAATCTGGCTTCCTCCCAGGCCCCATCTCAGTTATTACCTAATACCTAATATACGATCCAAAATATTCGCGATGCGTTTCTCTGCATCACAAGTTCCATCCCATCAAACCAGCCAATCACATTTTACCAAAGGCGGCGAAATAGGGAAACACTAACAATCCCATCGCTGCTGCGCGGACGGACGTTATTCACATTGGCATTGCGGCTAACTAAACTTACTACTATCTCTAATTCCAAACTCCCAAGCCTATCATCAACACCACCAGTTTCCTACTTAGCCACAAAAATCAAATCCTCTGCATATCCTTTCTCGCCACGACTGATTTGTACGGACGGATCTCTTTTTTTTTTCTTTCTTTTCGGTTAACTGGATTAATTCACCATGGAGGGCTCGGCCTCGGCGGCGCATCGAAAGATCGAACTCCAGGCCCCGGACGACCTGGCGTACCTGCTGGCCAACGTGCGGCGCGCGGCCGCGGCGCGTCTGGATGAAGCGTTCCCGCCGGTGGACGGAAACGGCGGCGCTGCGGATGGCGACGAGTTAAGGACGAGGATCGAAGAGCTCGTCAATGAGGTATGTGTTTTTTTTCTTCTTCTTCTAATTATCTAATTGCTTCCTTTCTTTTTTCTTAATTATCTTTTCGTTTCTGTTCTTTTGGCGTATGTCTTCTCTATTTATATTTATTTATTTGCCGGTTCGCCCTTGGTATCGGGTGCATTCCCATTCGCGCTTGCGTCTATGCAGATAGACTGCAGTTTTGATTGGAGAAAGGAAGAAGCAAGTCTTTGGTTTGAATGTGGTAGACCAATGATTGACTGCTATATAAATGACCTTACAACACTGTATTATCACATACGACCATAGGATCTGGAAAACTCGGGATCCCGTCCGCTCTCCCATAGATAAGCCAGATACCGCCGGATCAGTAGTTGGGTCGGTGACGACCAGCGAATCCCCGGTGTTGTATGTTTTTTTTTTTTTTTTTTTTTTAATCTTAATCTTTTTAATCTGTTTTCTGTTTTCGTTACATTGTTTCGAAATTTTATTTCCTCCGTTTTGGATACGTCTCTTAAATCTACGTTTATTTTTCATGTCCAGGTAAATACTAATCTTCCGAACAGTACATCGTCAAAACTTTCACCCTAGCAGGTCCCAACCTCTCCATCAATGGCATGCCCGTGGACACGGCGCACTACCTCTCGGGTGACCCTTCGGACCCGCAGCAGCCGGAAGAGGTCTTCGAGCCGTTCGACGCCCGCAAGCGCGCGCGCGTCGAGGAACTGACGCGCGAGGAAGAGGACCTGCTGCGGGACATCGCCGCGCTCAAGAAGTCCGTCCCGCACGCCGCGGCCGCCTCCTGGGCCGAAGCCGCGCGCCGCTCCGTCGCCGACGACGAGCAGGCCCTGGCTACGGTTAATGAGCGCGCGCTGGCTGCTGCTGGTGGAAGCGGTGAGCCGTTATTAGGAGGTGATTTGATGAAGGGATTGCCTCGACAGGATGATATCGAGAGCGGCTACGAGGATGCGGTTAAGGGGCTGGGTAGGTTGAAGCGCGAGATGCCGTCGGTGGTGGCGCGGATGGAGAGGGCGCGGGGAGCAGGGGAGTATGTTGTTACGGAGCGGTGAATATGGGTGATCGTCTCCCCCTTTTGCCTCCCCCTCCCCCTTCTCCTTTTTCACCTTTCCCCCCCTTTTTTTATCTTGATTTGTACATGGTATCTACCTAGGTACGGAACGAAAAGCGGGTGAGTTTCTGACCTACCCTCTGGTCACCGTACCAGATTTGCATTACATTACATGTATTAGGTGTGTGCTAGGGGGGAGAAGGAAAGAAGAACGGAATGAGTGTGCCGAGATATGCGGTGGCGGTTAGGGGATTGTCCTTTTTTACTTGGGGATCGTCTTCACGTGTAATTTGTCACTCTCCAATATACGTCGCACATAAGCTCTTAAGTTTTGATAACCAGGCTATGAATAAAACCGTCTAATACCGAGGACTCTTAATTTTCGAGACTATGCTGAACATGTAGCTAGCTAGTTACCTCGTTCTATCAGTAGTTCACAGGAATAACTAAACGACAGTAGTTCAAACAATGCAGATGCAAATATATCATATCAATGTCTGAAATGCCTCTAAACAGTTTCGAAGATAGCCACGCAGTTTTTTTACCCACAAGGGGGCGTCAATCCGCCCGTAAATGAAAATTTGGCGGTTTAGTAGCTATGAGATTTTCTTTTTCTTCCGGGATAAAGCAAAAAAAAAGGTCGTCCGGATCGATAATAAATTTCAGTAGCCTCTCTTCCTCATGTGCCTGAATGATCCTATCTAGTCACACCCCACCGACTCCCCGCTTCCTCTGGAACTTATATGCTCACCCTTTGTATACAAATGCAACTTTATGTTTCACTCTATGCGGCAGCCGGTGCGGGTGCAGTAGCTCCGGCTCCCTCTGTGGCGGTAGCACCAGCGGCAGCGGCACCCTCACCGTGGCCGATTTCCGTCGGCCTGTTCTCGATCGCTCCGTCGTTCTGCTCCCACCAGGCGGGCTTGGCGTACTGAGGGTCATTCCAAGGACCCGCGTTGCTGAGATGGCAACCACCCTCGCACTGGCAGGAACCGCCGAATTCCTTGGGCAGGTTCTCGGCGGGGATCTGGCTTAGGAGTTCCTTCTGGTAGTTACCACCGAGAACGTGGATCTTCTCGACGGTGACGGGGTCGAGTAGAGGACGGATCATACGCCACACACCGGTGAATAGCCAGTTGGTGTTGATTAGGTACATGCGGCCGAGACGCTCTGGGTAGTAATTTTGACTCATGCCAGAGGCCTCTTGAATGTAGCCGAAAACCTGGCGCGCGTTGCCGAAGCCAACGCCGTTGAAATCCATGATAGTGCAGGATGTCTCAAGCAGTTGGCCAGCCTTGCGCGAACAAGCGGGTAGTCGCGGGTCTGCCATCTTCTCATACTCGACAGCCAAGTTGACCAACATGTGCTCATACTCGATTCCTTCGTTCTTCATGGCGGTGAGATCAATCTTGCCGAGTTGTTCAATGTACACCGGTCGGCCGTCCTACAGAAATACGCATATTAGTAAAGATGCCCCCATTAAAGCCAATTTCGATATAGTGCAAAAAAGAGTGTTCTCTTACCTTATCCGTCTTGTGATAGTACTGGGGGTAGTACTTGGACACCTTCTGCTTGAAAGACCCATCTCTGTCCCACTGGCCTATCTCCTCGTCGAGACTGATAGTCCGACCATCGATTTTAAGGGGCTGTCCAGCGTACAGGAGCGTCTTTCGCCAATTTTCGGTGTCGACGAACCTTGTTACCACAAGTTAGCCCGTTGTTCTCAACCATGTTTCTCTGGTCTGGGAGATCCTTCGCAGCCTAGATTCGGGGTTGGGGGGTTGGCTTGCTTACATCTTCTTGGCCAGATTGACATCAAACTTTCGAGCTCGTAGGAAACGCAACTATATCCAAAGTCGAATGTTAGCAGATTGAATGCTTGTAGATTCATATACTTGATATATATGAAGGGCACCTTCTAGGCAGTATTTCGTAGGACACTTACCAATGTTAAGGTATCCAGTCGCTTAGTATAACCTTCAGTCTCGAGCAGCATGCGTAGCTGATGAACTTGAGCTTGCTGAGCCTCGGTTAAGTGGCCTGGATGGCCAGGTTTCGCTACAGGAGCGGTGGTAGGGTAATCATAGTGGTCGTACTTGGGGTCGAGCTCCATGATGTATGTGGCGGTTGCGTCGATTTCCTTGAGAAATCGAGCTGTTTAAAGTGTGAGGTTCCTCGATTGGATATTATAGGATACTTGTTTATCTAGATAATGTGAGTTTAAAGTTAGAGGTTTGAAGGTGGAAGGAATGTTGTCTGAACAAGAACGAGGACAGACAAAGTTGTTGTTAAGAATGTTTTAGGGACTAAGGGTCGTTGATAGGGAGTTTATGTATGTGGATAAGCTGGCTTGTTGGCCTATCCGTAAGTGGTAATAAAAAATAAAAAGTCGGGGCGTTATTAGGTGCAGGTGCAGGTGGGTTGTTAGGCTATAACTATAACTCGATAAACTCGATAAAGTGATAAATCAAGTAGCCAATTTTTCTAAGTCAGGTATGGATTACCAGATTACCAGATTACCATAGCAAAATTTCGAAAAATCATTGGGGGAAAAAAACAGAGTGGCGGCGCTGCTCACTACCTGAGATTTGCGGGCATGCCCAAGTGGGACATCGTCATTGGTGCGCAGCGGTGAGATCTGGGGACCCAAACTTAACCAAAACTTACCCAAACTTTAATCACGCTCCCTAGTCGCCTGCCAACTTACATAAGACTTTAAGGGATTTAGGGGATTTTTTAGGGGTCTAGGTTTCCCCCTTTTTCTACCAATCTAGGCCTATTCTCGGGTTCAATGTTCTAACCCGCTACGAAATGGTATACGTATACGCGTAGTCACCAGGTGACAGGTACCAATGTAACAAACTTCAACTTTTAAATCGACACTTTTCAATTATAGACTTACCATAGGTAATAACCTGGGTCTTTGCGATGCATCGTAAATTGCACTTCATATAACAGGCCAACAGCAACTACTAACATCTTACATAGGTATTTACCTCCCTATGTAGGTAGGTAGGTAACTAAAACTAGCCCAAAGTCAGACAAGCTTAACTACCTCCTAGGTAGGGGAAATATCTTAGATCATTATGCATCGAGTGGGAATAATGCAAATAGTGAATTGTCATCCTCCTAATTTTGTCTACCACTCATTTACCTCATTTACAGGTGAGATTTCTCGTATTGCGTCATCACAACGCAGACGCAGGTAGACAATAATAAGATTAAACCCACATGTATTTCCCATTAATCTCTCGTTTCGGATATGGTGAACAGATAGGAGGCCTCGTCCATGAAAGATGATACCAACAATCATTGTTCTACCTGGTCGGAGTCAGCTGGGAGGTTAATAGCTGACTATATCACTTCATCCGTTCGGCTGGTCACTACCATCCTCAGTTCCTTTCCCTTTTCCTTTCTGCTCTTCTTCTGCCTTTTCTTTTCGCTTCTGAACAACATCCCAGTTGTATACCCTTGCTACCGCTACCTCCATGGTCTAGACGAGGGTTAGCTATCATCCTACTAAAATATAAGGAACTAAGACGGTATGCCACGTACTGTAATTTGCTCCCTGAGGAAATCTAAGTCTTCCTCGCAGTTGGCGTAGCTCTGCTTAGCAGCCGCCAGTTTAGATGTTAGAAGGGTCTCGGCCTCGTCTATAGGATATGCCAGCATAACGTTTGCCTATGCGACAGCCCTCGTTAGCACACAGGACGTTCCCAAGCGTGTTGCGTACAACAATCATGCGCCTCGACGTACACCAAGCCATAGGTACACCTCTTCTGTCGGGGGTATAGACGCTTTCGCGTATAGAGTATCGTTAAGCTCAAAGGTCGTATCGATCGGATCTGATTCCGCCTACAAGGGAAGCATCACATCAGCCAAAAGTCCCCTGAACATGTGATTGGATTGCCCTACCGTCCTCGTCTTTAGGAACTTGACTGTTTCCAGGGTCTTTTGTATATCGGGCATCTTGTCCTTCAACCCAGCCACTCTCCTTTGCAAATTCAGTTCCATGAATTGATATTTGCTGTAACCAGGATTCAGCGTCAGTAATCGTCCAGCACAAAAATGGAAAGACCCTGGAGAGGGTTATACGATGGATAGCCGGGGGTACGAGGTCCAGGTTTCTGGGCCATGACACCCGGTAGTGCCTCGAAGGTGATTGAAGCTGTTGCGTCTGAACAAGGTATAGACATACGAGATCATTTCCTGGAAACTGCGTAGAGTAGATTGGACATCGTCTCTCGACGTAACATAGTCTTCGACTTTATCGACGAACGGCGCTTGGGGGATCCCTCTAGGGTTCGTAGGTGCAGCATCCTTTCTAAATCACAAAATCGATCTCGTCAGTAACAGCAGATGGAAGCTTAGTGGGGTTTGTATTTTTTGCATCGTACTGGGCAGCTGGTTCTTTGCCTTTGGCTGACATGTTGTGTCTATTGTGCGGCGCCTTTCAGCGCATTATGAGTAAAAACAGGCTAGGTCAAATTGCCGGAAAATACCGACGGTCTATTGTTGTGCCTGGGTCAATGATTCGGTGGTTCAGCGATTTGGCGATAGGTTAGTGGTGGGCATCTATTGGTAGCTTCCGAGTCCCAGCAGGAAAAAAGTAGGAGCATGGGCCATCGAAGGCGGGGGGAAGGCTAGAAGCTCACCGAGGTGAAGGAGGGGTAAGAGCTCGGTGTGCAATAAGACCGTCATTCACCTAAGAAATATTGCAATTACCCTGTTAGGAGTAACACGGTGTGTGGTAGGTTACAGGTACCTGAATCAATACAGCTTCTCAAGTTTCATACGTCTAGAAACTTAACGTGCCTGTTACTAATCCTTCTGTAGATACTTGGTTGTTACGAATTTCTAGTGCTACAATTCTTGGTAATTGAGAAAGAATTAACACCTCGACGTTTCCGATATAGACTTACGCTATTTATGTCAATAATCTAATGATATTGCTAATTATCTTATACAGTCGAACGAACGTTGAAAATAAGTGATACCTCATCTCAGACAATATTTTCCAGCTTGAAAGCGTAGTATTTACTGTACAAACGCTCCGTTTGCCCGCAGCAACCCGAACAAATTAGAAAGGACGCAGAAGACCTCTCAAGGTTGCAACGCAGTTCAAAGACTCTTCCCCAAAGCTCCTCTTGAAGTTTTCTAACAACTTTCACATCTTCTTCCATTACTTGAGAAAAATAAAATAAATAAAGCAATACGCAAACCCATTGAAGTGGTCATCATGGGTCAAGGGTCATCAAGTCAAGTCGTCCAGCTCGAGACTAGGGTTGAAAACCCAAGTAATGGAGAACCCCCGTGTGGTCTTGCTCTCATAGCACACGGCCGACTTGGTGGAACCTTTGACCAGCCTCCAGTCCGCCTTCTCGCCGAGTATCTAAGAGACAAGAGAGGGCTCAGAGTCGTCACATGGAACGCTCGCGGGATAGGCCGGAGTGGAGGAGGAAACGAATGGTCCGATTTTGGAATCTGGATAGGAGACGCTGGGATCAACGACTACCATGTAGTTATACACCTTTTATAAGTCCATTTTCTCCATATCTTTCGCAGCTCGATATGACAAACGTAACTGACAAGAGCCCGTTTAAAAAATGAAGCGGATGCTTTGGGAGTCCATGGATCAATATGTAAAAGACTTTCCCGACGCGAAAGGGGCCCAATTATTTTTATGTGTAATTATAAACTACCTACCTACTACCAGTCCAACTTCGCATCTCCAAGTTCAATGAAGCTTACATTGAATCCAGGGCTACTCCGCGGGCGCCATCTTCGCCGGGTGCACTCGCCCCCCGCGAGCATTCCCTCAATTCGCCTCCCCTTACTACATCCTCGTATCCTATCCGATAGAACTTAACCCCCTCATCGCTTTTCACAAGTCGGGCTCCTACTTCCGCTCGGTGGAAGCGCTCGTTCAAGGCCACGGGTGGGAAAACCTACCCGCCGAGTTCCAGGGCCATGAACCGGATGTGTCGGGAGTACTTACTGTCACAGGCCAATTTGAGGGCATTTTCTATGGCCTGTGGACGCAGATACTAGGGAGCAAGAATGCTCGACATGTCCTAAGACAAGTCCTTGTTGACGGGGCGGGTCATGCGTGGGATGACAAGGCGCCGCGTATCGTTGAAGAAGTTGACAAGTGGTTGTCTAGTATCTAATGGATGTTATGAAGCTTGTATGTGGGTTCAAGTTTATGGGTTACACGATTTTGACTTCGGGGAGTTGAAGTGAGTTGGCTAAGAGTATCTTTAAGTTATGCGTGGCTAGTCATAAATAGTTTAAATAGTAATAATGTCCTACGGGCTTGGACTAACCGGAGAAGGGTTATAAGCGTTCTGGATATGCCCTCGAGGCTAGTGTAAGCACGAACAGCAGCATAGCTGGGTATGAGCTAAGTCTTATGAATCTCATTTGGTGGCAGGTAATTTTATTTAACCCATTAAACCTTTATATCTACTTACCTCCTTCCTAAATGAAGATTTCTGTTTCCAACTTTCGCAGTTCCACGATAGACGAGGTTTGCGCATGTTAAGACCTGTCATTTCCGCTTTCTGCATTAGGTTTATACGTTGGGTTAACGCTATGCTATTAGTCTATCACATATATTTCCCGTTATTGCTATATTCTTGCTTACTACGTCGTACTTCGTTGTGCAATCCAAGCTTTTGATATCAGACGTCGAAGATATCGAGTTAGGAATTGTACTTGTACGGCTAACGGTTTACTACGAATAGAGTTATCTTCCGTTAGTTTAAGCTGAGTTTCTGAAATGCGACACTCTGCATATAAGAATCGCCAGGTTTTGCTCATATAAGATAGGAATTAGAGATATGCATCCCCCCCCCTTTTCAGTTTCGAATTCATGACAGTTTAGGTTGTTATAATAAAGAGAGTGTATTATGCTACGGATACGTTCAGAAGTCTACGGCTTCATTTGGAAGAAGTAGGAGACCATGCTTTTCGCTGTGTCCCCAAAAACAACTAAATCATAATTGAAGATTGTGCTGTATGGGAAACTTAGCCATAATAGCTTGGTTGCCACCCTAATATAACCAAGGTAATAATGTAAAAGCGTGAAGTACTTAGCAGGTATATTGATAATCACTTGAAGTTACCTAGGCACTTAATCCCACAAAGTCGTACAAACAAAAGCAATACTAATAATGGCGCTTAGTCAACTATATCTATTGTGTTATTAATACTAACTATACAACTTATGAACAGCTTTCGTTGAGGCGTTTGTGTTGGCCTTGGTTTGATCTCTTTGTTTCTGGGCGGTATTTCTGGGTACTACCTACTACCTATTTACGTCCAGTACAGAAGTATCTTATTTAGATGTATATACCTGGGTACTTAAGGTACATCGTAAACAGTTACGTATGCGAATGAGATCTCAACCCGAAGGATTGGTAACTCACCTCACCCTTACAGCAAGCCAATGTAACACACATTGTCTTCGGTACATAATGGAGGTACTATGTAGTCTGGTCGCATTCTAGAATGACCCATGACGACAAGGCTTGGCCGGGCATTTCACGGTGGGCGGAGTAAACACGATACCGGTCCGGTCTTGGTTATATCCCTATTTGTCAGCTCTTTGATACTTTTTCCATCCATATAGCTCGGCCTCGGCCTCGGTCTCTCCATTTTGTTCTGTTTTGTAGTATTTAATATCATAGATGAAATATTAAATATTAAATCATACCTCTCTACGATACAATTACCAATCCATATTTTATTATAATAGTCTTAGCGCATTACTAGAGTTACCTGACAGCTTGATTCGAATTATATATCGTATCCTCGTGTAAAGCTACCTTAGTACAATATGACCAATTTCAGCATCAAGATAGTATCGGACACTGTCTGTCCATGGGTAAGTCGTATCTGAACAACCCAATGACAGGATACTAAAGTGATATGGTGTCTAGTGCTACGTTGGCAAGAAGCGTCTGGATCGAGCCATCGACCTCTATCGGAAAACGTATCCCGACGGCAAGAATGACACTTTCACAGTCTCGTGGTTCCCGTTTTATTTGGACCCCACATCGCCTAAGAAGGGTGTTCCGCTCGTCGAGCGCATGATCCAGCGCTTCGGCCCGGACAAGTTGGAAGCCATGCAAAGGCGTCTCGAGCTGATAGGACGCGAAGAAGGTATCAACTTCAGCTTTAAGGGCAAAGTTGGAAACACGCGGGATTCGCATCGTCTGATCCAATTTGGCAAGACGAAGGGCAATGATGTCGAGAACCGTGTCGTGCTGGAGCTATTTAAGACGTATTTCGAGGGCGAGGGCGACATTACCTCGCACGATACGCTAATCGATGCAGCCCAGAAGGCCGGCTTGGACAAGACCGAGGTAAAAGACTGGCTTGAGAGCGATAAGGGTGGCAAGGAGGTTGACCAGGAGGTCCAAGAGGCATACGCTAGGGACATACACGGCGTACCGCACTTCACCGTCCAGGATAAGTACAAAATTGGTGGCGCAGAAGATCCTCAGGCTTTCCTGGAGGCGTTCGCCAGAGTAAAGAAGGAAAATTGAGACGGTACCGGACCAGTCTGTCGTGATTATCGTAGGAGGTGGTAAATGGCGTTTTAACTGCGTTGGTTAGGTAGGAAAGGGGGTATCATAGTCTACATAGTGAATGTATTACATGTTTAACAATCCGCCAAGGTCTTCCTCTATCGTCTTCAATCTTCCTTGTAGCTCTCTTTTTCTTCTTTCTAGTTCCCGAATTTGTTCTTCTTCTCTTATTAGGTCCTCCTCCGTCAATACCTCTTCTTTCTCCATAGCAGGGGCATCCTCGCCATCCTCCTCTTCTTCTTCGTCCATCCAGTGATCTTTATTCATTCTCCCCAGGGCCTCAGCCTGTTCGGCTACTTTCGCTTCATAGTACGCCAACGTATCGCGGCTATGCGCATACTTTGATCGTTGCGCTGCGATTCGCTCTAGCGCACCGGGTAGAGGATAGACGCCACATAGCTTTTCGGCGCCTTTAAGTAAGATCTCGACGTTGACGTCGTCTTTCCCACCACGTCGCTCACTCCGGCGGATTTGTTCGTGTAGGTCGCCACCTAGCACAGCTGCTACAGCTGTATGGCGTCGCGGAGCACCTGCATTTCGACCTGTGTTACTGCCAGATGTCGTGACTTCGCCGGATGCGACATTGAAAACTGTTTGCCGGCGCCCAGACTGTTTCGGAGGATCCAGTGTCTGGGATGCAGAAGGTGGCGGCGGCGGCGGAACAGAGAAGAGTGCTCGTTCATGCGCTTCGGTGTCGCGAATTAAAGAAGTGATGTCATCGTTCGCAAGAAGGGCATTGGTGAATATTTTGGGTGGTGGGAAGCTATTCGAAAGGTCAATTAGCTCTGGCCGTACAGTTAGGATATGGCTCGAGGGGTTAAAAAGGGCAAATAGGTACGGAAGGCTGTCAATTCCTTGACATGATATTGCAATCTGTTCGAAGTGCGCCGAGAGGAGCGACATGATGAAACGCGTTTGCACTCAGTGAGAAACCTCGGCGGGTACCGTAAAGTCAACGAAGGACAGAGTTTAATAGATGTGTTCCTTGAATAACATTAACAGTTATGAGGACTATCTGGAGAAAGTCATGAAATAGAATAAAGTTTATAAATTAAAATGAATAGGTGGGACTTCGGTAGTATTTGTAAGTCAAAGACGCGATTTGAATGTACCTTCTTATATCGCGATACCTGTGTTGACCCCTCCTCCAGTGAAGTTTAGCTTGTTCCTACTCTGGAAACTGGCCTTACCAACGCCACAGCCCCCCACCATGTGGCTTTCAGCACCCGCGTATTCTCGGTGTAAGGTTGTTTTTGAATTCCAATTCCGATTTTTTTTCCTCTATCCGCAGGCTCATGAAGCCTTCGTTGGATTTTATATCCCGGGGTAACCCTAGAGCAAGACAATAATTCTTAATTGCTTTGTCTCCAATATATTAGAGAGTTTAAACTCGACTTTTATATTTACCTACTATGTTCCCTAGGTACCTAAAATAACTAGGTAGTTGCACATCTCCCCCTAGTTTCCCATCCCACTGGGTTCAATCCACACACTCTGCCCAAGGAGGCAGGTCTATGAGCTGCAACCAGTTACAACCGCTTCCTGCTTCTCAAGCGGTAAAAGACGATGGTTGATGACTTGCGGGATGAATTCGTTCAATTCGTTCTATTCTTCCCCTATCTCATCCAAGTCACCGCAGCGTCGGATCGCCACCTGACAACAGCATCACGCATTGTGAATGGGGGATAATATGAAAGTTACGACACATTGGCACTATATTACTTGCAGGCCCTGCAGGCTCGGGGTATCCCTGACCTCATCAACAGCCAAGCAGTGAATTTTTCCCATCTCCACTACGGCTGCGTCTCTTCTCTTCTTTTCTACCCGCAGAGACAAGACTTAAGATCATTGGGCATAATTCAGTGGCATGAGAAGCATGAAGTGCTGCTACCTGACCCCTGGTCTATTTTTGATATTTCTCGTACAACCTCTCCGTAGCCCCAGAGGCACGTCCACATAGTACGTATGTAGTTCATACGCTCTGGGCGGACAAAAGCCTACATATCTACGTAGTTGGTATTTGCATACGATACCTATTAAGTTGCAGTATATACTTATATACGTCTGTTACCTAGGTAGTACAGTGTATTTATTTTAAGTACCTAAACAAGTTTAAATTGTTAACCAGTGTTAATCACCTTTGAGAACGAATTGCTTTTTTTCGGTCAGCGTCCAGGGTCTAACAGGACCGGCTGAACAATTTCAGTAACTTGACATACCCTACTTTTTAACTACCTAGGTCATATTCTCTAACTTATGACATGACATTCTGTCACAACGTCGGTTTGCTGTTATCTCGAGATTCTTCGCTTTCTCTTTACTATATGCCTCATGCCTCATGTCCTATGCCGCACGCTGAATACATGTCGCATTTTCTCTGGATACGCTATGCCTCCCAACGAAAAGTAACCAGGGACTCCTGGGAGCATTGGTGCCCAAGCCGCAATCTCTGCGAAATCCTCCCGCTATAGGCTAGTAGACGAGCAGCTAGACCCGTTTTCTTCTACTCTGCCCTGCCCGGGAGTCCGCAATCTTAGCCTAGCTCAGGTATACCCTTATGTTCACAACCTTATTATTACATGGATAGCAGACCTGTATATGCATTTTCTAGACATTATAAGACTGTTGGTAGGCCCGCCCCTAATACAAATGTCCCCCTCTCGGTCTCTGCACACATGAGATTTCTTCTCATACGTACCAGAGCTTGGACAGCAGCAATACAAGCCGTCAGACCTTGTCTCCTTATCTGGAATAAGTTCCCAACCCTTAAAAAGGGTTCTGCAGATTATTTTTCCTTTGGGTTTCCCAGCCCTCCGACCCAGGCGACTTGACTCCTGGAGATCCACAAGAGGGCTTTTACGCTACACAGATATTTCAAATATTTCAAGCAATTCTGTCGAGAGGATAGTCTTCCTCTCCTTCTCTCGGTGGGCGATCTTTGCCTTTTATCTATATATTCCTTCATCCCCAATGAGGACGAGGACTGTTTGAGACTTACGAAAGTCAACACCGCCAGTTTGGATACCTCGACTGGATACGTCGAGTCCGGATCTTAAAGTTGCAACATTAAGGTCGCATTCTACACCCGCGAGACGATTCCAATCCCAATTGCCTTTGTGGAGGAATTGTAGTAGCGGTGTCCGGCCCCCCTGATCTTCTAGAATTCCCAGGAGATTAACATGACCAGTTACCGGAGTCCAATAACTTCTCCGCGTTGGAGGTTTTTGCTCTGGGTGCTGACGCCTTAAAAGTCCCTCGTTCGCCTTTATCTCCCCCGCGAATTCTACCCCACATTGTCTGATTTTTTTTTTTTTTTAAAAAAAAAGAAAAGTCAATCGCATCGATAAGATCACGCAAGACAAGGGAAGGCGTAAATTCTCGGGCGGGAAACGCTCCCACACGCAGCCGACACCATGCGGCCACACACCCCCTCTCTGGATACGGCTCACGTAGTAGCCGCGGCCGCAGGACCTACTTCACCGCCAGAGACGCCAACTAATGGGTCTCCCAAGGCCCACCGCAAAACAGCAACGTTAAACGGCCGCAGACAGCGGCATTCAAAGGCACACAGCCATCAAGACCACCCAGCCAACATCCGGCCATTAGGTGGAACTAAATTCAGTTATACTAGAGCGCCCAGGCCCGAGGAGATATCACCTCGCTCTTCGCATTCCTCCGATGAAGAAGAATCTGATTCATCTGCAAGCCCCCCGCAGTCGCCACTGTCGGATGTACCAAAACTGCGCCACCAACACGTGGAGCAGCAGCAGGCAACTCTAGTCCAAAGCGAACAAGCAACATTTTCTATTGAAGAATTAAGTGATGATGGCTCGCTTAACAGTGAGTACGATCACTTGGATGTTCTTCGACCATATGCTTTTGAGTATGCCAATTCAGATCGGAGTCGAAGCAGGTCAAGATCTCGGCCTAAGCAACCTCCCCCGGATATGGATCCGGCCGTAATGGAAGGTATCGAAAATTTGAACACATTTGAAGATTCAGATAGGGATATCGATCGTGACGACGAAGAATTCGCCCGACAGCTGCAAAAGACACGCGAGGAACGCCGTCTTAGGAGGATGAAGTCCGGAAGTCTTAGCAAGCGAACAGTAAGCGAGAGGGGCAGTGATTCCGATAGAGAAGATGTCCTTCCATATTATGAGGGAAACGAGACAGGCCCGACTCGTCGGATGCGGCGAAAAGTTGGTGATCGAAGTAGTATCCAATTCACTGGCCCGCTTCCCGAACGAATTGAGGAACTCAAGGAGCCGAATAGTGATGACGAAATCATTTTAGAGGATGCCGAGATTTTCGCAAGAGAGTTACCATATTGGACTCTGATGGACGTTGATTCCGAATAAAATCAACTTTATACGTTATTAAAAAAATACAATATCGCAGTTGCTTTTAGGAGCAAAACTAGGCCCGACCCGGTTCAACCCGACACTGAAACTTACGACTGCATGACATTTTATGAGGATGGACGCATTAATATTGACATCCTAATTAGCATGGAACTTGACCAGCGCGATAGGTCGGAATCAAAAACATGATTTGCAACTATTAGGACCGGGCAATCTGAAGTCGCAGGAACTATTATCGCAACAATATGTATTCAAATTACTTGCATAGAACACTGGCTACATGGCCTGGGAGACCATCACGGAGGGCTCGGCTTTTTATGTTGTTTTATTTCTCATCTCGCTTTTAGATACCTTAGACTTGGACTCAGCGGATGGACTGGGCACGACTGGGCGATGACGACTATGACCCCGATGATGTAGACGATATGACGATGACGATGACGATGACGATGTCGATGAAACTTTGCATAGAAGTGGCCGCTCCGAGTGAGAATCAGGCCACACTCTTCTAAGTTGTTTATAGCATATAGACTTTGGATGCATGGGGCACCGGGCGGCTTTGAGTAGATCTATCATCCACGACTTGGAATATGGACGGTGTATACAACCTATTTACTACTGAATAGTTGTGAAACCCTCCACAATTCAAGAAGATGCAGACTATATTTATATACGTTATTATGCCAATGACTGAATGGTCCTCTGTGTGATTGAGAATTCTGTAAACCTTTTTTTCAACTCGATTATCTTAGGGATTTATTCGTGAAGTCGGAATAAAACGCAGTCTAACTACATGCAATACTGCTAAGAAAACAAATTCGGCAAAGCAAAATTGAGGAATAGATGCTGAATTTAGAGGTGATATATATAATATCATATCTACACGCTCGGCTAAAGTTATAGTAGACCATGGAAAATTGCGTAGGCTTCGTAAGTTTATACCTATTCCAAGGTTGCCCGATACTAAGAGGAAACCATAATACATGTAGGTACCTTGGTATGCACCTAACGATGCAACGTATTTAGTACCTTAGGTAAGCATTGGATTGTCCACGCACGTGACTGTTATCAAAGTTGAGATTGTGCCACAAATGACGGGGCTAATTGTACCTACATAGGCGACTCCAGAGCTTGAGCCACAACCTTATTGCTCATAGTACATCTTTGAATGTCAGCCTCGAGCTTGTTAACGCGTCTACGCAACTTTCATCAAAGCTTCTTGTCTAATCAAGCAGAGCCCCTCGGTCCTTGTTTCAACTTTTTTTTTCTTCTGTATCTAACTTTTATTTTTGTCCGTGTTAAATGCACTCCAAGTACAAAAATCCATCTTGTGACCCTCCAATTCAATTTAATAATTCTGTCTTCCAATTTTCCATAGGTGATTCTTAGCCACCCTGATCAATTGTGAAGAGACGCAACGTCTTTCCTTTAACGCCGATATTCGCACCATCAACCAGACGTGAAGAATGAATCCGGCTCAGGGGCAGCCTGCCCAAGGGCAGAATACCTTGCGGCTTCTCCGACCGGAGCAGATGCGCACGATTACGTACCTCACCGATGACGAGAAACGGAAGTACGAACAAGGCCTCCAAGGACTATACCAAAAGATGGAACAGTTCGGCCCAGAGACCCGGGAGCATCAAGAAGCCAAAGCCAAAGTCGTCGAGTTCTCTCGAATGGTTATTAATAAGGTCAAAACCCTCCAAGCGAGAAGTCAAGCTAGCTCTCAAGACCAATCAAACCAGCAAGGCCGCCCCAATCCGCAGCAGCAAAATATGCAGGGTGAGCAGTCTCAGAGCAACTTAGCTGCACCTCAACGGCCTGCGAGTAGACCAGCGGGAGTAGGGCCGAGTAATAATACCGCAGCTTCTGGTCCTGCCGCGCCCAATGCTGCTCCAGTTGGGCAACAAGCCCCCCAGGGCGTGCCTAAGGCTCTAATGGAGCATGTAAACAAACTTCCGTGGCATGCTCTGCGGATACCGCCTCAGATATCGGCGGACCAGGGTCAGAAATGGTTGACCGAAATGAAGCAGCGGTATCTTCGGAATCTTATGCAGATGGAAGGTATCAAGTCTAAAATGGCTAGAATGGACTCCATGGTAAAGGAACGACAAGAGAAAGGTGCCATGACTTCTGAGGAGCTCAGGAAGTACCAGGAAACCAAAGCTCAAGAACAGAAGATATACTTGGAGGCGTCACGGTTCCTTGAAAGTGTTCGTGCACAGATGAAAGCCTCTCAAAATGCGGGAGCGGCGGGCCCGAATGCTCAACAGGGTCGATCGCAACCCATGCAAAACCAACCGACTCACCCTATACAGGTAGCAACCGCCTCAGTGAATGCAGCGATGGACGCAGCGAAAAACCAGCAATTAGCAGCCTCCCGGGCAGCAGCCCCTACCGGGCAGCCGCAACAGCAACCGCAACCGCAACCACAGCAACAACAACAACAACAACAGCCTCAACCTCAACCTCAGGCTCAACCGCAGCAAACACATCAACCTCAGCAGCAGCATCCGCAGCAGCAACATACCGGGACTCCCGTTACCCCGGCTACACCTGCTGCAGCCACGCAACTTCAACATCAGCAGCAAATTCAACAGCAACAACAACAGCAGCAGCAGCAGCAGCAACAACAACTTCAGCAGCAAGCGCAAGCACAACAGCATCCTGCGCCTGCCAATCAACCCCAGATCAAGAGCGAACCTACCAACAATATACCACATCCACCACCGGTCAACACCGCTCTTGCCGCCGCTACTGCTGCGGCACATATGCCTTCTGCGGGAACACCGACTCAAGCCTCGGCGCGTGTCCAGACTCCCCAATCTGCAGGACAAGCGGTAGGATCCCAAGTCCGACCATTAACTCACGCTGCTGCCGTCAACCGTGCCAATTCATCAACGAACGTCACCGGCCAGACGACTAATTCATCTGGTGGTATCGCGTCGACTCCAGGATCTGGTGGCTTAGTTGGCAACGCGAATCATCCCACCCACTCTCACGCGCACCCGCAATCCACTACGCCCGCGATGAATCCCAAGATGCCTATCAGCAAGAACCTTCCTCCGAAAGCGACGGAAATTCCACAAGCCGTCAGCATTGGTGGAGGTAACACTGCCGGTCGGCCCTCGTACGGTGGTGGTAGTGCAACCGGAGGTGGAACCATGAGCCAGCCCGTTATTTCTAAGATGCCTCCTGTTCAATTCGATGCCGAGGGTGAACACGTTCTGTCCAAGAAGAAGCTTGACGAACTGGTCCGCCAGGTTTGCGGGGGTGGTTCCCCTGGTGCGGACGGCAACTACCTGACCCCTGACGTTGAAGAGGTAAGTCCATCGTAATCGACAACTGCGTCTATCCGTCCGTTTCTCATCCGCATATGGCGCTAACAAGCTTATTCTAGTCCGTCCTCAGTGTCGCCGACAACTTCGTAGACAATGTCTTACACACAGCCTGCCGCCTCGCTAAGGAACGAGGAAGTAAGGTGTTGGAAATACGAGACATTCAGCTCGTCCTCGAGCGCGTTTACAACATCCGCATCCCGGGATACACGTCCGACGAATTGCGAACCGTACGCAAGGTGCAGCCTTCGGCCAACTGGATATCCAAAGTGCATGCTGTTCAGGCCGCCAAGGTCATGCCTGGCAAGGACGACAAGTAGGATATGTCTCCTGCTGGTAGATCTGGGGGACGACGCGTCCCTTCCCGTGCTATGCGTACGCAAATGAACCCCGGCGCTTCTACTCCTGCTAACGCAATCACGGGAGAGACCACGGTCGCTGGTCAGAAGCGCAAGAGACCTGATAATGATGTAAAGTAGTAAAAAAGGGGGTTTGTTCGCCCACGATACTACGATGGATTGGTTGATTTCTATGGCGACGAAATGGTGTTATTGGCTCAGGGTTTCGATGGTATGGAATTAGTCTAGGAAGGAAGGGATGGGCTATGTCATCATTCAAGCCCGGCGTTTCGATGGCTTTATAATTCGTCTGCGATGATTTCTTGTGCGAAAGGTTTCTTTTTATGCTTTTACACTCAGGCCACAACATTAGATGTCATTGCCTGTCTAGTGTAGCACGAAGTTATACAGACTGATCGTGACTAGACGCGACTTGATCAAAACCAATAAACATTGCGGTGCGTGTTACTAGTACGTGAGATGCTTACCTACCTACCTACTTAAGGTATATGAGGCATGCGTTATTCAAGATTTGATTGAGGGATGCGAATTAATGATATGCACTAGAAGGGTTTGATACCTACTATAGGTTATATACTTCTCCTTTTTATCATGGATAACTGATTTAAGTACCTACCATAGCGGCAAAAGGGGTTTAATAAGAACAGTTCTAAAAACGTAGAATCGTTCTAATTCTTCATAGCAAACTTTCAAAAAAAACGATTTTAATAGTTTAAAACAATATTAAAAATAAAACGGTTTTGTACAAAAGAATTGTTTTGTTTTCAAAGCTTTTAATTGGTCCAAAAATTAATAAAATGGGTCAAAAATTTAAAAAATTAAAAAAACGAAAAAATTAATTTTTAAATTTATAATTTTTACATTTATTACATAAATGTATGTGTAATTTATTTTATTATTTTTTATTTAATAAAATGTTTTTACGATTAAATTAATAAAATAAAATGGTTAATTTTATCGAATTAAATTTAAAATGAAATTTTAATTAATTTTAAATTTTATATATTTTATTTTAATTTTATTAAAAAAAAAATTTAAAAAAAATAAAATATAAAAAAATTTTTTTTTTAATTTTTTAAATAATATTAACTTAAAATAATTTTAAAAAATTATAATAATTTTATTAATTAAAACAATTTTTTTATTTAAAATATTTTGTTTTGAGTAAAAATACGAATTCAATGTACTAAACCCACTATTATACAATTTTGACCAATCAGGAACCTCAAAACATGTAATCGTTTTATCCAAGGGAATTGTTTTAGGATTAGAACGATTCCTATAAACCCCCCCTGCCGCTATGGTAGTTATATAAACTATCCAGCCAGTTTAGAATGACAACTTTGCTCCAATCCCGCTCTTCTTTCCTAACATCGTCCTAAGATCAGCAGCTAGCTTTTCCGGCCTTTCGAACGCGGCGAAGTGACCACCGTCTTCGTGCCTCTTTTCAAACACCACGGGTCCGACTACAGCAGATATAAAGTTAGTAAGTATAAGTAGGTAGGCAGGTAGGTTAGGCACGGGAAGAGGTAAAGATAAGAAAGAACTTCAGGAGAACTAAACTTACGTGTCCTCCCCCATGAACTCGGCACGACTGTTAGATCCCTAGGGAAATACGACAGTCCCAGGGGGACCTTGCCGATCCACCCGCTGGCGAACAGGGCATCCTTACTGTTGTGGACGGTCTCGTAGTAGAGCCTGAGGCTGGCGTCGGGGCCGGCCTCGCTGAAGGCGTAGATGGCGATCCAGGTGAGGACCTCCTCGTCGGTCCAGGGGTACGCGTCCGTCCAGTCGACGAGCTTCTCGTAGATCCAGGCGAGCAGGGCGACGGGGCTGTCGACCAGGGCGAACCCTGGGGTGTGGGGCTTGGTGCCCTGGATGTGTCTGTACCCGCTGCCGTTCTCGGCGAACCACCGGGTGCGCTCGAGGCCGGCTTTCTCGGAGGCCGAGTACAGGCCGAGACGGTGCTGGAGGTAGAGCAGGGGAGAGGAGAGGAGCGTAGGCGGGAACGCGTAGATGAAGTTTATGTGGGAGGCTTGGACGTGCGTGGGGTAGAGCTCGCCCATCCTGCGCGTGATCACATACCCCCAGTCGCCGCCTTGCGTCACGTATTTGTTGTAGCCGAGCCGGAGCATGAGTTTGTGCTGTGAGTAAGGTAGGTAGATAGTTAGTTGGAGTTGGATGGACGGTTCCATTGCCGTAAATATATCTCTCGCGTAGTACTCTCGAGCTGGCTGCCTAGGGGGGTCTATCGATTTTCCGACATAGGGGGGTAAAAGGGAGAAAAAAAAAAGAAAGGGGGATGCTACGTACGCACACTTCGGCATGCTGTCTTATGCCGAACCCGGGCTTCGAGGTCCCTTGCGAGAAGCCAAAGTTCGGTATCGACGGAGCTACGACGTGGAAGGCCGGCTCGTCTTCTCCGCCGCCGGTCGTTAGAAGGGGTAGTATCTTGCTGACCTCGAGGAAACTCCCGGGCCCTATTCATACGTCGTCGGTCAACTATAGCTCTCTGCTGAGATGGAATACCGGGTTTTGATTTTGCTCACATCCATGGCAGAACAGCAACGGAATCGCATCCTCCCTCTCGCTCTTCGCGTGCACGAAATGGATCTTCAAGTCGTCCTCGTGGCCGTCGACTCCGATCCTTGTTGTAAATTGCGGTAACGTATCGTTAAGCTTCGCTTCTGCTTCCCTCCAATCAAATGTGTCTCTCCACGCTGTCGCTAGCCTTTTTATATCGTCTACTCGCGCGCCGTAGTTGCTGTCGTTCGAGAAGGTCGTCTCGCGCGGAAACGTTGCCAGTGCTAATTTCGCCTTGAGCGTCTCGATCGCCTGATCCGGCACGGCTATCCGGAACGGCTCTATTGCGTCGGAGGGGCTCATGATCTGAACTGAACTGAACTGAACTAACCACCGTACGATTCTCTACGGAAGACTCTGGAATATAGATGAGAATTTATTTATCTACCTAGGTACCTTACCTGCCTTATATTATAGAAAAGTAGTGTGATTCTTTATTTATAAGCACCCAATGCTAACCCAATAGTTCTCCCGTGCCGTATGCCGCCGTTTCCATACTCGTACTCGTGTTACAAGCGAGGAACGGTGCCCCATATGCACGTTTCCGCGAATATCATTTGCTTAGTATTCGACGGCTTTCTGCGAGGATCTGATCGGGGGTCAAAAATGTAACGGGGTGGATGGGTGTCATTGCCAACGCGGGGAAACGGGATCGTAGCCAAACCCGAACCATGGGAAGCCCGGGATACGGACACGTCTCCGGCTACGTATAAATGGGGACCTTGCTTTTCAGTTGAAGAAAAGAGTCTCATGATATGATCTCATTTGTATGTATGTATGTATGTATGTATGTATCTACGGAATCTGGTCTAGCTTGGAGTTGTTAAGCAAACAGCCCACCGAGATGGAAACTGATTGACTTGCTCATTTTGACGACATGCTTAAGCTAATTGCCTACCTGGTACATGTTTTAAGAACGGGAGAGCTTTATAATCAGAGCGATGATCGACAACAAGGATAGATGACTTAGGTACCTATGGACGATGAGAGCGATAGAGGACAGGGCTGAATAGATTTATCGCCAAGGCCATGCAAGAGGGAGGGGTTGGAAGAGGGGCCAGTACGATGAAATGGAATCCCTCACATATTGTATAGTTCAATCAGGAATCGAGGAATGAGCCAATAGGTCGATTGTGGTATCAGCAAGTGTGATATGTAAATGAATATAAGGTATTTTTCACTCATCTAGTTTACATTCATTGGCACAAAAAAAGAGAGAACTACGAGAAGCATGCACGAGCAAAAAGGTAATCCATCGTATTGATGAATCGTTGAATGATCGAACCCAGGCTCGAACTGGGGACCTTCAGTGTGTTAGACTGACGTGATAACCAACTACACCATCCGACCGTGAGGATTCGAAGGCAAAATAGTTATTATATTCTGTTTACCAAGTGCTGGGATGTGTGTGGGCTTAGACTGGTCTAGCCCTATGGACATGGTCCACCATGGCATTACATGTATTAAGTTGCTTTGGGTTACAAGTTACAACCGAAGTTTTAGAGCTGAGGATTTACGTTGGTAACCACCAATGAGAGCTAAGAGAATCCACGTTTAGGGGTGCTCATCCTATCGAAGTTCCCATGTAGACGGTATTCCCCACATCCGACACATTTCCAGACAACCGGGCCATAATGGAACGACATTGGTTTATCGTAGGCTTGAATATAGCCCTACATGTAATGATCGGAACCGGATAACTCTGCAAGCCGCATAGCCTTTAGAAATCGGTGACTGTGGCTTTTTTCTTCCCCTAGTCCCGGAAATAGTCATACCGACTACCTTACCAACAACTACCTGTATGTAGGTAGCCGGTCCCGTTGCCAGCCAGTTGTGAGGTAGTTTGTGATGAAGGTGGCTTAGAATACGTGTAACGTGAGTATCACGAGTGAGACATTTGAATCAAGTATAAAAAGCTGCCATGTGGGATCTCGGGGTGTCCTAGCCCTCATCGCAGCTCGTAGCCATATCGACATATCTTGAGTTTTATTATAATAGTAATGTATCGTACTTATTATCTCGACTACCGAGACTATGAGCGGAATACCTTTGGGGCTGACGGACTCGTAGTTCGTCCGATCCCGGTTTCCGTTGAGGCGATAGAACCCCCACCGCCGTCTACTCCCGTTTTCTACGTCGATGTGTATCGAGAGAAGCTTGATATTCGTCGCCAGCGGGACGGGGGTAGCCACCAGATAGCCTCGGCCTACTATCACACCAAGGGCGACGAGATCGAGATAAAGGTTGGCGAGAACCGCACTCGGCTTATACACTCGCATACCCAAACCGGTGCTGAGGGCCAGCCGCATCATGCACACATGTGGAACGGCCATTCTAGGCGAATACATACCGCCACACTACCAGATGGGACAAAACTAGTATGGGAACCGGTCGGACAAGAGGATCACCGGGAAAGTGTAGAGAAAAGCAGGATCCAGGCGGATAAAGTCCAGCCTCGACTCCGGTGCGTGCAAGAAGGGAACACAAAGGTACTGGGGGAGATGATGAAGAGTAATGATGTAGTAAGGTTGATGACAGACGATGATCTCTCCAGCGAGGGAGCCACGCTTAGTCTTTACGTTCTGCTGGGCTTCGTCAGCTTGTACGAACGAGCGAGAGCTAGGGACAGAAGTCTACGGAAGCCTCATTTCTTTCGCCGAAAAAAGCTGCCTCTGAGTCTGACTGGGAAAGCCACTGCCAATGATCTGGTGAAAGGGGCCAATGGGATGGCAACGAATAAACAGGGGGTAAGACACCTAGGTTTCTCCTATTCCGCACCTGTATTTCTGGAGAGTAGATTGCTCATACTAGGTCAGACTATCGCTTCCGGCGTCGGCAATTCCCTAAATGAAATTTCAAGTCACTCGGGAGGTGGAGATGGCGCAGGTGCGGGAGACGGTGGTGACTGAAAGGATGGAGGCCAAAGTTAGATTTATAGATGAGATACCTGTTATACCTGTTAGAGCAGATAATGTCTAGTACCTTATGTATGGTCACGGTTTCCGTAGTTTGCCTTAGTTTTAGAGTTCCTAGTTAGTGGAATAATGAGTTCATTTTACCTTTCAAGTCTATCTATTTATCGTGTACTCGTAGAGGCGCTGCATATCCGAGTCATCTAAAACATTACAGAGTAATTAACCCATCGTAAATATTAATTGTTTGCCCTTCCTTCTATATGGTATAAATGAACGCCGTCCGATGCATGAAAACCAAATATCTAGGTAAGCAAGAGCTCCTATAGTTATGTATTGCCTTACTACCATGTTTCCAATATCCTTTCCGCTCCCTTCTCTCCCGCGACCATCACGCCGAACTGTGGATTGACGGTTAACGGGGAGAGGATAGACGCATCAACGACGTAGATGTTGTCTGTGCCGATCACCTTCGTATCGGTGTCCACGCACTTCCCAATTCTACACGAACTGGACCAATGCTGTACAGAGCCGACGGCATAGTCAGACCACGTGGTGATATAAGTGCGGATCTCCTCTTGAGTCGAATTCCGAGGAATGTTTAGCGGAGTGAGGCCTTCCGTAGCCGGAGAGTCGGGAGACGACGGTGGTAGAGCTTGGAAGATGGTGTGGATGAACTTGGCAATGTTCTCGCTGTCACGAGGATCACTGTAGTAGATATCAGAGCTAGGGCCCGGTACGAACTTTCCGTCGTCCGACAAGATAACACGCCCCGCCGAGTACAAGCCTGAGGTACCATAGATATTGAGAGTGATGGTCTTGTTATCTACGAATTCTCCGTAGCCGGATGAGTCAATCGTGCCCTGAACGCCGGTCTTGGTGCCGTCAGGGTTGGGCATGTACGCCCAGAAAGCAGAAGTCTGGGAAGCGGAAGCATAGGGACCGCTGCGTGATGATAGGTAAAGATCTCTGTCTGCAGGGATGGGGTTGTTGTAATCATGCACGTACGACTCGATCTCTGGTCCGGTGAGCTCGATGAAGGTGTTGGGGTTATCGAAGAGACCCTCCCCAACTGAGGGGTTAAGGACCCAGCTTGTGGAGTTGAGAGGTAGAAATCCAGATGCGGTCATATTGAGGAGCGTCTCAAGCGGACCAATACCAGAATGCATTAGCAGTCCCGGGGACGCGATGGCGCCGCCACTTAGAACCACCCGACCGCGGGGAGAAAGGCGAATCTCCAATAGTGATCCATTGACTTCGGCGGTAATTCCAGAGGCTACGCCGTTAATATGGTTGACGCGTTTAACGTGAACACCTGTTTGAAGGTGGAAGTTACTTCTCTTCAGAGCATTTTGCAAGTATGTCCTGGTTGGGCCACCTCTTTGACCGCCAATATAGTCGTAAGACGGCCGCCCAAAGACCATGTCCTTGTTGTCCGGAGTTTCGTTGAACACTACCTCGGACAATCCAGCGCCATCCACAAGCCACTTTTTCGCTGCCTCGTATCCAGTTTGCATGTAGAACTTGCCGTCTGTAGAGTAGCTTTCTATCGAAGCCTGCGTGTCTAGAAGTCTCTGTGTGGCACCCTTGACGTCGGCGCTCTTCCACCCCTCTGGATGATAATCGTCCCAATCAGACGCTGGAGGCTGGAAGTACAAGCCGGCATTGATAGCGCTATTACCACCGATAGTACATGCTTGGAAAGAGTTCACAACGCCTGGAGGACATAGAAGGTCCGAGTTCCCGTTGAAGATGCTCTTATCTATTCGATCTATTAGCTTGGCAATTAGATGATACAAGAGAAAGTAAATACTAACATAACCCAGGTACATCGACACGGCTCATTGATGTCCCATCAAGCCATTCGGGCTTCTCTGTGCCTCCCGTGACTCCGTACGAGGCGCCGCCAAGTTCTACCAGAAGAGTCTTCTTCCCAGCTTCGCTCAACCTATCAGCTACGATGATTCCCGCAGTTCCAGCGCCGACGACTATGGCATCCCATTTCTGAGAAGCCCAATTGGTTGAGTTTCGTCGGTTAGTATATGCAGGCGCGCCGTAAACGGGTTCGCTGAGAAGGCCAGCAATTGCCGCCAAAGTAAGAAATGACTTCATCTTGGTACACTTTGGGTCGCTACGCGTGCTGAGGGTGAAAGAAAACAAAGAAGATCGTCGGACAATAATGTTATGATATAACTACTACAAAATATCTCATAACAAAGAGACCTCTTACCAGCGATGCATTAATAGCCTATTTTACCTGGCCCCTTGTCATCAACTGCCGGGTCTTGGGAGGCGGATCCTTGTTTTCGCAGCATGTATCCGTCATTTTGCAGGGACGCTGACCGGGCTGAGTGTATTAGATCATGGAGCTTCAGCAGGGACCCTATCCCCTTAACTGGCAACTAACTACAACCCCCCCTGCAGACGGTACTGTACAAGAGGAGGGCCAGTTCTCAATTGCAAAACGTCACTTAAGCCAATCAAATCAAAGTACTTAGTTTCACACCTAAATTTGCCTACACCACAAGTACCAGTATTTTTTCAACATTACAAAGGCTACATCAGCAATATTTACGATTGAAGCTATTCCCAGCCACGGGCTACAGGCTACAGGCTACAAGCTACAGCCCTAAAGACAGACACATCGCATGT
Organism: Daldinia eschscholtzii; assembly: GCA_037126485.1. NCBI lineage: Eukaryota > Fungi > Ascomycota > Sordariomycetes > Xylariales > Hypoxylaceae > Daldinia > Daldinia eschscholtzii. The sequence goes on from JBANMG010000005.1 coordinate 1,763,684, forward strand.
GCCGTATCAACGATTGCAACGAGTTGAGGCCTACGATCTAGCGCTTGTGAGGCTTAAAATGCGGGATTAGCACGCATTAAGCCTTGAAATAGCCTCATAGCTGGCTAAAATCAAAGTCGTATCAAAACTATTAAAGCTAGATATCGATTAGCAGTTGTACGAACAGGTTGAGCAGGTAACTTACAGCAATTTGAAAGGTTTCAAAGATTTGAAAAGGTTGAAAAGTTGAAAAAGGAGGCTTATTCTAGAAAGTTGACTTTGTATTTCGTCGTACGGGTTGATCTTGAAGGGCCTGTAGCCAATCAGATCCCTTAAATATATTCAAGGTGGACCCTATTACGTTGTTCTCGAAGAAAGCCTTGTACAGTACCGTCTGCAGGGGGGTTGTAGTTAGTTGCCAGTTAAGGGGATAAAACAAGCTCGTGTTCCGACATTCTGGAAGACCGGTAAGCATCGTATTCAGCTCTTCCCGATTTTACTACGTCGAAAAGAGTCAAGCGCATTGAGCACAGCCAATAAAAAAACTCACTTTGCGGATGTACGGTGTCAAAGAGCCAGGGACAATTTTTAGAACGGACAAGCATTTCAGGTAGCCGCAGTCCGTCGGCTTGGTGCGTTCGAATCAGAGGCCTTTCCGCTTGTTGACAATCCTGACGATGATCAGCAAAGCAATTTACCCTTCAGCTCCTGAAACCCCTTGGCTCTTTCTAATGCATAGTATATTATATTTGTGAATAGCCTACTGATCTCATGCAGACTGGGCTGCTTTCTTACCTAACTCTCTATTATCCCGCAATGTGTGAGAAGAGAATTGATCGCCCTTCGCTATTAGGCACTAGACGCCATCTCTTGATAGGGCGAAACTAAACTGATCTCTCGGATAAGTACCTAACTTAAATTGCGTAAGATACGGTTTGCGTACTACCCGTCTTACTCAGGTGGCGGGAATAATGCATGTCCGGTTATTTGTTAGATTCGGTCCTATCACGCGTTTGAAGGACCCGTGGCTTATAGGAGCTCTTGATATTTCACACTGTAATCTCTTAAGGAACAAACGATGTACTATTTGAGGCTCGGCGAGTAGAATTCATCTCAACGGCTATGTTAGGTAAACTGCATATTTATTAGATAATGGATATCCTCTGTGTAGAACTTTCACGATCAGAATAATTCTTAATCTTAATTCCAAGATCCTGACGGCGTGCTGTTTCTACCTGTTCTCCTTGCTGTCATATGTTAAATTCAGTACCCAGCGTGCATGTTTGTTAATTCTAGCATAAGTTGCCCTACGTTGTACCAGATCCCCTAAGTTCCCAAGGACCATTAACGTGCATCTGCATCATTTGATGATAATCCCCAGTTCCTTTGCGATAATATCCGCTGCCCTTTCCCCGATCACCATTGCGGTATTAGCAGTATTTGCACCGACATTCTCTGGTGCGATACTTATATCCGTAACTTTAAGTCCTTCTACACCGTACACGTTCAAGTTCTTATCTACAACACCCATCTTGTCCTGCGGCGCCATCTTAGCCGTGCCCAGCGAGTGCCAGGAAGTCTCGACGTGCTCGCGGATGTACTGCTCAATAGCCGCATCATCCTCCGTCGAGTACTCCAAGTCGACGACTGGACTGCCGTCAACAGATTGGTTCCATTCTTCATCGAGCGCTGCCTTGGAACCCTTAGGGAAACGGGGGTGGCAGGGCTGGTGCTCGCCGCGATACATCTTAGTCCGCCGCATGATTTCACGACCCTTCTTATATCCCCAAATCAACTTCTTGAGGTCTATGTCGTTCTTGTCGTTGAAAAAACCTGTGTCGAAGTCGAGCGCATCGCTGACTTCGGGCCCTGTAATGTGCATGTGGCCCCGCGAATACGAGTAGGCTGTGAAGGGCAGGATGCTCAAGAACTGGCCAGTGGGTAATACCGAAGCGTTATCCCCATATAATCTATAAGTGCCATGTCAGCATTGCGAATCTCACTCCCGAGAACTATAAAGCTTATAGATAGCATTATGAAATCCTGATTTAGGATATTTGCTTACCCGCTAACGATAACCATCACCATAAGCGGTTTGTTAGGCCGATTTTTGAAGTCTCTGTCCCACGCAGCCTGGAATTCAGGTCCTAAAGCAGCAACTTCAGTATCCGTCGGCCTGATCTTGGACGCCAAATCCACGAAATTCCACCCGAGATGAGGATGTTCCTGGGCGATGGCATCTTTGAGAGACAGCCGTCCACTCAACAGGGCATCGGCAGTTTCGTCCTCTTTTAGAGACGTCTTAAAGACGTAAGGGACTTTCAGGTGATCCTGGTAGCCAGACCCGACCCCAGGAAGCTCCTGGATAAGGGGGACGCCAGCCCTATCCAGTACATCTTTACCGCCGATTCCGGAACGTTCTAACACGGGAGGCGTCCCGCAGGCGCCACACGACACAATAACCAGCTTTCGGGCCCGGACTGTCTGGTTGGCCTGTGATGCCGAGCCGTTCGCCTGTGGCTGGAATCGCGTATTGGGCGTAAACTCGACTCCACAAGCTCGTTTTCTTTCGTCAAACAGAACACGCACTACGTTATGCTCTACTAGAACGTGCAGATTAGGGTGCTTGCCATCGCGTAGTCGAGGGTGTATATATCCGCGAGCAACATCCGAACGCTTTCCCTCGGGAGTGGCATACTTGAGCCAGCGCTGAAAGCCATTATTGGTGTCCAGGGACTGCAGGTCTTTTATCTCTGGGTACCCGACTTGCTCCGCGGCTTGTAGCCAGTCGTCCTCTATAGTCCGACCGCGGAATGGCCCGTCGGACACTTGGATTGGACCACTAAAGCCGTGATGTTCCGGGTTTCCCGGCCCGTGGTAAGTCTCGATCTTACGTAGCGAAGGCGAGGTGTTAGCAATACTTCTAGACACATGGGATAAGTACAAGTGACTACCTTCTTTAGGTATGGCCATAGTTCATCCGTAGTCCAACCGGGGGTATTCCATGAATCAAAGTCATCGCGTTGGGCTCGCGTGTACCTAATTCACAGGAGCTCGCTGTAAGTCATGATTGATATTTTATGTTACATCCATGTGCCCACTTACATCAAGAAATTCATAGAGGAACCTCCGCCCAGGGTGCCCCCTGAGGGGACTACATATTCCCGATTGGCAATATGCTTTGACTTGGCAGACTTGTAGAAAATTGCCGTCTCGGAATCTGGTTGGAAGTTCAAGGGATAGAGTGCCGGTGTTGTTACCTTAGGGTTGTCATAGTTTTCCTGGCCGCCCTCGATGACTAGGATCGAGAGTTCTGGATCAGCTTCGGTTAACCGTCCGGCTACGATGCACCCAGCCGTCCCGCCTTGATACGATAAGCTGTTAGCCGGTTTGAATAAATCTAAACACTCTATTCCATTCCTTACCTCCAGCAATGATTATGTCCACCTCCTTGATATCCGTTGGTAGCTTCCTGTATAGACCCATGTTGACAGCGAGGTAGTACAGCTTAATATGTCATATATTGCTCACGATAATAATACGACAGCACGACGTAGGGTTTCATCTTGGGGATATCCGAGATATAATACTTCATCAAAGGGGACCCCAGATTACCCCAAAGGCGACATTCCCCGCTTTGATGCTGAGTAACTTGACCTCGAGGTCATGCGTGTGACGACTTGTATACGGGAAACGCATCGGAGTCTCGCCAAACTCGAGCAGCCTGCAGGTTCATTGTTCTGGCCGCCTTGGGGAATTCTGAGACAGACCAATAAGGGGGCTGCGTACCTATTTGAAACGACTTCCATGGTATGCAGAGGCGGTCGGGATCGCGCTGCGGAGAGGTTATACGCATATAGCAGGATCGGCGTAACGATGCACAGCTATTTCTTGTACAGCAGAGCCAAGCTTGCACTACCTAAGTTAAGCAATATTTGACCAAAACGGGATGTAGGTAGTTTCTGGCCATATTCAGTAAACCCCGAGCAAATTTCAAGTTGGATTAAAATTATTTCTATAAATTATTAACTTCACTATCGGGAGAGCAATTAATAGCCACCCGGCTTTAATAAATTAACATGGTTCCAATCTCATTTTAGATACCTACGCCTGTATTATATAAAAACGAAGGGGAATTATAGTTCCCCAAAACTCTTATATCCGTACCTATCTGGGCCTTCTTGGGGTTACATAGGTGGTCAGCACTAAGCCTATTCTAAAACGCCAGTGGCCAATTCTATATAATGTCACCTACTCTATTGCTTCAGCATCAATAAAGGGTTACGCGAGACATAGATGCTTCTAAAGATAACAAGGTTGAATTGCTACAGAGTTCAACAACTGACCGCTACCATAAACAACTCCCTGCGTAGAAGACAAGCAACTCCAATCGTCCCTAAACTACCTAGGTACTCTTACATGATTCATCGCGGACTAGTTAATAGGATTTATATCCTATCACTTCTGTTTGGTCTCGCTTATTCTTCCTTGGGAACATCACCAAACGGGACTGCCCTCTTCCAGGACGTGCCCGGAGTCCACTCTTTCTTCTCGTTGTGGTCCTCAGGGTTGACTGCATAGACCTTAACCTTGAGATTCGGGTATTCGTATTTCACTATCAAAAACATTAGCTCTTCTTCAGATCGATTTTATGGGAGGTTATGATAAATCGTACTGAAAACGGAATCGGGCCGGGGAGCTGCGCCCTTCTTCAACATGACATAGGCCGAGCCCGTAGTCTTTCTTGCGAGAGCCTCCGACATTCGGGGGGCAAGTTCATCTTGAGCCGGGCCAGGGCCGCAGTCACCAAGCCACTCGTAGTATTGGTCGTTGGGGTAGATGTTGCCCCAGAACTTTCCGCCGATTTCGTTGGCGTAGTTCATGGCGTCCCTGTTTGTGCTGTATGGGCTGGTGTAGAAAACTGTCTTGTCGAGATGGTGGCCCTTGGACTCGATCCAGTCACTTATCTGTTTAACCGTGGGGCACGCGGCCTGAGTCTGGAGGGCAAGAGAGAGCCCAGCAATGACGGTAGCGAAGAACTTCATGGTGAATGTTGATAATTGTGTGTGACTGGATAATTAAGTGGTTTAGAGGTGACTTGAGATGTTGCGGGTTGTTGATGATCTGTTACAATCACTGGATAGCTTGAAAACTTTGACTCTTATATACACTTCGAGAGCTATACTAATTCTAGGTATGTTTATATTCTATGTTTATACTTTGAACTTGGTAGATCCCAAGCCAAACTAGTTTACTCATTAAGGTGAGAGCCATTCTAGTCGATAAACTATTTTTACTCGTTTAATCCTCTCGTCGATCAATTGTGTCTATCTAAAGAAATCTTTTGCGATCTCATGGACATCACGTTTCTGTGAATAGTGTATTAGACGTACGATCGACAACTATAGCGTTGCTAGATCAGCCTCACTAAATTCCTTTGTAGATCTACGTTTTCAGCTTCTTGCTCGCCATAAGCTTAAGTTCAGGCTGAGCGTTACATGCACTAGTAACAAGCCCCCAAACGACGTCATCGCTAAATTTCCACTTGGTATGGAACCACCATTGAGGCTGCGCATACCGTCAAATCCTTCAGGCAACATTATAATCAGAACCTGGAGATGCCGTCATAATATTAATTTTGCAATTGATTGAATTTAGGTCAAACAGTAGACGAAGGCAATAATATACCACTTCTTTAAGTTGCTACAATAGGGAAACTCGACACGGTCCGAGGAATACTTGCAGCTGGAAGAAATCACTTACAGACAAAACCATACAAACTCTCCTTTCTACTTTCTGCAACAACATAGCACTATTACATCCCTATTGTGTCTACGCTTTTAGAAAATTATCCTACTATGTCTCTTAACGAAAATACCATTCGTGCAGCTGTCTATTCCGGGTCTATTGACCGCTTTACTACCCTTCTCTCTGAAGACCCCAAAATCATCAATTATCAATTCGACAGACGCGGTACGCCGCTCGCGCTAGCATGCCAGAGTCAACAACCAGTTAACTTCATTGAATTTCTACTCAAGCAAGGCGCGGATCCAAACCAAGATCCCGACATTGCACCATTTCCCCCTGGCTTCTGTAGCGGCTTTCTACAACGACACCAGCGCAGCAAAACTTCTGCTGCAACATGGCGCAAAATTAGAACACTCAGGAGCACTCGCAGCTGCTGCGGGAAGAGGAAACGAGACTATGGTGCGATATCTACTTGAGAACGGGGCGCAGCAGGATAAGGACGTTGTAGAAGGTAGAATTCCCGAGCACGCGCTACATATCGCGGCGCGCAAAGGATACGTCGGGATAGTGAAGTTATTATTGGAGCATGGTGCTGAGTTGGGGCAAAAGGATGCTAATGGCCGAACGGCCCTCGAGGTTGTGAAGGAAGTTGAAGAGAAAGATGGGACTGATTTGAGCGAGATTCGAAACCTTCTCACGAAGCATTGAATGGAACATTAGGCTAGGTAATAGTCATTAAGTTAATCTCTGTAAACACTCGATATTAGATTGATTAAGGGGTTGTTGTCAATTCTTGAAAGCTATCTCCCTAACCTTGCATGCCTGTGGTAACATTTAATTAACTAGCACAACATGCTCTAAACTTCGATTAAGCAGTGTTGCGGCTTGAGAGACCGGCGGCCAATAGTATCTACATCCTGACGATTCTTGGCTTCATTGCCGCTTTTTAGCCCTATGGTACCTTAGTTTCTAGGTGCCGATTTAGCATTCCTATTAGTCTAAAAATTGTTACATCGCAAGTAAATACCTAATGCATTGGAATATTAGTTTCAATGGATTCTCAGCTTTGACGAAACCTGTTTATCTGTTGTTCAACCTTCGCAACATACGACTTTAGCATAAAGGATTATATTTAACGTCGTTGATCTCATAAACATCAGAATAGGGCAATGCAGTTTCGTAATAGGTACCTAGGTAATTATGTAGTGTATCATTATAGTAGCCTCAGACGATCGGCAGATCGGCCGCTGAGTTTAAACTAAAAAAAGAATCAGATAATATTGGTTAGGTAAAAGCTGAAGCTAGGATAGCCCCGCGCTTATATGCGCTACTCTAGATTTTCTAGGCATTCTTCTAATAATATTCAAACAAAAGTTCACATCCAGTAATTCGTTGCGACAAGTATCACCATGACGTCGAAAGGAAGTAGCTAAAGGATCTAAGGTTGAACACAAGGCTATGTTTGCCCGAACTCGAGAGGGATATTGTAGCAAAGCCAGTCGTCCGGAATAGGAAGGTTGTCTGTGCGTGCAGTTGGATATGTTTTTATTGGATGCATCTTGTAGAAAGACAGGTCACATCATGCGCTCCACTTTTGTCAACTTCTCGAAATACGTATTGTGTTTTCATTGCGACTACAATACAATAAATGTACCCAAGTATTATCACGTGATTTTGCGGAACGAAATTTTTTGATTTTTGAAATAAAATAAATAAAATAAATAAAATAAATAAAATAAATAAAATAAATAAAATAAATAAAATAAATAAAATAAATAAAATAAATAAAATAAATAAAATAAATAAAATAAATAAATATATATATATATATATAAATTTATAATAAAATTTATTATTTATATATATATTTAAATAATAAAAAAATATTTTTAATTTTTTTAATATAATAATTTAAATATAAAAATTAATTTTATAAATATTTTAATTTAATTTTTAAATTAAAATTAAAAATAATATTATTATTTAATAAAATTAAATAAATAATAATTAATTATAATAAAAATATAAAAATTATTATATTAATTATAAATAATAAAAAATAATTAATTTTAATTATTAATTATTAATATAAAAATATATATAAATATATATAAATTTTAATAATAAAATTATAATAAAACAATCACGCGTAATTATTAAATTTATAACGATTATTTTATTAATTAAATTTTTTATTAATTATTTACGTAATATTTATCAATTATTTTATTAATTATTTTATTAATTTTTTATAATAATTTTTATTTTAAATAATATAAAATTTTATAATTTCGTTATAAATAATAAAATTATAATAAAATAATTATATATAATTATTAAATTTATAATAATTATTTTATTAATTAAATTTTTTATTAATTATTTTATTAATTTTTTATAATAATTTTTATTTTTAATAATATAAAATTTTATAATTTTATTATAAATTATATTTAATTAAAAAAATATAAAAATATATAAATTATTTTTAATAATATTATTAAAATATTTTAAATTTTTAAAATTATAATAAAATAATTACGTATAATTATTAAATTTATAATAATTATTTTATTAATTATTTTATTAATTTTTTATAATAATTTTTATTTTAAATAATATAAAATTTTATAATTTTATATATAAATTATATTTACATTTATAATATTTTTTTAAAAAATATAATTATAATTATTTTACATTAATATATAATTTAATAAAATTATAAAAATTAAAAAATATTTTTAAAAAATATATATAATTAATAAATTTAATTTTTTATTTTTTTTAAATAATATTTATTTTAAATAATTTAAAAATTTAAAATTTTATTATAAATATTATTTAAATAATTATTAATATTATTAATTAAAATTATTTTATAAATTTAATTATTTTAATTATTTTTTTTATATTTTATTATTTTATAATTTTATTTATTTTATTTTATATAATAATAATTTATAATAAAATTATAAAATTTTTATTATATAATAAAATAATAAAATTTAAAATTAATTTAAATTTAATATTTAAATGTAATTATTTTTTTTAATTTAATTATATATTAATTAAACAAAAAATAATATTTAAATATTAAATTTTATTATTTTTTAAAAATTAATAATATATTTAAATTATATATTTTTTAAAATTTTTATATTAAATATATATATATATTATAATAATATAATTTATTTTTAAAATTTTTAATATTAATTTTTTATAATAATTTTTATTTTAAATTATAAAATTTTATAATTTTATTATTAATATTTAATTATTTATTTAATTATTTATTTAATTTTTAAAATAATTATATATATAAATATATTTAAACAATTGCATACGTTATATTTAAATGCGATAATATTTGAATTCGACAACGAGTTCGGGCTTTTGTGCCACCCCAAAGGGTGGCCTCTTGTCTTAGGAGTTGAGCTGAACGATGATCGACCATTACCATGGTCATACCAAGATCACCTGAGTTAGTTGACAACAGAATTGCAACATCAGATAGTAACTCTAAGAAAAGACTACTCTTTGACTAAGTGAACATTGTGTATAAATTGATCGAGTCTTCCACCCTCGAGATTTCCCATCTGCATCACTCAACAACAACAAACACAAACAACAAGAACAATCTTCCATCTACAACACCTTTAAAACCCATTACGCTTCAAGCCTCTCAGGAGTTTAAAAACTTATTTACTTTAAAACTTTCAAAATGGTTCAACTCGCTCAAGTCGCTATCATCGTCACCACCGCCCTCGCTGGCTTCACCACTGCCAAAAGCTGTGTAAGCGGAGGCATCTACTGCGGCACCTATCTTCTCAAGAGGGGTAAGTCAAACCAACCAAATTCCCACACAACCAATGCAATAGCAAATAAGGGAAGTGAGCCATTGAATTAACAATACGTGACATAGGCGACTACATCAACAAGATCATCACCAACCTGCGAGCCAACAACATGCCCACGGACGACAACACCATTAAGCAGTCCCTGTGGAGCTGCCTCGAGCACGGCGATATCCAATTCAAGGAGATGTGCACCAGGGGCTGCGTTGGCGGCGACAAGAACGACGACTACTGCACTGGATCCCCTGATGCTGGTGGCGCGAAGAGGGATGAGGAGGCCATTTTCTGGGAGGCTTAAGCTTCACACGATTTGCATCGATTAGTAGACTGTATATTCGGGGACGGCGCTTGATCATCTTCTGTACTTCATTCTTTCATATCTGTAAACTACCTCCTGTGTAACAATACATCGCGAGTTTGCTTTACTTATCATTCTCTACGGTTGCATTCACCCAGTGACTTTATATAACAGCCCATAGACTCGCATAAAGATACTAAAAATTCTATTTTCATGGCCACCATATAAGGTACTGATGAAAATACGGGTCGGGTAAGTATTTGTTCAATGAAGTGACCATTACTCTAACCCTTTACACTAGCTATACTCAAGGTGACCCAGTAACGCAGCGGAGCGACTGATGCCTGACCTGAATAAGAAGGCTAACTTGGGTGTAGGTACCTATTTTGAATTAATATTACTTTAAGCTAGTTAAATGTTTAGCCATAACTATCCTATATCTTATATCTTGGTTCATATTATCTAAAATCCCTCGCGCCCCTTGTACTTTCAAAATCTGACTTTAGGGTTCCATCCAGCTTTATGCACTCTCACAAAAAGGAATAAAAAGAAACCAATGGTAGTCATAGATGCTGCCCATGCTTCTGCACCTACAAATTTACCGCCATTGGCTGCTTGGATAGCACCGCCGATCGGGGGACCTGTTAAAGAAGCAAACGAAGAGATGCTGAAGGCCATACCAAGTCGCGTACCGACGGTATCGAGTCTTTTAGTGATGCTGGCTAATAATCAATAAGATTAGTATCAAGCAGTTGTAGAAGACTTGAGAATATCCGAGATAGAATTGGAAATTCCCAATTGAGAGGTGTTTGAATTTTTCAGTTTCCAGGATAGGTACCAAACAAGCGAGAGAAATTGGGCTTAGAGTTACTTACTGACAGCGGTAGCTATTAAACATTGGAAGCTACCGGCGCATATACCATAGAAGACAGTGAAGACATATAAGCCAGTTACATTGTGCACTGCAAGCCAACAGAACGCCACAATGGACCATGCAAGTGTAACGGGAACCATTACGTTAATTGGTCCAACTCTATCCGCGATCAACGGCGGTATAACTCGGAATATTATCCCTGCTCCGTTAATAAGAATGACCATGATTGAAGCGGCTGAATATGAGAGGCCAAGTTCCTCTCTGCCAAATGACGCGATCTGGGTTGTTATGTTAGTCAAAGAAAATCCCCTCGGCACTATCGAAAAACTTCTGGAAACACTAACATAATAAAAGGAGAAGTAATTAGCCATCATAAGACAGAATATGCCAGCTACTACACCATTAAACGCGAAGTCGCGAAAAGCCGCAAAATCGATTATGGGTCCGGATCGCCTAGGAGGCAGGCGTGGACGCATGAATATAAGCACGGTAGAAAGGCAAGCGAGGTTAATAAAAGCGAGCACTCTTGTCGTCCAAGCGAATCCCAGTTGTGGGATCAATTGCCTGACGACTACCGGATAGACTATACCACCGGCTGAGTTTCCCGTCGTCGCCAATCCGACGGCAAGAGCTCGTCTCTTCTTGAAGTACGTCGCAACGAGGGCAAGGGAGGGCGTGAAGAAGATCCCCGCACCTATTCCCGTCAGTATACCTTGAGTCAGCATCAAAGACCAGTACTGGGTCGAAATGCTCATCAGGAAGATGCCGAGCACTTGGATCACCGCGCCGACGAAGAATGTCGGGATGAATAGCCCGGCGTCTAGTAGGCGGCCGGAGAACACACTGATCACCAGGCAAAACCATATTTGCACGGACCCGATCCAGGATATGGTGGACGGGGACTCTGGCAGTGTTGATGTGTAGTATGTCTGGAAGCTACCAAAGGAGTTGACCCATCCCCAAGTGGTGAAGATGACGAGCCACCCCACTACGTTCGGTTAGCGAAGTCATCATTGTACTCTGAAGTAGAGAATACAGTAGTGAGCTTTTTTTTTCTCTGGTGAGTTTTCTGAGATTTTGCATACTTGCGACTTGGACCCACGCCGTTAAGCCCCCATCGGGTGGAGGCGGTGGCTCGGGCCACGATCTTGTCGTGAGGTGAGAAGCGGCGTGTGTAAGCACATTACTAGCGGTTCTTCTTAAATCTACGGAAATCCTCGCTCGGCTATCTCTCGTTGTAGTTCTTTGCGCGGCCTCAAGGTCGTCTTTAGGAGGAACACGAACATCATCATTATCATTATCATGAGCTTGTGTATTCGAAGTGCTCTCTTCCTGAGCTCCAGGTGACACTGGGTGTTGCTTTTCGTCAAATTGGTCGTTATGTTCTTGGCTAGCCATTGTTGCAATTTAGAATGATAATTGATGCTACGTTAGAACAATTTTAAGAGACCTAGTTACACTAGAAATACTCTGAATGGGCCAATTGATATGTTCAGGCGGTAAAAGATAAATCACACGAAGAGCACGAGAATTAGCACATGTTACTTCAACAATTGGGTTGTAATGCTCCGTCTTCGGCTTCATTTGATAAATCGTTGGCATAGTTAAGCGTAATTAGCTTAATAATATGCCGAAAGAGCCTATAGGGACTTCTAACTACCTTGATACTAACCCACCCGCATATACCGAATGCCGCTCCGATTGACAAATCTGTGGAGCCGACGCAGGAGTCCGGGGGCGAGCGAACCAACCGGACCGGAAACCCATATAATTATTGTTCTTTTATTGGCCAAGGACAGTCAATCGGGTTGATTCCATTATACATATGAATAAGTTCGGAACTTTTTCTTCTATACAATACATCTAGACCCTTCGTACGAGCAACACCTGACTTCTTGAGTGTACTCTTGTATTATGTTAGCTAGTCAAGTTATATTTTCTAACCGTCAACTCTATAGATTCACTGGGCTCATACAAACGCTCTGGTATCTTGATTTATCTTCTTGGAGACTAATTCTCCTTTATGAAATTTCCGTCCAAAATATAAATAGTAACAGTGTATTCTGGCTAGGGTAGCTACTAAGACGTAAGTGGATAAGGGTAGATACAGGGGTAACTACATACCATAAGAGGTTTTACCGTTCTCACAAAAGAATAGAGTACCAGACGTCACTCAAGTCAATACTAACGCTCTGGTATTCGCTCTATACACAACCTTCACCATTAGTATCAACTGTCAACTCTAAATGGCTCGCTCTTCAACCAAGGTGATGAAATAGTTCATTCTATTCATGAAATTGAAAATGAGCCTGAGGCTTTACAATGTCACTTGTGGCTATCAAGTGCCTACTCAAGGCCAGAATCAGTAGCGATATAGTTGTTATAAAAATTGGTCAGTTTTGACTTTATACCGATTGACCAATAGAAATTTCTTTCTTTATCCCGAGGTCTTTTATAGCTAATGGCATGGTAGTACTTAAACCCATGAACTATTGATATTATAAAATGTCACTGTTATGGGGCAGACTATTTATGGAAAAATTCCCCGCCACCCACGAGGCCCAAGAAAGTGGTTTCCCTAAATCCATGGGTGCATGCCTATGTGCAATATTTTGTAGTCTCACAATGGTGCAAAACACAACGATAACTTATCGAACATGTACTTGTTTAATGCTTCTTAGTCCCCAACAGTTCTTAGTCTACTTGGACTCATAGTTTAGTAGCTGAAGCCTCATTCATGAAGTTATATTCTTCCCACACAGATCTTTTCATACAAAGTTCTGACGCTTCAGTATGACAAGCAATATGACAAGGGTTGAGAACATTTCTAATCCCGGTTCGAACACGCCAAAAGAGACATATCTAGGATGAAATACTACGGAGATTAAAAGCGATGCTTAAGAATAAAACAATAATCCTCATACGCAAGTTGGTTGAAAGGGCGGATGCGGCAGGGGATTGATATTTTGAAGTGAATTATTCGCTCGCTAACTACCAACCTAAATCCTTCAAGTCCGGCCGGCAAATAATTCCCAAAGAGGTAGATGAGGATTCCTGCTTAGCGACAATGCACAATTTGGAGGTCGAATTTAAAACATTCGCTTCTAGTATCGCCAATTGATATCTAAAATCCAATTCGCGGGGCTTTGACTTGCAGATATTTCTTCCGGTCACAATATCATTGCTTTTGTCATTTCTTTTTATAGCATGCGGCTGAGGTCAATATCTCTCACCAACCACTTATTGTCTCGGGGGAGCATCAAATGTGCTGCGCTTCTGCAAGCCATTAAGACGTGATCGACCCATTCTTATCTCTATACAGATCAGAGTTACAGCAGCTAAGAATTCATCCGCGACAGTCACTTATAAAACCTATGCAGGGTGATTGTTCTGGATGCGATGGGGTTAGGAAATCACCTTCCTCTTGTTGGCACGCGTAGGTTTAAATCCAAGTGCTTTTAGCTCGTCAGCTCTGCTCGAAAGTCGGGTTCGTTGGTACGAGCTTTGGGTCGGAAACGGGAGTTGAGTTTGAGCACCCTGGACAAGCGGTTTTGTAAGGTTCCATCCAACTATTTTCGGTATTCCATGTGGCTTTCCCCACGAGGCTGTAGGAATCATCCCCTTGCTCGGGTCCCCGAACATGCACCAATTTCTTATCTGTAACTAAAACTCAAAACTCCGCCCCGTTGAGACATATGCAGGGTGCCTTAGAAGTCATGGTTGAGACTCCTTTTCCGGACCGGTCCTCGAGGCTCCCCGAGACTTTGCTCGATGGAAGCCGGGGAACTTGGGATAAATATGGATGAAGTGAACCCATGAGAATGTAGGTGGACATGTTTCCCTCGTCATAGCAATCACATCTTCTTAAGGCACCAAGATCAACGAGATGTTCATGAAGCCGTTCCTTATTTTCGGCTTGGCTGCGGCCTTCAGCTCCGTATCAGCTTCTATTCCACAATCAGATATCCTAGTGAACGTGCGAGACGCTCCAGGGTCATCCTCTGCGGATACTATCCGTGCCCTTCGACGGTCTCTCGCAGAAATAAGACTCCGAGGGAGAGATACAGTCCTAAAGAACAGTACTTCTCTAAGTAAAAGTTGGAATGGTGCTACTTTACTTAGCATGTAAGAGCTCTATCTTTCAAACAATTTAATGCTATCATCACGTCATCTAATACATATGTGGTCCAGTCCTTATGAGGCCAATGCAGAGAACAGCGTCACAATAAGCGCAGGAGTAGATATAACATGCACAACATGTTATATCAAGGGAAACGCAACAGCAGAATTCAGCATCGATGGTGACTTCAATGTTACGCAAACACTGGGAAACTTCACAAGCGAAGTGGGAGACGAGATTCTCAATGTCACTGGCCAAGTTATCGATTATATCGAGGATTACTTCCCGACTGTTTTCCATAACCTTGGAGACGGTATAGACCTAGACGACTTCGACTTCCCTCCGATAAACATATCCTTCAATGTCGACGTCCCAGATATCCCAGAATGCCGTCTGCAGTTCAAATTTGACGATTTGGAGTTATATATGCTCATCGATACCGTGCTCACGGCCGGTGCGACCTACAACTTGAACCTTTACTCATCAAACACCCCCATTGGAATCTCCGCAAGCAACGACTTATTTATAGGAGTCGTTTTCTCCGTCGATTTGATCTTGAGTGTGGACACGGAGATTGACATCAGCAGTGGGATCCACATCAAGTTGGAAGACGGTGTTGGACTCGATATGGCATTGTTTGGACAGAACGTCTCAAGCATTACTTTGTAAGCTTATTAATTCTTTCACTTTTCGCACCTTTCGCTAGTCCAGCAGTGCTGACTTAGAGATTTCAAGCAACGGAGCCAATTTCGAGTTCCTTCCGGTAACAGTCGAAAGTGCAGGGGGTCTTCTCAAGGCCGTCCTTCGTATTGGAGTAAATGCAGGATTCGAGCTCTCGACTCCTTCCGTGGTAATCCCTAGCTCCTCATTTTCCACAAAGGCAAGCGCCGGTGTAGGTGTTAGCGTATGGGCAAACGTCGCCGAATTTGCGACAAATATTACGGCGGTTACTGAAGACGACGACGAAGACTGCGCCCTGAAGGTTGAGCAATCATACCAGTTCGGTCTTGGTGCTGCTGCTGGAGCTACTCTCGCCATCGGAGTAGAGACATGGGGGCCAGCTCCTAACGTAAGTTGATACCATGACTTAAGAGTTAACATATGCTAACATGAACTCTTACTATAGACAAACATACCTATTTACACAACTACAATTGCTGATGTTTGTGCTATTCAACGCACTCAAACTACTACTGCCTCTACCCCTGCGATCAGCGCCAGAGCGGACGAAGAACTAGAAACGACTACGCTTAGCAAAAAGGTTACGTATACTGGCGTTGGTTGCCTCACTACAGGTTTGGTCAACTGCCCACCGGCTTCACAAACCACCACGAAGGTGACAAGTACCTTGACGCATGTCACAGCCGTGCCTTCGGATTCGGAAGCTACGTTCCCCGAGACCACCGGAGCCAGCGTAGATACTCCTGTCCCCTTCGGCACAAACGCGAAGAGTGTCGAAGCCACAACCGGCTCACCCGTGTCTTACGTGGCGCCTCCACCGCCGACATCGTCCTCAGGGGATCCCACTGTCTCGGAAGAGCACCCTCTCGGTGAGGTTAACGGCGTCGACAAGAGAATTATCATCGGAGTATGCGTGGGGGTCGGCGTGCCCCTGATCGCAGCAATTATTGCCGGTATCTTGTAAGTTTTGCCAACTTCGTTCCCAACCCACCCCCCATAGCTTATATAACAACTATTTCAGCCATGTATTTCATTAATCTAGTTGCATGCTAACATTTATTCGCAGTTTCTGCCAGAGACGAAGAAAATACGCGGCAGTATCGAAGAGCGATGCGGCCCACTTGAGCGAACCTCAGCCTTATAAAGGGGCTAGACATCATTAAGAAAAAGTAAATAAATGGTATGAAAAGGTGGAAATGGTTGATGACTATGTATTTATGATATCCCTTTGAGTTTTTTATGGGTAGTATGGGCGTTTGGGGCTATTTCAAGGGTATTACAAAGTATTCCGTGGTAGTTTTGGGGGTATGAGAAATATTCCCTGATGTCTTATTAAATATCCTTTGTTGATATGAAACTCATTTTCCGGAGCTTGGACCAATAGATCAAGACGTGCTTAATATAGGTAGTCTGACTCGTCGAATAGCCCATGATTAATAGGCTAGAACTAAGCACTATCCTCTTTGAATATCTCTATATGCCTAGGTACCTAGTAATGGCAATTTCCACGCACACGATTTACTTGGGGTGATATTATATCAGACTACTCAGAGAAAATTAGAATAGAACAAGGCGCTTGCAATACGGTATTACTAGTGTGCAACGACCTATAAATAATGGGTTTTCATATCTAAGTTACTGAACACTACCATACTCTAAGAGAGATTCGTATCTCACAGTGTATAGCCTGATCATATGCCGACTACTACGATGCTTCTGAAGTTTGTATTCGGGGTACCATTCTGTTTACTTTTCTTACACGCGTATTGATGTATATTCTGGAAGATGTGGGAGCTTAGCATGCCGAGTACTAGGACTAATCGTGCATCCAAATATGCTAAGGTCAATATTGTCGAATAATGACGGATTTATAAGGTATCATATGGGGTCTCCCATCCTCAATTACGCCCTGAGATTGTATTAAAGAGGATATTTAGCACACCAACGAGTTCAGCAGCGTACCTACTTGTAGGTTACCTATTGTATGTACCCGTATGCAATCAGGTATGGTCATCCGATCGGTCTGGCCCATGTTAGACTTATGACTAGTTCCCTTAGGGTTCTCTTGACCATCTGGCTGCCGAAGACTAAAATTTCGACTAACCAAACCCATTTCGTGACTGGGTTATTTAACGTTAGAAAAAGGGCTCGCTATGTTTACCCTGCTTTGACCGCTTATATCCCATCCTATCTCCAAGTTTATCGCTGTTTTATATCACCGGGAACAGTCCAATTATGACACAGAAGCATCTTTTTTTTTTTAAAAAAAAGATATTGGTTCTGGCGGATTTCATTTGGATCTTAGCGTAACGGTGTGTCGAAAGTTCTTATACAAGTTTTGCTACCTATTAAAGTTTAATGGGATATATTAAACTTATGTTAACATAGTCTCTTTCTGTAAAATTTACTTCGTTATGATGATATAGAAGCATCACACTTGTCTCTTTTCCCTACCTACCTAGGTCAGTGGGTATGTACCTTGAAGCTGTGCTCGTGAACGCTAGGTAGGTAGGTATGCAATTTGTGTTATAAGTGGTAAGAATATTGCCGAATTGCAACAGCTTGGGAAACTTCTTCAATGCATAATTTAATGCCGTTGATATACATCACTCATAATATCAATATGTTGAGTTTTCATGTACGTTCTGTATTACTGTTTCTAGTCGGTTTTGCATATGGACAAAATATAAGCTTTATTTCTGATCCTGGGGTAAGTCAAATCTAAATCCTCTAGGTTTAACATCCCGGGTGAAATAAATTCTTGAAGCTGACCATATAGGTGTATGGTCCGCCGCTTGAGACAGTACATGCGTATTATAAACAATGGCCAACAGGTGAGACTAAATCGAGTATGAAAGGTTTCCTGTAGAAACCATGAGAGCTGATTACCTGACAGGCATTGCGGTATCGAGCACCGGCCGTATGTTCTCGAACTACCCTGGCGGTTAGTATCGATGTATAGTCCGGGTTTGGACATTGCTAAATGAAATTGTTATAGGGCTCGATCCGAGTAACACCTATGTTGGTTCCAACGATGTATTTACAGTTGGAGAACTCACCTCTCTTACAAATGAAGTTGCTTATCCAAGCTTGGAGATGAACCGACCTCCAGGAGGAGCAATTAATTATTCTACATCGCCGCCAAGTATGTAATCACGACATTACGTTAGATATTAGAGCTAATCAAATATAGCTTCCGTGAACTACCAACAATACCTAATTGGTGTTCAATCGGTCGTTATAGATTCATTAGACCGCTTGTGGCTCCTCGATACTGGACGCGTTTTAACTGTTGACAACGTTCTCCTAGAGGCGACGTATGGCGGTCCAAAACTTATTGGAGTGAACCTCACGACCAACGCAGTATTCAAGACAATCGTTTTCCCGGCCACTGTTGCGTACGGGAATAGCTACTTGAATGATGTGCGTTTTGACCTTCGTTCTAATATATCAGATTCTTCGGGAGAGGGGTTCGCGTATATCACAGATAGCAGCTCCGCGGGTCACAACGCACTCATCATCGTGGATCTTGGCTCAGGAGAGAGCTGGAGACACCTTGGGTTGACGAAATCCGTGAGGATCGAGTCCCAATTTCTACCGTTCATCTGGGGCCAGCCGGGCTATTACACTCAGGCAAAGAGATCTTACTCATCAATCCCGATCGGAGCTGATGGCATTGCCTTGTCTGCCGATGGCGAGACGTTGTACTGGTGTCCGCTCGCTTCCCGATACATGTACAGTGCACCGACCACGAAGCTTCGCGCACGAGGAGATGCTAGTGAATTACTAACCCAGCAGTCAGTGGTGAATAACGGTCAGAAAGGGGTGAGCGACGGCCTCGAAACTGACAGCAATGGCATGATATACGCTGGCAATATGGAAGGGAATGCCATTAACATGTACAACCCTAACAATGGAACGACCTTGACTTTTGTGCGAGACCCTAGAATCAACTGGGTTGATACGAGTAAGTGTTAAGATTAGGCCCTTTAGTTGAGGATGTTGTCTCTAACTAGATGACAGTGTCAGTTGCGACGGATGGGTATTTATATTTTACGGTTAATCAGCTTAACTTCGTCGCAGCCACGTATCCGGATATAGATATGAGAACGCCTCCATTCGCACTCTTTAAGGCCAAGCTCCCTAATGGTGGATCCAAGGTGTCATTGTTGCCGTCGAAGTGAAGAGGCGTTAAATTATAATGGCAGCATAGGGGTTTTGAAGCTTTGACGGTGGTATGAGCTTCTGTCCACCCCTATTTTCTACCCCTAATTCTTCTGATGGTGTTGATTGGGTTTGGGCGCGCGAGTTGCCCTTAACTTCCAAGCCTATGAATACCCCTCAGTCTTATTGGCTACCATTATGATCTTGGTAGCGGGGTGAAAGCGGGATTGCATCTACCTGGCAGGCATGCGACTAGGTATAGGTAACTAGGGTTAGTTATTGGAAAAGATCAGTTAACTTGTTATTGCTACCATTCTCTTTTTTTAATCCATTGCCCAATCTTCTTGCGGTATGAATTTTGATTAGGTACAGCATACATATACCTTATGTATGAAATAAGATGCATATCATAGGTTCGTAAGAAACATGTCTTTGGGAATCGTGCATATGATCGAAAGTGAATTGATAGAAATGAGGGGCCCATGGGCCCTGGGGCCTAAGGCTGGTATTAAGCGATTTACCGCTCCACAATAACCCCACCACGTCAAATATGTTTGACCATTAATCCCCCTCTAATTGTGGCTGATATGGCTGATATGGCTGATATATGGCTGGTGGATAAGACTTTTCCACATAATGTCTCGATAGAAAGCCTTATTCGGAACTCGCCTGACCGGGGCAGGTGTCCTCCAGGTCGCCGAGACAACTTTGATTGACCCGCAATTTTTTCCCGAAGGAGCGCCATATTCTGACCGATACTTTATCTCTTCTATTCTCTATCTTTCCTAGTATCAGCAGGTAATCAAACATCATTCGATCGCTGTCGCTGTTTCGTTGTTGCTTGCGCCATTGCTCAACAAGCTCGGTTCCTCGGCTGACTTGGTCGCTCGCAGTCGAATTTTTTCGAGTCTTGTTCAATCCCTTTTTGCTATTGGGTGCACACCTTCAAAAAAACATTGCCAGCTATCAAAACATCCTGCGAGTTCCATCTTCAACCCCGCCGAAGTTTCGTATAAGTGCTGTCCAAGATGTCGGGAACTATGAGAGGTACACCCAGTCGTGGTGGGAACCGAACCCCTGCCCCGTCATTTGGACCTGGCAGTCCCGCCAACTCCAACATCCCTAGACCCGTTAACGAAGGCCATGGACATACTCATCAACCTGCCCCGAGTGAAGCCGCCTCTGGTGTTAGCGCAAGCAGGCAGAAGCAAAGCAAGCGCGATGAGGTATGAGTATCGTGCCCTCATTACTATACGGTATGGAAGCTGATCCCTTGTACTAGGCCATCAGGCGAAAGCTGGAGAGCGACCTCTCCAAGAAGAAGCATCACATTACCGGCCGAGCTCGTCACTCGCGCAAAGCCCCGCCCGGAACCGTCCTTGCCCTGAAGCCGAGTCCTGCCCTCCAGATCAAGCCCGGTACTACTGTCGCCGAAGCCGCGCAATTGATGGCCGCCAAAAGGGAGGACTGTGTGTTGGTAACGGACGAGGATGATCGGATCGCCGGTATCTTTACAGCCAAGGATTTGGCTTTCAGAGTTGTCGGCACCGGACAGAAGGCTAACAGTATTACTATCGCCGAAATTATGACCAAAAACCCTCTATGCGCGCGCACTGATACCAGCGCTACCGAGGCCCTGGATCTTATGGTTCGCAAAGGTTTCAGGCATCTTCCCGTTATGGATGAGAACCAGGACATCTCGGGTATTCTCGACATTACGAAGTGCTTTTACGATGCTATGGAAAAGCTGGAACGGGCTTATGCTTCTTCAACAAAGCTCTATGCGGCTTTGGAAGGCGTACAGTCTGAACTAGGAACCAGCCAGCCTCAGCAGATTATCCAGTATGTCGAGGCTCTTCGATCCAAGATGTCCGGACCTACATTGGAAAGCGTCCTAAATGGAATGCCGCCCACGACCGTCAGCGTCAGAACTACCGTGAAGGAAGCGGCGATGATGATGAAGGAAAACCATACCACCGCCGTTCTAGTTCAGGACCAAGGTCAAATTACGGGTATCTTCACAAGCAAGGATGTGGTCTTGCGCGTTATTGCTCCTGGCTTGGATCCGTCCACGTGCAGCGTTGTTCGTGTTATGACGCCTCACCCTGACTTTGCGCCGATGGACATGAGCATCCAGGCCGCTCTGCGAAAGATGCATGGTCCGTTTCTAGCCTGCCAAATATTATAATATCTAAGTGCATATGAGCTAACATAAAACACAGATGGCCATTACCTTAACCTTCCGGTGATGAATGACCAGGGCGAAATAGTGGGTATGGTTGACGTGCTCAAGTTGACTTATGCGACGCTTGAGCAGATCAATACTATGGGAACATCAAGCGACAACGAAGGCCCCGCTTGGAACAAATTCTGGCTCTCACTCGATAATGAAACCGAGTCCATGGTCTCTGGCGATGGCAGCCATCATCATGGTACTATGGCGTCGCGATCGATTCTGTCGCCTGACGTGAACCGGGAGCGCTCGTACGATCCTGTTGCGCCTGGTGATAGTGCTTCTCATGTGGGCATGGAATCGTCGCCGATTCACTCTGCGGTGGCTCAGCAAACCCCTGCCGATATCCCCTTCGCATTCAAGTTTAAGGCCCCAAGCGGTCGCGTACACCGAATACAGGTCGTTGCGAACGAAGGTATTGCGCAATTTGTCGAGAACGTGGCCGCGAAGCTTGGTAGCGAGGTGGAGGCCATTGGCGGTATTCCCGAAGTAGAAGATGGCAACTTGAGTACTGGTGGCTTCGCCCTGAGCTACTTGGACGACGAAGGTGATACGGTCAGCATTACGACCGACCAAGATCTACTCGAGGCCATTCTACTAGCCCGTCATCACCACCATGAGAAGGTCGACCTGTTCGTGCATCATCCCGATAAGCCACCAGTCACTGTTGCTGCTCCTCAGCCTGATCCCATCTCCACACCGGCTCCCAGCTCGGCCCCTTCGGAAATACGCCGTAGACGGACTATGGTGGAAGAAGATGATGAAGATGATGATAGCGAAGAGGAAGACTATGCGACGGTTAGGCGCCGTAGGAGGACCCACACATACTCGGAGCCCGACCAGGTTATTGCAGGCGTGCCTAACGAGCTGTTATTACCTGGTGCCATTGTTACTCTGGCTGTGGTTATCGTTGGCGTCTTTGCCATTTCGAGAGCTACTAGCCGATAAAGGGTTGCGTTTTTGAAAGTTGGAGCATTGCTATTGGAGTTTTCTTTTTCCTCTGCGATGACAGAATCGCTGATGTTCGGTTCGAGACGGAAACTTAGATTTCTGAACCCTCATGATGCATAGATTAATAACTCATGCCTCTCTTGAAACAACACCATGTTATTATTACTGTTTGGGTTACTGTGATTGTAATTCCCTGTATTGTAATTACCTTCGTTTATTTGTTACTTTGTTAATCCTGATATGTGTATCCTAATATTTAAACTTATGGCCTATGGAGGCCAACCTTTTTTCGAGCTGGAAGTTAGACTTAGTGTGAAGCATCCATTCCAGGTGCCAGGTGTGATCTGGAATTGCTGGAATTAGAACAAATGCAGTACGGAGGTACTTGGAACTTTCATTCCACTAAATTTCCATTTTTCCCTTTTTCCCTTCAATTTGAGCACTGAGATAACGATAGGGCGCGGGAATACGTAGCGTCCGATAAGGCACTTGTTCCCCGGCCCCACTCTTTACATTGCATTGGGACTTTGAGGATCCAATCCACCAGAAAAAAGTGATGATAAGAGAGCTGTAAGACCGTATACCGACGACAGTAATTGTCGCCAGCCATGATTGTAAGAGATATGGGCGTACGCCAAGGTGAGCAACCATTCTTTATATCAATACGTCTTTTTGAACTAACACCAATGTTCAGCCCGAAAGGCATTGGCGGCCCCTCTGCGCAAGGCCTGTCTCCGTGCCCTCTCCACGCAGCCCACGCAACCCACGCCGACGGGCGTCGTCGACCTCACGGAGCCGACTCTCCAGTCCCCCAACGTCAACCCCCAACCCCCTTCGATATTCAACGCGAAGATCCGCGCCCCCGCGCGCAAGAAGAAGCCCGCGGCGCCGGACACGACGGTCGCGGACTATAAATTGGCGCTGGAGGTAAAGAATTATATTGGTCAGGTGGGCAGCAGGGTCGAGCGCACGTATAGGCCCGGAGATGTGTTTTTAAATCCCCCCGGACCGAAGGACGTTACCCTGGAGCTCCTGATGGCGTCGCAGGCGCACATGGGACACCACGCCTCGCTGTGGAACCCGGCGAACGCGCGGTATATCTACGGCATCCGGCAGGGCATCCACATCATTTCTCTCGAAGAAACGGCCGCGCACTTGCGGCGCGCGGCGCGCGTGGTCGAAGAGGTAGCGTACCGCGGGGGTCTGATCCTGTTCGTGGGCACGCGGCCCGGCCAGACGCAGATCGTAACGCAGGCGGCGAAGCTGGCGCGCGCGTGTCACTTGTTTACCAAGTGGACGCCCGGGTCGATCACCAATTCCGAGGTCATTCTCAACGGTATGCCGATGCAGATGCTGGATGAACACGACGAGCCCGTCGAGGGGTTTAATCGCCATCTCACCGAGCGGAGGCCGCTGATCCCCGATCTCGTCGTGTGTCTGAATCCCATGGAGAATTACGTCCTGCTGCACGAGTGCGCGCTCGTCAACGTTCCTACGATCGGCGTCATTGACACGAATGCCGAGCCCACGTGGGTTACGTACGCTATCCCGGCGAATGATGACAGGTAAGAACAGCTCAGCCCCTGCGAAAATTCTACTTAAGGGGGCTAGATGCTACTATTATCAACTTATTATAGCTGACGCTAATATCTGTGTTATATAGTTTGAGATGCTTAGCTGTCATCGGCAGCGTTCTAGGCCGAGCAGGACAAATAGGCCACGAGCGACGCATCAGCGACGCCAAGAAGGGCATCGTATCGTGGAAGACTCCGTTGGACGTCGCCAAGTTCATGGCTCTGGAGAGGAAGAAGGCTGAGCAACAAGGCAAAGCGGCTACTGAAGCGTCGCAGGGACGCCCCTACGTCACCGAAGAGGACGAGGCTGGCTTCGATACTGGGTTCCAACAGAGCCATACAACGGGTGCTAGGTCAAATCCAGAACTGGATTAAACAGGTCAAGCTAAGTTGACCCGGAGCCTACATACGTGTAAATTACTGTTCTAGGTAAATACACATGTATAAGTAAAACAATACGGGGAGACAAAATACCCCCCTGGATGAACTCTGACTTCGCCTTGAATATCTGGTATCATGAATTCTAACCTATGTCTACCTATCTACATTTTTATCTCTTGCCAAAGTCCCTTGTTCGTTGCAAACGCCTACTTAGCCAACTCATAGGCTAGCCATCTTGAGAGGTAAAATAAGAATCGTCATATGGAAGCAGAACATACTCGAATATTATTATGTGGCGGAATAGATAATAGGTTTTTTTTTTTTTTTTTTTCGGAAGCCGTACTGTAATTGAGGCCTGCAGTACTCTCACTCTGGTCCGTTAAAAACGACGTTGTAGATGCTGCTTCGCTTGCCGGTATTACTGGTGGTCCCTACATCTCCTATTATCGACTCTTCTCCTGCCGCACCAGTGGTCGGCTTATTACGGGAATCGGTTTCTTCGTCTCTTCTGCTAACGGGCCCATCTACTACACCGCAGTCGATTTCCATCTCCGAGTCGTCACCGTGCTCTATCAGCATATCCAAGTCACGGTCGACGGCGTCTTGGTCTTCTTGGTGGTGGTCATCCCCCGCGTGCAATGGGTTCGATGTATGATGATGATGCGCCTCGCTGTCAACGCCCTCGGCGTCATGGAGCAGTGCCTGGAACGAGTCTGGATGGTGGTGCTGATGATGGGCGTGATGATGCGTCTGTATATGAAAAGGTCCTTGAAGGGTGGTAGCGGAATGGGTATCTTGCGGGCTGTAAGGCTCATGTCCTGGTAATGATGTGTGCGGAGCATGCGGACTAGAGTGGACTACTGAATCATTGGTATGGTAAGAGTTGAAGGTGTGGGGGTGATGAGTTGCTTGCTGATGATGGTGCGCTGGCTGAGATATTATCTGCGGATCTATAGGGTGATACATATTTGTAGCTTCATGTAATGAGGCGAGCGTCGCAGCAGAATCATGATGGAGCTGAGTCTGTAGGATGTGATGATGGGGTTGTAGTCCAGCATCCGATATCGTCTGCATAGGTGGATTTAACAAAGACGTAATATCACTTGGACGAGCATACGGGTGTGGAGGATCAACTAGAGCCGGCAGTTCGCTGTGCGTAGGCGTCTGTAGCTCGAGGGTCCTGCTAGTTGTGTCGACGCTCCCGGACCCAGGAGCTAATACAGAAGGCAATCTTGACGGCATGGGACTTACGCCCACAGGGGCATTGTCGGAATTCACGTTAAGACGTCTAGAACTAGTAGGATTCTGAATGGAAGGCGTCTTGCTTGCTTCCTTGCATTGTTCACACGTCCTAATTACATCCGAAACAGTCTCCTTGATGCGGCTCCAGTGATACTTCTCAGCAATAGTCGCCGTAGTCTTGTTTATGCCGGCGTGGCCGCCAGCCTCGTGGAGACTGCGCGATATATTCATCTGGCGGATGGGGTCACTGATGACTTCCTTATCCTTGAGCATCAATACGTCGTTGTCGAGTAGCTTATAGTGCGTCGCCGCGCTTCGGAGCCTGCTTTTTTCGGCGCGGTCAGATCCATTCGGGTAGCGCCCGTATTTGAGGTAGAATTTGATTTTGTCGAAACGCTCTTCACTCACGAGAAGGGGTTCGCCGTTGCCCTCTCCGGCGCCAGGCCCAAGGTCCCGCCCGTAGATGATGGCATCGATCAACCGATCAGGGTACGACTTAAGATTGCCGCATCCCTTAACCCGTCCAATGCGCTTAAATCCGAGCGCATCCCAGATCTTGCACGAGGCCACATTCGTCTCGTAGACAAGGTTGAATACCGAGTACGTGTACCCGAGCTTCGGCGCCCAGTCCAAATAGCTCTCGCCCATAAGGCGGCCTACGCCACGATTACGAGAAGCATCCGTCACCAGAAAACCACCATTGCACACGTGGCTGCTCCGGCCCGGGTAATTGGGTTTAATGTAAAAACTGCCGAGGCACTCTCTCGACCAGTCCTTACCCTCGACCACATCGGCGGCGCTCTCGATCTGGCCTAGAAGCATGATCCCAGCGAAATTCTGGAACCAGTAAGCGGAAAACTTGTCAAGGGGCATGGGATCTATCATGGGATAGGTATCGCCGCCTTCAATCTCCTTTGCGAATTGGTCCGATAGGTAGGCTAGCAATGAAGGAGGCACTTGATCACGAGAAGCAAACGGCACGACGGTTGCAATAGTTTGGCGATCTCGTAGCGTCACCTGACGAGGGAGGACATTTGGTGGCAGCTCCGGCTTGTTGGGGTCTGGATAAGGGGCTTGCCCGGTGACACGGTAAATGGTTGGACTTGAGGGATCGTCCATAATCGCCGGCATCTTGTACCTGAATCCGTTGTTCCGTGATGTGCTGGAAGAATTGCGTCACTTAACCTAAACATGTTTACTATCAACAATACGTACTTAATTAAACACGTTGTAAGACCTATCCTATTTCTTTCCTCTTCTTCTTGTTTGTCTCCTTTTCACAAACGCTAAAACATTGGCGTGTACATCCTCGAACAGAGAGGTGAATCATTTTCTTGCCGAATCATCAATGACTCGGGACCAAGCGTATAATGGCGATCTTACCGAAAATTCAAAACAACTGGTTAGCTACCGGAACGCCGCTCAACGCTGTGTTACCGTTGCCACATAGGTACCCCTCGATGTCGGGTTAAGGGGGGGGGATTGGTCGGAGATTGTCCGGGCGTGTGGTTGGCGACGATGAACTGTGCGTCGGGAGGGGAAATTCGTAGATGTGAATATTTTGGAACGCAGCATTTTAGAAGTATCCAGACGGTAGAATTTCGGGGGGAATTGTTTGGCCTAGACGGATACCTTAATAATGTCAGTGTAGTAATTTACGTTATGTGAATATAAAGTTAGCCGGAATCTATGTATGGATACCTTCAACAGATGATGGGTTTAAGTATCACGTTATAGCTCTGAATTCCTGCTAGTTAAATTTCCAAAAATTAACTTTTACCCCGTATCGCTATGTATCTACGTAGCAAAATGAAGACGAGTGGTTTATGTATCTCAAGGAGCTAGATAGGTTGGGCAATCCAAACCGCATTCATTCATTAGACGGTCCTTCATTTATTCTCGTAGTCTATATCCTTACATCATTTCTAGAATGAAGCAGCCAGAAATAGCCTTTCAGGCATAATAGGTTACGTCGCCGCGCCCCTAATGCATCGTCGACTTTTAAAATCCAGGTACCGATATCTTTACCGTCGCGGCATACCCCTTCCTCGTCCTCTTAATGCCCTCTGTGCTGCTCCCGGCGGCAGCGGCTGACCTGGTGCTTGTGGTTGGGCGCTCTCTTCGTTTCGGATAGTCTCATCCACACCTAGAATCAAACAGCTGGCCTCAGTAGCTGCTTGTATGGCATTGATCTTGACAAGAGCCGGCTCCCAGACGAACCGTTCCATCATGTCTGCAACACCTTCATTTACGAAATCAACACCAGCCCAGACATGGCCTCTACGGTGCTCGACACGTAGTCTATTTAAAATATCGGTGGCATCGAAGCCGGCGTTATCGCATAGCTGACGGGGAATGACCTCAAGGGCTTTAGCGAAGGACTTGATGACACCTTGCTGTTTGTGTCGAACATCTTTGTCTGCAAAGCGGTGTAGATATGCGGACACCTCCATTTCACAGGCACCGCCACCACCCACAATCAAATGGTTTTTGATGGCACGCTTGACGATCATGATGGCATCGTGTAGAGACCTCTCTACCTCGGCGATAAACTGTTCAGCGCCGCCGCGGAGGACTAGGGTGCATGTCTTGGCCTCTGGGCAGTCCTCGAAGAAGTTGAAACGCTCTCCACCAATCTGGCGCTCCTCGAAGGAACCACATGTGCCCAAGTGGTGGGGCTGAATATCAGAGCAGGTTGACTGTACGGTGGCGCCCGTAGCCTGGACTACTCGTTCCATATCTTCAGATGAAACACGGCCAGCGCAGAATACGTCCCGATCAGCGAAATATTGCGTTGCCAGATCTCCAATAGGTAGTTTAGAGAGAACCACCTTAGCACCTGTTTGGTAAACGGCTTCCAGCTTCTTGTAGATAATCTGCCATTCCGCATCAACGATCGCTTGATACTCAGATACTTGTTCGACTCTGACTTCAGCGTTGTCCTTCTCGGCCTTCAGCTCTAGTTCGACGTTCAAGCAGACAATCTTGGGCTTCTTGAAAGACTTGGGTTGTTGCTCAAAGCCGGCATATGAGAATGTCTTCTTAAAAGCTACTCCGTTAACAAATAGTGAGTCGGTAAGGGAACCACCGGGTATTTTCTTGATGCCAATGAGCTTTTCGTTTAAATCGTCCTGGTCTAGTGATAGTACGGCATCCACGACCACTATAATATAATTAGCCTCGCCATAAACAGAGAGTTAGGACCGAGTAATACATACTCTTCGTGAAGAAAGGAGTATCCTTCTTAATCAGTTTGCTCGTCATAGCTGTACCTGCAAGTTTTGCTAGGGTTTCCCGTCTGTTTGCCTCGTCCGTCCTCACCGCAATTTCTTTAATCTTGTTGACTGCCATAGTGGAAGCCTTTCGTAGACCCTTAATGATAATTTGGGAGCTAACACCTTGCTCGACGTGTTCCTTGATTTCCTTAAGTATCTCGCCAGCTAGGACGACAACTGATGTTGTTCCATCACCGACTTCAGCATCTTGCGATCTCGCAATATCGACGAGGATTCGGGCAGCAGGGTGTACGATATCGAGAAGCTACGATGTATTAGTGATATAGTAATGAGAGAACCTAATTAGGAAATCTAACCTTCATCACTGTTGCGCCATCGTTCGTAATAGTCTGCTTTCCATTTTCGTCCACCATTAATAAATCACCGCCGTAAGGTCCCAGAGTCGACTTTATGGTCGCCTGGACAGCTTGACATGCGTTGATGTTTGATATTATCTGACCCTTTCCCTGAGAAGTATCGGTACCTGGGTCAGAGGTTAGTCTAGGGACGGCCTTTATTCACAGATCGAGGGGTAGCTATCGGTCCTCACCTTCTTTCAGGACGATAATAGTGGGTGTTTGACCTCCGAAAGACATTTTAACGGATTGAGTATGGCGAGTAGAGGAAGCGTTTAAGGAGATGTATAACTTGGTGGAAGGGGTCGGGGAAGTTGTTCACCTCGAAAATCGCCAACGCTTGACCCTCAATAACTTTCAGTTAGGTGGGAGAGCTTTAGGAGCTTCAAAAAATTATTGCAGCCTCGCAGAGTGGGGCATCCATAACACGGGCCACATAAACCCCGGGATGTGGATACCTTCAACCCCTCATTAGTAATCAACACCCACATGTCAGGTCTTTCCCAATGGAGCATGTCACCTGAACTTTGATTGGTTGGTCATCAGGGTCTATCTGTCCGGTCTGTCCGGTCTGTGAAGCACTAATGTGAGCAACTACGGCTACCTAAATATAATACCCCCTTTATTTCTAAGTATCAGCTGGATAACTAACAGGTATATCCCTTCAAGTTGTCACCATTACACCATTACACCATTACAGCCAATGGTGACAGACAATTAAGTACACGTATGTTGAAGCTACATATATGATGATACCCCGTTATTTTAGAAACAAGCCCGGTTGATGTTACCGTTCCTCCATTTCACGAAAAGTGTTATTGTGAAGATTCCCTCAGCATTGCGCCTTCATAGAGAAATGAAGATGACTCCCATTTTTTCAATACTTCATTTCCCGAAAGGGTCATCAAATCATCTAGGAACGAACGACGCTGATTGCAGTCCTCAATAGAAACCCCATGGTAACGAGGGCCCGAGTATAGATAAATATGACGACAGGTTTGGCACCCGCTGAATTCCTTCTTACTGAACAAGTGAACATTTTTCCTTGCTAGACTATGAATCGAGGAGAGATATTCTTCATGTTTAAAGAATATGACTTCCGCTATCGACCTTTATTAGTCCAGTACTACATCAAAATGCAAAGAAGGTGTCAGAAATGTGTCTCTGGTCAGGCAGGCAGAATTACCAACTCAACTAAGACTGGACCCTGTAGGTTATTTAATGGTACCTGCGTATCGTCAGGGGTCTCACTTGAGAACACCTTGGGAGCGAAGAATGAATTTAGTATGCATAGCTCTGACTTCAGGGCTATCTCAATTGTATTTCCTTATCTTTTGCTCCGCCACGTGACAGTAGCGATGCTATACGAGTTAACCACGCTACTTAGAACACATACACATACTAACAATCGAAATTATATGAAGATACTATCGTACAGGTTTCAAGCATTCAAGCATCGCCAAGAGCGGGCGGTCAGTAAATCCAACCAGATACGCACGTTCATCAGACGTGTTAACATGCCTCATCTCGGATCCAGCGGGAATCACAAATATATCTCCACTCGTCCAATAGAGGGTATCTGCTTTTCCCCTTGGTGTTTGTATCTCGGTATAGCCCTGTCCTTCAAAGCAATGATACATGAACGACCCAGTCTCTTTCGTACAAGTTGTTCTGTGATGCCCGTCAAGTCGCTCAGCCTGTAAGGTCATTTCAATAGATATTGGTTTGCCATCACCTCCGCAACTGTAATGATATATTGCGTGCGGAATCTTTTGGGAATTTAGAAAAGTCACAACTGGCTCCCAGGGGAAAAACAATCTGGAGTTTTCGCAGGGGCTGTTGAATGATGCGACCGATTAGTTTCTGGAATAGAAAGTAAAGAGGAGGGATGTATGTATCTGCATCCTCCTATCAGAGTTCACTTACGTGCTGCTGTAATAGCTACCCCGGAACAGTTCAGAATAGCTTCCAGGTACAACACTAGAAAGTTCTAAGTTTAAGCTATCGAGCCATATAACAGGCGCATCACTCTCATTTCCATGATCATACCACTGGTATTACAATAACCTCTCCTCGTCTTATTGACATTTTCTTTCCATCAACAGACGTGAATCCTTCGCCATCGATGACAAATCTGATAATATATGGTAAGTGGCGACGTGCTGGGATGGTTTCCCCAGGTTGGACGGTCAGTAATCCACCATGCAGAGTATCCGTAGTGTGATAAGAGGCTAACCGTATATTGGATTTAGCAGACTATTCTGGGCAAGGAAGTTATATGATAAAACAAACTCATATTCGGGTTTACCAGTAAGAGAGCTCTCCTGTCCACCTCCTCAGCCTCCTCTGTCGCCTTTCTGAGTAGAGGTAGATACTCCGAGTATTTCCAGATGCATGACACCGCCTTTGGGTTTGGCTTGAGGGGTGTGGGTTGCCTGAATTTAAGCCATAATGGTTCCAAATTCTTCTCTTGGAGTGTTTGGAGGTATGTATCCAGAGCGGGATTTTCAGAGCCGTTGAGTTGATCCTGGGCCATCACGGGCACTTAATCTAACGTATCTAAGGCAAAGACAAAAAGTTGAGATCTCAGCGTTATGCTTCCGTTACTATAGAATAATTCCCGTTTTGGATATATTTTAGTGTAGGCTATTGTAGTGCTCACTAGTAAAATGTGATCCAACATGTACTAGTTATGTCTCAACATTCCCTGCTTCCTTCAAAGCGCATGCTAATTGGCTATATTTAATGGACAATGCTTACGAACAAGAGTAGAAATAGTATATCTAGTAGAGGCTGGGATCACATATTTATCTAAATATTCTTTAGTTAGAGAGGTTTTTCTATATGCTCGTTTAATACTCTATATCTGTATATCATCACCTGCACTTCAGCTACTGATATCTATGTGCTCCGGCCTGTAATATCATCCGGAATAACTCAATATCATTCCTCGCATCGACCGCGCTAGTCTTTGGTGTTTTCCCACCTACGACACAATTGTAAAACTCCTGTAATTCTAACGTGTACGCATCCTCATAAGTCTTTCTAATCTTCCGTTCTTGGAAGCTCCCATTACCAACTTTCTCCTTCACTATCATGATCGTTGGAAGGCCCTTCACGTAAGGGGTGTCGAACTCGACACGGACAATCTTATCGGCGGAATATACCTCAATATGTGCGTCGAACTCGGGAACATTGACAAAGCCGGATTCATATGTTACGGGAAAGCTGCCGTAGTCAAAGAGAACGCTGAAGATACCTGGGAAAGTGAGCATGGCCCCTGAGACGCCGCGCGGCATACCAAGTATTTCGCGCATAGCCGAAAGGTCATGAGTTCCCAAACTGCTAATGTTAGCTTGGTCTCTGGAAAAGAGATTGATGGTAGTTATACCCCCCAAGTAGTCGCAGCATGCGTCTGGATTCTGGAGTCACCGGGACCTCGAACTCCCGGGCTAGTGCCTGCTGCTGGATGTCATCCTCGCGCTTCAGCCTATCTTGGGTGTCCGACTCGGCGAAATCGCTGAACTTTTGAGGAAAGGTACCTGATTGTTCGACGAAGACCGAGTTTGGACCGATTATGTCTCTAACACGGGCGTACAAGATCTTGTCAACCCCACCGATCTCTTGTACAGCATCGACAAATGCCGAAGCATATCGGCGCATAGTACCCACGAGCACCTTGCCCTTGGAGGACTTTTCTGCCTCGATGAGCCTGTCGATGTCTCGGAAGCATACTGCGGCCGGCTTCTCTATCAAGCAATACTTATCATACTTCAGTGCGAGCAGACCGTGCTCTACATGATATGCATCTGCGTTAGCAATCAAGACAACGTCAACCTCATCTGATGAACATAGAACTTCGGCATCGGTTGTAGTTTTCGGTTCGGTGCTGTTGACCTTCTTCTCGCAATGTGCAAGGGCTTGTCTAGAGACATCGCAAAGATATGTAGTACGGAATAAGTGGGAAAGGAAGTTGATGTTTGGGATATGAGCGACTTGAGATATTTCGCCGCAGCCGATAATGCCAACTCGAAGTATGCGTTGTGTGCTGTCATTGAGACTGTCGTTACTATCAGAACCGGTCATTTTGGGGCGATACAAACGAATAGCCTGTTCCTGGGGCTGCGCTTGGATGGATAATGTTGGTTCCTAAATTATGCCGGCATCGAAGAAAGAGAGACGCCATACGTTAAGAGTACTATAGAAAATATTGATCCGAACACTCATCTTATTCAGGAGTTTTTCACCTTGAAGACTACCCCACGATTGATTGACCAATAATAGCACGCTCTTATACGCCGATACTCCCCGTGCTAGTGTCTCGGGGAGTATCGGTAAGATGTTGGATACTATACTCCCCTGGGGATATATCATGGGACTACTAGGTAACATCATGCCCCACTACCTCATCCATTACCCCAGATCCAGATGGGCTTCCCCGGATTGTGAATGTGGATACATACTAGCTAGACCATGCGCATTATGGATCTAGTTATTCCAGGGTCACGACACTCTGGGTAGAGGTAGATAAACCTTTGCTCTTCCCAACTACCAGATCATGATGTTATGTTATAAACTCTGTCGGGAACGCTATTGATCTGCAAAAGTTTTATTTGAATAGACTTGGGCTTTCTATATTCATTGATCCTTTCACTATTACAATGAGCCTCTTCCGTAGTAAGAATGAGGGAGGGTTGGCTTCTGGGTTTGCGCTTGCGGAAGTAGGTTTGAGACCTTCATCTATAAACCCCAACCATTCTTTATAATCTCTAACTATGATGACTCGTAGGCCCTACCAGGTGAATCAAAACCGTGGTATCTATCACGGCATCTGTTCAAACTAAATCTCGTTCTAATGGTGCCGCTATTATCATCCGCGTCTCTTGGATATGATGGTATATATGATGAACCAGAGTAGCTGTTATTCAGTATTCTCATCCGACTAATCTGTGTTTTCGATAGGTTCGATGATGAACGGGCTTCAGACTCTTCCCCAGTGGAAGACATTTTTTGGCAATCCTGAGGGTGCTATCCTTGGCATGATGAATGCTGTATATCCTATGGGAAAAGTGGTGGCTTTATTTCTAGTAACTTACATCTCTGATCGGTTCGGCCGCAAGCTCCCATGTTTCATCGGATTGGTAGCTTGTATTGGTTTTGCAATAATGCAAGGCCTGGCTCAGAACTTATCGACCTTCGTCACTGCGAGAGCCTTCTTGGGGTTCTTCACTTCTTTTATCAGCCAGCCGAGTCCTGTTCTCATTGCCGAATTGGCGTACCCAACCCAGCGAGGAAAGGTTACTGCTCTTTATAATACGTTCTTCGTGAGTTTAAAGTCTCCTGAAGAGATGTTCATATCTAATATAGACCTCTTTTTTTTTAGTATTTCGGTGCGATATTTGCTGCTTGGAGTACCTTTGGTACCTTCAAGATCCAGTCTACATGGAGCTGGAGGATTCCCTCTCTATTGCAAGGCGCAATACCAGCCTTTCAATTGCTTGGGCTGTATTTCGTCCCCGAATCACCAAGGTATGATGGTCTTTCTGTTTCAAACACACCTGATAGCTCATTATGACCTTCGGTACAGATACCTCGTATCTCGCGGACGCCAAGAACAAGCTCGTAAATTCTTTGTTGAATACCACGCTGGCGGTGATGTAAGTTCGCCGCTTGTGAAGTTCGAGATGGATGAAATTGAGCATGCTATCACAGAAGAGGCTCAGGTCCTATCCGCAACGTCTTGGATAGATCTTATTCGGACCCCCGCTAATCGCAAACGAACTTTCATTGCCCTCATCATTGGCTGGTTTAGCCAATGGAATGGTGTTAGCGTTGTTAGCTACTACCTTGTTCTTGTTCTCAACACAATCGGCATTACAGACGTCAAGGACCAGACACTTATCAACGGTCTTCTTCAGATATTCAATTGGCTTGTGGCTACGTTCTGTGGCGCACTCATGGTCGACTGTCTTGGCCGGCGAACTCTCTTCTTGTTGTCGGGTGTTGGGATGTTATGCAGTTATATCGTTTGGACGGGCTTAACATCAGCATTCGTCACCGGCCATAGTGAGGGTATGGGCCGCGCCGTCGTCGCTTTTATCTTCATCTACTATTTCTTTTATGATATCGCATGGACGCCTATGCTGCAGGCTTACACTGTGGAGATATATCCGTATACGTTGCGTGGACGAGGCTTGTCATTTACCCTCATTACATCATTCGTGGGCCTCATTGTTGGAAACCAAGTGAATCCCATCGCAATGAAGGAAATCGGTTGGAGGTATTACATCGTATTTTGCTGCTTGTTGACATTCCTTCTTATACTAGTCTGGTTCTTTTTCCCTGAAACTAAAGGACACACCTTAGAAGAGATTCGAGACGTTTTCGAAGGCAAGTTGGAACCAAGTGTTACCGAGAAGAAAGGAGACATTGAGGTGGGTCACGTCGAAGAGAGAAGTGGAAAAAGTTAGGCAACAAAGTAAATTGACTTGTTTAGCCTATGGAATGGATAGGTACCTAAGGTATTGGGGCTCTCCAAGGTGCGAGCGTTTGTTGCAGGTAGGCACTTATGCCTAGGATAGCCGCTATTATCCATCAATATCTACTAAGATTCACTCCCGTATTCATGTACGACTTACATAAAACATATGTCTCACTGCTTCAAGCCCTTGGAGTTTTAACGCGGAAACTGAAGTTGGTGCTTGTTTTGTATAGTTGAGGTTTATACTTAAGTACCTAGGTAGGTAGCATGGGAGATGTAACACATATGAAGTACTTGATGCCGGATCATCAGCACCTGGCAAGATCCTTCGAGACCCAGCCTTTTGGGTATTGTGGGGTCGGTGAGCTGATGCGAATTTTGGTAGGAGTGGAGGGGAGTATCGGAACGATCGTTTGTTACGAAATCCATCCCTAGATTGATCTAGGGAACCTACCTACATGTACTCAGCCTATGATCTAATTCATGTAACTCTAGTAAAGGAGTTCCACCAGCCACCCTCCCTTATATAAAGCGCATGGTATACATAAAGATTACCTACTCACCTTTGAATGAGATCATCAAAGTGCTCAGTATACCAAATTCCTCTCACAAGTCAATCCTTTAGGGTTTGCGAACATTTCTAGGTCCATGCTAACACTGAGAACCTTAACGGACGAATGATAGAATGTCTAACAGTATTCCGACCTTGCGCTGGGGCATTATTGCCACTGGTCTCATCTCTTCTTGGTTCGTTGATGATCTTGTACTCAACCGTAAAGATGCGAAAGCAAACCATATCATCCAAGCAATAGGATCGTCCTCCATCGATAAAGCAAGAGCCTTCGCAGAGAAACACCTCTCGGGACAAAACCCAGCGATCTATGGTAACTACGATGAAGTATACGCGGACTCGAATGTAGATATAATCTACATTGGAACTCCGCATGCGTTGCATAAAAAGAACTGCCTAGACGCTATAGGCGCGGGCAAACATGTCCTATGCGAGAAGGCTTTTACCCTTAATGCTAGGGAAGCGAGAGTCGTTTTTGAAGCAGCAAAGAAGAGGGGAGTGTTCATCATGGAAGCCATGTGGACGCGATTCTACCCCCTCACACGGACCGTTATATCCCTGATACACGAGCAGAGGGCAATCGGGGATATTCAACGTGTCTTCTGTGACTTTGCCATGGACCAGAAAATCGCATCGCTCGGGCCAGAATCGCGTTTGAAGGACCCGGCCCTTGGCGCAGGAAGTTTACTCGACATTGGAATCTACAGCCTAACGTGGGGGTTGTTGGGGTCGGATTCCGGTATAGGTGCTGAGGCACAAACGCCACAGATTGCCGCGAAGCAAACAATTCAGGATGGCTTTGATGTTGCAACTTCTGCTATACTACTATACCCTAATGGCAGACAGGCTATTGTCTCCAGTTCGAATTTAGTCGACCCCAAGTCTAATATCATCTGTACCATACAGGGAAGCAATGGCCACATTGATATTGCAGGTTTTCCTTCAGCACCTGAGTATTTCACTCTCTACTTAAAAGACGGATCATCGAAGAAGTACGAGTTCGAGAGACCTGGAAGAGGTTTTTATTGGGAAGCAGACGCAGTTGCGTTAGACATCGCGGCCGGGAGGGTCCAAAACCAAATCATGCCATGGGCGGAGACCGTTAGGGTTCTTGAGCTTCTAGATGAAATCAGAAGACAAGGTGGCGCAAAGTTCCCTCAAGATGAAGTTGTTTAGAGGAAGCCTGGAGGTTCTATTCTTCAGCATAAGAATAAAATCCGAAATTTTGGTCGTTTTTCATAATATCCTCATCGCCATTTATCAACATCCTGCTGATGTTAAAGCTACTAACCCCCACCTAGGTCTTCTAAAAAAGAACCGCTAGCTACCTCATATAAGTCGCTAATAGCTTTAGAAACCTTCTAATTTAGTGCAATACTACCTTGCCTGGGTAGGTACCTTAGCTCTATAACATGGGTGTTCCTTTAATCGGTAACCTTGGAACTTGGAACTGGCTTGTTCATCCTCAAAATTAATTGCTTCTAACGTCCGAAACTCCCCGCACTTTTCATCTCGGCCGACTCTAGTGTAATTTGCTATAATATATTTACTATGTCCGGCAATGATTACAATTGTGAGGGTGTTATTCCGCGTGGTAGAAACAAGCGACAGCGGACGGGAGGAATGTATTGTAGAAAGAGGGCTGTAGCTGCTTGTCAACAATGTCGCGCCAGAAAGACGAAATGCGACAATGCGCGACCCGTTTGTGGATTCTGTCAGAAGAATCAGGGCAAATGCATCTATCCCGATGGAGGTCCCAATGACTATTCTGCGTCTGTTTCCCGCTACTTAATGGCATAGCATTGCGAGGCTGATAAGAGAATCAATAGATTTGATCCCGCGAGTTTGGCTATTCTTGAAAGGATCAATTATGTTGCTAATTTACTTGAGAATGAACGTCCTAGTAAACAAACAGATACCCAACAGGAACCATCACCAGCTTCATTACCAACGCAGCTACCCTCAGACGCCGCATCGACCAGCCTACCGCAGCATGTATATGAAGACGACGATTTGTCTTTACTAGATGATGCAGAATTCGCCGCTGCGGCTTGTAGCTGCGAAAATATTCTACAGTGGCCTATCTTCGAGAACATTGCTCCCAATGTTCGCCCGTTTGTCTTTGAAACAGAAAACGGCACTAATTCCCAGACTGGTGTTCCTGGCTCGGACTTGGGACGACTAGGTAGGGGAGTGCAGGAAGATGACTTTATTCCACTATCAAAAAAGTTTCTGGCTTTCGTCCATGTTAAAAATCCAATCCTAGACCTTACAGAATTCAGAGCACATGTCAAGGAGGCGTCAGAGAATGGTCTCCGGTGGGATGGGCATTCCTGTCTCGTGGTACGACATCCTACCTCCAATATTAAAAACTGCTACTTATTTTGAAGCTTATTGCTTGTGCCTTAGCCTGCTTATCGTCACCATTCCAACGAGATGTTATGTCAAATGGAACACCAGGCTCGAGCACATCTTTATCAGCAACAACCATCGACCAAGCTACGGCCTTGTCGTATTACCTTGGTGCGAAGAAGCGACTAGGCTTATTAGAACCATCAATTCTTCAAGTACAATGCCTATTTCTTTGCGGCGTATTTGAAATGTATTTGTTGAAACCATTGCGGGCATGGTCTTACTTCCATCAGGCATCGGTCAGTTTCCGGAACTTCGTTTGGATGCGAACACAGACAAGAGTCGGAGGAATATTCAATACTCAGAGACTCGAACAGAGACTTTATTGGTCATGTATGAAATCTGAGCTGTAAGTAAACACTTACTGTTAAATCCTCCACGTAACATCAACAAATCAACCCGAAAGCTCACCCGTATATGACAGTGAGATTCGCTCGGAGATACCACTCCCATCGAGCGGTATCACACGCTTCGATTACCCCAATATGTTCCCAAGCCCACCGTCGGAACTTATCTCTCCCTCTTCGCAGCCCCAAGAACTTAGTGGATTGCCGCCAGATATTGAACCAGAAGAGGAAAGAAGTTGGTTCTACTATCTGGCTGAGATATCTTATCGCAGGATGATGAACCGTGCGGTAGTAATTCTAAGACGCAACGGCGAGAACGATTGGATCAGGGATATAGCGAGCACTTTAAAACGCAGTGACGATTTAGACGAGCAAATCAAAGAATGGTATGCTTTTCAGATATAGAGCCTGACTAAGAAAGCTGGCACGGGTTCCGTTTCTTCGCCATTGATATTACAGCTATGCTAATACTTGTGCAAGGTGTTCTCATATACCACCTCAGATCAATCTGGATAACTGGGAAGTTTCGAATAACGAGCTCGCCTGTTATGTCCGTAATAGGATGCTCTCAAGCCGGGAGTGGATTCGCAGGCCTCTAGTATACTACCTTGTTCACCAACCGCCGGACGATCCTTTTGCTACTAGGGTAAGGCCTGCTGCAGATATTTGCTTAAACTTATGTGTAGATCTCCTTTTTCAGGTCAACTACCACCATCGCCATCACGGCACGTGGTTTGCAGCCCGTAACTCTGCTACGCGAGCTTTGATACTACTCTCGGCTGCCCGAAGCGGAAATGCTCGCATGCCACAACAATGGAAAGAGGCTGTAAATATTGCAAGAAAATTCCTGCAGTACTGGTCTGGTGAAGCTCCTGATCTTCAGCGCGCGGCTTCCGTACTGGAGATTATTGCAGAGGAGATTGGCATGGAACTCGCAGTTGATTGAGCCATTAATAGTAGCTAACCGCTCGTTCAAAATAAATTCCCAGGGAAGTAAAAAAAACATAGAGACGAAGACTTATGGTACATAGTTTCTATTCATGTTAATTTCAGGTTGCCGGATGGGCAGAGCTAAGACCCCAATCATTGTGTTAGATATTTTTATTATCCAGCCATAATTAATTAACGCGCTCTATGCTTCTTGGTATGATATTGCTGACTGCTACCCAAGTAAGCCAGCGCACCATTTCCCAGAGCTTCACTTCGCATCTGCTTACCCCTTCATGTTCTTCCGTGGGGAACACTCTAATATTCGGGGAGTGCTAGCGATGATTCCGGACATGAAGCCAGTCACATCTAATAAAAGTGAAAAGAAAAAAATACTCACTAATATATCATTTATTCATATGACTACCTACCTACCTAGGTATCTACCTACGTGTGGACGTGGTAAACACCGGGTTTAATTGTACCTGATCTGGTCCCTGAGTTGGCGCGACAAAGGTTGCATATTTCACTCAATGAGAACATCCACAAACCAGGTAGTCAAGCGTTCTTAACACTAGATTGTAAGAAAGTTTTAGTACCATTCATCTCATGTCGAAAGCCATTAGCTAGCTAGGTCCTAGTTTAGAATCTAGATCGCTGCTAACCCCTTTTTTCTCCCTTTTAATTTGCTCAATCCAAAGCAATCATAAATGCAAACTGTCAATTTTTGATGATATGTCCAATACCCAAACACTTCTTTAAAAGGAAATTGAAATAAACTAAGTCAAAAATATAGATAAGAATTGAATAAACCCCCCATTTTAGCACCATTTCTTACTGAAGAATTGCCATTCCCTGGGCATTCTTTCCCGCTAATCCTTCGACGTTGAACCTCTGTAGGAACTTCGCCTTGCCTTGGCCACCGGCGATATCCAAGACGATGACAGCAGCACCGGTCGCCTCAGTGCCGGGAGAGAGGACGTAGAGGAAGTTGCCGGCAGCCGCTAGATCGATGAAACCAGCGTCACCAGTGTGGGACAGGTCAATCTGGGAGATGATGCTGGCATCCTTGGCGCTCATCTCGACGATGCGAGGAACAGCAACATCCGTAACGAAAACGCTCTTGGTAGTCTCGGAATAGGCAGCCCAGCATGTCGCCTTCTGGTCGTCGAGGGCTTGCTTGCCGACAATCGATGCGCCTCCGGTCGCCGCGTCAATGTCAAGTACAGCTGCTCCGAAAGAGGCGTCGGTTGCGAAGAGAGTGCTCGTTCCGGGGATGATCTGAGATCCAAACAAGACGGCAGTGCCCTCGGGGCTCGTGCGAGTGTCATGCGGGCACTCCGAGTCGATCTCGGAAACGGGAAGCGTAGAGATAAATCCAGTCTTGTTTGCCATCGGGTCGCCCTTGACGATCGTAATGAGCATCGACTCGTCGTCGGAGAACAAGACCTGGGAGACAGTGTTTGTCGGACCGACAGGCGGGTTCGACTGTCCGAGATCGAAGGACAGTACAGATCGGAATGGATCGATGTTCCCGTCATGGAACCCAGCGCAGGAGACACCTGCTTGCGTAGCGGTGGTGGCAACACACAAGACGTTGTTCTTAGCGGATGCAGCAATGGTGTTCGGGAATGGCTTTTGGATGTAAGACGCTCCTCCGCTTCGGAACAACAGGTTGGTTGGGTCGTCGTCAGAGATCGTCATCGGGGTCACGGAACCGCTCTGGGCGTTAATAGCAAAGACGGTCTATTATGAATTAGCAACGTCTTTCGTGTATAGAGTAATTGATGTATAAGTCAAACGCACCTTTCCAGAAATAACGAGTGAAGACTGGCTCACGAGCGCGTCCGGCGCGGCAGGTTCTTTCGTAGCTCCATCTATGACGTTAGATCCAACTCCGTTCACCGGGTTCCTCTTTCCAGCCTTGAGAGTGCCATCCGGTTGGATAGGCAAAGCTACAATCGAGTTTTCTGCGTCGTTGGACAGGAAGTACACGGCCTTTCCAGTAGCTGGGGCAGCCGGCTTGCAAGATGAGTGTCGGGGGATGGCATGACCAGCAATGCCTTTAGCTAATATTAATGTTGCGAGGAAGTTTGCCTTCATTTTGAATGAGTAGTTGAGGTAAGGATTTATGAGAAGTTAGGATATTAAGTTGATAGTAGAGAGTATCGCTCAGACCAGGAGGGATTGCTGTTGTAAGTGAAAGGGAGTGTGATATTAGTAGAGAGGCTTGCTCTTTAGAAACTCTGATGATATTCACATTGAGTACCTAGCTAGGAATTATATATCTTGATTATATACACATTTCCAACCGAGCTCATCGTCGCCCTCTCCAGTGATACGATACACTGGGGATTTAGACATTGGAATCTACATTTCCCAAAAGGGAAATCTCACTGTCAGATCCAAGGCTGCAAATTAGCCAGGCGTTATGTAAACCCCCCAGACCCCTAAGATCTGTTACAGGGGTAAAGCAAGGATCGATCTCGACCTGCGAGCTACAAGCTTTTTTTTTTATCTAGCCGGGTCCAATTGTATACCAAAATAGTTTCATTCTAATATGGAAACCCCCTGCGTTGCGATGTATCAGCAGAATTAGGGGCTGAGCAGATTTGAACCTACCTATTCTTTGGAATCTTTGCAGTTTCCTAATTCGGCCGTCAGATCTGTCAGTTCGTGGAGTAAAAATGGGCCAAAATAGACGAAATACCCTGGGTGCCTTTCCCATTTGGACGTCAGCACGACTCCGCTTTCATAAAGCGCATCCGTATGTAGGGGTAGCTTTGATCTGAATCCAGCCAGTGTCTATTTATTTGGTGTTGACTGGTCGGATGTGTAGAGCCGCGTCTTTGATGACAACTCCATATCATTAATCTAGATATCATCATGTACACAGTTGCAATAGAGGTTCTTCGTCTAACTCTGTCATTTATGACAGCCTACTTCAACCAGTTTATCCATATTTTTAATATGCTTAGGAGGTATTTTAGGGTAAACAACTCTGTGCAGACCTAATATCAGGTTGTTCTGGTCGCCTGCTACTCATTTCCTGTCTGGTTCAGCTGTATCCAGATAAGGTTCTAGAAGGTCAATGCGGAATTACTAGCCTTATTGAGTGGGGGATTCATGGAAGCACCATACTATAAAATATATGAGACCTAATCGTCCATAAGTCTCCTTGGTCTCCTCGTTAGAAATACCCATTTCCCGATTAGAACTGGGAGCGTTTCAGGACAGGTTATTTATACTGGTTTTATAGTGGTGCAACTCTAATCTGGATCCTAGCTCGCCAATGGACTTGCGAATGGAGACAATGCCAAGCGTTCTTAGCATGGTTATGTACATAAGGTCTAATCCATCGTTTCAACAAGGCTGAAACGAGTCGGACACATAGAAATCATCTTCACTTTTGCAGCACAAAGTTTAGAGATTATGGATATTTATTCAGGCTGCAATGTCTCGGCTTTTACCGATCAGATCCCATGATACAATGTTTCCTTTCGCAAGTCTACCTATTATTCAAGTTCTTCATCTTTTCCGTCTAAGCTCCTCGAGCTTTCTCCTTCTCCCTTTTGGCCTGGTCTTTGTCCTCACACGGCGCGCACTTGATGTATCTCGTACCATCGTTCTTCCTAGTGGTAGTTGTACAGCCCTTTCCTGCTTTCTCACAGGGCTCGAATCTATCGGGGACAGTTTGTTTGATTTGGCCGCATTGGGCGCATTTAAGGTAACAGCCATGTTGTATGCACATATTGGCGGTTGAAGATGGTTAATCGTGTTTGTTGGTGGAATTGTCCTAAAGGGTACGGCATGAAATTGTTAAGAGATGTGAAAATATTTAAGAGGCGGTTTGGTTAGAATACGGTTTCTGTTTTCTGGGAAATAGGAATGTTTATATATTTTCTATGCGAAGATAAGTGAATAGATAGCATCGTCGCGCAAGCTACCTAACTACCCAGAACGAAATGCGTTGGCGTTGAGGGATCTTACCGTGTTCATAAATCACTTAGGTACCTACCTGGGTAGGTAGTTACTGGACATTAGTTCAGACTCAAGTGACTTGCTACAACTACAAATATCAATATCCCTGAATCATCACTAAGTTATTCCACCCTTCTATGTGCTCTAGCTCACGTCATGAAATATTGAAAGTTACCCTGTAAGCCCAAAATGTTTAGGAAAGAGTTAATAAATGTTTTTAGGCTACGATGTCCTCGTGACAGGACGGCATCTAATTTACCTAGGTAGTGAAATCAATCTCTTCTTTTTTCTTTTTCTTTCCTACCTCATCTCGACTTATGGCTAG
The DNA here is from genome assembly GCA_037126485.1 of Daldinia eschscholtzii. Lineage (NCBI taxonomy): Eukaryota > Fungi > Ascomycota > Sordariomycetes > Xylariales > Hypoxylaceae > Daldinia > Daldinia eschscholtzii. Next base: position 1,808,464 of record JBANMG010000005.1, read on the forward strand.
AAACTTCGAGATGGGATACCTACTTTGGTGGCTCTGCATTATTCATAATGCCACCAGTTCTACTTGTGGTCCCCTTCCTCTCTCTATTTTTTGTTTTTCTCCTCCTTCTTACAATCGTTGCAGATTGTATACCTCACGGCCGCTCTTTTCATCTCGGTCTTTGTGCAGCCCCTGTCTGCGTTACGACAGCGTTCGAATTTCGCCAGGTTAACTTCTAGAAGAACTTTACAGTAGAAGCATTTAACCTCACGCTCGTATTGTTTGCACATGGTGGCGGTCGCGGAGGGTTGATCGTGGTCGTTGGTTGAATCTTCTTGATGGATGCGACGAGAACTGGATAAAAGATGTGGAAATAAGCTTGAGAAGACTATGGCAGTAAACAAGGTAGATAATTTAGGTTGGTGGGAGAATATGGTCGATATTTCCTGGGAGATGGCGCTGTTTAAATATGTATCCAGGAAAGGCGAATGCTTAGCGTAGGCGCATAAACCGACAATCAAGTATAATATAAGTCAGAGTCGGAGTATCCGACTTGCCGTAGAAACCGGTCATTGGGTATGAGTCCTCATACAAGTTTCTCCATTTCGATTGAAACACGTCAAGTAATAATGCAGCTATGAATACAGTAATGCTCTACATATTCCCCTGAGCCCCTCCAACTCAGTTATGAGCTGCTACTCTATCCCCTTAAGTGTCCTAGCTTACATCATAAGAAGTTCAAGGGGTTTTTGGTAAAACTCTCAGAGAGACTATCCGTTTATATGGCATACTGTTGGTATAGTCACAACTACGGCAGGTTCACGGCGTAAAACAACGAGCGAAGTGATTAAGAATATGATACATGGACTTCATTACTATAACCAATGTCATTGCTTCACAATATATGCTACTGACAAGAGATACCTCCATATCACCTTAGGTTTCAATATTTTGAATTAGTTGCACCAACAGCTTTAGCCTCTTGTCACGGTATTGTCCTTATAGCAACGTCAACCTCTTGAGTTGGCATCGTCCTACCTTTTAGTAGTGTAGCGGCTTGATAGCTATCTTCCCCAACTCTAACACCTTAATATTAGATACCCAGGAAGAAGCATCATTATATTTCATATTATCGAAAACAGAACATTACTAGTGTTTTCTTTAACATAACTACATGAACCATCTCGGTAGCAGTAGAATTTCAAGAGAATTGATCATCCGTTGGCCTAACGTTACGGCAGGGCAAGCGCGATTTAACATGAATCTTGATGGATGCTATCAGTAATAAGATTAGCTTATTTTGATATTTTCAGGACACAGGTAAATACGAATTCTATTGATTACTCCCTTAATTACCAACTTTGTTTGATATTCGATAGAATTCGTTGGTTTGATCATAACCAGCATTGTTGTCGACATACTCTGAGGTGTTTGGAATGAGTTTGGGATCTAGCTAGTAGATAATTAAAATCGATCAAGGACCAATATGTATTGGAATATGCTAACATACAGGCTTATTGTTAGGTACTATAATACTTTTACGTTCGTGGGAAATAAAATAAGACAATTCCAATATCGATCTTTCATATTAAAAAGATTGCTTCATACTTGTAAATAGTTCTATATTCAGCACAAGCTTTATGCAATTTCATAAGCCTGCTTTTCATTTCGAATGCGAATTCTCTATAACACTAAGTAAATGCACCAAGGTTGGACAAACACGTTTAGAAACTTCTCAGAAGCTGACGCCACCACGGCTGGGGGACCCCTATCTCGGCCTGGGCGATCTCTTTATCTTCTTCCAAGTCGCGGCGCCTCCCTGACAGCAAATCAATCTCATCTTTCCTCCAAATACGTGTCTTGAAAGCGAACTTATATCCAATAAATATCACAAAGAACAAGGGTAATAGTATGTAAGCATCGACGAAGCCGCCGGCGTCCCAAGGAGAAAAGTTAGACCAACCTTGCACTAACGCTAGGAACATGTTCGCCGCTAGGCCAAAATATGCATTCCAAGGGTACCAAAGGGAAACGTAAGGCAAATCCGCGACATGGTAGCCCTGTGCTTCCCAGGCTTGGCGGAATCGAATATGAGTGAGGGAAATAGACCCCCAAACCAAAAATGTCGACACACCGCTCAAGTTGACAATGTATCCGTAGGCCTTCGAGGCCCCGGTTGAAACGTTCATCATAGATATCGCGCCAAACGCGTTTGCTAGGGTAATGGCAGGAATTGGCACACCCCTCTTATCTGTCCATCCGAGGAAAGACGGCGCCATTCTTTGCTGTGCCATATATAGTAGGGTCCGCGATGCGACATAGATAGAACTGTTGATAGCGGAAATACAAGTAACAAGGATAAAGGCATTTATGAGATGAACGCCACCCTGCCAACCCGCGTTTTGAAGCGCGACAGTCATTGGACTCAACAAGGCACGGCTGGTTCCATTAACAAGCTGGTCATCATTCGCCGGACAGGTGAGGCCGAAAAAGAAAGCTGCGCCCATATAGATAAATATTATCCGCCAGAAGACTTGGCGAATTGCAAGTGGAACGGCGACTCTAGGGTTCTTGGTCTCGGTAGCGGCCACTGCGACCGACTCACAACCGGCGTAGAAGGTAGAGCAGAAAACGAAGACTTTGGCAACACCACGGAAACCTTCAACGAAAGGTCCGGGGTCATGCCAATACCGGAAGCCTATAGCATCTGTCCCGCTGATTCCACCTGACACGTATCTACAACTATTAGCGTCCTAGATGGAAGTATTTCATACAGGACCAAGCTTACACGATAGAAAATATGTAGAATGCTACTAATCCTACAAGTTTAAGAAGGGCTAGCCAAAACTCAGCCTCCCCAAACGTGGAAACACCCAGGAGTTGGAATAGCAAGAAAGCAGTCTAAGAAGGCGTCAGCAACAAGATTGAGAAGATTGATTGGAGGACTGGACTGGACTAGACTAGATGGAAAATAATGCATACCCATAAAAGTAGAAAATACCCCCAGACGGGCACCTTGTCACTCCAAAATGCCAGAATACTAGTTGTAGCATTATACTCGTTGGCAAGGACAGCAAACCAGATAACGAAGTAGTTCCATCCGACGGCGACACCAAACGCGGGATCCACGAATCGAGCCGCGAGCTGAGTAAAAGCTCCGCCGGAAGGATACAAAGTGGTCAACTCGCCTAAGCTTTGCATAATACTTTTATTTTTTAAGAAAATAAGGTCAGCATGGAATAAATAGGTAATATGCATGTAAATTACGGGGATATGCGATGGTACCTAAAAGCAATTATACCGATGACGCCGAAGCCAATCAACAGCGACGCCGGCCCACCGGTGGACAATGCACCTCCGCTACCGACCAAAAGTCCGGGCCCAATGATTCCGGCAAGAGCCATCATGGATAGATGTCGCGTCTTTAATCCGCGCTTGACCCCGGAATCGGGGTCGATCGAGCGGAAGTCATCCTGATCGGGGTCGTCATCGGGCTGCGCGAGGGACCGCTCGATGTCCTTGGGGCTGCTACTCATGGTAGGAGATAACACCGATTCTTTACCACATTAAAACCGAAAAAAAAAAAAAAAAAAAAATCTACTGACGGAATAATTGGTACAAGTCAGGTCTAGGATATGTTCGCTTTGCATCAGAAGAAAGACCTACGAATGACGGACATAGCGTTGGCGAACTCTAATAACGTTAAAAACTTGCTCGGGTTGAGAAAAACTCGGTGATGGTTTCGATTAAGAACGGTATTTGCCATCGGCGTGTAAAATTGCGTGATTGAGATTCTGCGCCGCGTAAAACTTCAGGGTCCAGCTTCGGTGCCAAGCTGACGGGTATCCTAATCTTAATCTGGCATAGGATTAGCGCAGTGTGGATAGCCACACTCAAAAAGAGAATGCCCGGTACTGACACGAAATCTTAGGTTAACCAGGTTAGGTACTTTAGCGTACGTTAGGCGGGTGAAGTTTGTGTTCTATAACTTGTTCTGGAACAATAATTAAAGTAGTTGGAGTAGATGTGATGAGTAATTTCACATGGAAAACGTATGGAAGGGGGCAGACTGTACATATCAGTTTCGCAATACCATCGTGTAAAATTTAGGTGCTACTAGTCACCAACGATAATATCTATTACTCAAGTAGATAGAATGGTTCAATATTACCTACTGCACACTAAGCCGGCAAGTTAAAAATTCCTTAGCACCACATGTCTTATAAGATCAGTTCTCTTAAGGCCTTAAATGCCAGATACTTTCTATCGGGTCCACTTTATTTTCTATGGGCTACCCTATTTAAGAACTTTGCAGGTTAGATAAAGAGAACCGAAAGTCTAAACATTATACCAATACACCCTTAAACCTGTTCAAATTATACCAGTTATCTTTTCCTTCGACTTTCAATATTATCACCTATCTTTGTAGGGAGGTGGTACCTAATGAGCTTGCGCAGTATTGTCACAAATGGCGGGGTAAAGTCCATAAATTCTCAAGGCGCATGCTATCCTTTGACTCTTCCAAACACACCATGTCTTCATCAAATACAACTATCCATATAGCGTGCTATTTCAATTTTCCTCAGCAGAAATAGTCGCATATTTCTCCAGAAAACTATTGTACCTCTTATAGAAAACCGGTGTACTTGGATGAGTTGGGAGGACAGCAGGAAAACAGTGAGGTACACCCTGGTAACCATATATCTCAACGTCAACACCAGCCAGTTTTAGCGCTTCGGCATATGCGAAAGCCTCGTCCCGGAGAACGTCAAAACCTGCACATTGTACCACTAGAAGCAGAGAGGACAGAATATCAGTTAGTTAGGTGCACAAAGTCCCCAAAGCAGGAAGAGTTAAAATATGACAGAGTGTTTCCTTACATGCTGGAGGAAGATTCGCTAGTGAATCTGCAATTAGAGGCGAATGCCTGTAGTCGGGTTCAGGATTGGGATTATAGGCGTTAAGGAAAGCCTCCATCCTTAGGGTTCCAAGTACGGGGTTTTCCGAGTTTTGAATGTAGCTGCCGTACTCATACTTATCTCGGGGAAAGAATTTGGGATGACAGACAGCAGGGAAGTGAAGCACCTGTGCGATGATTCCGGCAATGCCATTTTCTCTAGCCATGATGGCCATGACCGCAGCCTAGTAATGGCGTTAGTACCCAGGCCGATAATATTATACAATACGCGACCCAAAGAAACACGGCTGCGGATCCTTACAAGATTACCCCCAGCACTGCTCCCGGCAACAATAATCTTCTCGGGATTGATTCCGAGTGCTTTCGCGTTTTCCTTGCACTATATCCAACAGTTAATAGGTAAATTTCTAATTGGACTTGCTGGATTGAATAACGCACCCATAATAACCCATCGTAGCAGTCCTCTACCGGCCGTGGGAATGGAAACTCGGGTGCTCTATGTGATGTCAGCTGCATACGTCGTGTAAGATAGATTGCACATAAAAAGTACATACAATCGGTAATCTACACTAACCACGACGATGTTGGGATTTGTAGCTGCGTAAACATTCTCGGCGCCGTCGACCTCATGCCGTCCAACCACAAAGCCTAAGATACAGAATATCATCAGAACAAGGCTAAGGAAAAGAGTTGTACCCAATATTTCGTACCACCACCGTGCATGCGATACACTAGAGTCGCGTTTGGTGCAACATTTTGAGATTTGTACACTTTTAGCTCAATTAAGTGACCGTCGCGGGCGGGAAATTGCAGTAGCTCGGTGGTAATATCGCGATACCGATCAGGTCCACCTGGCGGCATAGCAGCGTCTGGGTCGCCTGCAGCCCGTCGGAAGGCTGCGAAGTCTGGGGATGCCCAAAATCGCGACTGTACAGCGTCGATAGCGGGCTCAGCTGCTATATATTCGGGTGTTTTCTCTGATAGATGGCCATATTTAGGTAAGGGCTTGAAGTCGGTGTCGAGACTGAAATACTCGGATTTATTCTTAAGATAATCCATGGTAACTTGCTTCTTGACTCTAGTATCACACTACAAGTAAAAGGTCAATTGCAGATATTAAGTAAAGGAGTAGGTAGGTATTCTCAGGTTTATATAAGACTTGACGGAGGTTCTTCTATTATCACCCTTGGCTTTGGTCCTGAGGCGTGCGTGATGAGACAGTTTCGCTTAGACTCCATGATTACCTAGTTTTTCCAGGCTATGCCGCGCTACGAATGGGTTTTTCTTATATTTCAGTCAGAATGAATCACTTTGAATAATATTTATGCTGATGCAACCGCCTAGACAGGGTAGCATTGAAACCAGCTGAATAAAACAGGCGTCTTCAGCCCCATCTAGCTGAAAAATGATTCCAAGCCCCGTCATTATGAATCATGGTGCCGCTAACCATTTTAGTCGAAAAAATGTAGCCCTGGCGGCTTAGCTGTTACGCGCGATATATCCTCTTACGCACAAATAGTAGTGGGATGCTATGCTACTCTTACAGCTACAATGGGGGTAACTAACAGATATGGATGTGCGAGCATAAGGTAGCAGTATTACTCAAGTACCCATCTCACTCGGGCACAGCTATGGGTCTAGCTGGTTGATAAAAGGGGCTTAAAATATGAACCCCGAGAGAGCACCAAGATGAATCAATCAATACGCCACCACCTATCAAGCCCACCAACGTATAAATATTCGAAAGCATCCAAATTCAAAAATATTTGTGATACGAATCAATTTACATGAACTCAGCAAAACCCTCATAACCTTACACAACCCTGATAACGACGTCCTAAGCCCATATGACGAAATTTGAGTTGCCCAAGTCGGCGAGCGGTCTTCGCGTCGTGCCTGACACTCAACTTGATTTACGACCTGAAACTGAAATCATAGACGAACTTCGTTCTTTTCGACCAGTCACATCGGAAAAGAATGTCTGGGCTTTTTGGGATAAAGGAATCGACTATATGTACCCAAGCTACAAATGCACCGTAGTGAACTGGGTGAGAAAGCTCGGGAAATCCTGGACTGTCCGCCTAGTGGACCTCGTCGAAGACTCGCCGAACTACATCTACAACTATGTCTCCAAAGACTGGTTTCCTGAATGCTTTGTGAACCGAACAATGGACGGCAGACATGCAGCGCAGCATGCCGCTGACCTTGTGCGGTTGCCGTTGTTGTTTGAACATGGAGGCGTCTGGATGGACGTCGGAAATATGCTGCACACTCATCTAGACCCCTTATTCTGGGACCACCTCACAGCTCCGAATACTCCTTACGAGATGGCAGTATGGATCATTACCGGACAGATTAGAAAACAATGGGGCAGTTTCGGTAATTACATGCTGGCAGCACGAAAGGGTTGCGAGTTTATCAAAAACTGGCACGATGGTTATAAGGAGCTGTGGAAGGGCCGTACCAACGCGGATGGCTTCCATAAGATATCCCTGATGCAGGACATCGGGCTTGCTGAAGGAATGGCCGATTGGAACTTCGAGGATAAGGTGAAAGAGATGAGCGACTACGTGGCACAGATGCTCATTGGCGACCGTACGAGGAACTTGCTTGATATCAATTCTGGTTGGAACGGACGCGAATTCTACAAGACCAAAGTGTTCATGGTGGAAGGAATCCTGAATGGAGTGCTGGGCGCTATTAAGACGGACTATGACGGAGCCAAGCAAGTTGAACTATTTACGACTCGCCTAGACGACCCGGACGAAGTAAAGAGGCAGGCAGCTGAGGCGTTCATCATAGAGATGTTGGAGAAAAGCCATATGTATAAAGTATACCATAACTCGGCGGGAGGACTACCTGCGCTGGGGGATCTCGTCAAGAAGAAGGAATTTATGGATGCGGACCACAGACCGGGGACCTTTGGAGAAATGTATAGGTACGGTACAGTCCATTGGGAGCCGACTCGCGGGGTGGAACGTCTGGTGCCCCAAGTCGATGATGAGGAAAAGCTAATTTTGGCTACGCCCACAACTCCGGCATTACAAGAGCAGAAATGAAGTTCAAGGAAGGTACATTTAGACATAGATAAGGGGATAATAATGGAATATTAACAAAAATGTATCAGTTGATTCCAATACCCCTTGACTTAGTATTATGCATTAATACAAGTACCTAATCTAGATCCTAGCAGAGGTATGTTCTGGTAAGGGTGCATATCTTACTATGAGATACTTGCTACATATGTGAGTGAAGCGAAAAGAAAAGACGGTTCAATCGCGAAATGCCGTTGGTCCAACAACATATTGTTGAATCAATGTCGACCTGTTATAGTTTTATGGAAATACAACCTAGGGGTTGGTTCATAACATTGTAATTGGTATAATTCTGATTCTATAGACACGCTCAAGGTTTACTCTAACGCCATGGTAGACTTCCAATGGTTTTCTATCGTAGACCAATACCTGCAAGGATGCACTCTCATATGACCAACATGAGGAGAGTCATCAAACATCTCCAACATCGTCTTGTAACCTTTACTTTTCGCTATCTCCGCCTGAGCCTCAACATCCTCCCACCAAATAATATCATCCGCCTTGGAATAAAGGTAAGCTCTGGGAGCTGTAGGCGTTGCTATCGAGTGGTCTAAGAATACCCTGCAGCTATAGATACCCGAAGGCTCTCTTCCAATGGCCTTTTCCAGGAGGTACATTGCGTATAAGAATGTCCACCATATGCGCTGCGTTACTGCGAATGGCCACGGAAACCATTTGGCAGTTCCTACCGCCATCGCCTTGGACCATCGTCCTACTTCTCTGGAAAAGTCAAGACTGCCAGGTGTAGAGTCGTTTATACATAAGTGGTGCGGGAGAGCCTTATCTCTCCCGTGACGTTCCTGGTAAGCGTTCAATGTAGCGGCAGCATATATACCGCCAGTATTAGACATTATATGTAAGATTATTCTAGACGAATCGTCGTCAGGTGTAGGGAACACGGTGTCAACGATAGGCATCATAGCCTTAGTTCGTTGCTCAAGAGACTGATATGTAGCAGCAAAAGTGGATGAGATGACCATTAAGATGCGAGCTCCCGGGAATAGTTTGCTATAGCCGTCGACGTATTTGGCGACATTCTTCGGGTGTCCGTCACCCCATCCGTATATAATAATAGTTGTAGGGTGATCGTCTGGTATCTTCCCGGCGATATCGGATGAGTCTTGATTACGGATAAAGATCCGATCGGAGATAGGTGTAAACCCCGGTAGCCCCTTTTGTTTACCAGCCATGGTTGCCAAAAAGAAAGTTGATAAATAATGAGAGAATGATACGAAAGAAATAAGTCAGAGCCGCAACCGGCGTATATATATGTAGTTAGACTTAGATATAATACTTGAACCAGAAAATTTGAAGTTGAATCTTTAAAACTTAGGGAAGTCCAATTTAGCTAGTGCGGTCAACGATGTGGATAAGGGGTAGAGTTGTCAAAAAAAATGTTGGGCGCGAATCATGAAGAGAGACATCCTTGTCAGCCGAGGCAAGTGGAGCTAACAGATACCAAAAAGGTTAAGCAGAATAACCAACATACGCATCAGGCATCTATATTCGAGTATAAGCAACTAACATGCTGGGGAAACTAAAGTCATATTGTAATAGATGTTTTGAGGCATGCTACTAAGGGTGGTAACTTATAGGTGAAGGATAGTTAGACGTAAATTTCCGAAAAACTTATGAAATTTATATTGAGTCACAAAATGGGATTTTGAGGATAAACCAATGACCGTACTGCTAGGTAACCTAAGACGACCTGAGACAGCCTAACATAAGACATTCATTAGCCTTGTTGACCCCGGTCAAGCCGATGTATGTTGTTCCTGCTCAACATCTCTTCCCTCCCTAATCAATAAATAGAAGATGTGCTGGTTCCTATCCTGGAAGGGCTATTTTGCTTTTCTGGGCTGGATGTGACAAATGAAGCTCCGATCTTAAGATTTTGAATGTTCCATTTAGCGAGTTCAACACATGTCGATGAGTTGAAAGTACCTCCTACTCTCTTAAGTAGACTAGTTCTCTTACTATTATCCCTTGCCCTTGCTTTACATACGCATAGAAACTAAGAGGTGAAATATAACGGTAAGATTTAGCATTTGCGTCAAATTTTACTTCACGTTGAAAAGTGGGATGAAATAATATCTAACAGCTTCATGAAGTTGAAAGTAACTAGGAGAATACAAAAATATAAATGTACAAGCTTTGAGACATGCCCCCAGTAGTGGTTGCCAAAATAGTGAGTTAGTGACCTATGGAAGGTTGGCGCCATTACACGCGTAAAGACAACTAAGAAATAACGCAAAAAAAGGGTCATACATTTCTACATAGCCCCCATTCTTTAAGAGAAAGCGATAGCACTGTTAGGTTCAAGATTTATTCCCTTTTCCCGCACTTCCCCTTCTCCGTTTCCCCCAAGTCCAATGCGCTCTCGGATTCTCAGCCAGGATCCTCATAGCCTTAGCATCAGCTGCATTCGGACCCGACTCCCTTTCCACGGCTTCCACTGCCGCTAACGCATACTCCCGCGCCTTCTTCTCTTCACCGAATAGTGCAAAGTTTAGCGCCGCTCTGGTATAGACCTGTCCGAGATAGATATCTAGTCTCTCCTTTTCGTATAGATCTACTAGTTCTGCCCCAGTTTCGGCAGTTGCAACGGTCTCGTTGAAGTTCTCTATGGCCATCTCTAACTCTTCGATCTTTTTGAGTCTAGCGTCTGAAGCAGCGACTTCTTCGTCGCTCATACTGCAGTGAGAACAGGTGCACTCGAATCCCCACTTGCGTAACCGGGAACGCCGCTCTTCTCGTGAGAGCATCAGTTCGATGTAGCTGATACTAAGCTCTTGACCCGGCTCAATATCACGCGCAGCAACTGTAGTATGAGTCATGTTGGAGATGCGGTAGTGGATGCTGAATAAATACGATCTGGTTAGCTACTCTTCTACAGAAGGTTTGCTGATGGAGTTCGGCTTACTTTGGACGGCAGTCATGGTTGAATCGAGATATCTCCGGATAGCACCCGAGGTGACTACCAGAGTCATTTGCGCCGTCGATGTACATTTGGAAGCAGTTTGTTTCTATCTTATCATAGACGTCCTTGCCCATCTGCCTCATGAAGAGCTCTCGGCCTTTGGTGGGAAGTTTATTTACGGCAAGGTCGTATAGCACATCTCTGGTCCTGGGCTCTAATCCAACATGAAGTGCAGTTTGCACCATCATCGTGGGTGAACGTATAAGAATAGTTTCACCCTTACGTATTTTTCTGTCCGCCACGATACCAACGCCCTTCCCAGGTACCTCTGCCACGTGGAATGGTAAATTGGCTTCATAGTTTCCCGTGACCGGGAAGCTGCTTGCAATTTCTGCATTTCTTTCACTGGTGAGGAGTACAATACCATCACCTATGTGTTGATTAGAGTAAATGCATGTTTCATTTACGCAATTATCTGGCCCCTCCCACGAACCAAGTAGAATACCATCGTTGGCCTCCTTGTGTGTCCCTAGGAGTTTACTTGATATTTGCTGTTGTCCTAATTCGAACCTAGTACATATTTCGTTTCCTATTGGATTAAATGGGCTCCAAGGACATATATTAGCTAGAGAGCTTGCTCTGACTAAGGTGCCAGAGAGCGCTAAGTAGTTATAATGGTGGTTGATACGCATGATCTCGTTGTGTAAAAAGATATATTGAAAATCCTGCAAGATTGTATTAAGACGCTGGCATTGGGCTCAACGATTCATGCGACTCTGAAATTTCAGATAGGTACCTGTAACAGACAACCGTGTTCATTTGAAGGTAGTCAATGTAGATCCTGATCATCGAAAACCTTTCCTTCTCTTTGGGTATATACAGCTTTACCCGACATACAGTTGTCGGGGAATCTCGCTGCGGCTCTGAAGGCAAACATCAACACCTTATTTCAAACAGGCCTCTTCTAAGGTAATTTAATACACTGCTGCAACTCATTACCCTCTTCGGAAATATTCATTACATGAGAATCCTGTTGATTGAAATTGAATGACCGTTGTGGAAAAGTTTACTCCAAATCCAGAAATTTCCTCCTATTTTAGCCGTCGTGTTGTTAGTAAGACACAATGTGTTATAGTACCAACACTATGTCTTTTTCTCCATCTTCTCGAAGCTTTCTGATGTGGCTCTCAACGTAATCCCAACAGAAGGGTTTTAGAAGAACAACGGTTGGCCGAGATCGCCGGATAGCGACTCCTACGGCTGCAAGCCTTGCAATCCAGTTTTGTGATGTCCGCACGACAGATACATCATGGTCAATTGGCAGAGTCAAAAGTTCCTCCCAGCGATCTACTATGGCCATATTAGTAAATTGGCCCGCTGTGTTTAGATTGGGCGTCACTCCGTGGCTGCAATTAACTGGGGACAGCAGCGCACTCTTCAACGTTGCGAGTATATCAAGGCCACCCACCCAAACCGAGTTATCGTAGAACTGTACAAGACTCTCACGGAGCGTGGTCACCTCTTGGATGTAATGATAATCTTGGTTTAGGTCATATAGTTTCGGTTGGTATTGCGTGTGCGTAAGATGCATTGACGTTTTCCAGAAGTTATCCTGAATAACACCGGTAAATGGCGCATGATCCAAAATAGTCCAGTTATCGGTATCGGACTTCTTGATACGTGGTTATGGGGGAGGTATGAGAAATGAGAGTCCCGGGAGACCAGTATTTCCCGGAATACGTCTAATTTCGGTGTCGTTAAACTGTTGATAAGGGTCAGAAAGTAAGGGGCTCGATACAAATATTGAGTTGCCTAGGGCCACAGCAAAAACCGTTTTGAGAGTGCTTGGGTTCACAATCCTTCCGGACTCCAAATGGCAATACAGGCAAAAGCCTCAGACCTTGACACCAAGTCGACAGGATGGGTGCGTGGCGTGAAAGCCGTTCCTGAAACACCAGTTTGGAATGAATGGCTGCGGGAGGCGGAACTTAACAGGAACAATGACACATGGCCTGCCGAAGCCGAGAAGCGTCGGCTAGGAGATGACGATCAACATGTATATGACCTACCAGCTGAGCAAGACGCATCTCAAGAACCGATATCAGAGGAAGAAATCGTGGCTGTCGATGAGTCGTTGTGGTGAACAAATACGAGGGTGGCACTACCATTCACCAAACATAGCTGCGGCTACTGAGTTGTCAGTCAGAAAAGCATAGCAATCATGTTATCAAGAAGTACCTTTGATGGAGTGGTAGGTAAAGTGTTCTACATGAGTTAAGGATTGGGCGGGATGGTGGATTTCGACAATCTCTAGCTGATGCCTAGAACTAAAAAGGGGTCACGATGAAGGGGTAACAGCAGAGCTTCATCATTCAATAAATTCGTTTTTAAGTCGTAATGACCTGTATCCAAGCCTGACCAAGCGGTCTTGGTTATTGGTAATTAAGCTACCTTTCATATGGCACCGTTGTTATAGACACTTGCCAACTTTCCCCTTCCAGCGTAAAATGACATAGGTTAGGCCATAGTTCCAAGACCAGCCCACCCCCGACTCGCTCATTCACAGACATACAGTACGCGTCAAGAATTCTTATCCTGTCTTCCCAGACTCATCCTCTTCACCCAACTCCAGGGGGACTTCTTCTCCGTCTTCTTCTTCTTCTTGGCCTCCCTCACGTTCCCGATCCCCAAGCGCTTGCACTGTCCTTTAGTCGCGAGGTAGCAGTCGTCCGCGTCCCAGCAGCATATCCCCGGGTACCACACGGCGGCGCTGTTGGTCAGGATCTTGAGGGTCTTGGACCCCCGCGTGCGCACCGCCACGTTCGTCCCCGTAAGCACCCTCTCGTCGTCGTCCAGCTGCATCTGCCCGTGCAGCAGCACCACCACGCACTCGTCCGGCAGCGGCACTTCGGCCTCGCACGGCGCCCCGTCGCGCGACTCCGTCTCGGAAAATCCGGGCGTGCTGTCCCAGCCGAGCTGCAAGCCACATCAATCAATAATACATAAGCAGTTGATTCCTTGCGCTGCGTGCGTGTGGCGGCGAATTAGGTACGACAGGGGGGGAAGGTCTGATCAGATCAGATTAGATAGTAAATAAACAAAACATACGTAAGTTGTGATGAACTTGACCTTCTCCGTTAAGTCGGTACGACTGACCAACCCTTCACGAAACACCTTTCTATCCCGAACATCTGCTTTTCCCAGGATCGTCATGTCTTCTTTTTTCTTTTTTCTCTTCTCCTGAATGAGTATATTGGGCTACGAAGATGTTGCAGGACGATACTTTTGTTTAACAATTATGAAATTAAAGATAAGTATAAGATATGTACGAGCTCGTCCTGAACTTTCAGGGGGCGCTTAGGGTATCAGGCTGTAAAAGAATACCCCGCCTGCGATGGCAATGATACCGCATTGCTACGTAGTGTAACGAAACATGCCGGAATTCGGAGTACATAAGGGGGTTGGATAAACCACTCCTCGCAAGACTTTTTAACAACCGCGACACCTGTCACATTCTAATCGGTGTAGAGCTGCGGTTGTTCGCGGAGACCCGCAGCATAAAGAGATACAAATAAGAGGTAGGAAAGGACCGAAGTATCACAGACGAAAAAAAAAAAAAAACGATTACGACGTTTATGTAATAGGTATATACAGGTTAGAGGTATCTAATTATCATGTAAAAGGTATATAAAACCGAAACCAGCTTCATCGCTTTAAACCCCGAAAAACGCCAAATACACCAAGATCTGTATTTTAGAGTCCCCCTAATACTTCTGCGACGAGGCTTTCCAGCATCCTGAGTCCAAACCACCTCGCCACGCCCTGATATACACCCAGCCGCCGGACCACTTCACCCCTCTTGACGCTCTCCGCCCACGGACCGCTACATGTGCAATGCTCCATGAGGTCATTCAACCGCACACTGCCGCACCGCTCACACTTCAAGTCCTGGGTGCTCCACTCCACCACCATACTCTGCACATCCGCCAGTAACTTTTCCTCGATCTTCAGTTTGTCCAGCTCAGCATCACAGAATGGACACTGCCAGGTCTTGGCCGCCGCTGCCCTCCGTATTTCCGCCTCATTGCTCTCGGTAAAGGCATTTACGCCCGGTAGTAGGTGCTCGTCGCGGCATAAGTCCCAGTCGCGGGCGAGTGTGCATTCGTGACAACTCCACTGCGCTACCTTGAGGCTCTCGCTGGGATTTACAAACGCACCCTCTTTACTAAATTCTCGTACTTCGAACAACGCAAGCAGCTCCTTCCTGAGTAACCGTGCTTCCATTGTAATGTTCTTGTCCAGTGACAAGACTTGCATAAGGTATTTTACTAGCTCAAGTACTGCATTGCGATTTTGCATGTTTTTGATATGACTGCCCGGTAGAACTGGGAACGACCAATCCGATGCCAGCTCAGGATGGAGAAGCTCGCGGGCTTGGGTTGAGACGAGTAACTTAATCTCCTTCTTGAGTTGCTTTTCGAAAGTCTTTCCTAATATGGCCTGCGAAATGTCACCATCATCGCCTTGTGAACCATTGCGTAACGGTAGTTGTGTGAGACGTGGTGTCGCATCGGGATCTCCGTTTACCATTAAGGGACGCTTCATTCCGTGCATGAGTTGTATAAATTCCACAACCCAATGCTGGAACGTGTCTTGAAGTCGAACAGGTAGAAAAGTTTTCATTTGCCAATTCATAATAGTCTGCAAGCTCTGCTGTTCGGCTTCGACTACCTCTTGGCAGGCCTTTCCACCATAGTTAAACTCGTCATACCATACCAGGTAGTCCCAGTACTCTTTGATCTCGAGGTCAATAAAGTGAAATAAGGGCTTGCTCTTGATGCTCTTCAGGATGTATTGACTGTATGCGTATGCGTTGCCGACTTCTGATTTTGTGGTCTGTAAAAGGAGACGATTCGAATTTGCAAACACGACTTGCGAACCAACTCGACGGAAGTCGGCCATAAGCTGCAGCATGGCTTTACGGCTCATCATTTGAACATAATACTGCAATGCCCGGTCGTACATGAAGGAGTCGGGGGATTCAACCCATCGTACCAAATGCTGAACGAGAACATCGGCCATAGGGCTACCCTTGCATGCCTCGGCCCACCAGGACTTGACCATTTCACGAAGTACAAGTACTCCAGCGTTGGCAAATGCTGATTCTGAGTGGAGAACCTCGGTACCATCCGATGGTGCAGAGTCAGCAGCGGGATTGAAGGAGATTGAATCTGCACCCTCGAGCTCATTTATCAGAGCCGATGTAAGGATAGTATTGATAGCCAGGTTCCGAACTTCAATATCGATACAGACTGATGCATATGTACCGGGAGTGTTGATCGAAGGCATTGTGACTGTATCAAGGGGACCTGCCACATCATCCTGTTCATACCCGGCATGATCCGGTCTTGGGCCTGGTGACCACCACAACACTACATTGTTTAGCTGTAGACGGCGAGCATAGGCGACGTCGATTAGAAATCTGGGGTCGTCACGTTCCAAGTTACATAATGGTATATCACCATATCTTGCTAAGGCTGTGAGATGAAGAATCCACGCCCCAAGGTTTAGGTAGTGGGAAACAAGACGTTTAGCAACGACGGTCTGCCAACCGAGAGGAGGCAAGGCGCTATCCGCCTGATCGTATCGAAGAGGAAGAATGGGGAACTCTGCAAGGGTGGGGATGTCATGGACCAGCAAATTCTGCTGAGATGATTGAATGACAAGCATGAGAGGCTTCAACTCATCCTTTTTCATCTTCTTAACCAGGTCGCTGATTTCGAGGTGCGCTTTCCGCCGTGTTGTTACTTGGGTTACTTTGAAAGTCAGCTTCTCTTGGTAGGAAAAGCATTCTTGCCAATTGGTACCCTCTCCGTCTTGTCGTCTCTTTGTAAACATCTCACTATAAATCTTTGTAACATTAGGCAGATCTTGGCCCGAATCCCGCTTCTTCTGAAGAATGACAATATGAGCTTCATCCCTTGTCGAGGAGAATACACCGAAGATCTGCCTCTCCCCTGCGGTGATGTGTGATATGTAGAGGTACGCAAGTGGATTTGAGTCTAGATAAGTCTTAGGTTTCGCGGGCTTTATCAAACTCTTAAGGTTGAAACCTTGATCTAAGCCATTTCCAAGAACACCAGGTTGGCTTTCGTCAATGGTACACAAATTACCAAGTTGGAGCACTGCTCGGACATTTAATGGAACCTGCTTCTCATATACACCTTCTACACTGGGGTGATTGAATAACAGCGAGAACTTCTCGGATTCGGCAAAGTAAATATCCTCAGGTACGGTGATTTTGAACAGGTGCATCGATGAGTGTCCATTTGGAAGAGTGTGATAGACTTGCTCAACTTCGCAGCCCTCAACTTCGACGTCGGGGAGATCCTTGCCCTTGAGGTTTAGAAACACCTGCCGTGGGACTTTGATTTTGAGGGAGTGAACCTTTGCATCAATTAAGACGAATGCAGCCACCACGCCTGGATTGTCGGTTGTTCGGAGCTGAAGTAATTGCCATGTATTCCTGAACGTCACTTCTGCTCTCTGGCGGAATGTCTGCTGGATGTTGCCGCTCACGTTGCCACGGCGATCTCCAAAGAGGTGTCGCCGGCGTATTCGAGCTTGCTTCTGAATCTTCCACTTTTTCTTTTGGTATTCCAGAAACGCGGGGTAGTCTTCGGAGGGGTTTGGCATTTCCTTCGGGAGAGCTGCAAAAGGATCCAGGTTTTCCTTTTCCGGTTCAGGCGATTTTCGCTTCGCTGCTGTCGACGAGGGCTGGGACGCGTTGATGGCTGCTGTTGTGCTCTTTGGTTTTAGTAGCTTGGTCCCAAAATCTTCGAGATCGTCTACCCTCGAACCTGTAAGATTCGTTATATCTTCCAGAGGTCCCTTGGTGCTGCCGAAAAGATCCGTCAGCTTTTTCTGCTTCATCTTGTCGTCTTTGATGTTGATCCGCCGCTGAAGCCAGTCTGGGTGTGCCACCCGCGGGACTGGGTTACGGACTTTCTGCAATGCCGCAGGAATCGTGATCAACTTCTGGATAACGGAACCTAATCGCTCTAAATAGTAATCCCAGTCTAATAACGCCCTAGGATCTGTATCAGACGGCTCTTCCTTGAGCCACTTTGTCAAGTATGTTCGCTTGATCTCTGGGGCGGCAGAGAAGATGGCGACCGGGACAGCTCGCTCGGTTACTGGAGCATTTCTAGGTTTGGCGCAAATAATATACTTGCAGTTGAGACCTTTATCTTTTACCATCTGCTCGCCCAAGAACTCTGCTAGACGTTTGGCTGTCGTGATGGATGTTGATTTCTGGCTGCCATATTCCTCGAGTGTCTTAGACATGCTTCTATTTTCGCAAATAAGGTCGATTAGCTCCTCATCAGCTAGTGTCGACCCCTTGTTATGTAGAACATCTAGCCATTGGTTTGCGACCTTCGCTACTGCAGCGTAACATTCGGTGAGAGTAGTTCCCTCTAAGAAGAATTTGAAAATTTGCTGCTGAAAGATCTTGATAAGCTTAAGCTCACCCCTTCGCTTCACTTCGAAGCCCTTGAGCTCGGCCAAACTGCCGTCGTCATTAAAAACAGCGTATCGTTTCTTCAAGTTCTTGTCCTCTTCCTTCGATGTTGGCAAAACCATGGCCTTGTAGGGACCGTCAACTTCGAAGAAGATTGAATTGTCACTATGGGTCTCGTATTTAAAGGTTTTTGGGTCAACCAGAGTCTGGTACTGGTGATTCGTGAATTTGGCGTGGACGAGATGGTTTAACATGACGCAGGGATATGAAATGGCACACTTTTTGCCGTTCTTAAGTTTGAAGACAAAGTTCTCCGGAAATGTTGCAGGCAACATACACCAAATACCATCGGTATCGAGTTCAAGAGGTCTTCCAAGGCGTTCGACAAGAGATCGTGCTAGCTGAATGATGGTTGCACCAGTTAAACACGTCACACCAGCCATTTCCATGGAATACCATCTCGAACCCTTTCTCATGACATAGCCGTAGAACGAGTTTAAAATGACTTTGTGCGCAAGCTGTAAAGAGTCGTAAAGAACAATCATTTTCTTCGCGGCATCAACCTCTGCACCTGGAGCTCCCGATGACTTTAGGGCTTCAGTCTTGCCCTTCCAGACTTTCGCTTGCCCCTTGTAGTCATACCGACGATCTCTGAAATCTCTGACGGTGTCGATATAGAAAGGATTTTCTCGTTGGCAAATAATTGCCTCTCGCACGATAGTGGTAGAATCGCGGATCTTGTGATAGACCTTTTGACTATATATCCGTAACCGCTTCCGGATAAGATCAGCCTGTTCATCTTCGGGTAACTCTTGGAAAGTTCGCATAGGTCCGCCAGGTCGTTTACTCGGGAACTTCTCATTTTCAAGCGCATGTCGGATCATATTGTACTCGTCTCTCTTCGCGGGCAGGTACTCTCCTCTCCAAGCCCAGGGTAATCTCCTATCGCAGGTTTTCCCCGGGCGGTTGAAGTCGCAGGCAGCACAGTCCGACTCTTGAATCATTGAGTCTGGTTGTAGTCGATTCGTCGTCATGATATTTGGATACATAGACGCGACATCCAAGTGATAGATCAAAGGCCTTTCGTTTCGATTAGGTGTCTCTTTCAATTGTAGTAACCGCGATGCAATCTGCTCTTTAACCTCATCATAGTTCGTGACATCATCCAGGGACTTCTTTTCTTCAATTTCGATTACGAACTTGAGAGCAGCATCCAAATCTCTGAGAAGCTCGTCAACTGCACCGGGATCAACCGCGAAATTCACCGGTATATCTGCCCGAAATACGCCTGCCTCGATACTCTCGACGTGACCGCCGACATAAGTTTCGGCGTCAAGTAGATGGCCCTCCCAAAAAGATTCTTTAGGGGACATGTGCTTATTGGGCAGAATGATTTCGTGCTGATATGCCTGCACCATCAATAACATCTCACACAGGGTACCTGTTCCCTTGCGCAGGACATCGTCGCCTCCCAGGGGTAAAATTGTACACAGTGAGAAGATAAAGGGGTGGATGTACTTCATGTATAGATAGTACGTAGCGACAGCATCGGAAACTGAGTACTCTGCTAACGTCTGGGGTCTCTCGTTTGCATATGGTGTCATCAGTTCCGGGTCCAGCTCGTCCGGGTCGTAGCCAAGCTTGGCAACGGTGACGGCTTTTAAACCTCGACTACCTTGTGGTAGGTAAGAGTCTCGGTTAACCCATGCCAGGCAGTCCATATGGACGCCATATGTGCATTTGTATATATCCTCACTGTCCTTCTTCCATCCGATCTCACGGTACATGTCGATACCATTGACGCTTGCTCTTGCTTCTACAAATGGCCAATCGAAAAAATCTCCGTTGTATGTGGCAATAACGGTTGGCCTGGCCTCTTTGACATGTGAGAAGAACCGCTCAATAACAGCTTTCTCATTAGGCTCATTAAAAATCATAAACGATCCAGGGTATTCGGGTTTAGGGGTGTACTCGAAATCTGCAATATCCTCGGAGACGATCTCCCGATTAGTGATCAGAAAACCTTGCCCATCGATCATATACGACATCATCATAATCTGATCTATGGCGGCATCTGGAAATTTCAGAGGGGCTTTGGTCGTCTCGATATCGAACGCCATTACTACCGGATCGGCCTGAACAATATGTTCCTCATTAAGCGTTATAGTGGTAACGCCATGCTTTACTTCCACCCAATACCACTTTCCTACTCGAATATCTGATATTCCCATTAGCATAACCTAGATATGAAAGATTTCTGTGTACACTCACTCATATCTATCATTACTCTTACATGGTACGGTACGTCGTACTCTCTAATATCGACAATGTAATCGCTGGCATCCGCAAATGAAGCATTATTTCGTCCGTCGTCATCTCGTGAATCATCAAAAAGGTCGAATCCAGCTTGTTCGCTATACTCCATGTTAGCACTCGATCATCGCAGTATAACGCATCCAAAACAGGGAGACTAACGAAGCCACCTCTGCATATACATCCACCGTGCCCATAGACTTCTTATTCTTTTCCGCTATGGGCATTATATCTCGCCTTGCCGTCATTAAATCCGGCACATTTCTAAACCGTAACTCGAGGAATGTTCTCCTGTACCCGAGAAGGTGATTCGGCATGGAAAGGTCTTCCTTCTCGATACGTCTAATGCTGTGTACGACACCGCCACCCGGGACTCGTTTTACCCATTCCTCAACTTCACCCTCTCTCCCTTTTCGACATGCAATGATGAAGTATGGTTCGTATTCAACAGTTGCCTTGAATGTCTGTCCGTCTTCCTCAATGAAATAACAGTCCACCGCCGCTCTCCCACCAGGGACTCGGTCATCGTCGAGCGCCACGGTTGTTGGTTGAATGTTAACAAGCCATCCCTCTTTTCTTCTACCTGACTCATATCGAGCAAACCCCATAGACTCGTCAATTTGTTGTGCGAGGAGTGCTCGTTCAGCTTTCTCGTCGGCTGATGTAGCTTCGGTGCGTGTGGTTGATGCAGCGAATGTTCGAGTGCGATTTCCGCCATGGTAAGCCTGCTTGCCTCCACGGCGAGCATACCCCTTCTGGGGGCGGCGTAAAGATGTGTTGGGCATGATAAAATCGGTAGGAGAGGGGTTGGGTTTAAGGGAATCGGTTACGAGGAGGATATTATTCTAATGTGAAGTATTATGGGCGTCATTGGGGATAGTAAAATTCAATAAAGTAACCCAATCCAATTGGAATTTTATAAAGATTACCTTATTAAAGTAATTAATATCCCGCAATCTCAAAGTTTATAATTATTTGGTTGTGGTAATCGTAGGTGAAAAGGAAACTACAATCGATATCAAATGGACTACATAAAACCCCTGTCCCATTAAACGCAAGACGCGTCTCTACACACAGGTTCGCGTTTTATGCGGTGTATGTTACTAGTGCGTCTACTATCCCTGTCGCGTTTTTAAAGTGCCTCGTTTTACGCATAATAACATTTAATTCGTTTATTCTTTTCAGCTGAATATTGTAGGTGGGTCCTCTGCATAGCGGCGTCATAACTTCGAATCGCGATTTTTACAGCCAAAAATATCGAACCATAGGTCGAAATTCAAGTGTTGCAGTTTCAGCGCCTATCATGGCGCAAGACAATAAAGAGCCTCCCAGGGTACTAGGCCCTCCACCCGGAGCAACAGCGCCTTATGAACGTGTTAACAACCCGCAAACCTACGAAACATTTCCTAGTTCGAATCCTCGAAGTCATACGGACGAATCGGCTGAGGGGCAGAAGAACCCACCTCAACCTACGATCAAGGATGGGATCCAATCTATAAAATCCGACGACTTTTTCAATGTACATAAAATTCCATGCGCTCGCCAGGGCCTTATGACGGGTATAGCCTCGGGCGCAGCAGTAGGAATGGGTCGATATTTTATAGGAGGTAGCTAAGCGTATGACTGAAGAGTTCAAAGCGTACTCGAACTAATCGTATTCTTCAGCGACGATACCAAAATCAACCAATTGGGCTTTTGGTGCTTTTTTCATAGGTTCCATAATCCAATGGGAATATTGTCGCGCAGAGCGAGCGAACGAACGCATGGCCGTTGCGCGTATAGTCGAGGTTATGGATAAAAAACAGGCTGAGAAAAAAGCACAAGCCGAAGAAGCTGCAAGATTAAAACGGGAGGAGGAAAAGGCAAGGCAAGATGCTGCTACAAAGAAAAGTTGGTATAAATTTTGGTGAAGACTATCAAACCCCAAATATGGCAAATGTGAAAGAAGAATTGCTACTGTACTATAAGAGTCCCCGGGTATGTCGCTCTGTCCATATACTACTAATCTTCAAAAATTCCATAAATCGCCTATTGACATTGATGCTATCGATAGCCTTGGCTCTGGGCAGTACAGCAAGCAGCAATAACTACCGGGTCCGATGCGATGTAGTTTTTAGGTTATTTCCACATAAGGGTAGAGAAAATCAGATGGGCCTCGAATAAATAAAGGCAGCCTTGCTGTAACGTCGACCCTTTAAGGTTTATAGTCCGCGATACAGCGATCCAACGCCTATTAATCAAATCGTTGCCAGTTGCGCCCACTTAACGCCCCAACCCGAGAAGGACAGTGTTGAAATCAGAGTGGTGAATGGGTAGATAATATCAAGTCGTGACAACTGTGGTTGGTTCTGCATCTGAGAAACGTACTCGTACCATAGAGTGTTTTCTCTCTAATTCCACGGCATTTCCGACCCGTTGTCGACGACGCTGGTTTCTCTTCGCTCTAGCTTCACTTTCCTCGCGCTTTCTATACTCAGCCAGCTGTTGCCTCCGTCTCTGCGCTCGCGCGTATGCTAAAGCAGGAGTTGGCTTAAAACCAATACCGTTGATACCAGTACCATCGTCATCTTTATCCTCAGGGTCGTATATTGTAATTTCATCTTCATGCCACGTAAGAGCGGCACGAACAGGATCAATAATGGTAGGTTCTTCCTCGACCGGTGCTTCTGTCGTTTTACGCTTTGATAAGGGAGGGGTGCCCGATCGCTTTCGGGTACGCGACTTAGACTCTGACAGTCGGTTGATGGATGGATACGACTTTTGCAGGCGGCCCGGGCCTTCTGACTTTGCCGTTCTCAAAATAGCAGGGTCCACGGCTGTTTGCAAAGTGAATCGAGACGACTGAGTAGGCCCGGGAGGGTTAGGATCCGTTCTATTTGCTTCTCCCTCCAGTCCTACCTCAGAAGAGTTTCGGTGTTCGACAAGGTCAGCTAACTTGACACGCTTACGCGATGTAGTATCATCATCGTCAAGCTGCATGTCTTCGACAGACGTGCTACTTTTGATACCTCCATCAAAGTCAAATACGGTGAGCTCTGGAGAAAACCTCGGGCTGTCAATTGCAAATTGTGGGCTAGCCTCATCTGATCCAGTTTCCTTTCTCGTTTCCATAAAAACAGTGCCATCGACCCTGTCATTGTGAATTACCCCGCCCCCACTTCCAAGGGCTAGTTCTTGGAACTTCTGAGCAACCTTACTTCTAGGGCTACTGTTACCATCTTCGGGATCATCGTTTCGAGACTTCTCCACCGGTTTCAGGGTTGGAGCTTGAAAAGAGAAGGTGGTTCTAGACAGGCTATAAGTGTTTGAGGAAGAGTCGAAGACGCGTCGCTCGTTGAGCACATCGTCGCGCTTGCGCTTAGGTATAGCTTTTAGTGGTGACGATTCAGCCATAGTTTGTCCGATCCTTCAAGGTACAAATTCCAGAGTGATTGCTTCATCTATAAAGCTCTAGAGGAGAGCTTACAAGACCTAGAGTTGGCCGTCCATTGGTAAAATATGTTTGTATATAGTAGGATAGTTAAGTTTAGTTGGACATTTTGAAGTTGAGTTTTATCCGACTGCTCCTTCGAATCGGAATAGAGGATGATAATGATAATGATAATGATGATGATTAGCAGGTAGTTGTTTGTGAATTATTAAGGTAGGGTCAAGTGTGAATCAAGAGATTAGCGAGGCCAGTGAGTTGTTAGAACAACTATCCAATGTAGGTAAGCACGGGGCGGCACCTGCAGCCGGATATAGGGTACCTTAGGTAGGTAGGTATGTAGGTAGCTAGGTAAGTACTTTCCACGTGGGTAATGGGAAATAGGAAATGGGAAATGGGAAATGGCCACGCAGGTGTAGGAGATGTAGGCCTATCAGGCGCTAACGCGGGTGCCCTAGTTTGCCCTTCTCCTGCCTAATGAGAAGGGGAATGTCATAAGGCTAAGAATATGATTGGACCAAGACCTGATGTCGTTTGCCCGGACGACGGGTATTCCCATCCTCCTCCTCAAGACGGGGATTGCTGTACACGTAACTAATGATAACAAGACATTCTTTCTTGAGTGAACGCAAACGCATCCATCATAATTATGTTTTTATATAACGTCAGTACCCCTAGTTTTAATTCTTTGATGATTCCAGTCTAAATTCCATGGTCAGATAAGTAAATACACGAGTTTACAACATTTAATCGTTTGTATCTTTATCTAGACTCGTGTTTTATCAATACTTGACCGGTTCAATCGGAACTTTGGTTCTAAGATAGGTATTTTCACCTGTTCCTTCTCTACCTAACATATGTACGTAAATATGCACATATCTATGCAGATACATACCTATGTACATAATTCAAGTATGGTGAACCCGGTTGTACGGGTCCACGCCTCCTTTGGACTAATGTAGCCGCACCTTGATGGCATAAGAATGGATAAAGAAAGATGTATCAGATATTGAAGAAATCGCGACTACCTCGGTGGAATGATGAGGTAAACGGAATAGTCTAATCCGCTTGTACGACCATTGTACGACCGAATTACCCCGCTATAAGTACATCATATACTATAACTACCCCACCATCTCGTGATGGCTCTAGGTTATTGTAGGTTTAAGTAGTTAGCTTTGAAACTCTCTCCACACTTGTCAGTTTACCTCGTGAACATCATATATAGCCTAAATACTAAATGATCTCGCTACTGAGGCCGAACGTCCTAATTCCTCTCCCTTATCTAGCTGTCATCCCGCCTTAAGTTAAAAAGCATATTTCGAGGCTCTGTCCTAGCTAACCCCCACATCCCGCGAATTTATATTAGCGACAGTGACCATTGTAGTAAACCGCCGACATGGCCGACGAGATCTCGTTTTTGCCTTTAGGCGCCATCATCCAATCTTTCAAGGTTGATGGCCTTAACATCGTCCAAGGCTTCCCGACCCAGGAACTATACGCCGAACATAACAGTCCTCATTTTGGCGCAACAATTGGTCGTGTCGCAAACCGCATCTCGGGTGCCAAGGTCGAGTCCTTGAACGGAGGAAAGACTTATAGCTTTGTTGCCAACAACGGACCGAATACCCTGCACGGCGGAAACGTGGGTTGGGGTAAGCGAGTATGGAAAGGTCCGACCCCGGTGGGCGTCCGCAAGAATATCCCCGGAATCCAGGGCGAACTCAAAGGTGGAGAGACTGTTGAGTTTTCGCTAACAAGCGAGGACGGTGATGAGGGATTCCCCGGTGAAGTTCTTGTCAAGGTGTTCTATACGGCCGGCAAGGTTACCGAGAACGGAAAGGAGGTCACAGTTCTTAGCCAGGAATACGAGGCCGAGCTAGTAGGAGGTGCAGAGGAAACTATCATCAACATGACAAACCATTCGTACGATTAACCCGGTTGATGTTTTTGAGAACAGAAATTGATGCTAATATGAGCAGATACTTCAATCTCTCGGGAAAACCAACTATTGAAGGGACCGTGGTCCAGCTTGCCACCGACTCTTACCTACCTCTCGATGACACAGGTATCCCAACCGCCGGACCGACTGTGTACTCCAAAGTTGCAACGACGACTCCTTTTACCCTCGGTGCCCAGGAACCGGATTTCGACGACTGCTTCGTTGTTGACCCTTCAGCGTCGCCTAATTCTGTACCGATTGATACACGAAGTCTTCCTTTAAATAAGCTTGTCTCAGCTCACCACCCAGAGAGCAAGATTCATCTAGAGGTTCTCAGCACAGAGCCGGCATTCCAGTTCTATACTGGCAAGTGGATCGATGTGCCGGCTGTAGGCGGAGCTCCTGCACGCGGGTCGCGCAGCGGTTTCTGCGTTGAGCCTAGTCGGTTCGTAAATGCTATTAACGTTGCTGATTGGCGCAACCAGCAGCTTCTAAAGAAGGGTGAGAAATTCGGAGCTCGGATTGTATACAAGGCATGGAAAGAGTAATTAGTATTCTAAGTAGTAGGTATTTGGAAACAAACTGGCACGAGCCACTTATATCCACTATATTAGCCACTCAAATCTAAGCAAGCATCTACAACTCATATTCATCACCTTCTTCGACCTCCTCCTTAATTGGTGCTTTAGCCTCCTGTTTCCTATACAATGCAGCCAGAAACTCGCTGCTACTAGCCTCTTCTATCCCCTTATCCTCGCGTTTTCTCAGAAATCGTGGGAACCGTAAACTAAGACCTCGCTCCTGGCTTACTAGCCCTATGGCTGCCGTGTAAGTCGGAGATAATGTGATGTCGGCAAAGGCCATCTCCCACACTTCCTGTGGTTCAAACCAGACGTCTGGCTCCGGGCCATAGTACTCCACGAAGCTAGGCTTTGTCTTGCGGACATTTTTATACTTTCTCGAGTCATCCTCATCCGCCTCATTGCTGCTTTTACCATCTTTCTCCTCACTTTGCTTTACATCGTTGGGGTCTAGTGGTTCTTCATCGGTACCGTCATTGTAAAATTTCTTATTCGCCTTATAGAACGCATCGGTAAACCCAGACATGCATTTGCATACGACGTCCAGAGTCCCTGTTGCGTCATTGCGAACAGCCATGAGTATAGGCGACCACCACTTCGCCTTGCGACCCTGACCATGCCATGCAGCTACCGGTACAAGGTCTAACGTGTCAAATGAACTGCTATAGTCCTTCTTGACTTTGAGCCACGAGTCCAGGCGTTTGTCGGGCTCGTAAGTGGCAAGAAGCGGTTTTCGACGGGAGGATGGTTTCTTCTCTTGATCACCATTGATATTCCCCTTTCCCTTACCCTTCCTCCCTTTCGTCTTTATAGGTAAAGCAAGAGTCTCGCTTTCTTCTAGTTCCTCTGCCACCCGATTAGGATCATCCATACCGTCGCTGGGTACGGGCAGATCGAGCAAATTGTCGAGAATCTTGACCATGATACCCTCACATTTACTATCTATAGCTTGTTTGAAGAAATCTAACACGGCATCCGAGTCCTGCGATGTAGCGTCCAGACTTTTCACCCAGGTAAAATGATGCGGTATTTCCGTAAAGAGGGATCGCAGCAGTGATCGTCGCTCGCGGAAAGGTCGGTCCAGGAGCGATTGGCCGTTCAGATACATCAGGTCGAACGAGAACAGACAGACGTCAATTGTGATGCTACCTATGGCCACATCCTTCCGAGCTCTGTTGGTGAGAGTTTGGAAGTTTTTCAATTCTCCTGTTTGGCGGTCCACTGCAACCACTTCGCCCTCCATTATAAAACTGCTAACACCTTCTCCACGCAGCTTTGGTACCAACTCCACTAAGTCTGGATATTTATCAGTCATAACTTCCAGGTGTCGGGAAAATATCGACACCTTTCCTTTATCGTCACAATGGACCTGCGCTCGCTGGCCGTCATATTTGAACTCGCATGCGAAATCTCTTCCTTGCAGCTTCGTGAGCATCTCGGAGAGGTCTCTTGTGATGCTCCCCAGCATTGGCCTCAGGGGTATATGTAATGTGAGATCGCATCTCGCTAATAACTCATCGCAGACCCCTATTTGGAGCATAGCGGGGATGAGATCGTTATAATTGGGACGTCTTGCGAAACAAGCTTTGACGATCTCTTCAGCTTTACCCCAAACCTCCGCCAGCTCTTCCTTTTTCAACGCCTTGAGCTCGTCTGCGGATCTCAGAGGAAAGTTTGCGCCAGGTGGCCTGGAGAGGAGAAATGCGCGCGACAAGGCAATCAGCATCGTGGTTTTCACCGCTCCAATGCGCAAATGTTGGCATAGCGTGCGGACAACGTATCGGCTTTCTTCACCACCTCGAGCATCCTGGAGCAGTCTATCTACAATTCGTTGTTTCGCCTCCCCGCTACCCTGGCCTTGGCTATTAGCTACTTTAACTAGGGACTGGTAGACGCCTTTGATAGTAAGAGGTTTTGGTTTCCTCAGCGTGAAGCTCTGTTTCTTCTTCGCTTCGAATGCAACGTCTCCTGCATCACCATACTTGTCATAGATGGCCTTCAGAGACCGGCTATCCAAGCCACAGACATTTTTCAGGGCCTTTGAGATGGCCGAGCCTCCTAATCCAAGTTCTAGCGAGATATACGGTGGCGATATAGAGTTCGTGGAAAGCCAGACCTACTTAATGCGATTAGTAAAACATGTAGACATAGGAAGTTAAAATGCAACTTGCAGCTGGCAGTAAGCTCTCGGGATCTCCTTCTATTAGAACGCGGAGGCAATTGACGAGGGTATCTACTATCTTAATCCGGCTGGACGTGCTATTGATAAGCACGAAACAGCGCGTTAGGAGTGCGTATGACGCATTGCCGCCATCCTTGGCCCAGTGTTCGTGAAGCTGAGGTATATACTTTGTAGGATCAAATATCAATGGGCTCTCATCGAATGGTATGCTCTCCGAAACCGTGTCCACGGTAGCCGTAACAGATTGTAACGACAGCGTGCCTTTACTTTTAGTTTCTTCCTGTTTTGGGCTTACTGAAGGATTCGACGACGTTGGTGGAACATCAACAGGTTCAGCAACCTTGTCTGATTTAGGCGGATCGGAGGGCGCTGCCACGGCTGGAGATCCGGAGGCGCGCCCCGCAGCTTCGGCCTCCTTATCCCATTCCTCTTGGAGTTTCCGTGCAAACTCCTCATCCGTCATCACCTGATCCTGCGCCGGGTCTTCATTACTCGTGTTTTTATTATCTGGTATTTCGCCATTGGGACTTTTGTTTTCCTTCTGTTTCGAGAAGAAATACTCAAGTCCTCTAGAGGGTAAGCCTGATGATTTTGAGTTGCCGGTATTCAACTTCCGCTTTTTAGTCGGACTAGGCATCTCGAATCCTGCCGTAAAATATGGCGTGGATATTTATACCTAAAGCAAGCACTAGGTACTTACTCTTAAAATAGTACTTAGATATCGGGTACTAAAGTTTGGGTTGTATTTCTCGCATTTTTTGGTATACTTTAGTCGATGCAGAGAGAACGTTGATGATGTCGTTGACAGGCAGCGATGTCATCGCTGTTTTGCATTTGTAATGAATATTCAATTATACGATAAATGTATCCTACGAAGAAGGACGCAACTTATGTAATATATCAACAAAGAGCTTTGCACCCAAGTCGCGCATCGCTAGGGCAACTCTAACTTCATCTTTAGGTGCATAGCAATTCTATATTTCATTCTGGCAATTCTTCATTAGTGAGCAAATAAGCTAAAGCTTTGACACCATTACTATCAAAGTGAAAGTCACGCTTTGGCTTTTGAGATAAAACAACCAGTCGTTTTGTAACATTTTATCTACACGTTTATCTACACGCGACCAATCTTGGTAGATACAAATCAAGTTCCCAACATCCTTAGGCGAATCAAAACAAACAAGAAAATAGCCCCAATCTACATAACCACTATCCCAACCCGCGCATCTCCATCTTATTGTTATTCTAATAGCCCAAACCAGTCTAAGTCAGCATCTACATCTACAGGAATAGGATGGCCACCGTAGTTAACGGAAATCCCAACTAAGAGGCTACCATCTCCATACGCCATTCTTGTATCGCCTGGCTGTGGCGAATCCGTGAAATTCCGAGTGAAATTGATGCCATGAATAGTCGACCACTGCTTCAGCTGCTCTCCAAGATTATTGTACGAGATGAACTCATCTCCAGTTCCGTGGAAAGTTTGTAGACGGGGATAGCCTCCGTCCCATTTCGGCCGCATTCCTCTGACTATTTTCGCCCATTCCTCTCCCGTCTTGATGTTCTCGCCGAAGGCGCACGCGGGATTAGATTTCTGTGCGCTAGATCCAGGAGAGCCTGCCAGGCAGCCGGCTGGTAAACCAGAGTAACAAGATCCGCCTCGAAAGATGTCCGGATAAGTGGCCAGGAGCACGTTCGTCATCATGCATCCAGAGGACGTGCCTTGTACGAAGATCCTCATCGGGTCTGCATTGTACTTATCCATCATGTACCTCATCATGTTTGCTAGACCAGTGCTATCGCCCCCTCCCTCATACGTGAGGGACTTATTGGAGGAGACATCCTACGATATCATCAAGTTAGCGAATATCTCCTTCAGGGTGGTTTGCCCGTAATGAGTTTGTTAGACTTACCCAACAGTGATGGTCATTTGTGGTAGATGGGTAAACCACGATGAACCCTTTCCTCGATGCCTCCCGGTCGTAATTCGCTGCCACGCGGTGCATTAACGATGAACCACCACAGCCGTGCAGCTATATATTATATTTAGTTTCCACGTCGTGAGCCCCATATAGAGTTGGTTCTTACAGCGAGAATGACAGCTGGTGACTTCTCCAGTACAGGTGGAATATAAGCCTTCATATCCAAATTTGTCGGGTTGTGGCCCCAATGTGGGATTGGTGTCAATCCCAACGGATAACTAATGGGAGGTTCGTGTCTTTCGAGACATGCTACGGACGCTATAGAGCGTATTATGGAAGGTAAGCGCATGGTGACTCGATTTAGAAAATATTTGACAAGAAAATGTCTATAGTTATGGCCTTGAAGTGAAGATTAAAGAATATTTCTGGGTGTCCAGACAAAGGCTGGGAATTCGACAATCTTCACATATTTATAGATCCCGGTTGGTACGAGCACGAGACTCTTGACACTAGCTAATGGAAGACAGTTTGTTTGTCTCTCGAAACCTAACCTTATCTATTTGAGTAATTCGAAGCTTATAGCACGCTAATTTGATGCTCCAAACCGACAAAACCAAGAGCTTAATATAGCCCGATGTCATGGAGAATTTGAGGCGTTTAACTTCATATCCATATCTGTTCCTTGCGCACGGTTCGGTCACAGTTTCTAGAAATGGCAGCTTAAAGAGCCATGCCTCTACCTACATAACTACAATTAATCAGCTGGGGAAGCTGTCAAGCAAGATTACATTTTGTTAATTCTCGTAAACGCAAATAAAATGTCTGTTTCCCATAGCTACCTAAGTTGCTAATAAGCTTTAAGACTCCTTTACGCAATGAAGTCAATCTTAACT
Organism: Daldinia eschscholtzii; assembly: GCA_037126485.1. NCBI lineage: Eukaryota > Fungi > Ascomycota > Sordariomycetes > Xylariales > Hypoxylaceae > Daldinia > Daldinia eschscholtzii. The sequence goes on from JBANMG010000005.1 coordinate 1,840,158, forward strand.
ATATAGGTAATCAGTTACTCTTTAGTCTAGAGCAATGCCACGGACCCATAGACATATTCCTCATCGTACCTAAGTGTGACTCGATAATATGATTCACTATATTATTATAAAATACAATGCACCAAATAGTTAAATCCACATCATGCTTCCTCTGATATGTTCCTATGCCTCCACAATAGCAGGTCCCTAAGTTCCTAAGCCGTATAGACCCGAAGGGACGAAATTTTAATGTTATATTGATTATTGAGATTGTCGTCCCCTTTCAAGCGAATTTTGCCTGGTCTATCATCAATTGGCCTGAAGCTCCTGTGGCTCTTTGGGTATGGTTGCCTCGTTCTTTTTTTGTGAGTTTATCGCATCAAGCTCTTGTGGGCGATTGGGGGCATCCAACTCTGTCTTCACCGCTGAGTCTCCGTGTAACTCTGTTTTAGACAGCGCCTCGAGTCTCTTTCGCCTACGACGCCACAGTAACCAAGCGCTTATCGCAACAATGGAAACTACCGAGAATGCGCCCACAACAGGACCAGCAATCCAAGCACGACTAGCTGGCTTCGCTGGGTCAGTGCTGAACGTGGGTACGGGTGTAATGCCAGTCGCTATAAAACATTAGCGGGATACAGAACGATAACTAGTTGGAACGAATATGAACGAGCCCCTTACCACTACTAATTGGATTCCGAGTACTGCTTTGATTGCCGACACTTATTGTCCGGTCATCTGTAATTTGTAGATAAGTTGTTGTGAAACTTAAGGTAGTTGCCTCTCCGTCGACTGCTGTTGTAATCATAACAACTGTAGTTGCCGGGATTGGCGCAAATTTCGTAAACACGGTAGAAAATACCCAGGTTGTTGTAACTCCCCCATTTACTGTTGTGTCTACGCCAAAGTTAACAATAGGCAGAGGAGTAGGTAGAGTTAAACTTCTGAACTTGAATGACTGCTCAGTCTGGGAAGAAGCTAAACATACTATAGACGAAGTTCAGTTAGCAAAACGTGTTTCCAACGCACTCAGTTTTGTAAGTAATGATTTTTTCCTTCTTAAGAAGACGGGGGTTTTTAACATACCATGGATATGTCCGTGTTACAACGTCGTAAGAAGTAGATGATGAAGGTGACGAGTTTGGTTTTGATGAAGGCGTAGCAGTTGTGACTGTCTCTTGCGTATCACAATAGGTAATCCAAGGGGACAACTCGCCAGACGATATTTCGGACCAATTGCCCCCATTGGATTCTATGCAAGTCTTACACGAATCGCGGTATTTAATAAAATCGGAGTCGGCAGCGCATAGACTTGGCCCTTTTCCAACGCGCTGTGCTTCAACAACTGCATTATCTGGGTGTAGTTTCTATATTAGCACTGCTTTTCTTAATTACCTAGGTAGGTAAGGAAGACGCGTAGGGCCGGGTATGGACTTACTGCATGTGCTATAGCACGCAGCTGGAATTGTGGTAGCCCTAGCAGTTATACGATTCAAAATTCGCATGTTTGGTGGGCGATATGAATTTAAATGGCAAATGGTTCGCACGACGCAGAGCTGGAGGTAGAGGTAGGTTTTTAACCCAGCCTTTCCTCTATTAATATGACGCCAAGATTTTTATCGACCCCCATCTTTTGTATCCAACTCCCATTTGTTCCTGGGGCTGATCTGCTCTTTAATACTCTACAGAGTTGTAGTGCATGTGGTGATTGGTTGAGAACTGCGTGTCGCTAGCTGACGGCAGACATATGGTTACACCAGACATGGTATAAGAGGTGGATTGCCTACCAGCTCACCATTTTACTGGACTATCTTGAGATGGGTTAATGACTATTGTAGAAAATAATATGCAGTGTTACCAACGAAGAAACGCGCATCACTTAACGTATTGAAGGGCAGAAATCTAGTACACGAGAACTTGTTAGATCCATGATGCATATGATCTTAGGTACCTAGGTACCTACCTACCTGAAGATATTCTATAAGTACCTGCTATTGTAATATCCAACACAATACAACATTAAACTGGCCAATTTCCATCTCCGGTAATAGTTAGTGGTATATTATGATTTCTCTAACCTTATGTAGAAACTAGTCCAAATAATGTCCAGGAAGCAATGTTGTATACGCAGAGTTCATTATACTTGTCCTTGGCTTTAGCATCAGCTTAATTACTAAATATTCTTACTCTTATATAGCCCCTTAGATCAGAATTCTGTCGATATGTTGCACACTGCATGTTGCATAAGCTTAAATCTTTGTCTCGGCTCTTTTTACTCTTAATTCGAGAATTGATGTATTCAATGTACGTGGCTGTTTCAATGTGGCTGAGTGAGGCTTGATATTACACTGACAAGTTACCCCCCCCCCCTATTTACCTTGGCTTAGGTGGATAAGATGCAGGCTAGCTAATTTGTGAATACCCTCAGATAGACTTAGAAAATTCAGATATATGGCTTGTATTACCTCGGGTCCAGTAAATCTAGCCGATTGAGTTGACTTGTTGAAACCTCTAAGTGCCTAAACTTTACGTTGACCGCAAAGTGCCCATCTGATACCGGCGCTTCTGATCTAATCTGATTATGGTATAACTCCACCCAAAGGCCATCCTACACACCAGGTCGTTGCAACTAGTACTATTAGAGGTGTCGACATAAGTCAAATAATACTGTTAATACCTCAATGTGAGGGATTCCCTCATAATAGTGAATTTAAATACTGTCGTGGCGCAAGGAGGCTGAATTGGTTTTATATTGATATGTTCTGCCATCGGAGATCCTATCATCGACATGCTGGTAATGAGTGTGGATCTTGAATGCCTGGAACATAATACGGACCGTGCCACCCTTGTGTTGATCATGCAGTTGGGAGAGGATACTTGGCCCTGGAACAGGAGGTGGTTTCATACAAATCATCCTCATCCGAGCGCTACCGATTTTCCCAAATTTTATATATTCTCACCGTGAAATCTCCTTCTCCCATTTAACCAGTCTCTTCTAACAATCGTCGAACTGTCGCAGATAACTTAGCTTTAATTTTGTTGGCATAATTGGCCTGAATACTTTTGAAACTTGAAAATGGTATGCTTACAATCACCAATTGAAAATCAGCTTGATCAAACCTCGCTAACTGGGCAACTAGGCTCGAAAACTGTCCCCAGAGGAGATCCAAGTCTTCAAGGAGCTCTTTGACTCATATGTGAGTATTAGACTTTGTGACAAGGGAGATAGTTCTGGACTGACCTCGTTCTAGGATACAGATAAGGGCGGTCAGTGCTTCGAGTTCATTAGAATGATAAATGAGCTAGTGATAATGCTTTTACTGACTTTAATTAGGCAACATAAGTGTGGAAGAGTTTGCGAAAGTAATGTCCCAGAGCCCTGGGAAGCAACCCACGGAAGCTGAAGTGCAGCAAATCATAAAAGAGGTGGATCTTGACGGCGATGGAACTATCAATTTCAATGGTAAGATTTAGTATCTGTCTAGTCCTCATTTAACACCTAAGGGGCGGGCACCAAACCCACCGGAAAGTTATTGGGAGGTACTCAGACGACTAACACCTAGTAGAGTTTATCACGATGATGACAGGACAGCCCTACCCACCAGTAGAGAAAACAGAGGTGGACTATGCTAAAGCATGGAAGCAATTTGAGCCTTCTCTCGACGGTTCGATCACACAGAGCCAACTGCGACAACTGGTGGCAGAATTGGGAGAAACTATTGGCGATGTAGAGATTGACCAATTAGTCAATAACATAGACGGAGAAGGCAAAATTACTTGTGAGTCACATCAGTATCGAGTCACCTGAAGAGGATATTTTGTCTAACTGATATCCAGTCCGAGACTTCGAAACTTTCATGAAGAACCGAAGTGTGGTGGATGAGATTGTGAAAGGCTATCAGTGACCAGTTCGATGATGCTTCAGGTGGTGAACAATTATTGTGTGGCGTCATTGGCTCAAATACCATCTCATTAAGACATTGTCCGTCGGCCTATGGAGAGAATATCATCCACTATCGAAATATATCCGTACATACAAGTTTACCTTTTGATGTAATGTTGGAGAAGAAGCCAACTGTATTTCTAAACCTTGTATACCTGGTAACTACCTAGCTAGCTAACGCAAGACTTCATTTAACTCGACTCGCCTAGTCCTCGTCACTTGAGCCATATGCTCCCTCTGGTATATTTTCTGAGCTTCCACTGCTATTAGTGCTTAATTCATTTGACGATATCTCAGACTCATCATCATCACTAGCATCCTCATTGTCGTCGTCGTCGTCTACGTTTGAATTTGACATTGGTAGGCGATAATAGGAAATTTATTCATTTCGCTAGATATTGGCCTATACGCACCAAAACCTGTATTCCTTTTTCACTAACATGAAGGAACGCTAAAGCCAAACCATGGACAGAAAGAGAAGAGTGAATTGAAAAACTAAGAAATAAGCTAGCAGAGTTCGAAAGATAAAATAAAAATTCTGGTCTAAGCATTCCTTCAACCCATTTACTTTTAGTAAACGACTGTACTGAAGTCTCATAAGGCGTCATCTACTCCACCTGCAACACCGCTCGCCGCTCGCCACACTCAGAACACCCAAAACACCGGAAGTAATACTTTCTCCAAGTATGATCTATCCTTTACTTCTTCTGGAGAGTCTTGAGGAAATCGAAGATGCCGTCGATCCTCAGCTCCTCGTTGTCCTTGTAGCCAGGGACGTATCGGTCACCCCACGGCTGGAGTTGAGTGTCTAAGTAGAGTTAGCACTGTTGTTAAAATAAGATGCTCGACAAGTCTTACCCCAAGTAACCTCTGGCTTCTTAGCACAGACGAAAGTGAAGGTGTCGTTGGTAGCCTGGATCAGATCGAAGTTGGGGTACTCTGTAATGATGTTCTGCCACGTCTCGTTGCTGACACCTCGCTCTGGGCCGTTGTAGTCGACAGCAATGCCCTGGCTGGTCACGTATACCTCAGGCTCCTTGTAGTACGCGATCGTGCGGGTCGTGTGCAGCGCAATGGCGTCAAATACCAACTGGATACGGCGGTGGTCCCAGTTTTCATCTCCGTACTTGTTGAGGAACTCCGTCGAGGCGATAGCTCCGTCGATTTCGAAGCGCTTGTCCAGGGAGGTGACCGGAGAGTCAGGGGTCTGGTCCCAGCCGAGATCGTGGAGGATAGCAGACACGGCTTGAACTTCAATGTCAACGGTGTTCAGAAGCGTCTGGTTGTTGTTGATGATCTGAGATCCAAAGAGCCAAGCGCGAATCTGGTGCTTGTAGGTAGCGTCGTCGCTGTGGTTGCGAGCAAACTCCCTTGCAAGACGGACGATAGGCGTGTCAATGACGGTAATCCCCGCTATTGTGGTGTTCGGGTAAGGAACATTTCCTAGAACTGGGAGACCACGTGGCCTGAAGGACGGGTAGTATGGATAGAAGGGGGCTGAGGCGCTAAGGGTAGCGAGGCCAGTAAGAAGCACGAGAGCGCTCTGAGTGAAATGCATATTGGCGGTTGATGCGAAGGCGAGTTTGTTACCGGATCGACTTGTTACTGGTTGTTACTAGGGCTGATGATCTTCCTATTTCAAAAATCGACGACCTTGATGGCCTATATATACACTTTTTGAACTCCAGATTCTGGAACAATAGATATCATTCATAACACCATGTTCGCCTGTCGGTAGCATCTGGATCGTTCGCGTTGCCGTGCGGAGTAGCTGTGTTTCTGGTCGGCCGAGAATACATCTCTTCTGTCAACTTTGAAAACGACGAAAATAGATCATATTGGATAGAACTTGATGACATAGTAAGGAATAGAAATGATTGCTGTAAGGTTTCTGTAAAGGCGTCCAGAATTAGTAAGTGAAGAAGAGCTGAGAGAGGGCAACAAGGCTGACCATCTGATTGGTGCGGCCTATGTTCTATCTCCAAACCGCGTTTATAGGTAACATTGATATTACTAGTGTGACCCCGACGGAGATATTTGACAGCTTCTAAGATGTAACTTATATTATGGCCGACTATTTTGCGGAGGAGGGTACGCTACTGGATGTTGGTAAAGGCTTACCGTCGACAGAGACACAGTAGCAGTTGTGCTGCATAGAAATTACTAAGGACCAATAGACAATCCCTGCCCACAACCGCATATACAGTAATGCTTCCCAACACAGCGGGTTGATGCTGATTGAAGTACATACCATTGTTGGTGACCCAAACGGCAAGTTTGCAACTCAATAAGGACTAGTCATATATTGATCTCGATCAAGCTTCCTAATTTACGCTATATCTCTCGGCCGCATCGAAGTCCCTGCATAAAATCCCCGGACGTAAGACTGAAAGTGTTAATGATTGGCAAGATGATGTGCATCTAGCACGGTCCAAAAAGCTTAACATTATAGATAAGAAGCGAATTTCGGCCTCCGTAAATAGCAGCTAGGAAGTCTACGATATTTTGCGTGCTCCTTACGTGCTTCTCCTATCGTATTCATGCTCGAATCAATTGGAGTTGCGAGTTGTTTCTTTTGGTTCTATAGTAAAACTGGCTTATAACGTGATATTGGGGTAAAGAAGCGATCTCCAAACCAATGTCTCGAAAATACCGCAAAAGCGATCGTTGAGAGAGTGTGTGCTGCAATAAAACTTCAAAGATATTTTTACCAAGGTAAACCTTACTCTAAATTTGTCCTCAACCTTGCAATCTCGGTTTTGTCTGGGATGAATGAGTGTACAATAGATATAGTTACATCAAAAATTGCGGATTTGCTAAGCAGGACGGCATATTGGAAAGAAGAATATCTGGGTCCATAATTCGCTATAAAAGTGAATATTTTCAAACCCAAGCCAATGCAATAGAGTCTTGATTATCAAGACACCTAAGAGCTTTGTAAGAAGACCTCATATATCTAATTGGTCCAATATCATGCCCCAACGGAATCGTCTATCATGTTTATCACAAGTCTAAGAGTGCCACCCTGAGAGCCAAGACTACAGATTCGTAAGGTTGGACGCGTGCACCGACGTACGGGGTCAGCGCAAGTCGCGTACAGTAGTATGTTGAGCCACGGCCTAGCAAATAGGAGCATTGCTTAGCCAACTATACTACTGCAACTTGTAGAGATAAATGATATACAAGGTTCTTAGACCCATCAAAATGAGCCTGATCGACAACAAACTATTCCAGACCAACGCAAACAGACTCAGATCCCTAACCATTTAATACTTCCTAACATTTTGAGGTTTGATATGTTGAGCTGCTCGTTTAATATCCTGGTCTAGTGAAGCGATTCCTGTTCGAATTAAGAAAGTCGACAGTGTGTTGATTCATGTGAAGTGAGCAGCGCTTATTTCTATAATATAAAAACCGGCGGCATGGCTGGTCGCGTAATATTTACATCAGCGTGCGTATCGACCATGCGGTATGTGGCAATATGCTAACAACTAATACACCCATAGTTGATGTGCTTATACTCAACCTCGCCGGCTCCAAACCCCCAAGAAAAATTTGCTCTAAACTACCATAACGGCAAGGAAGGGTTTATAAGAATCGTTCTAAACCTAGAATAATTTTGTGGGGTAAAATGGTTACATATTTTATAAGCTCTAATTAATTTAAATCTTAGAAAAATGGGGATATATTTCTTTTTTATACCCTTTATTACAAAATTGCTATTTTAATATTTAAAATTATTTTAATTAAAAAAATCATTTTAATTATTAAAATTATTCTAATTATTTTAATACATATAATTATATAAATATATATTTTAATTTAATATTTATATATGTAATTATTATTTATATATATTTATTTACTAATTTTTTTTTTATATATAATTACATTTTTATTATTTATATTAATATATTAAATTTTTTTTAATATAAATTAATTTATTATAATAAATAAATATTTTATAAAATATTTTTAAATTATAATAAATTAAATGGTTATATTTATTTATTTTTTTATAAAAACTTTTATTTAATTATATATTAATTATTTAATTTTTTTAATTATAAATAATATTTAAATAAAAATATTATTATATTAATACATTTTTTATTTTAAATTAATTTATTTATAATTTATTATTTTTAATAATTTAATATTATTTTTTTTTATTTATAATAATTTTTTTTTATTATTATATTTTTATTTTATTATTTTCATTTTTTATTAAATATTTTTTTTTTTTAATTTAATATTATTTTAACGTTATACCGGGAATATCAAATTTAATAAATTAATTATTTAATTTTATACCTATATTAAAATATAAAAAAACGATCCATTTTATACGTTAAATGGTAATAAAATAATGGAGTTTCGTTTTGAACGTTTTATAAAATTACCCAATAATAATGGAGTTAATATATATTAATATTTTTAATAATATTAATCGAAATTTATTTTAATAATGAAAAAATATTATATAAATGTATTAAATTTATGGTTTAATTTTTAATAAAACCATAAATTTTATTAATTTATTATTAAATGTTTTGAATTTGATTTATATAATGTAATCCAATCATTTAAATTTTTTTTTATAAAAATTTAAATAAAATTTATTATTATTAAACCACATATTTACAAATTATTTTAACTCGTAATAAACGTAATTTTTTTATATAATTCCATATATTTATTATTAAAAAATTTTTTAATTAATCCGTTTGTGGTAAACCATTATTATAATTGTGTAACAATTATATTAAATTGAATTTAACAATATTAATTTTATGAATTTATAAAAAATTAACATTAATTCCGTAAATTAAAAATAATAATTATATAATATTTTAAAAAAATAATTAAATAAACGATTAATTTAATATTACGGATAATAATTAAATTTTTAATATTTAATTTTATTATAAAATTTTAATTTAATATATTTTTTTTTTAAAAATTTAAAATAATAATTTTCCATTAGTTTTTATAATAATTTAAAAAATTAATTATATTTTTATATTTAATTGGTATTTTTTTTAATTTATTTTTTTAATTATATTATAAATAATAATAAACCAATTAAATTAATATTTTGGATTTATTTTTTTTAAAATTTGGAATTGGTTGTGTGGAAAATATTGTTTTATAATAACACGGTTTATTTCATTTCGGATAAAAAAAATAAGGTATTTATGTATTATTTCGTTAAATTATTGTATAATTTGTATAATGATATTGTTTGGAAAGGTTGATTTGGGGAATGGTAGGTAACCAATTTTATAATGGTTGTTATGGTATTGAATATTTATATTATTAAGTTATAATGGAATGTAATAAGATAAAAAATTAAAAATATGTTTTATTATGGTTTTAATTGATGAAATAAGTTCGTTAAGTGTGTAATTTTTTTTATTTAAAAAGTAAGATTGAGATAAAAAAAAAAGGTTGATTTATATTATTATATTAAAAAATATTACGAATGCGTTTTACGCGTTTAAAGTTTTATTATTACAATTTATTATTATTTATGTTTAAATTATTTTATTCGAATATTTGAATAAAGTTAATTTTAATGTTTTTAATTAATAAAAAATAACGTTTATATTTAAAATTTATTTTAAATTAAATTTGCAATATAATTGGAAATATATAATGGGAAATTAAAATTTAATTATTAAATGAATTAAAAATTTTATATAGAATATAAAAAAATAAATAATTTTAATAAAATATATAATAAATAAAATATTAATTAAATTTAATTTATTTTTTTTAAAAAATTATTTTATTGGTTTTTATAAAAATAAATGTAAAAAGGAAAAAAAAATAAATATATTAATATAATAATAATTTATAATTAATATTTTTATTTTAATATTTATATATTATTTATTATTTTAATTTAATTTAAAATAATATAAATAATTATAATAAATATTAAAAATGTAATTTAATATATATAGGAAAACGTTATATTTTTATAATATTAATATTATAATAAATAAAATTTAATAATGAATAAAAAAAATTAAAATTAATTATAAAATAATATATATATATAATAAATAAAATGTAAAAATAATGATGGAAAAATTTTATATATATGGTTTATAAAAAAAAAAAAAATTGGTTAAAAAATGTAATTTTTAAAAAAATTTTTAATTTATATATAAAATATAATTTTTTTTAATGATAATAAACAATATGTATAAAAAATGGGATATTTATATTAGGTATTATATTATTATATTTTATTATTATTTGGAAATATAAAAATTAAATTATTTGTGTGTTTTATGTGTTTGGTTATTAAATTTAATATATTTATAATATTTTTTTTTTAAAAATTATATTAAAATATAAAATCTTTTTTTATATGATTTTTATTATAAAATATATAACCTAATATTAAAAAATATTTTAAAAAAAAATATCATCATTTATAATATAAAAAATATTATTTATAATTATTTTTTTAATATTACAAATATATAATTATTATTAATTTCAAAAATATTTTATTTTAAAATATTAAAAAAATTTATTTTTTTTTAAAAATTTTTAAAAATTTATAAAATATAAAAATAATATAATTAAAATTAATATAATTTTAAAACATTAAAATATAAATCCTATTTTAATAATAACTTATATTATATAAATTAATTTATCGCATATATCACGTAATAAAATTTATATTTTGATTTAAAAATAATAAATTTAATAATAAATTTATATTATTTTTTCTTTTATAATATATTTTAATGATATTTTATATGATACAAGTTTATTTATTGTATATAATAATTTATAAAACTTATATTTTTATTTAAAAATAATAAACTTATATTATTATTAATTTCCCTATTATATTTCATATTAATATTTATAAAATATATATTATTTATATAACCATTCCTTTATTTATTAACCTAACCATTTAATTTTTATGTTAAAATTTTAAATGTTTTTTTATTATAAATATAAAAAATATTTATATTTTTGGTTTTTCTTTTTTATTTTATAATAATAAAAAATTATAATATAAATATTTTATTTAAAACATTTTCTATTAATTTAATTATTTAATTAAATTATTAATGGGTAATAATTTTAATATTTATAAAATTTCGGTTTCGTATAAAAACGTAAATTATTTTTTTAAATTTAATTTATTCAAAAAAATTAATAATTATAACAAAATCATCATTATTTTTAATATTTTTTTTGATATTATTTTTAATAATTTTAATATTATTTTTATTAATATTAATGGCATTTTCAATAATATTAATATTAAAAAGTTTAATATTTATTTCTATATTTTTTAAATTTTTATCAATTATTTTATTTATTTTAATTTTTTATGGTAATATATTAAAAATATTTTACAAATTATTAACAAATAATTTTTAATTACCATTACCAAAATTATTAAAATTATTTATTTAATTAATAAAATTAAATATTTTAATTAATTTATTTAAATTAATATAATAAATAAATAATTTATCCACATTTTAATCCAAAATATTATTAAAAATTTTAAATTTCCTTAAAAAAAAAATAATAAATCATTATCCTAATTTAAAATAATATTTAATTTAATATATTAATTTATAAAAAAATATTATATATTATATTTTATATCTAAATTAATATCTAATATTTTATGTCATTTTAACAAAAAAAACAAAAAATTATTTTTATCTTTATAATCATTTAATATATTACTTTATTGTAAAATAAAAATTATATATTTATAATTATTTATATTCATTTTTTTAATATATTTTATTAAATATTAAATATATTATAAAATTTTTAAAAATTTTTTTATTAATAATTTAATAAATAATTAATAATTATTTTAATTAAATTTTTATATTTTAATTTTATTATTTAATTTTTTAAAAAATAAAAATTTAAATTCAATTTTAACTTTTATATAAATGTTTAAATTTTATACCTAATCATTTAAAAAAAAATATACGTATTAATTTTTACCAAAATTTAAATTTTTTTCAAATTTAATAAAATAAATTAAAAACATTTTAATAATTATATAAATTATTTGTATAAAAAAAAAATTAATTTTTTTTTATTTTTAAATATTTTTTCGATATTTATAACTTTATATATTGTAAAATTTTAAATATTTTTAAAAATGTTAAAATTGAACCGGCGTTTAAATTAATTATAAAAACGGGTTTTGTTTAATGTATTTAATTAATTGTAATTTGTTTTTTTAAGATAATTTTAAATAAAATCAATAATATGGTTTTTTTATATGTTAATTTAATCAAATAAATATAAATATATAAAATTATATTTATATAAAATTATTTGAATAAAATTTTATATTTTAAATTTTTAAATAATTGATAAAAAAATTTGTGTTAAATTTTAAATTTTATAAAAAAAATATTAATGTTATTAATAAATTTTTTAATGATTTAATATATATATGTTAAGTTTTAAAAAATAAATATATGTTTTTATATTTTTCAATTATATTTATTTTTGGTTATGATATATTTGGTATTTATTAATATAGTACCATTATCATTACCATTTTTTTAATTATATTTGAAATTGTTAATTTTTTATTTGAATTTTTTTATATAAGTTTGTAAAAATATGATGAAATAAATTAAATATGTTTTTTCAAATGTGAACGGTTTAACGTCATTGCTATTAAATAATTATATAAATAAGTTATTAACGAATGTTAAAAAAAATGGTAATTTATTTTTATATTTTATTAACATATTTATAATTTTTGATAAATTTGTAAAAAAAATGTTAATATTATTTAGCAATTTTGGGTTCAATAATATCAAATTAAAAAATAATTAATGTTAAATAACACGAACATTTTAAATAATTGTTAAAAAACGTTTGATATTATTGGGTAATAATTTTAAAATTTTATTATTTATTATGGAATTTAATTTTATATAATTTATTAATATTTATTTTTAATTATATTTAAAATAATAAAAATATTAATTTTAAATAATTTATTTTTAAACATTTTATAATAAATATTATTTAAATAATACGAAATAAAAATAAAAATAAAATTAAATATTTGGGAATTTAATTAAATTTAAATATTATTTATTAAAAAAATTTAAAAAATTATTTGCAAATTACAATTAATTATGCTTTTTTATTTTTTTGATTAAAATAAAATTTTTTTTATTATTATTTAAAACATTATAAACATAAATTTATATAAATGATAAAATAAAATAAAAAAAAATTAAAACACATATATAAAAAAAAAAAAATTATTATATTAATATTTAAAAAATAAATATATATTTTTAATATTTTCAAATAAATTTATTATTTTAATATTTTTTTTAAAACATTTTCATTTTTTTATTAATCCATTTTTATAAAAAAATTTAATATATTACCATGTATTTATTAATTTATTATTTATTACACATATTTATAATTATTATACTTTTATTAACATTTATTATTATGTTATAATGTAAAATGATAAAAATAATTTTTGGTTTTAAAATATATTTAAAAAATATAATAAACAAAAATGTGCGTTGGTATATTGGTGATTTTTAAATATTTGATTATAAAATTTATGAATTTTTTATCAATGCGTTAAATTTAATGTCATAAAATAAAAATGAAAATATTAATTATTATATAAATTTTAATATATTTAATAATAAAAAAATTGTGGATATTATTAAATTTGCAATTGATCATAATAATGAATATGGAAATATTAAAAAAATTATATTTGGTAATAATAATGGTAATGATGATAATGAAAATGAAAATAATAAAAATATATAATTTTATTTTAAATTTTATATTATATGTTAATAATTATTAATTTATATATTATAAAATTTGTTAATTTAAATACGTTATATTTTGGTAATGTGAGTAATAATGTAAATTTTACCATAAAAATTTTTTTAAATTTATTTAATATGGAAATTGTTTTTATATATAAATATTTGTTTAAAAATGTAATATTACCACAATTTAAATTATTTAATAAAAATGAAAATGATAATTAAAAAAATATTGAAATTTTATTAAATATGTAAAATAATAAATAAAAATAAAATATTAAATAAATATAAAATAATTAATAAAAATAAAACATTACCAATATATTTTTATTATTAAAATTTATTTCAAATTTAAATATTAATAATATTAATATTATAAATATATTATATTTGTTTAAAACCTTATATAATAATAAATTTAAAATATTTATATTTAAAATAATATTAACTTTTTTTATAAATTTTATTGGTTTAAACCGTAAAAAATAAATGTTTTTACGTAAAATTTTTTATTTAATTTATAATGATAATGGTAAAAAAATTAATAAAATTTAAAAATTTTTAACAATGTTACCCACTTTATTATAACGATTATATATACATATCCTTTTTTTATTAATATATAAAATAAAAATTTTTTTCAAAATTAAAAAAATGCCAATTAAAACCAAAACTCATAAAGTTAAAAACCATGCAAAATTGGTAAATTAAATTGAAATTAAAAAAATAAATTTAAAAAAAAAAAATAAAAAATATAAAAAAAACACCATTAATTATTACAAAATTACCATTATTCAATCCAATTTTATTATTCGCAACAATCATAATTTTTAATATTAATAATAATATATATTACAAATTAATTATATTTATAAATCACCCTTAAAAATTTTTTTATAAATATTATTAATTTGGATTAATATACACATTTAACAATTAATACACTCATTTCGTATTTGAAATTTTTATTTTTTTAAACAATTAAATATATTACCAATATATTAAACTTAATTATAATTACCATTTAATTAATAATAATATTATTTAAAATAAAAATTTTTATTTCAAATATATATATAATTTCGGTTAAAATATATATAAAAAATTATATATAAAAAAAAACAAAATAATTAAAATGTTATAAATATAAAAATATATTTAACCATATAAATTAAATTAATAATTAAATAATATTATTTTAAATCCATTATAAAATTATAATAAATTAATTTTAGTTTTAAAAAAAATTTATATACTAAAAACAAATATATATTCATATATAAAAATTTTTTTTAATTACAAATTTGGTAAAACATTTGAAAATCCAATATTTTATACATTAAAATATTTTCTATTAAAATATAATAAAATATATATAACATTTAAAAACATAAATAATTCCAAAAAATATTAATATACACGTCGCATGCTTATAACAAATTAAAAAATGGATACGAAATATAAAATATATAATATAAAAAATATAATTTTTTTTTACCACATACATATTATACGTAATAAATTTAAAATCCAAACTTATGGTTAATTAATATTTAAAAATAAATGGGATTAAATTTAATTTAATATTATATTTATTAAATTTATATTTTACATTAATTTTATTAATAATTTTAATATTTATAATAATTTATATTGTTTTTTAATAAATGATTATTTAATTTTTATTAAATTTTTTAATATTAACCAATTTAAATTTAATAATATATATCCGTTAATATTTAAATTTTATAAATCGGATTTTATAAATGTAATAAAAATATTTGGATAATTTGGTTGTTTGGACAAAATAATAATAATAAAAATTAATGGTATAAAAACCAAATTATACGTGTTTATTTTATGTTATACAAAAAATATGTTTTAACAAATTGAAAATTATAGATATAAAAAGTTTTATACAATTAAATTTTATTAATATTATTATATAATATTATTAAAAAAAAAAATTTTAATAAAAATAATATCAAAATTAATTTTAATTTCGTATTAAATATTACATTAAATTTTAATATTATTATATACGATTAATATTATTATCAATGGAAATACATGTAAAATACCATAAATAACATATATTAAAATAAAATTAATAAAAAAACATATAATACCTAATAAAATATTATTAACCTAAATTTTTTTTTTAAAATTATATTTTTAACATTTAATTTAATTTTTTTTTATTTTATTAATATTACGCATTCAAAATATGTTAAATTAATAAATTTAATATATTTTTTATTTAAAAATGGTATAATGATTTTAATAATAATGGAAAATTATATTTTTAAATTATGCATATGGTCATTTTTATTTAATGCATAATAATTGTAATTATTGAATAATTATTTAATTAATTATAATATATCAAACCATACCATATGGTTAATCATCATTTTTATTTTTCTTTGTAATTAATTAAAAAATAATCATATATATTTTAATTTTTATAATGAAATTATAATAAACAACAATCCAATTAATTTTATTATTTAAATTTATATTGTAATTACCAAAAACAATAATTTTTTAATAAAACAAAATCCACCTAAAATCAAACGTAATAAAATATTACAAATAATTTAAAAAACGAAAAAACTTTTCATTTAACTTTTTATATATACAATTAAATTATTAAATCCATAATTTCAAATTAAATCTATCATTACAATTCAAAAACATAATAATTAAATGGATATAAAAAAAAATATATTTAAAAATTATATAAAACAATATATTAAAAATATTTTTAAACCAAATATTTACATAACATCCCATTTTATAAATTTTTATAAAAAATATAATTTAATAATAAATTATTTTATTTTAACAAAAAAAAATTAATATTAATATATTTTTTTTATATTTTAAATTTATTTTTAAAAATTTTTAAACAAATTAAATTAATATGATATATTTAAATTTTATAAATAATAAATTCGAAAAATAAATAAACATAATATTGAAAAATTTTTTTTTAAAAAATATAATATATAATTTATTATTTATTTTATTATCCAAAATACATATATTTATATGGATTCGAAAATAATAATTTAAATATAAAAATTAAATAAAAAATATTTTATTTTATTTAAATAAATATTTATTTGTTTTAATTAAAATAATTTAATAAATAAAATTAATAAATTTTTTAATAATGATAATATAAAAAAAACTTATTATAATTTTAAAAATGATATTTATATGAATATTGTAATAATTAATTATATATTATTATATAAAATTATTTATATTATTTATTTAATTAACGATAATAAACCATTATTAATAAAAAATAATATATTATTTATTTCATTTATAATAAAATTTCGTATAATATATCATTATGATTATAATTATTTAAAATATTATTTTAAAAAATATCATTTAATTAATATTATTAAATGGGTTTATAAAATCAAATTTAATAATAAATATTTCCTTATATTCAATTTTATGATAATTTAATATATATTTTTTTTAAAATTTTATTAATAATATATTTATCATTTTCAATAAATTATATAAAATTATTAAAAAATAATTTATATTTAATAAAAATAATTATATTATTTATTATAATTTAAACTACTTCTCCCATATTAACAAAATATTTATTTTTAAAATATATAAAAAAAAATATATTTTTATAATAATAACTTTTTTAAAATTTATAAAACATTACAATAAATTATTAAAATTATAAATATTCAACAAAATAATATAAAAACCAATCATTATTAAAATTACAACCATCAAACTATTTAAACCATATTTAATTAATATCAACAATATTAACATTATTTATATAAATTAAAATATTTGTTAACTATAAATAAATTTAACAAAAAATCGTAACTATATAATCGTACCCCTATATTTATATAATAAATTAATAATATTTTTAAATAATTATAATAAATAAACCAAATTTTTAATAATGTTTGTAAAAACATAAAAAAAAATAAAAAACCACATTCATTTTATATAAAATAAATATATATCCATTAACATAAAAAATATATTTTATATATAAAATAATAACTATTTTATTTTCTTAAAAATATCTAATATTATATAATTTATAAATAAAAACCATAAATTTTACAATTATACATAAATTCCTAAATATATTTAACAACTATTATTTAAATTTACAAAATTAATAATATTTATATAAATATTTATGTTAAAAAAAATATTAATATATTAAATACCTCTTTTATAATTACCAATACCATTTTATAAAATTTTACCCATATATTATATTTTAAAAATATAATAAAATAAAATTTATTTAAAATTTATATTTTAATAATATTTAATACTATTATAATATATTAACACATTAAAATTATAAATGAAAATAAATGAAATTATTTATATCATAAAATAAATAAAAAAATATAATAATTATAAATTTAAAATAAAAATAATATTAAAAATAATACTTAAATAAAAAAATATAATAAAAAAAAAAATTAATATTAATAATTATAACAATAATAATATAAAAAATTATAAAAATTAAAATAATGATATTATTATATAAAATAAAATTAATATATAAAATAATATTAATATATAAAACAATATTAATTAAAAAACAATATTAATTTTAAAACAATAATAATATATAAAATTATAATAATTTTAAAATAATATTATATTTAAAATAATATTAATATATAAAATAATATATATTTTAAAACAATATTAATTTTATAAAACAATATTAATATATAAAACAATACTTACATTTAGAACAATATTAAAATTAAAATAATTTTTTTTAAAAATTTACTATAAACTTTTAAAACAATAATATATTTTTAAAATTGTTCTTACAAACCCCCCCTTACCGCTACAGTAGCGTCCCTCTCCCGCCTTATTTGTCACGTCGTACGTGTTTTATATGAGAGGGCTTCTTGGCGATCGTGGGTCTCTTACGAATTTACGTAGCTTTCTGGCCTTGGTATCGAGATAAATCCTACTGTTTTAGGGAAGGTTATATACGATAAAGGCGTCTCACTGCCATGTGATGTATCATTGCCTCCTTTGATTTTCAAGTTTGGAGCTTTAAGCCTGGCTTTGGGGATTCTTGGCAGCCAACAATTTCAATTGGGATCTGTTTCAACTTTTACCTAGATGGTGAGCCGCATGATCTGGAATCATTTCTAACTCATAAAGAAGAAGTATGTTGCTATTGTATGGCATCCATGTACTGGTAGAGATAATCCAATTATCTATATAATTAACATCTAATCCATCTCCTTTTTCTACTTCATTCTAACACTATCCCTGCATTCGACTCTATTTTCGGCACCGCCTAGCGTTGTGTTTCTGGTGTTACTCCGAGCTATGGACAACAATAACGCTTCAGTTCCAAACAAACCTGACCTTTATCTTACAGCCGAGCCGCTGTTTCTTAGCACACAACTGGGAAAACATACATCGGAGCAAATTGCCAAAGATGAAGTTGATGAGAAAGACTCGAACCCTAGCATGAGCGCAACCCGGGTTAACTCCCCAGATGCGTCCATACATGAAGGTAAAGAGAGCCATGACATCGAGAAAAGAGAAAATGACCTTGACGATATCGATATATACGACCCAAATCGTCTAAAATTTAAGCTTTCCAGAAGGATGTAAGGACCCCCAAAATCCACTAACCCGGTGATTGATCTAGTGAGGTTTACTGATTTCTGAATGTGCTAGAGCTCATTTCACTTGGGCCTGGTTTACCTTATCCATGAGCACCGGGGGCCTAGCACTTTTGATTTATGCGCAGCCTCACCAATTCCCAGGACTTCGACAGATTGGGTTTGTCGTATACATTGCGAATATTGTTATCTTCGTCGCTATAGTCGCCGCAATGATCATGCGGTTTGTAGTCCATAAGGGCACTTTCAAGACGTCCATCACTCATTCTCGAGAGGCGTTCTTCGTGCCAACGATTTTTCTCGCTATAGCAACTCTCATTACGGGTACGCAGCGTTATGCTATTCCTCGAGCAACCACATCCGCCGTATGGTTCATTTCGGCTTTATTTTGGGGTTACGTGGCAGCCTCGTTATTCGTTGCTATTGCCCAGTATAGTTATGTGTTCAGAACGCATAACCTTGGTCTACAGACCATGATGCCAACTTGGATTTTACCAATATTTCCCATTATGCTCTCAGGGACAATTGCGTCGGTTATTGCGGAAACTCAGCCTCAGATGAACGCAATCCCAATCATTGTGGTTGGCTTAACATGCCAGGGATTAGGTCTGTCCGTAGCGTTTATGATGTATGCTCATATGGTAGGACGTTTAATGTCACAAGGTAAGCCCGACATAACGGTTCTTCGGAAGTCTCCAGCTAAACTAGTTCAGGAATGCCGAACCGTGAGCATCGAGCAGGCTTGTTCATGAATGTTGGCCCACCGGCATTTACAGCTCTAGCAATTATCGGTATGGCAAACGGTCTACCCGATAATCTTGATATTAATATGGGTATGGTGCTTGACATGACTATAATCAGACCTATCGCAGTCGTGGGTGCTATATTTCTCTGGGCACTCTCGTTGTGGTGGTTTGGTATTGCGATAGTGTCTGTTATCATGTCGCCACCCCAATATTTTCACCTTAACTGGTGGGCGATGGCATTCCCTAATACAGGCTTCATATTAGCAACGATTTCTATCGGAAACGAACTCCAACATGAAGGGATCCGCTGGTTTGCGACAGCATTATCTATTTGTTTGCTCTTCACGTACTGCTTTGTGCTTTACAATCTAGTCCGAGCTGTTATCATTCAAGATATCATGTATCCAGGACGCGACGAGGATGTGATGGACAATACGGATAACTAATGGAAGGGAGGTTTATACCTTGTGTAATAAAAACCTAGATTGTTAAAGATTGCCGAGGTCTATCCAATAAACTTAGGTAGGTAGGTAGATACGAACATCACAGTCGGAAGTTGTTGGATTGGGGGTCGGGTATTAGACGGATGAGATAAAGGGGGTAAGGAAATAGAACTGTATAAACGCATACCTCGCTTTATCCTGTATGATCAGTACCCCGCACTTTACATAAATCATCATGGAAAGACCTAGCTGCTCTGGCTGCTGCCGATATAAAGTGGAGATATTGCCCCACCATCTATCGGTTTACGCATGTATTATTTTATATGCGTTTTGATTGGATGACCTCATCATTTCTACATATTCCCTCCACTTTGTCTCAATCTTCGGTCTCTCGACGCTGTCAATTCGCCTTTTTGCAAATGCTTTTGTATAAAAGATCATCGACAATGATTTACAAAATCTAGCTAACTGCGACCCGAATTACTACTAGAGATCTTTTGTACAACTTGCGCTTGTAGTCCGCTACTGATAGATCATTGTCGAATACTTTTCGATCATGAGTGCCGTCCGTCGAATCGCATTGCGCCAGAGCTCTGTCTTATACCGTTATCCGAATTCCACAAATTCTCTCGCTCGCCAATGGCCTAGATTAATCAGCACCGAATCGGGAGGCAATGGAGCCGGTCGCAAGCGCGGAAGTGCTGGAAAGTTTTTGGGTGGAATGCTGGTAGCCATCGCGGCCGGAAGTGCAGTTGCGTTATATCCGTCTTTAACTAAATCGCCTCCGAAGCCACAACAAGCTGTCATCGAGTACGAGAAGACACGGCCAGCTAGTGGATCTAAAGAGGAGAACCGAGACATAATTAGTAGCCAACATCTCCAAGTAAAGAAGAGTTGGGAAAACCCGGGCGTTTATGCGTGGGGTTCTAACACAGGTCGAGTAGCCGCACCCGACTCAACCGATAGCGTTATAAAGACACCACGAAGGATACCATATTTCGATGGAATGCTACTAAGGGATATCAAGCTCGATCGCGAGTTTGGAGCAGCTATTACTGAGAAGGGCGACCTTGTGCAGTGGGGCACTGCTTTTTCGAGGGCGAATCCAACCCCTGCCGAAACTTTGAAGGGTAAAGATCTTGTCAAGATTGAAATATCGCGAGACCGTATCATTGCTCTAGGGAAGAACGGGACTGTTTACTCGGTACCTGTAGCGGGAGTCGATCAAACCTCTGGCGAGAAGTCACACCAAACATCCTGGCTCTCATTCTGGTCCAGTCCAGAGACCGTCAATTTTCGCCAGCTTAAGCCGAAGAACCTTGGGTGGGGCGAAAGCATCGTCGATATTGCCAGCGGTTTAGAGCATGCCCTACTCCTGACATCCAAGGGGCGCGTCTTCGCTGCTGCTTCTAGCACATCAGACTTCCCTTCTAAAGGTCAAATGGGTATACCAGGCCTAAGTTGGGCGACGAGACCCCCAGGACCTTATGATGAGCCGCATGAAATCCTGAGTTTAAAGGGCTTTAAAATTGGAAAAATAGCCGCCGGTGATTACCATTCTTTAGCACTCGATAAAGACGGTCATGTCTTCGTCTTCGGCGATAATACATCGGGCCAGCTAGGTTTTGAAGTGGAGCCTCAATTCCCCTTCATTGATGCTCCCATCCCACTACCATTCAACAAAATTTACAGCGGTTCAGGGAAGCAACCGCGAGTCACGTCAATTGCAGCTGGTGGTGCAAACTCTTTCTTCACGGTAGATGCAAAGAGAGTTGCCGGGCCAAAAGAGGACGCGAATTCTGTTAGGGACCTAGGCCGGATAACTGCCGACACCTGGGCTTGTGGCTCTGGTATATACGGTAGCTTAGGCACAGGGAAATGGACGCATGTTTCACTTGGTCCTTCCAAGATTAAGTCACTCTCAGGACTCTTCGAGTGGGATGAAAATACGGATTCTGTCGTTCCAATCCGCTTAGCCCGACTGAGCGCTGGTAGTACCCACACGGCGGCGGTCATGGACAACGTTACTTCAGTCGATGCATCCGACACCAACTCGCATAATCATACAAACTGGGGCGCAGATGTAGTATTCTGGGGTGGTAACGAACACTATCAACTGGGCACGGGAAAGAGGAATAATACCCCGTTGCCAACTTATATTGGACCTTTGGACGGCGGAGAAGGCGATGCAGAGAAAGGGAGGCTAGGCGAGCACCACAGATTCCAAATCACACCTAGAACGACGGTTAAAATTGGAGAGGGCGGCTCGGGAAGAAAAGTCAGCGTTGAGCAACGCGTGGAGTGCGGCCGTTTCGTGACAGCTGTATATTCCGGAGCATAAAAGTTTGAAGAGTTATTTATATGGGAATTTCTTTGGATTTTACCCCTTGGTGTATATTAGAAAAAAAAGCATGGTTAAACGGGATGGGAGGTTGGTTTTGAATCACGGACTGGTGATGCTTGGCATGAGCATGAGGTCCTCCGATCATTGTGGATCTATATTGATACCCCCTTCTCAATCTATAACAATTTATGTACTCAAGTCATATATGACATTCATTTTACCTCCCCCGGGCTTAGGTTACTTACGTTGTGATCCTTCTTCAATGGGTTATTGAATGTCAACTCGGGTTGAACTTCAACCGAACGCGCGACTAATTCGCTGTTTACTGAGGTATGTCGTTGATCATCTTATTATACGCGAACATCACAATGCTTCCGCTAAACGAATGCCACTGTAGGTGCGAATTGCGATCACGATTCGCTTCGCGTTGAAGCTTCCCCGCACCGAGTCTCAACTGAAGCAATATCCTTTGCTGATCGGCCCTTATACAACTCAGCTATTATCTTCCGTGCTCGACCAATTATGGTAATTATTTTCTTATTCCTGTTTTTTGTTCTCGTGAATTTTCTACGTATAAGTCGCGAAATCGGGTGCTCTCCCGATATCCCGACAGATTCCCCTCACCACGACACAGGAAGGGGTCAAACCAACAAACACACACTACACGAAGTGTCTAGTTATCTGATGAGCCTTCATACTAAAGTTGGTAGAATCACAGCCTTGTCCTCATGAGTTAAGACTACAGTAGATCTCTGGAAATAGAACTGGACATTCAATTTAGCTATGTCTCAAAATATTTACCCAGTTTCTCAGCCAGATTGGAATAACCTTAATGTTCTCCATAAGAATACCATTCCTCCCCGGGCGCATTTCCATACGTATAACACGGTTGAAGATGCTTTAAGCTTGGACAGTACTAAATCCAACACCTATTGCCTCTCGGGGATTTGGAAATTCAAGTTTGCGGAAAACCCATTTGAGGGCCATGAGGGATTCGAGGATCCAATCTTCAATACAGCGGAATGGGACAACATAACTGTGCCCAGCATGTGGCAGCTGAACGGCTACGGGAAAGGGCCTCATTATACCAATGTCAATTTTCCCATCCCCGTAAATCCCCCTGAAGTCCCCTTTGATGATAACGAGACAGGATTCTACGTTAAAAAATTCACGGTCCCTGAGAAACTCAAGGGCTTACAGCTGAGGCTGAGGTTCGAGGGAGTAGATTCTGCCTTCCACGTCTGGGTGAATGGAAAGGAGGTGGGGTATCATCAAGGGTCACGGAACCCATCCGAGTTCGATGTCACAAATGTAATTCATGAATCGGGCGAAAATTCAATCGCGGTCCAGGTATATCAATACTGCGATGGGACTTATATCGAAGATCAGGTAGGAGCTGCTATTATGGGTCCTCTTACATAGTGAAGCGTGTATCGCTAACATATTTCGCATCTAGGACCAATGGAGGATGAGCGGAATGTGAGTCCAATAACAATACTCAAAAGGTGATAATCAACTAAAGAGCAAATAGCTATCGCGATGTTTATCTTCTCGGATTCCCATTAGAGTCGCGCGTCGAAAATCTATTCGTCCAGACAAAATTGGACAACCAATACCTTAATGCGGAACTAAAAATCCGGATAGACATTACCGGGACTGGTAAACTCCAAATCGACCTTTGGGATCCATCTAAGAGCAAGATCATCGCTACGGAGGCAAGATCTGTCTCGCAGGGATCCGCTGGATTCTCTCTTTTAGTGCAGAATCCTTCGAAATGGACGGCAGAAACACCTACATTGTATTACCTTGTTGTCTCTTTAAACAGCGCGAGCTTCGTTGCTCATCGAGTGGGATTCCGGCAGGTAGAAATGAAGGATGGCCTAATCAAAGTCAATGGTCGCCGAATCGTCCTTAGAGGCGCTAATCGACACGAGCACCATCCTAGATTCGGGCGCGCCGTACCGTACGAATTTATGAAGCGGGACCTTATTCTCATGAAAACTCACAATATCAACGCTATCCGGACCTGTCACCAACCAAGCGACGTTCGTCTATATGATCTAGCCGATGAGCTAGGGGTAAGTTATCCACATAGGACTTTATATGGCTCTAGTCTCTAACAAGGACAGTTCTGGATTATGGACGAAGCGGATCTTGAATGCCACGGGTTCGAGTCAATATGTAGGTTGATCCCGATGTACTAACTCATCAACCATACCATATTAATTCAAACATAGGTGATGCTGCGCTCTCTCCTGAAGATAGGGCACTTCCGTTCCGCCAACGGCAACTCCTCACACGAACAGATGCAGCTCGGTGGACAACAGACAATCCTGCTTGGGAGCATGCCTACATGGACCGTGCGAGACAACTGGTTTATCGCGACCAACTTCACCCCTCTGTTATAATATGGTCTCTAGGAAATGAAGCTTTCTTCGGTCGCAACTTTAAGTCCATGTATAATTGGATTAAGTCATATGACGACAGTCGGCCTATCCATTACGAAGCTGATATATACGCCGAGACCATGGACATGTATTCAACCATGTACCCGCCTATAGAAACCATTATTGAATTCGCGAAAGATGATTCGAAGAGCAAGCCACTTGTTCTCTGTGAGTTTATTCACGCGATGGGCAACGGTCCAGGTAATATTAAGGAGTATATCGACGCATTCTACAGCCATCGGAAACTTCAAGGGGGCTTCGTCTGGGAATGGGCAAACCATGGTCTCCTAAAGAAAGACGACTATTCTGGCGATGAGTTCTATGCCTATGGTGGAGACTTTGGCGACGAACCAAATGACAGCAATTTCATCATGGATGGGGTGTTACACTCTGACCACACACCCACTCCTGGATTGATCGAATACAAGAAGGCGATTGAACCCATTAAGGTTGTTTCCTACACGTCGCAGACAGCCACAGTGGTAAATCGATATGACTTCATCACGCTTGATCACCTTCGATGTGTCTACGTTATTTTAGACGAGGGCAGGTCAGCCTCTCACACTGGCAACATCGAAATTCCATCTGGTATAGGACCTGGCCAAACCACCGACTTGTCGCTTCCAGCTCGCACCATTAACACAACCGGGGAAGTGATATTGCAACTATTCTTCCATCAGCGCGCCGCAACCCCGTCTCTCCCAGCTGGGTTTGAAATAGCCTTTGAAGAGATACCGTTCAACGACCCTTCTCCACTTACGCTTCAACTTCAGTCTCCTGATAAAGTGACTATTACTACGACATTGACACTTTGGTCAATTTTCAGCCCAGGCTCTTCGTGGACGTTTTCTCCCGTCCATGGAAGACTGCGATCTTTTACAAAGAATCGCAGTGAGTTCTTAGCCGTAGGCCCGGAGTTTACTGCTTACCGGGCACCTACGGATAACGATGCGCCTCAAGATGGACGCGACTGGAAGAATAGGTTGCTCCACCTTGCTAAATGCCATACGCGTAGTTGCAGTTGGGATATCGAAGCCAACGGGCAAGCCGTCATAGTCAGGGTGAAACAACGATTCGCTCCACCTGTCCTTTCGTGGTCCATTGATCTGGATATCACTTACAAGTTCTTCGCATCGGGTATGCTAGCGATACGTGTTAGGGGCAAGCCGAAGGGGCTGAACTTACCCCGTACGTTACCGCGCATAGGTCTCACTTTGGAGCTACCAAACGAATGGGCTGGGGGAAACAAGAATGCAGGGGCAGTGACTTGGTATGGGCGCGGTCCGGGCGAGAGTTACAGAGACAAGAAGCTATCGCAGCGAATAGGCGTATATCAAGTTGCGGAGGTGTCTGAGCTGTGGAACGACTACGAGTACCCTCAAGAAGGCGGTAATAGAACGGACACGCGATGGGTGAAGTTTACACACGCCAGCGGCGAATCGATTACAGCTCAGTTTTTGGGTCTCAGTGATGCCGCAAGGGAGCGCAAGCTATTTGATTTTAACGCTTCGCACTACCGGGTGGCGGACATAGAGGCAGCGAAGCATCCGTATGAGTTAAGGAAGAAGAAGACGGAGAATGTAGTCCTGAGACTGGATGCTACGCACCATGGATTGGGAAGCGGCTCTTGCGGGCCAAGTACGAGAGATGAGTACTCATTATTCACTGAGGATTTTGAATTTGAAGTCGTATTATCATAGAGACTCGAAAACGCCCTTATGTCCAATCATTACTCTCAACCCATACATAATCTCTTAGAAGTGTGACCTTCTTGTTAGCTTCAATACACCAGTAAAGCGTCTAAATGAACTCGTTGTATCGTGGGCGTTGCCCAATGCCAACTCCAAATTGAAGTGCTCATAGCCATGCTATTGATCGTAGAGATCCTTACAGCGATGCTTCCGCCGTAAGCCGATTGTTATGACCTACCCCAATGGCTGCCGGTTGATTGGTGAGGGTGTGCACGCATATAAAACACAAAACCGCCCCCATATTGCTGCACATCAAACTCTTCTACACAGCTGTGCGTTATCGTTGTAGTGCAATTACATTTCAATTATATTTCGCATAACCCCGTCGATTAAACCGATAACTAGGAGGTTGCGTAACGGGCCGTGGAACATTTTCATTTACCAAAGTCTCGTCCTAGTCAAGGACCCTACTAGCCTTATACACTCCCAATAATGGAGGCAGAACATGATTCGGAAACAGATCGGCCACCATTAGACTTATATACGGGTCATGCTACCCATAAGAGTGCGCATGGCGTACCTAGCACAGTCGAACTTGGTGCGGAGTCTCGTCAGAGAGAGAATGGAGTTCTCGCTCGGTCAGAAAGCCAAAGTTTCCAATCAGACGATTCATTCTCGTCATCGCAATCGGACGACCCAGCCCTTTGGCCATCTGTTCATAGTTTTGGTTCAGGCAGCACAGAAACCCAGGAAAGCGCATTCAGAGAGATCACGCCGTCCGATATGTTTAAACTTTCCGAGGAGACTATAATCACCGAAGACTTTGGACTTTCCGAACCCACACTCCATGAGCACCGCGTCAATTATAGTCTTCCTGAATACTATCAGGACGTATCTCATGCGACAGACATAGATAAGTCGCTTACCACGTCATTTCCAAAGAAGGCCTATCTATGGGGATTGGATACTATCAATAAACTCCTTCCATTCAAATCACCAAAGGCAGTGGATCCTGGGCTCGGCGAGCCGTTCAGTCAAAAT
The DNA here is from genome assembly GCA_037126485.1 of Daldinia eschscholtzii. Taxonomy (NCBI): domain Eukaryota; kingdom Fungi; phylum Ascomycota; class Sordariomycetes; order Xylariales; family Hypoxylaceae; genus Daldinia; species Daldinia eschscholtzii. The sequence continues at coordinate 1,868,321 of JBANMG010000005.1, forward strand.
ACGCGCTTTTCCAGGTTGGACTCGACGAGTGTCAGGGAGCAGATAGTATCTACTTCGAGTACACATAGAAACATGAGTCCAGGTATGTATGACTTCTTACAGGAAGGAAAATACTTTAAAATACCTGATATGAGCTGATGTACCCTTCCACTCATAACAGGATTGACTCCTGAAATGGACGGAAAGGAACCCAAGGGTTCGTTCGACGTGCTGCAAGATGTTCCCGGACAGAACAGCCCTGAAACCGAACTTTCCCTAGAAACTCTTGGAAGTCATGTCAACCATTCATTGCCTAGTCCCTTACCAATTACATTCAATAGCTCACATCCATCAAGCCTAGGCAACTCGAGCAACGTGACCGAATACGACTCAACGAACTCAAGTGACTTCGAGGAAGACTTGGCGGAGGTAGATCATGGCGTTCTTGAACCACTCAGATTACCCATACTAGATGGATTGTTAGAAATATTCTTCAAACAGTTCAGCTTGTTGAGATGTCAGCGGAACGATCCTCCTTCCGAGAACACGGAACCACGTCCTCAATGTTGCCCAAGAACTCAGACACAAAGCGAGCCCACTAGCAAAGATCCACTCCCTTCAACACTTGGTAAGCGGGGACGCAAAGGCAGTAATCACCATCATTCGGGAGGCGAAGAAGACGAAGAAGACGACGAGGACAAATATCCAAGGAAAAGGCTTCATCTAGATCGCCCTGCTGAAGTTCAGCCTATCTTTTGGGCATGTCCATTCTCTAAATGGAAGCCTCTATCCTACCGTAAATGCTGTCAGTATATCCTGAGGGATATTTCCAGAGTAAAGCAGCACCTTCGTCGTTACCATGAAAGACCACCCTATTGTCCTGTCTGCTGGGAAGTATTCCGAGAGGAAGATGGATTTGAAAGCCATATGCAAAGCCGCAGTTGTTCCCCACGACCTAAGCCCGACTTAGAGGGTGTAACTGCGGTCCAGCAGAAGCAACTCGAACGTCGCTCTGATAAGCAACTTTCAAAGTCAGAACAATGGTACGCAATCTTTACCATATTGTTCCCAGGTCAACCGCATCCGGATAGTCCGTACTTAGAGAGCGATTTGTCCTCCGAATTATTGTCATTGCAGACATTTATGGCAACCGATGGGCTGCCATTTGTGGAGCGTATGGCCCGAGAACGTATTTCACCTGATTTGATGCCCCATCACGATGAGGTAGTGGCATTCACACAGACTTTATTTCAACAAGCTATACCCGAAATACTCCGAATGTACGACACTACTAGGCCCATCTATAATGTTCCTGAGATACCTCGAAGACCCGTCTTGCCATCAGTGGGTGGAAATGATTACGATTCCGGATATGGTACATTATCCCAGACAAGCCACGATAGGAATAGCGGTAATCAAGGACAAGATATACACGAAGCGCAAGACAACATTATTACAGACAGACCTAATTATACTAATATCAATGTGGCGTCGATTGACGATGTTCGGATACAGGCCTCGCGGATCGAAGGTCAAGTCCTAGCGTACACAGCCCAATCTCAAGACATACCCACCATTCGCGCGGCAACACACCCTCAACAACCTATATATGACGCGGCTCTGGATCTACCATCGGAATTCACGTTCGAGGACTCTGATGCGCAGCTATTTGGATTGGGTGGGGCCGCAACAGGATTCGCTGATGGCCAATACATTATCTGGGATGCTACTTTCAACGCCACACTTGAAAATGATGCGTCCTCAACATCAACAGGTCAAATCTAAAAATATCGGGTCTGGAGTTACAATTGGGAATTTAACGATCAAAAAAAGTAGCATTGGTGACAGATAAGAATAGACGGTCTGATGCGGGACACGATCGTCTATGATATTGTAGATACCCTAGGTAGGTAGCTAAGAGAGGCGATCGACGGGCGACAAAGCTGAAATCAAAAGGGACAGGGGTATGACTGTCAGATTTCTTAACTGGAAGTCTGAACGGCTCTCTCATTCTGCAGAGTTACAGACTTTTACAATAAAATCTTCATCGCATAATAGCCAACCTGCTTTAGGAGGTACCTAACTTAGGACAGTTTTACTTCGTAACAATAACGCCAAACAATAGGTAGAATATACGAAGAGCGGAACGCCTTTCAGTAACCATAGGTAAGTTACCCCACTTATTATGGCTGAGGATTTGAAATACCATGATTATCATTTACTATTTAGAATTGAGTTCGTCGTGTGCTCCTATAAATATGATTGAAAATGGTAGATTCTTTTTGAAACGACAACGATCGCGATTGAGACAAGCTTCATTAAACAATTTCTATATTAACAACACTGCTAACTCCACCAAGTAAATACCTACCCAGGTACCTATTGAGAACCAGTTGCGTACTTACCTTAGGTAGGTAGGTAGGTAGGATTCACTCCCTAGTCTACGTGATACCTTCAAATATGTTTGCTAACACCAAGTCGCCCCACGTTTTTGTAGCGCGTGTAGTTTAAAGCATCTACCGCCCAATTTCTCCATGCACTAGGATTTGACCTTTGTGACTACAAGTTGGAGAACAACTCAAAGAGCGCATCCAAACTTACGCGAATTCACTACACTTGCTCTTGGTTCCAGCAAAATGGAGACTCAACTACAAACCCCCAGTCCGCCAGTAAACATTTTCAACGACTACGTCTCATCACAGGAGACTACGCTAAACGTGTACTGCCACGATCGAATCTTTGAAAGGGTCACAGTCACAGACAGCGCCGGCCAGGCTTTATTCCGGGTCGAGGGTACGAAGTTCGGCACATCATGGAGCTGGCGACGCAAGGTCTTCGACAGCTCTAACACTCACCTATTCGACTTCCGCCATAAGAGTATCGATATTAAAAACAGTTGGGTAATCGAGAACCCCAACGGCGACAAGATCTGCTCGCTCGTACATAAGTCTCAGGTCACCCGTGACCACTCCGCTGTCGACGCTACGGTGCGCACCCAGGCAGGCGAAGAAGTCCTGGTCACTATGCGGCCCAACGACCATTCTGCGCTGACATCGACTATCAGCGTTGGCGGGACCGTCATTGCTACTATCCGCAAAGTCGAGGATAATGACGTATCCAACTTGGGAACCCGAGATAGGACTGTCTGGGAAGTCAAAACGGCTTCAGGCGTGGACTTGAGCCTGGTGAGTACTGATTTAGTTGCTCCGTCATATGAGCCTCTGTTCTGACACTTGCCATAGATGGTGGTTTTGATCCTTTGCCGTGCAGAGATGGCTCATGTATGGAGGCAATGACGAGCGAATAAGGATATGTATTTAGAGATATGACCAGATGAGTTATCTGAACGAAGAAGTCTTCAGATAATATCCACCCCAGATGGTTTTAGGTAATGAAGAGTTTCGACTCTATAACATAGGTAGCTAAAAGAGTTTCAATTTGCCCTAATATAGGAGCAGCCGAAACGGATTTCCAAACCCAGTAATCGTGGTCGGTCTTTGTAGACTTATACCGGCCATAACGGATATATCTCTCCGGGTATCATGCAGCGTCGTAGATTTTTAAGTATCTCCGACCACTGTAAGATGGTACCGGCTTTAATGCTTCCACCACTTCGTGGTTACAAATCGCGATTAATTATATATACATATAGGCTTAATTCTAAGGTCTGACTAAATTCATATGGTAGATTTATGAGAGAAGCAAACCGCTGTTCAATTACAACTCGAGGAGAAATTTCCAGGAGTTGCACCTTAATAGCAATTATTTCCGAGCGTTGGGACCGAAAGGGAACCGTATAAAGTTGCTATGAGAAGAACCCCTCTGTAAATCCAATACGGACCAACCAATTAAATTCCGTAATTCGCATACTTGTATCAATTATAGACACGATTATAAAGATGCTGACATAACCACCTTACCATGATGGGTATTAGCTCGGAGCTACCAACGGAGCGGTGGCTTGCTGGCGAAGAGGCCATCCGATCATAGGAAGCTGTCTATATAACCCAGCTTTCCCGCGTCTAGCTGACGATGTTACGGAAACTTCCACTCGCACACCCCTTGTTACATATAACTAAATACTGTTTAGTTACAAGGCACAAAACTACCAATCTTTTTCTTGCTAGAAGCTCATTATATTAGCACACAATGTCATCACCTTTGAGGGAGCAGCTCTTAAAAACAGCCAAACTGTTCATAGAGGCATTTAATGAGTTCACGCCTGAATCAGTTGTGCGATACCGAAGCCCTGGATGCAAACACAAGATAGTTCCCGACACGCTCAAGTCTGCGCCGCAGAGCAACGATGAGTACGCCGCGCTCATCGCGGCGATGGGAACTGTCATGCCGGAATTCAAACTCCGATTCGTTGATGGGGGAGAACCAGTGGTGGACGAAGTTAACCGCAAGGTTGTGTTGCATTTGAAGTCGAGGTCTGAAACGGCTGTGGGATTATACGAGAACGAATACGTATGGATCTTGACGTTGAGCGAGGATGGGAGACTTATAGATGATATTGTGGAATTCGCGGATAGTCTGTATACGAGTGAGCAGCTGCCGAAGCTGAGAAAGGCGATTGAGGAGGCAGCTAAGAGATAAGATGCAGAAATTGTAGTTAGAGACTCTAACTTAGAGTAGGTCCCTAGGTTAAGATTACTAGGTTGAATGCAAGGGGTTTAAAACGTGAACAGCACCATTGACATAGTGTCTCCATCAATTTACCGAAAGGAACACGGGCTTGTGGGGAAGGAGAATCCTCTTTTCTTTTTTTCTGAGATGCGTAGCCGTTTGAAGACCGATCTGCCGGTACGACCTAACCTAGCACCCACGTGCTCTAGGAGCCATGCGGCCCGTAACGGGGATCTGCAACCAGCTTGGAACGGAAGTTGTTTTGACAGCCCGGCTTAGCATCTCGCGCCGGTAAGGGATCTGCACAGATACCTACCCCCCTCCCATTGGCTTCGATTGACAAACTAACACATATCGAATGACTAAAACCCTTTTAGATCGAAAGCTTGTAATACACGAGATAACCACGTGCTTTCTTTCTTAATGCTTGAAGTAGTACAGATTAAGTCTTTTAGATTTCCTAGTTGACGCTCAAGCCACCGATGAACTATATCGTCACCCCGTACTGGGGTTACGTCATGACTATCTAACCCTCTCATTCAAGCCACATTTAAATAGCGTACTTGGCTGAGATTGCATAGATGACTCTAAGACTTCTAAATGTGTTGAAAGAAAGGTAATAAGGCGTTTAGGTTTGACGAAATAGATGATGCGGTTTTTCAAATTAGATGAATGACACTTTGATCCGATTTCAGATGGTCAGAGTTTGGGGTCGAGTACCTAGACTTTCGAGACATGGAAAGTTAGTGCATCTCGATTGAGTAGGATATTTTTTAGGTTCTTAGATTCGATTAGCGTTGGGATGATGTCCTATTGGTGCAACTCTACAAACAAGAACCATGTTCTCCCAGGACGAATGATATGTGGTAAAATACCTAGGCTAGGTAGGTACCTACCTAACTATCGAAGGATCGGTGAGCTTCATTTCCGAATGCAATATTGCGGATTTGGCAACGCTTCCTGCTTTCTATTCCTTTCTCTTCTTTTTCTATTAGAAAAACGCAGATTATTCTAGCTGTTAAGAAAATTTATCTTCCGGGGAAGTATGGGCTTATGATGTTGATACGGCCGAATTTTGTAGTGCTACAGAGTCCTAGAACACTCGATGGATTCTTACCAGAAGAAATCAGGGACTGTTACTGGTTACTGTCGAGTTCGATCAGGACCGCTGCATTTGCCACGCCGGAATTATGAAAAGTTCCAATTTGACTTTCCGTTTTATTAAAAGACGGCCTATGAAACTTCGTCATCGCGCGATATCTTTTTCAAGGTTAGATAATGAGTCAATGCTTTGCTCTCCTAGAGGATTCAACTTTAGCGTCAATAAGAGATCGCTAATAAACCGCCACGTGCAATGGGATATATAAGCGTTAAAAATGCACATGTACAATACTCGAAAATTTTTATCAAGTCTAAGTAGAACCGGGAAAGGGTCCTGTGGATAATCGAAGGAGTCCGGAACGTTGATAAAGGTCAACTAATTCGGGATTTATGGGGAGACGGCCCCACATGTCGGCGGTATCGACAGGGGCAGCTATTCGCCTCGGTGGCAAAGCTCCGGGGGAAGTTGGCTCTAGACCACGCGTACGCATATGAATGGGGATCGAAGGGAATTGATTAACGAGATAATGTAGAGTTCTACATTGCCGATCAGAAAATATTATGTACTAGCTACACGGGTAGATCAGTCCTATCTACGGAGATCCGTGTTGCGTTAGCCGTACTTGTACGTGACTGTCGATACCGATTAGATAGCTAGGAGTCAGATTGCGGTATAGCAGCGATAACGATCTTCAACACACATACTTTTGGGTGACCTATTGCGCATCAGCATACGTATTGGTCGGAACGAACGATCCCTGGCGTTAGCACACACTATATCGCAAATCAGAGCGGAGAAGAAAATCTGGATCGTGGGTAAGATTAGCTTATAAAATCGAAGGAGTTGATTCATCTCGATTTATCTCGATTCCACCCGCATCCCTTGATTTTGAGTTGGGAGGATGGAGCCGTCTGATAGTCGCGTGTTTGGATCCCGAGACTAATCTGTCGAAAGATGATTATCGTGAGAAGTTGCTGACCCACTTCGCTTCGTCTATTAATCATATGCGCCGATGACTTGAATCGTTCCACGAGGTGGGACAAAAAGGCAAACTGTCCTATGACGGGACATCCGATTCGGCACCTCGAGCAAACTATATACAAGTACAGTACAATGTCAATAGGTATGGTAATATGGATGTACCTATGAATTTCTGGAGTCACCTGACAGCTTGACTGGTCGGATATTGCATAGAGGTATACAATTGTAGGTACCATTTGTACCGTTTGTACCGTTTGTACTTTTATAATCCACATGGATACCGGACCAAAAGTTGGCCACTGTGGCTCGGTGTGGCTGCACAAGGTGAAAGTCGGGACTATCCAATCCACTAAAGACAACTAAAAGACAACTAAGGGCCAGGGTACACACCCCGGGTAAGCATCTAAGATCCCGTAAGAAATGGCAGATCGAGATTTTACAAAGGACCTTATCCTCTTCGGGTCAGCTATCGTACGACTTTTGACCTAACGAGGTCTAATGAGGTTACAACTTGTGGGAAACAAGTAGTTTACCTGTTAGAGCAACAGAAGCCTGTAAACTACTATGTACCATGAGTCTTTTTGTTCGGCTCATCCTTGACATCCTTAACGTTAGGTGAGTGTCAGTGTCAGGTACCGCTAAAACGCGCAGGTTTTGTTACCCTTACCTTTTGATAGAAGGGGGGGGGGGCGTCTTCAATCCACGCCCTCTTCAACAGCCAGAACGGCTTTTGCTCCTACGCAATTGGTCCGTTAGAGTTCGGCTAGACTCCGACTAGACCTTTTAACTTCACGCCACGGGTGTTTGGCCCCGCAGGACCCTTGATCGGCGAAAAAAGGTACCTTGTTCTGTACGATGCCAGCAGGTTACGCTCGATCGTGAGGAAGCTGCACCTCCAAGTGTATCGGTCGTAATAATTGCTAAATCACCTTCGAACCTGCGAGGAAGGGTAACCCCGGCGGCGAAGGGGGCTCGACAAGCCCTACGGTGGGTAGTTGCTATTCTCGTAACTTTTTATGAATCTCGATGCGCATGCGATTTTCTTCTACCTTGAATATTACAATAAAACTATAATACAAATCTTCAACCATATTATTACCCTTATCGTGGCTGAAAACGAAAACGACTTTTTATTCTTTTTTTCCCTCTCTGTCTATTGAGCCCTAAAATATTTTCCAAAGTAAATGAGGCCATTCGGAGAAACCAGGTCCAGACTTGCTACCCTACTTTAGGTACCTAAATAAGCGAGTGCATTCGACGAAGCGACTTTAATAATTGCATGCATCCATCATCTATTATTATACCCTTCTTTTTCTAGTTCAACCACATCCTGCTCGATCCCCCTCCCCCGGGCCAATACAATCCACACCGTCTCAATACGAACTGAATCTTAAAAGCCAAGGGAGAAACTCTGCATGTAGGTATGACGTTGCATCGTCGACTTTTCACGCATCCCAACCCCTTTAGGTTACCGCACCCCAAATACATCACAGCGACATCTTGCAGAAGGGTTTCCATCGCATTCTCGCAAGCTCCTTAGTTACTTATTATCGACCCATTCATCACAACCAATATACGTCTGCAGCCTCGCGCACTCGCGCAAACGGCCGCGATGTGCTGTCCACCATCCTCATCTAAGATAATCATTCCTCCATCTTGCTAAGACGCACCGATGTAAAACTATCTCGTCTATACTCGCCGCACTGACATATTTCTGAAACTAGAGCGTACTCCTTCTTGACGACTATGTTGCTATCAAATCCCTTTTACTTGGTCATATGAACTATTGAGAGTTTATTTATCTACTTCTCTTTCCCGCTTTACACTATACCAGTATACGAAGGTATCAGCTCGAGCAGCATGGCCGACTCTCGAGACGCGCCCACTGCACCCAGTGTCACATATATCAATCCGAGACGGAAATCGCCCGATGCCTCTATAACGCTGCAGTACCACCGACAAGCGAGAAATGCTTCTAGACGCGACCCTCAAACAACCAACCCGCCCGTTCACACAACTTTTTCCAAGCCTCGAAGGAACTCTTCTGGAGACAGCAATGAAACAGGCTTAAGCGACCCGAAGAAGTGGTTTGATGCTTCAAACCAAAAAGCAATGCACACAACCGACATTGACGAAGCTCCATTCTTTCAAAAAGAGACGGAATCATCCACTGAGGAAGCAGCGAAATATGGATTACCAATGCCGGGTTCGGCATACCGAACCCGCCAAGTTGGACTGGCACACAGTAACCAGAGCGTCGATGAATTCCGTTCCGTAATTGACGACCTAACGGTTGAGAACAAGCGATTGAAGGAAGAGCTGAAGAAATACAAACAAATGGGACCGGACTCGTTGCGGAGGGACAAGCTATTCGAGGTTAAAGTTCATGGCCTATCCAGCAGAAAAAAACGTGAGTTGGAGGCTACCCTACGGGATTTTACAACTAGTCTCGAGGATTCAAGCACTGGACCTTCCTCAAGTCGAAAGAAGACATCAGGCAAGTCAAAAAACGTCCATTCATCAGCATCGAAGCATGCTTCTTCCTCGTCTGGGTCTAACTCAAGGCCTGTTGACTCCGCTTATGCATCTATGTCAACCGGACCTGGCTCATCCGTCCCGTCACTTCCCGGCCAGGCCAAGGCCGCACGAGAGCGATCCGAACAGAAGATCCAGAATTACTTGCGAGATATTCCCGAAGGTCTGTGGCCGCGACCTACCATTATGACCGAAAAGGAAAAGAAGAAGCTTGTTGTCAAGCGGCTTGAACACCTTTTCACAGGTAAAATGGCAGACCCAGCAGAGCGTGTCTTATTACCACAAGTACCAGAGCCTATCGTCGAAGATGTAGAAATGGGAGGAACTAGTGATAAAGTAGTGGCCCCAAACGAAGCGATACGAGAAGCGCAAATCCGACCGCGAGATTCTAGTCGGAAGGAAAGCAGCTCACGCGACAATGGGTCCGCATCGAATCCGCATTCACACTCAAATTCACATTCAAATGGCGACCAGACAGACCCAAGGGACAACGGTAACGGTACTGGTAACGGCAACGGGAATGGAAACGGAAACGGTGGCGCGAATGATAGCGGTAACAATACATCACCGCACATGTCAATGCTACTACCGGAACAGCGCCCAACGAGGCCACGCGACTTGGACCCTGATCGCAGACAGGTACCATCAGAAAATATGGACTATATACGTCATCTGGGATTGGTAGCGCCCGAGTCGCAGAAACAATATTGTGCAAGGGATGTGTCGCCAGATGCGGAAGGATGGGTGTATCTCAATCTGCTGTGCAATTTGGCGCAGCTGCATATCCTCAACGTGACCCCAGCTTTTATTCGGAATGCGGTGTCGGAGAAGAGTACCAAGTTCCAGCTGTCGCCAGACGGAAGGAAAATTCGCTGGCGGGGCGGAGTTGAAGGCACTAAGTTCAGTAGCGACAGTGGCAGCAATTCGCAGCGCAACCAATCAAGCGATGACACGGACGGATCGAATGATCAGGAGCAAAGGAAGAAACAGAAGACGCAGGGATCTGGAAATGACGTCACCGTACACAAACCCTCGAAATTCGGTCTCGGCGTGCAGCAATCTAATTCATCCGAAAGTTTCCACTATAAACCATTGTTTGTACACCACCAGACAGCTTCATCCGATGAGCAGCCGTCTGCGGGGGATGAAACTGGCTCTTCTTTTGGACCCCCCGAGGACAGTAACTTAGGAGGTATGGATTCTCGTTGGGGACAGAGTGGCGTATCAGGTGTCTCGCAGCGTAAGCGCCGTCGCGACGGTGCAATCATTTACTATAGCGGGGCACCATTCTGCACGGACCTCTCGGGTGATTTTGGAGAAGGAGAAGTTTCCCCCGCTACTTATGATATGACCTCATCGGGAGATAATGGCGACCAGGGACCCATGCAACCCCTCAGCCTCGGTAACACCCGCCCGCAATTCAGCCGCTCTACGTCAGGATCGTCGCTTCCTTTCAGACCCCTTAGCACTACTCTGCAGTCTCGCAGCACGTTGATGGATGTCGATTATTCTGACGCGCCCGAGCTAACTTCTGCTGAGACGGAGGACGACGAAATCGAAGCTGATTTCTCTTGGTCCGATTCCAAGCAACATGCTCCGTTGGTAAATCTTGAAGCTAGTGGTTTGGGGGGTATTTATCCCGAAGATCATTTTGTAGTTGTTGTGCCTACACGACGGCCGAAGAGTGCGTATCACGATGGTAATAGCACTTGCAGCGACGACGACGACGAAACATCGTCAGTGCGACCGGGCCTCGTGGAACGCTCGAGTCAGGAGACTACTGACTCTATTATTAACAAACTAGCCAGTATGACAACTAGCTCACCGGCGCCACGTCAGATTTTTGATGTTAGTGCGCATGTCGTCCAAATAGAATACCTCCCAGCAAAGATTTTTCGATTACCACCCGTGCCTCTACCACCGCCTGCCTTTTACTTCCCTGGGGGAGACTCTGACCTTGACGATGACGATGACGATGACGATTGCACGGATGACTCTTCGGAAAGTCTTATGAGTAGACGGGCTATCGTAGAAGATGACCCGAGTTCGGATATTGACTTGTCTGGAAATGATGAGGAAGATGAACACTCGGATGATGGTCAACAATATGACGCCAGCGGTAGCATATCGCCCGAGAATATCGACGAGCTTCCCGACGTCAGCCAACTTATACGAGGCCGTAGCGTAAGGGTTTCGGAAAGGTCTACGACGACTGGAAGTTCAGCAGCGACTGCTGGCGGAGCTGCCAGTGGCTATAACAGTAGTATAGAAGATTTGTGAGGGGATCAGCAAGTTGCCACACATATTGACCTAACTATCGTGCTTTAGGCATGCTAGTTTGAATCAGGGACATATACTCAATGGATGTATTTCTATTTAGGGCTTGTCACGGTATGTAGGTTGGCGCAAGGCTATGGCGGACTCCTGTTATATCCAATGGGTGGCATGTGAAAACGATTTACAGCGGGAGCCCCGGTTTGATTTGGAATTCAAAATAAGTAATAAGGCTTGGCAAATGGGTTTATTACCAGAGCTAAATAATGAAATGCCATTATAACAGTACATTAACGATAATTTATGTAATTTCAGTGATTTGAATTGTCGGCCTCTTGACAGTGGCAAAAGGGGGGGTAAGGACTGGAAGAGCCAACCATGTAGCTTTTTTCCTCTATATTAGCGCATGCAGGATTTTATGCATGCATATTTTGACAGGTGCCTCTACTATTTTTGTAAACTTGCTGTCGCTAAATTTAGTAGAAGTTTGACTAACTGAGATAAACAGTTCTCCTGTACCTAGGGTGAGTCACGTGATTTGTCTAACTACACGGCCTTTTGATGTTAGTTAAATTATGGGGGGAATCTTCACTCACTTGAAACCATGAAGGGAAGGACTTGTTGAGATATGAACTAAACTTTTGAGCCCAAACAACATACCATGAGAGACCCTTTCGACTGTTCGGGAAGGAATGAAGAGCCGTACGTAGTGTGCACTTTCCAAATCTATAAGAATCCAGCACACTAGCCCCACTACAAATTGCGCGTGTACTCGTACTCAACCAGTGCGCAATACCGCAATACCGCAATAACACAATAACACAATAACACGATAACACACAATAAATAACACGTCTTTGATCGCGTACGGACGACTAACGACGAACTTAACTAACGTATCTCCATTGTAAAACTTTACAATTGCCATCTCTCGTCGATATCAGGATCCGTCTACACATCACCTTTACAACTACGTTTCCAAAAAACTCCATTTCCACAGACTGCATTTCCAAAGAGTCCATTAATCAAGTCCAAAAAAATGAATCGAAAGGATCATTCTAGCATTCTAGGTATGTTAGATATTTCTTTATTCTACCTGCACCAGGTTGCTTCCTATGCCCACCAAAGCCATGCGCAGAGAGCTACATTGTAAGTAGTCGTCGCATTGCGATTGCAACTCCCCGACTTCGACGCCTTGTTACCCGGCAAACTTGGTTGCCTCGGAGAGAACAGACAGTTACTCGGGAAGCATCCAGTACCTGCGAAGACGTCCTTTTTTTTTTTTTCTTTTTTTAATGAGATACATCCATCGAAACTATGTTCAAATACATAATATCCGACACCACTACGAGGTGCTCGTAGATTATAAGCTATCGCAACAGTCATACAACACCACTGCCCTAGAGGATCTGAGCTTTGGGAGAGCAACAGCAACATGGATAACGACCAAAACCACAATGATAATCACGCTACCTCTGGCGTTGACAGCCCAGAGCTCAACTCAGCTGAAAGTATTCAGGCCTCTTGGGACACCCTCGACACATTAATCGAGCCGGTGGCATCGGACAACAGGCCCTCTCGCTCGGAAAACTCAAGACAGACATCAGAGAGGAATGAGGCTAACCCCAACTCGTTACTAGACCGCCACAACCGCGCTATCGCGCAGATCCTGTCGCATTTCCGGAACATGGTCATGGCTGCTACGGCACCCATCTCCGAAGGCGGTAACGTCCTCGAGCTCGCTGCGCTCAACCGCATGACCATGGAGACCGAGTCCGCCGCATTGGTACGCATATCTATCTATCTTCCTGTTTATACCCCCCCCCCCCATTCCACTACTTCACCAACTGAATCCTTTTTCCCATCTCCGACATCCCCGCCTCCCAACTAAATTACCCAGTCCTCGCTTATTTCCATGTATACCAGTCATTCCCACTCTAACTCCCCTCCCAGATCTCCGAGGTCCAAGGCCTCCTAGCCATTAGCCGGGAGATGAAAGCCCTGTGGATCCGCGGACCCCTTCGCCAGCCCGGCGATAACGACAACCGCGAGGCGGAGCTCGACAAGCGAGCCGCGGAGGTCGCCCAGCTGTACGACCGCGCCATCGAGATGCGCGAAGCCGCTATTCGCCGGGAAAACGCTGCCAAGGCCGGAGGCGATCTCTCTTCCCGTTCCTAGGCGGACAAGGAAGGTTCCAAGAAGACCACCGGCGAGATGGCGGCGAAGGATGAGGAAGACAAGACATCTGGACGAGAAGGGGATGGCGATGCGGGAAAGAGCGTGGACTCTGAGTAGATGTCATAATGGCGCCTAAAATGGTCGGCTAGGTATAGGGATAGGAGAGAAGGAGGATTATCTACGGTGTGGTAATGGCTAAGATACCCTTCTACCGCGTACCAGCTCAGGTTGGCTCTTAATATATAAAGACAAACGGAAATGAGCAAGCCCGATAGTAACGAAGGTTGATGACATATCACCTCTCTCTGGGTCTAACAGTCCTATTAAACTCTCTGAATATATACATCTTATTCTTTGAGCAACAAACTCTATTCCTCTGCTCTTGTTCTAGATCGTGCGTTTACCATCGAATTTTATGTAACGCCAAGCTCATGGTATAGTTAACTCTTGAGTTCTACGAGTTGTACGTGCGTAAAATCGGCTAGGCCATGGGAACGATCAGCCTTCGCCCTCATCTGGATTCTCCTCTCCATCATCTCCTAGCTCCTCCTCGAGTTCTTTAGGTATCGATCCTATCTGTCCCGTCCTCTGCTCTGCTGCATCTATACCTCCCGCAGTGACCCAAAGGAAGTAACCCTCCTTATAATTGTCGATTTGATGGAAGAATGTGTGGAACCTAGCGACTAGGGTTAGTACAGCCTTACGTTACGAGTTTTACCAGTCTACAAACAAGAAAAACGAAGACTTACGAGTTCTCCTTCTCTTCCAACTCGAAGATGCGGCGGTAAATATGCTCGTCCTTAAACTCCTGGATCTCCTTTTCGTAGTTGCCAAAGTCGAGCTCGGCCAAGTTGTACTGTTCTCGGGCACGCTTGTTGTAGCTTTCGAATACGGGCCGCTCCAGCAATAATCCCAGACTAGGTGCCTTGGGGATGCTGATACGGACTGGCCCATAACTCTCGTCGATACGGGATAGAGGGGTGGCACAGCGTGTCACAAGAACGGCCATGCCGACCATCTTGCGGATCTGGTGCATCATGAATGATTGTCCGTGGACTTTGAGCGATAGCCATTGCGTATCGTTGATCTGCACGGGCTCGGGGTTTGCGATGAAGGACTTGATGGTGCGCTTTGCTGAGGGGTCTGAGTGGCTCTTCTGAATTGTGTAATTATGGAAGTTTTTGGTGCCGAGATATCGATCGAGTGCTTGCTGAAGCTCGGACAAACGCTCGGGAGTAACCCGGTAGCGTCGCTTTGCGGCTATATACGCGGCTTTGATCTGCTTTAAGGCGCGATCTACAGGGTGGATTTCCTTAGGTTTCGTGGCTTCAGCTTCATTAGTGCTCTCGGCCCCGATCATCGGTGTATCGGCCGCTTCTGAGGCTAACTCTGCTGCTACAGTTGAGCTCTCAGCTGTAGCGTTCTGCGCCGAGTCGGGTGCATCTGCAGGCTTTTCATCCACAGCCATTCCATCCTTAGTCTCGGGCAAGCTGTCTGTAGCCTTCTCTGAGGGCTTATGCTCCACTTCCTCCTCTGAAGTCTTACCACCTGATGCTTCATCGGATGTGTGCATGCGCCGTATAACGGTTTCCCGGATGCTGGGATCTAAGCTATCCAAAATTGGCTGGATATCGTTCTTGTACACTTCATCCCAGTAGTCCTTGACTTCGCCCAGACGCTTCGCATACTCTTCCTCAAGTCCATTTTCTTTGATGGACTCAAGGACCTTCTTGCCTAGGTAGCTCTCGGGATGAGGAGGCAATAAACAATAACTCGGCATCAGGTACTCGTACCATCTAGAATCACATGCCTGGTAGCAGCTGAAGGCATTGTTCGTGCGTTGAATACCCCAAACACGGATTTGGGGTGGCAAGTTATCGTTGATGTTCTTCACCACGTCCGGGTCCTCGATAATCAACTTCAGAGAGATCATATTACCAGCGGCATGGACACCTTTATCGGTTCTCGCGCACCGTACAAAGCTGGATTTCCTAGGATCATCAGCATTGGCTTTTGAGATAGCCTTTGCCGCAACCAGAGCTGCGAATATATCTCCCTCAATCGTCTTTTCCTTATGATTGATCTGCAACCCGTGGTACCCCGTGCCAGCATATCCAATCATGACGGCGACTTTGCGCTTCGGTCTGCGCTCTTCGGCAGCAATCTCTTCTTCTGGAAATTGGATGTTCATATAGCTTTGCTCGGTGTCTGCGACAGCATTGCCATTGTCGTCTACTCTCCTACGCTTTCTTTCTTGCCAACCTTTCTCGTTACGCTCGCGCTTATCCTTGGGTCCACGACTGCGAACTAGTTAGCAGGCATTGGTACAGATCTGTAGAGTCCATTCTACTAAAAGGTAAGTCTTACCTCTCCCCGCCGCGCCCATTTCCCCGGCCTTTCGAGTCGTTACCTCGACGGCGCCCGTTGGAATTGAGCTTCCTGTTGGCGTGCCTATTTCGGTCGTCGCGACGGTTTGGCTTTGCAGTGTCTGGATCGGCCTGCGATTCAGAATTTGCGGGTAGACTTGAAGTAGCTTCAGGTCCATTGCCTTCGGAGTTACCGTTTGGCGCGTCGCGCACTTCAGTATCGGCAACCATTTTGAAATGCGATGGGAAATTCGCATTATCATCCGAAGTGAAATTATTTACTGTTTGAGAAAAGTTCCCAAGCGCAGCTGCACTTTTCTGTTAAACTTTTGGGGAGCTGCACGGTTATCGATAAGAGTAAATTGAGAATAAATTGAGGGGCATTTTCGACCCAGGCCGCCAGGTACCCCATATTACATATGATATCCGTAATTCACTTATCCAGTATTTACTTGAGTTCCGTAGGGAACGAACTTGGAACATCCATCCTCTCAACCTGGGAGGAAGACACCAACCTTCGTCAAGCGCTTTCTTATTTCACTGCAACCCATTTCACCTTTATGAATTCAGTTAGATTAAATTATTGAAAATTTTCATAAGAAATGAGAGCGTTAGAATTGAATAGCTTTGGTAATCTGTTAAAGAGAGGCTATTTTAGGTAAACACTAAAGCCGTTCGAAGCAACCCCTCGGTCAAATAAGTGTCAAAGTAATGGGTATAACTAGGATGACTATGTTAAATAGCTCATCTCAAGGTATTAACTTTACATGTCTTGGGAGAGTTCTCTTCCAGGCTTGTTAAGAATACAGTTCCCTACAACCCTATGAATATAGCTACAGTTTCGTTTCGAATATTATATTCGACCAAGTCATACTCCAGCATCAAGCATCAAAGACAATCTCAATGATGGAGTCGTGGGCACCATGAGGCTTCGTGATGTTCACAATCCGGAACCTCTCGTCAGACGCGGCCAGGAGAGTCTCCCAATTTCTCTTGCTGCGCTCTTTGCCGTTGAAACCTGATTTCATAAAGATATCCGCGCTCCTAGGATCAGTGTTAGATACAATAATTAGGCAAAATATATACTGAATGAGGAAATCATAGCTGCGGAGGTAGCAATGAGACTATGACTTACCTCTGCATTCTGTCTTTCAGCCGGTTCTTCTCGCTCAAGTTAGGAAGTACCACCTCGGCAAGCCAAATCTTACTTCCCTTCTTGAGAGCTGGAACCAAGTTCTTCAAGATCTTAGTGGCGTACTGGTCGCTCCAGTCGTGGAAGATGTGGCGGAATACGTATGCATCTGCACGATACGTCACCTTTTCAGTGAGGAAGTTATAGCTCTTATACTCGAGCCTGTTGCTAAGATCATCGGGAACCTGGGCGTCGGCGACAACTTCGGGGAGATCTAATACGACACCCTTCTTGACATTGGGATAAGCACGGAGTACTAAAGAGCCTATGGTTAGCGAAGTCATAAATTCAAACGCTTTAGGTACCAAGAAAAGGCCGTGGGGGTTGGTACAAGCCCAACCGCACAATATAGACTACCCCGAAAATGTATAAGGGGGCAAGAACAAAAAGTAACTTAGATACTAAAATCAGGTTTTGGGAATGGTCATACTTCTCTGGACTACTTCGCCACCAGCTCCGCCAATATCGACGACTGTCTCCGGGCATTGATCTTCATTCGCCCACGGCAAGGTGTTGACAAAGTACGCCGACGTGAAGGCCGGGGCCTTGGTAGACACGCCCATTGCAGATCGGAAACGGGCAACTCGTTTCTCGTCTTCAGCGATGTAGTTGAAGAAGTTTTTGCTCGGATCCGCGATCTCTTCCCTGTTGATGCCCAGCTCTTTGACTGCCTTTTCTTCCCTAAAAGCTAATACCGAAGCCGAGTGGCCGGGCTCCCCACTGCCCGGGAACCTCTGGATGCTTTCTACGAGCTTGATAACACCGGACAACTGCTCCTCGACGAACAAACCCAGTATGTCCTTCATCTCGGGAACGGTAAACACCGATGACATGGCGTTGTGCCTGACGGATATGTCAGGGGTAGCTTCCTCGAACACATGGAAAGTGATAGCAGCTTGGACTATGCGACGGACATCATCCTCTGGGATGCCGCAGCTTTTTGCGAGATCTGCGTACGATATCTCTGCATTGGGCGCAAGAGGAACGTGAGATGCGATGTCAAACGTATATAGAGCTTTGAAAACAGCCACTACAGCAGACTTGGGTGTGTAAGTTACGAAAGAGAACAAATTACGAGGCTATGGCTAATACATACCGTTGGCAATATAAATGACATGAGATAACCCATTGGGCCTTGGATACGGACGCGTAACTCTTCGATAGTCTCAAGGAGTTCGTCACGAGTTTCCCCAAGTTCAGGGGACAACTCAATCTGCGGCGGTGCGCCAAATGCGACAGAGAACTGAGCCGCGGGAGATCCTTTCACTCCATCTTCAAGGATTCGCGTATTTCGTTCGACTATGGACGCAAGTTCGGAGACGGATCTTGAGGGTGCCATAATGACGGTTGAGCTATACTAGGAAGACCGGTGACCTGGGTAAAGTTGCTGGATGTGATTACTTGAGTTAAATTGAAATATGGAATCGATGAAATAACGTATTGATGTCCAAATCAACAGATAAAATATTAAGCGTTCCATGAGGCTTTAAGTAGTTGTTCAAGTTACAATAAGATGCATATAGTAAAGAGCGTTATCCCCGACTCCGAACGAATATGCCGAAATCAACGGAATGTGCTCCGAGTATTTCGGTATGTTGACCGGACTTCCACCTAGCGCATAATTCAGGATTGTAGTATCCTAGACTATTATTTCCTATATAATACATGAGTCATATTGCTCAATACTATTTTTGTTGTCAATCGCTTCGGGAGCGAGAACGAGAACGAGGAAGTACGCGTCCAAAGCATTGTTCGTGACTCATTCCTCCAGGGACTGTTAAAGCTCTGAAAAAGTATTAAAACGATTTTCTAACGTCAAAGATCTAGCTTGGTATACTTAGGTACCTATACAGCAACTTGGACCAATGTAGTTGGAGCTGTTATTGTCGAACTCTAGAATGCTGACACTATTGGATCGTGAGAATCTTAGTTTAAGGCCGTCCATCCATCTGTAACCATAGATTTATCAAAGTGCCATTTCTCTCGTCTTAACCATGTAAATTCTCGTCCAATTCTCAATATTTAAATACCTCCTACATTATCGTAGTATTATCCCAAGCAGCCTCTCCTTAGTCAAGCTAATTTATATACCACACTTTGCCACAATTTGGGAGAGACAAAAAGGGAAGACGCTCTAGAACATTTATAACCCTCTTCGCTTCTAATAAGTGTAACGGAAGTCCGGTTGAGATCCCTCCTGTATAATACGTTAGTTCTGGATCTAGGTTGCGTGGAATTGAAAGCCTTACATCAGTTACTTCAAGATGCTTCTCTCCTCGATCGGCCTTTTTGTTATCGAAGTAGAAAGACAAGTCTAATAGACCCACGGTAACTATTGCTAACAGGCAACATGCTATGCAAGCGTACAATCCAGGTCGATACCCAGTGGCAGCATCTTGGGATCTAATTGCCTGTTAGTATAAGACAAGTATATAGTATGAAGAGGTGACTTTACCTAAAGACCAAACTACCAGCAATGCCACCAATACTGGCAAATACGACCCACAGCGCACTACAAAAAGCTCGCTTCCATTGTCCCCGGATGTTGTTGGCTTGATACGCAAGCGACGCCGGAATATTTGCATTTGCGCCGGCCGTCACAAAGAACGCCCCGAAATATCGAACACCGTTTGTGGGGTGCCATCCGAGGATAGGCAGGCCGATAAGTGCGATAACCATGTTAGTGACGACGATAGGGCCACGCAAATGATAACGGTCTCCGAGCCAACCCATGAAGTACATATAAAAGCCGGAAAACGCATACGGTGGGGCTATGAGACACGCGGACGCGCCGCGCGAGAATCCCAGATTCGTGTAAAGGATAAGGGGTAAGAAGTAGGCCAACGAGTAAGTTAGAGTATTTGAACAGAAGGCTATCAATGCATATCCCCTAATAGAGTATTAGTTGAAAATGCCTACTGAAATATAGTAGCTTAAGGTGTTATTGCCACGCAAGAAGTGGTATTTCTTCTTGCCGGATATACTCACCAGACTCTTAGATCCAGACCACTCTTTAAGAACAGACCGATCCTAAATTTGGGGGCTTCGACATCGCCGCGGTCGGCATTAACTCGTCTGACAACCCACGCGCGTTGCCTTTCATTCAAAAACCGCCAAGATTTTCGCTTAGACTCAGGGAAGTCGACCAAGAGCCAGTAGCCAAGAGAGGCAAGAAGACAAGTTATGACACCTAGATGAATCTCGGGTTAGCTCTCGAGACACTCTCTAAAAGGCCAATGGTTCTGGGCTACCTTCGATGATAAAGATCCATCGCCAGCCACTAAGGCCCGCTTTGCCGTCAAGTTGCATTAAACCAAATGCGAGAATTCCCCTAGATGTCCTCGGTTAACAGATGCCCATATTCATTCTTCGCTAGTGAATCGATGGCTTAAAGGTTTACTTACGAGCAAGCTGAGGCAACGCAACCAAGAAGGTAAAAGACTGAATATCTTCTGCCCATCTCAACTATTTATTTTGTTAGACGGGCGATACTCATTATGGGAGGTGTCAACCTGTTCGGATTGAATCTTACATCGGGTATACCATGTAGACCTAGGAGTGAATCCTTGTCAGTTCCATGTTATATGAAGTACCAGAGGAGAATAATGCATTGAGATGTTGGAACATACAGTAGATATGCACATCCGGGGAAGTAGCCAGCCTCGAAGGCGCCAAGGATCAGTCGGAGGCCCATAAGAACTTCGTACGTAGGGGCGAATCCGAATCCAATCATAACAGCACCCCACGCGAATGTGATTGTGGGGAGGTAGATACGCGGACCAAGCTTACGGATGAGGACGGTTGATGGAGGCTGAAATATGATATAGGTGATGAAGAAGACGAGGGTCACGACCGACTGAAAGCAAGAATTGATTAGCGAAATAAGACCGGGGATATCATCAAAGGTGAAATAAGTCTCACATAGCGTTCGCCGACAAGATGTAACTCTTCGTTCATTCCAGCAATGGCGGCAGCAGACAAGTTTGTCCGATCCATAAGACTGATACAGTACAAGACACCCACTAAGGTGACTAGGCGGCGGTCGACTCGCCATATTATCTTCTTCCCTTCTTCTTCGGAGACATCATCGTCGACGAGATTTGGGGATTGGGTCTTTTCCCCCTCGATCTGATTCACTTCGAAATCTGCCTTCTCTTGGTCGCGATCCATGATTGAAGCCTGCGTAATACTTGCTTCAACAGAGGAAAAGGTAGACTGGTACCAGTAGTGCTACTTTATAGTCCCAGTTGAGTGGTCTGGGCCACGAACTATCACGGGGCAATCCCCGTGGGGAAAGGAGATTGGGGAACGAGGGGTTAGCCGGGGTAACTCGCACTTGGCCCCCCTGCGCATAAGAACGAGGGACTATACCGATGGCTAGCTTAGAAGTAGTGCCAAGTTAGCTGGACCGGGTGGCCAGGTATTGTGAAGAAATACCCTGTTGATTATTGGTTGCTTTAGAGTATAGGGAAGAAAATATCCCGGTTGCTACTGAGCTAGCGGAGTTAACAAGATGGAGTAATACCGAGTAGAAGGTAAATCTTATTGTTTCTTAGATCTAAATCTGGTTTGTTCAGGAACAAAGGGAGAACGTGGAATTAAACTCGCATGTTTAGTACCTGATATGCCCAAGAAAATCCTTCAGAGAAAGTTACACAGCGCTGATAATCGGAAGAGCGGTATCGTCGACATACTTAGCTGTTAGAGTCACACAAAAAGCAATTCATTGTTGAAAAAAGCAACCGAGCATGGCTAGACGAAAATATTTCATGACGAATGACCAAGACTTACTCTTTGTTCACGCTGAAAATAGGGAAGTCCGTTAAGAGACTAATACTAGATACATCACAATGCCAAGGAGAAACTTGGGGTAGAATACCAATTACATGTGCCTAGATTCAACGACTTGGCTACCTAGATTGGTAATAGAGTCGACAACGATAAGCTACTAACCTCCTTCGCGGGGAGCACATACGTACACACTAATGGTAAAAGAAAAACTTGCGGGACTGTCGCTTATCATGGAGACTTATTGACGGACATAGCTTAGCCAAGATGCGCCTAGTTAAACGAAGTCCTGAACATCGATATCGTGTTTAGTCCAATCAAACAATTTTCAGTCGACAAGACTTTCCTGTCTGTAGTTGGTTGGTTACTAGGACAAATTCTGCGTCCATAACCTCTGCTAAAGATCTTGTAAGACCATCCACGCATCTCACATGTCTCGCCCCCAAGTTCTGTCTTACAGCTTTCCACATCACTCGGAACAAATAGACCTAAATTTCTGTATACCCTGATGCCCCAGGTTAGGTAGATAACGGCTGAGAGTGCGGGGGAATGGAGTCGTGACCATACCTCATTGGGTTTGTTGACCGATGCATGGGGTATGCAGCTTGGGGAATGCGGGGATGATCGCAAGACTTGCTCCGTTGAAAGCAGACTAAGATTTAAAGGACTATTGCGGATCATATCTTTGTATGGCCGTAACGATGTTAGAAGACCAGGCTTATGATGGAATAAAGTGGTCATTTTCTTGTTCGGGAGAAACACTCGATCCGAATCAATGGAGTTGCATTGCTTATGGATTCCATATGTCATCTCGACAATCAGATAATGTTAATAACATATTAATAACATATAAAATATACACATGATAGCAAGAGTTTTGAACCACTGATGCAATCTAATATATTCCCGTTGAAAATCAATAGGCTGCAGGCACGACGGCAATGACATGTAACCCAAGAAAACCGCAAATTGAGATCCAACCCGTTGGGAAGAAGTTGGCGTGTTAAGTGGCGCAAACTTCGCGTACAAAAGCAAATTTACCCAGCATCCATCTTGGCACCCCTGAGTAGGTAGGTAGGTACCTAAATGAAGGTGGCGTTGACCAACCTGTCGTGTAATTAGATCCGAGTATTGCGTCCGCCAAATGCCAAGTTTCCGGATGCTTGCCCTTCGACATGGGTCTAGGCTTTGATCCTACGCTTTGTAGGGCTAACCGCAGAGTTCCGAGGTAAATAGTATTATTGAGCCTCACTTTTGTGTGACTTTGAGTCCAAAATCCTCAAGTTGTAGCCGGGGTTGAATTTAATAAACTAATAACAACCCGCGGTATTAACGATATATACTTGGCAAGAGTCGGTATAAGTCTTAGCGATATCTAAAGTAATTCTCTTGATCAATTCTATAGAAGGTAAAACGACCACTATAATAGTACAACTAGATTAGTTAACATAACTATAATAAAAGTACCACCGTAAATATATCATTGCCTCTTATCACGGACGTAAACTGGATCACGACATCGACCACTCTCTTCTTCGCTATGGATCTAATAGAATGTTTTGGCTTAAACCCCATGTTATTGACGGCATTGCCTGCCTCTATAAGTTTGACTAAACCCCTCTAATAGGCGACGGAGAAAATGTCGTTTTTGAGTGTACATACAATACCTAAATCCTAACTTGGTCAAGCCAAGCAAAAGTGTTTCCGATGGGATCAGGGGTACATTCTTTTATAATTACATCAACCCATACTCGGAAACATGCGTTAACCCCTTCTTGATCGAGCGGGTCACCGCCGGCATGAAATTCATCCACCCAGTCTCCTTTCTGGTGGGCAGCGACGAAAATCTTGGTTCGTATCAATGTAAAAAAGGGCCGTTACACAACCTAAGTGTTCAAGCTATCAATTAGACTCTTGCCTCCAAGTAGGAAAACGCCGACTTATAATCAGGTGCGAAACGCCACTCGGAAACCTTTCGGTAAACCGTCCGCTCTTACTAAGCTCTTATAACGAGTTGATTCCTGCCTGACCTCTATACCTGTGCTGTAAACCACAATATCTCGACTGGCTTTGACAGGACACGTGCCGTAATAGCGAATGAATACGTAGTATGTGGTTGGATCGGCATGGAGAGCCGACTCCCGCCCATTGAAAGGAAGAGTACTGCATTTACTCGATACTGGTTGTGTCAAAGGCCTTGGTAAGCTCGGCTCGATATTCTAGAATATGAAAGGCACTAGGAAGTATCACGAGGTTGGTTCTACTGGTAGATCTCGTAACCATGCATTTGGGTTTCCTAATATCGTAACTCAAAGGGAACTTTCCGATTCAAGAAGAAGCTAGGAATAAGATAAAAGAATTGGAAACATCTTTCCCCGTTCATAGCTTTTCTCTATGCTATCTTTAGGTATCCCTTACTTCCCGGGAAATCCCGAGCTACCAACAATCTTAAACCAGTCTTAAGCCGGTCACTCGGGTTTCCCATCATTTCCTATTGGCCGAAGCAAAGAAACACCACGAGCTTAGTAGATCTAGACGCCTTTAAAAGCTTTTAGCAACGTTAGAAAAGGCACAAAGGTGTTCTAGCCCTCTAGACACATGCGTTGCATGGCTAAAGAACCCAAGGAGACCGACCATAGTTGTCTACCTAGGTAGGTAAGAAACTATGACTAAAGATAATGAGTAATAAGCTGGGTAAGGAAGACTATGAGGTTAGTTTATTCAAGTTTTCTACCTACTAGTACCTGGTGTATGGATTATTAGTGTCTTCGATAGTCAGCCTATTCGTTCAAACCGCATCCAGATCAATATTATCATTGGAAAAGACTCGACACTCGTCCGAAATATAAAAGCACGATATTCTATAATATCTGTCCAAACTGCCTACCTATGGTTGAAGTGAAAATCAGACACTCGAGTTTTCTTCATCATTCGTACAGTATAAATCACTATTCCTTGCTAGTATATCGTGCAGCTCCAGGTCTTGATCTATCTACCGTTCTTCCACCCCCCTATCACGGCTGGAAATAGGAATTCGGTCCACAAGTATCTAGCCATCCGAGCTAGGAGGCGTGAAGTCCATATTCTTGAAAGCACTTCAGAACATAAGATGGTGACGAGTAACTTGTCTCTTCGTGCTTGTCGTTTTGGAAATGGAGATCTGCGTTGAGCCCCTATGAGACAAGCTTCATACTTGATACTGTTCAAATTGCAACCTAGATCTTAAACCAAGCTGCATTATATGCAATTATATAAAACAAAATCGATATTGCATTTGTTAAGTGAGAATGTAAGACTCCATTGTCAATAGTGAAATATTTAGCCCTGTTCTTGGAGATTACCCGACACTCATTTTCAATAAAATGATATAAGCTATCATTCAGATCCAAGGGCTGCATTTCCCAAAACATTCTTTAATAATATTTCTCGGTTAGGATACGCTATAATACTAATCATTTTGTTCAACACGTTCTAGTCCTGATGGTATTTCGTTTATTTAAAAAGACGTTTGTTTGTTGCGTTATACGGGTGTGGTTTTATTAGTGTATTCGCCATAAGCCTATCAGGGAATCTCAGGTACTCTTGTTTGCACACAAACCGCAGTGCAATCAGGTGTACCGGAGCCTGCACTTAGCTTAAGCGAGAATATAGACATTTATGAAGCCCTATTCCCACGCAACGAAATAACAGGAAGCCACATGGTATAAGCGGTTGATCATATAGGTAGACTGGGTACGGTAAATGCACATATTTCCATAGCCACGAATTATTTCGTACCGTGTAGGCGCATCATGTATCAGGCATGCATAATGTAGAACCTCACCTCTTCATTGGCTATTCCGTTCAGCCATGCATGGCGGTCAACGCAATCCCCTTCGCCCTTGACAAGTGGTACGACTACCTACCGATATTCTATAGCATCGCCACGTCATCTGTTTCATCGAGCACAAAACAAAAAAGAAAATAAAAAATACCGACGTAATGAAAGAAACTCGTTAGAAAGAAAAATACTCTGGGGCATTATATTACATACGGAAGTCAAAATGGGTCGCTGGTCACATCTCGATACGGACGAGGAACGCCTCCCTCACGGCGTCAAACGCATCGGGTACGACGCCGACGACCAGGAGTATACGTTCTTCGACACGTCCGACGGAAGCATCTGGATCGGGGGCCAATACAGCCCTTTAAAATGTATATCGAGACCCGAGCAAGTCGTCAGCTCAAGCGACGGCAGTAAAGACGAACCGAGGAATATTCCGTCTGGAGGTGTTGAAAGACGCGATACGCAACGGTCAAGCAGCAGCAGTCCAAGTACAAACGCCCTACTGAGCTCGTTCGTGGCTGTCGGGAAACTCGCCCGGCTTGTGGTGGCGCGCAGAGAATCAACTGCAGGGCGCCGGTTACCGCGCGAAGAGCGGAGGCGGGAGCGACGGGCTCGCGAGCAGGCTAAAGAGCGGCTATTAGGGGATGAGAGGGGATTTGAACGGAATGAATTTGATGGCGATGAATAATTAGAGAAGTCCGGTGTTCCTAGGGAACTAGTGATCTTCATATGCTCTTCAAGCTGGTCTCGAAGACACGACGAGATATAACGAAGATAAGCTTAGGGAGAAGGCGCAGGGATATGATTTACATAAAGTAATCAACGATTTGGATTCATCACTAGGAGTTGCCATCTTGCATTTGAAAGATTCGTTACCTACCTACCTACCTATCTAGGTACCTAGGTAGTTTAAATCAGATTTATGATAGCGAAGTCTGTATACAAACGTGTCGAGTTAGTCAACAACTACCCAAAATTCGAAGCCGTACGCACTCATGAAGTAAGGAAGAATTCAGATAATATAGTCTACCAGTACTCTGACCCTCTATCTTTTAGACTTAACCTAAGTATTGGCATAATTCGTAAAGCGTTACATCGTCTATATACTCATACCTCCGAAGAAGGGACCAGGTCTCACCCCAATAACACGGGTATCCAACTACGACGCTCCACTCTATGCTGCAGTTGAAGCTCGGGAAATCAGTACGTATACTTGAAGCCGTCGACGCCCTCGATAATAATCTTCCCTCTGGCGGCAAGTCTATTCGCAAAGAAAAAGTAGGCTGAGAAAGCGCCTACTATGGCAATGATCAGAATGTGCGATCCGATCGAGACCCACACGGCGGTCATATAATGCGGCGCCTCCTGGGACCGTACGATGAAACTCCCCGCAATTCCACCGGCGCCGTTTAAGGCCGTGACTGCAGCTGCGGTGAATGCGCGCTTCCACTGACCGGCGATGTTGTTCGCTTGGTAGGCACTGAGAGCCGCCCAGTTGCTCACATACGCACCGGTGGCCAGATAAGTCCCGACATAGCGCACAGTGACCTGCTTAGCGAAACCAAGCATGCAGAACCCTACAATGAGAGTAATGCAGTTGAAGATGATAACTGGGCCGCGGATGCGGAATCGATCGCCGATCATAGAGGATAGAAGAACCGGGATAACCGCGTAGTAGTAAGGCGGCGCCGATAGTAGGATCGACTGATTCTCGTCAAATCCCATACCGCTCTGTAAGATGATGGGCAAAAAGTAAGATAGCGCGGTCGATACCAGGTTCAGGAGAAAGAACATGCAAGCAAAGCCGTAAACCTTGGGGTCGCGTGCGTGCACGAAGACCTTGCCCCACGAGAACGGGTCCGGCTCGACGTCTTTGCGATCGGTGTTGATGCGCGCGACGGCAAGTTCCTGCTCTTCCGGCGTGAGAAACCAAAAGGACCGATGCGCTTCCTCTGGGAAATCCACCATCCAGAAATACGTCATGAATCCGATGACGATGGAGATCAGCCCTTGCACTAGGAACATGTAACGCCAGCCTGCGATACCGCCCTTACCATCTAGCTGGTTAAGTCCGAAATTGACGATACTGCCCGTGGCTAGGATAATTACTTCGCCGGTCTGCAGAAAGGCAAAGCGGGTCTGTTGCTCCTTTCTCGGATACCAAGTCGAGATCAGGTACGTCAAACCGGGGTAAATACCGCTCATAGAAATACCAAGAAGCACACGCAGTGCAATCATCTGCCGCCACGTCTGAATAAAGGCCGTGCACATGGTAATAAGGCCGAAGCAGAAGGTAATGAAGGAGAACCACAGGCGCGGGCCGAAAGTGCGCACTGCTAGCGTCGAGGGTAGCTGGAAAGCGATGCTTGAGATAGTGAAGATAAAAATGCTAACGCTGAACCTATTGCCCGTGAGGTCCAAGTCTGACGGCATAGACGTCACCGACGCCGAACTAATAACTCCCGAATCGAGTAAGTTCAGCGAACATAATATGCCGGCGATAGTGCAAAGTCGCAAATCGACCTTAAGCCTAAGCCGTCGCTCTAAAGCCCGACGAGTCGCGACGGTATCAATAACATCCTCCTCCTCCTCTTCCTCCTCTTCCTCACCGGTGAAGTTGCGCTCAGAAGAAACATCTCCATCGTTAGTAACTTTTGACGTAGTTGATTTGCCCTTTCGCTGATCCTCGGAAGGAGGACTTAGAGACGTAGCCATTTCCTAAGCCGGGGAGAAAGGAAACGTCGGTGCAACAAGCGAGTTGAGTCTCAAAAAACCACCGCCCGACGGAGAGAAAGAGAGAGAGAAAAGCCTTGACTCGGTGTCTTTTATCGTAAAGACATGGATTTAAGTTTTAGGTACGGTTATAAAGTACCTTTATCTCATACAAATTCGATGTCCGGGTACCTACCTTCTATGTATAAAAGTATTTCCAATGTATACTAAGCAATAGTGGAGACAACGTGTAATACCTTACCAATCAACGAGTTATTCTCTGCAGTATTTAGCCACCTTGCCGTTACGCTTATGAATATTTACAAGCTTGCTTGACTATTTAGTCGACTATTAAGGTTATTACAACCGTGGAGCGGCTATTACAGTAAATACTTGCCATAACGAATCTAGTATATAACGAATTCACTCTATAACGAATTTGGATACTGGTTTTTCGAATTTTGTATGTAATTTAACGAATTTTTTTTATATAGCGAATTCGTTGACTTTTGGGGTTGAGCCCCACTAAATTCGTTATAGAGGATATAAAATTTAGGGGTTGGTGGGCCTCATTTAGGTGGATTTCAAGACTTTGGCTTCAAGATCTAACCTAATTTGGTAAGAGTGAAGCTAAAAATTCGTAAAAATTGGATATCGTAGGAGAATTCGTGGTGTTTTGGCCAACAACAGCACTGTCACTATAGTCACTCACGTAGCAAGCACTCACGTGATAGGATTTCACGTGACAAGCTCCTAACTCGAAGAAAAGGCGTTGAGATTCGAGAAATACCAAACAATTAACCATTGAGATGTACTATATACAAGAAAATAAGTAGCATTTACTAATAAATTGAAGTATCTTTTACGGGGACCCAGTTTTAAGTGGGGAACATGGTCTATAACGAATTCACTCTATAACGAATTCAATTTCTTGTTTTTTGCAATTCGTTATGGCAAGTATTTATTATACTTGGTACTTATATCCAAAGTTGCGAAATTAATTAATAACTAAATTAATATTTTTTAATAACTAAAATTAAAAATTAAAAATTAAAAATTAAAAAAATTAAATATTAAATTAATTTTAATTAGTTTAATTAATACAATTTAATTTTTTAATAATTAAATTAACTAAATTTAAAAATTTTGATTTAAAAAAAAAAATTTTCGATAAAATTTAATATTTTAATATAAAAATACGTGCATCTACATCAATACAGATCAGTAAAAATCGAAAAAAATATCAGTAGATTCAGAAAAATCTAACAAATCTACTAATATTTTTTTCGATTTTTTTGATTGGGTATTCAGCCCGATGCACCTGTATTTATCAGAATTAACTTTTGGATCAACAAGTAAAAAAGCGTGCATCGGGCTGAATACCCAATCAAAAAAATCGAAAAAAATATTAGTAGATTCGTTAGACTTTTCTGAATCTACTGATATTTTTTTCGATTTTTACTGATCTGTATTGATGTAGATGCACGTATTTTTATATTAAAATATTAAATTTTATCGAAAATTTTTTTTTCTCTAAGTCAAAATTTTTAGTTAAAATTTTAGTTTTTTAGTTAGTTTAGTTAGTTTAGTTTTTTCTCCACCTTTTTTTAGTTAGTTTAGTTTTTAGTTTTAGTACGATTAGTTAGTTAAAAAGTGGGTTTTTAGTTACTAAACTAACTAATTTCGCAACTCTGCCTATATCTTATCTTGTGAATCATTTCCGTATTAAACGGAGGTCGGTCCGGAGTCTAGACCCGACGAATCGAGCACATTCCACGGACCCATTTATATACCGTACTATAGTAGCAATCGTAGCAATCAAGAAACAACATCGCAAGTAACTTCAAAGCGGAACTATGAGACTGAAGTCTTCCATCTTAGAATATTTTGATTGAAAAGAGGCTAAAAGCCTTCGATTAATTTGATTCGCTGATATGTCCACAATGTCTATTAATGGGGGTTGTACAGCAGGCTTCGATGAGACATTGTGCATCCTTTCGAATAATATGTAGTAATACAAAATGCAGCACTGCAAGATATCAAGTAACCCCAAGCCAATATATCCAAGTCTGTACAAGAAAAGGTATTACAAGATTCCAATGTGCCACAAAGGTAAGTTCCATCTCGCTCGCTAGGCTTGCGATACGATATATCCTCTTATACAATACCCTCATATCCGTCATCGTCGTATATATAAGCCGCCCCTACCATAAACCTGATCTTTGAGCTCACCACTAGCAGTGCGGACACCGGCCAAGTGTAGTGGAACACTGTCAACTCGTCTCTGCACTTGAGTTCGCATGTCAGCATATTTCTCTTCCACGCTCCTCATGCTCATTTCCGACTTGACCTTGCGAAGGGTCCTGTCACATTGCCAATTCTCCCGATTAAGACTTGCAATAGCTGTGTCTATATCTTGTGCGATGGCGGCAGTGGTTTCTGTACACGGCTGAGAGTTATTAGGCTTGGGTACGGGTCTCATGAACGCCATAATCACGACCTTAAGAGTAGCGTTCACAAATCTAGCTTCACCAAAGTCGTTAATAATGTGGACTCTAACCACAGTCTTAGAAACAACCCGCGGAGGTGCATATGGCGAAGGTCCAGCAGTAATAATCGCTTTATGCCAGTTATATGAAATGTCTTCGCCTCCCTTAAACGGTTGGATTGCAGCCCAACCGATATAGACACCACGGAGACGCAGTAGCAAATCTTCCGGTATGCCGGCTAGATTTGCTGTCGGTGTCCCGGTTTCGGCTCGTCCTCTACCAGTCCCTTGGACTACCTTGCCACTGAACCGGATCGGGTACGGCTTCTCTGGCCCACTATCAGCACCAATAATCCGAGGAGGTGCTTCTAGTACACCCTCTGTTTGCGAAGGGCCATAGGTGGTATATCTTTCCCCTTCAGAGTTTTCTTCTTCTTCTTCCCTAGCATTTTCGTATGCCATAAGCGCAGCTTCTTGTGCTATCAGCCCCGGGCCGTATTTTTCAATTTGGGCCTCTATCAGTTCCCTGGCAGGTCCGATGAATCTTTCCACAGCATTTTGGCCTATTACCGATGCTACTTTTAATCCAAGCTCGATAGGCATGGTTGTCAAGCTTGCACCACGCATTACGCTCACGTCTGATGACGTACTTGCTACGCGAAAGACAGGCGAGGGACAAAGTGTCTTCTTTGACCCTTCACCTGTACACATGACAATACGCAAGTACCCGTCTTCAGCTGAGGCGGGAATTCGAATGACACAGGTCTCGCGAACTGTTTGCTTAGATAAGTGCTTGTGGGATACCGCTTTCTTGAGAAACTTTTTAATATCCCTTTGCCAGGCTCGCTCATCTGATTCGGGAACTTGGGAGGGAAGAGCTTCGAATGAGGGTGTCACTTCAATCCAGTTCCCCTGTGTGCGTAGTAGAGCACTGGCGGCCATGCCCATATTTCCAGAGAAGCCCTTTCTCTGCAGCCAGAATGAACGGTCCGCCGGTAATGGTTCATCTGAAAAGATGGTAATAGCGATACTTGTAGACGGCCCCCGGTAAAAGACCACGCCGGCCGAGTGACGGAGTATG
Organism: Daldinia eschscholtzii; assembly: GCA_037126485.1. NCBI lineage: Eukaryota > Fungi > Ascomycota > Sordariomycetes > Xylariales > Hypoxylaceae > Daldinia > Daldinia eschscholtzii. The sequence goes on from JBANMG010000005.1 coordinate 1,900,452, forward strand.
CTGTAGTGCTTGGTGGACTCGAAGGGGTGGGATATAAGCCCACCAGCAAAGTAAATGGTTTCATTGACGGCAGCCTTCCATATTGAATGTGCTGGATTAGGAGCCTCCGGAGCTGAGACGGTAGAGTTGAGTGAGATTTCTGAAGGACTAGAGACAAGAGGAATAGATAATTGCCTTGGTGGGAGGGTTGGAGGGGGGCCTGGAATAGTATTTAATTTCAGCTCTTTGGTTTGGACAGGTAATACGGGGTGTTGTTGAGAGTCGATTGGTTTAGTTGGTTCCAGATAGTCATCAATGAGATCGTCAAGGATATCACTCGTATGAGAAGGCTGTGGTTGTGGATCTGCCGATGGAACCGGCTTCCGTCTAATAGTTTTCGTAGACGGTTGATCCATTTGCGTGTTGAAATGACATTATATTAATACTAGCGGGTAGAGAGATATATCAATATTATGAAAAGGCCGTTAAAGAGAGTGTGAGGGGGAATGCTAATATAATAGACAGTTCGATCCTGAGATTGATAACAGCATCCTATATGAAGCAAGAATATTAAAGTAGTACATATAATTACTAAAAAAGAAAAGATAAAAATAAAAATTCGGCTTCACATAACAATACGAGGAGGGAACGAATTATATCTCAAAAAAAGAAAAGAAGAGAAAAAAATAATGAAAGGTCCAAGAATGTACGGCAATGTCGGGGTGAGAAGACGACGCAGAATGGTTGTACAAATTGGATTTAGGGGTTTTATCGACGCTTTACCATTGGGAGCTGCTTGGCAGCGATAGCTCAGCTTGGTATTGTTAGAGATTAGAAGTACGTAACCTAATGCACGCACTGTACCTACTGGCACCCTTAACAGCCCTAACTATCGGGCGCTCCACTGGCTACACCGGCTAGACTGGTTGGTGTGGGGTGATACATCGGCACTTCAATTCTCGTTAAACCGTGATTTGCCCGTCTAAGATGCAGCTATGATCCAGCATTACGGTTCGCCGTAGCTTTGCATAGGTACCCGCCTATCGCACGCCAGTAAGCTCTCTGGGCTGCCTGAGCTTCACCTTAGCTTTTTCCCCAGTTTCATACCTTTACACTAATATTCCAACGTCTCCTTCTACAACTTCATCCTTCATCACATACCATTTTGTTCAATATCTCGTTTATTAGCTAAGAATGTAGAGACATTGGATTAGCCCCTAGCTTAGTAGCTACCTCTTTTACATCTTGGGCCTAACGCCCTTATTCTGATATTATTTAACCAATATGGCATCCATCAAGAGCCAACACTCATCCGCGTCTGTCTCTCGCCCTACATCCCAACATGGCATTCCCGGTTCCGCCGACTCAGTATCTGTTGAAACACTCGTACGGCATCTTCTCGATGCCAAACGCTCCCTTAATTCCATGGGCCTCGTGCTGCGCGCTAATGAACTCGTACACTTAGCGAAAGAAGCCCATGAAGAATCCGTTGTTCTGGCGGCACAGTCGGGATTCATCCGCCAGGGTATAAATGAACAGATTCGACTATTACAGCATCTCCGACGGAGCATGAACCGAACTTACGATAACGGTAATCGCGAATTTAAGCAGATAATTAAAACCTTGGATGCCGCTCACGGTCGGCTTGAAGACACCATAAATTTACTACGAGACAGGACGGTTGATAGCACGTTCAGACCACCTGGCGAGGGCAAAAAGAGTCTCCTCGATTTCATAGATGAGTCGCAGGTCGAAAGGATAAATGATGCTTTGAAGGAAAACATTCAGTCCTTGCAGGTTCGCACTGCACTACTCCCAAGTTATTGGTCTATGCCACACTATCCTAACCATTTGATAGACTATCCAAAAATCATTCGACGGTGATCTACTTCGGTTCGATACCGATATGCGCTTACTTAGTAAGACCCTATCCGGCACTCCATCGTCACCGTCCCCCTCGGCTTCGTCTTCCGAACATTTGCTACCTCGACTCTTCTCCTCCATGATCAAAAATTCACAAGCCATGGCCCATCTTCTTTCGTCGCTGACGAAGCATTTTGACCTCTGCGTGACTGCAGTAAGGACAACGGAGGGTGGAGCAGCCTTAGCTAGAATCAAAGCTGCCGAAACAGTGGACTCTCAAAGCGGTGTAAACGTGTCGATATCTGGCGTGATTGCAGAGCAAGAGTCGCATATGCCCGAGGATGACCCAATCTCACCCGAGGAACGTGCCCAGATGCTTGAAGTTGTCATGCAAGACGCATCGGAAGTCGATGACGTAGTTCGGGAGCTTAACATACGTTTACAGTCGATGGAGGCAGATTTCGCAAGCCTCGACAGCCAACGAAATCAAGTTAAGACAGTTTACCGCTCGACCATCGATGCGTTCAGAGTACTAGAAGACATTGGAATGCGAGTCCCCAGCTATATATCGGCCGAGGTGGAGTTTCGCGATAGGTGGGACGAGGAACAATCGTCAATACAGGAAAAGTTACGCGAGATGGACGAGTTGCGAATATTCTATGAGAGTTATTCCAACTCATATGACGGACTAATTCTCGAAGTCGAAAGACGCAGAGCGTTGCAAGAGAAGGTAATAAGCATATGGAAGAAGGCAAAGGAAAGTGTCGATAAGCTTTATGAAACTGACCGCAAGGAGCGGGAATTATTCCGACAGGAAGTCGCAGAATATCTACCTACAGACCTTTGGCCGGGTATGGATGATGACATGGTCAGATGGGAGATTATGCCCGTGCGTGATGGCAGATCCACCAGGCAATACGAGGGTGGAAATTCACCAAACCTCGAGGGAAGCGTTGTCGAAGCTACAGAGCCAAGATACGGACCAACATCGGGTGTGTAATATCTAGGCGCAAGATAGGTGGACAAGGTATAGGAGGCGTTCCAATGGGTAATACGGTTTGGGTTTTGATTTAAGAACGTAGGATCATGAGGTTTGTGTTTGGATGGCGTTCAGCATGGCTTTATCCACTTCAGAAGATCATCGGGTTCATTGGTTTTGTACAATGATAGATGGCTAAGGTTGACAGTACTAACTATCCAATTTTGAACTTATGGCTTAGGTGCCTCTTTGATTTTCCTATAGGCCTCTTGGATCTCTTTAAGACTATCCATCTTCTCCAGCCACTTTTTAACTGTCGGGTACGGATCCAAGCTGACCTGCGCGTATGAGTGTTGTCGCACCCATGGCTCGAAGTGCAAGTCCACTGCCGTAATTCCTCCAGGTAAGATACTATCACCGCCCGTCTTCTTCAGTTGTCCTTCGAGAATGCTGTAACAGCGCTCAGTCTGCTCGAGATAGCGCTTCAACGCATCATCGTTTTGGACTGGATTATAGTGCCTGAGCACATTTATTAGTTTCCATAACCTAGGTAACCAATACATGCGTTATACGTGATAATGTCCAATACTTACCGGTACCAATTTGCCTGTCCAGTCATCGGGCCAAGTGTCGTCAACAGGAAATACTCCCACTTCTCGAAATCCACGATATCCTGCTCCCCCTTCCCCTTCGGGCCCAATACCTTCCCGTCCTTATCGTACACTCTTCTCAGGTAATTCATGCAAGCGCCAGACTCCCAGGCGACGACGCCCGTGTTGGGGTCCTCGAGCGCGGGAACACGGCCGTTCTCGTTGATCTTGAGAAACGCGGCGCCCTTGACGCCTTTCTCCGGGTCGTCGCCGAATTCCCACATCTTGATTGTATATGGCAGCTTCAGGAACTCGAGGGCCGCGGCAATTTTGATGGGGTTCGGGCCGGTGGCGTGGGCGTGCAGGGTAAGAGGTTTGATGTCGCTTGCCATGGTTGCGATCTTGTATATGGGTTGATAGTGTATATACCTCTGGGTAATTAGACGGTACTTAACATCTAAGTAAACTACATAGATCAGTCTACTTATCCAACGATCTGGAATTCAACTTCAGGGTTATTAAGTACTAAAAAGTAAGGCATGCTTCATATATCTAATCCAAGAGCATGCGTTCATGGTGTTTGCCATATCTATTACACGGATACAACGTCATCCCCCGAAGTAGCCCTCCGGGTCCAATTAAGGACTTTAACATCCCCTTGTAGCTAAGTGGAGATGGAGATCTGGGCGAACAGTATTTTCTTCCCACAATTCGTCCTATTGGGCCTGGATACGATTAGGTTTAGTAATAGATACTGTTAGGACAGCAATATAAAGGTCAACACCTATGCATAAGAACACCAGATTATAAGACTAGTAGTCAAGCATTAATACAGCTACGGTACCGGGTAATAGCCGCTAGACTGCCCCCTATGCACCGTAGGTAGTACGGCTACCTTAGATAGATGCCTTGTTATAGAATACAGTTGAGTATATAAAACCTGTGCACCATACCTAAGGATTCAACGCCAACCATGACCAGGGGGATATCAGTATGCTACCAATACGCCGAATAATGCCAGAGAAAAACCAAATGCAATAGAAAAACCATATGACGCAAGCATCTTGCGGGGATAACAAAAAGCGCACACGTGTTAATACACCTCAACGCAAAACAGCGAGCTCAAGTAGTCTGTTGACCACGAGCACACAGCCGTTTTTCACCTTCGATACGCCGGGACCTGGGCGGGTGCTGGGTAATATAGAAGGCCGATCCGCGCAGCGAATGCTGCGATCAGGTCGAGATTCAAAGGGGGGCGTTCGGGAATCTCATGTGCGGACCTGCTACGAGCCGTCTCCCAGCACAACCCAGGCTTCACCGGTGACGGAGGCGGCGTCGACGATATCTTCCGTGCGAACATCGGCATCATCCGCATTGCTTAAAATATCGGCGTTCTCTAATAACGCCCAGTCATGCGGTTCATCCTCTCCGGAGTCAGAGTCGGAAATCAAATCAGGAAAATCGGTAGCCTCCGGGGCGACCGCTTTAGAAGAAGGTAAGGAGCTCTCCGGGAGCTCGTGGATAATTGAGAGTGTTGCATCCCTGTATGAACGTGCCGAAGCACGGTCAACCTTGTCGCTACCTTGAGCAATAGATATGACTTCTACGGGAGCAGGAATTTCATGGACCTCGGGAGCCAAGTAAAGTCCGAGATCTGCGTCCGAATTTATCAAGGCGTATGAGAGATCCAGGTGTGAATATGACTTCTCTTGGTGCTGTTTCCTTGCTCGTTTCGCGGGACGGATCGAATAGACGGGTTCATCGTGCACGATGGCATCCAGGCTGAAGTAGGAACCGCGTGAATGTTCGTCGTCGTACAGAAGACCCAACTTATACAAGTCGGCATCATCTTCCACCACATCAGAGTAGAAGCCCTGGGTCTTGGGTTCCCGAAAGGCTTCCTGGCGTTCAAGTCGGGGCTTGCAGCGGCTGAAGTCGGAGGGAAGGGCGAAGCTGGGATCAGCCGCCAGGCGGCGGTTGTCCTCATCGTCGAACCCCCATGCCAGATACGAAGAACGAGATCTTCGCTGTCGAACGATACGGTTGTCGTGAAGTCTACTAACCCTAATAGATCGACCAGTGGCTTGGTCGTATTTAGAACATCTTTTATGACTTTGAAGCTGCGGTTCTTGACGATTTCGCCATCTATTGGGTGCAGTGGGACTTGGACGAGGCACGCGCCGCCGGAGAGGTTGGTCGATAGGAAGAAAGGATGATGTGACAGTCGCCATGATGGTTGGGTTATAAGGATTTTATAGGAACTTTTATTTGTTATTGCTATAAGGTAGAACTTGGAAACACGTAAAGCAAAAATAAAAGCAATGTCATGGGATTAGGAGACGTGATGGATGCCACGCGCAGGGCGCTGCTCGGTAGCGTGAGTATTTCGGTAAAGATGAATAGAGATGGAGAGGGACGGAAGCTAAGAGAATAGGGAATATATATTTATAAAGTCTACGGTTAGATATATGAATCATAGAGTTGCTCAGTATTAGCTTACCTATAAGGGAGTCATCGAAAGCGATGTCGTTTCTGATGCCATACCTCCCGGTTACTCCGGGGATGGAATCGTGTAAGATGATTGGTTAGAAGCCTGTGATGATCGGGTCAAGGTGAGTCACTGGATCCTCTTAATTCCCTTTAAGCCAAAATAGGAACACGATGGTGGATGGCACAGCCTACTGAACGTTAGGAACAAGGCAAAACCGCCTCGTCTTAGTAGGGCGTTGGGTAATAAATGGTGGCGGGGGGCCTAGATCTAGGCAGGAAAAGGGTCTCAGGTATTGTCAGATGAACAAGATTCAACATTTTGGGTTGTATCGTGTCACATATTTACGCGGCTTTGGTTTCAACTCGTAGGCAATAACGTATTTTATCATTAAAGACTCCAATCTTCCCAAGATAAGAGATGAATTTACGAGGGGGACCTTTAGGCAGTTTCCCTAGATACTTGGGAATAATGGATCAAATAGCCTAGTTTGGTGCTGATGGAGTTGATGGAGTTGAGCTATGTTTACATAGTAGGAGGGAATCCAAAGTTCATAGGCAGCAGAGAACAGTGAGTAAAGTCTTAGGTGGTGTACAAAGTACGAAGTTACCTCTGGGCCATTTATTCCGAGCTACGTTAATAGTAATACCTTCTACGAGAATAATACTTTATAGCTGCATATCAACTTAATGTCGAGATAAGAACCAGAAAAGTCAAATCTGGGACAAGCAGTCGCGTCATCCGAAGTAAGATCCACTCATTAGTTACATTAGTTACATTAAAGGAGTTACGACATTGTACATGACGTCCCGCCACCTTACCTAGTACTCTTTTATGCTTCTTCAACAAAACAACCCATTTTCATCGAAATAAAATCATTCAAGTCAATCGAACAGAGGAATTCTAGACTACATTTTAACCATCTCGCTATATTTTAAAATCTTCCATTTTGGATCAACTCAACTTATCACTACATATTAGTACCTACTTATTACCCCAAGCGTTAAAGACAATCCAATGCATGTAATTAATGCGTACATATGAGAACGACGATCTCTACCGACTCGTCACATTTTAATAAGAAATCCATAAATTCCCGTACCATATAGCATCCACACAACATCCACACAAGCCATCGTTGTCTCTGGATCGCTACCCCTAGATCTCCGTGAATTTCAACCGATGTCGAATTCATCCAGTGTTTCAATGCAAAAATATTATCCAACTACATCTCAATCTTCGTCTCTCATTTCACTCTCATCTTCTACATCATATCCTCTACGTCCTGATTGAAAGAATCCAAATAACAGACAAATAGACCAACAATGCCTTCTCCCATGACTAAAGCCACGCTGGCCGCGGCCGGTCTATCTAGCGCATCTAACATTCTCGCTCAATTCCTTGAAGCATACCGAGATGGCCGCCCCTTTGTTTTCGACTTCCCCAATTTCCTTCGCTTCGTTGCCGTCACTTTTATTACTGCTCCTCCAAATTATATGTGGCAACAGTTACTAGAGCGCAGCTTTCCCGCCTACGAACGGAAGAAATCCATTAGCGATGTCGAAAAACAAGGCGTAGATGGCGAGGATGTTCGAGCGCGAGGAACTGTAGAAGAACAGACACCCAAACTGAACTTGCGAAACACGTTCGCCAAATGGTTCATCGACTGCATCACCCTCGGCGCGATTTTTAACACGGTCGCATTCTTCATACTCATGGGTATTTTGAAGAGTCAGTCCGTGGCTCAGATCGCGCATAATATCAGGACAGAGACAATCCCCGTCATCGTAGCCGGATATAAGATCTGGCCCTTCGCCTCCATTATCAGCTTCAGCTGCGTGCCGGTGGAACGACGGATCGTCTTCCTCAATTTTGTGGGACTACTGTGGGGGATTTACATGAGTCTCGTCGCCTCCAGAGTTTAGAATTGTTGATCACGATCGACATATCGACATCGACATGAGTTGCATGACACCCACGCGAGACTGTAACGGTGTACAATTGATCAGTGCGCATTCCGGGCGGCACGGTTAGGGTTATTCGACGGAAGTTGGTGGAACCTTTTGTGTATATTTTATTTTCAGGAAACACCAAACCACGCAGTTTTGGGAGACACCTTTCGTTCCAGTCCCGAGTTTAAACACGCACAGAATCCTGAGAGATCCTCAAGGTACCTCTCCGCAATAAGCAAGATACAATCTTTGCCAGATCTTGAACTCCGTGACCATAGAATCCGCAGTTCAGAAACATGACTTAAGCAGTGAATCTAGCCCTCTTTGAAATATTTGACGGATTCAAACCAGAAGATACAATCCGTTCCTAATCGTCGTTATTTAATCTTATATCAAAGTCATATAGCTAATGTTCAATAGGCCGTACCCATGATTTTACATTACAATACAACCCGCGTCTTCTCTCGTCGAATGGAGCTTGATCGCGGCATGGACGCCCATAGGCACTGCATCAGCGAAAGCTAAGACATGCTCTTCTATATAGACTCAAATTTTATAACATGTCAAGGACACACAAAAAAAGAAAACCACCAAGTCAGTTCTAGGAGTACATAACTTTTTAGATCGATAATTTTTAGTCTTCTTTCAAGGAGGTTTAAGGACGACAAAAAGAATTGGTTGGGACATACAGTCCGAACGATCGCTCGAGGCCAGTACACAGCACTCGTACTTATGATCTCGCTTCCAAGCCTTACTCTGGCAATCATTGGAGCAGTATCTCACTCGGTGGCAGCGAGTGTACTTCTTAATCATGGCAAATCCGTTCGGCAGACCGATGCACGCAGCTACATGTAGCCTACGGGTCGTAGGATCAATAGCACCACATTGAAAGAACAGCCGCAAGTATCCTCCATAGGCTCAATATCAAGCTCGGCGAGGAGCAGCCGCTCGAGGAACAGCACTAGGTCACCCGGAGTAAAGCCTTGACAGACGAAGAGCCCTCGTCCGGTATACCCTTACCAATGCACGGATTTCAGTTCAGCTCGCGCTACTCAGAATACCTCGTTGCCGTACGCATGGCGTCAAAGTTAAACTCTAGAATTGACGGATTGCCACCCGTCAGTAAAATTGTTCAAATATATCTTAGTAGTCCGCATATTTCCTTGGGGGTCTTAGCAAGGCCACTACCAGAGACTAAACTGGAAATTATTTAGAAGCTGAATGAGACTAACCAAGAACACGCACTCTCCAATTGAATTATATTTCGAAATTTTGAAAGGACAATGCTTGCATAAGATTGCTTCGTTATGATCTGGTATCTCAATCCTCCAACTAGATCCTTCATGGGAACTGGTTATAGTTCTCGCAAAAATACCTCCAAGAATCAAAAGAACAATTTACATAAAGATATAATGCGCGCGCTCACATCTACCTAGTCTAAATACCTATCCCATCCGGAATACACCCACGACATGATCATTATCAAGTGTATCATTCTATGCAACTGAGTTCATATGTACCTAATCATAAAACGCCTGTCGTCAGTTCCCGAGAAATCCAAATGCTTGACCTCGCTCTTTACCAGCCGAACTTCTCTACTCGAAGTTGGATATCAGCCCCTGATCTGACGGCATCAGCGCAGGCGTTCCTCGCAGTCCTGTTTAGGCCGTCAGGCCCAGAGACCACGAATCCAACCCTCCCCTCTGCGCTACTAGTCAAATCGGCAACGTAGCCAGGAATATCCGGCCTACCTGCCTCAATAGTCGGCTCCGGGATAGTTACGTGGACTCCATGCTTCTGTAGCTCAGTAATCCTCTCTTCCGGCACCCAGGAAAGTTGAGCCCGAGAGTGTATCACCCATATTAAATGGATCTGTCTTTTCCCACAAGAACTAGTAGCCAGATCCCACGCCATAGGAAACACGACGGCAATTCCGGATCCACCAGCGATGAGGACAGCATTTTCGCATGATCTTAGCATATTAAGGGGATCTTGTGAACCGTATGGCCCGTCTAAGCGAATCGCGACCCTAGAGTTAAAGCGTGCGTGGTTTAGAAGATCAGAAGTAAAGCCAGACTGTACTCGAATTAACAAACTTAACCAAGCATGACTTGGTAAGTCTGTGGGGTCCGTTACAGGTGCGGCAGACGCAATCGTAAATGGGTGAGCCTGAAGAGAATGGCTACTTCCAAGTACTGGGACCGAAATGAACACATGGTCAGCCGGATGCCAGCCATGCCGAATGCTTTGCCCCAAGGAGCTAAGACATCCCCGGGCTTTAGACGTAGGAATATCCCAGTCTACAGAGAGGAGCAAGGTCTGATCATCTTCTAATACTGTAAGATCTGCTGTGAAACTTGCAGATTTCATCCACAAACGCCAAACGAGCCTATCAAGGAGGAAAATAGCCAGGCATGCAAGTACGTATGGCCGACTCGTGAAAAAATGCATATATAAAAATGCCAGAGCCGCGACTTGCAAGAATACGTGGGAAGCCAAGAAGAGCTCATACCACCTCTGACGAAAACTTCCGAGTGAGGTAAAGTACAATGTCTCATATGATACCCATGCCCCAATACCCCAAAGACACAAGGGATGAGTAATGTAAGCGTAGAAGGTACCACTCCTCAGCCAGTGTGGTTCGAGAACGAGCCGCCAGAGAAGCATTCCAAAAAAGTGAATTACTGCTTCGAAGCACATCAGCTCGCCAACACGGCGATGGTAGATGTTGAGGGCTTCATAGGAATGGCCTGTGAGAAACCTAATAGGTTGATTTTTGGCGGCAAGAAGATAGAGAAGGGGTAAGTTGACGATGAATATTATACCAGCTCGATCGGCGAAAGCAAAGAAGTAATCAGGATCTAAGGGGACTTTGTAGAATTGATAGAAGAGGTTGAGACCGAAAAAGGCCAAAACGAAAAGAGATGTTCCATTTGATGGTAAGGTCCGATTAATGAACGGGATCGGTCGAGGTTGGTACATCAATAGGGACTGCAAACGCTTAGCGGCATGATTCCCCGATCCCGCCGAGGCAGGCCGACGTCGTCTGGATCCAAGGAGAGGTTGCCTCTCGACGTCGGCGTCGGCAGCCTTAAGTGTGACTTGGGATGATAAGGAACCTTCCAAAGTACTACTAGAGGAAGATTCTGCCTCGTTTGTAGGCTCGGAATCGTCGGCCGTCTTTTTGGGTGTTTCTGAAGTCGCAGTAAAGCCTTGCTCGAATCTCCGCCATCTGGACTTCTCCCTTATTCTCTCATTTATGTGAAGTAAAGTAAATACCAAAAGCACTACTAATAAAACAATGTTATAGGTATAGACAATAGTGCGACCGTCGAGGATGTAGGCAATGAGGTCTCGTAAATACTGGAGCCTCTCGGGATCGTTCGGGATATCTTTCACAGGAGGAGTATCGTTAAACGACACAGAAAAGTCGTTGCCGTCTAAACCAAGAGGAAGACGTGATGTCCTCAGACTTTCCCTGAAGATATCGAGGAGCCAGTCCCCATCAACTTGGTCGACGGGCATCGTTTCCTCGATCCTCAGGTTAGGTTAGGTTAGGTAGTTGTTTGGTGTAAGATTTGATTGACAGGGGGGTTCGAGGCAACAAGATCTTATCTGATTGATAAACTTACAGCTGATCCCTGAAAACTGCGACATCGGGCACATGACCGCGTGGGGGTTGCTAATAAATAGCTTGGCTGTCAGGCGCTGCCTAATGCACGAATCACGGGTGACTTTTGGACCCATTCAGGGGTCACAAAGTGCTAATAATTCTCTTAGTTGCTGTCACAAAGCAGTGAGTTCTTCCTATTCACTGGTATCACTTAACTTGGTATTAACTACCTAATGTTTAATAAACTTTGGCATTCAAGATTCTTAAAAAGCATGGAAGATATTGAATATTTGTATAATAAACAACTTCGATAACTTGAATCAGTTCAAGTTAATTACATGGTTGTGAAGCCGGGGGAAGATGCCGAGTTCCATACACCTACAAACGCCCCTCTTCCCCTACGTTATCCTGGCTCATGAGTGGATTTTCTATGTTCTCCACGAATCTTCCCTTGAACGAGGTTTATGGGAGGTTTGTTACGTAAAAATGGGTATCTCGTACGAATATTCTCAAAAAAAAAAAAAAAAAAAAAAAAAAAAAATTGACATGATTCTTATCCCTTGGCCAAAGTCAACAAGATCCTGTAAGTCACGAACTGTTTGGCAAGGTCCCAGATGAGATATTTAGGAAGAGAAGAGGACAAAATTCTTAGTACCTAAGGCCATCCGTCACCTTCAAGACATAGATCTGAAGTAGTCAGGGAACAGAAAAAGTATGTCTATGTTTGCTAAGTTCGCCATATGAGGATTTAACGAGTCGGTTATGGATGATAACTTGTAATGTATTAAGTCTATCTAACAAGTCTATAACGGGAACCAACAATAATGAGAAGATAGATTCCTAGACAGCAGTTCCGAACCCAAAGTTACCTATCCAGTGGTACTGCACAAGATGAGCAGCCTTAAGCTACTAAGGCATCCTATATCCTTTCGTATCGCATCATAAATCCTCTTACAAGACGGCGGTGAGCGAGGTCACGGGAACCTCAAACGAGGTAGAGCTTGCTGGGAACTCGACGGAGCCAGAGGCGTTGTATCGAGTCTCGCCCTCGTTCCAGACGTGGAATACAGTGAGCTTGACACGGTCGTCTGCAGAGGCCTCTTCCCACAGAGACTCTAAGTATGAGCCAGCAGCCACGTCGGTTACGGCCTCGCAGTTGGGAGTACCATTCTGCTCCTATAGTATAAAGTTAGCAATGAACTTAACAGGTTTCCAGATTCCCTTATTGAAGTATCTTAAGCCAAGAGGACTTATTAGGCAGGACGCATTCTGAATAAAGGACGAACAATAGGGATGAGGGAATAAAACACATACAGCAGAGAGGGGGTGGCAGATAGCGTTGAATGCCGGTGCATTTCCTACGTATCCAGCAGGAGCATTGATGTTGAAGGTTGCTGTGCAGCCACCCTGTATCATTATTAGTTAACGTTAATAGAGGCATGTTTTTGGGCTATCTACCGGGTGGAAGCACTTAAGCTCAAAGTTGTCGGCAGGCCAGGTAGCATAAACCTCGCGGGCAGCAATGTCAGGAACAGCCGCAACGGAGGCAGCGAGGGCAGAGACAATCGCAACGACTGAAGTGTACATCTTGGCGAGTTGAAGGTGGATAGGTACCTAGGTAAATGTTGTGATTGAAAGGCGGACTTGACTGTGGAAAGTATCGTGAACTTGTCTGTGGTGCGGAATGATGTTAACCTGACAAGAGGTGCCGGTAGCTCTTATATACAGAGCTCTATGCTCGATATCTAAAGGCACCCTCGTACGGATCTTGAAGCCATCTCGGCTTATTTTCAAGACCATGTCGTGGCGGTGAGGCTCTACCTCGTGCCATGTTGATGAGATTTCATGCCAACACCAGACCCCTCTGTCTTGATGAACGTGAATATTTCCGGAATAGGTATTGTTAGGCTACTTCATAAAGGCTCTTCATTCAAATCTCTTCAGCCATGTCCTACGTTTAGGAGCTAGAATAGGAATCTAGAGCTCGGGCGGAGACTTGCATAACGAAAGGCCCCAAGGGGATCAGTTATTGATACGAACCACTATGTAACATGCTGCGTCGCAACGTGGCTGATTCCGGTTCGACCGGTACTGTCGACCTTAGAAGTATGGTAAGCTCCTGTAAAGCTTTGAAAGAGTGTTCTATATCTACAGTAGATAGTACCTAAGGTACATGGCTCGGCATTTGTAGCATAAGAACATGCGACTGACCTCGTAATCTGGGGAAATCATTTCCTTTCTAGTCTTTATTCTCACTTTTTCTGTTGGCTTAGGGGAACAGCTAAAAATATTGACTGTGCTGACGCTATAATCAATAAATTCAGACAGGGATATAGTGTGCGAGGTATTCAGCCTCGGTCTTTATGAGGCTGTTCACCCCAACGGGATCGACTTAGAACCGTTGTCGTAGTACTCCGTTCCCCAGAGAAGATCCATTTAGATTCGGTCAGACTGGCAGATACGATCAACCAAATTGCCAGGATCCTTCGTACGTCTCCACTCAATGCGAGATCAACTAACAGCTTAAAAGCGCAACCACTCATTGGCCCCTATTTGATATTAATTGAAGTTCACTTTAGTAATTAATTTTGAGGTAACTACCTACCTACCTACTCAAGGTATGTTCATAGGTTTAATATACTACTAAGAATTTCTTTTCTTTAGCTGTAGTATCATAGCTGAATAACAAAAGGTTACCGCGGTCCTACGATATATAGTGAATTGCAGCGCGAATGTAATTGTAAAGGATAGTTGCAAGCAGACAGACGGAAGATAGCCTATTAGTTCCGAAGAGCGGGTCAATTAAGTAGGGCTGGAAGGCGCTAGAGCCAGGAAAAGGGGCTGAAGAATAGCAAAGTGGCACTTAAAGCGACGATCGTTACAATAACATAGAACTACTTCTCCAATTTGATGAGAGGTAGGTACCCATATCTAACCTTAGATACTTCCGCACCAACAGACCCTCGTATGGGTAACGTTCTAACCTTGTAGAGTACTCATGTTGAAGGGATAGCGAGCTAACTTCTCCAGATGCAACATGTTGAGGAATTACCCTGGTAATCTGGTTAGGTATGCAATCCGCTGCTTCCGATTCCGAGCCAAGTAGGTGTCATATTAAGAGGTTTTCACACTTAACGGAATTGAAATAGTTGAGACTAGAAGACAAAATATCCATAGTGCGTGTAGCACATTCGATACTATTGAGACTTGTCTGTAAATAGAGAGTGAATCAACACAACATACTCTGATGCATATTCGCGAAATTACCTATAAGTAGCCAAACCATATCATGGCCTAACACCGACACAAGGACCAAAATGAGCATGCATTTGTTCCTTCGCATTGGGTAGTTCCGAAGGATACAAGGTTACATTGAGGATTTCTGGAATCTGGTTGAATTAAGCTGCGTGGGGCTCCCCTCGGACATAATCAGGTACCCGTCCCTCCTACATCTTGAACAGGATGACTAGCTGAAATTAGACGATTCCTACTGATGTATGCATAGCCTATTCGATTTTTTGGATGCTTATAGGTCTAATTCCACCTCCCGTAAAATGCTATAATCAGGTTTGATATATACCACTATAGCTAGCATTAGTTACCACCAAGAACCATCAACTATTACAGCTGAAAGGAGGAATGACTCTTGCGTAAATTGACCACTCAAGAACGACTTCATTTTACGTTTAAGTCGCTCCATATTATCTTTGATATAATAGACAAACTCATTCGTAGCAAGTTGCTAATGGAATAGGATATGGACTTATATCTGCTGTACCTTAGTTACCCAGCACCTATCTTACATTGACCGTTAACTTACCCCGATATTAACTTAGGTCTCTAGTCACGCTCTTTCTAAATTTATTAGTTTGCACGAAGTTTACGACATATTTCCAGACTACATTAGATGGGAACAGCTGAGGAGAGATAAGGAATATAGACTATAATCCCTTGGTTAATTGTCGCATAATCTCTATAGACCTATGTTTGAGGTAGCTTGTGTTCACATCCAAAAAGGCAGAACTTACCGCTTTAGCTCACGGGACCCTTGTATCGTGCTTACAAACCCCATTAACCGATGTTTATGATCAAACATAAGGTATTATTAGTATTCTCATCCGACTAAAGAAATCCAGGGCCCTCTGTAATTATGGTATACCTTCAAGTACGAGAATGCTATAGCACAAGTCCCACTTATATCAATAAACTAAAGCGTCAAAAAGCCTTGAAATATAGCCCCTTAAGAGTAGTACGAAGGTCTCAACCAATCAATATAAGTCAAGTCAATGCACTGTAACTTGCTTACACATGGAGACATAAAAGGCGAAGAGTTTAGGGGTTTGAAGCATTATCCGATATGCCCCTTCAGACAGCCTACGAGACAGTTGATAGCCTCAAAGCTCGTCTTACTAGTAGAAACGTATCCGCCAATACAAACAACATCAAGGCAATATGTCAAGTTTTGAATTAATTATGATGTCACACAAGTAATTCCTTGTTGTCACTAGCTACTAATTGGTTTTGAATTATTACATGCGAAAAGGCACCTGGTATCGAGTCGTGAAGCTACCGACGTGAAGAAACTTAATGTTTCACAAGAAAGTCTTACAAAAAAGCCTAACAAGACGGCTAGGAAAGTTAATTGCTGAAACTCCTGTTATCTCGTCTAAAATCTCAACTTGAAAGTTGGTCTAATGGCTGGGGTCAGTCCATGGGAGTTTAAGTTTGATATTTTGATACTTTATAAGGTTCACTAGGAACTTAGAACCACCAGAATGCATTAGGAATGAGACTAAGCTGTACCTATTCGCTAATTACAACGAAAATTTAGAAAGGTTTTGATAGAACTGCGTGGGGTTTCATCAAATACATTCCATGAGGCGTGTAACCTGGGGCTTATCCTTTAATCTCAGATAAAAGGTGGGATCTACACATATTATGATGGTTGAACGTAGTAAACCATGCCCATAGTACTGGTATTCTGTGGTTTTAGAATAACCTTATATCTTCACTGGTGGCAATATAGACATTTGGAAGCACCTAAATACCTTACAGTCAACGACTTCGTCCCCCGTTGCACAAATAGTGAATAAAAGGAAAACCACACGTCATTAAATAATTACTATGGAATTACTAGTCCTCCCTATTAGCTTATTTATTTTAGTGGGCTACCATTCTCATGTGATGTCGTCGAAATGCCAAGTTCACAGGGAGGCTAACTTCCTAATAAACAGCCATCCCCGATAGAAGGATCTTGTCAGGGATCCCACTTGGGAACAAAGGGACTTTGGAGGACAAAGAAGATGTTTGTATATAGCTCTGACTTCAGAACTATCCTAGTTAGAGTTCCTTACGGAACAACGAAGTTGTTTCCTCACCTAATGCTCTACGGCGTGACAGATCTCATGGTGCTCCAATGAAGAGACAAATTGTAATGGTTCAAGAGATAGCTATCGAACCGCTACACTACCAAAAAGGTAGAACGTTGCCAACTCGAGAGGTTGGCGTTGTTATTTCGAACTATAAGGACCGTACTATGACACGAGTGTTCCATCTATAAGTTTTGGCTATCCATATTTACAGGTAGGTATCTCGATAAGTACCTAGGTACCTAATAGACATGCCCAGGCCATGAATACTTGTCCCTGAGTATGTTGGATGTAAAGATAACTAGCAGCTATAAAAGAAAGAAGCTGATGCATCACCTTCGGCGCGAGACTTGAGATGACTTATATTGCTTTAAGGCTAGCTATGGTATATAAGACAATTCGTTTTCGCGTTGGTTTCTTTATAAACACTTAGCTACGATTAATCTTTTATTTCAATCTATTTATTTCCTTACGAGCTTTTCAGAGGAAGTTGAACTACGTATACTTTGGAATATAATGAAAGAAGCAATAGCTACATTTCTTGCCGTCTTTATGCGTATACCAGTATTGTTATTCAGTCTTATAGTCTTGTTAGGAACTACCTCGTACAACGACTTACGGTAGATATGGATATAAGTAGCATGGCAAGTGTCAGGATTGGGCAGAAATAAATTTTGATGCACAAGAAGAGAATGGGAAGCGGTAAAGGATTTTTTTTATTTAGGGTGCCTCTTATACAAACAGTAAGGAGCTATGGCCCGCAGTGGTGACCCGCCGGGGTTCACGTGATCGTACCATGACAGTGGGATGCCTGCATGATGGCTGCGTAATTGATATAGTCTTCCAAGTAAGAGTACTTTTTGATCCCTACGACTTGACCTTAAAGGTGTAGACCTGTCTAATTATACGGAAACCGAACTATAGATTTAGATTTTTTACTACAATGATATTATAAGATGATAGGAGAGGGGGTCATTGTTTTCCCCACCGGGTTAGTAGAAGAGTATGAACTCTGTTGCAAAAGTCGTGAAATATTTATACAATCAATGTATTATTCGAATTTCACCCTCCACAAAATAGCTGTCATGGGGTAGATGTGTCATATAAATTAGGTAGATGGGTGGTACAGCAGCGTAGTCTATGGGGTAATAAAGGCCAAGACGGCTTTTCGTATAGGAGGTAGTTGTCCGGTCAACTCAAGAGACAGCTAATGTCTGCGTGACGGTGTTGCTTGTTAGAATATTAGCTCAAAAAGGAGTAGTTAATGCGAAGCTTTGTTCTTTTATTGGTGGATATAGATAACATTAGCAAAATGTATTTTATAGTTGAAAAGTTGTGATTTTGCGTGATTGAGCTATGACGCTTCCATATATCGAAATAGGGGTTTGTAACGTTGAAAAGAGCGCACGTTCTTCCGAAAGCTGAATGGCATCATTTAAATTAATTATACAAATACGAAATACTTATGAAGTACATAGCACCATCGATTGATTGCGTGCTCAGGGGGCCAGTCCGGCCAAGTTCGAGACCAACAATAGTACCTGACTAAGCTAAGAGTTAGGTACCTTAGGTAGTTTAGGCATGTATGGACATTAGAAACGATATCTGTAGATTGAATTGGTTTTATTACGGGACGGCCGGGACGGGTAGTGGCTGAATCCTCCCGGGTGATATAGTATTGTTACGCAAACGACGGAATATCTTATGAAAATGGCGAGATCAAGCCACAGGGGGCTGGCGGCTGTCGGAGTTCGTAGATAAGAAAATTGATTAGCTAGTTGCACTGTATAATACTGTATATCGGACACTATGCTACCAAGTTTTTCATCAGCTTTGGCCATCAAGGTATGACGTCCTAATTTTCCATGGCGCAAAAGAGCCGCATTGAACTTATGGTTGGAAGCAATTCCCATCCTGACTCAGCAGTAGGTTACTATCTCCAATTCAGGTTGTGTGATTAAAAAGAAGACAAAAACAGAAAATAAGGTACCTAACAGACTACCGTACATCCATACCTTAGGTGCATTCATATGCGGGCGCGGGCATCCGAAGGCCTTCAGGTACCGGACTAGGTCTATTTTAAGGTTCGTAGGTGCACCTACCCCAGACCCCACTAAGCTATTCCAAAGGTATCAAGGCCCCGACAGCCGTGGTGGGGCCCGGTACTTCGGAAGGTTATCGGTCTAGTAATGTCGCCATTCGGGCCCCAAAGCACCACAAAGGTGAACAAAGCAAAATACCCTAAGACCCTAAAAGCCCAAAAGCCAATATGTTTTTGGCGCTGGTTCTGGCGGCTGGTCGGCTCTTAGGGGGACAATCACCACTTTTTTGACCGCTTCGACGATCCAACCAGTCAGGCCAGTCAGACCAGTCAGACCAACCAGTGCCAAACATTTGGAAACAAGGGAAACCAAGGGAATGCAGCTTGGGCCGATTTCGCCATCTTGCTTTACTTGACGTGCAATTGCCCCGTCGCTCTTTTTACGTCCCCGGCTTTTCTCTGGCCACCAAGGCCGTCGATTACTTTCGGTGTACTAAAAGGAAACGAAGTAAAGAAGAAAAAAAAAGAAGGGAAAGAGAAGCGAAAAAAAGGGAAACTAAACAGGGTATAATCGCATCATACCACGCCGTCTCTAACCCATCAACCGGCATTGCTTGGATCCTGGGGAAATTTGATACTTGGGGGAGGGGATCTGCGAGATCCCGTCCAGTCTACGACAACCGAACGGATAACGAACGGAAAACGAAAGTGCAGAACCCGTAGGCTGTACCGCATTTTGTATGGTTTATCATCGACCCAGCACGCCATTCTCACCGCGTTTCACCGTAGTCCTCACCATACCCTCTCCGATGGTGCAATTTGAATAAGATCTTACCAGGGCTTTGTCCTTACACCCGGCCACCAATCTAATTTCCCTCAACTTTCATCATCTATCATCATGGACAGCCTGCCGCCAATACCGATGCCCAACGGCCACGAGCCGACGTCGAGACACGATGGTCCCATTTTGTTCCCAGACGACATCACTTTGACAGATCTGAACAACAACATATCCACTACAAACCGATCTCGTCCCCAAAGACAGTCTTTATCCTCCATACCGACCGAACAATCTAAACCGTCGAGAGATAACTGTGATAGGAGAAGACCCGAGGACGCAGAGGACAACTCCCGACTGCCCAATATGTCCCAACAGCTTATGGGCCAGTCCGTTACTCCCTTTTTACGGGAACACATCCCCGGATTATACGCACCTATAGGAAAACCCGATCTTCCCTCCATGGCCGCCATCAAGACCAAGGACCCTAATAGTAAATATTGTTACCGACACCGGCCGGATTCTAAGTGTCGGAGGGCCGCTGATGAGACCAAGATGGGTTTAATTCAAAGTGTATGTATATGTCCCCTTCCCCGCTCCCCCATATAACATAACTCTCCATCGATACTTACACTACTACTATGTAGGAACTCGAAACATTACCTGCTGCCGATCGACAGGCTATTACAAATGTCTGGTCGTTGTTTTCTGCCGCACCTGCAAAGCACCGCGAACTTATGTTGCAAGGCATCATTACTCAGTGCTGCTTTCCTCAATTATCTACTGTGTCTCGCGAGGTACATGAGCAATTGAAGATAGATTTCCTCTCCGCTCTACCAACTGAGCTATCCCTGAAGATCCTATGCTACCTTGATTGTTCTTCTCTCTGCAAAGCTGCCCAGGTTAGCAGAAGATGGAACCAGCTATCGGGAGACGATATTGTGTGGCACCGAATGTGTGAGCAGCACATCGGACGCAAGTGCGAGAAGTGTCAATGGGGTCTTCCTAAGTTGGAGAAGAAAAGACTGAAGGAATGGAAAATCCAGCACCAAGCAAATCTAAACAACCAGCGAGCGCTGTTGACGAACGGACAAGATTCTTCTGTTATGACTGTCGTCAAGCGCTCCGCCTCCTCCATAGAAGACGAAGAAACGGATTCCTCGAAGAGACAATGTGTCAATGGTGTTGGTAATCAAGATAAGACATCAACGGGTACTCAGAAGTTTAGACCATGGAAAGACCTGTATCGAGAGAGGTACCGCGTTGGGTCAAACTGGCGATATGGTAGATGCACTATTAAGACCTTTGGGGGACAGCACACGAACGGTATAACTGCTTTGCAATTCGACGACAACATGCTCGCTACGGGTTCATACGATTCAAAAATCAAGCTATGGGATATTGAGAAAGGAGAAGTCATCCGGACTCTCGAAGGTCACACGATGGGAATTCGAGCCCTTCAGTTCGATGATAGGATGCTTGTTTCCGCGAGTTTAGATGGCACGGTCAAGATATGGAATTGGCGAACCGGCGCTTGTATCAACACCCTTAATCATCAGGGTGGTGTTATAACCGTACATATGGACGGCGGTCTTCTGGCCTCTGGATCGATGGACAGGTCCATCAAGATATTCAATTTCAAAACCCAGCAGTCATACACTCTACGCGGCCACTGCGATTGGGTAAACCACGTTCGCATCGACGCGGCTTCACGTACCCTGCTCTCCGCCTCTGACGACTGCACTGTAAAGCTTTGGGATCTCGACTCTAAAGTCTGTATCAAGACTTTTGAGGGCCACGTCGGTCAGGTACAACAGGTTCTTCCGCTCCCAGACGATTACGAATTTGAAGATGAGACAACCCGGGATGGCGATGCCGCCTCTGTAGCCAGCAACCGCAGCGGTACCCCCCGGGCGGTTCATCGTCTTCATTTTCGAGTAACCAGGATGTGGATGAGGAGCGCGCTATGTATGGTCCCATCTTCCAGAACGACCCTGACCGACCACTACCTCCGCGATATATGCTTACGGGCTCTCTCGACGCAACTATGAGGCTCTGGGACACGGCGACTGGAAAAAGTCCCCGGACTTTCTTTGGGCACGTTGAAGGTATTTGGGGGCTTGCGGCTGACTCTCTGCGCTATGTTACTAGTGCCAACGACGCAACAGGTAAGATCTTCAACCCGAGTTTGATACTATTTTAAAGCTTCTACTAACGTTTATACCAATATAGTCAAGGTATGGGACGCCCGAACCGGCAAGTGTGAACGAACATTTACTGGCCATGCTGGTCCAGTAACCTGCGTCGGGCTAAGTGATAGCCGGATGGCCAGCGGAAGCGAAGACGGAGAAGTGCGATTATATAGCTTCGAAGGCGAGCCTTCAGAAGTGGTGGAGTTCGGCACTCCTTCTTAAGTTCATGGCGCATTGCTGGGATATCTGATTTTCTCCACGTTCGGATTAACACTATTCATCGATTGATTTCACAGCGGATCTGTTTCACGAAAGGCGTTCAAATATACCACTACAGTTAAACCGGTTATAAGGGGACGAAAAAATCAGCTGAGCTTGTGGGCAAAGGCTTATTTAATGAAAACTTCACGGCATCCAGGAGGGTCGGCGTCTAATGCTTATAAAACTTTCAAGGCGTACTGGATACGGATTAGCAACGCAGGGTTATCGCGTGCTATCGGGATGGGTCTTACTTAGAGTTAAGATAGGACACCGGTTTATTCAACATCGTCCAAGATATTGAACAATATGATTATTTTACTTTATAACAGTGGAATGTAGTAAGAGATATTTCTAATAAGGCTTAAGTCCCAGACATCGTACTGGCTGCTGTACACTGCACGTGAGGCGAGTCGTAAAACTACTTCTTAAACCACATGCTCAATCTAAGGTAAGTGATAGCATCCTACATCCCGCGGCTGAAGATTGCATAGTTACCTCTTATAGCTCAGATGTTTCTTCATCGGGTATTCAGAATGACTGTCTCAGAAGCTCGGCCAAGAAGCATTCCAATTATGTTTATAACCTCGGCAAGTGAAATATTAACTAGGTCGATAGACTCGTAGTTCCAACTAGAGCCTCAAAGGACTAGACTACAAGTTGACCCCAAAAGAGCATCTCTTACCCGGTAGTATCCGATATGGGCCACAAGGTCTACATGTAACTACGTAAGTTGTAGGTACGTACTTTTGATTGTGGGATGGATCCCTGTCAAGTCTGGTGCCCCGGCCTTCTCCCCCCGCAAAATCACAAGCTCGGCTCTCAGTCGGTAAACAGAAACCTTTTTCGACGTCACAGCTAAGAATCACAGGCCGGGAGCTCTGTCAACATTCCAACATTCCAACATTCCAGCTGTCGCGTTTGGACAATGCGGATAGGGAAATCGAGATTATACGGTACAAAGTACTTGATATTAGTTAATTGACCAATAAAGATGGTAATTCTTGTGCTTGGAAGTTTTCTTAAGGGGGCTTAGATCAACTTCCCGCCGGCCGCCAATAGCTAATTCGTTAACATGCGACTGGAGCTCCGGTTTGCCGAACGAGGGCTGATCCGGCAGCCCGTCCACACCCCTAGACGAAAGGAGCAGCGAATCTTAGACCGTGGAGTTGCACGCGCGCACAAGAGGTTAAGGTTCACTGCTGTCATCACTTCGTCGTCGATCTAGCCCACCCCCCTTCGACCCCACAAGTGAAGTATTACCTTTTCCTAGTATGTACCTACGTATGTATGCAGCCTAGACCCAGGGAAGATGAAGAAGCACGAGATCTGAATGGGCGCGTGTCGGCGTACCCAGCCGCGGATCTTGAGAGAGAGCTCTAGGGGTGGGTGTTAGTCACTTGCTCGAAGCTCCGGTATGACGGGTAACCCAGGTTGTTGTGTGTCCCATACCTTAGCTGGAGCTCGGTAATGGCTCGTACCTGGGCCGGCCTGGCGTTTTTATATAGATACCTCTTATACATCCCGGCTTCGAGCTCCTGGTTCGGGGTCCCCTCTTGTAGGTTTGGTCGTTCTGATTTTCTCCTATTTCTCATGAGTCATAAGTCTCTTATACATACATATACCCATATTCATCAGGACCTAGTAACTTGTGGTGCTATTTCCTATAGCATTCTTCTTCTTTGTGTTACTGCTATATACTCGTAGCCCGAGCTCTCTTTTCTCTCTCTCACGTGTCTCTTTGAAGCTTGAGTATACCAAGTACTTCCCTCTTTGTTAGCTCTCTTGTTTCCCTCGGTACTATTCAACAACACGTTGGTGACGGCCATTACATGTGGTTTTCTTCCTAGAGCGCTTCACGGTGTTTTCGCCCAATATCAGCAACCCTAGCTACGAACGGAAGAATATTAGAATACAACTTGGGCGCAAGCCCTAGAAGGATAAACCATAATGGCGACAAAGGTGGGAGGAAAAGATGGCAAGCCGCCGCCAACGGCAGCGACGAATTTGATCGGTGCGTTCCTGGGTCATACCTGCTCTCAGAAGTTTAATCGACCACATACTAACAGATATTGAATAGCTGGTGGTGGAGCAGGCATGATGGAAGCTCTCGTGTGCCATCCTCTCGGTTCGTACTCCTTACCGACAATCTACACTGTCATAACTTCCTCCTAACGGCAGCTTCCTCCAACAGACACAATAAAAGTACGAATGCAGCTCTCACGACGAGCCCGACAACCCGGCGCGCCTAAACGCGGGTTCATCCGAACCGGAGCGGAAATCGTTAAGCGCGAGACGCCGCTAGGTTTATACAAGGGCCTCGGCGCGGTGCTCACGGGCATCGTGCCCAAGATGGCGATCCGATTCACGTCCTTCGAGGCGTACAAGCAGATGCTCGCGGACGCGGACACGCGCACGATCACGGGGCGCGGGACTTTTGTCGCGGGCCTCGCGGCGGGCGTAACGGAGGCCGTGGCCGTCGTCACGCCCATGGAAGTCGTCAAGATCCGCCTGCAGGCGCAGCACCACAGCATGGCGGACCCGCTCGACGTGCCCAAGTACCGCAACGCCGCGCACGCGCTGTACACGGTGGTCCGGGAGGAAGGCGTCGGCGCTTTGTACCGCGGCGTGAGTCTTACGGCGTTACGGCAGGGCAGTAATCAGGCCGTTAATTTCACCGCGTACACGTACTTCAAGGAGGTCCTGCTGCGGTGGCAGGAGAAGAAGAGCAGCAGCGGCGAAGGAACGGCCGTTTCGCTGCCGAGCTGGCAGACTACGCTCATTGGTCTGGTGAGCGGCGCCATGGGACCGCTGAGTAACGCGCCGATCGACACGATTAAGACGAGGTTGCAGAAGACGCCGGCCGAGGAGGGGGTTTCGGCGTTTAAGAGGATTAGCTTGATTGCGAGGGACATGTTCAAGTGAGTTCTTTTTATCTTCTTCGTCTTTTTGTTTCGATAGGTACTTTTACCTGGAATTGATGGTGCTAATACGTTTTGTTTGATGTAGACAAGAGGGTTTCCATGCGTTTTACAAGGGCATCACGCCGAGGATAATGCGTGTCGCTCCGGGCCAGGCTGTAACGTTTACGGTGTACGAATTCTTAAAGGATAAGCTGGAGAAGAGTGGGCCGAGCGTGCTGTCGGGAAGTAAATACGAAGAATAAAGGAGAATATTTCTGAAGAAATCGGGTTGTCTACTGGTTGTAGCATTGTAGCATGACTGTAATGGAGATCTTGGGTTGGCTATTTTCGATTTAACCATGTTAGTGACATATCGTATTAGGGTATCTGGCGAAATATAATTGCATTGCTTCCTTATCTCCTATGAAGTTTCGCTAATTCCAAGTTCATGTCCGCCATTATGCTAATTGGTCCGATTGAATCAAATCCGCCTGGAAATTTTCACCTACCGGGCCGCTTGGGTCTTCTGAAACCTGTCTTGACCTCCGCCTCTGGGAACAACTCGGATGTAACGGATTGTTCGGTGATCTCGCTCGGATCCTCGAGCTCGAATTTCTTCTCAACGTTAAGTCCAGCCTCTTTTGTAGCCACCTCAAGCACCGCCCGCTTCATAAGCGGGTACATCATTCGAAACTTGATAGCCTTCGTAGCCGCCGAAACGGGACATGTGTAAAAGAACAGGATTACATTCTTCTCTTCTCCTCCGCTCGGCGGTGTGGCTTTGTATCGGAAGAAGGTGAATCGGGGTTCAGTCGCTGAAATGGTCTTGACGAGCTCGGGGATTGTGGACGGCGAGGAAGAGTCTTGAACTAACTCTACGACTTCGGTCTCGGGGTTGATTTTCTGTTTTATCCTCATTAGTATGAGTGGTGCAGAATTTTAAGGCCGTGAAAACCTACAAGCATCACTATACTGCTTCCCTCCTCACGGCCTAGAGCGCTTAAGGCGACCAGCGCATCGGTAGCGACAGGCATGTTCATAGTCTTGCTAAGGTGGATCTCACGAACGCCTGTGCCGGCACCCGCTTCGGCCTCGGCTCTTTTAACCGCACCCAGGGTCCTTTCCTCTTCAGTTAAGGGAGCCTCAAGCTCATTATGGCGGTCATGTTTCTTAAAGCCCTCGGCAGTAAGCTCTTCAGCCATGGTCGTGAAGATAGTCTCGCGGAAGTGATCCGACCCCAGCTCACGCACCAGCGTCAGCCGCGTCGACGCGAATAGCATCTTCTGTCGAACCTTGGCCGTGTCGGGCACATAGGTAACAGCTATTAGGTACGGAGCAGCATCGTATCTACGTAGAATGATATAGAGGGGTTCGTCGGGTTTCAAGTAAGGGGACAGCTTCGGAAGGTCGGAATCGAAGTCGCTCGATAGTGAAGATCGCGGAATCGTGGTTGATGGAGTAAGAGACTCCCCGGTGATAGTTACGAGTAGTCCAAACTGTGCTGGATCAGCTAAGAACTTGTTGAACTGAGTAACAAGCTCTTGGGAGGCTATAGTACACGGCAGTAAGCTAACTATTCCCAAGTTGAAGAAAAAGGGGTGATATAATACCAGATATTCCGGACTGCATTCTGAGCTTGGGTTGAGACCTTGCAGTCTCTCGGTATCGAAGAAGTTGTTTGTAAAGCTTAGATAGAAGTACCTTTTATAGGTCAATGACAGCAGGTCACTTATATGTCTAGGACGTGTGTTGTTTGTTGGTGACCCTTCACAGCCCGCCTTGTAGGGTCCAAGGTTTGTAAAGCAGTAAAAGAAGTTTAGGGCTGGCGCGGCCTGAAAAGTTGCAAGGATGCCCCTCTATCAGCCCGTATCTTTGTAACTGCAACGGTGAGTGGTGCGGGGTGTGGGGCCCTAAGGGGGTGATATTTGCATAAATCTGCATACAGCTGATACGTAGTAGTAATAATTGATGTCTCACGGAAGATGTATGCGTGCATGCATTATTATCTAAGCTCATGCGAGCCAATATGATGATGTCCTTAATGCATGAAGTCCATTCCATCTCTATTGATTTTTATTCCTCACAACAACTCTGAACCTTTCAATTATTTATTCTCTTTCCCATCCTCTTCTCCCCATGCAGATGTATATCCAAATGGAACCCATTTGATGACACTTTCAATATGAGAAATTAACCCATTATCGACTTTGATCAACTGGGGAATCATGTAGGTTCCAGGAACGCGACCTGCTGGCGACAGTGGACCAGGACCGTTGGCAGGCTCATCGACCAGAGCTACGGCCAACGCGACTCCTCTCTTACTATCCGCAACGAGTACTCGCCGATCACGCACTGTTGTTGTAGTGTTAGAGAGCCCATTTGGAGCTGATCCTTTCCCATCCAACTGATCTGCGCAAGTCAGATTCCCCTGGCCAAAGTTGTCGCGTCTCGTGCATCCTTCAGCAAATGGCACTCCTTTGCTTGAATGCTTTTCTAGACCATCGAAATATGCATTCAACAGTTCGGGTAAGATTTCACCATTAGCACTATATGCCTGAAATATGGGATTGAGGAAACTTGTGGTATTGCCCTCCCACTCGATTGGAAATGGCGGTCGCATCAGCGTTACCGTTCCTCCACGACTATCCGTACTCTCTCCACGCACGACATGCGCCTCGATCTCCGTTATTTGGCCGTTGTCGACCTTGATACGTAGAGAAAGCACACCCGGTATACTATGCTCTGTGCTGAATCCCCAGTAACCAGCCGTCCCGTTTTTCGAATCAGATAACACTGCTCCGTACTTATCCGTCCATGAGATTGCTTCTAGAGTTTCCCACAAACCGTCTCCAAGAGCTACAAACTGGCCGTTCTCCGAGTAACGGATTCCCTTCGCAAGAGGTAAACGTGTGTGGTCATGGACCCTAATCGACATAAGTACATCTCCTATAACATTCTCAAGGCAGACTTGATCGCATGGGATCGGATATGTGGTGAAGTTTGTGCCGGGCCCGCTGAGATCTACAGGTGGGACGTCGGGAAACGCTGCTCGCATGTTATAGGGAACTTCAGTCAGGGTCATCTCGATGCGATAAAGCTTCTCGCCGCGCAAACGGAATGCTTCCATCGCCCTTAGCGAACGAGGCGTTTCGAAGTAGCGTGGAATTGGCGATGATGTGCCATTCACGCTAGGCAGCGATTTCACCGTACCGTTATGATCCAGTGTGGTGATAGCAAATACGGCCTGGCGTTCTTCGTCTATTACAGGAAAGTGACG
This sequence comes from Daldinia eschscholtzii, assembly GCA_037126485.1. NCBI lineage: Eukaryota > Fungi > Ascomycota > Sordariomycetes > Xylariales > Hypoxylaceae > Daldinia > Daldinia eschscholtzii. The sequence goes on from JBANMG010000005.1 coordinate 1,928,734, forward strand.
CTCTCGGATCCTTGTAACGAACCCAAGAAACCCAGTCTGGAATTGCTCCTCGCAAGTCAGGGAAGCGAATGCGGTATCGTTAGAGTGGCCATAAGGGTCACCAGACTTGACGTTGGTCGTTTGGAGGCCATCTTCCAGACGATTGCAATCTTTGTCAAAGAAGCTATAGTCGCCGTTGGGGTCATTTCCCTGCATGCCAGTGTAATACTTGTTGGTCTGCGAGATCAACTTGTCTCGGGGAATCCGTTCTTCTGGCGGTACGGCTTCGAACCAAACAGCTTCCGGCTGGCCTCGCTGCTCATAGAGCTCCGCACCATCGGAATCCCGTGTGATTTGTGACTCGATTTCGCTTATCCTTCCATCCTTCTCTACCTTGAGACGGACAATATAGATCGCACCAACACCATTTTCGGTAATAGTGGTGATAGTCGCCACCTGACCAGCTTCGGGATCAGAGAAAGTGTGATTGTACTTTCCTAATGACTCCACGATATGCCATTCTCCGGTACCAAGTGGTAATATTTGCTCGTTTTCGACATATTTTACATCTGGGGTTGTTGGCAAGCTCGACGGATCGTGGTCTACTAACGCATTGAGGTAGTCCGAGATAAGGCCTTCTAAGCAAGATCTCTCACAGCGTTCAGCCAGGGTCCTAGAGCTGAGTACTAACACCGAGAAGCAGGCCCCGATGGCCTTGCGAACCGTAGTAATCATCGTTCACGTTCCTTGTCTGTCCCGCAACAGCTCTAGCATTCAGGTCTCACCAATAGGCCTTGAGGAGTTAGGTAACAAATATTTCTGACATTATGCTCGCACGAGTGTTTTTTATACGGCAAGCATTCTCCGCAAAATTAAATGCCGGCAAAATTGACCCTCATACCTTCGGCGCGGGGGATCTAATACAATGTGTGATTGCTGATCTCTTGGATGACCAGGGTGGTAGTTATTTTGCCTAACCTTAGATTACTTTATTCATATAACTGCCTACCTATTATTTCTTTAAATAGATTTACTATCACAAAAAACCTTCACGCCTGAGAAAGCAATAAGCAATATCACTCTATTCTATATCCTACTCCAACAAACCACGTAGAGTTTATTGCGATGGTATCATCCATTTGTAGTCGTGTGAGTGATTTAGAACTGGGGGTGCTGGCTCCCGGGCAGCCTGGGGGACGTGGAGCATATAAGAGTGATAAAGTTGTACTATTTTACCAACTACTATACTTATATCAATGCGAAACATATATCTTAGGTCTCTACCTATGCTCATTACCTAAGAAGGATAATTAACAATATGGCCATATGAGCAGATCTTGTGAGCTCGTCCTTATGATAGCTATCCGATAAATCCAAGAAGCGAAGACTTACATCTTAAAGCTTTCGATTTGACAATAACTAGGTAGAGTTGGTGTAACTATGGTACTTTTGAAAGGAACAAGAAAAACAGTCCTATAACAAAATAAAACAGATCGAGGTGTATAAGGAGAGACTGCGAATCCCAATGGCATAACTTTACTATGTACTCTATCTTATGCAGTCTAAAATGACACATTTCGACTCTTAAACATTTCATAAGAGAACTTATTATATTCATTTTACATTGAACGAGAGAAAAGTCTCTACCTATGCTCTATCCCCTTTCAACTAGATATCAATATCGAATGATATGTTCCGATGACTGTAGGCCTCGTAACAAGGGTAAAGTAAACATCTAGCTGCGGAAGATGACTTGCTTGTCTGAGCCCATGAGAAGGCTTTGGTGATAAAACTTTTGAGGTGGTTCAGGACCTTGTGAACCAATAATATCATTCGAAATTCATGCATATGAGTATAAGCTGCATAGCTTCCACCCTACGACACCCTACTCAGCCAGGAATTGTACCCTGGATGTACTCGAGAAAGAGTCAATATGTGCCCGAAGGAGGCTCTTAGGTAAAAAGATAAGAACAACTCTGAACCCATTCTCAAAGTGCCACATATGCAACGTTGTTTTATAAGTCCTATATTCTTATCTCCCATTATCTGAATGCTTAGAGCCTCGTCACTATGACCAGCTACAACGAGATACTTCACGAGTCAGGCAATGATGCCGCTCCCGTCACCCAGCACAGTGCTACTACGTATCAGACTACGCAACACGGACCAATGAACGGTATTCCTGCTCTTCAGCTGAACCCAATCCCGGGTCCGCAGCTGCAGGAGCATGGAAGGTAATTTTTTTTGACATAGGAGAAAAGCTGATTGGACGCCCAAAGAGCCAGTAAGTTGTGGCCCTTCGGAGAAGGGCAGGACGGCTACAGTTGTATCTGCGGCACAAAATTTACCCGACTGGACGCTCTCCATCGTCACATTAGCTCCAAGTCCCCCACTGCTCATCGGTACCCATGCGAGTATTGCTATGCCCACCAAGGCGCGAACGCCTTCTATCGTCGTGACCATCTCACCCAGCACCTTCGAGTCTATCACAAGATCGAGACCACCGATAAGCTCAGGGGAGCCAAGAGGGCTACCGTTACCCCAAACCCCCAAGCTCCTGTGCCACCAATGCCCCCTTATCCTTGTCCGGTACCTCAATGTTCCAAAATGGGATACGACGGTTACCTTCGAAAGGTAGACCTTGATGAGCACGTAGCTATGATGCATCCGGCGGCCCTGATGTACCCCATGAACATCCAGGACGATATATTTGGTCAGCAATACCCAGCTCCCCCTCAGGCAGACCATCATGACGGTGCATTCGGGCCAATGTAAGGCGGAGATGGGGTAGATCGATCTTAGATCTAGCTTACCGTGACCATGATTGGTGTTCTTGTCGGCAGACAACTCTACCTAACAAGCCAGTTACCGATATCTAGGGGAATTTCGGAGATAAGGTGGAGCTTTGAGTGTGTTTAACTATGTTTGTGTTTGGTTTTTTTTCTATGCCGCCAATTCGAAAAAAAAAAAATCATGTAGAGTCTCTTTAGACTATGCTAAAGAGGAGGGGTTTTTACTTAACGATGTTGACGATACCTCTTATTATATTGGTATTGGCTATTATGGTGTGTTAGTTATATGAATCTGATATTCGCTCTGCTTATCCACATATCCTTGTTGTATTTCAGTGTGACGCTGCTCTTGCCGATAAGCTATAACGTTGACGTCTTGAGACATTGCAGTATAACCAATGACTGTAGTGAAGGCCATATAGCAAGAACCTAATGTTTTTTCTAAATACCTAAGTTACAAAGGATATTAGCCTTGCTCAAATATAGCTTCAAGATAATTCAGCTGTTGTGATCCAGCATTTACGGGTGCATCATGTGTGGAGTTAATACGGAGCGATCCGATGGATTCAATCGCGCCGGTCGCGCTGGCACGGGTTGAGGAACGTGGTCCGTGTTCTCCTTGGCGGGAGTTCCGTGCACCTTCAGACCCCGGCCGGTTGGCCGATTCTTATGCCTTAAGTTTTAACTTAAGGATATTTGTCAGTGCGTAAGATGGAAGATTGTGATTGGTCCAAAAGTGATTGTGGCTAATGTGTGGCTAGTGGGGCTTAATAGGGCGCTAGTGCAAGTTTAGCCACAACGCCATGATAAAAATAGAAAAATAAACCATTTATGTATAATGTTATGAATAAAAAAAATAAAAAAAAATAAAAAAATAATAAAAATAAAAAAAAATAAAAAAATAATAAAAATAATAAAATAAATATATATATATAAAAAATAAAATAAATTAAATTAAAATAAAATAAAATATTAAAAATTTAAATATATTTATTTATTTTATATTAAAATAAATAATAAAAATTATTTAAATTATATAAATATTAATATTAAAATTAAATAATATATTTTTTTTTAAATTTTTAATTTTTTTTTAAAATAATAATATATAATAAATTTTAAAAAATAAAAAAATATTTATATTTTAATATATTTAATTTTATATTTTTTAAAATAAAAATTATTATAAAAAATTAATAAAATAATTATTTTATTATAATTTTATATTTATTAATATTATAAATATATTTATAAATATATTTATAAATATAATATATTTTAAAATTTTTTAAAATAATTATAAATTAAATAATATTTTTTTATAATTTATTATAAAATAATATATTTAAATTTTTTATTAAATTTTAATATAAAATAAATAAATATATATTAAAAAAATAATTAAAAAATTATATTTTATATTTAAATTAAATTAAATTTAATAATATAATAATTTAAAATAATATTATAAAAATAATAAATAATAATAATAAATAAATAAAATATAAATATATATATATATATTTAATATATAATTTATATAAATATAAATAATTAAATAAATTATATATTAATATATTTATTTATAAAAATATTTATTTTAATAAATTTAAATTATATTTTATATTTATTTTTTTATATTTAAAAAAAATAAAAATATTAAATTTATAATAATTATTTTATTAATTTTTTATAATAATTTTTATTTTAAATAATATAAAATTTTATAATTTTATTATAAAAAATAATTATTAATTTAATTATAAATTTTAAAAAAATAATATAATAATAATTTATATAATAATATTAATAATTATATTTTTATTATAATAAATATATTTTAAATAAAAAATTATACTTTTTTAAAATATATTATTTAATAATATAAAATTTTATAAAATTTAAAAAATATTTAAAATAATAATAAAATATTATTAATAAATATATATATAAATAAAATTAAATAAAATAATAATAAAAATAAATAATAATAAAATAATAAAATTAAAAATAATTTATTATTAATATTTAAAAAAAATTATTTATTTAAATATAAATATAAAATTATATAAATATTTTTTTATAATTTATTTATAACGAAATTATGAAATTTTATATTATTTAAAATGGAAATTATTAAAAAATATTAATAAAATAATTAATAAAATAATTAATAAAATAATTAATACATATTACGTAAATAATTAATAAAAAATTTAATTAATAAAATAATTATTATAAATTTAATAATTACGCGTAACCGTTTTATTATAATTTTATTAAATTAAATATATATATTTTATTATTTAATTATTAAATATAATATTATATTTAATTAAAAAAATTTAAAAAATTTAAAAATTATTAATTTATTTTTAAATAATAAAATAAAAATTATTTTTAATATTATTATTAATTATTTAATATATTATTAATATAAAATTTTAATAAAATTTAAATTTATTAAAATAATAAAAATATATAATATTTAAAATTAATTTTATAATTATAATTTTTTTAAATTTTATTAAAATTTTTAAAAATTTAAATAAAATAATATATTATTATATTTAAATAATATTTTATAATAAAATTAAATAATTATTAATTATAATTAATATAAAATTTAATATTTTTTTATTATAAATAAATATTATAATAATAATTATATAATAATAAAATAAAAATTAAAATTAAATTTATATAAAATTAATTTTAAATTATAATTTTATTAAAATTAATTTAATAATAAATTTTTAACATAAAATTAATCATATAATTAATAATATAAATATTATTATAAAAATATATATTAAATTAAATAAAATTTTTAATAATTTATAATAAAATTATAAAATTTATATTATTTAAAATAAAAATTATTATAAAAAATTAATAAAATAATTAATAAAATAATTATTATAAATTTAATAATTACGCGTAATTATTTTATTATAATTTTATATAAATATATATTTTTATTTAAAATTTATAATATTATATTTTATTAAAAATTTTATTTTAATTTTTTAAATTTTATTAAATTATTAAATTATATATTTATATTTAAAATATATTTAATTATTATATTTTTATTATTATATTAATAATATATTAAATAATTTAAAATAATAATAAAAATAAAAAATAATTAAATTAATAATTAAATAATAAATTATATATATTAAATTTAATATATATTAAAAAATATTTATATATTTTTATTATAAATACGTTTTTATATTTATATTTTAATAAATAATATTTTTTTAAAATATTTTTAATATATTAATTTTAATTTTATTATTTTATTAATTTTATTATATATATATTTATTAATAAAAATATTAAAATTAAATTTAATATATTATTAATATTTAAAAAATATTATTTATTAAAATTATTTTTTATTTTTTATAAATATTAAATAAATAAATAAATAAATAATATTTTTAAATAATATTTTTAAATTTTTATATAAATTTTTTTTAAAAAAAATTTAAAAAATTTTGATTAAATAATTTATTTACGTGGGCGATTAATCCGTACATTACGATTATGACTTAAGAAACGTAAAACTTAAGGTTCAAGTCAGCCCTTGGGGTGACCTCCAGTTTCGGTTAAGCCCTCGGAAGCTATTCTCTGTCTTATTGGTCCCGGGATCAGCGCTAATTGGGGGGTGACTGTTGGACCTTTTTATTCTGGGTAATTTACATTTACGTACGTGATATTCGTATTTTTCCCCCTTGGCTAGGGCTTGGAAATGACACGTTGGGTATTGGTGTAGTAAGACAGAACCTACCTACCTTTGTAGAGATGCATTCCTGTAAACATACCTAGGTAACTGATTTCGTCGCCTTTTTTGCAATCTCAGCGCGTTGTTTTTAGTTTGCTTCCTTGCGTCTGGCTACGCAGGTCGTGTATGATAATGAATCGCCAAGTTCGCAAGCATAGACGAACCTTGATTCTCCTGGCCGGCGCCCTTGCAATATGGTGGATGCTGTCGGCTTCTTTTTCGGGCCTGTGGATCTCCGAATTCACCAGGCTCGAACGGCATATGAACAGCGATGCAACATCTCCCCCGATCGAATTAAAGCGAAGTAGCTTCGATTGGAGTACCGTTCCCATCCATTTTCCCGCCGAGGAAATAACCCCTTTGCCGGCCGGGAAGCCCCGTCGTCTTCCTGTTCAGGCTCAATTCCGTTCCGAGGCGTCTGCCGATAAGCAGATTCGAGAAGCGAGACGCCTCGAAGTGAAGAAAGCCTTTCTCGAGGATTGGGCGGCGTACAAAAAGTATGCATGGATGAAAGATGCGCTGAAGCCGATCTCTGGGGATTTCCAGGATCAATTCAGCGGATGGGCTGCGACTCTAGTTGACTCGCTCGATACCCTGTGGATCATGGGTTTAAGGGAGGAATTTGACGAGGCGGTCGATGCAGTCTCGAAGATCGACTTTGGTCGGTCAAGTTCTTCTAGAGTCAACACCTTTGAGACGAATATTCGCTACTTGGGAGGTCTACTTGCAACGTATGACCTTAGCAAGCGAAATGTCTTGCGTGCGAAAGCTATTGAACTTGGAGACTTGATTTACGTAGCTTTCAACACGAAAAATCGGATGCCTGTGGACTTCATCGATTTTGAAGCTGCCAAGACAGGGAAGCCTCTTTCTGTCGAGTCCTCTGTTGTCTCAGCCTCCCCGGGGACGCTGTCCCTTGAACTCACACGGCTCTCGCAGCTCACAGGTGATCCAAAATATTATGATGCTGCTGCGAGAGTAATGGACGTCTTTTACCGCGGCCAAAACCAGACTTTGATACCGGGACTGTGGCCCACGTACGTCTCTATGAAGACCCAGGACGTTGTAACGGGAAACTCGTACACTCTTGCCGGATGTGCTGATAGTTTATACGAGTATCTTCCTAAGGAGTATGCCCTTCTCGGAGGCACGGAGCCGAAGTATGAGATGATGTCCAGGGGGTTCTTAGAGGCCGCTAAGACCAGTCTACTCTTTAGGCCCATGGTTCCTAACAACATGCAGATGCTTATTGCTAGTAGTGCTAGCGTATCAACATCAGGAGAGGTAACCCTAGATGAAGAAACAGAACATCTTGCTTGCTATCTTGGTGGTATTTATGCTCTGAGCGGAAAGTTGTTTGATAACCCGGGATATATCAATATTGGCGCAAAGTTGACTCTTGGCTGTGTGTACGGATATCGCTCATTTCCAACGGGAATGATGCCCGAACGACTGAATATGGTAGCTTGCAAGTCATTTGAAGACTGCGAGTGGGATGAGAAACGATTTGATGAGGAGAAGCAGAAGCGACCGGAGTGTAAGTCGGAGCATCAGTTCCCCAACTCTCTATTTTGTCGTTGGGGTCGAACTAGTCAACTTGATTTGTTCTCCCATTCTCTTGGCTAGCACTTGCTAATTTCCGATGGTTTAGGGAAGGACCATCTTCCTCTTGGGTTCACCACTGCCAAAGACCCTCGGTATATCCTAAGGCCAGAGGCGATAGAGAGCGTATTCGTCATGTATCGCACCACTGGTAACCCGGTATGGCAAGACATAGGATGGGATATGTTCACCGCCATCGCGAATGGGACTAAGACCGATCGGGGGACTCACGCGGCCGTAAAGGACGTGACCCGCATGGCGGAAGTTCTACCGAAAGAGGATTATATGGAGGTAAGTAACGAACATATGGACTTGCGCGTTTCTTTCATAGTACTGACGCGTGAGCACAGAGTTTTTGGTTAGCAGAGACTTTGAAATACTTCTACCTGCTCTTCTCGACCCTTGACGTCATTAATCTCGACGACTATGTACTCAATACTGAGGCACACCCCTTCCTTAGGCCTAAATGATCAGGTCATTTTAGATCAGCAGTTCTCTTATTTGGGTATTATGTAAATATTTTGTATAGCTATTTATTTGGCGTTTGGGTTCACTGCATATTGGCCACTTCACGTACTACGGTGCCAGCAAGGAACTAGGTTAGACATTTCTAGAGGCGAAAATTCATAGATTTCAATAGGATATAAGGAACTGGATATACCTCGGAATTTCGAAGAATCTAACATCTACGATATCGGATTTATGACGAGATTATTGTCATGATGCTGCGGAGCTGTTGTTAGAATCAGCCTTCAATAGTCTTCAAAAGGCATGATTTTAAAGCACTAAATCACTAAAGCAATGAAGAGTTCCTGAGTAAGGCCGAAGCTATATCTATTGTAGTTAGTGTCCGACTGATTCTCCGCATATCTCCAGCTTCATCCTGGGCCCAAAACGGATTTCTCCGCAAACTCCACAAAGAATCTCCAAATTCCAGGCATTCCGAAGTCACATTGTGACCTTGGACTGGGACAGATTAACCAGTGTTATACCGAAGGGTCGATGAATTATTTTATAAATACTACAAATAACGACGCAAGATGTGCTCACTAGCTACCCAGGACTCAAAGCTCACCTTAAGGAGGCCTCATCTTCAGCATCTCAAGATACCATGAAGCTTACACCCGCTGTTTTGGCAGGGTCTCTTGCCACAAGGCAAGAAATCGACTACAATGCAGCACCGCCAAACTTGTCAACTCTTGCAAACTCGACCCTCTTCGATACATGGCGACCAAAAGCCCATGTTCTTCCGCCCACGGGACACATAGGTGACCCATGTATGCATTACACCGATCCTGAAACTGGGCTCTTTCACGTCGGTTGGCTACATCTCGGCGCTGCCGGTGCTACGACAGATGATCTTGTCACGTACCATGACGTAAACCCAGAGGGACTACCGTTCATATTACCAGGCGGGACGAACGACCCCATCGCGGTATTTGATGGAGCGGTCATCCCTAGCGGTATCGACGGCAAACCTACTCTCTTATACACGTCTGTTAGCTACCTGCCTATTCAATGGACCATCTCCTACACTCGGGGAAGCGAGACACAATCTCTAGCAGTGTCCCGTGACGGAGGCCGCAACTTTACAAAACTTGAACAAGGACCGGTTATTCCATCACCACCTTTCGCGGTCAATGTGACGGGATTCCGCGACCCATTCGTCTTCCAGAACAGCCAGTTCGACGCTGAACTCGGGAGTGCACCCGGGACTTGGTATACCGTTATCTCCGGCGGCGTTCACGGAGAAGGGCCTAGCCAATTCCTCTACCGACAGCACGACCCGGAGTTCCAGTACTGGGAAGAATTGGGACAATGGTGGCATGAACCGGCCAACACGACCTGGGGTAACGGTGACTGGGCCGGACGATGGGGCTTCAACTTTGAAGTAGGCAATATATTCGGCTTGGATGAGCAGGGATACAATGCCGAAGGCGAGATCTTTACAACTTTGGGTGCCGAGTGGTCGCTGGACCCGATTGTGCCCCAAGTCTCGGATTTCCGTGAGATGCTCTGGGCAGCTGGAAACATCTCTACTGAAAATGGGAAGATCAAGTTCCAACCTACTATGGCCGGAAAGCTCGACTGGGGAACTTCTGCCTACGCCGCTGCCGGCAAGGAATTGCCCGCAACCTCGATAGCCTCTCAGAAGAGCGGTGCTCCCGACAGGTTCGTGTCCTACCTATGGTTGACCGGAGACTTCTACGATACTCTCGACTTCCCGACCAATCAGCAGAATTGGACCGGTGCACTTCTGCTCCCACGTGAGTTAAGCGTTGGAAAGATCAGCAACGTCGTTGACAACGAACTTGTACATGAAACTGCATCGTGGCGCGTCGCCAGTAACGAGTCTGGCGTTGTCGAACTCGTGACCTTGAAACAGGAGATCGGGCGTGAAGCACTAGCCGCACTAACCAGCGGCGACGCGACCATCGAACCGGGCCGCACATTGAACTCGCCGGGCATCGTACCATTCCAAAAGATCCCTGATAGCAAGTTTTACGTTATCACGGCGTCACTGTCTTTCCCCAAGACTTGCCGCGAGAGCGATCTACGAGCAGGCTTCCAAGTCTTGTCCTCGGAATACGAGAGCACGACGATCTATTACCAATTCTCGAACGAGTCCGTCATCGTCGACCGGAGCAATTCCAGCGCTGCGGCGAGAACCACGAATGGTATCGATTCTCGCAACGAAGCGGGTCGGCTGCGTCTATTTGACTTGGTGCAAGATGGCCAGCAGCAGATCGAAACTCTTAACCTGACTATCGTAGTTGATAATGCCATTGTCGAAGTGCATGCTAACGGAAGATTCGCGCTAAGCACTTGGGCTCGGTAAGTTACCTACCCAACCCTTAAGCCCCTCAATTTTTGACGTGAATTCTAACTTGGGTAATAATAGATCCTGGTATGCTGCTTCGCGAGAAATTCGATTCTTCCACGACGGTAACGGAGAGGTGGTGTTCGGAGACGTGACTGTGCACGAGGGGCTATATGATGCTTGGCCGGATCGAAAGGTGTAAGCCATGAGATGGTAGAAGAAAGAACAGAAAAGATGATAATGAATGATGTGATATTCGTTAGTTAGTATAATTGATAACTGTCTAATTTTCTACAATTTGTGTTCTTGATTCAATTGCGGTTTGTAGTGGATTGACGAACCAACCAATCGCCCGTCTGTTACGATCAACAATTGACCGATATTTGAGATGATATTTGAGCGATGTATGACGTTGCTGTCGTAGTGCTGGGAAGAATTCGTGAGCTTACTAGAAGCACTGCACTTTTTGAAGATAATTTGGTTGCCTTAAGTTGAGTGGATATTTGTCACGACGGTCTACATAGAAGTAGTAGGGGTTATGATCCTTCATCCGTCAGTCTAACTTGACAGGTGAGATAGCTTAATAGCTTTATTGAAGTAAGTTCATTTAGCATTATGCTTGACAAATCATCCCTGAAGAAAAGAATCATAGAGAGTAGCATCGTTGAAAATGCGAGAAGAGCAGGCGATGATACGCTGCGCCACGATAGGTTTCATCGGACAATTCAGTCTAGCGCCCCATCAGCCGATTGGGTCAGCGCGTCTCCCAGCAATTCTGACATGTAATTGAGCCAATCACCCTTGCGATAATCTCGGTGCCTTAAACGATCGGCACTCCGCTGTCCATCCTCCAAAGCCAAAACGTGTGGTTTTGGGACCATTTTTTCTTACTTCTCTGTCGTATTTTTATTATTTTTATACTTACGGAACCATTTCTCCCCTCCTTTAATCGTGAGGCTTGCCTCTCTCAACTTAAATCGGATTAACCTGCATGTGTGTTAGTCCAAGGCAGCAGTATAATAGCTTTGCATTATTCGACAAACCCACCTGCAAAGAAACAATTCAAAATGGAGCGGCCGCCCTCTGCTACTACCTCCAAGATGTCCGTCACCGGAAGACGAGATTTTGGCATGAAGTTCATTGCAGATATGGATGACCTCACTGGAAGTACTATAAATGCTAGCTCTCAAGGGCAACCGCCTGTAAGCGCGTCCTACGAATCTGTCAAGGCGTACGAAGGTTCACCGTATTGGGAGAGACAGCCCGAGCCTGCGAGTACCAGACATCATGAGCAGGAGGAGGAAGTCGATGAGGGGTGTCACCCTTTCTGGACGGCGTGGTGGGATCTACTTCGAGGGATGGGATTGATTATTGCCGGCGCGCTTAAAATTCCTTTTACTATCGGTCACGGCTTTGCGAAGGCATTGCACTTCACCCCGACTCTATACAACGACGACACTGTCCGGGAATGGCCTCGGATCACTGGCTTTCCATCTTCGATCGTTGCTGCCGTCCAGGTAAGTGCTCATGACCAGCATATCCGACCAACGGGGTTTTTAACACACTTTGTTCTAGTACTTCTTGTACGGGCTTCTTGACGGTAGCACAGATTGGTTCGTGTTGCCTTACAAGTGTGCGAGAAAAGACGGCTTCTTTGGTTTCTTTAAAGGCATCATACGAGGAATTGGTAGTATTATATTCAAGACGGCGGCTGGTAAGTTAATCTCAACTACTATTATTATACCTCCCTTACATCGGAATTCCATGGCAACCAATCTAACAAGATACCAGGCACCATAGGGTTAGCAACACATCCGTTCTATGGCATATATAAGGAAGTGGCAAAGTTCAAAGTGGAATTCAAGCGTGAGCATCGGCCTCGACAAGATATTGGGTCCCTTATATAGTGTTCGACCCAACTAAAAAATTCGCAACTCGACCTAACTGTCCCACCAGGAATGCCTTTTCACTCCGGACGACGAATCCAAAAGAGCCCTGTTTAGGTTACTTGTGGCGCATCCCGACCCGAATTTAATATGGGCTCGCGTGGTCGGTTGACGAGGCTCATGGCTAACACTTAATCACGAAGGAAATGTCGGTTAATATTTATGGGAGCTTACCTATCTTTGGGCCATCTATTGTCACGTTTGATTTGGGATATCGATATACAGGTGGCCTTGATTAAAGCGCTTCAGAGATTCTTGGATCAAGTATTCTGGTTGACGACTATGTACTATTATACTATGAATGCAACAAAGAGCATTCAGCCTAGAGTAATGGTATTTTTCTTAATCTATGCGAGGGCTACATATTCTGAAAACATGTGTTCAGGAAAATCTTGTCAGTGTTACTACAATGAGATCATGATTCTTCAGTCTAGTGCATGAGATTCGTCTTCAGCTTAGGAAATTTAAAGAAGTCATATGAACGTAGTGCATTACTGAGTTAAGTTCAATTTTGAGGCTCTGGATATGTCTTTACTGCCAGACAGGGGAACTCTTGGCAGATATTCAAAAGCCGATGTTACAACGTATAACCGGTTGGGATGTTCTGGCAAGTCGTATTGGAGGGTAACAAATCACGCAATTTTGGGGTGGTGTTGCTCATTTCTCCAACTTAAGTATTTCGCATCGACTGTTAGAGAACAATTATATATGATATAATATGATAATATGATTCAGAAAGGATCGAATCTAATTTTACAAGTGCACAGATTAGCGAGACAAACTAAATTGTTTTGATTTCAAGAAAAGTACCTCACCATGAGTACAACTACCGTTACGTTTGTTACGCCGAAGGCACCTGCTCCGCCGGGGCAACCCGATATCTCGTATGCTCCGGACTATGAGAAGTGGCAGGCCCGAGCGGCTCGTCGGCTCAAAGAGGGGAACCTGCCGACTACGCTTCCGGAAGGGTTTCCAGCGCAATTAAAGGGGGATTTAGTCTGGGATGGCGCGACAGTGGCCGATACATATGACTGGACCTATGTGCTCAATAATCAACAGCTTAACGAAATAGATAGGGCTGTAGATCACTTTAAGGGTAAGTTATGGTATTTGATATGTTATGCGCCGTGAACACTTATTAAACTAATACGCTTCACGAAGGATTGGGCTTGTCGCTGGGCCATCTCACTGCAGAGACCTTCCCGCTCCCGAATCTCCACGCGGAACTACGCCGCTTGTCTGCAGAATTGCACAACGGGCATGGGTTCTTCGTGATCCGTGGTCTCCGTGTCGAGGACCACTCTCGGGAGGAAAACATCATCATCTATGCGGGTATTTCCGCGCACATCGCCGCTCAGCGCGGCCGGCAAGATCACAAATTTAATGGCGAGAAGGCCGACGTGGTCCTCAGCCACATCAAAGATTTGAGCTGGTCGCAGAGTAACGGCTCCATTGGTAGTCCGGCTTACACTACTGACAAGCAGGTGTTCCATACGGATTCCGGAGATATCGTATCCTTGTTTGCCCTTGAGACTTCGGCGGCGGGTGGTGCTAGCAAACTAGCGAGCACGTGGCGAGTGTATAATGAGATTGTTGCTACTCGCCCGGACCTCATCCACACCCTGTCTCAAAATTGGGATATGGAAGTGTGAGTTGTCCTCAGAAATGGTCTTCTTTCCGTTAAATAAAATGCGAATGTCTCAGTTTTACTAATAACTAGTGTGCATAATAGATTTGAAAAGGCCGACAAGCAGTATGTGGAAAGACCGCTACTGTATCACTTCCCCAAGACGGATTCGACACCAGAACGGGTAGCCCTACAGTATGGCCGGCGGTACTTCGTCGGCTTCGGTGCTCTCCCACGTAGTGCTAATATCCCGCCTATCACGGAGGCCCAAGCTGAAGCTCTCGATACACTCCATTTCCTAGGCGAAAAGTACTGCGTAAACACCGACTTTCAAAAAGGAGACATTCAGTATATAAATAACCTCGCCATCTTCCATGCGAGAGATGGATTCACTGACACGGCCGAGAAACGGTAAGCATATACCCCAATTGCTTAACTAAACGTTGTAAATGTATGTTGCTGATAAGATTCACTCTATTCATACAGCCGCCACCTTTTACGCCTATGGCTGCGGGACCCAGAAAATGCTTGGCCAACCCCTGAGGCTTGGAAATACCGCTGGGCACAACTTTACGAGGGCGTCACACCGGAACGACAGGTCTTTCCTCTTGAACCATTTATTCGTAGTGCTGGGAATAAGGGGAGATAAATTGACCGCGCGTGCGTGATTTATGTCTACATAGAAAATGCCGAAAAGCTGTACGTCCGTCGTTATGTTGAAGAGGAAACCTCACTCCGAGTGGGGAAAATTCCTACCCTATATCTAAACCTAAAGACGCCGGAACCAACACCAAAATCTACTCTAGAAGAATTTCATAATCGTCCTTTGCGACTCGCACAGGCTCGTTGCCGCTTCCATATTTACGTCGCACGAGTTCGAAGATGATCAGACCAGCACTAGTACTTGGTACTTGTCGGACTGTAGTAATTTAGTTAGATCTAGCTTATACCATATCGATTTGACTTGGGTATTGGCATATTCAGGGCAGTTAAAAAAAAAAAAAAAAAAAACTTACTAGTATTCCACCAGAACCCGCGATACAGCCATCGTGTCAGGCCTCTGCCTTCTGCAGTTGCTTCCGCGGTACATTTATTCCATGTTTCTTGGTACGCGTGGTAATAAGCCCTGAGCATGCGCCACTTACGCTTTGGCTTATCGGGGTTCGCGGCCGCTGAATTCCTCAATTTCGCCGCTTTAGCGTCGAGGTCTTCGAGGTGATCCCAGTGCTCAACTTGGATATGTGTTAACGGATGAAGAATCAACTGTTGAGTAAGTGAGGCCGTGAAGCCGGCGAATAGCAAGAACATCGGCTCAATTGCGTAATGGGGGCGGATGACAACTGGACGGCTACCGTCCTTTGCAGTATTGTCGTGCGAGCTCTTGCGAGTGGGTGGCCTCTTTTGAGCCAACACATCGACAACGTCGGGATGCAAGCCTCCATAATACCACGTGATGAAGCGGTAAAACCCTTGAGCCTTTACATACTCGAAGGTGCTGAAGAAAATTGCACTCCCAAAGGAATCTTTCAAAAAAGAAAGACCCCATCCTGCAAAGACCCCTCGTAGCCCTATTTCCCTGAGCTTTTCCGCTGAGAAAGTCCACATGCTCCTTGGCTTGCCATTTTCGTTACCTGTCATGAGATCACGATGGTCATATCTCGCTTGAATGGCATCGAGCGGAGCTGCGACAACGCTTTGTATGCTTCCAGCTATGAATCCTGCGGTAAATGTGTGGATCGGATCTGGCGGAGGGAATACTCTCTTTGGCGCCCTCGATGTCTCTTCATGAAGCTGAGCCAAGATGTGTAGGTAGCTAGTATATAGTACAGCTCCAACCCCGACGTTTGCTATGAGAGGCGGGAGAATCTGTTCAGGTATGATACTCCATCCGTGTCGCTGAATAACAGATGCGAGTAAGCCCGGAGTTGTACCTCGTGCCCACATCCATGCTTGTTTAAGGGTGAGGCCTAGTTTCGAAGCAGTCTGACTATTGGCAGCAGCATGGGCGAATAGTTGTGCTTGAGCCTGATGCACGCTCCGCGCATATGCAAGATAGTCGACTCGTGTCCGGAAGAAAGCCTTGACGGGAGCCCTGAAGTAAAACGCGATGGCCTGAGCGCTCAAGGCTCGGACACCAGCAGCGGACGCGGCGGTTGCGGCATTATTACGGGAGGGATTATCCGGTCCTGTATCAGATGGGATTACAGGGAGAACCCCAGTATATATATCCCGGGGTATGCCATTAATATCATCGCGGCCTGGCGGCATTGTCCTTACAAGTCATTTTGAAGTTAGGATGAAAGTGGAAGTCTGACCAAGTTTGGAGCGCGTTGGCGGGAGATGATCGGGTGAATTATTTGTTGCGAAATCTCGGTAATAGGTACATGAAATGCCTTGTTACGTAATATGAAAGTGGGGCGTTGGCAGCATTATCGTTACACCTCCTCATTCTCAATCTCATATTTTCTTCATTCATAAGTTTATTTCATACCATAATTAAGCACTTATAACAGGTGATTCGAGGAGTGAGTTATTGTAGTGTATCTGAAGTTATTAAATATATACAAGTGTTCTCACAAGTCCTTGATCTTTCTGCTCTGTAATATCAACTAAGTCGGTGCAGTAGGTGTTTGCTCAAATCACTGATAGGGTATAGAAAAAGCATCTCAATCGCACGGGACAGACGATGACGATAATGATGGGAGTTAAATTGAACGGGAAACGTGCATTAGCTACCTAGGTAGGTACTACACACCTAATGCACCTAATGCAGCTTTAACACCAGTGGACAGTGCGCATCTGAAAAATGCATCGAATTTGACAGCTTGTCGATAAAAGTAGGTAGGTACATAGTAGCACATACTAATTCACTAGTAGGGACTTGTACTACAGCATATCAGTCTAACCCGCTCATTCAATATGACGTCAGAAAGTCATCCTCAATTTCTGGAAGTCTTCTGCACCTAATCAAACCAATTAGGTACCTACCTACACCTAACAAAGTAACTTCGTACTGATTTTAAGCTTTAGCATAGGAGACTCCAAGACGTCGTAATGCATTAAGCTTATATTATATTTAGGTCACTAACATATAAAAGTACATTGCTTCTACTTTGCTTCAACTTCGGATTCCTCAAAAGTCCATAATATCTTGTCGCTCTTTTTTACACCATGTCTTCTCTAGCTTTGTCTCCGCAGCAGTTAGAGGCCTTGGTCGACATTCTCGTTCACCACGAGACTTACTCGGAAGCTGAGAGCTTTAAGTATCCCGAAGCTATCGAGAAATATGGCTATCCATTTTGCCTCCCAACTAATAATGGGAGTGGTACTGGAGTTACTAAATCATCATCTCCGTTGCTGCAATTACTTCTTACTAGGTTGATTCTTCCCATTCCCGGAGTGAGAGATCTACCTCCAGAGTTTTGGAACACTAAGTTCCGAAGTATAATGAGAAGATTTGGCGAGGCAGAACTATCGGAAAGCTACGATAAAGGAACGTTGGGAAGTAGGAAGCGCCTGGCGTCGGCCGCCTCAGTCATACATGAATGCATCACTCGCGGTCTATTAAACGGCATACCCAATGATGAGTTACCGAACCTGCGGAGTCAATATGACACTCGTAAAGCAGAAGACCTTTCTAGGTCTTGGGATGACGTTGTTCAGCATTTAGTCTACGGAAATCTGATTGACGAATTATTTGATCACTTCACCAAGACTGCAAATCTCGAGGATCACTCACCAGCAGTTGATGCTGCCGTTAATCTCGCTATCATCTATATTGCTACATTCCTCCACCATCTCTTTGTCCTATCCGCGGAAGGCCCCTATTTACTCAAGCTAATCAATAACATCCATGGCTTGATTCCGTATTCGGTAATTGGACAAACACTACGCGTCGGAAATGCCGGAACCATGATCAATGCCATGGTGAGATTATTCTTGGCAAAAGTCAGTGTCGGTGCGATTTCGAATTGGCTCGGACTAACACAGAATGCTTCAGATGGGATGAACCTCTTACAAAGGTGCGTATATTGGTATTGTTATCTTCAGGGATGGGTATACTGACAATCCCCAGGATAATAACTTTAGTGTTAGATTGGGATACTGGCGAATTTCGCAAGGCGATTGACAATATTAAACGGAGCAAAGATAGGCCCAGTGAATTGTGCTTAGCCGCAATCGATGAACACCTACAAGCTTCGAGGGGCCAACATGAATCGTGTCGTGAGTTGAGCAAGGTGGACGAAAAGTCCATAATTGTGGCTATTTTGGAGGCCAAGGACAAGACCTTAGTTCAATCACTTACAGAGGAGCAGCATGCCCAATGCCTGCAATATTACTCGGCTCAGCTCGCGATTAGAGACAGGGAAAAAATAATAGAGGTTCTCTGTCGCCAGACTCCCGACCTAACTACGACTATAGTACGAGATGTTGTATCCGTCTTTGAACCTATGATCCGAGACATACATAAGAATGTCGATATACGCAAACATCTCAGTTCTGTCGAGAGCTTTTTGACGGACTTGATAGAGACAAGCAAGCCGAAGGCACGAGACAGCGGGAAATCCCAGAATGGTACTATGCCGCCATCCATTGAGGACTACGTCGCCTTATTAAAACGGAACCGCCACCTGGCCTATGAATATCTGCGTGACTTCGCCGACGGTTGTCCTGATTTGCGGACAACGTGGCTAGACTGGGCGAAGAGAAGCCTAGAAACTTTTCGACGGCCCCATCAAGGCGCAAGCTCTGACCAACCCGGGGAAATAGATAAGAAATTGCAAGATCTATTTAAGGGACTCCCTCCCGACCAGCAGAGTACTGTCAAGGCAGTAATCGATGATCATGTCACGTATCTCTCTGCATCAGAGAGCATATCAACAATACGGATGCAGAGTATCATAGATGGTATGATTGCCTACGAAAACAAGGAAACATGTGGGAGCATGGGTGGACCAGGAGTATACATAACACGTTGGCACTGCCTGTTAGACGAGACTGTCGTCACACCAAATACCCCGAGAGGTCCACCAAGGAAAGGAAAGGATGTCAAGGGCTTAAAGCCCCTGGGAAAGACTGAGGCTATCGCGAAAACGGAGGCTTGGGATCCAGATGCTCTGACAAGACAGGAAGAGCAGGCGTGGCCCGAACCTCCTGATGTGTCGATTGTTGTCAATACACTTGGTCCTCAATTCAAGAATCTGATTGCCGAGATTGCAAGCACGGGGTTACCTAGTAAGTAGAATCTGTAGTGCTTCAGATCGTTGCTAGGACGATGACGAAGATCTATGCACATGGAATTGGGATGGGGGTGAATAGACGTATCATCGGAGTCTAATAGGGGGGTAAACAAGAAGCGTTGGATACGTGGCACAAGGATAGATTATTTGACAGGTAATTAGGGGCTTTATAATGCCGAACCGAGGAAACAAGGCGCTATGAAAATAAGGGCTGTCAAAGGAAATTATGCAATGATAGAATAGAGGGGGTGAAACCAAATCTATTAATACACGAGATACTAGGAACGGGACCATTAAGACACTGAACCTTTTGTTGCATCTAGACTAAACTACTATTCCATACCGTGAACTCCAAGATTTTCCAATCTTCAAACACTGCTTTCAACTTGTAAGCATCTTCCATTGACATGGCGGATAGGGTCGAGAGTAGCTACGACGTCGCCTGGGTATAGGGGTTAGTAACAGTCAAGGTGATAGAGGATTAGTGAACTCACGTTTAGTGGTGGGCGCCGAAGCCGCTGAAACCTCCGAGAAGGCCGGAAAGCCCGCTCTCCTCCTTGTCGCCCTCCTTCTTGACCCTGGAAGCCTCAGAAGCACCCTTAGTGTCCTCGAAGCCAAACCTGGAACCCTCAGCTCCAATCTTGGACCCTTCGGCAGCACCCTGGGCGCCACGGTATCCAGCCGCAGAGCCTTCAGTGCCCGATTTGGATCCTTGATTTCCGTGCTTGTAGCCTTGGTATCCGGACTTGGATCCGTCGAATCCAGACTTGGAGCCCTCGAACCCGGCTCGGAAACCGTCAGCCTTGTCCAAGGAGGCTCGGTCGGCGCTGTCAGCACCGTTCTTGTTGTTGTGCGCGACGCCGTTCTTGGACGCGCTCCTGTCGGCGCCGTAGTTGCTCGCCTTGCTGCCCTCGCTGCCGTGCTCGTAGGCCTGGTGTTGCTCCTGGGCAGCCTTGTGGCCCTGCATGCCAGATTTATGGCCTTGCATACCGGCGTTCTCCTCGTCGTAGTTGGAGAACTGGCCCTCCTTGTGAGCCTTCTGCTCTCTCTGTCCAGCTACCTGGCTGCCCTCTATAGCGTGCTGGCCAGCCTTTCCAGCACCCTGGCTGCCACCACCGGCCTTGTGGGCGCCCTTGCTGGCTTGCTGGGCACCCTCGACGGATTTGTGGTCCTTCTTGGAATCTCCCTTGATGCCGGCATGACCGGCAGTGACGCCGGATACGGTAGTTGGGGCGCCGCGGGCGGTGTTTCCAACGACTTTGGCGGCTGGAGCGGCGAGCGCACCGGCGCCCGGGGCGGCGTTGAGAGGAGCGCTGCTAGCTGCTGCTGCGAGCAGGGTGATGAGAGCGATGAGAGCACGTTGCTGCATTTTGAATGATTGACTATGAAAACGGTCTGATGTATCGAAAGACGAAAGCTGGTTAATGTGTAAATGAATGCAAAAAAGAAGTGCAAAACTAAAGGAGTGACTGTTAGTGAGAGACGAGATGGTCGATGTTGATGAGTGAGAAATATTCACATAGCTCGAGGATCCTGTGGTCTTTTGTATCGGAATGGCCCCTCGCGCGATGTCAAGGGAACGGGTAGGCTTGATTTTACTACATGCCTACTGCCCCCTTAATCCTCAGTAGTTGGATTGGATTGACTTATGATTCTGTAGTATGTCTCAGTCCACACATGCGCTTAAGATTTATATGATCGGCGCCCGAGGGATAGCTTCAACACCTGAAAATTACGACAAGGAATTCGTTTAGATTACGAAGGGCTATTTTATGGAACGCTTCTCCCGCTTGATTCACAGCATGCCGTCGCGTCCTTTTTTCCACTGTCGATCTATTATTGATACGATCTTAGCGAAGCGCGTCGTCGGAGTTGCAATATAGTCAACACAGGGCTACGTCATTCGTGTAATAGTATGTGCTCAGGTCCCTTAATTGTAGATCTGAACGTTATCATCGCATTATACCGAACAAAATAGATAGGAGGAACCTAAACTGCGATTATTTTCACATGCCCTGGTTTCAGACATTGATTGAAATTTCTATTATCGGAGGATGTGCTCTAAACTTATACCCTGAACTCCAGGTTCTGCTAAGTTATTTCTGTTCTGTATTGGGATGTACACATATAATGGCAAAGGTCGATTTTGTGTATTTGCTGTTTGCCATTGCTCAACCGCGACGCTTACGTTGAGTGCATGCCCATATCCCCCAAAGTATGAAAATTATGACCCCTGGGGAGCAAACGAATATTGCTATCCAAGGTGCGAGACTCCCTTCGCTTGGTGGCCAATGAAGGGATGGAGGTGAGTTTTCCCTTGAGAAAATCCCTTTACACCAAGGGGAAGGGGTGTCATCAGAGGTACCTCCTAGATAAGTAGAACTTTGCCCTGGTTTATGGGCGCAAGAATTGAGGGGGAAAGGTGCCATAGATATTGATACCTAGTAGCAGTTGATTTAGATAGGTTTTTCTTTCGTTGCCGTTGATGAAAGATGTATAAAACGTTTGGGAAATAACTACGTATCTTCTGAGCAATCTATAGCTTACTGCACAAAAGTTCCGTCCTACTTCATATGTATTGATAGCATTGTTTGGTGCTTAGTCACTTACAACAAAGCCTTTGATACATCACTTACGTAGCTCTGAAAGCCGAGAAGCAGTAACATTCTTTTTTGTATCCTCGCTACGTTTGTTATCTTGACGAGAACCATGCACGGGCACAATATTGCTGCGTTAATGATTGTGAATGAAGCGATATAGACTATTGGATTTTGACTTTCCGATAATGTAATCACAGTCTCGCTAGTTGTCACCTACCTCTCATAATGAATTGTCATAATGCAGGTATCTAAGATATTATTTCCAGCAGGAAGTCAAGCTGTGAGTACAACTTGTAATTATGCTTAGGTATAGATACTGGACATTCTGTTATTGTATGACAAAAGATTATAGAGCATGGAATAATGTGTCTTCCAAGACAAATGGTGAAAAAATTGTACCCACCTGGTTACTCTATGTTACATTATACTCTATAGAAAAGAGAGAAGGTTAAGTGAATAGAAACACATAGCGCTTATGCCTCCCAAGCTTCCATGCCTCTCTTCTTTCACTTAGGAGTTGACATATTTTCCCGAAGGGACAAACGCTTCACCCTGTTTCTTTCTTTATGTCACACTTATTCTAAATATATCATTCACATCCGGTACATTCAAATATACCTAGGTAGGTACCGACTAATAGTGAAGAGATGCTAATAAGTTAATAACACCTCTATAGTTCCGAGCGCATGTGATTCGACAGTTTGCTTCTTATACCGTAGACTGATGATTCGGGTACTTATCGTAGGTACCTCGTAACTACTTCATTCTCTGTATCCATGCATTTTTTTTAACTGTGTAGATGTGGTTTGCCCGAACTCGAGAGGGATATTGTAGCAAGGCTAGTCATCCGGAATAGGAAGGTTGTCTGTGTGTATAGTTGGGTATGTTTTTATTGGATGCATCTGTTAGAAAGATGGGTCATATCATGCGTTTTACTTTTGTTAATTTTTCGAAATACGTATTATGTTTTTATTTTAATGAATTTAGATTTCATTAGCCACTTGTAGTGGTTGCGCCACTGGATTGTTGGTCCGTATGTTTGTACTTATAAGGTACGATAAGTGTAATTACATATTTGCGTTCGATGTTTTTATTTTTTTTAAGATATTTAATTAATTAAAAACGTTTATGGTAAATGAAGTATAAAAAAATGAATATAAAATATAATTTAAATTTATTAAAATAATTATATTTTTATTTTAATTGTAATATTATAATAAATATATTTAAATATAATTATGTGATTTTATAAAATAAAATATTTTATTTTTAAAATAAAATAAATAAAATAATAATAATTAAATTTAATTAAAATATTTTAAAATTTAAAATATAATTTAATATTATTATATATAATATTATAAAAATTTAAATTATATATATATATATTTATTTATTTAAATATTAATATAATTAATAATATATATATATATATATATATATAATAAAAATAATAATAAATAAATAAAATAAATAAAATTTATATATTAATAATATTTAAAAAAAATTTAAATATAAATATATTTTAAAAATTAAATATATAAAAATATTTTTTAATAAAAAAATATTATAATAATTATTATAATTAAAATTTAAAAAAAATATATTTTAAAAAATATATTTAAAATAAAATTATATAAAATTAATAAAAAAATTAAAAAAATATAAATATTTTTATATTAATTTTAAATAATAAAAAATTAATAATTTTTAATTATTAATATAAAAATTTATATAAATTTATTTAAATTTTTTAATAAAATATAAAATATTATTAATAAATATATATATAAATAAAATTAAATAAAATAATAATAAAAATAAATAATAATAAAATAATAAAATTAAAATTAATTTATTATTAATATTTAAAAAAAATTATTTATTTAAATATAAATATAAAAATGTATTAATATATAATAAAAATATATAAATATTTTTTTATAATATATATTAAATTAAATATTAAATTAAATATATATGTTTTATTATTTAATTATATAATATTTAATTAATAAAAAATATAAAAAAAATTATTTTAATATTATTATTAAAATATTTTTATTTTTTATTTTTTTAAATAATTTATATTATATTTTATTATATATATTTTAATATTAAAATAAAAAATAAAAAATATTTAAAAAATTAATAATTAAATATTTTAAATAAAATATTTTATAATATATATTTATTATTATAAAATTTATTAATTTATATTATAAAATTTAAATATTTTTATTTTATTAATAAAAATTTTAATATTTATATATAATAATTAATAATTGAATGATAAAATGTATATATAATAATTAATAATTGAATGATAAAATGTATATATTTGATTTAATATTTAATTTAATATGTATTATAAAAAAAAAATATTTATATATTTTTATTATATATAAATACATTTTTACGTTTATATTTAAATAAATAATTTTTTTTTAAATATTAATAATAAATTAATTTTAATTTTAATATTTTATTATTATTTATTTTTATTATTATTTTTTTTGATTTTATTATGTATGTATTTATTAATAATAATGTAATTTATTTTTTATAAATAAATTTTATATTATTTAAAATAAAAATTATTATAAAAAATTAATAAAATAATTAATAAAATAATTAATAAATATTATATAAATAATTAATAAAAAATTTAATTAATAAAATAATTATTATAAATTTAATAATTATATATAATTATTTTATTATAATTTTATAAATAATTAATAAAAATTTTAATTAATAAAATAATTATTATAAATTTAATAATTATATATAATTATTTTATTATAATTTTAATTTTTATTATTTTAATATATATATATATATTTATTTATTTATTTATATTTTATATTATATTAAAATATTTTAATAAATTAAAATTATAATAAAACAATTATACGTAATTATTAAATTTATAATAATTATTTTATTAATTAAATTTTTTATTAATTATTTACATAATATTTATTAATTATTTTATTAATTATTTTATTAATTTTTTATAATAATTTTTATTTTAAATAATATAAAATTTTATAATTTTATTATAAATTAAATTTTTTTTTATTTATTATTTTATTTATTTATAATTTTTTTTATAATATTTATTTTAAAATTATTTTATATTTTAATATTTTATAAATTTATTAATTTTATTTTATATAATAAT
The DNA here is from genome assembly GCA_037126485.1 of Daldinia eschscholtzii. NCBI lineage: Eukaryota > Fungi > Ascomycota > Sordariomycetes > Xylariales > Hypoxylaceae > Daldinia > Daldinia eschscholtzii. Next base: position 1,954,324 of record JBANMG010000005.1, read on the forward strand.
AATTTTTAATAAAAATATAAAAAATAATATTTAAAGTTAATATTAAAATTAATATAAATATAATAATTATATATAATTATTTTATTTTAATTTTATTTATTTATTTATTTATTTATTTATTTATTTATTTATTTATTTATTTATTTATTTATTTATTTATTTATTTATTTATTTTATTTATTTTATTTATTTTATTTATTTTATTTATTTTATTTATTTTATTTATTTTATTTATTTTATTTATTTTATTTATTTTATTTATTTTATTTATTTTATTTATTTTATTTATTTTATTTATTTTATTTATTTTATTTATTTTATTTATTTTATTTATTTTATTTATTTTATTTATTTTATTTATTTTATTTATTTTATTTATTTTATTTATTTTATTTATTTTATTTATTTTATTTATTTTATTTATTTTATTTATTTTATTTATTTTATTTATTTTATTTATTTTATTTATTTTATTTATTTTATTTATTTTATTTATTTTATTTATTTTATTTATTTTATTTATTTTATTTATTTTATTTATTTTATTTATTTTATTTATTTTATTTATTTTATTTATTTTATTTATTTTATTTATTTTATTTATTTTATTTATTTTATTTATTTTATTTATTTTATTTATTTTATTTATTTTATTTATTTTATTTATTTTATTTATTTTATTTATTTTATTTATTTTATTTATTTTATTTATTTTATTTATTTTATTTATTTTATTTATTTTAATTTTAAAAATAATTACATATATATATATATATTTGAACGATCGCATACGTTATATTCAATTGCGATAATATTTGGATTAAAAAACGAGTTCGGGCTTTTGTGCCACCCCAAAAGGTGGCCTCTTGTTCCTGGATTGGGAATTCCTTTCATGGTCGTACGGAAGTAATGCTCAATTGGGCATGGTAAAAGCCTGGTGCTACTCATGTGATAGATCTGCGCTTTGTTTGCATATGTTGGTGACAAAGTCGCATTGGATCGTATTTCCAACCCCAATCTGCCGAAGTTTAAGCAACCCGAGTACGTGGACAATATATTACATACATGTATACCTACTACTTAAAAGCTGGGGACTAACAAGGAACCCCGATGCTTGAAGCGGTGAACATTTCTGGAATCTCATGCCGCACTGGCCGGTTTGCCAAGTAAGTGGAGCGGAGCGTCATTGGATCCATGTCACAAAGCAAGCATCCCGGGCATCTTGGATTACGGGTAACACTTAAAAAGTAGGCTTCCGCCTCGTTTTGGAGAAAAGTGTAGTTCAATCCCTTAAGCGTTGTCCAGAGTCATGACTCGGTCTATCTAAGACCGACTCTCATATTCTCTGGCCGTTATGCTGTCTCCGCTATTGGCGGCGCTCTTCACGTCGTCGCTTGTCGCATCTGCACCCTTTGATCCTGCAGGTAACTATGCGCAATCACCACCGGTTTTTCCCTCTCGTAAGTTTATAGGTCTGAATGATTAAGTTAAGTTGGTTACTTACCTGGACTATAAGCACCCGGAAAGGGATCAGGCAGGTGGGCCGACGCATACGATAGCGCCAGGGACCTTGTAAGCCAAATGACCTTAGAGGAGAAGGTTAATATCACTCGCGGCTTTACTGTTCACAACAATGTCTGCGCTGGCAATACGGGGACAATTCCGAGGCTTGACTGGCCTGGTATGTGTCTACACGATGCAGGCAATGGGGTTAGAGCTACGGACCTCGTAAATTCATACCCGTCGGCGATCCACGTTGGCGCAAGTTGGGATAAGGATCTCACATACCAGAGAGCGTACTATATTGGTTATGAGTTCAAGGCTAAAGGTGGTAAGTACTCAAGAGAACTTTCCATAATTTCCTTACGATAGTCAACTTACATCTTACTAGTTAATGTCGTACTTGGTCCCAATGCGGGCCCGCTAGGGAGAACTCCTCTAGGCGGCCGAAATTGGGAGGGCTTTTTCTGTTGACCCGTACTTGTCTGGACAGTTGAATGCGGAGACAATCATAGGCCACCAAGATGCGGGTGTAATTGCAAATATCAAGGTATACTTATAATGGGTATTGTCAATATTCTTCCAAGCGGCTAACCATAGTGTTTAGCATTTCATTGCCAACGAACAGGAGACTTATAGACGGCCGTACTTTGGCGTCGAAGCCGTCTCAGCGAATATCGATGATAAGACACTCCATGAACTTTACCTATGGCCATTCATGGATGGCATTAGAGCTGGTGTCGCCTCGGTAATGTGTTCTTATAATAGAATCAACAACACGTACGGCTGCGAGAACAGCAAGCTTATGAATGGTATCCTCAAAAGTGAACTCGCATTTGACGGATTCGTACTCCTTGACTGGAACGCCCAGCATAATCTTGAGAGTGCGAATGCAGGATTAGACAGTATGTGCCATTGACACCCCCATAACTCGCATTTCCGAGTTGCTACGTGAATAGGAATTACTAACCCTCGAAATTAGTGCTTATGCCTGGGGGTGGTTTCTGGGGTAATAACCTGACTGAGGCGGTTCGCAACGGATCTGTGAGTGAAGACAGAGTTACAGACATGGCCACAAGGTAAGAGAATAGTTGCTTTCAAGCCAGTTACCAGTCAGCTTAATATGTTTAGGATCCTCGCGGCATGGTACCACGTAGGCCAAGACGGCAGCAACTTCCCAGTTCCTGGAATTGGGATGAAAAATCTCACCTTACCTCATGAGCAAGTCGATGCCCGCACCCCTGATGCGAACCCAGTTATACAAGAAGGTGCGATAGCTGGACACGTCCTAGTGAAAAATGATGGTGCCTTGCCTTTTAACGAGTGCCCGACTATGTTGTCCGTTTACGGTTATGACGCTACCGTCCCCGCGACCAAGAACACGGATATTCTCTTCCAATTGGGATATACTTCTTCCGAGGAAATGGGGCAAGCAGTTTTGGGCACGGAAAGGCACTTCGACCAAGCTGCTAAAGGAGGTACAATCGTCACTGGAGGAAGAGCCGGTGCCAATGGGCCAGCTTATATCGACGATGTAAGACACCTAAAGTTTTTGATCTTCACTTTGACTAACTTTCATGCAGCCCTTGAGTGCCATTCAACAGAGGGCAAAAGATGATGGGACGTGGGTCAACTGGGATTTGACTTCACCTAACCCGGATGTCAATGCAGCATCAGATGCTTGTTTGGTCTTCATCAATGCTATTGCCACCGAAGGATGGGACCGAGACGGACTTCACGATGACTTTAGCGATGGACTCGTTCTAAATGTAGCTTCCAAGTGTTCGAATACCATCGTCGTCATTCACGCGGCAGGTATTCGCCTAGTAGACCAGTGGATCGAGCATCCTAACGTTACTGCAACAATTATTGCTCACCTCCCCGGCCAGGACAGTGGGGAAGCCTTGGTCAAGCTCCTCTACGGAGAGGCTGAATTCTCTGGAAAACTACCATATACCTTGGCAAGGAACGAAAGTGATTACGCGGTTTACGCTCCTTGCGGTCGCGGCCCGTCAAATAGGACAGACCCGCAATGCGACTTCACCGAAGGAGTCTACGTTGATTATCGCCACTTCGACGAGAATAATATAGCCCCGCGCTATGAATTTGGATATGGTTTATCGTATACAACATTTAACTATTCTGCGCTCTCGGTTGAGCCCCTGGATATTACCCCGGAGCCGCAAGGATCCTCCACTCCAAGCAACGACGAAGCTTTATGGGACATCGTGGCTACAGTGAATGCGACAATTACAAATACCGGCGAGGTATCTGGTGCGGAGGTAGCACAACTCTACGTCGGCATTCCGAATAGCCCGCCAAAGCAGCTGCGCGGCTTCGAAAAAGTTCCCCTAGCCTCCGGAGACTCCACCGAGGTCACATTTGAACTTACGAGGCGTGATTTAAGCGTATGGGACGTGGTCACCCAGGGTTGGGTCGTACAGGCTGGCCGATATGATTTGTATGTCGGTGCCAGTAGTCGGGATATCAGATTAACTGGCACCATTGACGTCTAGTCCACATCAATGCGCTCTGATATAGATATCTCGATAAAACAGATCATAATAGCACCCTAATGTTGGATCCTACATTGCCTCGGCCTGAGGTAAGGTATATAGGGAATAGTTTCATAATTCTTACCCAAACATTTCATCGTCAGTGTAATTGATCAATCTCTCGTTCTCGCTAAGCAGCGCCCATAAGTCCGCTGACTGATTAGCTTCGTCGATATTCATTGAGTTCTAGTGACCCATCCGCGTGGTTGCTCCTCATAGCAACCGGGTGGCTTTTCCACCTCCGGATTGAGTGGCATGTTCCGCATGTGGTCGGCCTGTAAATTGGGTATCGTTGGCAAACGCCAAATCGTGCACGGACATTGTCAAAACTGTAGATGGCCGTTCATCCCTGCGCGTGCACCTCAACATCCCTCACAAACCTGCCTTTAGATGTTATAAAGATTAGCAGAGTTATGCGAGCCCTTTTGTTTCTATAATACACTGTTGTCGTAACTGCCCGGGCAATTGTTTTGAATTTGTGAATATTACGCGGCCTTCGGGCATCCGGTAGTGCAGGAATCGCGGATCGGCCCCGGTTTGTCGTTTATTACTTGGAAAGAAAATAACGCCGTGGGCTAGGTGTAAATCAGATCGCTCATGTCTAAATACAAGCTGCCCCCTTTTGCGCGTATCGCGCCTGGAACTGTCTGCCGCGATGAGCTGGATCGGGGGAGAAGTCGCGGCATCAAGGCCGTCTAGGGTCTGTCCTAGTTTCCGTCGTTTCGAACTCAATCGGAATATGGCTGGGGCTTTGCTGAGATAACTCTTCCACAGACATTGGCCCTTGAGGCGTATAGAACCTCATGTCGAGTCTGTTTATGACGTTTCTAGCAACGGCCCTGTTCCTGAATTGTGCATCGCTGGGGTATTCCGTACTGGTCTCCCTAGGTCATGATCTGCAAAAGGTCGAGCTTAAAGCTACGCACGGACAAGTACCACGCTTATATGTTGAGCGCATCGAAGAACTGGACCTGCGCTTCACACAACTCCGGCGGCGAATTTCTGCGACAAGAAGTATGTGTACAGATAACATTTATATATATATATACCTAATGTAATATTATCAGGTTAAATTTTCACTCATCACTTTAGTTGAAAATGTATGTTTTAAAAGGTAGGCCAAGTTAAAAAATGCCAATCCTTGTATTTGATTTGCAAAATTAGTTTTTTAATTTTTAATTAATTTAATTAACCAAAATGGCGTTAAAAAAAAGTGGCGCAAACTTTAAAACCACATATTAACATTAAAATTTATTGTAAATTTTTTTATTATAATTTTTAATAATGTTTTAATAAAATGATATATTAATTTGAAATTAAATAAATAAATATAATATTAAATTTTTTTTAATTATATATAATTTTTAAATTTATATTATTAAAAATGGTTTTAAAAAATAAAATTAATAATATTAATATTAAAATTTTATTAAAAATTTTTATTAAAAAAATTATAAAATATTTTAAAAATATAAATTAATAAAATAAATATAAAAATATTTAAAAATATTTATTTTATATATTTAATGTAAAAAAAACGATTAATTGTTAAATTTTTAATATAAATTATAAAAATAAAAAAATATTTAATTTAAATTAAAATAAATTTTTTAATTTTAATTTTAATTTTTAACGATTATATAATAATTTTAAAATTATTTAAAATTTTTAAAATTATAAAAAACGATTTTTTAAAATTAACATTAATTAAATAATTAAATTTTTTAAAATTAAAAACGATAATAATAAATGAAATTTAAAACGTTTAATTTAAAAAAATTTTATTAATAACATTAATATTAATAAAATTTTAAATGATAAAACGATATGTTATTATTTTAACGAATTAAATTATCATTTATAAATCGAATAATAAAAAAAACGATTATTTAATATTAACGTTTATTATTAAAAAATAATAATTAATTATAAAATCGAAATAAATTATTAATAAAATTTTAAATAACGCCATAACGTTGTTTTTTTTAACGAAATTCATTTCGGTTTTTTATTTTAAAAATTGGACCGTATAATACGTATAACATAAAAAAAAATAAAAATTTTATTATAAATCACACCAACAAAAAATTAACAAAAAAATGGCATTAAAAAAAAATTACGTATAAAAATAAAAAAAAATAAAATGGTTTATACGGTAATTATTATAAATTAAAATTATGTATTTTTTTTTTATTAATATTATATAAATTTAAATAATAACGGTAAAATTTTAATAATTAAATATATTAAAATTTTTAAAATTTTATTATTTAACGTAAAAAAATATTTTAACCATTATAATTTTATTTTTTTAAAAAACGGCGATTTAATATATGATATAAATAAAAATAATTTTATTTATAAATAAAAAAAAAACCACGGTTATCGATTTATTTATATATTTGTTAAAAATTTTAATTTAAATTTTATTAAAAATTTTATTAAAAAAATTAAAAAAATTTTAAAATTTTATAATTATTTATTAATTTTTAAAATTAAAAAATTAATTATTAAAAAATAAATGAATTAAAATAAAAAAATTATTAATAAAAATATCGATTTTATATTTAAACGTTAAAAAAATATAAAATTATTTAATAAATAATAAATTATTTATTAAAATTATTTATTAATAATTTTTATTAATTAATTTAATTAAATTTAATAATTTTACGTGATATTAAAATTATTATATTTATTTTATTATTCAATTAATGTGGGAAAAATTTACGCCATTTTTTTTAACGCCGTTTTGTTAACTAACTAATTAACTAATTAATTAGTTTGAGTTTTAATTACTAAATTAGGTAGTGTAAGGGTGTTACGTAAGCATGGACTATAAATTGGGATTTCTCAAGGCTTGGCCCCACATATTAAATTCTTAGAAAATCAACATCATTACCACCCCCTCAAACCACAGTAGTTACTAAATTAACTCTTCTCGCAACCTTGCCCTTTGACAAGCTTACTTAGTTGGAATGTAAGCTTTTTGAATGTGAACCCGACTTGATTCCTACAAGACAGAGCAATAATGATACCAATACTGTCCTTGAGAAGTGGATCCACCGGTCAGGAAATATTTGATTCTGAGAGGCTCAAAGGAATGTGTTGTTTAGCCTGCATAGATTAAGAATCAGAGTAATAAGCATATAAATATCGAATCGCAGCCGAAATTAATTGTCTTGAAGATGATATACATAGATTGGTCTGACTTTAACGTCTGGAATTAAATGGTATTCTATATTATAAGTGGGCGCCACATCACGATAAATCATATCACTACGCCCTTTTAGGTCTTGAGGTATATCGAACTAGGCAGCTCGTATCGTTGAGGCAAACCATAGGGCCGGTAAGATAGACACTTGTGCCCAAACGCCGAATGAAAAAAGAGCAAGGAACATGAATCGTAGCTTAATATTTATCATGGAAGGCGAAATGCTCCATATGATGGTCCAAGAAGAAAATAAGCTACTTAGAAGAAGCTTTTGCCATACTCCTTCTAGGTATCGCAACATGATAATATGGAAATTTCTGCTACCCGGGGTTCCAATCTCGAGGCACCCATAATTGTATAATTTAATCAATGAATGTATCTTGTCCTCGATTGCCCCTTTCACCAAGCATGAACAATCCCACGCTCCACCATGGCCGACCAAATAGGTGATTAGTTCCGAATTAGTAGGCAAGATACTTAGACATAAGCCACGCTCCTACTTCCTCTACCCTTGTTAAATAAGAAGGTTAAAGCTATGACGGCGACTCCGAAAGCAAAGGCCAAGTATTCGAATACATAGTCGGCCTAGTATAATACTTGAGATTAGCTAAAATCACAGCCAAATACCCTAGATGGTTTATACAAGAAAGGTATGTGTAAGATAATCGAAAGAACAGGATTCATGTCATGTTTAATGGTAATCGGCTTCTTAAGAGGAAGCTAAGCAATAGAAAGATTGTGATAGGCACTAACCTGTACCCTTTGGCATCGGCCTTTTAATTCGGCTTCATTAGTTCTACCCGGACAGTAGTCAATACCGCCAACAGTTTTGCAGCCGCCTGTTAGCAGTTTATTATTCCATCTTTCGAGCGGGTTGTGGTCGTCGTCGCTCGTGCAACTTGTTATTGGTTTTAAAGCGATTGTCAATGCCTAATAGAGTATGATATGAGCACTTTTACCGTATATTTGTTTTGTAAGACGAAGAAACTCATCCTGGAGGGTTAACTTACAATGGCACCAGCAAGGTAGAGTGCTGCTGCAAGACCATCTGCTACCGTTGGCACTATAGTAGGGATCTTATCGATGAACACAGCAGCGATGCCTATCAGCGAAACCAGTACACCGAATGCACCACAGAAGCTTCCGAACGACGTTTCTGAAGGAGGAGCACCATCAACTTGGTGCTTCGCAAGAGTCACAGAGAGACCCAATACTACTGCACTAAAGAGAAGCTGAGAACGAATTAGTATAGACGTCATCGATAGGAAATTAGCGAACATATGCGGGACATACCACAAAGCCTCGAACTCCCAGTACGGCAAACTTCAACATTGCGATGTGATAAGTAGAATTTTATAGTATGATAGGGAAAGGAACCTTATGCTCTAAGCTATACAGGGCTTTGGCCGTAGGGGTACGGCTGGGTTATACAGGAATCGGTCTGAAGAAATTCCAACAGAGAAGAACAGGACGCAAACCGAACGAAAGGGGTCATCTCCCCGACCTGGAAGTGACTCATATATACCTAGGTAGGTATACTATAGTTACACTGGCTGGACCAGATAGAGGATTTTAACTAATCGCTACGGTGACACATAGCCCGGGACAACATGCACAAGGCTGTGGCGCAGCTGTCTATTGCAACGATGGAACACTAAAAAAGTGATGGTAACTCACAATTTACTCATGTCCCGATTGACATGATCTACCTCGAGCAGGGTCTATTTCTGGTTGGACCTTGAGGATTATACGTACCTTAGGTAGGTAGGTACCTAGGTAAGGGGAGGAGTTTGGAATATTCGAATCCAATTCGAAACAGCTACCAGTCGTACATAGTACTACACGGCTTCTTGTTCACCGAGCCTGATCCTATAAGGACATATATCATCGTTACGTTTCATCTGGTGTTTGGAGATACGTAGGACTATTTCATCTATGTGTGTGATACTAGCGCTGGTGGTTTAAAATCGCAGCTAGAGACAGATCTATAAAGGGACATGCAATGCGACGGGAGATTACAGAAAATTCTGTTGGTTGTTACATCACTAAACGATATCTGCAGCAAATGCGAAGGATAGCAGCTATGAGGAATATGCAGACTAACAACCGATCCAACCCCACAACTTAAAAATATTCTGGTCAAGTAAAGGTAAGGGAAATATCTGGTTTTCTGCTGCCTGCCGCTTTGCCGCCTTGGCGCAGCGGGAAGTTACCAAGTTGAATTATATCATTTCACCCAATACATTATACGTGGTACTGAAAACGCCCGACGAGTATGGCGATTTTGGAGTAAAGTCGTAAGGTTGTAAGGCTGACTGGGGAGGGGGACTAGGTTACCCCCTTGTTCACTTGGGCGCAGCTTGGGGGCCAAGGGGTGGGTAAAGGGGTGGGTAAAGGGGTGGGTATTGGGGCAGAATATTGAAGATCGCCCATGTCTTGGTATCTTTATTGAATACCTACCTACAGAGAGTAGGACCTATTTATAAAACCCGCAACCTGCATTGCCTTGCCTTCTCCCTGCCAACGCCGAAAATCCTACCGGTGAAATGATTAAGAGTAGTGATCTACCACATCCGTCTCTGCTCTCGGCTAGAGTCCATTAGCCAGCTCATAAGAGTCTGCTCGATTGATTCTATCCCGCGAGCGTGTCTCCTCAACTGTTCCTTAGTTAGGTGAGTCGATCTGCCGGCCTTAGTGCGATACCAAATCGTCTCGTCTAGTTCCGATAGAACCATGGCGTTTAGTAGTGAAACGTGGATTTGGTGGCGCTCACTTTCGGATGAGGCCTTTGCCAGCGACGTGTTTGTCTCCCGTGTCACAAACTCGGGCCAAATAAGCGCCATGATTTCGTCCAAAGCTTGTCTAAGTCCCACGCTCACATGTTGTTCTCGGTGTGTGCGGTGCCCAGCTGCGTCTAACGGCACATGAGCGAGTGTTCTCTGCCGGCACAAGATACATTCGTCAGCGAGAGTGTACCGGATGTGCGATCGAATATGTTTCCATCTGCACTCCATGCAGTTGTGCGGATCTTTGGCGCCTTCGGGGATGGTCAGGGGAAACGTATCCCGAACCGAATTGTCACCCTTAATCGGAATTAGGGCCGGCGGAATGGCGTGGCCGCAACCCTGATATGCCATTCTATATCCGCAAGAAGGACAGACGAGATCTGAGCCTTGTGCTAAGAGATTCCTAACGCATCGGTCGCCAAAAACATGACCACATGCAAGAACCACAGTTTGTTCAATTCCATGTCTGGTGTAGGCGAGAAAACGTTTATGCGACTCAGGATGTTCTTCTGGAGATTTTCTAAATACTCGAGATTTGGTGGTTTTTGGAGGTTTGGTAGAGCCTGGGGATTTGGTAGTAGTAAACTCTCTGGCGCTCTTTGAAATATCTAGTTTGCTCTCTTGGCAGATCCCGCACACGCTTTCTATAGCCACGCCATCTGTATCATCTTGGGTATCGAGGAGTTGTTGGAGGTAAGGGAGATAGTTGCTTCTTTGAACTTTCGCCATGATGTTCTAGAATTTCTTTATCGTTCTGATTTATTGCGGGATGATGTATCTTGACTTGAGCGCACGCGCAAGGACGGTCCGTCGGTCGGGGTGCATTTGTATTATCGGCAAGATAAAAGCCAACGAGGTTAGAAGCTATATGTCATGCCGGACAACATAAAGCTTCTTTTTTAATTATAAACAATTAGGCATAAAGGCTTCCAGAAGCTGCTTTGGGCCACAGTACAATGGTGTTGTTATGGTGGTGGTGCGGGGGTCACTGAATCATGTTTGCGACAATGACGCTGGTCAATTAAAGCATACGGAAATCTAGTCGCCTATTAAACCGGACCAATCCAGCAGCCATCCAAGAGAAACCACGTCAGCGCGTCGTAAAGCGCGCCACGCTTGTTAAGTACCTCAGGAACAAAGTTTGCAAACCTTTCACAGTGTCCGACTCCTAAAAACGTCCGCCAATGGCTATCGACCGTAGCTGTGCAGAACAGTGAATGATTCCTTAGTTACTTGTAATAGCAAACAGTTATCTGCTCTAGGTACCTACGTACCTAGGTAATCTAGCCATTTTCATTATTTACTGTAAGATCAAGTCTCAACGACAAACTTCAGTGACTGAGGTTAAACTGTTCCCTCAGTGCCCGAAGACAATAGGGGCACCATCATAGGGTAGCCATAAGATAGCAGGTCTATGTAAGGAGTACATCACTCCTCCTATCTTTAGAAGGGGTATCGGTCAACAAGAGCACTATTCTACCATACGCTGATCTTGCCTCTAACTCTGCCTAGCGACGATTTCTGGCGATTCGCATTTGCTGCCAAATCCAGTACGATAAGAATTATTGTCAACTCCCACAGCAATGGAGCGTTGCACGGATGACGACGGTTACAATAATTGTGAGATAGAGATATATTCAAACACTAGAAGACAGTACAACATATGCCTAGATCCTCATATCAGCATCTTCAACTAAAGATGTGCCTCTGTTTGAATGTGCGGGCTAGGTAGGAGCTTCCAGCTTATTACGATTTCTTTAGATATTTTCTCCATTTCATCAGTTTCATATTCCATCTCTTCCAATTCGTCTCTATTGAAAAGCCTGGAGTTGTCTAGTCCGTACATAAGCCAAGGAAGAGGGGACGCTTTCCAAGACGGAAAGCTCCTAGCTTCCTTTGAACATATGGTCCATATAAGGAGGGCTAGAGTGAGGAAAGCCAACAACGATGGGAATGCTATCCACGGCCATTGAACTCGTATACATGTGGAATAGTGGAAAACCTGCCCAATGGCGGGCTCCGAATAGTTTTTGTTCCCGTTAGTTCGAATATAAGAAGTTAAAGTGTCAGATATATTCGAAAAGATGTCTTGAATATGGTTGAAGTCAATACGGCCGTAGTCGTAGATCCTCCGCATAATATCTGGACCGTCGAATTGGCTAATAGTCATTCCATGTTGGCCGTTATGTCCTCCGACACCATTTAGAGCACCGTTGAAGTTTCCGCCGATTATAAAAGGCCCAAAGCTCAAGGCAAAACCGGTGTCCATAAAATATAAACATTTTTGGGCAAGAAGTGAACTAGTTATATCCGTTGCCAATGATCTGCCGTTACCAGTTTCGAATGAGGCGTTATAGGGAAGCCAACGACGTGATTCGTTAATCGCGTATCCTTGGTCGGCTATGGCACTTCTATTTTGAGGTGTAAGACATTTTGTATCTATAATACCAAGTCCGAAGTTTTCAGGAAGAGTATTTCCCCATGTCATGTCGTCCGTTTGAGTGAGTAGGTGCTCGGTTAAGTGTCCTGCTTGCACCGTGGAATTATATAACCTTACGCATGGTTGAATTGTGCAAGTGGCCGCCCCATAACCCCTGCAGCTCCATTTATTAACAAAAGTCCCGTTTTCACACCCTTCTATCATCTGCCCGGTGGACATGTCAATATGTCCGTCAGAGAATGATGTTTTACCGGCAAGTATTTTCACCTTCATTCTTTCGGGTCTTGTTGGTTGTCTCATTTCGTCGTAATTGTCATAAAATAGACTCATCTTTGCTACTTCGACTCCGTCTGCTCCGTACTCCTCATAAGGGGCAGACTTGGAGATGTTGATAGAATATGTAACGTTCAAAAGCGAGAGACCCGTTTGGTTATTAGTCATATATATTCCTTCGGGGAGGCTGGATGTTATGGTCATGGTTTCGTTGGGATATGGCCAGACAGTTGAGTTTACGATTGGATTGTGAATCGTATCGATGATAATCTCATCCGACGAGTCTTCGCACAGACTGCAATATCCAAGAGTGCCATAAGCATCTGGGAATGAGCAATTTCCAGTTTTACATTCAGGGTATATACCATTCCCTAATTGTGAAATTCCTCGTGAAATTGCTGCGTCAATGTCATGCCCAAAAGTTGGTACCTCGAGCTGGTCGTCGACCCTATTCGTACGGGGTAATGCGGCCTTTTCATCATTGACCACTATGCTGCAATCGTAAAGACTGATAAGCTGCTGAATGAAAGGATCGACACCGACAGATAGAACAAGGAGAAGGCCGCCTAAAGCTGTTAAAGGCTGGCGCATACGTTGTGCCCACAGCAATTGAAGTGACCCCCATGAACCTTGGCGCGCGTTATCGTATCGAACAAGATCATAAATTGGACGCCCTTCAGAGAACCAAGTCCATTGTAACTGCCCGATGCAGGAGGCAGTCACGAATCCCAGACTGGCCTTCAATATCATAGAGTAAACTGAGAGCAAAGTGTTCACGGATATTTGAAGTGGCCACTGAGGCAAAGACCGCCCATCATATGGATAGAGAGTAGCCAGTAGAGCTAGAGGAGATGCCGATACAAGCAGGCAAGATAGAATTTCCCATTTCCAAAATCTCCATGCGTTTAAAAAGGTGTTAAGCCTAGTTGCCGTAACCGGTTGGCCTGAAGCCGTGCGTGAAGAAGTTTTATGTAGCTTAGGGTGGCTTGTAAATAACCGTCTATACTGACCGAACATGCTTTCGGAGTACCAGCGATTAGGTATTTTCTTTCGGTTGCGATATAATCCGTACACTTAAGGCTTATCTAATTGCGATAGTTGCCGTCTTACTCTAGCAGATATTGAATGTGAATGATCCAAGATGTCCAAGGCTTAGGGCCGGCTATTTCAGATTGAAGGGCAAACTAAGAAATGCGGATCCAAGGAAGACAGAAACTCATACAGATACTTTGGTGTGACTTGTTATATTATGCAGCCCAAAGCATCAACCCCTAAATTTCAAACCCTACTAAAATTAACACAGGTCGACCTGATGAACTAATGCCGTGTAATGTAAGACTATAAACGCCACGGCTTGGTAAATCGGGTAGATTATATCCAGGCCTGATCAGATCCTGGTATTATGGCTAGCCACCTTAGATACCTAGGTACTTATCTAAGGTAGCTAAATATTCCCAGGAGTTTAGATAGAATTTAATTGAGGATCCTTCGGCCATTATTTTACAGAAGATGTCTCTTGGAATCCGAAGTGGCATATCATATGTTATAAGAACCCGCGAAATAACCTAGGCTATCCCATATTACTAGTTACATATTGCTTGATACAGGTTAAGATAAAGTTGCTTCAAAGACATCTTTAACATTTAGTTCTTGGCAGCAGTTATCTACCGAATTATGTACTTTAAAGTCGGGTTAAAGTAATCACGTGTAATCAGCGCAAGCCGGAGAAGTTGTCTTGAGCGGAAGGAAAGGTCCGGTGATAGGTCGGACCACAACCACGGAAAGCGGCTTGATACCTAATACGTAGGTGGCTCAAAAGAACGGAAGGCACGGCCGGACCGGCCACGGTCACCGGATAGACTGTATCGATGAAAGGGGTAAAATTCTCCCCCTTCCCCTTGGAAGTTGACTGGTGCTCGGGTGTAGAAGATGGATGCTGAAAGATAGGTACGGAATATGGGTTTTAATTTTTTATTGGCTAAGATGCTGACAGTACAAATGATGAAGGGGGTCTCTATAAATGTTCGGGAGGGAGCTATCAGACCACTACACTACCAAAAGGCAGAACGTTGTGAACTCGAGGGGGTTGACGTTGCTATTTCGGCCTGTAAGGACTGTACCGTCACAGTCTCTTATATCCCTGTACATTCTACGCCCAGATATCATGTACTGTAACTTGAGGTAAGCCCATTAACCCACTCATTCTAACGTTGGGGATCCTTAACAGCAATATTCCTAGGTAATCCCATATTCCTATAAGCTCCACCATTCAACAAGTCTCAAAATAGACGTATTGGTTCCTCCGCGAAGGAGGCTATCATATATGAATTTATAATATCTGGTTTATATGGATTGATATACCTATCACCTATCAAGTCTTGATTGCGGTCTAAGTTCACAGGCGGCGATATTAAGAAAATATCCTCAGTCAGATGCAAATTCCCTAGCCATTTGCGCTAGTCATCTGGCGCATAAACTTAAAAGCCCTGCTTTTCGACTTGGGCTTGTGCATCGGCAATAGTCTGCTCGGCATTAGGGTCGACAAAACCACAGCCCAACTTCCCATTCTGAAGCGACGCAGCTTCTGCAGAGCAGACACCCAGACCCGTGGTTTCAACTTGAGCACAGCATGCGGATGAGCAGTCCTATTGAAGAGATTACTTAATTAGCAGCCATGACTATTTCCGCGCTCATCTTTGGAAAGCGTATACAATGGGTACTTACGGCGTCTGACGTGCAGCCGCCCGTGATAAACTGCTGGCCGTTGCCCTGGCCTACGTCTTTGGCGCCGGCATTGTTAGGCGTAACTTGAGCCAGAGCTGTGATAGCAACTAAAAGATGAGATCGGTTAATAACCGTAAAACTCGGAAAGAAAAAAAATTGACTAGTCCTTTACTTACATGCTAGAAATGCAGCGGTGTTGATGCGAACCATCTTGGTGGATTTGGGTATATAAGTCAAATATGCTTATATTAAAAGGTAAATTGAGCGACACCAGGTCGTAAGACTACTTTGTACAGGAAATAAAGAAAGAGAAGTTTGAATATGATGTTTTTGCAATGCCAGAAACAATCTATTCATCTGAAGGACATGTCTATTTCTATTTGTAGTTTTCCTTCCCTTAAGAAATGCACTGGTCTCATATGACTACTGATCGATGCTGCGTGCCGATTCAACCCCATACGAACTCTTACGAAGATCAAACGCGGCTCGAGTTGACATGCAGGACTCAAGCAAACGAGCGCTGACACAACCGGAGCCGGAGACACGTTAAGCGAAAGTTAACGCGGCATAGCTCCGCAAGACGTTGTCTGGTGTTCTTCAGCCGGAAGTGCGCTTGGCGTGAGATCGGCAATCTCCAGACTGACCAAGCCAATGGAGCTTTGATGCGTTGCCATTATTGTGCTCCGGGGATCTGAGGATCCGCGACGCTGTTCGGACGGCATGGCGGAATAGGCAGATGAACGGCGCAGGGAGCCTCGTTTCATATTTGTCCCATCAAGCAACTCTTGGACGAAATTGTTAGCATAAGAGCAGATCTCCTGCTCTAGGCGGCAGATCTTGGCGGCTAAAGCTTTGCTTCGTTTCGCTCAATTGGCTCATTCCAATTCAGAAAGTTAGGTAGACTGAGGAAGAAGTGTGCATAGATAATAATTCCTAACTTAGCAATATCTCTAGTTCGATCATCACCATCATCATCGTCCAGTCCGATGCATGTTGCAAAAGCGACACCGTAGTTTCTTGGCAGCAATTACACCTGGCATAGGTGAGAATACACATTTTCTTTCTTTATACATGATAATTTCCCTTGCTGCGTCTTTACAAATAAATACCTACCTACCTACCTATATGCGTATATAATATTCACAAGTAAAGGGTACGCTTAGATAAATTGTGTGGACATGTCCGGTGGATATGGGATATGGAATATTGGCCTTTCTTTCTCGCCAAAGACTCAATGTAGTATCTCAATTTAATGCTACTGCTTTCTATATCATTGAGACCTTCGTTTACCTTCATAGACAGTTGGGTGCCCAACTAAAGTGTTAGAGTATAGTTGTTTTCCAGCTCATGAGATAGTCTAGCGCAACATTCACTCTGACTATACTTCGAGTCTCGGGATAACTTCCTCGTCTTGATTTCAAATCATTAATAAAATAGTTATTGGACGACTAGACCGATCCCGTAGTTTCATACCATTTGTGTGAGTAGCACTGATGGGAATATGGAGATAGGAGGTTATTGCCGGGTGAAGTCGAACGGGTTAAAAAAAATTTACTGGTTTCGAGGCGACGTGGTTATACTCGAAGAAAAAGAATACACGGCCCATGAACTTGTATTTACCTAGTGTCGCTTAGGATAAGCTGCAAGCCTACTCGTCCAACCAGCGGTCAGCTATCAAGAACTATTTACCACACCAACAATAACGTATAGAGAATTCACGACTACGACTGAGCTTGTAAATGTAGGCCATTAATCGTGCATCGCACTTTGCGCTCTTTCTTTACGGATATTAGGACACGATATCCGATTATACTGTAGTTCCACGGATTTCAACAACGGCATAGCTTTATTCCCCATTGATCGGCTAAATTATCAAGCCGTCTCAAGGTTGCTAAGGGCTACGGACATCCCCTACTTACCGGACTTTGCGGAGATAAAAATACATGTCGAATGTACCTTATTTGGGAATGCCGCATGTCGTGGTAAGACATTATAATTACAATACTTATAAACAATCATGTTCACCATTCCATTTGACCGGTACATTCTGAGTCGGTATTGTCCAGTGATAAGTTTGATATAACAGGTATTCTGCTTGATTTACGAATCGAAGTAACAAAAATGGACTCCTCTGCATTGTTTCGGGTAGATAACTTGGTGGCAGTTATCACTGGCGGCGGGAGTGGTGAGACTCTAACGCTTCCATATTCTTTTTGATCACATCTATTAATTCATATCCAGGTATCGGACTTGTCATGGCCAAGGCGTTCGCAGGGGCCGGAGCAAAGAAAATCTACATTTTGGGACGGCGACGAGAAGTTCTTGAAACAGCTGCCACGGCGCATCCCAATATCGTTCCCGTGCAATGCGATATATCAACCAAGGAATCCATCCAATCGGCAGTCGACATTATAACAAAAGATGTTGGCTATGTGAACCTATTCATTGCTAATTCCGGTGTCCTCGGTCCGGTGGCTTCATGGACTAAGGGAGTGTCCATCTCAGAGCTCCGGAAGAACCTATTTGAAAATACAACCATGGAGGAGTTTAGCAATGCTTTTCACGTTAACGTCACTGGTACCATGTTCTCCATATTTGCATTTCTTGAGCTCCTCGACGCAGGTAACAAACGGGCCCTGGAAGGCGGATTCGGAGCTCCGACAAAGCCAGGAAGCAAGGTCCCTTCAATTCAGGTATGAAAGGCTTGGGCATACACCCAACTGTGTTTGCTAATACATCATTAGAGCCAAGTTATCATAACCAGCAGCATCTCGGGATTTAGTCGAACATTCTTGTCTCCACCTGCGTACGCGGGAAGCAAGTCGGCTCTTGTCCACCTTACCAAGCACGCCAGCACAGGACTGAACGAGCACGGGATTAGAGTCAATGCACTCGCACCAGGGTGTGAGTTTCTTAACCCTCTCAGTCGACATTGGCGGTCCAAAGATTAATAGGTCTATAGTATTCCCTTCCGACCTGGCTGCGGGTTTGATCGGATCACGCGATCCTGCTACGGAGTCGGTCGACGATCCTAAGTTTATTCCAGCCAGAAAATTTGGAAGTGATGACGAAATGGCTGGTGCGGTCCTCTATCTTGCCAGCAAGGCAGGATCTTTCTGTAATGGATTTATCCTCGTTAACGATGGAGGAAAGCTATCGACTATGCCAGCCGATTATTAATTGCTCCCACGGCTAGATTTGGTCCATTAGGCATTTGGTGGTCTTCAACTTCAACCATAAGAGCCAAATAGCTTGTTAACGGATTCAATGTAGTAGGTCATTGTCGGCTCGCATCACGGCCCGGAACTTAGGCAGAGAGAACCGTACATAAAGTTGAGAGAAGCTTTATATAGCTTTTTCAAGGAGGTAGATAGTTAAGATAGGGACCGAATAAATCCATAGCATAAGACGCGAACCGGATGGGCGAGGTAGCACAGCTACCCGTGCATACCTACCTATCTATAAACACACGAAATAAATGGTCTGATTCTGACAATAAACCCACGAGCCAGTACTGCCGTGTCAAGGACCCCAGAGCAACCATAAGACCCTGTAACCCTTAGTGTAGCGAGGATCTAGACCCTTGGGATACAAACTGTATCGCCGACGGACAGATTATCGCAGTCAAGACCCTGGTTTTCATGCATGAGAGAATCAAGTGTGATATCATGTCCCTCAGCGATGGCCCAGCATGTGTCGCCTGAGTTGATTTTGTATGGACTGCTGTGCTCACCGCAATCAACAGGTTCGATCTGTTTAGTCGTACCGCTAATAGCCCAGAAAATAAGAATTAGAAACAGACCGACTAGAAGAAACCAATTGAGTAAAGGCATCATCTCATGTCGCCAGGAAACTTGCGATCCTTTCGATGATCCATGCAGTGGCTCTGTTGCATCTTGTGCCTCGTCGTCACCGTAAGGTGCGTATGTCGTATTGACGCGATGGAGTTCACCGTATCGGTTGCCGGGCGCGCTCTCCCAAATGGTGCCCTCGGCATCACGAAATGTGTAGGTCTGAGTGTCGGCATCATAACCGATACGTTGCATACCCTCAGGTAGGCGTTCCTCGTCGGTATCGTATTGCGACCAGCGGCTCATTGTAACGTTCGAAGTGGGGGTTACACTTGAGAATAGGCTCAAGCTAGGTAGTTGATAACTAATGAAACAGAGATGTTTTAACTTGACTTGTGATGATTGTTTATAAAGTAAGATAGGAGCTAAACGGTAAGTGGTAGATATGTATTGTATGTCTGCGTGTTGAAACTAAATGGAATGGAAGAGACTAAGTTAAAAGATGTAAAGTGTAGAATGAAGCAACTTGTCGTATGGTATCACGCGGAAGAAACGGAACCATTTACCTAGGTAGCTACCTAGCTAACCTGCTAGCTTACGTTATTGCATAGAAAGCCGTTTCAAGAAAGCCCCTGAAACGTCCAACACCCGCGTATCTAGATTAAGTTTTTCGGTACATTATGTACGTTGTTGAATTGTGACGTGGATCGCTGTTTGCCGAAAACACGAGAGACAAGTCAACCCGACCAACGAAATGGGTCCAAGCATGCGGTATGACGTCAAATGTGGCTGAGACTTATCTCCTGAGCATCTTCCATATATAGTGCACCAACAGGTTACATGTTGACATCGCAATACCTCTCTTTAACGTCGGATCGACATTAGATCGATCGACACAAATTATACACATAGGTACCTAGGTATGTTAGTTAGGTGGTGATTGGGTTCATGGAGTAACTCGTAAAAATCTGCGAAACAGATTTTCAGGCAGTGAAGCTGCTGTGTAGGTTAGGTACTTATTAGATAGGACTTGAAAACTACCTAATCTTCTACTATACAATTGATTTCGATGAATGATGAGAACGCTATGGCACAAAACGCCGGAGTATGCTTGGGGGATAAATGTTACATGTCCCACATCGAGGACAGCGTTTGTTAGAAGTAACCAATTAATCCAGTCCCGTGCTGCTAAAACCACTATATGCTCATATGCTAACATGCAACTTTTATGCTCGGTTGCCGTTTTCTCGTACTTCGTCTAATGCTGTTAAGTTCCTCGTCCTCATCTCCGTCTTCATCTGGGCCCAGTTCAGACCATGCCGTTCGGGGTCGGCCTCTCCCTCTTTTCTCTGGAGTCTCCTTGTCAGGAGTAGCTGTAGTAGCCCCAGTAGGTAACTTTCGTCCACGGATCCTTGCTTCGTCTTCCGCAGTTAAGAACCGATGGACTGTACGGTGATCTAAAATGCGCTCCTCCTTATCATGTTTACCCTCTTTCTCAGTTTTAGGCCACTGGTAGCCATATAGCTTAGAGTGACGCTCGCAGCGTGGACACGAACTTCGCGTATAGTAGGCATTTTGCTGTACAAACGGATCACTACACACGGTGCAGTGTATCCAAGCAGTGTTAGGCTCAGAAAGTAGCACTGGAGTAAGAGTGTAATCCCCTGGTGTCCGGGTACGTCTTTGAGGTCCAGGCTCTTCGGCTGCATGGCTTGTGGTTGGAGGCTCGCTCTTCGGCGGTCTACCTCTGGGGCGACCCCGCTTTGGGCTAGGCTCTTCTTTCGAAATCGATGACTCTACCTCCTCAAGGGTAGAGGTGACAGCTTGTGTTGAGTTAGAAATGGCTGTAAGAGTAGCGGTCGATTCTGGAAGTGCTGTGTTATCTGATGGCAGCTCTTCAACTTGGCTAGCCGGGGGAGTGATCATAGCATCACTGGTTTGAATTGCATTCTCGATCGTAGGCAACGGTGCAACAGCTATTGAGTCTTGGGTCTCAGCACTTGGGGGAATACAGGTAATTTCGGAAAGCGGAGATGCCTCTGACTCTTCTTGTTTTAGAGAAGTGGCTGTCAGTTTTGCAGGTGTTAGCGTTGGTGAGTTTAGGATAGGCTCTTTGACGTCTTCTTCAGGTGTTGTAACGTCTGTCAGAACCATATCTATACTCTCTCTTTCTGAAGAGGTAGTACTGGAGGAGCTTTCGTCGCTACTTTGTCTAGATAAGCTCGGAGGAACCGGTAGGGTCTCAACTTCATATTGCAACGTCTTGAGCTTTTTATTGGGTGTGACCGGTGGTGATTGTAGCGATTCAAATTCACGCTTTCGTTTTTCACGCAATATGCCCTGTGGTGCTGGAGACCCAAGGGTAGTAGATCCCCTTTCGGAATCGACCTTTAATGTCCTGGATCGTGTCTTCAGAATTCGAGGTCGGATATCAGGTGTGACAGAGGGGGTTCGGGATGCAGACGCGCAGCTATCATCTCGTCTCCTGTGGCGTAACGAGTATCCTTCCGCCATGGTTGATTCGATGCTCTTTTTAAGGGCGATAGTACCATCGGCTGGTGCCCATCCATTTACTAAATTGTCTTCGCATGTCCGACATAGACACTCACAGTTATCGGCGCCGAAATAGTTCTCGGAGTACGTGACAGTAATCTCGTCACCTACTTCGATATCCCTCGCCGCAATGATCTCAATTCCTGCCTGACCAGTAGTCATCAAACGGGCATTGGCCTCGCAGTCATGGTTTGCGAATCGCGCAGGTCCCATGAACAAACTGGCGCACTTGTTCCTTGCACTAACTACGATGCTGAAATCTTTCTTTCTTTTCGAGAGTTCCTTTTCCTCCTTCTCCGTAATCAATACCTGAATACCCGATAGGTACTTGATCGGCTGGCCCTTCTTGACAAACTTTCGCGCCGTCACCGCAGCTTCGTGAGTAACAATCGTGTATCGATTCGTCGAGCTGACCTCGAAAGGACAATCGGGAAGGTATATTTGCATGTACCGACGAAGATGGGCGCGGAAGTCAGCCTTTTCCTTGGGGGTCTTGAGCGCATCGTGAAACTTGCGCAGTCCGTCCGTCGCAAGTAGTTTTGACTCAGCAGTTTCGATATCCGGGTCGACAATAAGGTGAGACTGGATAATCTTGGTGATTTCCTCTTCCTTTACACCTCGCGAAGGGTGATAAGATGGGCGATTCTTAGGGATTGTGGTCCAGTAGTACGCCTGAGTAGAAGGTTAGTTATTTTGTTTTTTCCTGTATCATAATGCACCACAATTGTCAGAGACAAGACTTTCTACTTACATGGTCAATTAATGCATCTGTTAGGATATCATCATATGATGATAATTGCGCGAGAGTGATCTGCTGCTTCTTCAATGCGGCAGATGATTTGGGAGGCATCGCGATACGCAATTTCACCCAACCAGACCAAGAACGGCTTGTAATACAACAGGATGTATAAAGCCAAAACAAAAGCTCTAGAGGGATTACTGTGAAGTGATGTGCAGAGGGCGGCCCCGGAACAACTGGATATTTACAAGTTGTTCCCGACCCCAAGGAGTGTCCGAATTTTTCATGCAAGTAAGACGTGAGTAGAGTGAAAGAGTGACACCTGTATGCAATGGAATGCTCAGGGCTGAAATGCAGTCAGGGGGGCGGAGTTGAAGTTGACAAGCGCCTCCAAGCGCCAGCGCATACGCTTATCAATGCCGTTTAGAGTTATTGTCACAAGCCGTTCAAGCGAAATGGACGGGAAATGTGAGGCTTTTGGTATATATCGTCATGCGAAAGTTGAACCGGGGGGTAGACGAATGAGAGTAGATGGGAAAGACAATGAAATGAAATGGGAGAAGGGGGTATAATCGTTTTGGGCCGCCGACAATTCTCATGGACACCAAAGAAAGGTTGAAAATAATACGATGGGAGACCTTGCTATTAGAAAAAAAAATAGTCGTCGATTATCAGAGGAAAACCCAATTGGCAATAATCTATTTGTGAGCTCGAGTCTAAAAACCAAAACAGAAACAAAGAAGTAGTTCTGATTAATCCCCATCAGAACCGTGGGTGAAGTGCCGCCCCCCTGTTAAGCCGGCGCAAAAGTGAGAGAGCAAGAAAAGTGGGAAAAGAGGGTGGCAGGTCAACCAACGCTGCCAGCATTTCAATGATCAATCCCAGCCCGGGGAGAGAACCTCTGATGCAATCAGTCGATCAATTCGGGAGGGAAGCCACTAGCCAGATTAGCATTGCCAGGGCGTTGTACTACCACCTACTACCACCTACGGAACTTATTTAAGTAGCTGAGCCACCACTCCCTGTAAGCCTCATCTGACGGAATTCATATTTGGATATCGGGCTTGCGCGGAAAAAGAAAAATGGGGAGAAAAATAAGCAAGCCACACCCGTAGCCCCCAACTACCTACATAGTACATATGTACCTACATATATTAAATTAGATTATCTCATTTCAAACGCAGGGGCCAGGTTTATAGATCACGAAAAAGCACTAACCAGATCTAGGGTCAGGGACGTGGAGAGGGGATGGCCAATCATACTATGTCTTGGCAAATTCAGCCTTAGATCATTTTTGCAGAGCCTCGAATTTTCAACTTCAAACAAAAAGTACTCAAGTCCTTATTACCTTTGCGTACCGCCGCAACATATTATAGGATTGGGACCCTATACCAAGGTTATAAGCCGACCAAGATGATTCAACTAAAGGTGATTTAAAACCATTTCGAGATCCATAATGTATCCAAATATTAACTTTGAGGGAAATTTTAGACGATGCTTAACTGCATCGACAACTCTGGAGCCGCCATAGTCGAATGCGCCCTAGTAGTAGGTCAGAAGAGACATGCGACTATCGGTAGGCCCAAATCTCACTTTTTTCGATTCTATCATCCACTCCCGAATTGATTCGCTAAACCAAGTGTATTAGGTGACAGAATAGTCGCCATCGTCCAGAAACAGCGTGGCGCACGAGATGCCGGTATGGGTGCTGCCACAGCAGCGAACAAAGTGAAGCGCGGTGACATCCGCCATGCTATCATCGTGCGCACTAGGAAGCAGGTACAGCGTCCAGATGGTAGCGTCGTCCGCTTTGACGACAACGCCTGCGTCCTTATCAACAAGGCCGGAGACCCTATTGGTACCCGTGTGAACGGCGTAGTAGGCTCCGAACTAAGGAGACGCGGATGGAGCAAGATTTTGAGTATGGCGCCGGCTCATGCCTAAGCGACACAGTGCATAACGAGAAGAACTAGTATATCTATCTATGCATTACGATATTGGAAATGGGTGTGAAACAACTAATCCACTCGTGATGCCAACTTCAACAGGGCCCTAGCGTTCTAAGATAGGTGCAAGGAATCGGTGCCCACACATCAAGAGTTGTACATCTGTTGTACTATATTATACTAAATACGCATATAACAGGCGTTAACAAGGCGTGCTGGCGTCGTACTAATTCAATGGTACACTATATAAAGGTCGTGGGTTATTCTTGCGATTGATTTCATGAGATCCCCAAGTAGTACACTTCAGGCTTCACGAAAATCCTCGCCTATACACATAGTGGAACTCTTTTCTAGTTGTACTCGATCGGCTCTTCGCTTGATGATGAACACGGGATAAGAAAAAGTACGCAGAATACGTATATGTAACTTTGTAATAAGAAACGAATAGGAAACTAAAGTATCTTGACTCTAAATTAAAATGTAGTTTTCCTTGCCGGAGAAATTTCTTCGAGAAATCCCGTGGGATTACTTCCAAACGCCGATTCATGCAAAACCAAAATGACATCAGTTGTCGTATGAGAAGTCCCTCCGTGTCTTCTGCAACCCAACCTTCATCCCCACAAGCTGTTGGGTCCTCATTACTGAAATATGTGACCACATTCGCAGCACACATAGAAAAGTTTCTGTTGGTACCCATTAGCTATCCTGTTCTCATTTGTGTTACTTAGTACAGGGAAGCACTTACCATACCAGTCTCCGCGCTTCGCTGCTGGGACTGGAAGAAGACCGCTTCCTCGTGCTTGCATACGGGGCAGGTTTTGTTGGATCGCGGAAGCTACATGCCAAGAAGGCGACGGGTTAGCACCAGGTTCCGCAATAGAGAATACATACGATGCATGCTCCCCAAAGTCGGGTGCCTCGTGCTAAAGGAAAGTCCAGGAAATCATGTATATGCCATTACCCGGCTGTCTGTCCGCGGCTAAAACACGTAAAAATAGAAACGGGGCGAAGATACGAGCATTTCATCATCAAATCTAGAGAACAAGATCACCGCAAGACAACTTTTGATGTCTGGGTGGAAACGAGTTCGGAGTGAGACATCGGCATACTGCCGTACTCTGGGGGATCCTCAAGAGCCTCGGGGGGGTCGGTATCCAAAGCATCCAATGACGTAAGAAGACCATTGCCAGAGAGATAATAGGCGAGGCTATCCCTATCTTGCGATAGATCTGGAATTGCTGGTTCGCCGCACGAAGCAAATTCATTGGCGAAAGCAGCCTTGTCTTCATCATCCAGGGAGGACCAAAAATTGGCGATTCGGATGGAGTCCGAGATTCTTGTGGCGGCATAATCAGGGTTGAGTCGAATAAAGCGGGTGTACTCTTCGACTGATGCAGGGTCCTCACACTGATCACAGTGGAGGAGCGTCACGCCACATCTCAGACAGACAGCCAGGCTGGTATCGGCAAAGGTAGGGGAGTGGGGGTGGGAATGGGGGGAGGCCTGGTTGGAGGCCTGGTTGGAAGAAGAAATATGATTACGAACCGTGGGGTCCGATCCCACATCCTGGGTCACACCAGCTGTCTCTCCTGCTGCGCTGTTTATAACGTTGCGGAAAACGCAGGAAGACGTGGCCTCTTCAGTATACTGGCATGTGCGGCAAGTGAACTGAAGCTTGTGGGCATCTTCATCTTCTTTGGGGTACAGCATGTTTGAGCACTCTGCGCAAAAGCGGAAAGTGATCTGCTCCTGGTTGTTCTTAGGAGCTTCCCCGTCGTTGCTTGGCGCCGGCGACGACATGTTGCTGTGTAAGGTTCCTGATGGTACCAGATGCCAGTAGGATGATGTAGTAGGATGCGACGATAAAGATGCAATGCGACCTTGGGAACTGACGGCTGTCAAATACCTAGGTAGGTAAGCCGCTGATGAAATTTCCAGTAGAATGATTTTATCCTCGATGGAATAAGCTAGGCTTATGTATTTTTGCTATTGGGGAGATTGAAGACCAAGTTATTCGTGATGTGGATGCTAAAAATGGGAGAGGGAATGTGGAAAGATAAAGTGTTGTTTGGTGCTTGGTATTTTAGTTGTCAATCAAAGATGGAAAGATGAAAGATATTAGTCACATTTTGTCAAGCATTAAAAGTTTACCGCTTTTGCATAGGTTATTCTAGATGCAGCACTGGCCTCGGCACTAACCCGTAACTGGTTCCAAGGTTTAGCTTTGGGACGTCGGAACATCGGAGAAAGTATCACTTACGTGTACCTACCTACCTGCACCTGCATAGTAAAGGATGACTAACACAACACAGATGTGGCTTATATTCACTTGTCACTTAGGTCAACTGAATATTGTCGAGTAAATCGACAAGTACCTGAGTACCTCAGTACATATGTACCCACTAGGTGAGTACCTACTAAGATAACCCAATGATTCAATGGGTCCATACAGCTTCTATTCAACCAATCACCTTTAGATCCACATACCTCACCACCCCGCGTTTCGTCTTGTTTCGTCTTGTTCCGTCGTCAGGTCAGCGTTGCCCCGCTCAAGACAATATCCTCGTGATCTTTCTTACCTAAGGTCAGGGAATTGTACTCACGTACTTAACTTTGCCTGTAACTATTCGATTCAATTCAATTCTTCCCTAGCAACTCACTACAACATACATCACCATAACAACAACACGACTACGTCATTGTCGCCGCTCGCTTTTCTTTCTTATTACCTAGGAAATATAAAAAGCAAATCTTATATTGACACCTTAGATTTGATTACAGTTGGGAACAAGATTCAATTAACGAGCTAGTTATAGCTTCAATTATCTGTTGGAAAAAGCTTCTCCTGAGATAAACAACAACAAACCCGTCCACTCTTGCTTCTAGACCGACGCGTCCTTCAGACTGTAGTATCTCTTTTCCCAGCTTAGCTTAAGCAGCCATTAAATAAATTATAAAAGCTGTTCATAAGCTAAATAGTAATCTTCGTATCACGCCACCAAGATGGTAAGTCAGCTTTGAGCTTCTTATGGACTAGAACAGCAAACCCATTCTACCCATCCATTCCTTTTCATTGCCAATATGATTACTAATCTTTCTTGTGATCAGGATGACTCGGGATTACCCCCTAACTGGGAAGTGCGCCACAGCAACTCAAAGAACCTCCCGTATTACTTCAACGCAAGCGAGAAGGTTTCACGCTGGGAGCCGCCGATTGGTACCGATACCGAGAAGTTAAAGAAATACATGGCAACTCACCATTCTGCCTCAACTCAAATGTCATCCGTCAGCCATCCCGAGGGCAAAATCCGAGCCGCCCATCTACTAGTCAAACACCGCGACAGCCGCCGACCCGCGAGCTGGCGCGAGAGCGAAATTACCCGAACCAAAGAGGAAGCCATGGCAATTATTAAAGGCCACGAGCAGAAGATTAAGAGCGGTGCTGTATCACTTGGAGAGATCGCCATGACCGAAAGTGACTGTAGTTCGGCCAGGAAGAGGGGAGATTTGGGATATTTCGGTAAGGGTGACATGCAAAAGGAGTTCGAAGAGGCTGCCTTTGCACTGCAACCTGGCCAGATGAGTGGCGTTGTAGAGACGGCAAGTGGACTACATTTGATCGAAAGATTAGTTTAAGTTCCAGCGTATTTTAGGGGCAGGAATAGTTTCTGCCAATAGGCATGATATCTACCTATATATCAGGCTCGCTGGGCAGTTATAGCGTTGCCAGGGATCCTACAACTCTTCGGCCTAGAACGAAGGGGGCACATCAAAAGAAAAGCTCGGTTTCCATATAGTACCTAGGAATTACATGTGATCTGACGTTTTCAGACCAGTTAACCAAGCTTTTTTCCCCAATGTTTTACATAATTCGCATTGAGGACAGAGTCTCAGGTGGATATTTGGAATTTATGAACACATAATTCTCATGGCAGTAGATAATGGCTCAGTTAATACTGTTCCGTCCCTAGTCCGGCTATGGCACATTCTGCCCCTTTTATGGTTCTTAGCATTAACCAAAGCAGATGTGAGTAGAAGTAGACATGTAATAGGTAGTTATCAATATCAACTTCTCTCAACATCTAAGCACATTTACTAAGGCAAACTTATAATATATTTCATACTTAAAATTCGAGCAATTAGTGTCTTAAACCGTGATCCATAGTGGCACCAAAGCCATAACCAGTTGTGTATGGTTTCCCTGACGGCTTCGGTATTGCTACCAGAATACTGGTTTATGCAATTCCCTTTTTCCCGTCTTACCTTCGTTCCTAGTACGACGATGTCCTCAATTTAAAGCGTAAATCGTCCGGTGTATACCAGGTACAGATCGCGATCTAATAGGAACGACCGATGTAGACTGAAATGTGGTAGGTGTAGGGACATACCTTTAGCTTAATATATTCTAGAAGGTAACAAGACGCACGAGCACAACGTACGAACCAAGGACTTATTAGGCGTGCCGTGCCGTAATACGTTACCAGAGAATATAACCCTAGCAGGTGCGTAAGGATGCGTGTGCACCGCGGGATCGACGATGCGGCGGCTATACTTGATTTCATCTCGCACCGGATCACGATCTAGCTAATAGGACAGCAAACTTCAATCGCGATTTCCCATTTGCGGTCCGGGCCCGCACCTCAATTCCCAGCTCGGGATTATTACCGGATGGGAAAAAAAATTTCGAATACCAGTGGAAATGTTGGTCCAACAGTTACAATCCTGTCGACGATACGATGACGACTATGGTGATATCACTGGGTAGAAATAAAATAGAAGGAAATTTGATTTATATTCACAGAACTCATAGAAATTAACAAAAAACGCCAATTTGGTATATGACCCTTGCCTATGTTTATCATAACCCTCCTAAGTCGGGTATCGCTCGCTATGCCTAAAATTCCAATGCGACTTGAAGTCTCGTAACTCATCTATCATCGTGGTATCTAACTAAGCGTTCAGGAAAATAATAGGAAATAGCATTTGCCTCATCTCGATGCTAGGGACATTATAATCTCCGAGACACTGGGCACTGCTGTAAGTGCGACTGTCATAGCTCCAAATACCGTCATTGACAATGCGGAATATGCGGTAGCCCTCGAATGTCGTTCAATCAGGTGCGCCGTGCCCATGGCTGCCGCGTTAATGCCTATAGTTACACCAGCTGCGACAACCGCATTGTCTATCTTGGAAATCTGCTTTTGGGTCTCTTCCCCGTCGCACATGTCCATGGGCCCCGTGCTTTCCGTGGTACTATTGCTCGCATCGTCAGATTTTTGCTGGCATTCTTGGTCGTTAATATGTAAGAGAGAGAACAGCCAATCGCCACCCATCTGAAAGATAATCCCTCCGAAAATGACGAGCGCGCTCATCAACACGGTGCTACCGTCTAGATTATCAATTGCCGGGACTCCAAGAGCAATGGTAACTGATCGAGCTGCAAAGGCTAGCGCGTCGGCGGGTTGTAAGCCCAATGCGCGGGCGAGCATAACGTTCAGAAAAACGTTTGATACAGCAAGCAATGCGCACGTAATTAACACCGTGTATAGGCTGTTCCAAAGCTCCTTTCGGTATTCGAACATCTTGAATCCCATACAGAGAATTCCAGCATCGAGAATCGGTCCAGATAGATCCCCAGCACCAATATTGCTTCTTATGTCCCCGCCCTCCATAACGGCGAGTATGCCCCCTGCCAACGTACTATGCCTGTGAAACTCGGTGATAGTAACGTCGATACTTTGTTCTTTATATGCGGTCTTAATCCAGAGGTAAGCTGTTCCGATAGCCCAGGTCACCAGCACCGGATTCGCAAAGACGACCACAATGGATCGCAGGCGTGGATGCTGTAGAAGATAGTATGAACTTTTTAAAGCCCTCTGGAACTGGACGGATAAGATCCAGAACAGGGTAAAGCAAAGAGCCTCAAACGGCGCCTCGTATCTTGTCGCGAAGTATACCGGAACTCCGACAGTCGCAATCAGAAAGATGCAAATCCATAGAGGGCCGGTGTGTACAATCTGCTCTATAAGCCGGCCGGTCTGGCATCCTTTCGCTGTTTTTGTCGTGATATAAGAATTGTCGGTCGTTATGACCACACTTAACCGAGACAATCGAGATATCCTCTTAGCATACCTCTCCGTCGGTGGTGCTGGCCACGCTGCGGAGGGGCTAGGCCAGGACTTCAGGCTAGTTTCGACGTCAGATACTTTCTTTCGCACACGTCGTAGTCGTCGCTCTAGCTTGAAGCTGCCCAACGCAACCAAGTACGAGCTGATATAGCCCACAATAGTGGTAGTAACTAGGATTTATTAGCCGCGTTCCGTAGATGAAAAAGAAATTGACAATTGGTAACTTACAAAACCCCCCAACAATCCTAGGGACGTCCATAGCATCGGATATATGGTCTCGGTTAAGCAATATGAAGGATGCTACAAAACCGAAAGACATATGCCGACCAAGGAAGTTAGTCGGTCCGCACAAATGCTTCAAGTATAGTTTCTCGGTTTCTCCATGGATATAATTGGCGATGATCATGAGCAAAAAGAGCAGAAGCATAACCAGGATGGAGGCAGGGAGGTTTATGGAACGGAGGTCAAGGGCGATCTGAAGAGGAACAACCAGGACCTGGCTCAATCCGATAAACGCCAACCCGATCCCGGTATCTCGGTATCTTTTTACCGTTTCCGCTTTATGTAGAACCCTACATAACTGGTGGATGAGTGAATTCATATTGTATTTTGCTCAAGTTTGGGTAGGTAGGGATTGTGGGGGCCACACGGGATAGAGAGACATGTAGCGGGTGTATAAGTAATACTTAGAATACAATATATCTTAAAGCAATTAAAAGATTGGAGTGACCCGTCCGGGAACATATAAACTATATATATACAGAAGTTGTTTGATAAGAGATGGAATTCTGTAGTTCGGGAAGAAGGTAGGTGTTCAATGTAGACTAACTGATGTAGCTGAACCAAAGTTAAGTATCCATCCCCACGGCCGAACCACATAGTAGATTTTCATAATTGCACAAAACTCCTGAACTGTACGAAAAAAAAGATACAGATGAATTGAGAGTCAGCCATAAGCCATACTGGGATGACATGGCGATACGGCTCCCATGACGTCTCACGTATCTGGCCAGGCAAGTGGGCAACCGGGCGGGTCCTAGGAGGTACAACAGTGATGAGAATGGTTACCAAACTGAGGAACACAAGCCAAAAAAAGGGAAGGACCAGGCACAGCATCACTTACTCCATGCTGATCTGCATCTGCTACCATTGCCACGGTCTTGAATGTCGGTACATTCGGCTGCTGTCACTTTGACATGGTGATGGGGGGGAATGGCGGAAACGGGTCGTCACATGCGCATACAAACGCATGGCTGGTGTCTAAACAGAATACTGGGACGACCCATCCAACGAATATTCACCTAGGTCTGGCATTATGTACGCGAGTTTGTAGTTTTTTAGATTTGGTATCAAGATCGCTTCGAATCGCCTAAAGGATAGGGCTGAGCCCAAAGAGGCCTTGAGCTAACCTATAAAGAGGATTGGGAAAGCAGTAATAGCAGGGCTTTGATGCCCGACTTTGGAAAATCCCATAATAAAGTAGAGCTTGTGTTCCATGTTAGGAAATGAATGGTTGACCGCCGAACTAGCGGTTGTACAATTTTGGAGGCGGGCCATTCAGGACCCTTTGCTTGCAAACACAGCGTATGAGACAAGTGCAGTAATGCGAACCGCTCTAGACGTTGACGCGACAGAGTCAGAATTTCTCCCTCAATATGGACTTGTCCATGTTCAAGCTCAAATCCCAATGAGCCCGTATCCTCCCGAAGGCGCTACCATTGAAGCATCATGACCATTGTCGTTGTGCGTCCTTCGTCTGTTTTTGAATAGATGAACAGACATGGCGCAATGTCTCTATTTTGTCATAGCCTCCCAAGCCGACGCCTCTTGCAGGGATTCGTATGGTATAGTAGGGTTCACAGATGACTTTTGAACATGATGATTTCATCTAGGAATCACGGATAACGTTGCCTATAGGTAGTACACCTATCTTGGTTTTCGAGATATGCTGTGCTTTAGATATCTTTAACTACGACTTTTGGCCGGTGAATCCAGTCCGTGCGGGCATATGCGGATATGATTCTGTACCTGCGACTTGCTGCAAGTCCAGGTTGTTCAGCGGTTGGTTGCGGCTCTGGTATGGAAGGGACCCTTGTCTTTTTTTAAGACGTATTGCTGTTTGATCATTGGCTTTTCTCAGGACAAAAAGGTCTGGGATCTGCCCTAGTGAAGATCTTCTGAAGGACGTCCCTCTACTTCATAATTCTACAGGAGACTCATGAAGTAGCTGTCACGAATTGGGTTGAAGAAGAATTATGGCT
The DNA here is from genome assembly GCA_037126485.1 of Daldinia eschscholtzii. Lineage (NCBI taxonomy): Eukaryota > Fungi > Ascomycota > Sordariomycetes > Xylariales > Hypoxylaceae > Daldinia > Daldinia eschscholtzii. Next base: position 1,987,234 of record JBANMG010000005.1, read on the forward strand.
GAGTTCAATATTTATAATTTAGGTGGAAAAAGAAATACTACAAACTCATTAAGGCTAACAATGTCTTTTTGGGACCCGAGCCATGGGAACCGTTTCATTATGTTTATGTTGTACTTCCAATTTACCTAAGGGGTGAGGTACCGTACCTTAGGGTTACCTTAATTTGGACCTGGCTCTGAAGCTCTGTTATGCAATTAAGAGGTGTATACGAAGGTCCGGGCCAAAAGTCTTGCACACGTCGCTTAAGTAAGCTACGTGTGAATAGAAAGAAACCATACGGTATTACGTTGGTATGTAGCGCCTACTATCACTATAAATATAGTGGTGAGCTTCCTAAAACTTAGCGGAGGGACCACTATCCGACCCCTAAGCCAAGACGGAGCTAATACAGTGCTGGTAGTATCAAAGATGTTGAATTAGATTGACAGGGATCTGGGCATGTGCAAGACTTTTGGCCCGGACCTTCGTAATTGAAATAAAAATGCATATATTTAGCATTACAGTAATATCCCTGATAGCGGGATCCAGCAACTGTGGGGAATCTTTCAGGTGAATTCTTCTGTAAACATCCTATCAAAGCCTATCAGAAGCCTATCAAAAGCCCCCAATAAGTTTCGCGTTTTACCGTATCTCTTATCTAAACTTGCATCCCAGTTCTAGATCGCGCTTCTCTAAAGGGAGCGGTCAAACTCGTCATACATTGAACCCCCCCCCCCTGGGCTTCATGTCACAACTTATTTAGTTTTAAGGCTAGACTTACCCGGTCTATACCACCTTTTCCTATTGGCGAATGGGAATATTATGACTTGAGAAACCTGGGATCACGCTTAATATTTAAAGTTGTTTGGGCCGTTCTGGATTCAACATCGTGTCATTCTCCCGTGCCGGCTGCAGTTTCCAATATCGGCGATTTACGGCCTATCACCGGATTGTCCGCGGCTCCGATTTCATTCATCGGAGCAAGACAAAAACGTCTTAGCTCAGTATGTCACATCTAACAACCGGAGTCCACTACCGGACCCCTCCTCTCATTGCATTACTTGCTTCATCCCCCTCCAGGTTGCACTTGATATCATAGCCACTTATGAAGTCTTAGAATTAATTTTTTTTTTTTTTTTTATGTAGCGTTCACTAGCTGCCTTATTTTGCATAGTGGGCCTTGCCGTATTTCAAGATGGCCAGTCCTCGAACCTTGTCGGAGGCCGAGACACGTCTCTTTAATCAAGTCTGTGGGGCTGTAAATGCCACGAGCGAAAGTGAAAAGGACCTCCTTAAGTCTTTGATCTGTGGCGAGTTAACTCCCGAGTGGACCCGCCTAGTGGCATTGGCAGAATCGAACGGTCCCTTGAGTGTGCTATCAGAGGACGAATTGAAGTAGTACGTCAGACCACTTGCATCTGATATACATATTGTTAACATATGTCACAGTTTGAACTCTCTTCGGTCAACTAGGCGTGGCCACCGGCCAGCCCAATCTCGTGGGGAAGCAGACATATTTTCTGATATGCCCTTCAGTCAGAAGACTATTGATGAACATATTGTCAAGGCGGCTCTCCATGACATTAATCAATATAATAACGTCCTCGAGAAGCTTCTAGTCAAATATAAAGACTATGTTCATCGTAGTACTGCTAATTTACGACGATCACCGGAAGCTACTGACGAAACCTCTATGGTAAAGCAGAAGACCTCTGCTCTGTCTCGCAGGAAAGATCTGCTTAAATCTAAGGTAAACACTACCCCTAAAGGTTGAAGTAGTTTTAATGCTAACACGACGAAGATTTACTCCCTAGAAAATAAAATTGGGCAACATACGGATCAGCTGGAAGGGATCGCTCAAATGAAACCTAGATCGTTGGACGCAGACGACAATCAGGGGTTAAAATCCGCGTCTCCGAAGCATGTTTTTGAATCCACTATAACATCTTACGACCGTATCCTTAGTAAATTAAATGCTCTACATGGAGAGCTAGGTGATGATGCTATTGATGACGATGCGATCCTTCGAATAGCCAGACGCCATGCAAACCAGTTACGTATATTCCATATCTCTAAACTTACACACTAACTAATTGGATGTTAGGATCGTATTGTCGCTAGCTACAAAATGCCGCGCATCGTTGGATGCCGTTTTTCTCGAAACTGCTTCTACTTCTAGTAAACGCGTTTCGTTCGCATCTGATAACGCACATGCTGTTAAGGATGAGCGCGACGACATATATGCGGAGATACAATCTCTGTGGGAGGAGATGGTACCGCTGGCGCATATGGTGGTAGAGAAAGAATTCCTCAAGCCCATACTGGAGAAGGTCGAAACGTGCTCCGACCGCCAAAATATACGTGATGCGACTGTGTCCCGTTATGTAAGTCGATATTCAATTGCCAATAACTCAAATCCACGACTAACTTTACACAGACCTATGCTATGCTCAGTTTCATGAATGGCCGCCTCTCCCTCCTAGCAGGTCGCATCAAGATGCTAGCTTACCATCATCAATCCCTTCTTGACACATTGACGCATGCGAATGATACAATAGGGTCAGATATGGCCAAAAGTCCGAGCAGGAATCCTCCTTCAGACCAAAATAAGGGAAGCGACAAGACAAAAGACCATGCATTGCTTGACATCATCCGACGTCAGATGGAGCTCTATGGTTCGGTTCCGATAGAAGTGGATAAGACCAATACACTCACACCACATATGCAAATTAGAAAGCTCGACCACTATGTCACATCGCGACAGAAAAAGGGTGACGATCTCTCAAGAAACATACATGATTTCTTCGAGAAAGCCGCCAAGGCTGAGCTTACAGATGCCGAACTCGGATCCCAACTTCTCCTGGATTCTATCATAACGGATAGCGCAGCCAGCACCCAAATGGGTGGCCATGTCTATGAAGACCAGCAAGTTGAGGACTCCGTTGCCACACTGAAATCCCAAGCCGAGGAAATCGAAACGGTCTTTAGACAACTTCGAGAGGATGAAGCCAATCCTCCGATGTCAGCTCCCGACTTCATCACATATGCTCACAACCAAGCAGCGAAGCAATTCGCCAGCAAGGCTAGCGGAGGACTTCCTCTCACTAGGGACCAAGAGCAATGTCCTAAATTTACATCTCTCATACGCGACTGGGGCGATTCGGCGAATTATGGCAATTGAGTCTTAGGATGAGTTGAGGACAGTGGGTCCGTTTTAACCATATTTCATCCCCTAACTCACTAGGAATAACCTTGGCTACGACGATATGAGCCTAATGCGCTGTGCGACACCTATTCAATGGAGCACCATACCCGGTCTTGCTCTTATTCTGGCATCCGGCTAGCTACCGCGAAGTAAAGCATATCATACGGAGACTCGCCTTTCGTGATGGCTCTTTGATGCTTCCAATGCATGATCATAGCTTAATAATATTACGAAATGTTGAGTCTTTCGTGATGTTTACTTAATACAAGTCTTGAACCCTTAAAAGAGGACTACCATCCATATTAAGAACGCGCTATCTTGCGCTACACTAGGTAACGCAAACATCACGAAATTCGGTGTCCACACATCCTTTCTCTTAGGATGTTCTTAGACTCCACGCTTGTGGACATCATGAGAAGCTTGACATAGTTAAATATTGAAGTCAAGCAAAAGTTAACAAGTGCGCATGAGATCGGACTAAATTTACATCCAGGAATAATAGAACTATAGCAAGTATAGTAAATTCATGTGTAGAAGAATCATAAATTACTCCTTGCTAGATTTAGCATATGGTCACAGCTTGACGTTTGTACCATAAGTTAGGTACCTTAAATCTTTCTTTGATTTGAAAACGGATTGTTATATAATCCAAAGGCTGTATTTGGAGAAGTTTCGTCCGAGTCTTTGTTTGTGCTGCATTCCAATGCGCAACCACGAGGGCTTGTCATTGAAACTCGAGCTAGCTTACCCATTGTCATTTATGAGCGATAACTTTTTGAAGAATAAGCTTGTCATATTCGTTTCTGCTACAATAAACAATACGAGCTCAAGGTGCTTGTCGGCCTAATAAAGTGTGCAGCTATGCGTAGCCAAACCGACCACGATATCACGTACCAAGGGAGTGATGCTGAAGACCAACTATCAGCTGTTCTACATAGAACCATTCAATATGGAACTCATCTCCAAAACTCGGTAATTGTTATCACCCTTATACGTGCACCCACGTCAAACTAATCCTACGCGGCGTCGCGTTTAGCTAGATGACATCAAAGACAATACCAAGCGACTCTTCTGGTGGACATCGATACTCGTCACCATCTGCCTCGGGCTTTTCCTCCTCGCCCAACTTATCCGCCTTCGCAAGGAGTTAACTACATTAGTCCAATACCAAGAACTGTTCCGAAGAATGTGGGAGGAGGATAGAGAAATCGAGCTGGAGAGGGTAGAGGAGCAGAGGCGAGAGAAACAGCTCGAAGAGCGAAGAAAACAGGCCCGCTATGTTGCACGTAGCAGAGCTAGTAGTACGGACCCCCCAAGGGACATACAGAGAAGAACGCGTATAGGATCACCTCGACGAGAGCGAGCGGCAGAAGAGCCATACGCTGCGACATCTCCATACCAGAGACTCTCTCCGTTTGGATCCCAAGTCGACGCTGCTCTTGACACTGCCCCGCTTCAGGGAGCAGATCGTGATGAATGGGTTCGCAGGGTGGCATCTATGACTCAGGGTCTAAGGCGAGATTATTACGGAAATCAAAGTCAAGGAGAGGAAGAGGGGGACGATGGGGGTGATAGTATTTATTCATGAAAGTCTTTGGGTATAAGACATGAATGGGAGCGAAGGGATCCAGAACCATGTTATCTCAGACACAGTGTATTTGTGCATAACCGAGACGATCGTGATTTAAATCCGATATGTCCGCCATTAATATCTTGCTACGCCTCAGTCTCATTAAAATTCTTACAGGTATTTCATCAATGAAGTATTTTGAATTGAGAATAGCATCTCTTGATACATCAAATTAATCTATCATATGAAGGAATATGGCCTTCGAATTCATTAACAATGCTGTTCTTGATCGCCGCACGAGAAAGTTGATCCGTAGCCATGCGGCGAAGGGACGGAATGTCGGCAAAAAGCACCCATCACGGGGGAGAAGAGCCGCGATCAAAGCCAATATTACTGAATCTATTTATAAACCCAAGAACAAGGCTTTAGAGCCTCATCACCAGCTGGTGCTTCCGACGATAGAGCGGCAAGTGGGCGATACCTTGTCTGTGTTCTCCTTGCCAGTTGAATCAACTCCCGGATCTAGAGTTATTATTCAAAAAGGTAACACACATTAACTACATATTACATGGAAGCATTTTTCTTACAGTGGTTCAAGCCTTCGCATTCCTTGTTAGTATCCCTCGTATGCCTGGGCTCGGAAAAGTTATCGATTTCTCAGCGGCTGGGTCAATATGGATCCAGTTCTGGTTTGTAGATGAAGCCTGTAAGTTCTCTCCGTAAATCCTGCCCCTATAATTGAGCTGATCGTCCAAAGATTTTCACTGCGCCATGGCAGCGTCCATCGCAGCCAAAACCATGTTAACCTCAAGTAGCGAAGATTCCTCAGAAGGGTTGCGCCACCTATCAGACAGCCTCCGTCTTGTCAATCAGAGACTGTCTGGGGGCGGGGCGTTATCGGACACAACTATCGCGTCGGTGGTAGCCATGCTTCAGTATGAGCGTATGTGTGGCCAATACCATCGGAGTCTGGTTCATTTCGGGGGGCTTCTTCGAATGGTTCAGCTTCGCGGGGGAATTTCGCAGCTTAGGAGGGATAAACCTGAGCTTGCGTTAAAGATATTCAGGTGAGAAATCTCGTATCTGTTGCCATGTCAGATTGTCTTCTAACCCATACTAGAGCTGATCTTGAATTTGCTATTTATTCAGGGTCGCCTACGCATTTCAGCATTGAAGAACTACCAGATACCGCCACTATAGACTGGCTTTGCAAAGGATTCAGGGCGTCTCGAATGGCCACGTTCCTCGAGTCGCAGGTATTCGCGCAGCTACAACCTTCTATGCAGGATGCTTGGGTGGATGTTATGAGTCTCACGTGGTTTCTCAATGAGAGTGAGAACGATAACATCAAAATGGATGGGGATAGGTATCATGATACTCTCACCCTTATCGGCTATCGACTTGTCTACGTCAGGCCCCTCAACAAAGGCCGATGCGGCACTCTGGAGAATAGTATACATATAGGCCTATTAATAGTTATGACCAATGTCTTGGTTTCTATTCTACATAGACTTCCTGATCTGCCTCTTCTCCGCCATCGGATCGAAGCGCTTGTTCTAGAGGAATCTACAGAAGTCGAGGAAGGGGAGGAGGTTCTTCTGTGGATTTTATTCATGGCGGGAATAACAATATCTAACCTACCCGACAACGGGAATTTCATGCAGAGGATAAGAAAACTTACTGCATCTTTATGTCTCCAAAGTTGGGATAATGTACGCCAAATACTTTCTAAGTTCCCCTGGATTAACGCTATTAATGAGCAACCAGGAATCGCGCTATGGAATCATCTAAGTTGTGTTTAAACTATATTGACGACATTATGACACTTTCCACCCATCCGTGTCAGGCCCCATACGTTGAATTAGGATGCATTATATAAGAATATTTATAATCCTAGCCTAGAAGAGACCGTATTTCGATCAAGTTAACTATCAATATATCCAAACCATATCTACAGAACGCCTAATAAATACATTATATACCACCCCTATTATAATATCTTACTCACACATCCAGGCTCAACTTTCTCTAGGACCTTTGCTATATCGTTCCATATAACTTCCGCTTGTTTCCCACCTTCCTCACCTTTCACCTAGTCCGGTACTTGGTTCCTTGGCAACGCGTCAGCAGTCACGAAACATATAACAGAGTTGTCACTCACTCTTTGATCTCGCAAGCCGAGACATAGCACCCATGGCTTTCTTTCCCCGCGACCGCTCCATGCAACAGCGTACGACTGCCCATTTCAGCAGTTCTTCCAAGCAACAAGCCGGCCGTGACGATCTGCATGCGTAACAAGAATCTTCCGTGCCGGCTGAGCGCAGTCTTGCATAGGCCTGGATTTACAAGGTTCACGGCGACCCCTGTTTTCGATAATGAGAGAAGGCTCGCAAAGTGGCGGCCTGCAAATATTTGAATAAGCTTGCTCAGAGGATATCTGTGACATAAGCAGTCAGAAACACAATTTTTTGATGTTATTCCAAAGAGAAGAATCTCGAACCTTGCCCCCATGTCAGCCTCTGAAGGGGAATTTGTCTTCCTCAGAAAATCATCCTTCACATTATCGAATGCCTCTTTCACCGCAAAGCCAGCTGCGCTGATAACAATGCTCAAGTGAGGCAGAGTACTGTACTGTTTTGCCGTCTCGCTCATCTTCGGAAATAGGAGCACTGCTAGAAGGAACGTGCTGAGAATATTGATCGTGATGGTAGTCTCGTATCCCTCTGCGAGGGAAAGCCTGTCAAGCGCAATGCTGGCATTCTCAATTAGACCGTTAATAGGATCTAAAGACGCGGTGGCCTTCTTCGCAAAGTCCTTGACGGACTGAAAGCTTGCCAGGTCGAGATGCCATACTTCCGCGACACCGTAATTTCTCGTCACGGCCTCGATTTCAGCCTTAGCCGCTTCGCCTGCTTTGATATTTCGAACCGCTATGATTACTTTCTTAGCTTTAACACGGACTAGATGCTTCGCGGCCTCCAGTCCTAAGCCGGTATTGGACCCTGTTACAATGTACGTTTTCCCGGCATAGGCCTCCGTCGTAGTAAGGATAGGGAGGTCCCGCCGTTGCTCAGATACAAACTCCCGGAAAGGCATGCTTATATGGGAAGAGAAAGAAAAGTTAATATTATTCGAATCTGCAACTTAGAATAACAAGGGAAAGCCTTCAAGTGATAGTGTTGTAGGGGAGAAGCATACAGAACAGTTAGAAACAGTTGAGGAAAATAACCCCATTTATCACCCATTGATACTACAGACTTTGGACAATTCATCTTCCGCAAAGCCCGGGAAAGTCAAATGGAAATTTCGGTCTTCATCTATACGCCTACATTTACCATCCATTAATTCAACCGATTGTCTCCTTGAATAGGGTCATTGGGTGTTATTATGGAACTCAACGACTGTAGAACCAATCAGAGAGCGGTTTCCCAATTGGGACTGACCCAATGATGGTCCCCCTTTTCGCGAGCTGCGCCATTAGGATCGGAATAATTCATGAGATAAGGCAATCCTGCGGACTTTAAGCAGTATATTCGGGGAGAATGCTACTTTAAAATGTCCCTGTCGATGTCTTGGTAAGTATTCCTGTATTTCGGTAGAGCCGTGAGGATAATTAACGTCTTATCCATAAACCTAGACACTTGGCCTCGGCAATAGCAAAGAAACGACTGGAGTTTTAGTAAAGAGCAAAGAGATAAGTTCCTGGAATACTAGTACGTGATCGTGATATATGGCTTAGACTCAATCGCGACAACTCGGAGACAGTGTGGTTGCGTAGTGACCGACGGCCTAAACATAGCATACAGTTTTTCATGCAGTTTAGATATGGCCAATATTTGTTAGTAAAAAGCCCCGTGGTGGTTTTTGGGAGGAAGAATTGGAAGTATCGAGGTGTCGTTGGGCACGGAAGGGTGGTATTGGAGAGGGGCGAGTTTGCTATGGGAAGCCGTAGCCCTTTAGGGATAGGCGGATATTATAAACGTTCCTAGGAAAATGGTACTAATGGACAATAAACTTGCGAATGCATTTAAAGCTATTATAGATTGGATATGGAAAACGTGGGGTAAACATTTCTCACCTATGCCTTTCTGTTCGATGTCAACAATCCAGAGACGACTGATACAAATTTATAATGATATTTATATGGGTTGGCTTAACTTACTATAAGGACTCGGCCTTAAGAAGCACCATACTTCGGCCACCCGGCAGTATCTCAACACACATCTAATTGGCATTGCAAGGACGACGACCTGCCGGTTCATATAGTAACACAACGATGATTAATTAACAGCTATCGTAAGATTGACAACTGTCCGATATCAAGTATGGTGAGAAGAGAAGCATAAATGGATATAATAAACAAGTAGGTGTTATAGAAAGCACAGAGAAGAAATTGCCGAGTCTCCTCATTGCTTTCCTCTCTAGAATACACTATGATTATTCACAAGCGAGCCAGCGACTCCTCGCGCTTATTTCCTTATAGATGTTGTTTATCGAAGCTTGGGGCCCATACATCATGCGCCCCTTCGGCACAGGTTAACCGGTATATGATATGCGGCCACCGCGCACCAAGTTCGTGTTGCGTAATCGCGAATCTTTCTCCTTGAGGCATATTACGGGTACTCTATATCCTAGGTAAAATGCTATCGCATGTTTAGTTGTGACAATTCTAGGTAGACATGTATGATTCGGGTACTTTACTTATAAAGTTGGTTTTAGGTTAACCAGAAGGTAGTATTCCTAGTATTAATGTGTAAGATCCGATTTGATACTGGACTTGGTATCCTAGTGGTAGTCGCCGAGTCGATTGACCTGAGAAAAATACTACAAAACCGGCAAGTATCGCGATTGGTATAATCCAGACCGTCACTATGCCCGTCGAGGTTTCTCTACTCAGGCCCCAGGAGACCATGAGACCTCAACCAGGACTCTGACTGGCTGGTAGATGGGGCTGAGGCTATCTGATACACATGGGCCCGGAGCCCAACAATCTCAGGGGATCATCGGGATTTACACAGATCTCTTCTAGGGTAGCTGCATATTATGTACATCGGCAGTCGTGCAGATACGGACTATGGGGGACATGATGCGCCTCATCCGGGTCCCCAATAACGTCACTCCTACCCCGATGAAGTAGAATATCCGGAACAAGTCCAAAAAGAGGTTTTGATGCGAATAAGAAATGCTCACCGATTGGCCAATTATGTTAGTTTCAGTATCCCCAGAAAACAGATTTTCCCAGGGGATGTTTGAGCCACTGCTGCAGTGTGAACCTGGGAGCTTCAGCCTTTTCTTGGCATGCGGTAGTTGCGTTAAGACTTGGTTGGTCAAAAGTTGCAAATGAAATGCAGCCAACATCATGAAATTAACTTGGTTAAAATTGTGTGTGGCTCGGGTTTTAATATAGATCAATAAGAAATGATTTGAATAAGGTGTTTACCTTGTGTTAGGTAGGAGGTAGTTAGGGTCATCTTCCACATTATCCAAGAATGGCGGCATTTGTATTATGCGCTAAAGATATCCATGCGGGATGCGGGATGCGATTCTAGAAAGCTGTCAGATTTCGGCTCTTTTCAAGCGCCCTTGAGAAACTTATCAAACCCCCCAAAATTCGAAACGCGATAGCTTCACGCAACTTGATAGCTAAGCCTCAATGAGTCTAAATTCTTATTTTGAAGCCAAGGAGGTGCTCGGACTTGTTAGATGTGAAAAGTGGGGGACAAGATGGTTGAATGCGATTGGCTGTGAGACTTTTTTTATGCGTTTTGTCCATCGTTTCGAAAACTTCGGACGATATTTCACACGTAAACGGAAGACTATTGGCTTGAGGTTGGTGAAATAGCTCGTATAGTTGGTTTTTAGACATATTGCCAACTGCAGGCCGAATAATTCAATACGGTCAAGATAGTGTATATAAGATTCAAGAGGAATCGCAACTCGGTAATGATGAGTCTACTCTCATTAGTCCCACGTCAAAGCCTTCAACTTACTCTTTGCTTAGTTTGCTTTTCTGTTCTATCGTCTTGAAGACAGCCCTGGCGGCATATTTTTTAACATCATAATTTCTGGTCATTAATCTTCGAAATTGTCAAGATGCGTTATTCACTTATTGCTGTTTCCGGCCTGCTTGTCAGCGCCTATGGTCATGGGCTCGTGACAAATATCAAAGGGGCAAACGGGGTGATAATGCCTGGGCTTAGCGGTACATTATAAAGCGACCTAATGGTTCGAGACTGCGTACTGATTGAAAATAGTTGCCGACGGTACGCCCCGGGACTGTAGTTCCAACCGCTGTGGGTCACAGGCCGACACAGCGATCATCAGGGACCGCGAGATAGCATCGGGCAAAGCGAGTGCTCTAGGCCGGACCCAAGGCAACGGGCCCATCGACGCTGCCGTCATGATCCAGAGCTTCATGGGCACAGGTGCCACTGCTCCGACGAACAACGGCTCCGCTGCCGGCACCGGCGTAGAGGACGATATTCCGGGAAACGTAGCAAAGAAAAGCACATTCCCTCGAGCACTGAGCGACCTACTTTCGGGTCTCACTGGTGGTCGTAATGGTGGTAACACAGCCAAAACCGGTAAAGGTAGCAAGACCGAAACGCCTGAAGAAACATCAGTCGCCGCCACCGCAGGCCAGGGTAGCACGTCCGGACTCCCTACGTGTGCTGACGATGGCTCAATCACCATGACATTCCGGCAAATTAACCAGGATGGCGCTGGTCCGATCGAGGCGGCCGTTGACGGAACCTCAGGCGGTACAGACCCAGACGCGTTCAAAACGGCCGAGGTGACGCAGGATGTTCCAGGCCTAGGTTTCCTTGGATTGTCCACGGCCACCAACACTGACTTCCCCTTGACTGTGCAGATGCCTGAGGGGATGACCTGCGATGCTACTGTCGGGGACGCTCAGAACGTCTGCATCGTTCGTGTCCGAAACCAAGCTATCGCAGGGCCGTTCGGAGGCTCGGCGGCTTTCACCCAGTCCCCTGCTGCACGCAAGAGGGCAATTGCTTACCGCTTGAAGAAGCGCAACAGCGCTGAGCAGAACCGCCGCCTTAGATAGGCAAACAGCCCAAAAGACTATGCCATAATATGCGGGATGACGATTGGCGTTGGGATTTGAATGCTGAATGCACTGGGAAACCCGTGTGGGACTCTTTTTTTTTTTTTTTTTCTTTCTCATCTAATGTATGAGCGTCAATACAAACGCCTGATGAATAAGACTGGTAAATATGACTTGTCTATTCCATGGATAAAAATATGACAGAAATTATTAGCAGTAGGATGTTCAGGGGATTAAGGGTATTGTTCTAGTGAGTTCTAGCTGAGGTCAATGCATCGCTAGCGTTAAAGCTCGGTCCTGTTCAACGCGAACCATCGCGTTATGTATTATTGTTGTCGCGTATCTTGTGATTTGAATTATTCGATAAATAGTTCTCCTTTGACTTTTAACATCTTCCAATTATCATTATTATTAGTCGCAATCATACTTATCCTTAGATACCTACATACTATAGCTGAGTTAAATTCCGAATTTTACCTAGTTCCAGACACTTTAACCATGGTAAAGATCAAGCCTGGGGTAAAGTATTCATCGCATCTACCATGATAATTCTAAGTTATTAATTGAAATGTAGGCGGCGCGGCAAGCGCTTCAAGATGCTAGTAGCCGGGCAAACCAGGCTACCGTTCCGCCGGCAGCGGATGCGAAGGCTGTCGAGAAGCCTGCTACGACCGAAGCTACTCCAGCAGGTCCAAAAGCCAGTGCTACTACCACTAGCAAGAAACGCAAGTCAGAAATGTCGCTAGATGACGAGATTGCCACATACAAACAAGATCTTTCTCATATCAACACCGAGGGTTTACCTATCGACTTAACTTGTAACCAAGTAAGGAGTAGAATCAACAAGCTCTTGGATAACAACATCATGAAGAAAGGCGAGTTCTGTGATGCTATTAACATCAACCCTACAAGCGTCAACACATTCCTCTCTAAGAGCGGAACCATGGATGGATCCGGTAGTTGGGTTTATAATAATGCTTGGAGATGGTTCAAGCAACGAGAGCTTGCTGGTCTCAAGATGCCTGATGTGAAAAAGCGACAGAAGACCCAATCTACTGCCGCTGCCGCAGGGTCTCGAGGTGCTAGCAAAGCAAAAGCGCCGCCAGTTTCCATGACAGATATTAGCAAGATTTACCTACCTGGCGAAGAGACTGATTCCGTTCCGGTATACGACTCGTGCGACGAAATCCGCAGGAAGATCAACGCGCATCTCAAAACGCCGGGGTTGACCACTGCGCAGTTCTGCCGTGATCTATACGCGCAACTCCATCAGCCTAAGGGTAAATGTTTCCAATCGAAGCAACTTTCTGATTTTCGTGGCAAGAAAGGTGCCAATGCGGGCTGCACTAGTCCAATCTTCTACGCCGCTTACGTCTACTTCGAGAAGAAACGTATCGCCGAGGGCAAGCCCAAGAGCCAGCATCGACTCACGATGGAGAGTATCTGGGCCGAGAAAGGAGGCTTTGACCGTGAGCATGATGGACGACACGCGTAAGTATCAATATTATTTTTTTTTCTTTCTTTTGGGGCTTTGCACATACCCCCCTGGATCCCCTTGCTATTGATTATGTATTATGTTAACCTGGGCACACAGCTACATTGTTCCGGCTGGTTCTACACCCTATATGGATAAGTACGGACTTGTACATTCTACCTACGGCTATTAAGCCACGCTAGATTCTCATATTTGTTTCCAAAGACGGACGGGGCGTGACACGGTATGGTAGCCGAGTTAAGGTACGGACTCTGGGTTCGGGGTAGGTCTCTGTTATATACGATATATGATGGCAACATTGTTGTAATATCAATTTTCATTTAATAATCTGATGTGAAAAGGAGCTAGTAGATCCCAATGCGAGCCTATAATCAACTCGATGTGATTGCTTTTGCGAAGAGCCGCCTATGGGGTCAACTGAAATATGCCGAGTTATACTGAAAAACACCGTTTGTTGATCATTTGAACCCAAAGTATCCATGGATAGTTCCATTTTTTCTTTGGTCGGTAAATTTTTATTGGAGTAGAGAAGAAAGGCCCTCCCAGGCGAATCTATGATCTACAAACTAGACCCTCCTAAACGCTAACAAGGCTCTCCTTACATTTCTACATTGCATACATCATATTCGTGTTGATCAATTCGTTGTGCCTAGGTAGATACCTATCATATTCTTGTTGTACACGAAGCAGAGGAGGGTATGATGCCGGATTGTTGGTCCTTGCTAACCGGATGCACGTTTGCTAGAAAAGCAAACAAGCTTTCTTCCACCTAATATCACCTCATAGTCCTTGTAATGAGTAGCGAAACTATTTTCAAAACCCAGGTGGAGATTTTATGAAGTAGTCGAAGTGTAAGCTCATATAATATGAGGTATACAGCAAGACAGTTCCATCCTTGTAGTCACCTCGATAAATCAACTTGGCAAGTGGGCACAACTTGATGGACACAATATCAACATACCCGTATAATCTAACAAGTTTGATCTCAACTACCTTGATCAACCTTATGATTAACGAAGAGAATCTGAGTAATATACCTGCTGGCTGGTTTAGAGCTGGAGATATCTGGGAAAATGTTCATTACTAGTCCATAGAATTATTTAATACATTCCATCAGTTTACTCGGAATCGACTATCAAGATACCGTAACAAGCAACTATAAAGAAAGCCAATTACTTTAGTAAGAAACATCGAAATATTAGAACCATTATGCGTCAATAGCTTGAATGAACGAGAATAACCTCAGCTTAATTAGCACCAGTCAAAACATCATAATGACTACCTAGGTACCTACCTAATATATTGAACATTCCTGATTTAATGCCTCGGCGCAAAATAGCACATCGATCTTAAGAGAGATGTCTAACACAACAGAAGACAGTTGAGCATGTCTAAATTGAGTCATTCCAATAAAGCTTACGAGCCTGCAAATAAGGTTTTAAGGTTAAATTTGGACAGAAAACTGCTTAACAAATGATATGAGCAGATGGCATGAGCTGCTTCATTCAAGTAAAATTATCTAGGTTAAATCTAAACAATACCAGCCAAGACCGGCCTAAATCTGATGCTGTTCTAAAGTTAGCACAGCTTTGTTCTTTCGGTTCCAAAAAGGAAGGTCTAATTCTATATCTGGCTACGGCGAATCCACCTACCTCATAACGCCGACATAAGTGGTATCAGCTACCCTCGAAGCGTAGTAGACTCGGGGCAACTCCTACGCCTAAAAGCTCAAAAGCCCAAATAACGTAATGGTTCTAATAGGCTATTGCCAACTTCGTGACTCGAATAAATAAGGCGAAGCACTGAATAACTCACTAGAACATTGATCAATCTTTGCGAAGTCGAAATCATCCATAAGATCAAGGGGTAAAATGTGATTGATACCGCTACATCTAGATCTAAAAGTGAGATGCAAATGCGCCGCGGGGCTGACCTTTGAGCTGACCGGATGCAATGCTCCCTCCCGCCCCTGACTGCGCAATGGAGCTAATTATTATTATGGAAACAATAATTGGACAAATCACAATGATAGCCATCAGGGGGAAAGGGCAATACGGTAAAGATCCTCCCCCACAAAGGCAAAGATGCCATCTTGAATTGCCGTAAGCCTTAAGCCCTAGGCCTTATGTAAAAGCTTCAGAGCTGAATTGTCTTATTCGACATCTTTTGTAATCGAATTATATCTGACACTATCACGAACCTTTTAACTAGCAGCACTTGAGCGCAAGTTTCAGTTGTTACTTTGTATGTGTATTAGTGAACCCCCTACCTAAGGCATTGCTGGCGTCATCCATAAAATAGCTGCCAAATGCGAAGGCTCGTGTGCGGACCTCCATCGTCCTGAGCCCTGCTAGAAATGTCGCCGGTGTCCAACCCGATGCTACCTCGAAATTATATAACTTCACTTGCTAGTTTTGCGATGCGAATATCCTAGTGAGCTTGCTGAGTCTCGACACTGGCTCTCATACTCTCTTTTTTTTCCACTTTTCAACATGGCTTTTCTTAAGCTTCTCGTTGCTGCTCTGCTGGGGAGAGCTTCATGTTTAAGCGTCCCGTCTGGCACGGGGGCGTCGGGGGACCTCGCGAAAAGGGCTACCAGCTTCTGGTATGCTAACATGGACCATACAGGCCAGGCTCGCGGCTATGCGCCGGACCTAGGCGATGACTACAACTACCCCGTTTATATCGCTGTTAAGCCCGGTGATGGCCCTGGAATTGCAGCGGCTATAAAAGATGCAGGTAACGGAAAGAAGAGGAATTCTCAATGGTTGGCGTCTCAGCCAAGGGTATGAATTATGCTATCTCTGTGGTTGATCGTGGGCTAAGGCAAAACTAGGTCGTCTATATCCCGCCTGGAACATACGAAGTCAGCGAGACAATCCGCATGAACACCGATACTATTCTTATGGGCGATGCTACGAATGTGAGTATATAAGTTGCTTTCAGGTTATACCCGCTGACTTCAGCCAGCCACCTACGATCAAAGCCGCGGCTGGCTTCTCGGGAGAGCAGACCCTTCTGTCCGGTAAGCCCACTTTACCAGCAAAGCGAAAATGAAAATCTCTGACGATATGCCACAGGTCAGGATCCGGGAACTGATGGGAAGGGGGAGCTTTCCTTTGCGGTTGGTGTAAAAAATGTTATACTTGATACCACCAGCATTCCAGGAGGTAAAATTATTCTAGCATTATGTCGAATAGCGCCCGGATCTATCCTTCTGACAAATACTAGGCAACGAATTCACTGCGCTCGGTTGGTCAGTTGCTCAAGCAGCCCAGTTGCAGAATGTCAAAATTGTCATGGCATCATCTGTCAACGGCAAGGGACACACGGGTATCCAACTTACGAGGGGTTCTACTCTTGGTCTATCTGACGTTCGAGTCGAGCGCGGACAGGTGATTATCACACAACACCCTTCCCCCCTTTGGTCACGACGAAGTGAACTTACTAATGAAATCAATTCAAGAACGGTATTTGGCATAATGGCCATCAACAAGCGCTCTACAAGGGTATTTATTTTTACCAGAACACTGTCGGAATGAAGATCAACGGCGGCAATACTATTAGCATTATCGGTGCGACGTTCGACACAGTGGGAACCGCAGTTAAGCACGATGGCGGCGCTCCATGGATTGCGCTCGTCGATGCGAAATCTGTCAATTCCGGGGTAACTTTTGTAACATCAGGTCAGTGATCGTCGTCTTCGCTAAGTGGTTGACCCCACGGGGCCGACCCTTTATAATTTCTCCACCGGACAGCTTGCAATGCCACGTTATTCACGAGACCCAAAATTTCCTTAGCGGTCCCATCAAGAGCACAGTGTTGGATCGAGTGAAACTGACAAGAAATTAATAGGGTATCCGTCGTTCCTGATCGAGAACCTGGACAAAGATACCAACTCAGATATCGCACACGTCCGGGGTGACACAGCGCTGGGTCCCAAGAGTCATGTGGATAACTATTCGTACGGTAACACCGTGAATGGTAATCCCATCTACGGCCCCGTGTCCTCGTCGTTGAAGCGACCCGCTGCTCTGGCACCGAATGGCAAATATCCAGTTATCCCCGCTCCCAACTATGCTAAGAACCCTGCGTCGGACTTCATCAACGTCAAAGACTCTGCCCAAAACGGCGGCTACAAAGTGCTTGGAGACAACACTAAGGACGAGTCGGAAGCGCTCAATAAAGTGCTACAGTATGCGGCCGACCACAACAAGATTGCTTATTTCCCGTTCGGAAAGTACAGGGTAGACGACACCCTAATTATACCCAAAGGCTCGCGCATTGTCGGTGAAGCCTGGGCGACAATCACTGGTAACGGCTCCAAGTTCAAGGACTCGGCCAACCCGAGGCCGGTTATCTCCGTGGGCAAAAACGGCGACGTTGGAACGGCCCAGATCCAGGATATGCGATTTACGGTCTCTGATGTCCTCCCTGGCGCCATTATCGTCCAATTTAATATCGCCGGCTCCTCCCCCGGGGACGTGGGCTTGTGGAACTCGCTAATTACCGTCGGCGGCACGCTTGGAGCTTCCGCGCTCGCTAAGGCCTGCAACGACCCGGGCAACGAATGCCAGGCGGCTTTCCTCGGACTGCACTTCACGCCCAGCTCGTCCGTGTACGTTGAAAACGTCTGGAACTGGGTCGCCGACCACTTCACCGAGGGCGGCGGCGGGTGCAGTATAGCGGCGAAGGGCGGCGCGCTCGTCGAGTCGACGAAGGGCATCTGGCTGCACGCGCTGGGCAGCGAGCACTGGTGGCTGTACCAGCTCAACCTGCGGAACGCGAAGAACGTCATGGTTAGCTTGCTACAGTCGGAGACGAACTACGACCAGGGCGACAACGCGCAGCAAACACCGCCGGCCCCCTGGAAGCCGGACACCAAGAACTGGGGTGACCCGGACTTCTCGTGGTGCGACGGTGGAGACAAGAGGTGTCGCATGGGATTCGCCAACTACATCCAAGGCGGCTCCGATATTTACACGTACGCATCCGCGTCTTGGGCCTTCTTCAGCGGCCCGGGCTACCAAGGATGTTCGGGAGATTGCCAAAGTAAGTCAAGTTCACCGAGAAAAAGAAAAAAAAAAAAAAAAAAAAAAAAAAAGGCGATTAATTTCCCCTATTCCCTGTATCCAATCCCGTTGCTAATTTCTTTTTTTTTTCTTTGCGGCAGACTACATGCATTGGATCGCTCAGACACCCGCGAACCTCAAAGCATACGGTGTATGCTCCAAGAGTACTCGTACGGCTCTCCGCCTTGGCGACGGAACCAACATTGCTACAAAGCCGAATTTCGAAGGGTCCTGGGGTAGCTTGGTGGGCCGTTACACGCCGTAAGACACACGTAAGGGACAGCAAGCCTCAGTTCCACGTGCATTGTATTCGTAATATCTAGATCTCTCTGTGTGTATGCAAAGCCTTTATCCGCGCATATCATTCCTCGTTATATAGTTTAGTCCGAAAAAAACCATTAAGATAAGCATGTGATAGCTCGAAATTTTTTAATGTTCGTCAGAATCCTTCGTATGCATAATGACTTCATTTTCACGTTGTTTGAGCTATCTATGCGCCGGATATTGGAGTGCGCTCGTATTATATATACCATGTGCACCCCTTTTCTTTGCTCGTGGGTTATTAGAACGAAGATCTATCCTCCGGCTTACTACAACGAGAAATTCGAACAGCTGAAACTTGATTGTCATCTATCCAAACAAACCCGAAATTTTTTCTGGGCCTAGATAATATCTCTTACAAAATTTTCAATAGGAATCATGCCTTGCATTTTTTTTTATTTCTACTATTACTGGTTAATGTGATGGACTTTCGCGAACCTTGTGTATCTAGTTAATTGTTATCACTTCCTTGGAATTCTTTTTGCTAATACTGTGGAATCTATTTCTAATTATATGTTTTGCCCTAACACATTCCTGGCAAACAAGACGTGTCGCATGGTATAATTGATGCCGATCGATATGAATTTAGTCCATGCCCGCAGGTCGACGCGAGATACCGGCCGGAGCAAATCGTGCTTTAGCTCATCCCGTAGACTTGGAAGAACATGCAGCCGCGTTAACTTACAGCCAGCCTTCGGGTCAATAAGCAGCGGCACATGTCTCCACTAGTTGGGCAACGCAACCTTTGAGTATCAGATTCCTGATTAAGTTTAAGTAGGCTATTGTTGGTGTGTTTGGGATGCAAGTGATTGCGAAGTCTTTTCTACTAGCCAGCTAAAGCTTCTCTCGCGCGAGTCTTCGTCAGTTCTCACTCATGTGACGCGCCTGGGAAATTTTCAGCTGTATCACCTGGGAATTCATGCAGGTTATCCTATCCGCGCTGCATCTTTTTAATGAGGTAAGACCTTGGAATATCTCACCGAACTCTGGCCGGGCAATATGATTCTTAGATGGTGATAGTGGACCCTGAAGGAGGGAGGATAATGGATATGGCTGGGTATAGAGCATGTAGTGGAAATAAACCTCCACTAAATCATCCACAATAGAGCCCCACGTAAAGCCACGGTGTGCGGTTACGGCGGGGCCTCTACCGTAGTACGTAGGGCCTCCCTGCCTTGGCAATCCTTGGTTTCTGGGACTCGAGGCGAGGTGGGTAAGAAAAAAAAAGCTTGGGGTCCCCCATGGAGTTGAAGGACCCATCGAGGGGAAGAGACCATTCTGACACTCCTAACCCCCGCGTAAAATTTTGGAGATTTGAAGGATTCGAGGAGACGGTAGCGGAAATAGTCGGTGACGATCAGGCATTGAGTTAACCGGTGCTACTTACTTGGGAAAGCCGAAAACGCCACAGCGTCGTACGAATTTGATACTCATTGTTAGTACGTCGTTATAATAATATTAGTAGGTACCTAGTTATAATTGTAGTATATAATGGTTCTCGTGTCGGCCCAGCAGCTAGGATCCCACACACCTTTTTGTCAGTCAATGTTCAAAGCCGGCGACGACTTGCTTTCTTTCATGACGTAGGGATTCCATTGTTTATGTATTGATAACAAAAGACAAAAAGAGAATAAAAGCAATCGAGTATATTGTATGTGACGTTACTCAGGTAGTCTGGGCTCGTCGCCACAATATCGTTTCCGCAACAAAGCCTTATCGGCGAATTTTGCTGAATTGAAGTATCGACACTCAAGAGGGAACTAAGCATACTGAGGACTAGACCGATACTAGCGTATGATTTTAGGTACCTAAAGGCAAGCCATTCCGCTACCTTGCATGCCTTACATGGGGGATTGCCGCTGGACCCCTGAATCCAACCAGTTAGCTCAGCCCAATGTGAAATCTTACTTTGAGTATCCTCTTAGCCGAACCGAGGGAATAATGGCACAATGCCGGACAATGCTAGAACGTGCTGGGATATGACCTCATCTTTCCGGCCGTCATACCATGACAAGTGTGAAGCATGCCTAACACGGAAAGCAGCCGTATAATATGTGTAGACCCGGCCCCACCAACAAGCATGGTTAACAAAAAGCAGCTAAAGGGGAAACCTTTTAGAGATCGGCACGATCAGCGACTGGTTCGGCCCCGGTCCAACAGGCATGCAGGGCCTTGCAGAGTTGTAGTCCCAACTGTGACGCCGGAGCAAAGCTTGGTTCAAGATCCAGGATGAGTCTGAGAGCCAGCCTTGGTGCCACCTTGGTAGCCGTAAGTTATCAGTGGTTCCACACAAAAGTTCAATCTAGCGTGGTTTGTGTGTTTCGTTCCGCCTCTCACGAGCCTTTTTGGCTTTGTATGCATACAGTGTCTGCATGTCTACACGTCTCTACATGTCTGGATAGCCTTTGTCAGCAACAGACTGGGTCGTTTCTCCATCATTATATGAGGGTCAGGCCCGCCCTTCTCCGGACTCTCCAGGTCTCGCTCCCACACCTCCATACGTCCCTTCGATCTGGTACTAGATTGAAAATCCGGAGTCGGTCAAATTTCACCCCTCATTTTCGCCGAGGCCATCTTAGAGAGATCTTTTCACAGAGATCTTTTGTTAGATCTGCCTGCATATTTGTGAACCATCGGAAGTTCGCAAGCGCGTTGGCTTCCCCACCAAATTCCGAAGCGTGTGATTCAACATGGCGGAGGGGACGACGCCGACGTACATGGGCCTTCAGGGCCGGTCGCTGTCCATAATGGTCAGCACGGTGGCCACCACGGGTTTTTTGTTGTTCGGATACGACCAAGGAGTGTACGTTGAGATACCTATCAAACCCCCCTACGATACAACCTGCGTATATTCGTCATCCGCGTCTCTATTGCGCACGGCTCTCATCATGCCCCAACAACGATAATGCAGCAAAGTTCAGAATTATTGACCAGATTCCAGGATGAGCGGTATTATTGGATCGCATCACTTCGCGAATGTCTTTACGGAAGTAAAAGACAACCCGACTATGCAAGGTCTTGTTACCGCTATTTATGAGATTGGCTGTCTCATGGGCGCCATGTTTATTCTCGGAGTCGGCGATTTACTAGGCAGAAGGAAAGCCATGATACTGGGAGGGCTTATCATGATCATCGGCGCCACAATTCAAGTGACATCGTTCCCAAACCACCAACCGCTGGCTCAATTCATTATCGGTCGAGTCGTCACAGGTGTCGGCAACGGTATCAATACCTCCACTATTCCGACTTACCAAGGTACGTAACCGATAAACGGCGTTGTCGACATTTTTTGACTAACAATACCTGTAGCTGAATGCAGTAGAACCTCTAACAGAGGTTTGCTCATCTGTATTGAAGGCGGTATTATCGCATTCGGTACTGTGATCGCATACTGGATCGATTATGGTTGCAGTTTTGGTAGCGAAGACCTTTCATGGCGTTTCCCTATCGCTTTCCAGATCATTTTTGGTCTCTTCGTGTGCATTTCTATGATTTTCCTGCCCGAAAGTCCCCGTTGGCTCCTCACCCATGAACGGTATGAGGACGCCGAGTATGTCATCTCGGCGCTGCGAGGTTACCAGATTGGTAGCGAGGAGACTCACACCGAACGAGATATCATTTTGGACTCCATTCGTGCCAGTGGTTTCTCCGGCCAGAAGAGCACCCCTGTCAAGGCCCTCTTCACTGGTGGCAAGACGCAGCATTTCCGACGTATGTTGCTTGGCTCTAGCAGTCAGCTGATGCAGCAAATCGGCGGTTGCAATGCAGTCATTTACTACTTCCCCATTCTGTTCGAAGAGAGCATTACTCCGGGAGATGAGAACATGGCATTGCTCATGGGTGGTGTGAACATGATTGTCTATGCCATCTTCGCTACGACGTCCTGGTTTATCATTGAGAGGGTTGGTCGACGAAAGCTATTCCTTTACGGAACTATTGGCCAATGTCTATCCATGGTTCTTACGTTCGCTTGTCTTATCCCCGGCCCTCATATTCCTGGTCAAGCCTCGAACGCAGCTAAAGGTGCAGCCGTTGGTCTTTTCGTAAGTTTTCTATTTCAACGAGATCTGTTAATTATGTGAGTTTTGCTAATACGGTTGACAGACTTACATTGCCTCATTCGGCGCGACATGGCTTCCACTTCCTTGGTTGTACCCTGCTGAGATCAACCCCATCAAGACTCGCGCAAAGGCGAACGCTACTTCGACTTGCACGAACTGGCTGTTCAACTGTATGTATTTTCTCGTTATACCCTTTCTACGCCATTTCGTGAAAGCGTTTTAATTGCTCGAGATACCGATTCCTCTTCGCTATGAATATCAGTAACTAATTGGGTACTACAGTCCTTATCGTCATGGTCACTCCCGTCATGATCAGCAACATTGGTTGGGGAACGTACCTATTCTTTGCCGTTGTCAATGCCTGCTTCTTGCCTATCATTTGGTTCTTCTACCCCGAAACAGCCAAGCGATCGCTTGAAGAGATCGATATCATCTTCGCTAAGGGATTCGTGGAGAAGAAATCTTATGTGAAGGCTGCAGAGGAGCTACCCCTACTTAGTCCCGAGGAGGTTGAGCAAGAAGCTCTTAAGTACGGACTTATTGATGTTGCTGCTAGGGGCGCAGCACGTTCTGCTGGTCCCGCTGGTGTCGTTCATGAGAAGGCTCTCAGCGAGAAGAGTGGAAAGAGTGACGAGGCTGGAAGTCGCGAGGAGATTGAGAATTAAAGATTCATTGACTCCTGGTAGTGCTTCTAGTTGGTACAAATAATATGGTCAGCCATGATAAAATCTTGGGTGCTTAATTTGTTTAATGCTTCAATTGATGAAGCTCTCTAGGGCTCGACTTTCCCTAGACTAATTTTGATCGTAGACTGGGTTAGATAGACCTGGATTAGGCCAGAACTAGATTTCATAGATCTGCACATACTTAAACGAGGGTTAAAGGTGTTGGATACCCATATTGCTATAACGCAGAACGTTGATAGTCAATACATTCTTTGTAGCACTCTAGAACGCGATAAGTAGAATAGTTCTTAATTGTGAAGCATGGGGATTTTCATGTCAAGCCAAATAGTGGTTTTTCCTCACGTTTGATGGTACCATCTTCGACAAAAATGCTCTTTTTTCACGACAACAGCCAGTGGTTGGCTGTTATAAACTTACTTGGTATTTCTGAAATCGTTATCAAAGGGATTGAACATGAATTCGCATAGGTGGGTGAATCAAAACAGGTATTTATTTGTATGGGTGGTTTACTGAGTGTAGGTAGACAGGCTTGCAAAATAGTTGTTTTTGTCTGTTTGTGGTCTCCAAGTTGGCGTTTTTCTGTGTAATTGGAAGAATCACTGTACCCCTTTTTACTAGAGAAACTCTCCCTTTCCGTAAGAGCTTAGTGAAAACTGGTTTGGGTTTCGAACATTACAGAACAAAGCAAGTCCAAGATGTAAAACGGTTAAGGTTTTGTGACATGGCTCCATTTCAAAATAGGGTGGTACTAACAGTTAAAAGAGTGGATTACAACGCACGTCAACTGTTTGCAGCTGCTAACGGCCGGTAACACATACCAAGCTAGTGAAGTTAAAAACGGCGCTAGCGCAGGTTCACAGCTCACGGTTCTAAACTGAAAATCTACCCAAGGTAGGTACGTGTGAGATATGGAAAATACTTAGGTACCTAAGGCTGAAGAGAAAGGGGGGAGGGGGGAGGGGAGAACTTATTCGATTTGAATTCGTTGATTTTATTTTTGTAGACAGTTGCTTACATGGTAAAATTGAAAATGCAAGTATGCTTCCCATATCACCTCTCTCAGGGGAAACATCAAAGATAGCAAATATGATGATATTGTTGAAGCATTGCCACTCACTTTATTTACTCTAGGAGTATTGAAGATTTTTATATATGGTTTTCAAAACCCTCAAGTAGATGAAATGTCGTATATTCGCTATCTATCCAAGTATATGATCATCGCGAGATCATGACTTCTCAGGGCCCCTAATACTGATTCCCTTTTAATGTCATATATATAATCAAAATGCCATTTAAAATTATGTTTATTCGTCTAGATAGTATAACTGCTCTCCAGTGCCTAACTCGTTGTATTGTTATGGTAGTCCTTTTGTCACCTCGATCTGTATGGAAGAAATCTAGCCAAGCTCATCCTCTTTACTAAAGAGGAGAATCACAAAGCTATGGTAGACTTCGTCTTCGCATCCAATGCTACGGCCGGATCGATAGGCCTATCCTCTAGGCGTCCTTTTCCAACGCCCCTTTTTCTTCTTAGATTACAATCTTATTTTATGAATTCACCCTTAGAATCATGGGAGAATCTATCTAGTCACTGAGATAGTTTGATGTGTTCGTATGTAGGCAAGATCATTGGATAGCCTTGTAGATGGGAGTGTCTGCTTGCCATCGAAGTCACTCTACCCCTTTGTTGGTTGCTGAAACAGGCGTGTTCCTTCCATCAACTGAGTTCTGCTACAATGCGGTCGAATTCATCCAATTAGCTTGCAACTCCCTCGAATCATATTGTAGAGAGCGCGTGGGTCCATGATCTTAGTACACCTTTACTCTTCCCTATTATGGAAGACCATGTCGTTTGTTCAGATCAAGTACCAAGTCACTGAATAACATCTCTTCCGCTCTATCTTCCACATAGCAGAATTACTACCCATTGAAAATCTTTCAGTAATTTTCCAGCCTTGCGATTGGCAGAAGCTTCTAACTCCCTGTGTCATGTTCATTACTAGAATTCCTTTACTCCTATTGCTGTTACTCACGATAGCTTCCTGATCGAAAGCTGTCTTCTCTACACCTACCTCGTAGGAATAGAGGTCACACATATAAACCCAGGCAAGTCCCGTGTTTTTTCATCCCGTCTTGTCTATCACCATCCACAACTTTGCTCGATTACCAATTCCTCTAGCTTCCTCTTTGCTCTTCTACTTGCTCCCCCACTTGCTCTTGCTTACACGAAACAGCATAACCGCTACTCGTGTTACAATCCCTTAGAGTAAGTCTCCCCCCTTTCGATTAAATACCAACCAGATATCTTGACCCCTCATCTTTTCTGAACGCTACCCTTTCTTGCACACTAAACACATATACCAACACCTTTCTCAGTATTATCTTGCCCTCCTCTTCCACCATTCCCTCTCCTACCATTCCCTCCCCCCGCTTGCCTTTCACTCATCCCTGTTACTAGAACCCAGCCAACGAATTGCTTCACCGACCTTGCCCAACCGACTTGCTACCTCCTTGCTACCAAGTCAATTCGAGATGTATCATAGCCAGGCCGGTTATACTCGCCAACTGGATAACCAGTATGGGAATTTCACTTTTCCTTTGGCTCCTACCTCGCAAAACTCAATTCCCTCCTCCTATGCACGATTCCAGACGTCCCAGGGGGCCACATCAAGTGGAAAGATCCATTCGCAGCCGTCGTTGAATGAGAAAAGGCCCGGCGTCACTGATGTCCAAATTGAGCAAATGATGGCGTCGACTACCGGTAGCTATCAGGGACTGATCCGAGACTTTGGACATTTTCGCCAAGTCTATGATCAATACTTGAAGATTCACAACCGCCCAAGGGGCGATTGCTCTGACTTCCCACCGAATCCCCAAGAGCAGCAGCAACTGGTAAGATTGCTCTTCGAGGCCGCTCAAGACTGCAGCCAGACATATGAACCAGAGGGATCCCAGAGTGTCAGACGCATCCAGTCGCAGAGCTACTCTGACATTGAATTCGAGTTGGTTCTATGGCCGGTATTGGTAAGTATACGTGAAGCTTCCTGTTACTGCTGTAACCTAACACTTCTTAGTTCTCAACTCGTGACGCCCAGATAGGCCAATGCCGATTGCCTAACTACCTGTACTGCAAAGAGCCTCCATATAATTCCTACGGATCTTTCACAGAGAGATTTGAGGCAGTTTGCGACGCCCTTAGAGTATGTTGTTTAATCCCTTCCATTTATTATCATCTGGATACTTACAGGTTTAGTCTTCCAAGGATGTTGTAGTGTCACTTTTTAAAGACGCTACGTTCAAGCACCGCCTCGCCTGGCGCCCTAGAACCGAACTTAACGTGAGTTCACTTCCGAAGCCTTCAAGAATATGTAACTAACGTCCTAAAAGCAAAAGGCTACAAACCGAAAGCTCAACGGGGAGCGAGATGTCCAAAATGCCATTGGGATTAGAGTTGCCCAAGAGAATGGTATTAAGACCAACCAGAGCGGCGAGCTTGTCGACCGAAATGGACAGTCTTACGGAACAGTAAAGAAACGGTCGGTAGCATTCCAGGATAAGATCACCAGAACGCGAAGCCGTGGCCGCCAAACGAAGGGAAATAAGTCTTCAACCAAGCCAGGAACCCAGAGTGTCGAGACAAACCCCGAGGATAACGCCCATGGTGCAGAACTAAATAACGGGGAGCCAGAAGATAACACGTTGCAGTCGACATATAGCTGTATTGGGTATACGGAAGATTTGACAAATGGAGGTCAAAGGGTTTCATCGGGTTACGCTCTCAATAGTATGAACGAGCACGCGGCATTACCCTCCTTCCAACCCATGACCAACCTATCCAACCGTTCTACTAACCAGTTTATAATGCCTGAAGATCTGTATACCCTTCCTCAGAACAACGGCGGTGCTATGCCAGCTTTTGCATCTGGCGGAGGGGCCCCTGGCCCGGCGCAGACTGCAACTTACATGGACTTCAACTTGGATCTCAGCTCAATACAAGCTGAGGGTACCCATAATGGCCAATTCAATCAGGGCCAGGACTTTACAGATATGTACAACTATAACCCGACCGTACCAGCTGCTTTTGACGGTCAGTTGAATAGCACAACGGCTCAGGGCCAAACAGTCGATGGCCAGTACTATTTCCAAGGTCCTTCGAACTATCACATGCAGTCCTGAAGCAGTTATAGTTTGAGTCTAGGGTATCCAATAGCATGAGAAGTGTCTGGGTGGAAATGCGGCTCCAGTAGATGGAGTGCAATTTGGCTTTAGGACAGCCAGTAGGATGGCGGTCGCATCTGGAAACTTTGGCAATGATAGCGTAGGGCATTTGGCGAGGGGACTTAGCGTGGCGGTCTGAATGAGGCGTTACGGACGAATTTTACCCGGAGTTACGGTTTTAGGTTCGCTATGATACCCGGGCAAGGCTTAGAGGCAGACGGCGTTTTCATACGATACCCATGGGAGCCATCGGGGACACTCAACGTTTATTTCGTATTAGCAGTTCTTATTTCCTAGTAGTCTATATCTTTATTTTTTTCTTTATGATAAGCTGCATCTCGTGACTGTTTGGGATATGCTAAAACTCTACAGTGAATGGTTTCCAAGTAGCGCATCTTGCCATTCGGAAAGGATATTGGCCATTGGTCAATTTTTCATCACCGCGATTCAGCACTGTAACAAGGGAAACCTGCGTGAGAACACGTCAGGCATCTAGGGTTTTAATTTTTTTTAAAAAATCGATGGTCTCAGGTAATCACTCTTGTCAAAAAAGGAAAAAAAAAAAAAAAAAAAAAAAACGCCCGTCTTGCGCAGTCGTGGATCTTTCGTTACTCTCCTCTTGTTACCGCACCACCTGAAAATATGAAGTTTTAAGAAACGAATTCGAAGATATACCAGGCCAAGAAGATTTTCCTCATACCAGAGACCGGATGTAGTGTACTTTTAGACCTTCTATGCCAGGGGCATGGAGGAAAGAGTGCGGATTAGGTTCAGTCTAGAAGGAATGTAGTATATAAGGAGCGCGCAGCGCCCTCGCCAGAGAAGAAAACCTCAAGCGTCAACAGATCACTACACTACACTGCTGCTATATCTATTATTCACGCTACGTACGATACACATCACGGGGCCTCTCTGACAATCTATTAAAGCACAAGCAGAGGTAATAATTCCCGTAGAACGAACTTGGCAAACACAAAAGTTTTAGCCCCTGAAACATCTTCAAGTTCCAACACATAAACGCATATACGTGATATATGTGCACTACTTAATACATATGCCTTCGTAATCCGCATAGAGATAAAGTGTTAGTAGACCTACTTTCTCAGAGCTATAAATACCTACCTAGGTAGGTAGGTGAGGCTTGAGACAAGCTAGTATGCAGTGAAGATCCTGCTACGTATGATTACGACAGAGTAGGTAGATCAAGTATAACGATATCAGCGCTACTAAATACAAGTGGAAAGAACCTCGCTGAATTGTCAAATGGGAGAGGTTTATATATAATATATAGCCTGAATATCTAGATCTCGCACCAAGATATGCATGAAGTGCCCTCAAACATTTGACTACACTAGTACTTGTCACTTTTAGAATCCCCCCTCTGTGGGTTAAAAACGCGGCATTGAATATAAAAAAATTCCCCGGTAATTCTGACAAATATGTTGTTTGAATTATCTATTACGTATGGAGGGATTCGCCAATCAGAATAGTCAATTTAGCTATGGGTTTAAGAAGTCTTACGCCTAAGAACATCGCGTTCGTTGCAAGTCAGCATGTCAAACCATCCGGGTTATATCCAAATCTAATTACCATCACTAATTTCTTTAAAGCCATTGGGCAACCCGTCAACCTTGGTCCTGCGTAGTCTCGGTAGATAAAAACTGGGCTTTCCTGATGTGGCGGTCGCATTCTAATATGGCTTCTATGATTGGCTCGTCGTCGCAACGGTCTAGCTCAAGATGACAGGGATATGACGAGATAGCTGTTCCAGGTATTATGTATTACATCAACACTTTTAACTATTTCGTGCAAAACTCGGGGTTCAGTCGCGAATTTGGAACTCAATCCACTATATTGTTCGATCTTCCCCACAGTTGGCCCGGCATCTAGGCTCAACCCAGCCATTTTCGTAGTCGTGATAGTTTCTTGACGTCAATGATATGCTGTGCTACGCAATTCTAATGTGGGAGAGTGACCTGCAAACATAGAGAGATCCGTTTGGAGGTGCGGACAGGTGCGGCACTAGGAAACCTACACCTTGAGTACAAGAAGGAAGATGTAGACGCGTTTGAAAAGGGCTGTTGGCTCTTTCGTCTCACATTTGTTCGGTATAGCTTGTCTCGCCTTCTCAATTCGGCATCGCCCAATTGCCCCTTATGTCGTCTAACATCATTCAAGATACAGCGGAGAAAGTCAAAAGCATGGTTGGCGGAGAGAAAGGCCGCAAGATTGCGGACCTCGACACCGTCACTCAGACGGTGTCGCCCAAAGACAGAATTACTTCTGACTTTGGTGTGAAGATGGGCAATGTCGACGAATGGTTGCGAGTGGCCAGCAACGACAAGACGGGACCTATGCTTCTGGAGGACTCATTTGCCAGAGAAAGAGTGAGCAAGGCCGAATTTTGGTACCTAAACGTCTACTAATTCTTATAGATCCATAGATTCGACCATGAACGTATTCCTGAACGGGTTGTCCATGCGCGAGGTGCTGGTGCATTCGGCACTTTCCGACTATTCGAGAGTGCCGAAGATGTAACTATGGCAGGAGTCCTCACAGATACTTCTCGCGAGACACCTGTGTTCGTTCGATTCTCTACCGTACAGGGGTCTCGTGGTAGTGCTGATACCGTACGTGATGTGCGTGGTTTTGCCGTCAAGTTCTACACGCAGGAGGGCAATTGGGACATTGTTGGAAACAACATCCCCGTCTTCTTCATCCAGGATTCGATTAAATTCCCAGATATAGTCCACGCCGTAAAGCCCGAGCCTCACAATGAAGTGCCGCAGGCTCAATCAGCCCACAACAACTTCTGGGATTTCGTGTACATGCACACCGAGGCTACTCATATGTTTATGTGGACGATGTCGGATCGCGCAATCCCGCGATCGTACCGAATGATGCAGGGTTTCGGTGTGAACACCTTTGTTCTAGTTAACAAGAAGGGCGAGCGTCATTACGTTAAGTTCCACTGGACGCCTGAGCTGGGTGTCCACTCGCTAGTTTGGGATGAGGCATTGAAGATAGCAGGTCAAGACCCTGACTTCCATCGTAAGGATTTATGGGAGGCAATTGAGAACGGCGCTTATCCGAAGTGGAAGTTTGGTATCCAAGTCATCCCAGAAGCCCGAGAGCACGACTTCGATTTCGATATCCTTGACGCGACCAAGGTTTGGCCCGAAGATCTCATCCCAGTCCGATACATCGGTGAGATGGAGCTTAACAGGAACGTGGATGAATATTTCCCTCAGACCGAACAAGTCGCTTTCTGCACTTCGCACATGGTTCCAGGAATCGCCCATTCAGACGACCCCCTTCTACAAGGCCGCAGCTTTAGCTACTTCGACACACAGCTTTCTCGGCTTGGAATCAACTGGCAAGAGTTGCCAATTAACAAGCCTGTCTGCCCTGTCATGAACTTCAATCGTGACGGCCAAGGCAGACACACTATCACCAAGGGACAAGTTAACTATTGGCCCAACAGATTCGAGGCACGTCCACCGGCCTCTGCGCAAGAAGGGGCGTATATTGAACCCCCGTTCAACGTCCAAGGCATTAAGGCCCGAACCAAGAGTGCCAAGTTCCGCGAGCATTACAACCAGGCACAGTTATTCTTCAACAGCTTATCGGAGCCGGAGAAGAACCACCTTGCTGCAGCTTTCTCATTTGAGCTAGACCACTGCGATGACCCCGTGGTGTACGAGCGCATGTCGCAACGGTTAGCTGATATCGATTTAGGACTTGCTCAGACTGTAGCTGAGCTAGTCGGAGGACCGAAGCCCGAGAAGCAGACCAGACCGAACCATGGAAAGAAAGCTAGCAAGCTTAGCCAGCTTGAATTCCCGCCCGCAAAGCCGACTATTGCTAGCCGACGAATTGCCATTATCATCGCAGACGGCTTTGATAACACTGTTTACAGTGCAGTTAAGGCTGCAGTCAAGGCATCTAGCGCATTGCCTTTCACCATTGGAGTTCGCAGGTCGGAAGTATTCCCCGCTGGTGCATCAAAGACGCCCGGTAGCGGCGTCAAGCCCGACCACCACCTTGAAGGCATGCGATCCACCATGTTTGATGCGGTATTCGTTCCTGGAGGTGCTGAGTCGATTAAGACTTTATCTAAGAGCGGACGAGCCCTCCACTGGCTCCGCGAAGCGTTTGGACACCTTAAGGCGATTGGCGGTACTGGCGAAGCTGTCGAGTTATTCAAGCTAGCATTCGCATTACCCGAGATCCAAGTATCGACGAACGACCAGGCAGTTGAATCATATGGCGTCGTTACTATGGCACATGTGTCTCCTGATAGCTTAAAGGAGACTGTTACGATCGCAAAGGAGGGAGCAGGACTCCTAGAGAAGTTCTGGTACCAAGTTTCGCAACACAGAAACTTTGACCGAGAATTGGTAGGACTTAATTCACAGGTTGCATATTAAGAGAGATGAGGTGATGGAGGTTAGAAAGTAGGGAGAATGTTGCCTATATGATGAGGACTTCTCATGCTACGTTGCTCACGACACTTGTACTACCAGATTATATGTAATGATAACGAAGTATAAAACCAACTTAACTCAAGCTTATTACAATTCTAATCCATTTTCCCAATCACTTAGTTGAATAATGTTTTACGAACTACATTAAATTTTATTCTCTAACCTAGTGACATATGGTAGGCTGTTAGGATTAGGGACTAAATAATTTTTTTACATGATCAGCAAATTGCGCAATTACCTAAGTTATTGAGATTTCTAATAAGTTGCTTATATGGCCAGCCCGGCCGGCCAAATTGGTAGAACAAGGGACTTTTGTTAAGTAGACTAACTAACCTCCGCAACTCCAGACTTCGTGGTCAGAAAGGAGTAACTACCTAGTAGAACTTCCTCAACTTAAGCACATAGAGTCTCTCAATAAGTCAAATAGTAGGCTATTATATAAATTAGCGCTCTTACTAATCATAAATAGAGTCTTGGTTTCGCGACAACTTCCAAGTTACCCTACCCAACCACTGAAAAGTGGGGCTATCGTATGGTAAAGGGATAGTAGTTTTTACCTACGATAGGTTCAAAGGTGCAATGGAAACTTGTAGAATATTGAAAAGACATCACACAATTAACAAAACAAGTTTTAATGAATCCTTCAAAGCTTTCCAATTTAATTAGACTCAATCATATTCTCGCCCTCGTGAAATGCTTCCTTTTCAATATTTCCAATTACTTAATCATAACTATCATCGCCAACGACGCGTTGGTCGACATCGTTAGTGCGACGACCCCACAATAGTTTTTTAGTGTTGGTGGTTAAACGCAACAGCTCCCATGCCATCGATTATAAATACAACAACACGATCTAGAAAGGAGGTCACATTTGTAAGCAGCGCTCGAATATAAAAAATGAAGCTATTCTCGCGAAACCGAAGTAGGATGTCTTGGCTGTAGCGACATCGACTAAGCTAGTATTCTCTTGAATAATCATTGTGAACATAAATAACCTATCATGGCGGCATCAACACACAACGGTCTTGTTATCGTAGCTCCCCGAGCCCCTTATGAGATCCATCAGTTTCCCACGATCCCACCCGTAGACGATGAAATCCGTGTTCATGTCAAGTGGACGGCTTCCACACCTCTGGACCTTCATCAGGCAGACGGTGGGCTCCTAATTGAGATGCCATTTAGAACTGGATCAACTTCGGCCGGTGTCGTTGTCGAAGTTGGTCCCAACGTGAAGCACCTGAAAGTCGGTGATAGAGTATTCGGCTTTGCTCATCAGCAGCCGAAGTGGAAGGGCCATCAAGAGTATGCCACTGCCCCTGAATGGGTGTTTGGAAAGGCATGTAGAATTTCTTCAAGAATACCCGCCCTTGTCATAATATAACTGACAACTCGACAGATCCCCGATAACTTTTCGTTTGAGGAGGCCGTTACGCTTCCCGAGAACTTAGTCACAGCCTTCAATACCATATCCACTGACTTGGGACTCCCTACTCCGTGGCCAAAGCCCGAGGGCTATGTGCCACCGAGGGCTGATGACCCGATCTTAATCTGGGGTGCCGCATCTTCGGTGGGACAACTCACCATTCAAGTGCTGAAGTTCTACGGGTACCGCAACTTGACAGTGACTGCATCGTCACGACATCATGATGCCCTGAAGAAACTAGGAGCCAAAGAAGCCTTTGACTACAGGAGTCCGACAATTGTCGATGATCTCCTAAAGGCGTCTCAAAGGGGTGATGCGCCAGCCTACCCACTAATAGTTGACTGCATTGGCTCGCTGGAGGGTTCAATTGGTCCAATCTCCAAGATTGCCAAGAGCGGTACGACAGTTGCGATTATGCTCCCTGTCATCGTAAAACATGCTACAGAGAAAGAGGCGCCCGAGTACTCTATGGACGCAAGCACCAGCGCTAATTGGCCAGAAGGCGTCAATGTTCGCGGAGTGCGAACCTTCTTTTACTGGAGGGTAAGTCTTAACCCAACCCCCCCCCCCCTTTTTTTTCTCCCCAAGGTTCCAGAAAGAGAGTCAGCATGAACTAACCACAACGCCACAAATTTAGAACCCGCTGTTCAAGGAGAAGCTGCAATTGGAGATCATGCCTCAGCTGCTAGCCGAGGGACACGTGGTACCGAATCGCATTCGCATTGTTGAGGGAAGTAGCCTACTAGAGAGAGCTACCAAGGCGTTGGAACTACTTCGATCAGGAGGGGTGAGCGGAGAAAAGTTGGTCTGGAGAGTTTCAGAAGAATGAAGGATTAATGCGGTTCCTCCTTACCCTACCCTACTCTACCACTTAGTGCTGAGATATTATCGATGTAATACCCGAGTCGTTGTACTCATGCATACCTAGGTAGATAATTGTGTTGAATATTGAGTACCTATTTAATCTGATATTGGCAAATGTGATGACTCTTGGCAGAGGTTCGGCAGCTGGACCAATAAATTGTTGTAACTGGCCAATTTGTTCACACAATCTGTATGGTTACACTATGGTTACCCATATCTTGGGATCATCCTTCGTAACTGGCCCCCACGACTGGTCGCCTTCGACGTGTAGGATCTTATCTAGCGTCAGCTTCCCCTGCTTCGCCTCGTCCCACACCTTCGGTTCCTTCTGTTCCTCATCTTCGGGTCGGTCTTTATTCCCCATCGGCTCTTTGATAAATACGCCAATTCCGATGCGCACAACTGCGTACATGGCCTGGAACATGAAGGTTTTCATCTCCGGGTGTTCCGCTATGTTGCGATTGACATCAGGCGTCGTCAGAACCGGCTTAGAGACCAGCGTATCGGGGTCTTCGGTCCCATCTTCATTGCGCTTCGGTTCTAGCTTATTGGTTCGCAGGATGATAGCCTTTGACGGATCCAGGAATAGCGCGTAGCAGGGGTATGAGATCGACTCTTCTGGTACGTCGAGATGCAAGCTGCCGGCCGATATACCGCGGTCGTCTTCTAGATCAATTTCCACCGGGATGCCGTGTCGATCCCATCTCCTCTTCGGGGTATGGGGTTTAATTTCATATATGGGGCCCTATTAAAACGTGAGCGGGTTGTGTGCCTGAGTTACTATTATTGGAACAAGCCGTCTTACCTCTATATCCAGCTTACCACTGGATACCCTCCCATAGGGGTCTTTGCCGGCAGGGACAGTTTGACAATTAAGGATCCTGGAAACTAAACTTTTGAAAGACAACGGAATATACTTGACAGGTCCGTCGAGCGACGCCCACGACCAACTAGGTGCCCGATACTCAGGCGGCCTACGGACACTCCCCAAACATTTTCCCGTTAGCGGCGTGATCTTCGCATCTCTTCGGTCCTCTATTTCTTCATATGGATACATCCGCCAACACAGATCCTCCATGAAATGTCTCTGCCATAAACCTGCGAAGTAGCGATCTTGCGTCTCTTCTGCTATGGATCTCGCCACACCAGCTAATGCAGTAAGCTTATCGCGGTGAACTGTCAAGTTACGCATCGTATAGTTTTCAATCAGGGAGAGCCATCCCCCTTGCCATCTAATACCTGGGTACTTCCCTCCGGCTTCCTGACCGACGATGAAAGAGATTCCGGACGCTTGGGAGAGCCCATGCTGTTGGTGCGATATACATTGCGTATCCAGGAGGCGCTTCATTCCGAAGTATATATCACTAAACCTAAAACCATCTTCTGACTGGATACAAGTTTCGCATTCAAAGTACATCTGGTCGCGGGCGTAGTGGATTAGACGCTGAGAAAGCAGACGTTCCTGCAGAGTCCATGCCCGCGAGCTGAGAGGCTCGTCGGCGATCGGGTCGTATCGCTTACCGAACGACCCCATCCCCATTCTTTGAGGGGAATGGAAACTAGATCCCGGCAGCCACTCCTCAAATAGATGAATAGAATTCTTTTTCCCGGGTTGAGATGTGTGTTCGTATACTAGATCGTAACTCATAGGCCCCTTCGCTTCTCTGGGAGTGTCATACCCAAGCGATACGCTTGAGGGTGAAATATACGAATCATTTTCACGCTTTGGAAAGCATCCGGAGTAGCTGTCCTTCGAAGCAGCCGCTGATATTGTTAGATAAGAGTTGCGATATACTTGGCTCATCGCGGCTGCCTCCTTTTCCCAGTCATCGGGATCATCCTGAATGATGCATAGACAGTCTATCCAGAGGTACTTGATACTAAGACGCCGTGTAATCTTGATCGCGTCCTGGAACGTCTTGGGAAGAAACGTTACAGCAATGCCTTGCTTGAGATCTTGGATAGACTGTTTCGTCGCCATCAACCTCGATGATGTACCCCAACAATGGCTGAGAGTTACATATCTTCCTTTCTGACCACCCGTTTCGACCACTGATACCCCGCGTTCTGAAGCGAAGACATCTATGACACGCGTTGGGAGTAAGGGGTCCAGCTGCGGACGTCCGCAGAAGGGATGGTTCAACTCGCAGTCTTTCAGCCACTTCTGAAGACGACCGAATGCGATATCCGAGTCCGATTCCATCTCGCGTAGTCGACCCGGTATCTCACTGAAAACACTATCTTTAAGGGGTTAGCTAATCGCCGAGCATCAACGGGGATGTCTAGTAATATCTACTTGCCGTCACTTGTGCAGATGCCGATGAAGCTGCCACGTAGGCTGACCTGGTCAGCTCTATTATTGAAAGCATCAAAATGGCTTTGAGTCTTTCCGAATCGGGCTCCTATTCCCATGAGTCGCAGATGGGATGTATCGCCGGGGCCATTGGGCTCGCGTGCTGCCCACCAGTTACCATAAACCCAGACTGGAAGATCGGCCGAATCATCCTCATTAATGCTAACTGATTCGAGGTTTAGATTATCGTCGCCCACATGGTTGCCATCGGCTTTGATGTTACCGGTCGCCGCCAAGACCCCTCTTCCCATGCCTTTATTAGCATAATCCGTCGCTGTAGCAGGCATGGTCGCTCCAAGCTCCTTCACATATGTGATTCGGCGCACGTTGGATCCTTCATGGTAGTTTACGGCATTGAATTGTCTCCAATAGCCCATGCCATTCTTTCTTCCCCTAGAATCTCGGTAGTTGGATATTGCGGCACGAAGTACCATGGCACATAGTTGACACGTCTTCGCCGACGCTTCTAGGGCGCGGCGAGAGGCATGATGTGGTGTCGCGAGCACGTCTTCTGGTTGGAGCTGAAACCAGAGTATCTTCTCGCACACTGAGCAAGTCTTTTGAGGCGATCCAGCGCCTTTAGAAGCCATTCTTAATCAATTTCAAGGAAAATAGCTCTGATTTCATTAGACTTATAGCTTCTCTCCGACATTCTACGCTCATGCGACGCGTGGAAGCGTTAGGCCGATATATCGAGCAATGGAAATATATCAATCGTTCTTAGAAGATGACTCAGAGTAATAGCCTTGCTATATTATTTGTATAATTGCCTACCCACTCTAGATCTACATTGCTTATACGAAAGAGCGAGAGTTGATATAATTTGACACTCATCTGCGGCTGAGCCTCCTTGTACCAAACTTGAGTCTTGGACTCTTGGCATCGAGGGGCTCGACTACATGTAAAAAACAGGGACATGGTTAGTTATTTGAGTGAAGCTGAAAGTTGGCCCATGTTATTTAATAAGCACCGCCCAGTCCTAAGTCTTGGGTAGAAGACAGTTTGGGTATGATGCGCAATGGTAATTCTTGCGTTACAATGATATAATTGAGTCTTCTATACTGGACTTTTGTCTCCTTAATTTTTATAAGGCAAAGGCCTTCTTATAACTCAGTGTGATACGCAAGACTCGGTGTTGCTTATTGACATTAGTTATAGAAAATATCTTTTCAAATATTACAATAGGCATGATTGGGTAATTTAGTGACTCACGAACCAATTTCTCTTTTTTTTCTAGTCTTTATGTATTATACTAAAAAATAGTGGAGTTGTTGGCTTATATTAGTTAAGGTAATAAGAACCCTCACGATAGTATAAGTTGGGTAGGACCACGCTACCAATGTTTAAGCTTCTGCATACTAACTGGTTTATAACTAGTTGCGTGGAAAATCCGGGAACTTATCGAACTAATAAAAAGACGTTTATCGTGGCCTGCTTCCCCGGAGTAAGGATGCTAGTGGCTAGGATTGTTTAGTAAACTGGAGTCATGTGGACTTATCTAGGTACTCACCGAAAAATATTTTGCAGGAAGATGGTGCTTCAATAGTATAGTATCCTTGGCACACGCGGTAGTTGCCTGAACTATTTAGTAGCTCGGCGGTATAGTCTAAGTTAGTTACTATAGTCTTAACCAATTGTAGTACGCACCAAAGTCCTCACTTACACTACCGAAGAAGTCGTAATGAGACTATCATATATGCTTCCAAGGTTATGTGAGACACACAGTCACTAGAAATATATATTCCTCTACAAAACTATAAAATTCTTACCCCAGAGATAACCATGTGTTTTGACATGTCGAAGTTGATGCCATCGTGCATGACGATTCGCAATACTATCCAACCAACAGCTGACTATTAGAATGACTCACCCCGTTCGCATAGTTTAGGTGTGATGCTATAAACTCGAACTCGTTTCCTCCCCCAACCCTAATCTCATTTTATAGGGATGGGCCAATAACGGGGAGTATAGCGGAAGATTAACAAGATCTTCAGCATGGATATATGTAACGTATGCGTAGCTACGTCCAGCGTGACTCGACAGATACGCATGTCTCAGGACAACCACACATATACACACCCTTAAACTCGAGCTCGAAGTTGTCTGACATTCCCCACATCCCCGCATGGAGTCCGGTCTTTTTTCTTTTTTTTTCTGACTGATCGCGTGGAGCAAAGAGCTTCACTACTGCTGCTGTCCGTATGTGTGCATAGGTATAACCTACCCATAGGACGGGCAAGCAAGGTTGTATATCCTAGGTGTGCTGCAGGCAGCCATGCGTCCCGGCGTCACAGCCCGGATCCCGAGCCGAGACCGGTTTATCAAGCTAACGGGGGTCGATTCGTCTCTCTTTCTCTCGCCGAAAGCATGCGCCACTCCACTCCACCCCACCTAACGCGTCTAAGTGTGGGTGAATTATCAAGCCACGGGACCCTTCGAGTCTTTGCTAAGTCACCCTAGCGCTGGGTTGGGTGTGGTGGTGGTGCTATCTATGTATGGGGAAGAAGAAAAGATGATGGGGCACATACACTCTTTATTTCTCTCAACATAGTATAGTCGCCAAGTGGGTGCGAATGTCATGAAATTTGACAATCCCATG
This sequence comes from Daldinia eschscholtzii, assembly GCA_037126485.1. Lineage (NCBI taxonomy): Eukaryota > Fungi > Ascomycota > Sordariomycetes > Xylariales > Hypoxylaceae > Daldinia > Daldinia eschscholtzii. Next base: position 2,026,636 of record JBANMG010000005.1, read on the forward strand.
CCATCATTTCTATCAAATTCTCAAGGCCGCCAAGCCGGTCGATGTAACATGCCGTCGACCAGTGGGAACATCGCCGGCGATGGGGATGGGTAGGACTGCTAAGCTATAATCTTCATGAGGACGGAAAAAAAAATAAGTTTGCCTAGGTAGAATACATAGGTAGACAATGGGTAGCGACGTAAGGGATCTCCCGCACCCGAAAACGTAAAGACGACTAATCAACATGACCTATCCCGTCTAGAAGATCACTCTATCACCCTATAATTCTTTTCGCCACAATATCGCTGCCTGGTTGTCAGCAGTCGATGAGTTGACGGTTTATATAGGTTCTACGATAGTGAAAGCGCTGGTCTAGACCCAAGAATGGCATTCGCCAACGAGATCGACGAACGGAATGCGACGCGGGGACATTCCTGCGACGGTATCATGTGGTTTTCATATGTCTGCCTTCCAAGGCTGTCCAGTAACCTACGATACCAATCTGCAACCACTTGGCTAGTAGGCAAAGACATTGCTGTGGGTTACCAGGGTGATGGATGCATCGAGTGCCTATGATGAAAACCTGTCGGAGTCCCATCTCCTACGTAGATACCTACCTACCTACCTAATATGTAGCCGAGTACTTGCATTATGCCGTGGAGATAAGATGCAGTCCCACGAGGAAACTGGGGACTACAGCCTGCAAGAGTCCCAGATCTGCCTAATCTAGCACAATGTAGGTAGGCGGTGGATAGACCAATAGATTGCCAGTTTGCGAATTGCTCTTTATGATTGAACGGGGAAGAGATCCAAATTGAGGACAGATTGAGGGGCACTTCGGAGGGACCAGCAAGAGAAGAAAAATATTTTTCTTTTCTGCAGGAAAAAAAGGTAGAGAAATGGATAGCCACTATTCCAAACCAAGCCATAGGTGAAGGATCTACGGGACGAGCGGGAGACGATCGCTGACTAGTGTTCCTCGGCCTCAATGTGGGATAATGCGATAATGTACTATGATGCTGAGACGATAGGATGAAAAATGGATGGGGAAGACGGGTTCAACGGGCTGGACCGGGAAGAGAAGGGCAAGGAGGGGCCAATCAGGCAGCAATCGGCCGTGAGTAATATCCGTGGTGGGCATTGGGTTGAAAGAATGAACTGGGGGGAGGGGGGTGTATGGGATAGGGGGTTGATTTGGAAGAAAGGTATGGTTGTATTCTTGGGTAGAGAGGAAGAGAAAGAGGAAAACGTGTGTCCCACACAACTTTTTTTTTTCTTCTTTCTCTTTGCCTCCCCTTGTTCTTCCCGAGGTTTTGACCTTGAACCATTTCCAGTTCGCCTCTCTTGGAGAAACATGGAGGGGTAGCTAGCTCGTTGCCTGGGTATTCAGACAGTAGCATTCATTGACAAATACCGTCGAACCAATTTGTTTGTCGCACAGAAATAGTAATATCAACAACTTCTCCCCACGTCGACCAGGCGAACATCGTGCATACTAGTAATCTATTGGATGTGTTAAGTCAGCTCAGCTGCAAAGCTAACAACAGCTACATAAGGTTGTCCTGGGTATCTCAAGTCTACATATAATACTATCTACGGTAACTAAGTACATGCGCATAATCAGTTAACATCGTGGGGTACGTTAAGTACAGGTATAAAAAATGATATAAATATCGAAAAACAGGTAAATGCTTTATAATAAAAAAAAATCGGTTCTGCTGTTCCCGAGAATCTCATAAATCAAAAAGGGGGATGAACCCCGTTCGCATATGAGCAATGACAATACAGGCTGAAAACAATGAATAGTAAAAAAAACCAAACAAAAAAAGCAGCCATGCGTTTGTCTATCGAAGCAGGGGAAAAAAGCAAACCAGATATATCCAACACAAACCAAGTAATCATCGCAGTGCCCCAGGTATCATTATTCCAACGCCGTAGTCGTGATCCCTAATCCTTTTACATGCAAGAGTTTTTTTGTTACAGTTTTCACCTTTTTTTGGTGGTTTTGTTTTTTTCTTTGTGACGCTTTATTCCCAGTAGTATCTTCCATCGTCGTAGACTATCTTCTGTCGAGCGCGTCCAAGGCTTCGGCTGTCGCTGATAGTGGCCCGGCGGTTGGGAGCCATACGGTCCCTCAATCGCTGCCTTTGTGCCTCTTCTTCCTCGCGCTCACGCTTGAGCTGTTCAGCCACCCGCTTCTCGCGCCGTCGCTTTTCACGGTCTAGGTTGGCCTGTCGCTCGCGTTCTAAGGTTAACTGGTCCATTTGGAGTACAAGCGCCGTATCCTTGGGATCGACGGCGACTGAGCCCCGACGATATCGTGTGTTGGCCGGTACTGTTACAGCCGGGACGGCAGGTCGATTGGCGATATCTTCATTCGCGCGCTCGATCTCGGATTGTATCTTCTTTTTCCTTTCTTCCTTCTTCTTTTCGTCTTGTTCTTCCTCATCTTCGAACCTCACGTGGCTGTTCCTGCGCTTGCGGCGACGCTCTTCATCATCGCTATCCTGTGAGCTCGACTTGCTGGACTTGCTGGACTCGTGCCGCCTGTGTCGCGGTTCATTGACTATTTTAACTTCGATAGATTGTCGGCGGCGCGATGAGGTCGATCTTTCGCGCTCGTCTGGGCTCGTCTCGTGGTGTCGCGGCTCCTTTACACGGATGGTCTCTTCGTGGGGGCTAGAAGGCATGCTGCGCGGGATGCTGTATTTACGGGGCGGTGTGCGCGACAACGGTGAGGTGTCGACGTAGGCAGTGCGTTCACCGGCGCGCTCGCCCTTGTCGCGTCGCGACGAGCGCCTGTTAAGATCGACAACCTTCTCGCCATTGATGTAGATGCTTGATCGTCCTTTGGAAGAAGAATGCTCCGAGTCGGAAGCAGAGTGGGACGAGAGTGGTGGAGTCGGTGGGAATTGGCCCAAGCCATATCCTGGTGGGCTTAATTGGCCGGATCGGACGTATTCAGCCGGATGTTGGAACGTCTTAGTGAGCTTGCATGGTATGCCATGTCGCGAGTTGTCGCATAGTTCATGCTTTATCTGCTCAGCGCTGTGCCCGTCAGGGTAAACGTAGGTGAATATGTTCTTGTTGCACATCGTGTCGGTTGTTAATGTATTAGTGCGACTAGTGCGCGGTGGGTTGGGTTGGATAATCTGAGGTCTCGGACGGTGCCTTTGGAAGTTGCTGGTAGAATGCGATCCAAGCGACACGGTGGCCTGAGCCGGAATAACTTCAGTTGAGACTAAACCAGGTGAATGCTTATAGTTGTAGACAGAGTTGTTGACGATAATCCTTGGGTAAGATGCCACGGTAGTGTGGTCAGTCGGCAGTGTCAGAAACGGAACAATCGATAGGGAGTTCAACTTCTGAGCCTAGAGACATGAGGGCATCGGGAAAGGAATCTCGGAGGTGGAATGGAAGGGGGAGCCAGAGGAATTTGTATGCTTTCGAGGAGTGACTAGTGTCTGGTATCTGACGCCTTCTTGAATCTCGTACTGTGGTTCAAGATAGATGATCCAACAAGATGTATGTAGTACTTGTAGAGAGGTAAAACTAACAGGAATGGGGGGGTAGGGTTCGGTGCTTTAAGTATGGGAGTATCGAAATTCCTTGTTAGGACTTATGGATGTATATATGTAGTTTTTTTTTTTCCCTCGTCTTTGTGGTGTAATAATAATTTCGGACAGGGGTTCAAGCCATCCCTCTCCTTCTCGACCCATGTTCGGTCCTTGGGTGCCTGCGTTACCAGGGCCGATGAATCATTCTTTTCTTCCGTATTGGTAGCATACCAGAAAGGAATGGCATGTTTCCTGGCGGAGCCAATGATATCCATATCCGGGGAGAGGCAGTGTTTAACCTAAAGGAAGACGGGTGACCGTACTGGGGTACAAGGTGAATTTTGGATGGGATAAGTAGGATGGAGGGTGTGTAGCTTCACACCCATGGCAAAGGTCGGCCGCGTGGGTTAGTTCCATGAGGGATCCCAGTTTTTGATCGTCCTCCTCTTGAGCCCACTCACTCACGCGAATCTTTTTTTTTTTTTTTCGCTTATAGACTCGAGACGGGAGGCTGCGCAAGAGGCAGCCCATAGAAGGGCCGCAGATGAACGACCCTCGAATTACTTTCGCCTCTCATAAGGCTGGAAAGGTAAGTTCAATTATCCGCGCGTTAAAAACATTTATTTCTGTTGCAAACACAAGTTATAGAATTGTAGACCAAGCAAATATTCAAGCAGAAGAAAGTAACGTGAGACAGGCGTTGGGGAGTGAATCTAAGAATCAAGCAGTTCTGCCGGAAAGATGGAACTCTGTAACTCTAGACTTTTGGAACACACATAGTAGGGTGGGAGGGTGTGCATGAACTGAACGAATTTCTTGACTTTGTTCCCTATTTGCTAACTATACACCCTCAACTCCGTGGAATGCAGTAAATGCAGAGCGCGGTAATGGGTGACTACATGGTAAACTACATGGTAACTGCATAGTAACCTCTATGTAGCTAGCTAGGTTAGAGGTTAGACTGAGTACCTTAGAAAGCTACCAATGCGCCATGAGAGTGGTGACTTGCAGACAGTTTGCACCCGCTATGATGCATCTCTATTGATCAAATGGGTTCCCGGACGAGTCATCGACTTGGATATGATTTGGTGTTCGAAAATGTGGAGGACATAGCCTTCCCGCACGTCGATGCAAGGCCCCAAAACCCAGGGTAGCTGGTCGCATCGTGCACTTTGCCACGATGCGATGGGATGGGATACTAGGGTAGCTTTACCTGGGTGCTACATGTATGGTATCGTAAGGTATGATGATGTAGTTTTACCTGGTACAGCCATGAGAACCAAACAAACATTCAGTCAATTTACACCGACGAGAGTAATAAAGAAGCATAATTTAATTTTCTTTGGGATCTAGACCTAGGGAAACATCAATGTTTTCCCGGTGGACACATGCGCCGTTTGTGTACAAGATGTACCTAAGGTTAAAAGTTAAAAAGTTACACATTTACATGTTTACACAATTACGGGAAACAAGACGATTTGGCAATTCGTCATTTGTTCATTTTCTGGTGAGACCTAAGAGTCCGGGGTTGCTTTCGCCAAATCTTGCATTTGGGGGAATACCCTGATCTGATTGTTGATTGTTGATTGTGCAATACAATTGGATTGTAAGTAACTAGACAACAAAGTACTACGACACACCTGACAGAAAATACAATGCAGAAGTGTAAAAACAAAGGAGTCATTCTTTGAAAAAAAAAAAACCCCTCTTCAATTGACCATTAACAATACAAAGCCTTAGGTAGCCAAGGGTATCTTTATCACGTGTTATGTGCCAATTCTAGGCTACATTTACTTTTTTTTCTTTCTTTACTTCTTTCTTACTGCGTAATTAGTCGATTATCAATCAACTAAATAATTCAACTAATGTAGGTACTCGTGCTAGCGTAGGCATGTAGAAAAACCATTAGTTACCCAGACTAAATCCTAGGCAACAAAAGAAGATTCAACGACCTTCTAAGTTAGTACGTCCGATATGTATTGTACATGTATGCCCGTAGGACTCAGGTCATATATATACATAGGTACCTAGCATGTGCAGACATCATCAATTAGTGAGATGGTGCAAACTCGTAATCGTAGAACACGTTAACTAGAATAAATTGTGGATAACTTTGTAGATACACACTCTCTCGATAATTCTCAATAATTCAGGTATCCGGAAGCAATGAAAGAAAAAAAGGGGGAACCAAAAGGGACAGGTCCAAAACATACTACATAGCGTGTAGCTCAGCTCAGCTCAGCTTTGACAAGCTTCGATTGCATGATGAAGGATTTTCATCTCCGTGTGTCGCTTGTCGATGCCCAATCCTCGCTTCCGCATTCTTGCAATATTTGCCGCACACCCCAAACCTATTAAGACCTATTAATACACATTTTTCCCATTTCTCCCATTTCAATACAAAACTTATATGGACACAACGGGCAAGGTATTACGCGTGCACGGGGTTAAATAGATTGAATAGATTGTCGCAAGTTCAATACTTACCCAAAATATCTCACTCCCCCCCCTTTTTTTTTTTTTTTTGTCTTCTTTCCTCATTCGTAACTTACGTAGGTAATAATGTCAGAAATATAATACATTTATACATTTATACATTTCTTTATCGCAACCTTTTCCGGCTATTCGGATTTTACACCAAGCGAAATGAACAACCAGATATTGAATAAAAGTGAACAAAAGCTGACGTGCCATGTCATTAGTGTCACTTTCGGACGAAGCGCTGCGTCAGCATGTCCACGTCGAATATGTATAACTGTGTTAGAGTTGGTCTTCCCAATGATGTAAAGGTATCACGATCACCGCTTTACTGGTAATGGGCGCGAAGGTGCTGACGGCATCTGTGCCATGGCCCATAACGACGGCCCTCGCGCCTATCTGTAACATACACTCTCGCCCTTGAAAGAATAAAAGTAACTAGGGGAAGGATTCGAGTGGCCCCCAAAAATAGACCCGGCTCGACCAACGCCTTCAGAACGTCCGAGAGGCAACCAGCTAGGTTTCGATTGCAAGAATATTGATTCTCTCATCACCTTTAAAAGATATTCGGTCATAGCGACAGGGTGCGAAAAAGATCCCGTCTTCCTACCTGGGCTTAACCCCGCCTAGGACTTTGAAAGATAGCGGATTACAAGATTCAGCCCTACGCTAGGCAGATTCGCAGCACCCACCAAAGAAGCGTCAGGGAAGCTCGAAACAAAACCCACTTTGGCTTCAAATGATGAGGCTGAGCAGCTGAAGTGGCTGTGTATAGAGATAACGGCCACAAAAACTTTAACCTCGCCAGCCATTGAGGACTGGGGCCTTCACGCTTAGTACATGTATCCACAAGCACTTCTACGTATTATCAAACAAATCCGGGCTGGACCGACTTCATCGCAAAACATCATTTCAAACAGACAGAAGATAACTTCACCTGTGATATCACCAGACCATGGTAGAAAAAAAAGTCCTACAAGTCCATATCGAGCTATCTAGGCATCAATATTGTATGACTCCCCTGCGAACGACATCCGATTTTAGGTTTAGCTTCATGAAAAGCGCAATATGTCCTCTGCTAAGTCTGGCCCCCAAACCTCGTCTCGCCACCTTTATCATCATCAACGTACCGGCGTTTGCATAGAACGCTTTCGTAACAAAGCGAAGATCTGGCTGCGGTAGCTCCGATCAATTGCTACGAATTGTTCGCCGGAATCTGCAGCTCTCCAATTCTCCAATTGCAACTGAACCTCGATTCAACGGGGGGTACCTAGCTTGTGTTGAACTGGACCTTTTGATTGGAACGAAATCTCTTTTGAGTCACTGCCTTGATTATCAACCACCTATGTAGGCAAGGTTATGCATCATGCGAAGCATCGAGGGGCCGCATGTACATGATAGCAGTGAGATTATAGTGAAAGAAACTAGGGGCAAGTCGTAGCCTGCCTAGGCGGCAGCGAATAGAGCGTCACTCGGGGTAGAAGTCTCGTGATAGATTTGAGGTACCGGTAGACTTCCAAGCATATACATACCCAAGGTAATTGTATTGTATACATCGTGTACGTAGAGGAAGAGGGGTGGACTTCGCCGTGGCGCCAGAGCAGGCCACCTAGCCCTCCCCCCAGGCGGCCCAGATTTGCACCATTTAGACCGGATCGTCCGATACTTGCGTAATAATTTTCATGTTTTATCATTGATCATAGCATGGCACATACTAGGCAACTCGGTTGGATTTGTCGGCTATCTTAGGGACTTGTCTACCCGCATAATACTGGTCGTATCAAGCTTAAAAGCGATCACACGACTCGAACTACCAATCACGGTTGACTCAATCTCCGTAAGGAGTATCTTGTTTTACCCCGTCGACAGCCTTCTCGTCATAACTACTGAATCCTCATGGTTTGCCGGCAAACCTTCCGTGCGCACTTGTTCAAAATTGTACGACTTGTCTAAAAAAAAAAAAAAAAAAAAAAAAAGTGTATTTAGGTACTCACTATTACCCTCTTATATGTTTGCTCTTACTAGGGTTAAACGAGTCTTCGTTGATTCAGTGTTTCAATAAGTATGGTATTAAGAGTATCACAACGTGAGAGTTATTAGGTACATATGCTACTTTTCGTAGCCCATGACAGCACGCCGATTTACGACTGTACGCCAGATGATAAGCCGCGTATATGTGTTTCCCGATAGCATCTATTTCGGTGTGACTAGGGCGTCGGGTTGGTGAACACTCAGGTGTCCTAGGACGATAGTTCTTTTATATCACGCGCTTTCCTTATCAATTTCTCTGAGTTACTATACAGGATTTGCCCTGATGCTTAGTTTAATTTGCTAATATTCTCCTTGAAGACCCCGTGTTTCCCTTAGGTATCTTTTCTAATTTTTCAACTTGGACTCCCACAGTGTCCCTTCCCGTAAATCAACAGTATCACATAGTCCAATAATTACTTAAACTATGATATTAGATACCTGATGCACTAGACATACATCTAGGTGTCTTTACTGATACATAGGTCCTTGCACGGCGCTATGAGTCACACCCACCTAAACGTGAGACTGATAGAACTCAACAAGCTACTTTGGAATTAGAACCCGAGGAGTGATAGAGTGCAATTCTACCACGATCCTATTGGTCTAAGTAACTACCAGTGTTGACAACCATGATAGAAGTCTCCCCCCTTTAAAGTTCCGAGTCTTCAGCTTTCTCTACTTTCCACAAAGGGAAGTGTTTCGTAGATACTCGATCTTGGCATCATTAATGTAGACTTTCATTGAGCATCGAGTAGATTCCAAATGAATTTTGTCTCGTTTGCTATGTTAATGACCAGCAGCCCCGAAACCATGGGATTCCTCGTTCCTAGGGCTCATTCTTACCTATGTAACGTGGTTATTAGGACTCCGGATCAGATATATATGACAAAAGACGCATTCTGTTAGGTGCCTAATTATGTATAGGCACAGTACTCCATAGTAAGGTATTTAGATAGGTTAGAACTTCTTACGGAATATGAAAGTTGTCCTATGCTGTTTAATTCTACCTTGTAACGGTAGGTAATATACTACTCAGATATTGCAACATGATAGAATTAAGACCCGAATAGTAGAGTTATAGATAATACGTAAGATCTCATATTAATTATTAAAGAACTAATTCTATCTAAGTTCCACCCTATATTCATACCCATGGTCAGTTCACGCTTATGCGCCTACCAAGTTTCATTGTGGCTATACCATATCCTTAAATAAAGGTATGCACACACATCAAGTCCTATATGGTCTGTAGTGTCAAACAGGCCCCTGTCTAGAAGTATACTTATTTTATAGACGTTTAAGCTAATGAGATGTGCTATAGAGTGAACAGGAAGTGGTTACCCCTGGGAGCATATCACCTCATTCGTACACTACCCAAGATCCTAACAGCAGGCAGTGGATAACTGATTAAATCAAGTGTTACGGTACTGTCCTGATATGCCGAGATAACAACGCCAACCCCTCGAGTTGACAACGTTTTACCTTTTGGTAATGTGGCGGTTTGATAGTTATCTTCCCAACCCTTACATCAAGATACCCAATAATAGACGAAACATGTACGGATCAGAAAAATGTAAGCAACAGAGAGTGCATATAACGGAAGGAAGTAAAGGAATATTATAGGATTGCAATCATGATCGAGCTAGGTAGGTCACGATAGTTTAGTTCTAGATCAAGAATCTACCGGAACAGACTTAAATAAGCCTTAGATGGCTAGAGAACACGTAATATACCTAAGCAATGACAGGCCATCAAGATACCTTATACCAATCTAATGGCATGGAAGAGTATATACTAGGTATGGTGTACTGCTCTACCCATTAAAGATTTTGTAGAAGTATCTAAGCCCTCAAGCTCCCAAGCTTGTATTCTTTTATAAGACGTTAATTATTCGGTCAGTGGGCAACCATATCTCTTCGAGGAATGAAAATCCAGCAACTGTCATCCTTTATAAGCAACTAGCTAGCCTGAGCTCAGGGGTTTACCCTTTGGTACGGCTAAACTGTTTGTGAGATATCTATCGGCCTTTCAACTCTCCCACCTTGCGTTGGTAGTGCTTAGACCGTAATTGGACTTATAACGCTGTATTATTTAATGTATTTAACGTATTTGGATTTTTTCCCTTCCATCTACACGTCCTATTCATAGTCTACCTAGTCTCGTTCGTTTCTGTGTGTACATAAGTGCTCGTTTAGGACCCCGACATTCTGGGAGACGTAGCATTACATTGGCGAGTCATTAACTTTAAATGTCCAGTTTTATTGATACATTAGATATAAACGCGGTGGGGATAAAGAGCGAAGTGCAGCCTCTTTTTCAACCTCTCATACCTCGTCGGGTGTTCTCAAAAGTTTGCGGTAACCCTTCCCTTAATCAAACATGCTTCATCAACGCAGTTTTTCTACAACGCTTTTATCCCCTCTCAAACCACAGGCTGGCACTCTGCGAACTCTCACTCCACCACCTAGCATGACACCTTAGACGTCGTTATGGCATACTAGGACGGTATCGATGTGTTTAGGTATCATGGAAATAGTAACGGATTGTAAGCCTCCCTAACGCCGTGCCAATGCAATATCGTTATCCAATATCCAACCCTTCTATTCGGCCATTATAGTAATTTTATACGAAACAAGTTAGGATATTCAGTTAGCCATCAACCTATGCAAATAACACGTGCCGTTGCTCAACGCGCGTGCGTATTATCGATGCTCCCTGGTAGTTCTGCCGGCGGATTCCTTTGCGAATCTGGTGCCTCACTATTCAATGTTAGACTTCACAGCTTTCAAGCGCAGTGGGGCGGGGATCCTTACAATAATGGGTATTGTTCCTGACCAGGGAAAGGAGGACTGGCGGGACCGTATGGTGGAAATCCTGGACTCGGATGCCCCAAGTATGAGTTGTGAGGGCTCCCTACTTGAGAACTTACGGCGCCGGGGCTCGGTGACCTGTATGGATCCGAGTACGACACAGCATAAGGTGAACCCATAGGTGGGCTTTTGGCTCCGTAGTCATTGTAGTTCGCTTCGACTATTTGCGGCGGTGCCGTATTCATCAACTTGCTTCGCCGGTATCCCTTTTCGATCCCGCCTTTCCTGCCGCAGAAGTATACCAAAGCGACGATGCCGGCGATGACAGCAACACCTCCGATAGCGATACCTGCGATAGCCCCACCCGAAAGCGACGTTCCACCGGACCCACTGGCTGATGAGTCTGTGTCTTCGGGTGTCGCCGTGGGATTGCTACCCGACCCTGCTGTGCTGGAAGGCGATGATTCGTCCGGGAATGCTTCACCAGGACTCAGCTGAAACGTCGAGTTCTCGACGAATGCTTTTTGTATATCCAGGGTAAATGTTTCATTCTTCACCGAAGTTAGAAACACATAGTTATTATTATTAACATGACTGGATATCAGACGCATACCGGGTTAATGACGCCAACCATCTTCCAATCAATACAAGACCCAGGTGCGGAACTTTGATTTCATTAGCACCTATTCACTATACTTGAACCCTCGGGATCTTTGTGACACATACCAATAGAAAAAGACTGGGTCTGTACTGTTTACTTCCAGATCCCAACTGGGAATCGGACTCTGCACCGTGTCTTGTTCCACGGGACCGCTGAAAAAGCTCTCAGCGGGGTCATTGGTTAATTCCCATGGTATGCAGGGCTTCTTGAAGTCTGCTCGGACGACCGAGTGGTTCTTTGGGTAGAACTCAAACCCTAAGAATAACGTGTTAAAGCAATTACTTCAATAAGAGTATCTCTTCGATGACTTACGTATCTTGTCGCCGGGATCTGCCTTTATCGTATCGGGTTGAAAATCATGCTGCAATCCGACCCGGACAGTATGCGTGACCGCCTCGTTTGACTTGGTAGTTGTGGGCTCGTCCCCTCCCGTAGTTTCTGTCTGAGCGTAGATAGGCGAAAACGTAGCCGCCGCGGCTATCAGTAAGAAGAGCGACTTCATGGCGACCGTATTCCTGGGGTTTTCTCGAAGCCGGAAATTTTGCAAGAAGGGAAAGCAAGGCAGAGTCCCGGAAAGTGAAGGTAGAAAAGAAAGCAAAACTAGAGGAACCCGGGTTGGTAAGTGACAGTTGCTACCACGCATGGGTGGCAGCTTGTTGGATTGGCACGTTCCATGTGGAGAGCTGCAAGCCTCTTCGTCCTCTTTCGTGTTCTCCCTTAGGTAAAAGGCTAGGTTCAAGCGATATCGAGTTCAAAGGCAAACAGCTGAATGGTCACCTAACGGGCAATGCGTCGTTGGGGCTGCACGGGATGGGCTCCTACATTGCTTGGCTGGCTTGGCTCGCAGCCCGAACTAAACCAATAAAGCAAACCCTTGGTCTGTGTTGGTAGTCTACTCAGCCCGGCGGGACCACAGTTGATGTCAAAATGGGATTTTAGGTAGACATGATAGGCCAGCTCAGCCGGTTATTATGGAGATACTAGGAATCTCTGTAAGCACTAAGGATCAACAAGGCTGATGATGGCCCAGCCAGCTGGATAGCTTCAAAAAAGCCCATAGAAAAATATTCTTATTTTGTAAACTAAAATTGGGACTGCGTAGGTGTCCTACATCTAGGTATATATACGTCCTACCTTGATCCTCTAATCTGAACCACAATAAAAAGCATACCTCATGGGATTACATTCTCACCTATCAATAGATGTTAAAAGTCGGATAAGCTCAGACAGGTCTCGGAGATATTTTTGTAGGTAGGTACCTAGGTAGGTAGGTAAATTTTAATATGAAATACCTACCTAGGTACGAATACTGCCAAGCAGTTTAAATACGACCGCAGAACTTCACCTTGTAAGTCAAAACCAACACATCTTGAACTACGGCAATATACAACCGAATTCAACCGCAATACCCATAAATGTATAATTGAGGCCGCAAAATTTAAAGATAGGTAGACATTGATTCTTTCGTAACTTGCGAGAGCGACAGACGAGTCGTAAAACCGAAATAGCAATCATACACCGCCAACTTACACGATATTAGAATCCTTAAAAATTCAACCACGACCAAGCAGCTATGCCATTACGCATACGCATTTCGTGACCGGGCACATGTTATTTTTCTTCTGGTGCACGATTGGTGAACACAAGCTTAGAAGAACATTCAATTGCCTACTTCCCGTCTATTTTGTCCCATCTCAATATTCAGGGGATTGTCAACAGTAGCTCCGCTCCGCGTGGGCGCGCACGCTGTAAGCCCTCCCGGCGAATTCTGTGGTTGCGGCTTTTTTGCTAGTTGAAGGCTTTCTTGGGAATGGGATTTGTTATATTTAGTAAAATTCCACTTTTTGAATTGCGTCTTGTACATTTTCGGCCTGTTCTGTATGTTAGTACCAGATATTAGAAGTCACCAGCCTAGATACTCACGAAGCATAGAAATTATAGCTCTCCTCCATGGTCAACATAAGTTCTGGGAGCGTTCGATTTTCGTCTATGTATAGCTGATGAATTTGACTTCTGTACTTTTCCCACATCTCGTAGGACGGAGGCTTTCGGCCTTGTACCGATACAGAAACTCTTGGTTGGTTATCCGAGTTTTGATGTTTGTGGTTTAGTAGCTCAATTGACTCTGGTAGCTTGGCACTAGGTGTAGGACGAAGGGCTTCCCTTATAGAGTCAGGCTCTTTGTTCCAGATTGTCTGAGGTACTGCGTCCATTTCCTGAGTTTTAACATCCGGAAACCATTTATTAGGGAGCATGTCCCAAGTAGAGTGCAACATATTTTCGTCTAGTTGTAAGCTATTCGTAGCCTCGAGCTGGTAGCTGGCTTCGTCCCTCCCATATTCAGGAGCAAGCAGTGTAGGATTTCCCACAGTAATTGGTTTGTTTATATCATAAACGACTGTTTCTCCTGAATGTTTAGCATGAAGAGCATCATCAAACTGATTAAAGCATTCTTGAATAATCCCGCTTAACTCGGACATGATTCCACTCTGGTCACGTTCTGGAATGGGTATTCTAGATACTAATCTTTCATTAAAAATCTTGGGGAGTGAAGTTCCGATGAATTCCTGTACTAATCCCAGAGGCACCTGCATTCCATCGTCGTAGTAAGGTGAGGCAGGACGAGGAAGACCAGGAAATATAATGTCCCATATAGTATACCACCGTTCGGCAATACTCATCGATCTTGAAAAATTCGCCGCTCGCCCTAACTGATCAACTTGCTCCGTGGTCACTCCCTCGAAAGCCTGGAACTCCTCTGCTTGGCAATCGCCGTGTCTTATATGATCATCCCGTTCCAATTCGCGGTCAAACGTCACAAAGCATCGGGGGCAGTGCGTCTTTCGCATATGACACCTTATCAGGTGTTCCTTTAGAGCGCTTACCCTGCGAAGTTTATAATTCACACAATTGAAGTAGCGTGTTGCGCTGCGCTTATAGAACGGACACGCAAGTCTTGGGCGTGGACTTTTCCATGAAGAAAAGGATCTTTGCGGAGTAGGAGCGCTCCCTTCGTCGGAATCGGAGTTTTGGTCATTTGTTTCCCTACGCCGCTTCAAACGCATGTGGCTTTTTATATTCGCCGGCTCTCCCGCTATAGGTGCACCCTTTCCCGTGCTTCCTGCGGTCTCTGAAATGTTCTTGCCGGCCTCACGAACACCCATTACAGTTTGGAACTTCAGCCATTCGTTAAAAATTATAGGAGAGCCGTATTTGGGTGCTATGTAGTGATTGTAGTGTGATGGAAGGCGCTTCTGGGTCTGGAAGATAATATCGTCTTCCTCCAGACCATTGTCTGTGATGCTAAATTCATCATCTGATAGCGAGAAGGTAAGAGATGGGGTTGGGCTTGGAGACTGCGTAGGCGTGGGCGGACTGCTAATATCCCCAAGTTTGTTTGAAGGCATAGTCAAATGATGTACGACAATGGCGCTATTTTCCCGTATCGTAGAATCAATATGTTGACATTTTATGTTATGTGCATCTTGATGTAGAAGCTCCAGAGGCTGGGGTGGAATGTCCGCTGAACTAATCAAGCAAGTGGTAGCTCGAGTATTTGCTAGGGAACAAGCAACCTGTGATTCCTCTCGAGATAATTCCTCGTACGGTAGTATAGAACTACCCAATATCGCCATGTTTTCGGTGGATAAGGAGATTGCGTTTTGAGGATGATTAAAGTTCGACGATCTCCTAAAATACGGCATGTCCCTGTCCCGCTCCGAAATGACAAGCCAAGCCGGCCCTTTTCGGGATGATAGATACAGAGGAGTGCTTTAATACTTGACATAGTAGAACGGGATGAATCTATCATGATTGGCTATCAGCACTGCAAAAGTTCCTAAAGTTCCCGTCTTACACCCTGGCATGGCCAATTAAAATGCTGCATGATACATCAGTGGCTTTGGTAAAGAACTTGATAGCTCATTTTCTTGTGTGATAATTCGTCTAATTCGTCCAAAGTTCCCAAAGTTCGAAAAGTTCGAAAAGTTCCCAAAGTACCAATATTGCTATGCACATGTTGTAAGTGTGGAGTATATGTATGTGACTTGGAACTTTGGGGACTTTTACTGGACGCTGTGATATTGATAGATGTATACAGTTGATATGTTTCAGAAGAGAAGTCGGAAAAAACACTGCCTTTCTTACTTTATAAGGAAGAATGGAGCCGTGCTTGATACTATGGGACCCCAAACTTTCCTCCTAGTTTTCCCAATACAGCCGCTTCACCAAAGGCCTCGCTGAAACTCGCAGATCTATTCAAGAGTCCCAACTCTATAATATATTATTTATATTGAGTATAATTAGCCGTCTTATTTTAAGCTATGGACTTCCCAACCATGGAATCAGTTATTAAGCAACCTACTATTATTGAAGGCTCAAATGCGGTATCATTAGCATTATCAGTCCCACAAACTGGAAATCAAGAGGAGACATCGGTGCTAGGCTTGGATACTAGCCAACTGGAAAGGAGGTACTGTTCCATCAAGGCCGTGGTTCTCCATTGGTATGGAGAAGATCTCGATAAGGGCTATTATGGGCCTGCGCACGAAGCTACTAAGCTGGCAAAGACACTGGCTGACTGGGGATGGCAAACCGAAGATCATTTCATCATGCCCGATGACCCCGTTAAGAAGACCGCTAAATTCTTAAGGGGCTTGACTAGAGAATCCAAGTCTGACGAGCTTTTGGTGGTCTACTACGTCGGCCACGGGCGCAGGAGCTCTAGAAAGCCGACGCCCCAGCCCTTTAGTGTGGCTCGCCGGGGCAGTTCATGTGGTAATGATGCTAGTATCGATTGGCCAATTATCCGTTCAGTCCTTGAAGGAGCTAAGTGCGACGTCGTCATGTTTCTCAACTGTTGTTACGGCGCCGATGCCTGGGTCTCCCGCAACCTCCAGCGCGACGGATTCAAAGGCCCGCCCGGTAAGGTCATGGTAAGTTAAGCTACGTATGACTTCACCACGAGAAAATAGCTAACACGACCTTGTCAGTGTATCCTAGCCGCCACTAGCGAAAATGAGATAGCATCCATACATGAGCCTATCTCGTTCGGGACCTTATTAAAGAGGGTACTAGATTCCGCAAGGATGAGACTTGGGTTGGATATGTCCATCTCAATACCCATGCTAACGCAGGCAATGAGGGACGAAATAAAGCAGTCCACTCATTTTCAAGTCAAGGATATTGTTCACGGGCGCTTTCAACCCATGAATCCACGTCTCCAATACTCGCAAGTGGATGGGGAGTCGCGGGATATATGGCTGCATAGGACATTAGGAGACCAGTCCATATCCGAAATTATTCCCTTGGAGGTCTTGATTTGCACCTGGTATCAGCCCTTATCGGGACCAGCAGGGGAATATTGGCAGCGAGAGCTACAGGCGACCATTCTGTAACGGCACTGTGATATGGTTTCATATTTGGATAAGTGTAGAATAAGGTAATGAGTGATGATGGACGAAGTTATGACTTGATATGGATATATGGGTTCGTGGATGGGTATCTAAGGCATGACATAGGCAGCAATAAATTTCTATGGTTAACAGGTAGATAAATAAAGATTCTAAGCCTCAAGGTCTCCTCTGAAGACACCCCGTACACGTACACGTGCACATGGACCGTGCGCTTCCCAAGTATGTCTAAGTAAGATACTTCATTCAATGAACTTCAGATCGGACAACTCTGAGTCTCATCTTCTTTATCAAGCTTTTATTAAAACTTCGAAAACATATATTGCATCCCGTTCATCTTTGATTTGTATCCAAGTATAGACACTTTTACTTGCGGTAAAATGGTGAAACGGAAAGCAAGCCAACTAGACACCGCGTCGGACACTACAGGTCTACGAAGATCGACGCGTCGCAAACCAGCAGCTCCGGATCAGACGACTGAAGCTAGTAAGGACGAGTTGACAGAAAAGGGCGCGACTCAACCCCCCCAACCCGAGAAGACTTCTAAGAAGCTGCCTCATTCAAAGGCCTTCCAGGTAAGAATTCTTATATTTTTAGTCTTGTCTTAATATGGATAGTTGATCACTGCTGTACTTCAAGCGTACGATGCTAATAATCTCATCTTAGGACAGTAAAAAGTCAATGAAGGCAGAGAGCGCTGCGCAGCCGAGCACAGCCTCAAAGTCCGAGACGAATGAGACTACCTCCTCTTCGGGGAGGTCATACTGGCTCTTAAAAGCAGAACCCGAGTCACGATTTGAAAATGGCGTCGATGTCAAATTCTCCATTGACGATTTGGCGTCGCGAACAGAACCCGAACCCTGGGATGGTAAGAATTCTTATTTATCAGAATCTAATTTCCTAGCTGATAACCAGCTACAATCTTGTTCTATATATATGGCTATTAGACGCTTATAAGTTTATTAGGGATTCGCAATTATGTAGCCCGGAATAACCTCCGGGCTATGAAGAAAGGCGACATAGCTTTCTTCTACCATTCCAATTGCAAAGAGCCGGGTATCGTGGGCACGATGGAGATCGTGCAAGAACATTCCCCCGACTGTAAGTGCGCTCCATCTCTATTGCACGAATTTGCTCCTTACCATATGCCAGTATCAGCACATGATCCCAAAGCACCGTACTATGACGCTTCCTCCAAACCTGATAACCCAAAATGGAGCGTTGTACACGTCAAGTTCCGCAGTAAGTTTAGCAAGCAGATTGGACTGAAGGAACTCCGTGAGATGGGCCAGCCAGGTCAACCTCTTGAGAATATGCAGATGCTGAAACAGAGCCGGCTGAGTGTGAGTCGCGTAAGTGCTTCTGAATTTGAGTATTTGATGGATGTAGTTAAGCAGCGAGGCGGTGAGACTTAATAAGATCAGAGTCTCGGGATGATTTGTCTTATCAAGGTCTAGGTAGGGTTCGAATGGTATGCTCTAGAACTGTACGGATACCCGCATCGAGTTCCTCAGAAGCTACGATGGGCTCTATCCATAGTTTCACCTTATCGGCTAGCTTAGTCTTGTCGGTAGTAGTAGACAGAGATGATTTAAGACGAGCCAGCGCTTCTCGTAGAGCTTTAGGATATGAAGGTGTATTTATGCCGACATTGACTAATGGCCGCCGGATAGAACAGAAGCATGTTGCGGGGTCGTTGGGATAAAGCTCTGTCATATTGTCTAATACACGTTGGACAAGTCGAGCTTGGGCGGAAACGGTGTCGAAAGTGGCGAACAGGTTGAAGAATTGCTCTGCTACCGTGGGATTGAAGAAGGGTTGCTTCTTAGAGATATCAAAAATAGCCAAGGGAATGGCTCCATCAAGCGCAGGATTACCCTCTTCGTTGCCCTCCAGCTTTTTCGTAGTGTCTTCGTCAATAACCGATTTTCCAGGGAAGTTTCCTGGATCTGGGAGAATGAGTTTGCCATTTTCATCCACATCGTCATCATCGTCACTCCCCTCCTCAGGGAATTTGATCTCGTCATCACTCTGTTCGGCCTGTTCCTGGATCGCTCGTTTGGCGCCGCCTTTCTTCCCCCTCTTAGCATCCATCTTCTCTAGCCATTCCATTTCGCATTTAGCATATTCGAGCCAGATAGTCGCATCCTTTGTGCAAAACCTAGTGCCGCGCATGAAGAAGTCCCTCGCGGCCTGCATGTCTCCGTTGTTTGCCGACCTTCTACCCGCCATCACCCAGAGCTCTGGTTTCGCTGGGTGCATTCTCAATGCTCTGCTTATTATCTTTCGGTAACGTTTGGTAGCTTTCATATCCCTTGCATAATTCAGGTATTCCTTCCAGAGCCCAATGTTCCCTGGGTGCCTATTCACTGCCCGCTCCAAGATTCCGAAAACTCGTCCTTGTCCCGTACTTTTAGATGAAGTGCGGACTTGTAATCTACGACATCGCTTCGCGCGCAGGTTCTCAAGAGATTTCTCCCAAGCTGCATAATTGAGCCAATCGCTTGGTTTGTTTCCAGGTGATAGCACAAGATGTTCGAAGTCGGTACGTTTTCGTACTAGCGAACGGATTTCGTCGGTAGTGAATATGCCCTTAGCCTCGAATTCGCGTAGCTGGGGAACCGCTTGCTCGAGAAAGAATCGAGCTTTCTCGGGAACGCCTGCCATCGTGACTGTCCGTTCACAAGGAGTTTTTGTGTACAAATTACTTGAGGTAGACTAGAAAGGAATTGGTTGGTGAGATGCTCAGCAAAGAAGAACGCAGAGCGCAACTCAGAAAAGTTTCAAAGACACTAAATAAAATTATAGTGGACCTTACAGATAAGATAGGTACCCGTTCTAGAGCTAATCTTAGTGGGTTTTAGTGGAATCTTGGATGTTAAAATATTCGGTCCGCTAATATTCAACAAACCCCTACAAGACAGCTTAAAGCTTGGGCCACCCTAAGCTGCGGGGATCTACCACTTTTGTGCACGACACACGCGATGGACATGGATTTAAACTTGGCTCATCGACCCACACAACAAGTTTAGCACTACGGCCACCGAGGAATCCGGAGGAAAGTAGCCAGCCATTGGAACATTGACGCAACTTCCAGCTTTCCTTTTTCCGAGCGCTTTCTTTTTGCGCTTTCCTTTTTTCTTCCCCCCGACGTTCTTTGCGCCTCTTCTTGTTGTTTTGGTTCACTCCTTGAATTGTTTCTTGAAACTCGACCTGAACATTCGCGCAAGGCTCGTTCGGCTTCGAACTTGGGAATGCGAACATGTCGTCCAGGTATAAGGATAAAGATACCGGGACTACGGTAGCTACCTTGAATGCGAAATGGATATCGTGGATTCATACTGCTACCGCATATGGTTGGTGAAATATGCGCCTTCTCTAGAGACGACTTCTCGACTGATCAATGTTATTTAACAGCTGCCTTCTTAAGCGCTCTGACCGTTGGCATTTACCTTCATTACCATAAGATCGTCAAAAACGAATTCTATGGCTATCCTCAAGAGTGGTTCCCCTCTGTTTCTGCCACCATAGGCGATCGATACCCCGAGCGATCTTTCTTCATGGTCTTTATTGCTTTGACCTCAGGTCCTAGATTTGCGCTTGTCACTCTATGGTATCTTCTTACCGTGAAGCCTGGAAAGGTCCTTCCCAAGTTCATCGCTGGTGTGGGGATTTTCAGGACTCTTACATGTGGAGGGTGGACCTACGTGACCTCGACCGATGATCATGACTGGCACGACATATTCATGATTTCCTATCTCGTAGCTACTATTCCGTGGACCTTCGGCTGCATCGCCTTAAGTCCTCCGAATCCGAAAGCTATCAAATATCGCAAGTATCTCGCAACAGCTTTTTTCGGCGCGATACCCCCGATGATCTACTTCTTTATTCAGCACAAAATTCACCGTGTGGCAGGAGGTTAGTTTGGGTTAATTCAAATTTCTACCGGAGACATTACTCACTGCTTATAGCTTATACTACTTATTCTTTTTTCGAGTGGTCTCTTATTCTCTTTGATGTCGCATTTGACGCCGTTACTGCGCTCGACTTCGATACCTTTGAAATCGTAGTGAGGGATGTAAAAGGTTTAAGTAAGGGGTACGTACAACGGCTTCCCAAGTAGATTTGGTGTGATGTGCATACTCGCTTGGATTAGATGCTGCGCCCCTATTTTATTTGCTGCTCCCGAGCCCCATGTTTACAGCAATCAATGTCATAACTTATTACGAGCCGACCAAGCGAAGATGCATACTTCTTACTCTTCAAACGGGCGTCTCTTGCGCTGAGATTATTATTGGTCAATTTCAGTTTGTGGGTCTTCCACGACAAGCACAACCCGTCGCCAGTACCTATCCCCATTGAGCAACCAGTTATGAGTTTGGTAATCAGCTTATGCCCTGGAGTGAGCGCCCTGTAACAGGACCCCATATCTAAAAAATGATTTTTTATCTTTTTAATGCAGTTATGCCATGGCTTCCCCGGGGTTAATAGCGGCATCTGTCCGGGCGAGTTCTGGCGCGATCATGCGGTTGACTTGGCATTACCATGTCGCTTTTTCTGATCGGTTTCGCAGGGTCAACGTATCATCTCAACCGACCGCCACTCTCGAGGAGGAAAAAAGAAAGATTACCGCTGGTATCTTCGATACTCAATTCTCTTGGCCCGAAGTATTCGACACCGTCGCCGAGGTATATCATGGTTTCGTCTTCTGGTCGATGCTCACAAGTCTCGGCATAGTCATTTGGTACTTCCCACTTTGGCACATGGGCATATCTGGTTACGAAGCGTTTGTGATGTCGACGATTTCACCTTTACTTCTTGGTATCAAATCATTCCGCTCTCTTCTTACCCAAAACCTACGCGCCTGCCATCTTCTATCCCTTGCCGGACTTCTCGCCTGGAAGGTCCAAGACCCAGCCTACAGGCTTTTTACAGTCGGCTTTGGCGTCGCGATGTCCTGTTTGGCATGGGCAGGCACTCTGTACTCTGAATCCGTCCACCCGGTCCGTCTCGAGTCGAGAATATTAGCCTGGATAGTTGGCCTAACAATGTCTTCTGCTGTCAAGTATGCATGGCAAACTAACAACCCGATATGGCCGATCATGCACGCAGCCAACGGTGGGTATAATGTGACTGGATTGGTACTAGCGATATTCGCGGCGCTGAGGTTCACTCGTAGAGCGCCTCTTAATACCGGCGTTGCTGAAAATGACAAGCAGAACGGCTCGGCATTCTTGGCTGCCCTGGGTATTGGTGGTCTCTTCTTTGGGTTACATTCGCTGCTTTCCGATACCAGCACCATGATCCTGTGGGTATGGGACGGTTATCCAGTCCGGGGCCCCCTTTCCGCTCCTCACGGCTGGTTTACGCTAGTCGCAATGACAGCTGGACTGCTAACTGGAATTCGCCTACCGAAACTAGTTAGCAGTTGGTCTATTTATGGTATTGGGTGTATCGGAGCTGCTATCCTCACTCTCTACCCCGGCTGGTTCGGATACTTTGGTGGTTTAACTACCGCGTTTTATTTAGCAGCCATTGCTTCTCCTTTCATCACCGCAGCTTCTAAGAAAAACCCCGCCACTACTTTTGGTCTTGGATTTTTCCTATATAATCTGATGGTCCTCTTCCACGTCTGGGTAGTAGCTTATGCTTTCGTCCCTGGAGGGCCCCTTGTTCGCGAACATACGGATTGGATTATGGCGACAATGATGTTACTTATTGGTGCTGGCATATTCAATGTTACCTCCATACACTCGCGCCGACAGGAAATACGCGCACCGCCATCTCGATCACGACATCGCAAGTATCACTCTTTAGCGCTATGTGTTATAAACCTTTTCTTCGTTGCTGCCACAATCCGACGTTTCCCGACCAACAATTATAAACCTTACCACGAAGACTCGAGAGTGCTCACTGCTGGAATTTGGACTATCCACTTCTCTTTGGACAACGATATGTGGTCATCCGAGTATCGCATGCGTGATTTAATCAAAGAACTTGAAATCGATGTTATCGGTTTGCTAGAGTCGGACTTGCAACGTATTATAATGGGTAACAGGGATACGACTCAATTTCTCGCCGAGGACTTGGGTATGTATGTCGACTATGGTCCTGGCCCGAACAAGCACACTTGGGGTGCTGCGCTCTTGTCAAAGTTTCCTATTATGAACTCGACACATCATCTACTTCCATCGCCTGTAGGGGAACTAGCTCCTGCTATACATGCGACCCTCGACGTCTATGGTGAACTGGTGGACGTCTTTGTGTTCCATTCTGGCCAGGAAGAGGATCCAGAAGACCGTCGTCTCCAAAGCGAATATCTCTCCAAACTTATGGGTTCTTCACCACGGCCGGCGATTCTACTCTCCTATCTAGTAACCAAACCGCTTCAGGGCAACTATAATACATACGTGTCCGATGTTTCAGGAATGCACGATGTAGATCCACGCGATTGGGATCGTTGGTGCGAATATATATTATATAAACGACTACAAAGAGTCGGCTACGCGAGAGTTTCTCGAAGTACAATTACCGATACCGAGCTACAAGTTGCGAAATTTGTCATTCCTAAGAGTGAGACCGAAAAGGCGCAAGTGGCGGCTTTAGAGACGAATTCAGAGAAAAGAAACCGCAGGGTTAAAGAGCATGAAGTTCCTGAAGGATGGAGATTCCCAGCCCTGTTTAGGGGCCAAGGTGTTAGAGGACATCGATACCATGTTTTCAATGAGCCACTGTATTACAAACCATCATGAATGGATGATATTTGGTTTAGGGGAGTAAAGGCATGGGATCATGAGGATATGGTGGTAAGGGGGGTCATGGGATAGGGGAAATGTGTTAATGTCATAATGTGTAAGAAAGGTGTGTATGAAAAGAGGGCGTTTTCAAATACTGGATTTGGTTTATCAATTAATCAGATTACCTTAGCTATGGCGATTCATTTGGAATGGCCAGTAGATCTATCATCCTTTTGATATTAGCTGTTATTCACCTCCTCCGTTTGATATGTATTGGTACTTGGTTAATTGGATGCGATACCCCGCCGCCAAACCCCTTTAACGACAAATCTTCCTGTACTCTCTTTTCTCCGTCTAATATCTCGCAATCAAATAAGCTCACCATCAAAGCAAGGGTCAATAATATCTGGCGCTTCGCGAAGTTCCGGCCAGGACATTGCCGTGGCCCGCCGCCGTAAGGAATCCATGATCCCTCGTACTCTTTGGTTGAGAATGTAGGTGAGGAATTGTCATTCTCAGAGGGGTATTTAAGAAACCGCCCAACCCAGAAATCATTGACGGGGTGCTCATTATTAAAACCAGTATTCCACGCTTTCGAATCCATGTGCGCGACTGTCGTCGGCGTAACAATTACCTTTCGTCTTGGTATAATCCAGTCTCGAATTTTCATATCAACCCTATCAGGCATCTTAATGATGTAAAAGTGCATCCTGAGGCGCAGAGTCTCGGCGTGTACGGCTTGAAGGACCGGCAAACGAAGTAATTGGTCTATATCAAACCGTATGCGGCCGTCCGCAATTCTAGTCGCACAAGTATCGACTTCAGCTCTCACACAAGCGAGAAGTTCCGGGTCTCGAAATATCTCATATGCA
Source organism: Daldinia eschscholtzii (assembly GCA_037126485.1). Lineage (NCBI taxonomy): Eukaryota > Fungi > Ascomycota > Sordariomycetes > Xylariales > Hypoxylaceae > Daldinia > Daldinia eschscholtzii. Next base: position 2,051,172 of record JBANMG010000005.1, read on the forward strand.
GCCCAGGAAACTGTAGCGATGGAATTCCTAACTCTTTGCTAGAGTTAGTGTCTTTATTAACCTCGACGTTAGGGGGTGAAGATATAAGCTTACGCCCATATTGCTCCGAAATCCTGGGACGCGATAGCAGCGTGGTCGAAACCGTCCATCTCGAGAAACATCTCGTGCCGCTCCCGGAAGAAACTGCTTCCCCAGAACGGGTCATCACCATCAGCGCCCGTAGCTGAATCATTATAGTGATCTCTTGCATGCTGTTGCCAGATTTTAACAGCGTTCAACACCCTTTTTCGAGCGGCGTAGGCTCTCGGCGCAAGAAACCAAGGGATCCCTGTGCGCAGGGTCAGTCAAGTGCACTCGCTGCGAGAGGTTTTTTTTTTTTTTTGGCACGCCCTACCTTGAAGATAAGTCTGCAAGTTACGATCAAAGTCCCAAAAGTCCTGCAAAAAGTGTGGATTTAGCCTCAGGAGGTACGGGCCGCAAAGAGCATTAAGTGTTGAGACCGTGACTTCGTCTGAAACGAGCTTCATCAGGTCGTCGCGGTATTCCCAGTCATCGCCTATGCGACCGTGCAAACGATACAATTGCTGTGTAATATCGTCTGCGAACCTGTTCCAAAAGGGCAGAAGCTGTTTACCCTCTAGAAATTTGGTTATGGACTGGTACCCGCGGTAGTCAATCCGATTGCGAGCCTCCACCGTGCTGCCTGGGTTAGGCACAGGACCGCTGCCGGAGTCATCCCTGTCATATAGACTCAGAGCCTTCGCTGGCAAGCCAAAAGCATAGCCAAGGGCGAATTTGACGAAAGGAATCGACGTGCACGCCGAAGAACCTTTAAAGAGTGCCTTGACGTTCTCTGGGCCCCGGACCACGTAGAACTCTTGATTAAGGATCTTAACCAGAACTGGGTGTGCACTCTGAAAAAAGTTTCTGTGATGGGTTAGCTATTGTGATACTTAGATGATAGCATGAGAGACGCTTACTTTGGGTTCAAGACGAAGTCTTTCGGACTCCGCAGGTAACTTATTGGTACACTTCCTAGTAATGGGAAGACATAAGGGAAAGTCGGAGGGATGCCCTTTATATCATCGCGTTGCTCGTACGCTATAAAACTAGCACGCTTGGCAGAATACCGACGCCAAAGCGCAGCGATTACCAGCAACGAAAGGGCCAACAGATTACTCACACTTAATGAAATCAAGTTGAAGAACATTTCTACCAAAGGATTACCGGTATGATACGTCTTCAGCGCGCGGAAGTAATGGATATCCCGTTTATCTATTTACCTTTCATAAAGGGAAATGGGGGTAGAAATCAGGTAAATGTAGATCAATTGACATAGTCGGTCAAGCCAAATGCAGTTATGGTATATGATGTTAAAACGATAGCCCCTCTCCAGAGACTAAAATATTCAGCTGCCACTCAACAGCCAACATTGTAATTAGACTACTTGTTTCGAGAAAGATAAGATACGCCGCGCGTTTGGGAAAAAGGGATGAGATTATCTACAGACTATGTTGGTAATAAAGCCTTAGAATCAAACCAAAGGGATAACACATACTGGATACTTGCATGTTAAACCATTAAACAGTATAATGTAAGGGTTAGATTGGACGCCATATGCTTTCTCGTTAATGCAGAAGTCTTAACTTATATAGTTTCTTCATCATCCAGGCGCGGGACGGAAGCGAGATGGTCGGCGTCGATTGAGCAAAGCTTTTTGGATTACCCTTATAATTGATATCTAATTTTAGGCAACTCATATCTTAGCAGGCTCTTTCTGATGTTGCTGTCGTATGCATGAGGACTCAATTAGAAAGGTGTAGCAGCCAACGAAATATCAATGCCTAGGTAGGTAGGTACCAAGGCGCTTTTTGCGTTATCAAACGGCCCCCAAGCGAGCGCTGCTACGGAGGGGATCTTGGGGTCGCTTTGGCAGAGTTGAAGACAGCCGTAGCCAGACATATTTACTTAAACACAAAAATGTTTATATAACTTCCTAAGTTTCCTAGACCCCATAGTTAAGACGCGTTCTAGACATAGTCTTCTCCAAGATCTACCATTCTACCTTCGGCTGACATCCTACCAAAGCCTACAATAAATATGAATACTTCCATGGATCCTCAAGAGGCTACAAGGCTCATCGAGTCATCCGGCCAAATACATATGCATACCTTCAAAATCGCCATTGGGGTATTGACTGGCTTGGCACTCTTCTGCTTCCTTGTGCGATTAATTATACGGCTTACATACCACAAACGCCTGCATCTAGACGACATTTTCTTGATCATCGCCGTTGCCTGTCTATGTGCAGCCACGGGTATCTTGTATCATACTTGCTATTTCCTCTACCTGCACTCGGCTGCTTTGCTAGTCCCTTATCTCCTTTCCAACTATGACGAACTTCTAACCCTCCAGAAGAGAGTATATCCATTCCTAGCCTTGATATGGACAACGACTTTTGCTGTCAAGGGTTGTTTTTTGGCATTCATGCGCCCCCTTGTCTGGCATATATCACGAAGAGTGAATTGGTATTACTGGTTCATTGTATTCTTCTGTGTCGTATCTTGGGCCTTTGCGATGTCAATGCCCTTCATCGTGTGTCCATATTTTGGGCTAGAAGGAAGTACTACCACCTATTTCCAGCCCATGTTGAACCGAGGCTAACATGCATACCTAACGTCGCGAAATGCTTTAGCTCAACTGCGGATGAAAAAAAGACGTTAGGGCTTACCGCACTTATTACGGTCCTAGACATTCTTTCCGATATAATGGGTACGTTTAACTCGTGGTAGCGTATTGGCTGCTTAAAGCCGTCAAAACCTACGCCGTAGTAGTTGTCAGTATTCCTATCATTGTCCTCAGGGGCTCGTTTCTTAGTAGGTCTACTAAGTTGGGCTTAGTAATCTTCCTCTGCCTTTCCGTCTTCATGGCGATCTGCGCTATTACCAGGATCGCCGGCTTCCAGTATAAGAGCCTTGGGGATGACATTTGGGAGTTCTTCTGGCAACAAGCTGAAGGCGCGGTTTCAGTCATGATGGCGCCAATCACGGCATTTCGTACGCTATTTGTTAGACAGACAAAGAGTACCAATGATACAACGTCTGGGAGCCCAATGGAGAGCCTTTTCCATAAATTCTTCAAGCGCTTCCAATTTCTCGCCCGGGCGCAACCCCACGAGAAATCCATCCCAGACCCGGCTGTGTCTATCTCAGGCTCCCTAAAATGCTACCTCCCTTATTCACTGATTTGCGGACCTTCATTCGCAGAAACAATCGCACCGGTGTAAGCGCCGCCACATTCGCTACCTTGAATTCTATAGGAGATGTCTCTGAGGGAGATTATCATGCCGCTCTTCATAACACATAGTAAAACTGATAACGACAGAACTCTTTATACCGCCAGTCATCAAGCTTTGCTTCATTATGACAGTTGCGCAGCTACGAGAGTCTAGCCACCCATAAAGTTATATCGGACCAGCGAACTTGTTTAGGTAACTGTAATACAATAATGTATCTGGACTCATTATAAGTCTGCCTAAACGAGAAATTCGGTAATCTTGCCCCTCAAAGTAAACTAGATAGGTAGGTAACGTTGGCGTTTGACTATACTGTACCGGTCGTTCCATTCAATGATCTCTGGAAAATCGGGTGATGAACAGAAGGATGCCACACTTAATTCCTTCGTAGCTATATTAAATGTAAATCGGTGGTGTTGATTATCACATATTCCTGTTAGGTAATTCTCGTCCCATTTGCATTATTTACGACTTCTGGTGCTGTGAAATTATGGGCTTAATGCCAAGGCCACTGGGAGTAGGTTTCGAATCAGAGGTGAAGGAAACCGCGTATACAATATAACGAATGTTAATGCAATCTCTTAAATACAAGCATCCAGCGATCTACGCAGGCAACTTGTACTTACTATCAGCAAATTAAGACTTCGAAAGGATTTGTTACAAATATGCTACTTTAGGGGTAGTGTATGAGTTTGAGCCTATCATATATACCATACCTAATAAATAATTTTCTACATCTTGCTAGCAGTTCAGAATAAAAGGGGCCTAAAGGATTTCGGGAGGTAATAATAGGTCGTATTTATGCTCTCGGATCTACGAAAATATGTGCCGCATGATCCTCTACCTAAGGTACTAAGCTACCTCTATCTTCGTCAACCGATTTAGGATTAATCGTTAACCCCCGGGCCGCAGATACGACCCCGATGCTCGTTTACTTCTCCTATTTGCAATCCGAATGTGATCTTCCCAGGATGTCAACTTTCTCCACGCAAGGAATATCATCACAGTTTCCTCGCCACTTCAACTTTAGGCTCTGTTTAATCTGGCTTCCGAGTTTCCCCACTACCGTAGTGTGGATAGTTATAGGTGCGGGCTTGTCACGGAAGTTGCAAGAGGATCTCATGGGTGGTGTGGTATTAGTCACACGCTGAGGTCCAGTTTCGTCAATGATAAGCTTGGCTGGAGTGAAGCGGACCTGGGTGGTCATTAGACGTGTCTGACTCCGAAGCTTTGTTTCTAACAGAGAAGGTAGAGGAACTAGAAGAGGCAGAGGACAAGGCAATAAAAAGTCTACTCGGTATCACTTACGGGACCCCACATCTCTTTCCAAGCTATCGCAGTCCCGATCTCTGCTTCTGCGTCTCCATCGTAGTCAATTTCCTCAACTTGAACTGAATTCGGTTCCGGTTTGTAGGCCAGAGAAAACTGAACGCTACAGGTATGCTCACTGTCTGCCGAAGAGGTCGATGCAAGGGCCTGAGTATCGTAGGTAACATCCAAAGAATCAAGCGAAATTTCTGCGGAAACTTTGAATGGACATAGGAGTGGACGGATCTCAGCTATTTCAAGAGAGGTGGGTGCCTGAGAAGCCACCAGAGCCCCAGAGGAGAGAAGAACAATACCAGCAAGGCGCAGCATGTTGAAGCGGAAAAACAAGGCTTTGGCAAAGTGTATTTCTCCTTTTCGTTCTGGGGAAGTGTCGTAAAATATCGATGAAGGGTGCAGGATAGTAGATATATTATAGGTAAATGAGTGGACTTGTATAGAGGTTATCTATCTTTGGAACTAGTATATGCTACCCTAATACATGACTACATGTTGTGAGATCCATAGAGTCCCTAAGCTCAATCAAAGGTATGCGCCATGTATGCATTGTAACGTCAAGACCTGTACGACTTAAGGCTATATGCCCCTACACCCCTGCGGAGTTACCTAGGAGGGATGAAGTGAAGTATACCTTGTCCCGACCTCATCTTATCCCTTCCAGACAGAAGGCCCGGGTCCGATATAGCCTGTCAGGTTTTTTGGAGGGAAATCGCCGACTACATGGGGAACCCAAATACCTGTTATAGTGTAAGTATACTCTATTCAGGTCCGTAATCCTTATGAATACTTACTGGGGTCAAAGAGGTCATATGCACCCGGGAACCTAGCCATTGGGCCGGGGGGTACCTGCGTGCGGTGAGCTTCCTATCCTGTAACGAAAGAGAGATATACACATACCTCCGCCTGGCCCAACAACATTAATATGAGCGCAGCTAATGTAGAACTGCGTGGTATTCCATTGACTTGAAAAAGGGAAAACTTGTTCGCCACGCATAAGGTACTTTCCCGGCGGCGTAGTCTTCGGGATGGTGAATGTCATCTGCCCGGTTTACATTAGCAGGTCCTCCAGGAAGACCAGGAGACAGGGGGATCCAGAAAGCAGTCCCATACTACTGAATAATCGAACAGAACATACCTCTCTAAGCCCCAGCAATGGCCACCTCGTCTGGTTCAGTGGAGGGATTTCATCGATCTTGAACCAGTCTCCGTCTCCACGGTAATCTTCCAATTTCTTTCCATCCTCAACGTAGCTCAAGTATGCCTGCCCTACACCTTCGTGATAAATCGTTCTGTTTTCTCCCTCATAAGACGCACCGATAACGAACGACACATTCTCGCCAGCAATTACGGTTGCCGTTTCTATACCGGGATGAGCTATAGCTGCACCACGCCCGCACCTAATGTTCTCGTCGTAGACATCGTAGTAAGGAGCCCACTGAGTGTGCTGGCCATCAGGAGAGTACTCATAACCAGTTGTGAGGTTTCTTCAAAATCAGCAGCTGCGTAAAAATGTGATTGTTAGAGACTGTATTACCGAACATATTGCCAATGACCAGTCACGGTCCCATTGACGCGGATTCTAGTAAATGCGTCTGGAATAAATCAGTTCTGAAGCTATGGATAACCAAGGTATCATACTTACAATGGCCTAGGGCGCCATTCGCGAGAAGCGAAGCCACAAAACCTAAAGGAAGCGCGCTCTTCATCGTGCTTGGTTTGAGACAGGTTAAGGTGTTGGAAGAATACACGGATGACAAGTTAATTCAGGAGGTTTAGACACATCAAATATAGTAGAGAGTTTGCCAAGCTTATATAGATATCCGAAGCGGAATGCGGGATAAGTCTATAATTTACCGGTTTGGGAGTATTCTACTGGGGAGTAACAAAAGCTACCTCCACCATTCAAGCCATAATTATAGGGGCATGTTTTCTTTGAACTCTTGTAATAACTCAAGCATGCTAAACTTACCTAGGTACCTCAGATGCCTCAAGTAGGTATTCGTTTTATTATCAATCTATACCCCGGATTCTGTTATCAAATTTCTTTTTTCTTCGTGTTATTTTCTGACTGCTAGGTAGTTCTAAATGTCAGTAACAATATTAGGAACGACAACTTTATGGTAGGATCGCAGCCCTTGATCATTTGAAGCCAGCTCTAATGCTAATAGTCACGACGGAAAATATGTACAGATTTTATTCTTGCTTGGAAAAAGCCATGTTAAAACGGCTCGTTCCATATTCCTATATTAGAGTGGCAAAGCAGCATTCTGATGTGTTAGCGGGGTTGTAAAGATCGTAAGAGGCGAACGTCTCATCAAAGAGACAACTTATGTGAAGCGAATATAGACTTCATCGGGTTTAACTACCCATATCTGTCGTCGGTCCCGAGAATGTCGCGCCGATGGAATTAAGGGTAGCAGTTGGCACGCAGTATCATAGGTACTTCAGAATATTTACACTCCTAGACGATTTCGGTTGTCGCCTTGACAGAGTTAACAATGGTCAATAAGAATAGAATGAGCTTTTAACCGGACGGCAACTACTACGACGTTAACTGCATCGGCGACCTTAGGGGAGAGCCTTGGCTTCCGGGCAGGGGGTGTGCCGCGTATAGATCGGATCGTCATTGGAGAGAATACGTCCGTTCTATCCCAACCTCTCCAACTTCTGCCCTGTAGATCATATCGAAGCTAATATTGAGATCGGTCCAGCATTTGATCGGTCCGGATCGGTCTAAGCACCTATTTATCCAAGTCAGAGGCAGGTGAATAGAAGCCTGTCAGTGATTTAAGCTTCCGGGGATATCGAACCAAGTATTTATATTCTGGGGATCCCAGGTAGTGCGGAGATACCTCACATGGCTCTCCCGCTATTGTGGGATTCGATATAGACATGGAAGATCATATCACATCGCATTCATCAAACTGGTTGCAGCGACATAACAGATGTAAAAATATGACTAAAGCATAATGCATTGGTTATGCGGACGGGAAGTAGGATGCCCTCGGTCTTCTTCAGGAAGCTGGTGACTTGGAGAATACTCTTTGGAGGTTGCGGCGAAGAAAATCAGATCATGAAGGAGCAGCAATCCGGTTATCCAAAGAACTGCAGAACCATTCGCTCAAAACCACCGGAGAATATGCATGCAACCCCCTCTGGTTGACGGCATTCCATAATTCTCCGAATAGTCTCCTTAAGAAGCCGTTCCGCTTGTCAGGTATGAATCCCACGAGGGTTGGATCTGGCCAAAAAAATGCTCTAGCCTATCATGGATATAGCGGTTCCTCAGGCCGTCTTACAGCAAAGAAAGCCTCCAACTGGTTTTACATATTCATTACTAATTTGTACATAAGACCATGCTAGAAGGTTTAAAGATATAGATCCTGGGATTGCCAAAAAGCCGAGTAAAAGATCATAAACTTTGGGCTGGACTATTCCGGAGACGATTTCATATTCCCGCTACAACTCTATGACCATATTGCTCCGGTGGACGACAGGCGACATAAGTCTTCTTTAAAGGGGGAATTAATGGTTTGACTACAATATTTGAGGTATTATGGCGGAGATGGAGAGACTAGACCGGACGAGACCGCCGACAAGAAGCACACTAGCGAAATCGATGTCTACTGGGTTAAGGGCGGCGGCGAAAACTTACGCTTGAATTAGGTAGGTAGGTAGGTGAGGCTTGGGATTTGATAGATGTTCAACATCATTGAACGATGAATCTAACTTCATCTTGAGCAATATCACCGAGCTTTAATCTCGTCGCCTCTGCCTTGTCCTCCATTCGGCTGATCTTTTCCATCTTTCCACCTTCTATAACATCATCATCACCATGTAGTGGGTGAAGTAGGAAAGGCAGCACGGAAGATTTCCATATCTTCACATCTCGTCGACTATTGACCACAATGGTTGTGAGCAGGAGCATTGCTGACAAGAATACAAGGCCGGCAGGAAGAGCGAACCATGGCCAATGGACATCAATGTATGTTTCCTGCTGGAGGGCCTCACCAGGGACACGAGCTACGGCGGTTGCGTTGATGCTGCGCATATAGTTGGTCATCTCGTCTGTCATATGGTCGACCAGCTCGGGCAGATTCCCACTCAAATATAAAATATTGGCAAAGTCGAGACCCTGCGTAGGCGTTCCAGGCTGTCCTTCCTGGCCACTTGAGGTGGTGTTGGGATAGAGACTCGTAGAGAACATGGTGAGGAGCGTGGTGCCCATGGCGCTCATATCCGCCAAGCTGATTGTGTAATTGACATCAACGCCATCTTTAGTTCCTTTTGCTCCAAAATGATATGACATCTCATCGATATCGTAGTGGCTGAATTGTAAGGCTGACGTTGTTATGGTAGGTGTGTTTCGTTCTCCACGAGTGACTTTTAAGTCGGCATATGTACGTTCACATAATTCGATCGTGCACTCGTGTACTGTAGAGCCATTGACACCGCCTGGAGTCCCAGTACTATTCCACGCACTGAATTCATATAATATCGCCGGTGGAGGCTGATAGCCGATAGGGTATTGCCGTGGCGTCGTCGTGAAAATGTTACCCCAGAGGAATTGTTGCGTGCGAGATCCACGCATGGCATAACGTATAGTTATGTCATCTCCAATGGGTGTCGTAATGGTACAATTCGAGTTTACGTTCAACTCGGTCGGCCATGCTGGGCAGTTCATCTTTGTTCCGGCCGTGACATCCTTGCAGATGCTACGAATCCCCAGGGTTGAGACAGTCGGGTACGTGCAGTTTCCCGTTGGGCAAACGTACGGTGGTCCACTCATTTGGCCAAGGGCACCCATTATTGTGGCTGTTTGCATGCCGGTAGAAATCTTTCCAGGTGTACGCCCGTTTACCTTTATACCAGAATCATATCCCGAGCTCCTTCGTGTGTAAGTCTCGAGACTGCTTGGAACTTGACGAGAAGAAAACTTGATGACCTGCTGCGTAAAGGGGTCAATGGCCAGGGAGGCAATAGTTACCAGGCAAGCAACAGAAGTCGCGAGAGCAGTCAGGCGTGCCCCCATGAGAAATTTGAGTGAGCCCCAGCTGCCTCTGCTCGCGTCGTCGAAACGTTGTAAGTCAATCATAGGACGTGCCTGTTGCCGAAATAATATCCACTTGAACTGGCTTATACACTGCGAAATTGAGTACATCAGAGATGCCTTAGCAATGACAGAGAATATGGAAATGAGCGCGTTGGGTTGTATAGGCCAGTTCCATGACGATAGTGCTTTGCCGTTCATTATGCATAGCAGCGCCACCGTGGCAGCGATACAACCGATGCTGACCAAAATGCTCAAGATTTCATATGTCCAGCCATCGTTTCCAAACAGCCTCTTGAAAAACCCTTGTTTTTTCTCGGGGAATCTTTTGGGTGGTTCATGGATATTTGAAGAATATCTCTCAGGGTCGTCGTATGGTAGGTCGGATGTCGTCGTCCTTCTGCTGTCCGCTCTAGAAACATCACCACCCCCGAGGGATTGAACCGTGCGCGTCGGGCTGATCGCATTTACCGTTATTGGATCATACCCTCCTCGGTTGTAGATTTGTCTCAGGTCCTGGCGTCGGCCTCGGCTTCGATACCCATCACTCGGTGTATCATATAATTCTTGGCCTCTCGTAAAGTCAGGACTTGGTATATAAGTGTCGATGTCAGGTAGGCGATACTCAAAGTCTGCGTGATGCGCCATGATGGAGAAAGAGAGAAAAGAAGGTCCACGCCAACCAAGATCGTGTCAAGTATGGCACTTAGCGGCAATTCAATGGAAAGAAAATGGGAGATGGCGCCCTCTAATACGGCTATATTGCCAGCCTTATCTAGTCCTCTTACACGTACCCTAAGGTATATTTCCAAACAAACCACGTCGATGAGCCTAGTATACCCCTAGCTGAGGACTCCAAACGCGGCGAGTCACCTGGAAGGCAATTGGTCCAACAATTCTACATCTTACAACTATGTGACAGAATGGCATACCAATACGACCTGGGGTTTGGAGTAGGCCAATCGAACTTCCGATCCTTCCTGGGGTTACTGGCGTGCAGAGTAACATTTTGGCCCACAACAACATCCAAGATCGCTAAGCCGCCTTTCGCTATGTCAAGGCTGTCTCTTAGGCATTCTACTAGTGCAGGCTACAGCACAAGGAATAAGGAGTTAAAATAATACCCTAAACGCTTTTGGACATGACAAACTCCGATTTGATATCCCTACCACTTAGAGCTGTTCAGCTTTTAACTGCGCCACCAGTCCCCATCATCCTTGAAATCTGGAGTGGTATACTATGTAACGTCAAGGGATCTCAAGATGGCCTAGGCTGTTCTTGCTCTTTAGCATTGGTGGCACCCTGATTCTCCTTGGTTAGTTTTTTCAAGGCCAAAAAGGATAATTATCGCAAGAGGAATTAATCGATAGATATTTTCTCGATCTGAAGATTACATGAGTTACTGTCGATGTGTCCTGGTTTCCTGGTTGTCTATTTCTATGCTACCGACAAGGAGGTGTTTTGCGACCAGGTCCAAACACTCATTTGATACTGGCGAAAGTCTGGCAGCTTTCATGAGCTACTAGTGAAGACAACTTGCTAATCCAAGTCCTATAACTTATACTACTTACATAGGGGTGTCCCGTATTTCCGTCTCAAGTGCGGCCCGTCGTCTCTTTTAAAATTCCCGACCCATTGTAAATCCCCCCTTAAGGTTACAATAAAGATTCACTGGTGAATATAAGTCCCAGGATATAGTAGTAAGTGCCTAGAACTTGAAAAACCTGAAGTTATCACTTATTGCCGGCTTTGTAGATGTAACTCATTCTTCGAGTTGTTACAGGCTAGCTCCAGGCCTTCAAATATGTCAAAATGTGTAATAGTACGATCACGTGGACCCCCGGCGGATCACTACCGGGGCCATGGTGCCTCATCGATAGGTACCTATATAAGGTACCTAGGCAAACGGGAGGTTCCATCGCCGTTGCCTCCTCTTCTTTGTACGCCTATTGCTTCTGCCCAATACTGAAAATATTATTACTTTCTAATACTCTGCCAGCACAGGAAGACGGTAGGAAGTGGTGGAGTAACAATAAGACTAAAAATATACCGTGTTGAAGGGAGAGACTATAACAGTAACTAGTAGTAAGACTAATATACCTTAGACCGTTTACTTCTTCTAGTGAACTATGCTATCGGGGCAATATACAAGCTGTAGTTAAGGCGATTCAGTGTCTTTCTAGGTTGCTTACCTTAGAGGTAGGTAGGTAGATTTTGGCATTAAGCAATCCACTTCCACCCCTTCCCCTTTCCATCAGCCAACCGTACTCCAACACAACACACCGTAGCGCCCATCAGCAGTGCTCCATCCCAATACGCAATACTGGCATATGCGCCTGTTCCCTCTTCTGAACTTCCCAGTAGTTGTCCACCAACGGGGCTACCAAACATAGTCCCTAAGCCCCTGACGAAAAGTATAAACGCATTAACAGCGGCGTATTGTTGAATTCCAAAGACTTCAGCAATAAGTGCTGGGAATAACGCATAATAGCCACCTGCAGATATACTATAGAGCACGATAAAAGCTATCCAAAGCGAGAATGAGGATGAGGTATTTGCCAAGATGCTAGAGAGCCAGAAGGCAAAGACGCTGGATGCAGCAAGGAACAATGTCAATAGAAGTGTGTTCTGTCGGCCAAGTCGGTCACCGGCGTATCCCGTGAAGACGCGTGAGACAGCGTTTATGGCGTTGCTGGCGGCAAGGAGATTGGCGCCATTGGACGCAGTTTGGCCAAGAATGACTGTATAAGAAGGAATGAAGGAGAGGGGAAGTTGAGCACCGGCCGACTACAGTAGTTAGTATGTTATTTAATGCTATATCGTCGGAGAGCGAAATGAAAGCCTTCAAATACTGACCTGGAGAAATGCAGCCACGACAGAAAAGAGGAATGTGGGTCTCGAGGCCAAGGAGCGTGAGACATGGGTATTTCGTCTTTCAGGTCTTTCTGCAGTAGGGGTTGTAGCGAACCGACTCCGTGGTACAGCCCATGCGATTGGTAGCCCGGCAAATAAATTGAAGACAGCACAGATTCGGAGGGTCCAGCGGCCGCCGACGGAGCTAAGAAGTGTGCGAATCACAGGCGACAGGATGAGACCACCGATACCACCGCCGGCTAAAATCTGAGAGGCGTATCGGAGGATTAGCAGTTGCGCCTTTAGAAAGTCTCGGGGATAAGAAAGTATGATTATAGAGACACCAGACACAGTTATCACCGAGACGTAGAAAATATGTAATAACCACGGTGCGCCACTTCAAAAAAATTATAAAATTAAAAATTCGTATGAAGCACTTACGAAGCCCATGGCTGTAGCACGATGACTAGTGAAATACTCTGGCGCCGGTGCGAGAAGTGGGAAGTACAGGAGCGACATGCCGAGGCCAACCAGGAAGCCCTGCGTAAGCAGAAGATGCCATATAGAACTGGCAAAGGAAGCCAGCGCGAAGCCAGCGCACATCATGACCACTCCCGAGATCGTGATCGTCCTCGGCGTTAAGACGCGCAGGATCCTACGACGCCATCGCCGACTCGAGGGTGTGGTTAGAGCCCACGTTCCGTGCTCGATCCGTGCTATCACAGGATTGACTAGGATGCTACCCGCCCAAGTCAGCCCGTAACACAGCGTGCCTACGAAAGCGAGTAATGCCGTCGGCGGTGAGGCCTGCGATGCCGGACCGGGCACCAGAACATTCTGATCCGGAGAGAGGTAATACTCCTGGAAGACACCAAAGGTTTGATTATACCCTATCGTAAGAGCGATAGTTACGAAGGCGGAGAGTAATACCGAGGCTTGTTTCCTGCGTGAGATCGGCGGAAGAGCCGGTGCTTGATTCCTGTCCGACTCGGACCCGGACTGTGGTGGGGCTGTGAGAGGGATTCCTTGTGTTTGTGCTGCCATGAGTTGCCAGTTCAGAGATAAATGTTTAGAAGAAATATTGACAAGGAACAAGGCGTGAGAAGTAAACCCATTTAACTGGGTTCTGGCTTTCGCTACAACACTTAAACATTACGTTATAAACACGGGCGATCTCGGTAAGACCCCTGGCACATAATCATGACTTCTTCTCTTGTTAGTGTTGAATGTCTTGGCAGTCAAGAAACAAAGCCACATATACGTTCAATTTAGACTGAGTAACAGCACATTATTTCATCTGTTCTATTATGGGACCTCTATAAGTTTACCTAACATATAAATTCTGACTTACTTTTTACTACAAGACAAATTAAACGCTTCTTAGATAACGCATTAACTACCTACCTACTTATTAAATGATGTTACAAATTGAATCTTATGTGAGACCGATCTCTCTTTCTCTTGTAATGTGGATCTCCATGAGGGTAACAAACGCTTATAATTCTAACTAAATACGATAAGCTTCATTGCACACTAATTGACATGTCTTAGCCACAACCGGGGGCCGATCGAACAGAAAAAAGTTAAACAAGACTACATACAAGCTACAGTCTCTCCCAGCTGAAAGGTAGAAGGGATGGAAACCTAGGTAACATTTGATCCGTACCACTTTACGCCTGGTCCTCGGTATGGCTTTAACATTGTTGGCACAAGGATTGTAGGAGCTTTAAACGCCGAACTAAAAGAGTTGCGCTTAGTGGTTCTATTCTATCTTAATAAACGAAATATTATTCAATTACGATGAAACTGTTTGGCCTTACACCCTCAACCACCTCACAATTTATACGAAAAACGTAATAAAACTTGGATGGAACAGCACCTTCTGATGAGTAGCAGCCCGAACTTTTGGAACCTAATCATTCATAGTTGTTGGGTCATCCTTAAGGCGAGCTTGAAGCACATATGTTAAGCAAATCGCACTATCGTACCTATGGCAGAGTTGCCGACTTGGTGCGTATCACGAAACCAAAACCAAAAAGTGGCTATGAAAGAAGATGACGCTCTGGTACCTGAAAGCTTGCAGAGGAGCTGTAGGCCATGTTTATATACACAAATAGTCCCGACTGAGTTTCTAAGCCAGGAAGTTATCTGGCGGAGCCAAACAACTGAGCAACCCTTGACCGTGATAGTAGGTACATGGGCTGAGGTAGTCAACATCACTGTAACCACACAAGCTCAACGACTGAACAGCCAAATCGCATTGCACTTTCTAAGTGGCAAAAGTGACTAGTTATCTATGAATCTCGCATCGTAAGACATCGAGCAGCGGCACGATACTAGTGGTTTAGAAGTACTACACAATTTCACATGATTGCAAGAGTTCGTATTAATCAGTTTCTCCCAGCCCCTCGTGGATGTATGGATTCCTTTGGCCGAGCTGAACTTGCCTGGATGGGGAAGGCAAGGGATAGAAAATCCGTGACGCAAAATCGTGATGCTAAGCCAATGTTTTCATCATCGCTGACAAGGGTAT
Organism: Daldinia eschscholtzii; assembly: GCA_037126485.1. NCBI lineage: Eukaryota > Fungi > Ascomycota > Sordariomycetes > Xylariales > Hypoxylaceae > Daldinia > Daldinia eschscholtzii. The sequence continues at coordinate 2,066,229 of JBANMG010000005.1, forward strand.
GTCTTGCCTACAGCAACACGACCTTTCTCCATAGATAAGTATCCCTGGTCAATTTCATTCATTTGGCACATATTTATATGAAGCTTACGTTGCCTGATGCCGTTTTTCTATGACAGCAAGATTATATTAATAGATGAACAGACTAGTAAAACTCATCTAGCAGATTTGTCCTTTACCAGACAAGAATAGTGACCGTAGTCAACATGGAAACTAAACCCCAAAACCAAACACCCAAGCTTCGAATAGCTGTAGTCGGCGCAGGAATTGCGGGCTGCTGTCTAACTATCGGGCTCTCCCGCAACCCGTTATTTGACATACATCTCTACGAGGCCTATCCGGATATTGGCGTTCGCGGCGCAGGCGTTGCCCTCCATGGAAATGCCATAAAAGCAATGGACTTGATCTCGCCGGAGATCAAGAAGGCCTACTTTAAGAAGTCTCATTTCATGGCCAACGAGGAAGACATAGAGATGGCAACCCAGATCATCATCGGAAGTGGGCGGGATGCCGGAACCGTTGTAGCAGAACTAGGCAGAGCGAAAGGACGAAGAACTATTCACAGGGCGCACTTTATCCAAGGACTTCTCGAGGACGTCATCCCCGAACGCTGCGTGCATTTCAGTAAGCGTATGACTAGCATTGAAGACCGAGGAGACACGAGCGCTAGTAAATCCAAGGTTGCTATTACCTTTGCCGATTCCACGGTCGAAGAATTTGACTTGGTGTTTGGCACCGAAGGCATCAACAGCATTACTAGGAGGTTCATTCTAGGCCCTGATGATCCCGCAGTGGAAGCAGTCAATCATGATGCCTGGCGCTGCTTCAACATCCTCGTCCCAATGTCAGAGGCAAGGAAGGCAGTTCCCAAGGAGTCCATTGAAAAGGTCCGAATGTTCTGCACGCCTATCGGGTATATTAACGGCCTTCCTGTAGACTTAGGGAAGACTTATAGCATCTCCTGCTACCAGAGAGATAGCAAACGACCTAACCGCAAAAGTTCTGGTTTCAACGCAGACGAATGGAAAGGGTTCTGTCCTGAAGTTACCTCGTTGATATCTGTAAGTTAAGATACCATATATAGAATCTAGGAACTAATCATTAACGTGTTCTAGCTTCTGGAGAAAAACCCAAAGGAGGATTGGAAGATACGGGATCATGACCACGCATCCACGTATTACCGGGGCCACGCCGCTATAGTTGGCGACGCAGCGCACGCCACATGTCCTCATGCTGGCAATGGTGCTGCCCAAGCCATCGAAGATGCGGCAGTCCTCACTGGGATCTTCACCGAAGTCAAGTCAAAAGATCAGATCGACGCAGCCTTGATGGCCTTTGACCAGGTTCGTAGACCACGAAGCCAGAAGATCGTAGATATTACGAGACAATTTGGAAGACTGTACAGTTTGGATGAAGAAGAAAGAGATATTCAGAGCATGAAGAACCGAATGAAGGAGGGTGGCATGTACACCAATGGAGTGGATATGAATGCCCAAGTTGACGATGCCGTCCACAAGTTTAAGGAAGCAGTTGAGAGAGGAAAATAGTTCCTGCGAAACTTGGTTAGCTATGCGAATGAATGTATCATTTTTTAATTGTCTTATATCAGGTATATGACTTTTCATGACTGGTATGTTCTCATGATAATTATGTTAAGGGAGGACGGAAGAAACAAAAAAGGAGAAGATACCTCGGTACTTGGTTTTAGTACACGCAAGTCCGTACTTCGGTACCTCCTGCTCCGCTCTCGGAAGAGGTACACAGTAAAAGGTATTATGACGCATCGCATTTTAGCAATTGATACTTTGAACGCATGTACCCCACCATCAATTTGTTAATTTTTTAATATTTTAATATTTGCTGCTTAAGAGATGATGACCTGAGACAACACAACGTCTTTCCCATTTTCCAATAAATCTACATTCATCCTCTCAAGTTTTGTGTAGAATTGGATATAGAAAATTGTCGTGATGGGCCACTTACCCGATCCGACGATCGACCTTGACTGGTCAGGTTACGTCGGTTCAATTCATGAGCGCTTCAGGGCTTCTGCTGAGAAATATCCCGATAGAACTTGTGTTCTGGAAACCAAGTCTTCGACCCATCCTGAGAGACGTTTTACGTACCGTCAGATCTATGAAGCTTCCAATACCCTCGCCTGGTATCTTCATAATGCTGGAATTACGAATGGCGACGTAGTGATGATCTGGGCCCATCGCTCCGTTGACTTGGTCATCGCTTTGATGGGTACTCTGGTATGTTAATGTCGAACTAAGATTTAAATTTATTACCATATACCAAGACAATTCTGTCTACTTATAGGTAACACTAACCATCCAACTAGGCTTCTGGTGCTACGATGACAGTTCTAGATCCTGCATATCCTCCAGCTAGGCAGAAGATCTACTTAGAGGTATCTCAGCCACGTGCTCTGATCAAGATTGGCCGCGCAACAGATGAGAACGGCCCTTTGGCTGATCTGGTACAAGGCTATATTGATCAAGAACTTCAATTAAAGGCCCAAGTCCCTGAGCTCCGCCTCCTTGACGACGGAACCGTCTCTGGAGGCCAAGTTGACTCCCAAGACATTTTTGAGCCCCTGAGAAGCTTTGCATCTTCCCCCCTGATGTGATAGTGGGTCCTGATTCGAACCCTACCCTGTCTTTCACATCAGGAAGTGAAGGAAGGCCAAAAGGAGTCCTCGGTCGACATTACAGCTTGACCAGGTACTTTGGATGGATGGCTGAGCGCTTTAACCTGTCGACTGAGAGCCGATTCACACTTCTCTCTGGTCTAGCTCACGATCCTGTGCAGAGGGATATTTTCACCCCACTATTCCTTGGTGCTCAGCTCCTTGTTCCGTCGAGGGAAGATATTCAGCATGAGAAACTGGCCGAGTGGATGCGCGAAATGAAGCCTACCGTTACACATCTTACCCCCGCCATGGGTCAGATCCTAGTTGGCGGCGCTACAGCCGAATTTCCCAGCTTAGAGCATGTCTTCTTCGTTGGTGACGTGCTAACCACAAGGCAGTGCCGATCCCTCAGACAACTTGCCGTGAACGCTAACATCATCAATATGTACGGCACTACTGAGACCCAGAGGGCTGTCAGTTACTACGAGGTCCCTAGCCGAGCCAGGGATCCGGACTTTCTGGATAAGCTCAAGGACACAGTCCCTGCTGGCCAAGGAATGCAAAATGTCCAACTTTTAGTTGTCGATAGGGAGAACCGGTCTAGATTATGCCAAGTTGGTGAAGTGGGAGAGATCTTTGTTCGGGCCGCAGGTCTCGCTGAGTGAGTATATTTCCTCAACATTCTCCTATTCTACTAATGTGATGTTATCAGGGGTTATCTAGGTGATGAGGCTTTAAATAAGGAGAAATTTTTGATGAATTGGTTCGTCGACAACAATAAGTGGGTCGAAGCAGATGCGAAAGCAAACAAAAATGAACCTTGGAGAAAGTACTACAAGGGCCCGAGAGATCGACTTTACCGAACGGGCGACTTAGGACGGTACCTGGAATCCGGCGACGTCGAATGCACTGGTCGTGCCGATGACCAAGTTAAAATCCGTGGTTTCCGCATTGAGCTCAACGATATTGACAGCAATTTAAGCCAAAACCCACTTATCCGTGATTGTAAGACTCTAGTACGAAGGGATCGTAATGAAGAGCCTACATTGGTAAGCTACCTGGTTCCGGAAGCAGCTGAGTGGCGTCGATGGATTGCTGCTCGAGGGATAGAAGAGGTCGAAGATGAGGGTGTCGAAATGGGCCCTACGCGTGTCTTCTTGAAGAAATACCGAAGTATGGAAACCGAGGTGAGAGACCACTTAAAGTCTCGATTACCGGCATATTCGGTGCCGAGTATATACATAGTTCTCGAGAAGCTTCCATTAAACCCCAACGGCAAAGTCGACAAGCCGAACCTTCCTTTCCCCGACGTCACCGAGCGCGTCGAAGACGCTTCAGAGGAGGATCTAAAGAGCTGGGAATCCTTAACAGAGACAGAGAAGAAGGTGGCTGAAAAGTGGGCTAGTCTTATCCGAGGTCTGAATCCGAAAACAATAAGGCGAGAAAACGTCTTCTTCGACCTGGGCGGACACAGTCTGTTAGCCCAACAACTCCTCTTCGAAATTCGGAAGAGTTTCGGGGCCGACGTTTCTATCAGCTCGTTTTACGAGCATCCTGACCTCGCTAGTTTCAGCGCTCACATCGAGAAGAGACTTCGAGATGCCGACGGCGCTGATACCAGCAATGACGAGCAAGAGACCACTCCCGTCTATGCGAAGTCTCTCGATGAATTAACCAGCAAATTAGCTGACCAATACCAATCCGCTGATCCCAAAGCTCTTGACGAGGCTCAAAGCTTGACGATCTTCCTTACAGGAGCAACTGGATTCTTAGGATCATATCTCGTGAAGGATATCCTTGACCGAACGTCTCGTGAGGTCAAGTTAATCGCACACGTGCGAGGTGCCAAGGACTCAACAGCAGCTCTCCAGCGACTCCGCCGCTCCCTTCAAGGCTATGGCTTGTGGAAGGACGAGTGGGAGAAGAGGCTAAGCACAGTTGTGGGCGACTTGTCAAAGCCTCAGCTTGGTATTGATGATTCGACCTGGAAGAAATTATCGGAAGAAGTTGACGTGGTGATACATAACGGAGCTACCGTCCATTGGATCCGGAAGTACCAGGATATGATGGCGTCGAATGTGTTGTCAACTATTGATGCGATGAGGTTGTGTAATGAAGACAAGGCCAAGGTCTTCTGTTTCGTCAGCTCAACTAGTGTGCTTGACACCGATCACTACATTAAGTTATCAGAGGAACAGACAAGAACAGGCGAGGGCGCCATCATGGAAAGTGATGACTTGAATGGAAGCCGTACCGGCTTAGGCACAGGATACGGGCAGACCAAATGGGTGTCGGAACAACTTGTTCGAGAAGCCGGAAGACGCGGTCTTCTAGGCTCGGTTATCAGACCTGGTTACATTCTTGGTGATTACCAAACTGGTGTCTGCAACGTTGATGACTTCCTCATCCGCATGCTGAAAGGCTGCATCCAGCTAGGAGCGCGCCCACATATCGTCAATACCGTCAACGCAGTCCCCGTCAACCACGTCGCTCGGGTAGTCGTTGCCGCTGCCCTTAATCCCCTCCCAGGTGGAGTGCACGTGGTCCACGTCACTGGCCACCCGCGTCTGCGCATGAACGAGTACCTGTCAATCCTAGAGTACTACGGTTATAAAACGCCGGAAGTTAGTTACGACTCTTGGAAGCAGGAGCTGGAGAACTTCGTGTCCGCCGGTGCCCTTGAGAAGGACCAAGAGCAACATGCGCTTATGCCTTTGGCTCACTTCTGCATGAACGACCTACCAGCAAACACTCGAGCTCCAGAGCTAGATGATAGAAATGCCGTCGCTATCCTGAAGGCGGACGGTGACAAGTGGACAGGAGTGGACGAAAGCTCTGGCTATGGCATTAGCAGGGACGACGTGGGAAGATATCTACGATATCTGGCGGAAATCAAGTTCATCGGCCAGCCGACCGAAAGGGGTCGCCCGCTACCCGATATAAGTGCAGATATCGTGCAAGCACTGGCTGTAGGAGGTATAGGAGGCCGTGGCGGTGCTTCGTGATCTGCCACTCTTGGGTTGCGTACTAAGCCACCTGCATAAGAGGCAACTGGATCTTTGATACAATTCTAGGCGTTAAAAGAACTTCTGGTAGAGAAAAGGGAAAATAAAAGTCACTTGAATTTCTACAGTAGATTTCATTGAGGAGGCTTAATGTCCTCAGAAGTGACGAACCCGGATTGCTAATTTAATAGTAAAGCCGTAATGTCTCTTGTTTTACAAGTTACAGCAGGCAATTTGACCATGATGTTAATCTTATCGCCCTGTTGCTCCCTTATATTATTTCTTATCTCTACATTTATCCGAGGGGGGGAGTTCGCAAGGGGTGTAGAGCTGTCACTTGGCAAATGCAATATTAAAATGACAAAGATCGAAACCAAGTCATATATCTATACCGATCATAGCATATAATGATCTACTGCGGTACTCAATCTATATATATACCAAAGCCATGTTCTGTATTGACTAAATTGCAGAAAAGCCCTCATTCGTAGTCCTCGTGTATTCTAATCAAAAATAGGTATCATTTATCCCAATATATATATATATCCCTATCCAAAGTCCCAGCTTTCCAAGTAAATCCAAGCGCCGAAACCACCATCCAAGCTCCTTTTTCTTTCATTCGTACTGACTTTCCATCGGAGCCCCCATGATTACGTTTTTTATGTTGTTCCTCGCGCTCCACACGATATTCTCCGTCTTTCCCTTCTCGCGTATCTGCCCGTCCTGAACGGTCTGGATATCGCTGTCGCCGTTAACATACCCGCGAGCCTTATGGTGGAAGAACACGGGCGGCGTCACGCTGATGCACTTCGCGTCGAGACCGCGATCGCCCGCTTTCGTCGCGTCCTTGATCCCCCACGTCGAAACGGCGCGGCGACATAGTCCGGCCAAGGCGTTGTCGAAAGGTCCGGTTAGGTGGTCTACCGAGAGGTCTAGGAGGACTTTCCGCGCGCCTTGTTGAGAGAGGGCGTATGCGAAAGTGCAGATGGGCGCGCCGGTAATGTGCACCCAGCGGGTGAACTCGGGGTGACTTTGGAAGTCGACGAGCCCGGTGACCCGGTCCCTAGGAGGCACCGTGACGTCGTTCTCGATGACGAACTTGCGCGACATGTATTGGACGCCAGGGTCATCGGCGGGTTTCTCCTTGTTCTCGTCGAGCGTCTCGGGGAACACTTCGCCGCAGTGTCCGAGCCACATGAGGTCCCAATCGTCGCCGTAGGGCGAATTGGGTTTCGAGGAGGCGGAGGGAAGAAGAGCCCTGGCGCCTTGGGCGATTTTTTCTAGTTGCGGTTTAAGACGTACGTCCCAGTCCATGTCGTCTTCCATGATGAGAGCCGAGCCGAGGTCTTCTTCTACAATCCTATGAGAATATTAGGTTAGTCTTGGCACGATGTCGACTCCCTCGCGGGTTTATACTGAATCCACACTTTCTCATAGACTTTTACCCCCTTTTGATCTTTCTGGCCCTTCCAGAGATTCGCATCTAGCTCGCTCAAACGAACCTCAACATATTAGACCCCTAGCGAAATCGAGCCCGTCATGTACAGCAGAACCGTCCATTGGGCCTCGAAACCCATCCCCTGATTGTACAACCATCCCGCCTCAAAATCTCGCGCGTTCAAAACGTACCTACGAATAGCATTCATATGCCCCCTCCAGCTCCCCAGGTTCGTCTCCCACAACTTCTTCCTATCCGCCCCGAACGGCAGCGCCTTATCGGGAACCGTCTCCCCCTTCACGCCATCGACCCACTCGACCCCGAACCCCGTCAACTTGCTCGTCAGCGCAATCGCATCCCTCTTGTCGCTGCGCTCGGGAAGCCCCACCACGAAGATCTTCTCGAACCCCAGCGTCTCGTTCCCCACGCGCTCGACGATGTCCGCCGGCGACCCCCGGCTCCGGTAGTGCTGCAACAACGACAACCTACTATTGCTGCTCGAGAACGAGGCTGGGAAAGAGGTTGCTTTCGTGTTTTTTGTGCTCGTCGTCATCGTCGTCGTTGCTGACCGCGGCGTGAATAGCACGAAACACGCCACGAGGAAAAACGCTGCTACCCCGATGACGACGTGTCTTGGCGGTTGTTGGGTCATCATGCCTGCCATGCTTCTTGGTTGTTACTTTCGGGGTGTACCCGTCGGGCCGGGCCCGAGCTCCACGGGGGGTTCGGTCGGGAATGCGGTGTTTAATCACGATCGGTAGGTTAGGTACTTATGTACTCTAATATAATGCAAGTTAAATAATTCTCAAATATTAAACATCGTAAGGTACGAGTATAGATGACATATATCGAATAAAAATCCTTATGGGAGAAATTTGATAAAAAAAAAAAAAAAAAGGTAGGTAAATAGAGAGAGAAACGAGTGGTTGCGTGAGGCACAGCAAAATAAAAGCAGCTTTCAGCTCAAGGTATTTACATGTTAGGGCGAGACCGAAACCGAAAATGTTCTACTTCATATAGATTAACCACTTAGACATCAATACATATTACATATCACACAATACCAAAGGAGTACCTTATGTCTACACTAGCAGTGTGCCATAGCCGCCTAAATTCCATAGGCCAAAGCAAGCGTGCAGATAGCGCACATGTATTTTGCCTAAGGAACCAAGTATCTTAACCTAATCCGTCCTCAACGTGGGCTGCCCGGTGGATTGATGTAGCATTTCTCAACTTATCATCATCAGCTCAAATTGCTTATCATAGTCACTATGACGTCAGTTTTTGTAGATTTTAAGATCTACATATTCTTCACATATTTTCGTAGAAGGGCAACACTTTATTAACTATTCCGGATAGAGTTGCACTAGTAAACTTACTACCGAAATCAACCAAAGCCAATTAGCCTCCAAGTAGCGTTGTACGTTGCTCAGGGGGATACCTAAATAGGCATCAGCTTCATCTTCCGGCCCTGAGCCTCAAGTGCAAGCCGATTTCTTTGCTCTCGAGATACCCACGTACACCATCTTATGCAAACCAGAACTCCGCAAATGCGTAGGATCGCCCCGGTGAAGGATCTTCTTAACGCCTAATTTACAAGTTAACCGGTTGTAACGTGAGTGATAACTCCCCATAATGCGAAATATGAAGAGTGTATCGAAGGACCAAACCGAATCCAACCACCAAGGTTCAATTCGGAAAAGCTGTTCCCTTCCATGTAAAAACGCCAAATCTTAGAACGTCAACATAGCTCTATCCTTCTGGAGCCCGTCATGTATCCGGAATTCTTCACGTCGTAATGCATTATTTTTGCCGTCGTCTCGTCTCGTCTAGTGTTTATAATGCCAGTCATAAAACAAATGCTTGCCGTCCAATGGGTTGAAAGGTGGTATTTAGCGATCCTCCAGAGAATTCAAACTTCCATCATTACTCCGAGATGGCTCCATATCGCCTGCCATGGCGCATTCCACGAAGCCTCGAGATCAAGCTGTTTGATGAACAAGTAGAGAATCGAATGACCATAATACGCCAGATACCGCTCGTAAAATGCATAGATGTGTCAGAGGTGAAGGAAAAGGAGTTGAAAATGTGCCTGCAATGCAGGCAGCGAGATATATCAGCGAAATGAAGTAGAGATTACCACCCCCTCAAAAGAAAACCAGGAGCGCTCTCCTAGCCATATGTAAATGTGACAGCGCCCTACGCGAGAAAGCCGGTTCGCAACTCGTCTAGAAAATCGTCCAGAAAGATGATTTTAAATTGATCCTTGTACCTCTTCGCAAACTTCGGGTCCGTCCAAGAGGATGAAAGAGGTCGCCTCCACGTTACCAGCTCAAGTTTCCATCCTTTCTCGAGAGCGCGAATAGCATACTGCAAGAACCCCCCAGAAAACTCGGCTTCAGCTGCATCTCCGGTCGCCAACACCATTGTACCAGGGTGTGACATGTTGTCCCACATGCTGTCCATCATATTCAGATGAAGATTCTCGTCTACACCTTGCTCCCCGTTTCGTACTTCGTAGGCAACATCTTCAGAAAGCTCGCCTATTTCGTCGGGGCGTTCGGTTGGAGTTCGACCTCTCCCCTTTGGTTTGTTTGGCGAGATCTTCCGCTTTCGAACACGACTAAAGACATTCATCTTATAGTTCAACTGCTCTGCCTCTAAGAAGTAAGATGGCCAGGACGCTCGGGGATTCTTGTCCGCTACGCCGTAAATGGATCCGGCCAGTACTCGCTTTTGAACATTCCTTGCTCGTTCCATCACAAGTGCCAACGTTTTGAATGAAAATGGAGGCATGCTTATCCTACGGGCAAGCGGGATTTGCATGGATAGTTTGTAGCTCTCGCAGAAGCCAATGAAAATATTAGACATGTCCACAAAAATATGCACGTTATCTTGAGCTTCTAGAGATGAACCAGTATGGTTCGCGTCAGTATAATTCCTCAATTTCGCGTAGAACTGTTCGCGCATGATTTCAAGCGGCGAAGGAAGAATCGACTGGACGCCCGGGTACAAGTGATTAGGTAAATCTAGCCCCGAATATTGGAGCATGTGGCTCAGCTGGTTGGCAGTGATTTGATCTCTTTCGTGAGACTTTTGTTGTGACTTAAGCGCCTCCAACAAATCCAAATGCTGAGATGAACCGGCGGAGCCTTCAGCTCCCCAAAATGGAGTTTTCTTATCGTGAAAGGACGTGTCGACTTCATGAAGAGTTAAATTGGGTACAAGAGAATCATTGATAATTTGTCCCTCGGGCGTCTTAGGGGGTATCTCATAAGGCAGAGGTCCTAGACTTTCGAATATCTGTGAAACTTGTAGTAATTTTGGGGACGGGCTGGAAAGAGTGCTGCTGCCCATCGGTAAAGATACTTGAGATTGTGTTTGCGATACTAGCTTGATACCGCTCGGCGTCTGTGGAATGATATGGGACGACTTGCAATGCGCAGGGTGGGGGATGGAATACTCGGGTGTTTTAATAGAGTTATGGAAATCCAATCGGAGATCAAAATTGAAGGATCCAGTGCTTGAATCAGGCGTAGACGACGTAGTAGTAGAAGTCTTCTCCGATGGTGTGAATACCGAGCTACCAGTCTCTTGATCAATGGAAGAAATAAAAGTATCCTCCGTCTGAGCAGGAGAATCAACTGCAATTGAGAAGACATCGCAAAGGCCGTCTCCAAGGCGAGGTAACGACCGCTTCTTAACGACACGCGAGCCATTTGGCCCCGGTCGTTGAGGAGTGGCTTTCATGATAGAAGGCGTTCTCGACACACTGAGATCTTGGTCATGCATGATGTCAAGGGCCATTATCAAAATAAGGTAAGGCTATGATATGAAGAGGCGGATTGTAGATTCCACTTTCTGGTAAGTTAACTTCGGGAATGGAGGCGAGATTCTGTTGAACATTAGTGATGTGCTATGTGTTAAGAGTTGAAGTTAAAAGTGTCTAACAAATAAGAAGGGAAGTGGGTTGGGCGCCAAGGGGGAAAGATGTTGGCGTGCAGCCATACGAGCACGAAACCTCAAGTAATAATAGGGTGGGTATAAGGCTCCCGAGATGACGGATCGGTTTAACGGGAAATAAAAGGAGATGTGAGGGGATACGTAGGCTTTAAATGTAAAAGCTGAGTTGACTTACGGGAGAATGATATTGATCGATTGCAGTAATGGGTTGACAAGATCTGTAAGTTCTTCCATTCTGCAGAAGAGGGGTTTTGTCGGGGAAAAATAATGTAAGAACCAAAGATAAGGCAACCGGGAAGACTTTCAAGACAAGAAGCGGTGCTCAAAATTTGGTTGTAGTGGTTTATTTTTTTTATTTCTTTTTTGATTAGAAGTCACGATTTCATGGTGGAATGAATGACGAAGTCGGGGAGGCGTTGAGGCGTTGTACCAGCTAAGGTACTAGGTAGGTATATTAAGCCGTAGCTTCCTTACAAACCGTTATTTAGCAGTGAGGAAGTGGCAGTTGGCCTCAGTAGTGCTAGCGTAGAGACCACGCGGTGTAGCCAAGATGCCCCACTATGTAGCTGATGCGTAGGTAGGTACCTAATTATTTACTGCCTACTACAGCAAGGCCACACCGTTACCCTCGAAGACTAATAGAGAGTACTGAGTCACGTGTCTCAATTCATTGCAAAGCTTTTCCTACTAATGATAGATTAGGTGCTCTGGGCCTTCCAGGCCTTTCAGGCCCTTTTCCAACTTCAATAGTGGCAATAGGTAAGGTGCTAAACTGAGAGGGTCCATATGTTTTGTCAATCGTCTTTTGGAGATGCAAGAAAAAATAGTTTTGACGAAAACACCGATAATGCTCAACTTCAATTATATATAATATACCTTAACATAGGTTACGAACGATCTCTTTATGGTATCTTCAAGCTTCTTTTACTTACCTCTTTAAGTTCCTTTTATACCAGGTATGCATTGACCATGCGGAACTACCGCAGTTGTTCTTGATAGTCTACCCAATAGGTTGTTTTTTATGAGTCAATTACGGAATAGATCGATTCCAGTGGTCTCTGAATACCAAGATGATCCGTAGTTATTTTCTTGTCAAAAATTACAGTGTATATATATAACCCATAACAGGGTTAAGCAAAGAAAGTAACTAAGTAAAGTTGAGCCAAGAATCCAAAGTCACGATTCTCCGATTAATGAATAGCCGAAGTTCCAGTGGACAACTCGGGACGTACCTAAATGTTCAGATGCAGATTGTAGAATTTCGCAAAAATGCCATGTAGAGAAACCAATTTTAGGCTAGGTAACATTTGCACCTGCCCCCCAGAACGCGGCCCAGGAACGACCCCGCATATTAGAACGGCCGCATTTTTACTGTACACGAAATAATGACCACGTTTTTGTGTGGTTGTTAACCGTTCCGTTCTTTCCCCGCTTCAGATTGTAAGATCGGAGTTCGTTAATAATGACCAGAGAGGAGCATAGAAATGGTAAGGTATGCCTATGGGATTAGTCATATCGGTCATATCGGCCGATCGGTCATACTGGTCATGCTTAGAACGGTTATAACCGTATTGAACGGTGATTAATACGGATGAGAGACCCAACGGAAAGGAAACGCCTGCACTAGCTCGATCAAAAATCCATTTGATCGACAGCTTTACTTGGCCCCTACATAGTACTTTTCAACTTTGACCCTGGTCGGTCGAATTCACCCTCGACCCTCCCACCTTCAAAGAGAGAGAGAGAGCTAGCCAAACTGGGCCATTCTGAATGCTATTCTTCGAAATCCCTCCCATTCATTGATATTCACATTTTCGATAAGGCTTCAGCGCCAAAAAGACAACCCACTGCTTAAAAGGAATTCATTCGAAGGGGGAACGACGAATATCCTCGTGTCTCGGCAAAGTTATTACTTAGTATGCGCACAGTTCCATCCGAATATACTCGTTCGCTTTTCCTCATCTAATATCTGTTTCCTTAACGACAACGTCTTGAATACCAACCACGAATGCGCGTGCGACCGTCCAACGAAGCTCTCGTAATCGATTATATAGAACTTCTACATTCATAAAAAATACTTCGCCTCCTTCAAGTGTCTTCACCGAACAAAGTTCGTTATCCCTCATGACCGACTATAGACATACGAGTCTCAGTGTTATCATCTGTAGCATATTCTCTCCGACGTCTTCCGACCGTCTACATATAATATATCCCACGAGCCGCGTCTAAATACAGCCCTAGTCGTCGACAGTCTTCGCATATGATGACTTGATCGCCTATAACGTTGTACAACGTTTCTGATGCTCCCGCAATTTGCCATTCGATTCGAATCTAGTTTCTATATCTAGGCCTACTATTCATTGTGACGGAACCCGTGTTAGGTGATACAATAGCCACCGAACATCGAACGCCAGCTCTACTCCAGTCATAACAGATGCAGTCGAAATGGACAACTTCTTCGGCAACCAGCTCTCCCAAGAAGAGCTGCAGCGCCGCCATTCCCAGCAGCGCAACCAGAGACGCCTCGTTACTGCTTCAATAAACCAGTCCGCTCAACAGGCGCAATATGGCCCTGTCACAGCTGCAAATCCGGGCCCGTCTTTAGTGGGTGCTGATTCCCTCGATGATATTATGTGTAACAATTCTCAAGATCTACAACGGCGACGAAGCCTGCCACAGCAATTTCCAGGTCAAATACCCCCAGTAGATGCTGATCGAAGGATGTCGATGATGGAATTCGGTAGCGGCGACAACGCCTTTAGGGACTATCAGTTTGGGGTTATGTCGAACGCAGCCGGCGCTATGAACAACGGATATCCCACTCTTAACACCAACATACCCCTTCAGGGTACTTCAGGGTTTACTTCACCTACTATGCTAGCTGATGACTTCTCAACACTTTCTCCTGATATGGTAGGGAACATGATTGCCTTTTCTAATATGAACATGGGCCAGATGAGCGCGGACCCGTCCATGAACATGTTTTCACCGGGAACTGCGCTGCCTACTCCATTTTCATCAAACTCCATGGATGGCTTGCCGGCCGAGTTCAGCATGGACTTGTCAAATGATAACAACGCTCTTGGTTCTGTGGCTAACAACCCTGGCGGCGTCATGCCCGTCGATACTGGCGAAGACAGCATTATGACTACTTCTCCGCAGTTCTCTCCTACCAACCAACATAATCCCCAGGCAAATATTGACATGGACACTGCTATGAACGGATTTCAGCCCAGTATTTCACCACAACCTGTTTCACAGGTCCAGTCTCAAACACTCGTGTCCTCTACGTCATCGTATGAGTCGCCCATTGCAAATACAACGGAGACCACCCCGGAGAGTGCGGCCCCTTCCCAGCCGTCTATACCAGCCGTCATTAATCCTCAACCCCCAAAGGAAAAAACTATATATTCCAAAAGCGGATTCGACATGTTGAGGGCCCTTTGGCTTGTCGCTACGCGGAAAAACCCTCAGGTCAATCTCGGTGCCGTCGATATGTCCTGCGCCTTTGTCGTCTGCGATGTTACTATGAATGATTGCCCAATCATATATGTTTCCGACAATTTTCAAAACCTGACTGGTTATAGCCAACACGAGATCGTTGGTCAGAATTGTCGTTTTCTCCAAGCCCCGGATGGCAAGGTCGAAGCCGGTACGAAACGAGAGTTTGTTGATAACGGAGCTGTCTATAACTTGAAGCAAAAAATTGCAGAGGGCAAGGAAGTCCAACAGAGTTTAATCAACTACCGGAAAGGAGGCAAGCCCTTCTTAAACTTATTAACTATGATTCCTATCCCATGGGACACCTCTGAGATCAGATATATCATTGGGTTTCAGATTGACCTTGTAGAATGTCCTGATGCTATCGCCTCGCATCAAGGCCCGGGAACAATGAAGGTTAACTACAAACACAGTGATATCGGCCAGTACATTTGGACACCGCCATCTTCAAGCCAGTGGGAACCAGAGAACGGACAAACGTTGGGAGTCGACGACGTGTCTACGCTACTACAGCAATTCAACCCCAAAGGGGCCGTGTCTGACTGGCATCGGCAATCCTGGGACAAGATGCTTCTGGAGAATGCCGATGATGTCGTTCACGTCTTATCTTTGAAGGGTCTGTTTCTCTACCTCTCGCCATCCTGTAAACGCATTCTCGAGTATGACGCTGCTGAGCTCGTTGGGAGTTCCATCTCGTCCATATCTCATCCCTCCGATATCGTTCCGGTCACCCGAGAGCTCAAAGACGCCACAAACGGAAGTTCAGTAAACATAGTATTCCGCATACGGAGAAAGCAGAGTGGCTATACTTGGTTCGAAAGCCACGGCTCGCTATTCGTCGAGCAAGGGAAAGGACGAAAGTGCATAATTCTTGTTGGTCGGAAACGCCCGGTCTTTGCGCTTAGTCGACGGGAGTTAGAATTAAACGGCGGCATAGGCGACAGCGAGTTGTGGACAAAGCTTTCTACCTCCGGAATGTTTCTATTCGTCTCTGCAAATGTTAGGTCTCTGCTGGATTTACAACCAGAAAATCTTGTGGGTACGAGCATCCAGGACTTGATGCGCAAGGAATCCCGTACGGAGTTTGGGCGTTCGATCGAAAAAGCTAGAAGAGGACGTATAGTCACATGCAAGCATGAGGTACAGAATCGCCGCGGCCAGGTTTTACAAGCTCATACTATTATGTATCCGGGTGACGCGTGTAAGGGACAGAAACCAACCTTTTTGCTTGCCCAGACGAAGTTAGTTAAGGCCTCTTCTCGAGCAATTGGACCGGCTGTATCCGCCCTATCTAATAGACCGGGCTCTGTGGGTCATTCATCTGCAGAACCAAAGTCGATGTCCAGCTTCGCCGTGGTACAAGGTGCTCAAACTCCAGACGAGCAGCGTCATGGTCTCCTCTCTGCTGCTGCAGGTGGCGCCATGGCTCCTGGTAACCAAGATAAGGCACTTGCGTCAGATGATAATATTTTCGACGAGCTTAAAACCACGAGATGTACTAGCTGGCAGTACGAATTACGACAAATGGAGAAGGTCAACCGGGTACTAGCTGAGGAGCTTCACGGCCTTCTTTCTAACAAAAAGAAACGCAAGCGCAGAAAGGGAGTTGGGAACTTCGTCCGGGATTGTGCTAACTGTCATACTCGCAACACTCCTGAGTGGCGGAGAGGCCCGAGCGGTCAAAGAGACCTGTGTAACAGCTGCGGCCTTAGGTGGGCAAAGCAGGTTGGTGAACCCCTTTCCATATTATTGCATACGAATTACTTACATGTAGCAGACGGGCAGGGTCTCTCCACGGAATTCATCCCGCGGTGGCAACGGCGATGCGACAAGTAAGAAGTCCAATTCTCCTGTGCATTCTTCTCCGCTACAACGAGAAGTACCCACGAGCGAGATTAGCATGGTTGAGCAGCCTTCGGAGACGGACACGGGCACAACGATAAACAGATCATCAGGCTCGAATGTTATTCCGAGCACTGGTAGTATTAGTACAACATCGTCAGGCTCGCGGGGCTACTCGATGCCTCCGCCGAGCTTACCCCTCCTTGGGGGCGGTGCCGTTGGTAGTGAAATGACGGCTATCCAGGAAGAGCGGGAGGTCAGCATGTAATAGCGGTTTCTATTGGTTTTCTTTTTTTCAATCTCGGTTCTCTTTCTATTTTGATCCAAATCACGGCTGTGCAGAGATACCATATCACACTTCTTACATGCTTTTATCTTTTCTCTCACTCTACTTTCCCAAGCGGCAAAACCGGATGCAAGTGTTTGATAGACGGATATGGAGGCTTCTGCAGAGATACCTGCCCTTGATGGGCTATTATGGAAGAGGCGGGATGCATATACGCGGCGTCGGCTGTCTTCGGGTTGCTTTTTTATTGCCATTTTATTATTCTTTCAACTTGATGTTAGCCCCCCGGAGGCTGTCGTGCCCTAACCAAGATCATGAGTGCCATGCGTCTGCTCCTATGTGGAGGGTGCAGTAAAGGGTGGACAGGGCCGGGGATACTAACGGGTTAAGCTGCGGGAGATAGCCAGGTTGGTAGATGGATGGGGTTGGTCGCAACGGTATGATATGGGGAAAGCTGGCACGAGAATTATGTGTTGCTAGGTTCGGCTGGGGGATCTGGCTGGGAATATACGGTTACATTGGCTGGGGCACGGGCAGGACAGGGCAAAGCTCATGTATCTTGTTCTGCCTCGTTCGTACGATGGGTTACTATTAGTTAACCGCGCGCTTTGCTATGTTGAGACGACGTACACGAATATGAAAACCAATTTTGACATGGGCATACGATTACTTGCAAAGGTAAGCCCACGTGAAGGGCATTGTATTATTTGATGGTGAAAAAGTATATCTCCTGCACCGCCACTGCGCATAGTGAGGGCATAGTACATAGGACGTAGGCATATTACCCACGATAGGCGGTGTAGTAAGCGCTCGATTTAAGAGAAATCTTGTCCTGTATATCATATTAACTCCCATATATTACAATCGACACACTATAAACCATAATCAGCATCACACCTCTTTTGAGGGGGCTGAGTGCTTGCGTCCCGGAATAGTTACTACCTACCTAGGTACTCTATGAGCTTCTCTCGTGGCTTTCCTACTGAGCTGTCTTCTACAAGCCGGAGCAACCAAGGCTCCATCGATGTGAGTTGGGTTGCACTACCTTATACTGCTGCCTTGTTTCGTCATCAAGGGACGTCTGTATGTACATATTATACGGAGCTGCTCGTCATTATAGGTGTTGCCAGCCTGCAGAGGATCTATCGTAGGCGGCTGAACACTTCTGCAACCATACCATACACTCCGTGGACATTCTTACTTGCATATTTCCGGATATGCGGAATAGTGCGGAATAGCAGAGAGAGAGAGTTTCGAGGCAGACTCGAAAGGCTTTCTGGGAAGAAAGTAGCATGTACGGAGGAGGCGGCATTGAGGGGGAAACCAACCAACTAACCAACCATGCCCCTAACAATGGTACTTCATCACCAACTGTGGGTAGGACTACTATGTAGGTATGTAGAATAGCCTTATGTGTGCGGCACGGAACTCAATCGTCACCCCACGCATCGTCGTTCTCTACGGGGAGACGATATGGCTAGCTCTGGCCGCCTAGATATTAGGATGTTTCATACATATCTCACAGATCAGACGATACCCTGAGGCCGAGGTACGGCTCCAGGTTCCGGCTCAGTCCCAGGAAATGACAGTTACTAGGCTACAAGGTAGGTATCTAGATTAGGTACCTTATACCGCAGCTCGCACAGCCTACCTACCTATTCAAGATCTCTCGACCGTCCCCGTCGCGAGCCCAGTCGCGTCGCCCATTGGCTGTAATCGGCACGTTTAATTGTTGCTCCTGCACGTAAGAAGGGCTGCGCCGTACCAAGAAAACTTGACTGCCGAAGTAGCTCCTTAGTTACTATAGACGTCGAGCATCGACATTACATCGTAGGTATGTACAATGACGGACGCCTACCCGTCTTGGACATGAAGGGCACGTTGTTGGCACGTTGTTCCTCAGCCCTCTGACATACTACCCCATGAGCTCGGTGCAACATGTCTAACCTGGACATAGTTACCCAACGTATGGTATGTGCTGCAGATTTACGTGTGTGATATATCTAAATATATAAATCAAAATGTCGCATCATAAGTCTTGTTTTCCCCGTATCACACATACATACACACATACAATTACTACTGTGACATCGCGTCGAGGTAGCGATGAATAGATAGATATCCCCAGGGCGCATATATCTTCCGGGCCGTTGGCCTTAAGGTTTAGGTAGGTAGGTACCTATCTGGTGCGGCGCAGCCAACCCTCATCTGATTCCGGATCTCGGTTTTTGTTTATTTGTTTGATACTAGCGTAGTGTAGCTTGCTGGACTAGAGTTGTATTCATTACCGCAGAGAAACAATTTACAACGTAGCCGAGAAGCTAGCTAGCTTGTTGCTTTAAGGGAGGGGTAATAGGCGTAAGGCTGCACAAAGGTGCTACACTTGACGTTGACGATTGCACACAGATCGTTTCAGGTCCGGATCGATGATGTGTTTGTGTTTGTGTGTATGTATGTATGTATGTAAGATCTCCCACGAACACCTAACTTAGGTAGCTAGCTAGCTGGGGATGCGCGCGGCTTCAGCAGACGCAGCGGATTTACCCCTGGCGGCTCTACACTACATAAACTTAGGTAACGCACAACCTATATTAAATGGGGGGAAGTAACCAAAGCGGTCCGCTGTCGAATCGGCAGCGTCGTCGGCCCCTTCTCGGATGAGACCCTGTCGATTATTGTAGATCTTGATGTTTCCTAGCCGAGAACCTATTGGTCCGTTCTGTCGGGTAAGTTTTTTTCGAACGGGCAAGGGGATTTTTTGTTTCGATAATGGATGTGTGTGTACCTACGTTAAGCATGGGTATATGTACGTATGGATGTATGGATAGATGTATGCGTATGAGGTAAGGTATATATTATGTAGGAGACGCACAATGTTTCGTACCCGTGATGACGACAGCTGCAAGCATATGGGTTTGTGCATATGTAGGTACAATTCGGCCTTGTAGTTTACATATATTAGATGTTTCCGTCATTTTACATTAGGTACATACATACGATACACTACACAACATAAAGACCATCCCATCATATCCTATATTTAGCTTAGAATTGTCGATTTAAAGTAGACCGCCATGCAGGCCTTTTCGCCACACTCCATACTAACGACGACGATCCCCCATAGATACATACAATATGCTACTGCTACTGCTACTACTAGTATGTAGTGTATTGTGTTATGAATGCTTGTGGAGGTAGTACCCGATGAGCCCAGGTCCAACGTTACATGGGTCGTCTCGCTCGCTCGAGGATCAAAAAGCGCTCGTAAAAAGATTAACCGTGAACCCCAGATCTCGCCCCGTTTTCGACTCGGTGAAAAAAAAAGCTTACCCCTGGCTTGTGCAAAGCTCCACTAACAATTTTTTTACAAGTCGAAAATCAATATACGGTTACCATTTAGGGGTTTTGTTCGTCGTATCGTGTAGATTATAGTGCACTTTAAAGACAAGAGAATGAGCTCAACAGCTAGATACCCATTTAGGTAGTTATCCAAATCTATTCACACAACTTAATACCATCTTAGAAGGTCGCTGTTGGCGCTTGCCATCTTGGGTTTTATCAGATATTAAACAAAGTCCAAAAGAGACCCATTCGTCATATCATAGCTACAGTAACTATAGCGCTATACCGAGGTTATCTCACCTTAAGTTCAACGTCACGATTAAAGAAAGTCAACTTACGTGTAATCTAGAGCCTGTCTTAACTTCTGAGACAGTGGTATCATATGTACGGTATAATTGAAGATTAAGTGCTAAGTTTGTGCTGCGCAACATGTCTAGCTGAACCTCTTAAAGCTATAACAATATCAGCAACATACCCTATCTACTAGTAATAATTAGTAGGACTATAATACGTCTTGCAAGTTGACAACTGCTGCACGGTCATGAATTTCATAGAAGAGAAGTGATTAATGTTCAATATCGGGCCACAATGACCACTACCAAGTTTCCCTATGATGCTCTATGCTAGAATTCATTGCGTCCCGTGGGAATATCCTCCATTTGATGTCCTTTAATGATATTATTAAAAGTACTAGTAATAAGTACCATAATTCCAACGCCGAATAGTATGCAAATGCTTTGTGATAATTCCCCGTTTGCCTGATAGCATGTCCAATGCTCAAGCATCGCCTGCAATGCCTCCGTTCTTCCTCTTACCCAGCCCACCAGGACCCCTCGATCTGTACTGCGAGGTTTTTCTTAAACCAAACTCCTTTTGCGCCTATTATCGATCGACCAATCAATCAGTCCTTAACTGCCCAGCCATAATTCGTCCGATCTCGTCGTTAATGATCTGTGAAGAGGATGGGCGAAACTTGGCGCCGGGCTCGACACCTCTGATATCGGCGACACAATATCGCTGAAATTTGGAAGATTATCGTCCTCAGGGTCCAAGGCTGACGGTGGTGCTAGATCGGATAATAACACCGCCTCGGCACTAACGGCTGATCGCGCATCATCTGCCTCCTCGCCGGCTCGCGTCCACCATCGTTCCATAGACTCCCGAGGTCCTTGATACCACCACTGATGCTCAAATCCATTGTCTACTGTCATCATGGCTGTTGACAGAGACTCGAGCTCCCTAACTCTATCCGCATCCTCGCCGTGAGATCGCTCCGAGGAAAGAGGGATTGTTGTAGGGTGATTTTGGTAGGGTAAGTCCCTGCCATCGTCCTCATCCTCATCCTCGTCATCCGCCGGGTCTCCTGTAAAAGGCCATGCATATGCAGACCATGGTAGCCCTTCCTCACCAAGGCGGAATTGACTTGGTGTTGTAGGCAATGCTTTCCACGCCGATTGGTCTTCGGCCGTCTGTGAACGCTGTGGAAATAAAGAAGCGGATACGTGAGGGATGTCCCACGGACTGTCATTAAATAGCGGCGGCGCTGACCTTCCCCTTTCTCCTCGAGATTCGGCCGCTGAGTTCCGCCTTGGCCGAGGCCTTACCTGGTCGTGAGATTGTTGATTACCATTATGACCTCGAGAACGTCCGGGTTCTCGGGTTTGGCCGTGATTATGTTGACGATGATTTCGACCTGGATGCTCTCGGCTCCGTTGCTGGCGCGATTCCGGGATCGCTAAGAAATTCGCATTCGGCGGAGGTACTTGGCGAGGGAAATTCCCAGAATCCCTCGCATTCTTCAAATTACGAGACATGTAGGTCATTGTATGCGTCTGCGGTGCGTGTCGCTGAGACCAAGAGACGCCGAACGCGAGCTGTACAAAAACCTGCGGCTTGGAGAGGTTGCTACGTTCGCTGCGTATTGCCTTGTTTCGATTTTGATCCATATTGCTAGGTACCGGCCTCCGCAATAGACGGAGAGGAGGGAAATAAAAGAAGAGGGCGGCTCTTAATAAAGAATACTACCACTTTGGTTGACAAGGGTTGGTTGGGATTCGGATGAGAAACAAACCTGGAGCACACCTGCGGCTACGCTGCTTGTCTCCAGGATTATAACGGGTGAGCCGCTAGAAGTGTGCCAAGGCCCTCAACGCGAGACGCTCGAAAAGGGCAGTTGGGTGCGGCCAGCCAAAAATACCAAAAATACTTGGATTTGTGTACTTTTCCACCTGTTAGTAGTGGAGATTATTCCTCTATCATGCGACGACCTCTACTTAGGCACGTAACAGGAGGAACCCAGATGATCTGAGTAGGTGCGAGGTGGAGCAATATAATATAATAAGCCTCAGAAAAGAATCCAGGAGAGAATCCGGGTTCGACTAAACCGCTAGGAGTAGTTCGAAGGCGAGACGAACAGTTTAAGGGTAGTGTGGCGTACAACAGAGAGGTTGAGAGACATGTGCAACGTGCAAATGTGCAGAAGTTGTAAAGTGATAATCCTACTATTGGTCCAAGTCGACGCTGCGTGTAAGTCGTGAGTGGCTAAGTGTGAAGGTAGGGTCGTAGAGAAGCGTGCAGATAGATGTATGAGAAAGAAGACGAACAAATAGAATCGGAGAATGAGAATGATTAATCTGTCAGTAACCTATAAAGAGGGGCGGAAAGACGAGATGATTTGCTGTATCCGCAGCGGGTTGGACCAAATGAACGAGCTCATTGGCGAAGCTTAACAGCACGAACAGCGGTGTCCCCAAGCCTGGCCAAGCCATCTGTACGACGAGTCAGTACGACGGTTAGATGTAGTGCTGTACATGTTCTATGGGTTGCTGTCCGTACGGCGAAGGGATCTCCAGATGTGCTTCCCTCCTTGCTTCTTTGCCCCCCCGTACGTAGGTAGGTAAACCCAAAGAGCACAAGAATACAGTTAACTAGGTTAGGTACATAATTGACATGTACCTATCCATTGCTGGTATGCCAGAGTTCCATTCCAGCTCTGCCTCACCCCAGCCAAAAGGAAAACACTAGAAGATCCGCCTGGATGATCCCTGGTCGGGACCCTGGACTGACAGCTTTTGGTGCGAAAATGGTAAGTTTTAAGGATGTTGACCCCTGTAACCGTATTTATCATTTGGTTTATCATTTGTCAATTGATCAAAGAATCGCATTGCTGCCGTATCGTTCAACACAGCGAAAACTGTTGAAGCTATTACACTTAGACAGATATTGCGTATAAAACCTGAAGACATAAGGCAGTTAACTAAGGTAATTAGGATATCTCGACTTTGTTCTAGAACGTAGACTCACTCTTGTTGCCACCAAATACGGGGATGATAGAATTTCAACAGAATAAATCCTGGCATCTTCCCCTTAACTAGGGACCTAGTATGTGAAGCCGTCTCTTTTTGGATCGTAAATGAGGCACCGTTCTGATTAGCGGTTGGGTTCTACAAAACCGAGCCACATCACGATGACTCGTGGACAAGCCGAACAAGCTAAACTGGCATAAGTGGCATAGCGTAGCAATACAATGCTGGTATGTATTGATGCTGGCATTGATGCTGCTGTCGGTGCCGATGCTGTACGACTAACAATACGCAGTCCGTATTACCTTATGACGTTTTTTTCTGCTCGCTTCTTACTACTTTAAATCGGCCAACTCCCCCAAATGGAATCAATCATAAGACGGGATCTGGGAATGGTTCTTTATCGTAAGCAACTATAGATCTACCAAAACCCGATCCTCGAGAAAGGCTACTTGCTGTTAAGTATCTATATCAAACGCTGGCTCATTATTTATTTTACCTCGGACATCAGCGATGATGATGACGAGGTATACGATGGCGCTTGGAAATGCTTGATTGTGTAATAAAAAAGCATTCCCAAAAAAATAGGAGAGCGTCCAATATTGCATGAAATATTGGACATTTTCGTCGAGAATTCGGAGATTGAACGAAGAAACAAACCGACGAAGGCGCAAATGGAAGCCACTATCTTTTCCACTGTACCGGTGCGAATACCAGGGTAGGTACCCTTGTAGAGAAGTCAGGACCCGTGGACTACATTCGTTAGGTACTTGCATAAATGTACCTAAATATGCTATGTACATGCAAATGTACTGTAATTTGCTGTCGTAAATGTACCTTGCCTCTAATTAGATACGCTATTTATGTAAGTTCCATACCTTAAATATTGCGTACATGCCTCTAAATGCATAGCCTTCAGTGGGATGTGTTCTGGAAATAGAAACAACGCTGGTCCCTTCTGCATACATACGGCTTACCCACCTTGCATGTGGCACTTCCCCTCCGCATCGCATGTGCATGCCGCGGCCCACGCTGTTGTACAAGAAATGGAAGAGCAACAAACAAGAACATCGTACTACTAAATTATACGGAACTCGATTTTAACTGCATTGTCCAACGTGACTTGTGACTTATAACATTAGCTACATAATTCTCAAACCAACAACCAACCAACATCCCATGTGACGTATTCATGTTTATTTGCGGTACCCAATCTACTTCACGATATCATCTAGTTATACATTTACCCACTTAAGGTGTATGAATTGTATGAATTAATCAATTGACTTCAACGTTTACCAACATTCCACTAGAAATAACCCAAGATATTAATTAAATCTTCAATATCATCGTCAGCGCAATTAAGCTGCCAAAGCAATTGTCCTATTTTTATCCATCATCAAATCATCAATCGCGACAAAAAAAAAAAAAAAAAAACCGTCGATAGCGTCATAACATGTAAGGCACAGATCTCCTTCAGATAAGCTTGCTCGAAGCGACTCGCCAAAAGGGGCTTATTGTTTTGAAACAAGCCCAATTGTCTACTAACTATGTAATATGTAATAGCTGTGGATTGCGCGGAGTGTGCGAAAAAGAACGAAAAGTTGACACATCGCATAAGATCGTTTCATCTCGCAAGCGGGGAACGAATTTGAACGTTTAGCATGTTTGGACATGTTTCGAATAGAACGGGAAAACAGAAAAGCAACAAAAGTGCCTGCCTAACGTTGAAAAGCTGTATAGAAATGCCCCAGTAGCCCAGCCACTCGACTAGGTAGTTGGTAGAGGTTGCAATGCGGCGCTATGTGGCTCTCCTCTTCCCGACGGATCCAAACTGTCGATCCCCCTTATTTAGAACCCCCTAGCAAAATAATGTGCTCGTTGCTAAATACCTAATACATAATACATTTCTAGCAAAACGGAAGCGATCAATCTCACTAATAGCTGACGATGATATGATCTAACTAAATCGCAAAAGGAAGGCTTCTAGAAACTTATTATTGTTAACTATTCTTTGAAACGACCGACTGTGCCGTCTAAACTACCCAGGTTATCATGTGGATATGTTCAGAAACATTCAAAAATACACTAAGCTCCAGTAACTCCTAATCCAATCCAATCCAAATCCAAAATCCAAATCATGCTTCTATTTTCAGACAGCTCTGTTGCTGTTGTTATTGCTGTTGTCAAGTCCGTCTCTCTGCAGTCGATAGTGTTAGATCGACATCCGTCTTCCTCCCCTCGAGTTCGTGATCATCCCAGAAACGCGTTGCTTGATCTCTGCCTTTAATCATGCCATAGATGTCGAAGGGATCAAATAGAGTCGCCAAAATGTTCCTCTCTTGCTTATACCCTGGCCCCATGATCTCCGTCACGTTATCCTTAGCAAGGTAGACCTTGGTGGAGCTAGGGAGCCAGCGACGCGGGTGACGGACGTTCAACAGCACGCTGTTGCATAGCATGAGCGTCGCTTCGAACACGTAGAAGAACCACTCGTACCGAACAATCGGACTTAAGCCCGAGAAGTCGAAATTCGGGTCCGAAAAGTCGACGTTGGTGGAGCCGAAGTACTCCACCGTTCTGTATATGCACCTGACCATAATGACAGCTGTGCTGATGTAGAGAGTCAGCAGCGCTTGGTTTACCTTGACATGGTTGATGCCGTTCCGTCGGCACTTCATGTGAAATGTACCGGCAAGCGCAACAAAAAGCGACACAACCACGAGCTGCAATATCAGCGAGGCTTTTAATAGGGCCTCGCCTATCTGTTGCTTTTCCTCTGGTAATGATCTATTAGCCATATAGGCAATGCCATTTCCATTCAGCGCCTCAACTACCATAGAGATAGCTGCGAAGGTCGTTAATACTCGTCCGGGATGGATAGGGGAGTAGTAGGGGACGAAATAAAGTATGCGGCCGAGGATGTAGTAGTTGCAGAGCTCATACAATGGTCTATTGGACGAGTTAGGAGTAATTTTGCGAAGAACATTAGGTAGGTCAACTTACGGTGCGAAATATATAAGACATTGACTAGCGATGTAGTAGGCGAGGTTCGTATACTCGAAAGCCCCTACCTCCCTAACGATAAACCCCGAAGCGAAGAGAAGAGCACAGAGAAGATATAGACCGGTAAGTCTCCAGCTCTTATAATGGCTAATTCATATTGTTAGAACCACATTGGTCAGCTATTGGGATATGATTCCCCAGGGCACTTACATGGCTTGCCAGAGGTGAACACCACCACTGGCTAGAAAAGCAACTGCGAAAAACACCGGTGCTCCCTTGTTCGGGGCGTATATATAAAAACTGCCTTCGACATATTTTCCGTCTTCCATGTTGGCTGATGAGTTGGTGCAGCCTCGTCTGTAGAGATATAGGAAAGTCAAAGTATCGCTTGGTGGTCAACCGTTGTCGTTTTTCTTCCTATTGATCGGACCACCCTGAATACACAATGCAGAACTCATACAAGCTCGATAGAAGTCCATGATGTCTCCTTATATATACAATGATCTCCTGGGTATAGCTTATAGAAATATACCTTACCTGCTTTGTTTTTCTTCAGATGTGAAGCAAGTCCTAGCCTCATCGACAAGATCTGACCAATCGCATTGCTTAGATGAATACGGCGTATACTACATAATGAAGAACGGGGCCACGCCACGAAGCGTAGCCTTAGCACTACTACTAATAAGCTTCCATATGACATATTTCTTACTGAGTAGCTTCGTGCGGCTGGACTCAGCCTACCTGTAACTATGCTTAGATGGAATAATATTAATCTCCTTCACCGGTGCCCAGCTATGATGCGTTCCCAGGCAGGGCAGAATCTCAATTCTGTTTTATCAAAATGTGCAAGTTCAAGAAAGTAAGCATAACTACATTATTTTGTATAAAACTTGTTTGTGGCAGTGCCCGCCTAGTGAATAAGGTAGGTGGTTTGAACGAATCAAAAGCCGTTACGAAATACGCGGGATAAAGAGATTAGCCTTACCTCTTGATGCAACACTGAGGGGCGTACAGGCGTATTTGCCCGTATTGAACGAAACCTGTGTGGCCTTGAATGCTTATCGATAGACGATAAACCAGAGATTAGATAACTACGGACAAAGCTTAGGTACGTGGATGTCGTCACCAATGAATTCATTCAACCGGCTAAGCGGCCTCCTATGGTCTTATGCTACTCGAGCTCTCGTCTGCTCACCGTACTTAAGAAGTAAATTATCTTTCTTCGACTCTCAATTCAAAAATCACATGCACTCTTGGCCCTTTTTCTTTTTACTACGAATCAAAGTGTAGAGTTAAACGGTATCCGAAGTGAAGAATGTCTAAACTAGATAAACTGGACAAGCTCGACAAGGAAGAACTGAAGAAAGCCTTTGACCTCTCTCACTTCGACCTGAATGCCGTCATACGTGGCATACAATTGACACTCGTCGGTGGTATGATCTGTTCATATAATAAAAGGGATTCAACTGCTTCTACTAAGCTGTTAACTAACCTTTCTTCTATAGCTCACCGAGCCTTACAAAACCCTGATATATTCACAAACGAGCATTATAAGCAAGCTGCTATAGCTGTTGGTGCCGGCATTGCAATTCGCCTAGTCATTGCTATACCCGTAAGTCCCTCGACTCCTAATCGACTATTCCAATAGACTTATAAATAACCATCTTAAACACTTAGATCATCGGGATCAAAGTTTTCCTTGGCTTCCTCTCTCTGATAGTCGATCTCGACCAAGCCACATGGGACGACACCCTGGTAAACGGTCTTGACTTGATCGCCAACCATGTTCTTCAAGTCCCCCTTTTTCTCATGACTCTCATGAGGTATATCACGCCGACACTAGACAATATGTATGTCGTTATTCCCCCCCATGATAATACGACCTGTACTCACTTTAACTCTTCACTTGACAGGTTCATGGACTCGCTACGATGGGTGGATATGACCTATGTTCATAAACATAAGCACGAGAATCCGGATACGCTCCGTGACATGTACTATCCGAACCTCAGCAAGCTAAAGCATATGGATGGAAGTACGCAATCGGGAAGCACCGCCGAAGCGGTTACCATGTTCATATGGAGATTTGCTCGGAAGGCGCTAATTTCTCTGGCTGTATTCGCTCTATCGTACGTCCCGTATATAGGTCGATTAGTACTTCCGGCGGCCAGTTTTTACACCTTCCACAAGGCGGTTGGCCTCGGGCCAGCAGCAGTCATCTTTGGCACGGGCATCTTACTCCCGAAGCGCTACCTCGTCATTTTCCTCCAGACCTATTTCGCTTCGCGCAGCTTGATGCGAGAACTACTCGAGCCCTACTTCGCACGGATCTACTTCACCAAGGAGCAGAAGCGGAATTGGTTCCGGAGCCGTGAGGGACTGCTCTTCGGGTTTGGTATCGGCTTTTACACGCTCCTCCGGGTCCCGCTACTCGGCGTGCTGATATATGGCATTGCCGAAGCGTCGACGGCGTACCTCATCACTAAGATCACGGACCCTCCCCCGTCGCCGAGTTCATCCCGTGCGGAATTGCAGGAATTTGCGGCAAGTCAACAGGTCTGGAAGAATAAGCACGAGTTCTTGAGCCTTCCGTTGGCGAATTTGGACGCTATACATGGTGATGAGCCTCCATCATACAACGAGTCGCAAAGGCAGGAAGGCAAGAAAGAATTATAATGTAGTCTTATTAGTTATCTAAGACTGCAATTATTAGATTACGAGGAGCACTTATCTTTTTGTAACTTAGCTAGATCGATTACGTGGTAAAATCTATTTATCGTTGAAATGTGTCGAAGGATATTATTTTAGTACAGACAATTGTTGGCGACATCCACCATTGTCGTACCATGCGCTTTATACCTGGGCCAGACAAGCTAAGGGAATAGCAAGATAAGGCATAACCGCGTTCATATACGAATTACGTTTCTTGGAGCCGATAATTAGAATAATAGCTTGGGACTCGCCTTATCAGATGGGGTACATAGACCTGCAGCTCGGCTTGTTGACCTTGATTAGGGAATTATGATAAGGACATTCCCAAGTGGGGGGAGTGAATGGTTGGAGATCTTGATACGCCAACCTACGCTAGGGATTACTATTAGACATATCTACCAGCTTGCTATCACCAACATGACGCAGGCTTCTTCTTATTGCGATAGGCGCCTCTCCGCAGACTTGGATGCGGGGTACGTCTACCGGTGTAAGCCGTATATATACCTTAATCTAAACCTTGATATATAGTTTCTACCGAGCACTGATATCTGTCCTGTTGTGATTAAGGAGCTGGGTATATATGATTTTCGTCGGCACCAAGAGTAGCAATTGCTTTGGCTATATAAGCATCAGGGATCATATCAGAATCCGTGAAAGTCACCATGGGTAAGACTGCGATTCGTACGGTTGGCGAGGTGAGCCTCGACAAGCCGGCAACTGAACATACAAACATCCACGTAAGTTGAACGAGATAGACTCTTCAATCTACCTCACACGCCTACTAATACCGTATCAAGAATAGATGGCATCCCGATAGTATGAACCTAAAGTGTCGTTATGAGGAACTTACCTGCTGATATGTCCTTAGTTCCATTCGCTGGCTCTATCAAGGATGGAGAGACGGTAAAGATCGAATGCCTTGACTGGTAAGCATACATATTAATCAAACCTCATCCTCGACAACTGATAATGATCGCAGGACAGGAGGCCAAATTGGCAATAACGACAGCGCAGACGATATCCGCAATGTTGATCTCACCAGGGTTCATTGCCTCACAGGCCCCTTTGAGGTCGAAGGCGCCCAACCGGGCGATATCCTGCTAGTTGAAATCATGGACGTCCAGCCATTCCAAGACCAGCCGTGGGGCTTCACCGGGGTCTTCCACAAGGAGAACGGCGGCGGATTTCTCGACGAGATCTACCCGTCGGCCGCCAAGGCGATATGGGACTTCGAGGGCATTTTTGCCACGTCGCGCCACATCCCGCACGTCAAGTTCGCGGGGATAATCCACCCGGGCATCCTGGGTTGCGCGCCTTCGGCCGAGGTCCTAGAAACTTGGAATAAGCGGGAGGCGGAGCTCATCTCGGCTAACAAGCTCGAGAGAGACGTCGCGTTGCCGCCGGAGTTGAAGGGCGTGCATGCTGGTGCGGCGGACGCGGCGCTCAAGGAGAAAGTTGGTAGGGAGGGTGCTAGGACTATCCCGGGCCGGCCAGAACACGGCGGAAATTGCGATATCAAGAACCTTAGCCGAGGCTCGAAGGTGTACCTCCCGGTCCACGTTCCAGGCGCGAAGTTCAGCGTTGGAGATTTGCATTTCTCACGTGAGTTGTGCTTCATTTCATCGCCAAGATTGTTGCATAAGTGAAGAGTGCTGATTTGAAATAGAGGGCGATGGCGAGATCTCTTTCTGCGGCGCGATAGAGATGGCCGGCGTTATCACGATCAACTTTAAAGTCATTAAGAACGGAGTAGCGGACCTAGGTCTCAAGTCTCCCATCTATCTACCCGGACCCGTCGAGCCACAGTTTGGGCCTGGACGCCATATTTACTTTGAAGGGTTCTCGGTGGATGAGCACGGAAAGCAACACTATATGGACGTCGCCGTTGCTTATAGACAGACGACTCTGCGTAAGTAAATCAGGGGACAAGCGGAGACTGGTTAGCTAACAAGTCGGGTACAGGCTGTATCGAATATCTCCGCCGCTTCGGATATAATGATTATCAGATCTACCTATTGCTATCATCGGCGCCCATTCAGGGTCACGTAGCTGGCATCGTCGATATACCAAACGCATGTACTACCCTGGGCTTGCCTGTTGATATCTTTGACTTCGATATCATGCCTTCTGGCCCGGCTAAGGCATTGGATATGGGTATCTGTGCTTTTGAAACTGGCGTGACAAAGGGTGAGGTTACCGCTGGAGGTAAGAATAGCGAGCGAAGCTTTGGTGGAGGATTAACGTATAAGGCATCTGTAGTTGAGAAGGTGAAGGAAGCTGTATCGGGATGAGGATCTTGAATTATTTTGAATTAACTACATACATAGTATTCACAATTTGTTATACTAGTATCCATTTTCATTAACATAGTCTCAGTAGTTATGCCTTAATACACACTATACATAATAGTTATATCGAGCGAGTATAAATCGCTTCATTAATTATACATACCTACTATGTAGGTAGGATGCATTAGCCTTCTTACTGGCTGCATGAGCGTCTAAGCTTAATAGATGAATGGATCAATCAAATTCACGGAATTATTGTCATGTGGAGAGATACATAGACCAGATGAGATGTTGGGATCGGGAAACCCCACTATACCCAGCCTTCAATCTCCACCGCTTTCGGTGTCACACATACAGTGTCGCACATCCATATGGATATGGCCCATATATCGTACTATGTATTCTACAGACTATTGGTACAGACTACTCCGTACACGCCATAATTTCTTGTGGCGCGGGGAAGGTAGTTCGATGTCTGTCGTGCATTTTGTGCATTTGTTGCATTTTGCTGCATTTTGCAAACGACTCCGTCCGAATGCAGCAGCCCTCGGCTCTTTCGCATACCTTAGTCTCTCTCACTTATTCTCATCTAATCATCTAATCAACCAAAGTTCTGCTTAAATAAACAATTTGACAATAAAACCGCGTTTGAAAAAGCTGTAGCGTTTGAAATTTTTGAACGACTTTTTGGATAAACCATTCTGATCTTTTTAATATAGTCACCTTTTTTTTTGTAGTAAATTTCTTTTCCCCTCCCCCCTTTTTAACCAGCTTCACCGTCTTTTCATCCAACCATTCCACATTCCATATTCCACGACCCATTCTCTCAACCCCGCGAACCTCGCGTTCTCGCGTCCTTGCGTACCTTGCACACCATGACCTAGACGTCATATCGTCTGGTCTTTCCCGGGAGTTTCATTCATCCAATAGCGCCTATAACCAAAGCACGGACACGTCACTCTACTTATAGCCTGGGATGTGACCACCGCCATGGCTGACGACCCAAAGTTTCCACTTGGTAAAACAGACATGCCGCGGCCCCGTAGAGCCATTACAGAACCCATCGCCAGACCCTCATCTCCTGCACCTGCTCCTGCACCTGCACCAGCATCGACGCCAGGATCAGGTTCAACTACTGCATCTCAATCTGAAGAGCTAGTAGAGACCCTTTATAGCCACCCTTCCGTCAAGATAATCTCTTTTACCTCCACTCAAAGCAACTCTTTTGGTTCGCGTCCCTCTTCGTCCCATGAGGATCGACCAGGTACCTTACCAGCATCATCGCGACTAGAAAGAACTCTTGCTGTTGGTAGGTTTACCGGTGCTTGGCTCACAGACGGCTTACAAAACCTTAGTTAACCCCTTTAGCTAATATTAAATCTTGCAAGGCCCATTCCGCATATACCGCGCCCCCGGATCCGTAGCTTTTCTCAGCTGCGGCTCTGCCCTTCAGCCCATCCTCCCGAAAAGTCAATGCTGGTGCATCGACGAGGATAACAGCAGATTCGTCTTACAGATACGACGACCCCAATACTGGAGAATCGAGCTTCCAGTCTCTAATCCCGACGATCAGGATCGTGCATTATTATTAAAAGAAGTTTTGGGTAAAACGTTGCTATTTGAAAAGACGCACTGTCCGTTTAAGAGGAGTTTTACGGTGGAAATACCGGAAGATCCGCATACACCAGTCAAAAAGAAGGCTTGGACACCAGAAGGGAAGAATCTAATATCGTCGCCTTTCTCCGACTCCTCGCTCCAATCTTCGCCGACAGCTCGGCTGTACATGGATAGGCGTTCCAGTACGTTGAGCGACATATCCCTTTTCAGGGATGATCTCGGGACCCATTCACCTCGTGATTTTTCACAATACAATTATCGGCCAGAATCTAGACAATTAATGTCCGAATCTGAAGAGTCGACAGCTGCCGAAGAGAGAGAAAATAATAATCTACCTAAAAAATTAGATCTAGGAGCTTTAAAGGCTCTTCAAGAAGGGGGACAATCTTTGGCTTCCAACTTCGGTACTGTGTTAGATCTAGCAAATATTCCATGGGATATTGTCAAGGACAACGTGGTTTCGTATAATACCAGACAGTCAATATCAGGACAGAGCGACATTAGCCCTACTAGCACAAGTCAAAACCAGCGCGCCATGCAAGCTCAGGAGGCGGCGGCAAATTTGGCCGTGCGAGACGCTGAACAATTATTAGGCTCGACAGACTCTCCCAGTATCTCAACACAACCCCAAACATCACAAGCTGTCGATTTCGAAAAGTGGGAGTCAACGCTGCAAGAAAAACCCGTCCCTAATGACAGAGAGGAGGAAGTCATAGGTAAAGAGGTCGATGAAGGACCCTCGTCATTCGAGGGCTCTGGCCGTATCGCACCCCTCAATCTGAAGAAAAAGCGGATGAGTCGGATGTTAGCTGGTCGTACATACACGGCTCCTCCACAGGTGACTACTGTGTCTTCAAAGTCAAGACGATCATCAAGCGCTACGAAACCCCGTCCTCTGCCGCATTCCCGTATTTTAGAATCGGATGAAAGTTCTCCTGCTGGGTCAAGCGACTCATTTCATAGTGTACAGTCATGGAATTTACCAGCCAACCCGCTCCCTCCGTCGCCGCCATCATCACGCCCAATCACGCCTTCTCAGTCTGAATTTCCTCATCCACACGATGATATCGTTCCTAGTCAGCCTCCGCATGAAGAAAGCAATCCGGCGTACACAAATACGCCAGAGACGGACAGGACGTTTAATGCAAGCTCTGAAGAGGCCAAAGACCATGCTAACGAACCAGCCTCGCCCTCCCAGCGTTCTCCGACCAACAGAAGAGACAGTCATGTGACTATTGCCGAATCTTCCAAGCCGTCGCACGCATCCGGCGTGGAAGAGAAGCCGCAAATCCGGCCGCGGCCACGGCCTCACAGTTTATCTATGAGCCGACGGGCTCTGTCGCCGCTACCCCCTCCCGCTAACTTCTTCTCACCACCCCCAAGACAGACCCAGACCCCTCAGAGTCGCATGGATGCTGTCCGTCGACTACCAGCCACTATTATAAATAAGACGGTGGAGCTCATCCTGAGCCCACCGACCTACCTCGTAAATCTCATGTTGAAAGTTGCCGCTAGAATTCTCGCCGGTGAATGGCGAGGCTTCGTATTCGGCATCGGCGAAGGAGGTGAGAAGATCCCGGTTCAGTGGGACTATTCCGATGGCGAGTTTAGCGATTGGAGCGACGACGAAGAATCATACGCGTTAGCAAGAAATAAACAGAGCAGCAGCAACAACAGTAACAACAGCATCTCACAGTCCGAGGACAACCGCTGGGAGGTTGATTAGAGAGACTTAACGACAGGCTGCATTTGCAATTTTGTGTACTATAGTAGTATCGGCTTTTAATGAAGATATGGGCTTGCATGATCTATTGCATGGGATGGTTGGAGGGGTAGGGAGTTGGGGAAAGGCTTTAAGGCGGAACCATCCATCTCAAACATTGTTCGGGGCTTTTTTTCCAACTGGATTGGAACGGTAGGGCATTTGGGTACCGGGGGTTTTAATCGGCTGGGGGACAGAAGAATCTCCCTTCTGGTTATTTAGTAATGGATGCGGTGGTGGTGGTGGTGTTGTCGATAGGATATCATGTCGAGAAAGTCATCCCCTAGTCTTGGGTAGAGTTCCTTAGGTAGATACCACAAACATAAATAGGTAGCATATATTTACTTTGTTGTTCTAGTAGGATTAAAGTGTCTGTCGAATATACCACGGGATAATTGGCAACCTTAACTGTCTTACCTTGGGTGTTAGTTAATATAAAGATCGAGTCCGTACTTTTAGTATCCAGATTCGTCTGAAGTATTGTCATTTCACTCTTTAACGGATTAAGCAGAAGTTATCATTAGTACTTATCAATGGGGGAAAGATGCAATTATCTCTATTCCTGAGCGTCAAACCAGTATACTGGTCTTGAGCCTAGGTATGTATAGGTACCTAACCTAACCTATGAAGCACAACTGACCGTCGGCAATTCGAGTTTCTGCTATTCTTTCCTCTCATATAGAAGTGGGTATCCATTTTCGATTCCTCTGCGTTTGCAGCTCGCCTTCGAATTAGGTGTGAGAGAGTGAGTCCGAGGACTAGTGCTCACCATAGCATTCCGCATGCCGTACTATATACACGAGAATTTTCTGCGATAGCAAAACCAGGCGAGCCTCTTCAACTAGCCGTAGAAGTGTGAACGTGCCTATGTATCATCGATCATCGATCGTCAAGGGCGAAGGGGCTGACTACCTGGTATATCTAAGCGGCGGTGTCCTTAATCTCACTTATATCAGAATGACCAGTACTGAGGGAGTGTTTGGCAAGAGCCTTCTGGCCCTGACCGATCCATCCGCACTCGTTGCACATGATGACAAAGTCCGAAGTATCCGTATAGTAATGGTGTTCTTCTTTGAGCTTGCGGCACATCTCCTGCGCATGGGCTATGATGTGCTCGCTCGACTCATCGGCGGCCCAACGAGTGACGTCGAACTCCATGACCTCCTGGCCCTCGACGAAGATCTCGGCGACGCGATCGTAGTGGACGTTGGAGTACACAAGCACGCAGCGCATCGGGTATCCGTTGCTGTCGCCGACGCGGTACACCGTGCCGGTTTTGACGTCGATGACGTCGATTTCGAGCTGGAACTCCTCCGAGATGATCGCCAGCTCGATCTCTCCGCCCCAGGTGTCCGGGCGCAGCATGTTCGCGCAGTACGACTCCGGGTTCTTTCCTAGGATCACGGCGCTGTATTTCTCCGGGTGCGCGCGGATGTGCTCGACGACTAGGCGGCGTAGGGATTCGGCGGTAAAGGACTCGTCGGGGTTGGATCGGATACCGCGTAGGGCGCCGCCGACAGCGGTGAAGAGACAACTGTTATCATCCGGCATGACGCGGAGGACTGGTGTGAGGCGCTGGTGTTAGTTTGGGCTCCAGTAGTTTTGATTAAGTTTGCACGATAGGGTTATGCGACATACCTAGGGTAGAGCCGGTTTCCGGCATGGGAACACTGATGTTCTGATCCTTGATTCCTCTAGTTTGACTTTTCTGCTGGTCCGGAAGCGAGGACTGGAGGCCCGGGAGAGCCGCTGCGGAGGGCGTGGTGGTCGCAGCAGGCTCAGGGAGGGACTGAGCGTTCTGCGAGGCCGAGCTGGAGGCATTCTCTACGGGAATTACAGTAAGGTTCTCTCGATGAAGACCTAGGTATTGCGCAGAGAGCTGTGATTCCTCGGAGGTCAAAGCCTTCGGGGGCCAGCCATACTTCACTGTGACGTCAGTGAAGCCAGTATTCGACTTGATGGATTCGAGAAGTTGCTCGACAGTTGCGGCATCGTCAAGCTCCAGGGCGCCGCCGCCCGAGGGAGCCTTGTATCGAATCTTCATCGCTGCTGAAAACGAGTGAAGTAGGGTTCAGAAGTGAGTGTGTGCTTGTGCTGCGAGTAAATACCTAAGTGAGTGAAAAAGCAGACACGAAAAAAGGGAAGAAAATAGACAGGGCAGTGGAGATGGAGACCTAGAAAACACCACGACCAAGTCGGGTTAAGAGAACAGCCACGACAAAGAAATGGTCAGATGAGTAAAAAAGAATTTCGTTAGGAATTAATATATTGACCTATGAGCATCTCTAGCCAAGTCGTGACGAGACGAACTCCGGCTCTATGTACACTTAAACATAAAAGAAAAAAAACACATATCTGATAACATCTTGTAGGTAGTGTCTCGTACACGTAAGTCGTTATTAGTTATTAGTTATTAGGTATTAAGTATTAGGTATTAGGTGGTTATGTCTGGAAAGGAAGAGAACGCCGTCTAAGCTGCCCCTCTATCAGCGGAGACGGGACCAATACTACCCTTGTCGGCGATCCAGGGGCTAGGGTTTAGTTGCAAGTCTAACTAGATTGTATTAACTATATAGGAGAGTGATATGCACCTTGGGAGGGTATGTGATAAGGTGGAGTATATATCTTGGCGAGATTATCATCCTTGTTTTGTTTCAACACGTCGGTGATAAGGAGCTCATAAATGACTGAGGATATTATGATGTGTTCGAGTGTGCATAATATGTTGTTTCTAGTTAATATCCTTTTGTTATATAATAAGGATAGTCACTAAATTTGATCGACGGGTAGACATCTTGTGTATAAGATGTAACTATGTATAACTAACATTCTTTGAAAAGACGGTTAACATTCAGTTCTATACATGACTATTATGGCGCCGATGTCAACCGCCCCAATAATGGGAAACAGGCGCGAGCGACTTTCTCTTAAAGAGGAATCATAAATTTATTTATACAATAGTAAGTCCAACACGTTTACTAACTAACATAGAGGTTAAGGTGCAAAGTGGACGCCGTAGATGAATCAAATAACTAACTTGTTCTAGAAGACCAGCTATTATGGTTGTTTTAAGTTTACCATTATAAACTCACTTAAAAGATTATCTATACGGCGATATCATATAGCTATAAGCTACTATTTCCCCATTCCTATCGCCGCAAAACCTGACTAGAATTCCACATGGATACCTAATTAATATCAACCATAATTACACATATAGAAAGACTAAGATATAGGTAGGTATGTGTTCCCCATTTAGAACATGTAACACTTTAGTTTTGTCTGGATGACTATCTCCACGGAAGGGATCAAAGACATAACCGTGGAAAGAATTTAGATGTCCAACCAAAGCTCTCTGCGACTACAACAGGGGTGAACCCGCAGGCTGTGTCAAAGCATTCGTGTACCTTATACTGAACACTCAGTTAACACTAAATTTTCTTTCGTCTTGATACCTATGTGTAAGCTATACTGAAACTCGTGTATAGACTAACTTAAAAAGTCTAACCCTTGTGCCGCCAACTCTTTGATGATCCGCTCAAGTACCTAGAATGAAGTGCATAATTTACATACAATGTATTGTTTAATCTACAATAGCCAAAGCTACCGGACAATAATATTTAACTCCATGGTAGTCACTCTGAGTCTATCGTGGGTTCGAAAGAGAATCCC
Organism: Daldinia eschscholtzii; assembly: GCA_037126485.1. NCBI lineage: Eukaryota > Fungi > Ascomycota > Sordariomycetes > Xylariales > Hypoxylaceae > Daldinia > Daldinia eschscholtzii. The sequence goes on from JBANMG010000005.1 coordinate 2,104,597, forward strand.
TGTCACGTCATACCAGGTCTCGTTGACGCGACCATGGCGATAGGCTTGAGAGAGGGGGAGCTCTCAATTGGTTAAGAAGCAGTCAAGCATTCGTGATGTAACGCAAAAATATTATCTCCGTAGGCAGAGCTAACATACTCAATTCCTATATGTCCTCCGGCGCTATAAGCATTGCGGTATGCTAGGGTCGTGTTATCATAGGAGAGGCTGATCACGACATTGCCAGTGGTAACACTACCACGTGCGACCGCTGATAAGGTACCTACTTTGCCAATTCTTATATCTTCGTAGAGTGCGATTCGTTTGTAGCTACATTTATACAGGTGCTACCCTTTTACTATCGATGGGAGCGAATGCCACCTTACCTCAAAAGTACAACGGAGTGACATAACTCGACGCCAGTGTCTTATTCCATGCTATTTTGACTTCTCGACCGTGGAAGGTAGCATGTCAATGGCGGAAAACGAGAACCATAAAATGACCATATGGTCATCAACACGGCAGACATCTAGCCAACACGAGAACAATGGTAACGGCAGGTCTCGCATCGGGAGTCTTTGGATCAAGCTTATGAGTTCTATTGGATGGTACCCGAAGGGAATGCCAGAGGAAGAGAAGTGGTTGATATTGAAACTCGACTTGAGCATCTTGATTTTTGGCTGCCTGTCCTTCTTCACCAAGTACTTGGATCAGCAATCGATTACCAACGCATATGTCAGGTAAGGGTCCAACAAATTTATATACTCTCATAAACAGTCGCTGACTTGTGGTAACTAGTGGTATGAAGGAAGAGCTTGGCATGTACGGCGACCAGCTCAACTACATCACGGCCACCTTCTGGGCGTCGTACTGCACCTTCATGATTCCAGCTTGCTACTTCTTGACACACTATCCCGCTAACAGGGTCCTTCCGGCTCTGGAAATCGGCTGGGGGCTATCTACCTTCGGCCTGGCCTGGGCGAAGAACGTGGAGACGCTCTATGCTATGCGATTCTTCACCGGCCTCTTCGAATGCTGCTCCTTTACTGGGACTATTTACGTTATCGGCTCTTGGTATAAACCAGGGGAGATTGGCCGACGTGTTGCGCTCTTCTTCATCGCGAGTCCGCTTGGGACTATGTTTGCTGGATACTTGCAGGCGGCCGCTTATACTAATCTGAATCAAGTACACGGTCTAGCCGGCTGGAGGTATGACTCTGGATGATTTGGTGATTCTTTTGAGGCGACAACATGCTAATCGATATTTAGATGGCTCTTCATCGTTGATGCTATCATTACGCTTGCTATATCAGCATTGTAAGTCTGCCATCTACACATCTGAATAGGTATCTATATCTGGGGCCTGGCTGATACTAATCCATACCAGCGGCTTTTTCGTCTTCCCTGACGTACCTACCAGGAAGAAGCCGCGTTTCATCACAAGCGAAGAGCACGCGCTTGCACGCAAACGAATTGAAGGGCTCGTAGCTCCGCCGCAGCTGCAGTTATCCCGCGACATCTTCAAGCGGGTCTTTTCGCGATGGCATTGGTACCTCTTCGTTCTTCAATGGACATTGATGGATCAGAACTTTCTCCCCGGAAGTCAGCCGTTCTCTTTGTACCTGAAAGCGAAGAGTGATATATACTCGGTCGTCCAGATAAACACAATACCGACCATCGTTACGGCAGTGAGCATTGTTGTTGCCCTGTTATGCGGTGTCATTGCGGATAAAACCGGTCGGTTCTGGCTTCCTGCGATCGCCGTCACTTTCCCGGTTCTCGTAGGCATGATACTACTCGTGGCTTGGGACGTTGGTGAGAGCGGCCGTTTAGCTGGATTCATCCTTACCGGATTTGAGGCTGGTAAGTTATTTATAAACTATGTTCTCTTGCCCTCGCCTTTCGCTTAAGACGGAAAGACTAATACCCCGACTAGCCTGCTCACCGTTAACTATGGGATGGGCATCAGTGGTCATGGCTGGAGATGCGGAGGAACGTGCTGTAGTGACAGCCAGCATGAATGCCATAGGCCAAGCTATAACGGCCGGGACACAGGTTGTCCAGTTCCCTGCAAGTGGCGCGCCCAACTTCCGCGGCGGGTTCATAAGTGTTCTGGCAACGACGGTAGCGCAACTCGGTACCGTCCTCGCTATCCTCTTTTTAAGTCATAGGGAGGGCAAACACAAACAAAATCACGGAGATGTATCATCCGAACCAGAGGTAGTGGTAGTGGACCGTGAGTTGGATAAGACATTAGAAGCTGGTCGGTGATGTGGTTCTGGATGTTAGGTAAATATCTTCAGTATCGCAATACTTATTGGTTGGGTTTATATCCTCTCCACGAGTCGTTCGTGACGGGTGTTACTTGAAATCATATCTGTACGCGCACTTTTTAGGTAAATTGCTGCGCATAGACACATAGGGAACTGAAGACATGACATGTTCTAATACCTTAAACTTCGAGTATTCGAGTATTCGAGTATTCGAGTGTGGTGTAGACTTCTCTCGCTGTTATGTAACTAACATTCATATAATTAGGCATAGTTATTCCCCCAACTTTGGTACTTACACGCCAACGGAAAGAAAACAAATAGCTATCGGTTAAAAAATTTATTGCATCTAGAAACTTCACAAGGTTTGGTCGTTTCTTTCAGTTAATGGGTAGCATTGGACCTCGCATATATCATCGAAACCCCAGGGAACGTCCTATAAGTTATTAGGGGAGATCTATAACAAGGTAGAATAATTAACTGGCAAGTAAATGCACTTCAGTACGACATAGGTCGAAATTTCCCTTCCGCATGTCGTCGTATCAATCTAGCTACAGAGAAGTGACCTTCTGCTTCTGCGGAGCTGATTGCTCCGGCAAAGCCGTTCAGTCCCCAAGCAGCACTAAGACCGCCGACATCCAAGAGAAGATGGACTGCATCCAATCTCCCGTAGTATGCCGCCACATCCAGCGCAGATTCATGTCTACTGTACTTGTTGACGTCAGCTCCCTCGCGTAGCAATAAAAGCAGAACTTCTACATTGCCTCGGGCGGCAGCACGCTGCAAGGACGTAAATCGACGGGGTGTACCATCAGGGGCGTTGATATCTGCGCCTTTTGCAATCAAGAATTGTATAAGATCAATTCTCTCCGCTTCCTCCCCTTCTTGGACCATTTCCCAATCGCATGCGGCTTGAAGGGCCGTTCGCCCGCCTCCGATAGCCGCAGCCTGGTTGATGTCGGCACCCTGGCGTAGGAGGTCTTCAACTAGAGCCTTCTTACCGCAGTAGGCTGCAAGCTGAACAATACTGCCTTTGAAATAGGGTTCATTATCCCATTGGAAGTACGCATTGATATTCACACAAGACTGCAGGAGCCTTCCAACTAATTCAGATGATCCTCTGTGGTAAATCAAATGTGACAATGCGCGGTTATCCTGAACCGGCACTCCATGCTTGAGAAGGAGTTCGCATACTGCTATTCTTTCTCTTAGCATTTTGGTTTGCTCTCCGTTGTTGTGATCTCCAGCTGGTAGATTGAGGCAAGCTTCCAGTAGACATTTGCTAGGATCATCAGGATCTACTAGATCTTGAGGGCTCAATTTCGATAGAAAAAGCTTCACAATTTTGAACAGAGAATCGTTGGTTACTTCATATCCTCGGAGGAAATGGTACATGAACTGAAAAGCATTCGGGTCGCTTGGATGGTTCTTTAATGCTACACCACCGACAACCAAGGATACAAGCATATTATAACTCGCCGGACCGTGGGAGGGTCTCTGCGTGAAAGGTAGTCCATGCCACCTATAAGGATAGAAGCCAGTAGGGGAGCATGCTGCCGCAATGACAGTCTGTGGCGGGTTACTAGGAACCACGGCATTTATGTCAACGCCTGAGTCCAGTAACCAGGAAACGGCCTTATAATTTCCGAGACGCGCAGCTGCGGATAATGCGGCAGCACCAACCCTTCCAACATCCGCTCGGAACCGGCCAAGAGTCGTCAAGATGTTGATTCCTATTTTTTCAACACTAGCCTCCACGATATCCGGACATATGACCACCCCAGATTTAAGGATAAGTCTCAAGACCGTCTCAAATGCTTTGTTGAGATAATTAACATGGGGCCTTGAGATTAGTAGTAGTAGTAGGAGATCACTGGCGTCTAACTCGTGGCTTGATAATCCGTAGGGCCATAATGAACAGCAGTTTGGATCCACACCAAATTCGAGGAGCCCCTGGACGACGTCCAGGTCAATACGTACGTCTTTCATATTAGGATCTATTGCTTTCAAGAACTGTTCGAGGAGAATCAATTCCAAGAATGTCTTCCTGTCAAAATCGGACATGGCTGGCCGCAGAGCAAAGTATTCGCGAAGAGCACCCCGGCCTCCCTTTGCCAAAGTACATATCTTTTGACGAGAAATACGTCCTATAACGCCACTGCTATGTTGAGTGAGCTTGCGAAATAGACTTTCGTCCGAATAATAGATTTGCTCTAGGATCGTGGGATACCAAGTTTCGGAAAAAGAATATAAATAACGGAAGGTTGGCAGGGCCCATGGCAAGTCAACATTCGCGCCACGGTCCAGAAACATTTTCAATATCCGGGACCCAGCCTCGTTTTCATGACGAAGATTGGCCGCAGTTAACCGCTTGCTCCCGGTTTCCTTGAAGATGTTTGAGAAATATGGATTGCTCCGTTTTGCAAATGTACCATTCGTTAATATGGAGAGAACTAGTTGAAAGTTCGACGTCATACGTGTCTTTGTCCAAGGATTAAAGATCCTTTTATTTACATCGCATGTTTCTAACAGCGACCATACACATTCCGTGTTGTCTGCAATTGCAGCTTCAATAATAGCAGGAGTCTCTTGGGTCCCTAAAACACCATCCGCCCTGACGCCAAGGTTGAGTAGAATCCGGACGACGTTAAGAGCATTCATCGAAGCGGCAAAAGAGAGGTATAAAGCTCCCTTGGGGCGAATCCATTTGTCATGCTGGAGTCCAACCTCCATTAGCGAAGTAAACGTGTCGTGGTGGCCAGATCGACCTGCACACTCAGCTAAATGTTCCCAGAACTTTCTAAGAATAGGTAGCTCTTGTCGGAATAATCGAAATACTAGTATTCGGGGTATTTTCATGGAGAGAAACTGAATGACTTCCGTAAAAGAATCAGGATCGTGCAAATTGTTGGAGAGTAAATAAACGACTTTTGCCAGGAAGTGATAGATGTGAACATCTGGTGTATAGGCCAAAGATGGTGACATAGTGCTCAAGAAGTGTACTTTGGTATGAGGAAATGCGGCTTTCCAGATTTCAAACGAATCTATTCCAAGTCTGGTGTCAATGAGAGCCCTTATATAGTCAATGTGTAATGAGAAGCTCGTAATGCTTTCATATGAATAAGTTGCGGTCGCTAGTGTATAAGTCAACCTGTGAAGATATAGTAGGATGAAGAGTTCTGGATACGTACAAAGCATTCTGTGGTTAAATCCTGCCCACGGAACGTCCCTCAAAGCATTTTTGGTATCCCTTGTAGTTGATGTGGGCAGATCAGTGGCTGGGGCAATAGATTGAGTTGTAGGCGAAGGGACTGGGACTTGGAAGGAGGGCGTTGCTAATTGTCGAGAAGTCATCGACGGTAAAGGAGATATAGATGCAGCTGGCGATGGTGTCCTCAAAATAACATCTGTTGGGAGCGTGGCATGTCCATCTAGCGTAGATCAGCTCCGTGTATTTATCTCACTATATAAACTATTGGTTTTGGCTATTCGGGATGCCTTACTTACCTTGGCCTGTATCTGGTAAAGACCCATGCCTTTTAGCCTCCTTTACTGCGACCTCCCATGAAATCTTTCTCCCTTTGTGATAGACTACGGTCGGTCGATCTTTTCTATGGGTAAGGTAATACAGGTATATTCTTAGCCAGTCGCCCTTTTTGAGCCTCTTGCTTAGTTTGAGCTTTTTCCTAATTACTTTTTCAAAAGCCTTGGTCCTATTGCTCTTAATTAATAATCTACCTGGGACGACGGCGAGAACAATTAGAAGACGCCTACCCGATATCTGGCAACCCGTAGTCTGTCACAAGGGTTTCCAACACTTCTTTGGCATTTCTGTTGTCAGTTTCATAGAGACGTTCGATGATGGGTTTATTTCGTATCCATATATCATCTATAGGACCCTTGGATGACATTATGCTATGTAGTATTACTACCTAGGTAACGGAACAAGTTAACTGCCTAGGTACCTAGGTCTATTCTGGTGAGAGAGTAAAGTTAGATAACTTAGATATTCGAGGATGGTGGTTACGATGGTTGTTTATGGTCAAGAGGTTGCGAAGCCAAAGAGGTATATACCTACCTGGGTAGGTAGGTAGGTATGTAATAGGAGAGAGAGAAAGCGGTGATTAAAAGCGGATGGAGGATATAGGGCAGCACATATAATATGCCTTAGGTAGATTGGAGATACATACCTACCTAGGTACGCAAGTACCTACACAAGTGCGTTTCCAACATGCAACTATACATCCAGGTACCTAGGTAGTTAAAGCAAGAATTTCGAATTCGAGAAGTCCAACTCGAAGTTTCCAAAATCTCCCTCCCCACAATCTCTGTCCATAATCCCCCTCCACAATCGCCCTCCGTCCACAATCTCCCTCCATAGTATCCAATCCTTAATCCTTCTTCCGTACCTTGAATCTAGAATGCTCACTCCCACAATCTCTCTTCTGCAAGATCACCGAGATCAATACTATGAATCTATTCCTTACTTACATGCTACTCGTCTAGTATGTTGACGCTATAGTTCTGGTAAGCATATAAGACATCCAATCTCCTCCATAAATGACTTCTCTTCTCGTTTTTCCTTCGCAGCGCTTCCCCGAAGAAAAACTCTTTCAAGGTCACGTATGATGGTGTGGTCAAAAGAGGCGATTATTGCTATTGTTTCCTTACTCATTATGTGCATTGTCGCAGGTCTTCAGTACCTTCCAAGATTTATCCGGCGTCGCAACCATCAACCACTACATGGAAACTCAGACAATCTTCCCAACCAGTTTGCTAGATCGTCCGCGGTCGAATCTGGGACATTCTTTGCTGCGGTAGGCTACTAAGAGCTTTATAGGGAGTCCACCATTAGTTAATGCTAATTGTCTACAACAAGAGGGGTGTAAGAGTCGACACGTTCACCGTTTGGTCGTCTCAGTCTTCTCATACGGCAGGTCCTCCCTGGACCTCTCTTAATCACGGATCGGAGCTCGAAGCCCGTGCATAGTACGTAGGTAGTTACAGCTCTGCCCACGACCTAGTATGATTGAGTTATCCGGGCTGCCCGCTAATATACGATCTTATGTAGGTAGCTACCTAATTACATGGATCAACAGGAACTAAGGCAGACAACCCTATCGCGGTTCAGCCCGTCCCACACCAAATCGGAGAAACGCCCAACTTAGGACGTTCTGACAATGGGTATTGCGGCTTGAGGCTGAGACCCATGTATCAAGCCCTTTGTACAACCATCCCCATTCACCTAACGTACCACCCATTGGCTTTTCAAACTCTTTCTTTTCCTTCCATTACCCTAACTTTCCATTCAGCCCTGTCCCGCTTCTATCGACCCCCCCCCCCTTTTACCCCAGGATACACCCCCATTCTCTAGACCGCTAAACTATCTCTCAGGGGACGGATGAGTTTTCTCTTCTATGAAAAACATAAAATAACTAAGGAATCTTTTATTTATATATTCTTTTATTTATATATTATTTGGGGCTTGGGGGTTTTTACACCATCCGTTAGAGTTAGGGCTATATGAACACTTATGTATCCTCTTATGTATCCTCAGTCGTGTAATAGCAGGCCACCTAAACATTAAACCGGACGGTATTCTGGATAGGTATATTTAAATACGAGCATGGTATTAACTCGTATGCTACTTCGATACGGTATCTACAATTATATTAGATATATATTTACCTTTTTCCTTTTTCCTTTCAATAATGGGTTAATACTTCATCCATGTATCTGCTTGCTGAATGTCGTCTCTAACGTAGCAATGCTAAGCACAAGACGAGGGAACAGGCCCATTTCATAACAACTCAAAACGTCCCTCATCTATAATATTGGATTATGAATTTCATACGTCGCTTGACTTATATACCAAGTTGATACGAGAGTCTAAGCTCAATTCCTAGCTTTTCACTCCGATCGCCGTATCGTATCCTTTACTGCTATATACCAAGAGCAACTCCTTCCTTGTTCAGCGCTCATTTCCTAGCCAACCAACAGTTCACTTACTAGACGCCTGGTCCCTTTACCTCTTGAGGGTCTTCTGCTTCTCAGCAGCGACCCTCTCGCCTCTACCCTCAACCAACAGACCCTTCCTCCTTCTTACGCCGTCCATATATCTCTTCGCGACGTTTTCCCTATCAGCAAGCTCACCAAGATCTTCTAGATCATCTTCAGTAAATGGCTGCCAGAACGGGTCCTCATCAACTAGAACCTCGAAGCCCTGGAAAATGAGTTGCGGCTGAGCAGCACCCGATGTGCGCTTGCGCATCTCCTCCGCGAACCCGAAGGATTCCGCTACAGGTATCGTCGACTGGATGGTGAAGAAAGGTGTTCCCTCTTTCATCTGTTCGGAGAGAACGCGACCGCGGCGCCGCGTAATGACATCGTATACGCGTCCCAGGACCTCGGCTATGACTTACGTTAGTATATCGCCCAGATGAAGATAAATGGGACAAAGATGTGAGGAGTGAGAAAGGGGGGGAACTTACTTCCTGCCTGAATCTCGCAAGAGTACATAGCGAGCATAAGGCGTGGAGACCAATCCAGGAAACCCTGGCGAATAGACTGCTGCACCGTCTTGATAACCTCACCCGTAAGCCGGCCGAGACGATCCCGTGCAGATGTCTCTTCGTCCGTTGGCGCGATAGTCACATCTTCAACTATAACAGCTACGCCTTGTACCGGCTCGTTACATAACGGCCCTTGGTTCATGGCTAGTTGGAACGCATATGTGACTTTGTCGCAAAGGTGCGATGCCTTGAGCGACTCGTCTGCCTTTGGACTACTATCATCCGCTTGCTTTACCGGAGCGAATACCTTGGGGAAATAGCTGTCTTTAGTCGCGTCGATCAGTAGATTTGGACCTGTCCGCTTCGGCCCGAAGGCTGTTATCTTGTCGATGACACCCTTCCATCCTTCACGTCCTTTGCCACTCTCTAAACTCGCCTGTAGTTGCTTCTTCAACTCCTCAAAAGATAGGCCCTTGCCTTCGAGTAGATCATCGTCCGCTTCGATTTTCTGTTCCTCGTCGACCCCATTACCTTGCTGGGATTCCTCAAGCGCATTTCGTTCCGAGTAGAGACGTTTGATAGCCCCCGGATTTTTGAGGAGGAACTCGGTGACATTTTCAGGTAATGGGCGTACGCGGATTGTGATGCTAACCTGCTTTGAACTTGTGACACCGACAACCACACCACGTCCTAATTCCTTATTCGCAGGTGGTCGCATCTCCTCCGCACGCACAATCGTCTCCCTGTATGGTACAATAGGCGCACCGGCCTGAATATCGCACCTCGCAAATCTCTCCTTCAGATCTGTCAAACACCGTTCCAGGTGTAGTTCACCGGCGGTAAGTAGAACATGTTCACCGCTTTCGAATTGCTCGTACTCCGCACAGGGATCGCTCTTCACAAGTAGCTTAAGACCCTCGATCATTTTATCCAGGTCAGCTGGATTCACTGGTTCGAGCGCAACTCGCACGATAGGCTTGCCTGCCATGTTGACACCCGCTAAATTGACTGAACCTTCCAACTGGCTACATAGAGTTCCCGATTTCAAGATATGGCCGTCGAGGCCACCAATACCAAAGACAACACCAGCTGGAACGGAATCAAGCGACTCCAGGTTACGGCCCATTAGCATGTATAGAGCCGTTACAGTTACCTTCTCGGGTTCGGGAGCCGCGTGGGGGTTTGCGGGAGAGAACTTGGGTGGTAGAACGTAAAGTGAGTCGCCAACGGATAGGGTACCAGAGTATATCCGTGCAAACCCTATCAAGTGCTCTGGATCGACCTTTTTCTCCTCCTCGGGTACGGAATCGTCCAAATTCGCACTATCGAGTGCTGTGGTGAGGTCATCCACCCCGTTGCTTTCCGCCGCCTGAGCACGAGCAAATTCTGCCCGTTTTTTCCTAGCCAGCTCTCTGGCTTCCTCAGCACTGAGCTGATTAGTTCGCCTTTTATTCTCTGGAAGTTCGCTTTCGGGGATGGAAACCATTTTGCTGACGTAGGCAACCACGGGATCCGATTTTGAGGTTTTGAAATTCACCATTGCATCTTTAACTGACGGGTCGATATGAGATGAACCGGGAGAGTCATCTAGCAACTCGGGCAAACGTTCAGCCTGGGCCACTTTCGGGGATGGCAGAGACTCGACCACTGACACTAAAAGAGCCGTTGATAGTGGCAACCATGATGAGAAAACCGTCGTAAGTAGCAATCTAGGATCTCGTGATCTAGCAATATGTGGAGCTATTGTGATATTCAGTGATTTTGTTATCTTCTCAAGTAAAGCCGGATCACTGTATCGTAGTTAGCATATCGTTTTTAGGCTCGAAGCTTACAGGTAAAAATCGTATGAAATATAGCGTGTTATTGGGGAACGGATTATCTCAATCATGTTCAAATCAAAATAGGAGGCGAAATGAATAGTATATGAATGCAGAAGGAAATCAACCTACCCCTTTCCATGATCTCCACCTATGGTTGCTTGATATACAGCCCAAACTTGCTCAAGCACAAGTTGGACAAACATGGGCTTCAAGTTGCGGCCCTTCAGGTGTTTTCGTCCGAGAACCTTCTTAGTCTTCGGGTCTAAGTAAAAGTCACCCCACAAGACCTTTTCCATAATACTTCGTTTAATGCCGAGCTTCTTTTCATATAAACTGGCAAACTGTCGTACGGTAAAAGCCCAACCATCGATGGCACTGCTAAAGATTACGTTATTCTTCTCGGGGGCAAAATATAACTCTTCGTCATCTCGTTCCTCGAATTGTAGGTCGCCCGCTTCACTTTCCATATCTCCGAGTTTTGCCTCTCTGGCAGCAGCCGCTGCCACTTTCTCGTCCATTCGTTCTCGCCAATTCAGATCTTCCTCCATACGCTCTCCCTGGAAGAAGCTTCCCAGGACAGCATTTACCTGCTCAAGAAGTTTGCTAAGATGGATATAAGCTTCGCCAGGCGTCATTTTCAACTCTGTGACCAGTCGATCTATTTTGTTGAAAACCAGAAGAGGTTTTAACTTCTCTGTCCACGCTTGGCGGAGAACTGTGACAGTCTGACTACAAACTCCTTCGACGGCGTCGACCAGCACAACGGCACCATCGCATAATCTTGATGCGGTTGATACTTCGCTGCTGAAATCGATGTGTCCGGGTGAATCTATTAGGTTGATTAAGTATTCTTTGGGTACGGGTGCAGCATCTGGAGCTGGCCTTCGAAGCATAGAGAAATATAAGGAGATGGCAGATGATTCCATAGTGATACCCCGAATTTGCTCATCGGGTCGTGAGTCAAGATACCGAATCTTGCCGGCAAGCTTTGGTGAAATGATGCCATTTGTAGCGAGTAGAGCGTCTGTTAAAGACGTCTTGCCATGGTCGACATGAGCCAAAATACAGATCTAAAATGTGTCAGTATAAGTGAATACCTTCGGATAAGGAACTTGGGTAATGATTACGTTTCTTATATCATCTGCACTATGCTGCAGAGCAGCTAGCTTCTCTGGGGTAACAACAGGCATTTCGACGGTGTTGCTGTATCAAAGTGAGAAAATATGAAGTTGAAGAAGTTTAACACCGCAGACCATCAAGATAACTATCAAGATAACTATTGCTCATGTATGCGGCTGCAAATTAGCAAATAGTACCGACAGGAACAGTGACGAAACAGTGAAAGTATTTATATCCTTCAACCAGGAATTGTCTATGAATTAGATCAGGTAACCTTTGAAGGAAGTGATTCTGAGTTAAGGTACCAAAAAGTAACGAGTCGAGTATCCACAACGTCTGACTGGTTCAGCTTTATCAATCCTAGGATTATAGTGATCTTTATTGTGGGGTCTTTGCAACGTAGTCACTATGAATCATACTTTATTCAGTACCTCAAGTATAGAAAATTACCTATGCTATGACGTTCCATAACTTCCCTTTGCATTTCTATTTCTAATTGCCGCCTACCAAGACTTACCTGACTTAACCTTAGGTAATCTAGAATTTCCTTTGTAGATAGCGGGGCAGAGAATATCGATAAGCGCAGAAGCTTGAATGAACTGCCCCGCGGCCCCGCCAAATTCCGATTCTGCAGAGCACCTGCAGAAGACGCACTGACGCAGAAAGAACTAAACTACGAAAGGAGGGGCAATAACGCAAGGGCCACATTGAGAAGCCCTAATCCGCCAAAACTTCGGAGCCTTCTTTTTGCGAGTTAATCCTTCTCCAGATCTTTTCGAAACAACAAGGGCCAAAAAATTGCGACGAGCCCCTCCACGGCTACGATCCCCCACGATAAACCATTCGCGACATCGTCCTTGTGCCACACCCCCCTCCCCCCATTTCCACGATGAGCGGATTAAGAAACGGTGCTGCGCCTGTGCGCACCATCGAGGATGATAGCGATGTCGAGGAGGAAGCCCTCGTGGCCGATTATCAAGAGCAGGTCCAATATGAAGATGGAATGGAAGAGTTGGAGCAGGTCAATTCCTTGACCATGGCTCAGCAAGCCGATGACATTCAATCTAGACTTGTTGCTGCTGCTCAACCTTTAGATTTCTCTGCTCCCCTCGAAGTCAAATTCCAAAGCTACGATTCGTACTGCAACCTATTCCACTTCATCCTCAACTCTGACGGTCCTGTTGATTTGGAACCCCCTTCGGTTAGTTGCACTAGCCTTGTTACATAATAATAATAATTATTATTATTATTCGTCTTCGTCTTCGACATGAATACTGATAATACTTAATAGCATTACTGGGCCTGGGATGTCATCGACGAGTTCATTTACCAGTTCAACAGCTTCTCTTCTTACCGATTGAGAATTGCAAGACAAGCGAGAGATAATGAGGAAGAGAGACAGATTCTACGTGAGAATCCCAACACATGGGGGTGCTATAGTGTACTCAACGTACTCTACTCTCTGATTCAACGATCGCAAATTACCGAGCAACTAGCTGCCATGAAACGCAACGAGGATCCCGCCGCCGTTGCTGGAGAATACGGCTCCAAGACCCTATACCGAATGCTCGGTTACTTCTCCATCATCGGGCTACTACGCGTCCACTGTCTCCTAGGAGATTTCAGCCTAGCGCTGAAGACCCTCGACGATATCGAGCTTAACAAGAAGGCCATGTTTGCGCGTGTCATGGCCGCCCACTTCACGACCTACTACTACGTAGGCTTCTCCTACATGATGATGCACCGATATGCCGATGCCATCCGCATGTTCAGCCACATCCTTGTTTACGTATCGCGTACCAAGAACTTCCAGAAGAACGCCCAGTACGATTCTATCACCAAGAAGAACGACCAGATGTACGCTCTTATTGCCATCTGCGTTGCCTTCCAGCCCACCCGTTTAGACGACACTATCCACACCGCTCTGAGGGAGAAGTACGGAGATCAGCTGCTCAAGTTACAGCGGGGCGGTCCCGAGTCTCTTCCCATCTTCGAGGAACTTTTCAAGGCTGCCTGCCCCAAGTTTATCTCACCGGTTCCTCCTGACTTCGATAACCCCGAGGCCAATGTGGACCCGATTGACCACCACCTCTCCATCTTTATGGATGAGGTCAAGACCAACATGTGGAACCCTACCGTGAAGTCTTACCTCCGCCTCTACACAACTATGGATCTTAAGAAGCTCGCTGGTTTCCTAGAGGTGCAGCCGGAAGAACTACGCTCTTGGCTGCTAGTCAACAAGCAGCGCACCAAGCAGCTACGGTGGACCGACCATGCCCTACTAGAAGGAGAGTGGGTGAACGTGAGCGACCTAGACTACGCTATGCAAGGAGTAAGTGTTTCTCTCGTCCTTCGGTCTGCTTACAAACTAAGCTTTATATGTGACCGCCCTTTTTAAATCAGAATGCTAACGTGGACCCATAGGATCTAATTCACATCTCGGAAGCCAAGGTTGGACGCAAGTTGGTGGACTGGTACCTCCGCAATCTGTCACGGACGTATAACTAAGTGCATCCAAGAAAGGGATGCTCTCAAGGCAAAGGGATTAGAAAGGGGAACGTAGGGCGGGAGACGGATCTCCTCAGGTTTCGTCTCCAGTTTGCATTGCACAGGCGTAATGGGATATTTGTATGTCACTCTTCTCCAACCACGGAAGACAGGCGGGCTGGACTGACAGGCGAAGAGTGACCGGCAAAAAAAAAGAGAGAAATATCGGCTGGCTGGCTGTATGTAGAAGGCGAATAGAGGGGACAGCTCGCCCCTAGTTCGTTGTTTTACGCGAAAGTCTTATGAACAAGATATGGTAATCGAAAATGACTGACTGACCGACTCATTTTGAACCTGTATACGTGTGTACGGCTTGCTGCCCACTACGATGCAGTAGTTTGGCGAATTAGTGTCCTTTTTCTCTTTCTCCTCCTTCTAGTGTTGCATGATAATAATATGATGTGTAGATTTTACATAGATCAGGAGATAGGAGAGGATTTTTTTTTCTCTCTTCTCCATCGCCGCAGCCAAGATCCCCCCGGGTGCGACTTGCATGTACATAGGGAAAGTACCTACCTAGACCTATGTAGGTATATAAGAGGTATGTACTGTATGTACCACGCCTACGCGGGGCGTGCTGGGCGGAGCGCGTTTCGTAGTACCTACCCTAGGCCCCGAACGACAGCGGAGGAGGGGGGAGGTTTTAACGGTGTGCGAAGCAGGGCGGGTGGGGGTGGTGGTAATGCTGGTGATGGTGATGGTGCTCGCTCGAGGTTGCAGCACAGGGCAACAAACGGGGTTGCGCAGGGAGCGAGTGTGCGTTTTCCGTAGCCGCGCACTTGGACTTGTGGAGGGTTCAGCCGCCTTGGCTTGAGATACTGTATTGTAATGTACATTTCTCACCTAAACTACCTAACTAACTTAACTCATCGTAGTTTAAGAATATCGATCTTGCTATGCACTAGGTATAGCTAGTTATGTGTATTTCATGTGTGTCTAGTTGATGGAGATGGAGACGAGGGATTGGTCTATGGGTTTTTTTTTTTTTTTTTTTTTTTCTGTATGAGGTACATAGTAAGGGACGCATATTTTCCCATTGGGTACCTTAGGTAGTTATATTTCCGTGTATTCATTATATCCATAATCCAGGTAAAATAAGGGGCGTTAGGTATTTCCTGACTTGCCCTGTTGCATTTTTCTACATGGTACATATCGTGTGTGCGTATGACATGGGGATATGAGGGTGGTGATTGTGGTGGTGGTGGTGGTGGGTTTAGGAAGTGGATTAGGAGGCCTCCCAGCTAGGGCACGATGCGATTCGGCGGCGGTGTTGGCTGCTGGTCAACTGGGGTTCAAGCTTTTGAAGTTGCCAAGCGGCTATATCATGTAGCGTCGTTCTTGGCCGCCGATATATGTACATATCTGGTGTATATGTGTGTGTATGGTGTATGATGGGGTTTTTAAAGTTGCTTGCTGTTATGTATGTCGGTTTGTTGTGTGTATGTAGTGTGTGTATATGCAGGACTTTGTGCCGTGTTATCGTCGGTCTCGTCCCGCCATGGCTAGCTAGCTTCGGTGTAACAACGCGCGTAGCGCGCAGGGCTGAGAGAGAGCCAAGAGCCTTGAGGAGGGTCAAGCAAGGAAACTATTGTCAAAGATCGGGGTGGTTTCGTTGTGTCGGAGAGCTGTCTGGCCAAGCTGAGGCGTTCGTGTTAGTTCTTACATATAACTAACTATTACTATAACCTACCTAACTACCTACATATTATATCTTATGTAGGTTCTGGCGTTAGGGCTCCGTATACCTAATGCCTGATGGATACCTACCTACCTACCTACTTACCTATGTAAGTAATGTATGTACATTCCTATCCAAAAAGGGGAAAAAGGGAGGGGCCAGAGCATAGCATCTCCATCATCATCAACCCTCCGGTGTATCTAAGGACCAGCACATATGTATGCCCTAACCCAAGCCGATCCAGTTTATACGAAAGGACGGTAGCGGTAGCGGTAGCGGGGTGACTAGGTAGGTAGAATGAATAGTAGCTAAGTAGGTAAGTAAACCGGTAAACCACTCGTTTGCTGCAATCGATGCAGCATGCTCATGAGACTTGTCTAGACGCATAAGAACAGGTACGCCGTATTACTATCGTTGCAATACCTAACCTATTAGTTCATGGCCTAGTTCAAGCAGGGCAGATGGTCACCTAGATATTAACTATCACGTTTCGCACAGCCACCTCCCGGCGGAATCTGCGTGCCGAGTGCGACGACGATGCGGGTATTCGGCATCCCCTAGTACTGGTTTGGTCTTAAGAGATCCTAGATTTGGTATCGTCGTCGGCGAGACAATTTCTACCTAGGTCTATGTTATGTATTTGTGCTCTGCTGAAACTACCAAGGTGTATAGAGGAAGATATACTACGTACAATACTTTGTATGTTACATAATTACTGGGCTTCATGTATGCAGTTTAACGTGAGAAGACAATAACATGGGTCATGTGTGCGCCAGTCGATATAACGCCGCCGATCTCTCACGTATCTGGCATCTGGGGTTGCCTAGTGCTTTTCAAGAATACGATTTTTTTTTGGGTGACACTACTTGGGCAGGTATCTTGATGATGCCTCCCGGGGACTTTTGTCGGCGACATAATATCAACGTCAATATAAAGCTCCCCGCAAGCAGGTTATAGGTAATCCAATTCCTATTACATAGTGCTGCTGCCCGCCGTTCCTGATTCCTAAACACTTGGGGTCGCAATCGATCAACCACGTACCTGGATAGACGCTTACGCGGTCTCGCTGCTTGAACCTTTTTAAGGGTATGGCGTACCTGGAGGCGGCTGAGGTCTGTTCATCCTTTTCTCCAGATATGTACATATGTGCTGTAAATCCGGGACAGCCCATTTGATCCCCGGTTCCTCGGAAAGATGCAGCAGGTATTGGTTCGAGGTATGCAATTTTTCGTCAGTGGGCATCTCAGGGCCACCGACCTTTCCGGTATTCTGTCTCGTGACACAGCTTCCTATACGATTAGGGGACCCCCAGACACCGGCCGTTTACAACTTGACCGCATAGAAATGTGGGCTCTCCTGGACGCACCCGTGGAGACGATGGGAATTTTGCCATGGTGGACTGGAGTAGCTGTTTCTTGTGCGTAGTGCTAACCGCTCATGATGCTTGAGAATGGAGACACCATCCAAGTGATGGGTACGGCTAGTTGAGTATGTAGTAGTACTTTGCAACCCTGATTCCGACGGTGTATGCTGCTGATGGGTCTCCAGTATATTGCGACGATACCTCTAATAATCGCCCTACAGCGGCGACAAGTGGCGCTTTATTAATATAGTCTTGATTGCTTGTTTCTAGAGTTCGGTTTTGGTAAGGAGTCTGCTATAGACGAATTAGTGGACGACGCCGACGTGAGCAACAGCTCAGCACACGTAAGAAATACGCGTAGTGTCACCTGGCAGAAGTCGTAGTACAGACTTCGGGTGATTCTGCGCAAGAGTGTAGCTCCGGAGTTATCTCGCACGAGAAACAGGGGATAATGATGAGAGATGTTGGAGTAGGGGGGTGAAGCAATTTTTTTTCTCTTATGAATCATGAGATATAATAATAGTTTGGCCCGTATAGTTATACCTGTAGGCAAAAACAGTTCGGTATCGTGTCCGTATGCTTACGTCTTCCTTAGACTAAGCTCAACGGCCTTCCAGTAGGTTGAATTTAGAAACCTCCAAAGCGAGCATGCCAGCATGTTGTGTGAGTTATCTTAGCCCCGTATAAGCACCGGGAATAACAGTAAACCTCTCGTACGAATAAGCTATGATGGAATAAGCCAGCTTCCCTCCTCGTAAATAAGAACCGGGAAATTATCGCACAATGGGAGATTTCCGCGTATATAGAGAAATAGATGTTATCGAAGTTATACCTTATCTAATCTTTTTTCTCGTTAGACAGACGAATGGGCATAATGCCTACCGCCTACCTACCTAGGTAGGTATTCACAGGCTTCATTATGCTGTACCAATAGAATATCGACGGGAGTTGCGAGAGTATCAATTTAATATCGGCATTACCCTTGTTGCTCTTATGATCAAATGACCATGCCGACGCGCCCTATTCTATAGTCCTACCTATACCAGTATGCGACTCCGTTTCGATCGCGTGTCATTGTTCACCGTGATAGGAATCAAGAGTTGCCAAGTAAGAGAGCCAAGAAACTAAGTCTGTGACAGGACCAAAATATTATTTCGTGGCGTTGAAACATACATAACGATTTATACATAGAGCCTCAATGACACCTTCATCTTTTACCAAGTTTATACGGCCAGCTGCTCATGGCAGACCAAAAAAAAACGACGATTAGGCTGATAAGCTTGCCTTGTCGATCTGTGACAGCTCAGAAAACGGATCAGATTACAACCGCTGACTCGGAGAAATCTATTGAGGGGTTGAGGTGGCTTGGGGAATTCATCTTTAAAGCCTTGGTTTGAATAGGTAGTAAATAAATAAAACATAGTCACAGGAACTCGAGCTTATCGGATCTCGATAGTGAATGCAGACGTAGCCGCGGAGCATGATCCGTTTATAGCCATTACCTGTCAGATTAAATTGCCAAGTTACGCTTGACAAATCATAACGAACGGTATTGCTTCGGAGAAGAAAAGCAAGGACATGGCAGAAAAAGCTTAGCATGGATAGGTATACAATGGTCGTAGCACTAGGACAATACATGTACTAGACGTGACCGAATCGCGCCGGATATACTTATCATCAACACCGGTGCCGGTCAGTAGAGACAACTAATTAAAGGCGGTCAAGCATGGCGAGTCGGTCAGAACAATATGTACTAGGTAGGTATGTTTTGGTCCTAGGGTAGGAGGTACATTCGCGATCGCGGGATTCGCCAATCTCTTGGTTCCGGGTGTCGGTAAATTGGTACTGAATATTTAATTCGGTTATCGCGTCGCGGGGGAGGTGTACGGTGAAAGCCTGTTAGTTGGTGACTTAGGAAAATGCCGGGTTCGACGTGAGCAAATAGCCAGGCGATGTTGTAGCCCGTGTAGGAGCTGGGAGCTCATACCGTAACGAATCTGTGATGTATTCGACGAGGCTGCAGGAAGCCAAGATTTCTTGCATCTCATTGTGGCTGATACAGCATGGGAGACATGGATCTTTTTTGAGTCTCATCAAATCCCAAAGGGCAGGGCTGTGATTTCATCATCTCACCTCGTGCTGTTTTAGGTCTCTCTGTTTCGTGGAATTCCCAACATGTGAAAGAGCATCAAGAAATAATGAATAATGTCTCGTCGCATCCTATACAGTTAGGAACCTCATCGAGTAGACATCCCACTCTTCCCCCAGTCGAACCCTGGGTAGAAGCTTCGCGAATGACGAGTAAGCTGCAATGCGTACACCTACATACCTACATATCGAGAATATTGTTACTTGATGACTCAATACGATGAACATGTATAGCCAATGGATGAGAGAACCATGTGACCTTTCGATTTGATATGCAACAAAAGAACGACCTGACGATGAAGGAGGCCTCTCCCCTCCCCGACGGGTAGCAGTGCCGATGCGACTAGATCTACCCTATCCGACAGGAACAAACCGGGGAAATGTAGCCTAAGTAGGGAACTCCATCTAGCAGTGTTCGATCGTGATGGATGGTTGGTGTGAAACGGCTCGACCCGGTGGCTCCTCATCTCATCCGCTACCTTGGGGCCCGCGTCTGGTAGCGTCAGACGTAATGCCAGGTACTGCTACGTTGTGGTGGAGATTGGAGGCGGAGATGCGCATGATTCTATCCGTAATCCATAACCAGTGGAGCGTCTTTCCTAATTTTTTTTTTTTTTCTCTTTTCCTCTGCCCTGGGCAGACAGAAAAACATGGAGATATGTCGTGTGGCCCTCCCAACTAGAACGACTGTCGTGCTACGTGCCCAGACTTCCTTGTTATCTCTCCCGCAGGAGTTGCACAGATGTGTCATCAGAGCAAGTTCAGGGTAGAAAGTGTTGGAAAGGAAAGCCATCCTTGCCCATCAACGTCTTGGCTACGCGAGCTATGCGCCAAGTTCGCCAAGAGCACGAGATTGTACTACTCCCGTAGGTCTTATGTGTTCTTGTCTTCCTGATCCCCACAACCTTGGTACTCTTTTGAACGATATGGAGGTTTTCCATTTCTTGGAGTACAGTACCTACCTATGTAAGGTAGGTAAAGGTAGGTACCTCTACTGTGTAGGTATGTTTCTCGGCTAGAACCAGGACTTTGCGGATCTTGATCATCATGATACATAGGTAAATATTCAAGCAGGCAGGTGAGGAAAAAGGTGGGGGCATGGCCAGTGCGCGCAGACAGTCCATGTGTAAGCCATATCGGTAGTTTATGTTGCCATGATGCCTGGTTTCTGGAATTGCGTGCCAGATAGGAAGAAATTTACAACCCGGACGCACATAGGAGCCTGGTCTTTGGGGCTACCTTCTGGATACGTCCAGGATTCAACGAGAAGGAAGGATTGGAGAAGACAAGGCGAGGAGGGGGGAATGTCCCTTCTTGGCCCTAACCCGCCGGTCTGGGAGTGCGGTTGGCTTCTAGCCGCAGATGTTATGGACGAAGGCTTGGTATTGTCAATTTAGATGGATAGTTACATGGTGACACAATACTTCGACGACTTGGCTATTGTAATTGTTCTTTTTTTTTTTTTTTTTTTGTTGCTGTTGTCGTTAACGTTGATATTTCGTTGTCTATCGCAGATACCGACGGCGTGACTGAAGCATGATGACGAATACAGTAAAGCAATGATACCCAGATACTCAAGGCAGTTGTCTATGCCGCTGCAAGAGTCAACGGGAGTATATAGAAAAGTATATAGACAAGTAGATTCAGATGCCCATTTAGGATGTAGGATTAGGATACGGGATATCGGCTTCGAACAGCAGCTTTGCTGGCTGATCTGACGATTACGCTGGCCTGACGTCGCATTGAAGTGTCTGCCGCGAGATGTTGCGATTGGATGAAGGAATAAAAAGGAAAAAAAGCGAAAAAGCGAAAAGGGTCAGACGAAAACGACCTCGAAACGTGAGAGGAAGATCAATTGATGCTTTCCTCAGAATTTAGATTAGGCGGAGGCAAGATGACTTACATGCATGCGTCCATTGTACATGCTTTCAGCATACATGTAGTGCATACCTACATATAAAGTACATGTACTTGTACGCTTTCCATGGTGCAAGTGGAAGTTAGATGGCCGGATGGATGGTATTTCCATGTAATATTTCCATATAAAATGCAGAAAACGAGGTGCTAACATGCCTACAGGCTACGAGCTTAGGTTAGGTTAGGTACCTACACCTGCCCAGACCTATGTAATGAATGTACATTAGGTACTTCGTACCTTCTACACTTATGGATATTAGCTGTTGTGCGTTAGGTACATGTAGGTTTTTAGGGTGGTTAGGTACCGAGACGCTTAGCCCAGTACGAGAATTTACCCATGCAGCAGGCGTTAAAACACGCGTAGTGAAAGTTAGGTATATAAGTACCCTACTAGTTCCCTGCGGTAGCGTGTAAAAATAGGAAAATCTGGAAACGCGCCGTCATCTGCCGCAAGGTTTAAAGTTCTTGGCTCCAGCTCTTCACTTTCCCATTTTTGTGCGTACCAAGGTTAAGAAAAAAGAGCATCGCCCGGATCAGCTACAGGCCCTACACATGCTACAGCAGCCCTGCTACTTCCTTCTACTTGTCTTAGGTACTTTCTGTGCCTACCTACTTCAGGTTGTTACTGTCCTTTTGCTGCCCTTTACTTCATATGTACATCTAGCCCGCTCCTCCCCATGGCCGCCTTATCCAGACTCCTTCACTTCTTCAAAAAAGAAGCCTGACACTACTTTCTACCATTTCGGCCAGCAAATCCATCCCAGTCCATCGTGGTTGTTATCTATAATACATACATACAAGTTCTATTAAACGTACTCTCCCGTCTAGACATCAAGTGCTTTTGTCTCCACTTGTTTTCAAAAGATAAAAAAGATACAAAAAAAAAAAAAAAAAAAAAAAAAACAGCCCTTCTTCCCTACCACGCGCCAATCCGCCCGCCGAAACTTAACACAGCCAAGCTTTCTTCTCTCAATCAAGCTTTTTCTTGCTCGAGACAAAGCGGGCTGAAGAACTCGAAACTCCCACGATTGTAACGGGAGCCAAGCACTCTTAGCTAAAACGTACGACACCCCATATACGTACCCTCACTTTTACTGCTTTCACCTTAGCTGCCTCAACCTGAAGCGTTTGTTTTAAAAACGTTCGTTTTCCTTGGTAGTTATTTTCGACAGACCACCAACAAAGAACACTCTTTTTCGCCCTTCCCCAGCTAATTCAGTTTCTTGCGACCCATACACAGTTCATACAAGTGCTGCAAGACCTGGTGCATATGGCTGTCACTTAACTAAACATACCACCGGCCAATCATCCGTCTCGTGTTCCACCGCCAATATCTCCCCGGTGTCTGTCATCCTTGTTCTCCCACGTGGCTTGTCGATTCGATCTTTCGAGACTCAGGCCTGCTTTGTCCCTCCACGCGGCTATCAGACCATCTCGAAGACGGATAGCCCCGAGGCTATCCCTTTGCGTTTCACTTTGGACTATCCGCGCTCAATGCCGTCAGTACGAAGCTGCCTCCTCCGCCCTCTTACTGAGGCAACGTGAGTAAGGTATAGACAGTATCTGTAAAGGCGCTATCTTAATTACTTCAGTTTAACTCGAGAAAAGGAGAGGATATGTCCGGAGGTCTACCTACCCCGGTTAGAAGCCCCGAGGGCAACGTCTCTCCCAAATCACAAGCAAGCTCTAAGAAGACGGATTACTTCTCCCTTAATAAAAGAACGAGTCCCCTCTCCGGGTCTGGCTCAACGCAAAATAGTGCAAAGAGCACTCCTCGCGCAAGCTTGGTGCAACGGGCTGTTGCCGAACCTAAGGGCAAGGGGAAGGAGACTGCCGAAAGCACAGGAGATGCTAGCGCGACAACTCCAGGCGAGACAGCCTCTAGTGCAGGGAGTAGTGGTCCTCCATCTAGAAAAGCATCTATATCGTCTATAACCTTTGCACCTCCTCGACATCCATCACTTCCTCAGGGTCTTAAGAAACCACATGCTGGAAGTCGAATCCGCGCGGCTTCTCCGCCGCACCGTAGGTAAGTCGAGATGATTCCGTATTTTTACCATTTTTTTTCTATTTCCGTTTTACACGTATGCAAATACGCACCATACTCCATTTACGGCGAGACTGTTCAAATGCAAGGATAGCCGAGAAAGCTGCTGTGCTATAACTCTTAAGGCTATTCGAGCGAGGGTACCGGCGCGATCGCACTTCTTGGCGGAAACTCTTTTGCGACCGAAGAACAAAAATTTCGTCTGCTATTACATCATAGGCCCGCTTGAGGACACCGAAGCCGCAAAAGACCCAATCCTTTAGGGAACAACGACTTCATAAATCGAGCGAAAGAGGTCTAACACATTCCGGGTGCTTTGTTGTCCTTCGTATGGGTTCCTGGACGTGAGAATGCCTACGACCCGCGTAGTTGCCGAGAGCTGATAAAGGGGTTGGTCTTCCATTGTGGTCGAATGTCGTTCCAGTGAGGATCGTCAAGCTAGTCCGGTTTCTGACTCGCGTGGCCTACTCTAAAGCAGGCCCTATTCGTCAACTTGCCCGGTGCTACCCCGCTCACTATGGCCCCCCACCTGTCATCCCAAGGCCAAACCCCGTACTTTAGCACGTACCTGATTCTTTAGACGACGAGGGCGCAGCAAGCTCTGCATTTTAGTGGCCGCCGGACTGGAAACCACAAGTCTTCCTTCCCCTTTCAGCTGCTGGTCGGGAATTTCGCGCAAAAGGAACCTTTGTACCCGTTTTGCTGTATCACCAACCTTTCTCCTGTTTACTACCCATTGCTTTTCCCTTTCCTATCATTTTTCTAGCTGATGGCAACCGAGACGCTAACCGAATCATCTCGTCCGCAAAGGTTCGAGTCCCATGTAGCCTTCGATAACATCCCTCTCGGCGAATCGACCGAGTATAATCCTATATCTTTCACCCTTAATTATCGCCATGCGGGTTTTCAATTCAGACGACGGCATCGCACCTTTATGGTGGGTGTGGACGACAACTCGTATTCCGATCATGCTTTACAATGGCTACTAGATGAGCTGGTAGATGATGGTGACGAGATTGTGTGTGTCCGCGTTATTGAGACTCAGGTCCGCCTCACGGACAAGGCATACCAAGAAGACGCCAAAGCTCTGATGGAATCTATCCAGGCGAAGAATACCCAAAACAGAGCGATCGGTCTGATTCTAGAATACGCTGTTGGGAAACTACATAACACGTTCCAACATCTTGTTAGTATCTTCCATTACCCGGTCCGCAGCATCCTGCATGCCACCGTCCGGCTCGCCGAATTGAACTGTCAGTGCTAACTAGAACTCTACTAGATTAAGATGTACCAGCCGTCCATGTTAATCGTTGGCACGAAGGGTAGGAGCCTTGATGGAGTTCAGGGGTTCCTCGTAAATCGTAGTTCTTTTTCGAAGTACTGCTTGCAATACTCGCCAGTGCCTGTTGTTGTCGTGCGCCCCAATGAGAAGCGCGTAAAGAAAAAGGTGAAGCGAGCGCATGACCCATCCAGGCAAAGCTACGCACAGATGCTGCTAGGACAGCCCCATGAAGCAGACAGCGAGAATAGCAGCGTATATGAGTTGGAGCCCAACCTCACAGCAGACGAAGAAGCGCATCGTGTAGCAGTAGCTGTTGGGCTGCCAGCAGCATATGATCCGACCATCAAACCCATCGATCCCACTAGCCTGCTAAAAAATTTCGGTCGCCGACCTGCACCAGAAGTATCGAAGGAAGCCCTTGCAATAGTAAACAAAGGTGGCCTGCCCACCGAGAAGAAGTCGCCCGAGCAAGAAGAATCGGACTCGGATTCTGAGGGGGAGTTCGAGGTTAGACCTGGGGAGGAGCTTCTCAGAGAGAAACTTCACAAAATGGAGCTAAACGAGGGGGCCGCGCTCAGAGCTGAAGCCAGGAAGTTAAGTTCCGGGTCTGCCGATAGCGACGAGGATCCTCCAGGTGGAGGGGGTGCCAAGACGTGACGCGACCGTCGCACATGAGGAACCGATGTGAGGGACTTGCATACGGACTTTCTGGCCTCTTCTTTATTAGGGTAATGCAGAAATCCGTTGATTATTAAAAGCGCAGGGGCAGTTAGATGGATGATATAGCGAACTTTTGCCCCACCGTCGTCATGATTATTATACTGGGCAAGACGTTTGCATGAGAACCAACAAACATGGCGTTAAGCCATAGTGGTAAGATTTGAGGAATACCCAGGCTGAAATTTTGAAGCCATTCGAGATAGGTCATAGCGCGAGCTTGTATTACGGCCAGTTCAAGCGATCATCATAAATAAAACACGACTCTTTCCAAATTAACGGGGCGCTCGGATCCAGTGTTGGTTACGTTCATGCCTATGGCTTCGACTGGTTATCCTGATAGAAAGCGCACATGATGTGTTTGGCAGGCAACAAAATAGGTGGAACGGAAGGCTGCGGACCCATATCTCAGAGCACATATCTTCCAGGAGGCCTTTGTTTAAGAGAGAAAGTCAGTTGTGGCGACTTGCCGGGTCAGATGCTTGCAACAAAGCACAATTTGATCTCAACTGGTTCAAGAGACCGCAATTTTCTCTTTAGTCAACAATCACCTAATGGTTATAGGATGCCAGAGGTTCCTGTTTGATTTAGCCTACAACGTCGGTATGGGTGACCTCTGTATACGTAATAACATGATGCAAATTACGTAGGAGTTATCTTCGACTCAGTCTATCAGACGTAAAGACGGGAAATATAGAGTAGTGAAAGCGAGAAGAATATACGATATCATAGAGTATGAAGTATCTGATGTATATATCCAGGTGATATTCAGAATAGGGGTTGGAGTAAAGGCGTGGATAAGGAACTACCTAGTAACAGTGACCTTACTCGAATAAACCTTAGGGTTGGTATGGATTCGTTCTGTTATCGTTTCAACTACTACGAGATCAATCCTGATTCACTATTCTATTCGCTAGGTAGCAAGATACATGATAGTGATAGTCTTAGTTGTAAATAGGTCGAATTCAAAGTATTAGTATTATGATGTGTATTTTATTTTGTCGCCCGCTTTATACTATATCTTACCAAGGTCATGCTCTCTCGCCTGCCCCCCAACTTCAACTTACCCTTCCCCCTTGATCTTATCCTTGGAGATATACGAGATGTACGATATGGATGGGGCTATTTGTTTTCGTCTGTGCTTCACTCTTAGATCTTCTGTGCTATTAAAGGTGGGATGAAGCAACCGAATACATACCTCCCTCTAAAAAGTAAGGATAATGTGAGAAATCACGTTGTGATATACTTTGCATATCTGCTAGTTACTGGAAAATCACCAGCCGCTTATATATAAAGTATCCAGATCATACAAGTTAAACCGCACAAAGTGATCTCTGGTGCTCTACGTATTACAGTTATATACGACAGGCTACCCATATATCTACCGATTAAGGTAAATATTTCTTGTAAACCACAAGGCAGCTGTGACACTGTTTAGATATGAGTCAAGTATATATACCCCTATTCATTGGCTCCAGTCTACGGCCATTGTCATTATCTTAGGTACCTCTGGCTCTCTTCTACCTTTGCGAGCCAATGAAACGTATGAGAGAGATTCTCCAAGAACTCTACGTACTATAACCTAAGATATTCCTAGGTATAAAACTTTGCCCTGCTTCCAGTTCCGTAGGGAGGCTTCGTCTCTATTGCAGCAGGTTAAAAAGCGACCACATTTGTCCATAACCTACCTAGGCAAGTAGCATCAGTAGCTGTGTTGGATCTCATTCTCCCGTAGGCGGATATGTCATGTGTCAGATCCATTAACCAGGTAGTAGTCCTGATATAATACATTTGACGGTGCTACCCATACTACGCGGGTAAGACTCAGCGTCTTACAGTAGCCAGAACTGGAAGTCCCCTTATCCGATTCGGGGTCAATATTGCTGAAAAGTGAGCATTGATTGATTTGATAGATAATTCTTATAGGCATAGACACGATATAAGATGCGCTCAATAGGGTACGTATGCTCGTACGTATACTAAGACTTACGGCAGACAAGACAACGGACTCGCATACCCGATAGCATCGTCAGCCATGTTGCTCGTATACACAAAAATACATTGTCAAAAACATGTACATGTTTAGAAAAGACGCATATGCATCGGTAATTGTCGGAGTAAACATAGATTAGGTAGATATATATCAGGTAGATAGATAGCCCTGGTCCCCGTACGTGCTATGTAAGATACCTCTTCGTAGTAAGCTATCACCCAACGACAACATCTCACATTACTTCTACCCAGAGCACAGCAAAATAAGCCTCAAACGCGTAATCAGGGTCTACTTATGCCTAACCGACGTTGCACAGAGAAGAAAACATCCGCCAGTCCGTCTACCTATATAATCTACTCTAATCTACCTCGCCCACATAAAATATGTAACCCAACCCTAAAATCTAAGGCAAAAAAAATAGAATAAAGAAATGTCGGCAGCGTCTATCTAACAGCGAACCCAGTATAAGAATTATCTTTTTGCAGGTACTGCTAGCGAAAAAAGGCTGCCAGGTTCTTCGCTCTCGGCACGCGTAAATGATCAGGACATCTTGGGATTGTTTTTGGAAGAAAAAGTCTGATGATAAGGATTGGTGCCTTGGTATTGTAAGAGAAAGGAAAAAGGACAAAACCGTTGCGCAAGCGAAAATATATGAAAAAAAAAAAAAAAATATTAACCGGGTCTCGAGGCTGGGTAAGGCTGGTTACACTAATTGAAGAACTACGTGTGGCTTGTGTGTACTAAGTACCTGTGTACAATACCTACCGAGGCCTGGTATGGGTATGCGCTTCGGCGGCGGTACACGAAGTATGCACTTCATTAAACCGAGACCCCGAGACTTTATGAAACAGCACAAGGCGGCCAGTCTCACTTCGCCATGTGTTTTTCCAACTATGCACGCCTGTTTCAGGTTTAATATTTTAGACGAAGCATACCTACATTAATATGTAGTCTTGTAGTCTTCGAATCATATAATATATCACTAGCAATGCTCGAACCCAGGAAAATATACGGCGTCCATGTTGTGCATGAATTCCTATTCTTCCCATCACCGTTATGATAACCTAGTCTAATGCTGTACTTATACACGCCCAAAAATCCAAAGTTTCGATTGCTAAGAAATACCAGTAGAAGCACCTCCTCCCCCCCAGAAAGGGGCTTTCCCAGATTAAACCATAAGAAAAAGCTCAAACCGTACAGATATGCATGCTCTTGTCCATCCGTACATCCACGGAGGCTTGCTGATCCCATGCCGAACGCCGCTGCGTATGCAAGAAAAAGGAGCCGCATCCGAGGGCCAACCGCCTCAGTAGCTAAAGCAGAATACTCCGCGCGCAAGGGTATCTTGATAACATCAATGGCTCTATAGGTCACCCCAAACTTCCAATGATGCCCAGTAAGCCGTAAAAACGCCACGCAAAATGCCCAGTTGTCCGTGTCCATTTGTTCTTGTTCTTTGTCGTGACGAAAAATCGCCATCAATCCCCATCACGCCTTGAGATCTGCCACTGCTCTTGCTACCTCCTTGGTTGCAATCTTCTCGAATCGCTGTCGAGCATCGTCATTGAGAGAATCATCCGAAACTTCCTTATACAGCTTGTGGCTTAGGTCGCGATTAATAGACGCATACTGATCCGCCGTGATATGTCCAGATTTCCAGTGAGGCTTGAGAGCGTCTTTAACGATCCCACTAATGCTCTCCTTCATCTGGAACGGCAAGCCCGCACGCGTTGGGCTGGTATCTTGCGACCGGGATAGATGCCCATTTGAAGGTGTAGGTTGTTGTCGTTGAGGCCGAGGCTGCCGAATTTCGGGGCAGTTACCGCCCGCTCTGCTGTTCTGATGCCGGTGTGTGCTCCGGCGGGATCCCGAATCGGAATCGCTATGTTCTCCATTACCTCGGTTCGCCAAGAAGTTCGTAGGTGGGTAGATCGGTTCAATATGTGAGCTAAGTGAGAGGGGCGAGCCAGGGCGATCATTAATCGCACGTGGCGGCGGCGTAGTGGATAAGGCCCGAGGACTGCTGAAAGCTGACGGAGAAGGGGACAAAGCCGGCGACGAAGCCGGTGATGACGGGCCCGGTATTGGCTTGGAGAATGTGAAGAGCGGACGAACATTCTCGTCGTCAGAAGGCGCGCTCATTTCAACTTCCTTTAACAAAGAGGAGAGGAAAGAGGGAGCTTCGTCGTTACCCAATAGGGCAGATGTGGGGTTTGAATTTGAACCATCCGTCGCAGGTTGGTTGGTTTGTATAGAGGGGCGACTGGACGAAGACGAAGCTTCCCCTGTCGTGGGAGCTCTTCGTGTTCGAGGCCGTTTCAGCTTACGTTCAGGTTGTTGAGGTGGTTCACGGGGAGATGCGGTGACAGAACGAGACTTTCGTTTTCGGTGACTCGAAGTAGGACGATTGGGGTTGGTGGCTTCCATGGCCTTTTCCAGCGCACCCCAGGCCTGCTTTTCTTCTGTCGTCTGAGGGGGAGTTTGTGGCGGCGGCGTGGATCCTTGCACAGGCACCACGTTTGAAATATTATTTACAAACACATCGCGGGCTCCAAGGCGGCTAGCGATATTGAAACGTTGCTGCCACCGCTGATAGTCTCGTCGCTCTCTTTCCAATAGTTGTTGAGATCGTCGGAAGGTGCTCATAGCTTCATCGTCGTCGTGGTTATCCAGATCAAGGTTTAGCACATCCCAAACCCGGCCTGCGATTTGGCCCCATGCTCCCTGCCACTCGTTTGAACGGGCTTGCTGCCTAGCCCTTCGCATGGTAGCTTGGGTGCGCGGCAAAAAGCTGGAATTGCCATCAGAAAAGCTGGCTCCTGCGAAATCCGCATCGTGTATCTCAGTGGCTAGGATATCTGCGCCGGTATCTGCGCATTCTAAACAGAACCAGTGCCCTCGAGGCACGCTGTCGAGGCCTACACAATATGTATGATACGGCGCATCGCAGCTGTCACAAAGCAGGAGCACATCTTCGTGGTCGGCTCGGTCGCAGATGGGACATGGCCTCGTTTCCTCCTCTACCTCGGGATTGTCGTCCAACCACGCTTGCGGATCGAATTCGACAACTTGCTTCTTATCTTCTACCTTGTACGAAGATAATTGGGTACCTAGTAGACTTAGTTAGCTGCTTGCGCCGCGATGGTGGAGCCAGAATTGCAAGGCATTTTAACTCACCTCCAACTTTATCGTAGACGTGCACCAAGTGAAAGGCTTGACGGCAAATTGGACAGCTGTTTGCCTTTCCAGTCCATTCTCGTAAACAAGCATCATGCAGAGCATGGCCGCAAACTTGAATAATTGCAATCCTATGTTCTTCATCATTGTGATGGGCGGCACTAGAAGTGCTGCCTAGTGGAGACTTTGGTGATAATCGTACCAGCGCACTTGTAACTTCAGACGCTATTATGGGGGACGAGGAACTCGAAGCCCCGTCGGCGCTTAAAGATATTTGCAATTGTGACAGTGGTGACGGCGATTGGACGTCTAGATTTTCTAGACAAACAATACATTGATCAGCCATCAGGGCAGATTTTCATGAATTGTTGATGTTGAGAATACAACATATAAGTGACTTGAAGTAAGTCTGATTTAAAATCTGCTGCAGCCTAGTTTGAGCAACAGTAAACGCCTCCGAAATGTGTGATCGTTAATTCGTTATTGAAAGTAGAATGTGCAGGATGTAAGCAGCGTTGGTGGGTAGGCTGGAAGCGGACTGTGTGGATTCGTAGATTGATAAGGTGGGTTTGGTCGTCGATAATATTCGAGGGGTGGGTTGAGCAAAAAGCAATAGGTAAGAAGTGCAGTGTAGTGCAGGTAGATTTGTAGGTAAATAGGTAGATAGGTAGATAGTAGTAAGTAGTAAGTAGGTAGGATAGGTAAGAGAATAATAGATGGGGCACGGAGAATAAATGGCTGTGCTAAGGTGAATGACGATGATGCGTACCCGCGGGTACGTTTGGAGTATGATGCCTTATTGGCGGATACCAGAAGGATGATTGGAAAAGGTGTTATTGGATGGCCAATTCCGTTGCTTCAAGAAAAAAAAAGTTACCCCTTTCTGACGTTTGGGTTTGGAATAATGAATCGATTCTTGGGGAGCTCCAAATGTTGTTCATATGATGCGTAGGAGTTGTTTGGAAGAAACAAATGATTTATTCTTGGGTTGACCAGTTAAACCGAGGTTTTGTCCCAGAAACGAGATGTGGCGGAAAGTTAAAAACAGCCTGGGTTTTAAACTAGTACTGTGTTGTTGTACTTCGCTTTTTTTTTTTTTTTTTTTTTTTTATGAGCTTATATAACTCTAAATGTAGATAAACCACAAGGTGAGAGGAGAGCCAGGGGTTGGATATTGATGGGAAAAGGGTTGGTTAGGTTCGGTTTTGTAAGAGGACAAGAGAATTAAGAAAAATAAGAGAAAAATGAAGTGACAGGTGACCGATGACTATTCCACAGAGGGAAGGCCAACAAAAAATAAAACAGATAACTCGGACACATGCAACTTTTTGACTCTCGTTATGCCCAGTGCCTTGCCTCGCTATGGTGTGCTAGGCGAATTTACTAGGAACGCTGAAGTGGGCGGGTGTGGATTTGGACTCCAAGGTGGTTGACAATGGGTAGAAAGGTTCGAAAGAGAATAGAGGGGTGCTGAAAGCGCGTGGAATTTTGTCATTTAGCGCTGCCACCTTAACTTGGTCCAAGCGTATCCGTGCCGGACCCAATCAGCTGACGCCAACTGAACCCTGGACCCTTTTTTAGTGGGGTATAAGTTAGGTATTCGGTACTTTATTGGGTACTTTCCACTTCGGTGGGAGCTGAACATAGGCGGTCTCGACTTTCTTCCGTATTCGAGATAATCCAGGCACTTAGGGCTTCGTAAGAAGAAGACCTTGAAATAGAAGAGAGGGGGGTAACTGGTGACTGGTGACTTGCCTACCTAGGTCCGTAATTCTCAAGTTATCTGGCTTTTTAATAGTAGCAGTAGATGACCTAAAGGTGGGCCAAAAAAAAGAAAGACTCGAATAGTTTCTGTTGTTGTTGCTGTTGCTGTCTCGTGCACGCATTTGTACATGAGGTACGTACAGAATAACTTACATGTAAGGTGGTAGATGTCGTATTGGAAAATGTCAAGTCCTTTCGTAAATGGATTTTAAGTACCTGGGTACTTTCGTCTTTCAACTTAACCCACCGGGACCTGGGACTTGGATACCAGGTAGGTTAGTAGTAAACCACTTAAAACTACCTCTAAAAGTACCTTTTATCAGCTCCGAATCTAAACGGAAATGTTTAGAAGATGATAGGATAATCCTTCAAGTTTATGTGGCAAAATTCGTTAGTTTTACGAGTAAAGAAAAAAAATTGAGAGTTTGGCTCTTGTTTGACTGGGCCAAGCGCATCTGCGACTTTCTAGATTTGACGTCGGTTTGCCAGGTTCCAACAGGGTCCCTTTACATTATCGGGTATGTGTGTAGGTTAGTAGCTATGAATATCCGCAGTGTACGGATCCGTAGAAAAGGGGGATATAGGTAAGTACATACCTACCTAGGAGGTAGTTAGGAGGCACTGCACAAATAATCTGAGCCCCCCAAACAAAAATACGTCGAAGTATGGGATAAATACCTTAGTAGGAAATAAGCTTCTAGGTTGGGTTGATAATACTGGACGTGCGCAGATATCGTTCCTGAGCTCAGATAGCAGCAACTACATGAAGGTAGTCATAAAATAAACCTCACGTTATGTACCTACCTTATAGGTTAGTATAGGTATGTATAGGTCGGTATGCACGGTATGCACGGTATGCACTATGCTGCATCACTCCATGTTGCAGCTAATGCAGCCATTACTCGTCCTTCCCCTTGATGTTCCGAATAGTCGACCACTCAGCGCTCGCGAGAATTAGCAATCGAACAAGTCTTCATACAACAATGAATATTCTCCCCTTAATAAAACGACAGTGGACGTGGTATGTTACCCCCCGTGTAATTCTTACCCACTTACATCTTACGTATGACCGGGTTGAATACCCACCGATACCCGGTTGGAAATCTCAATGTGTTTTCTGAAGGCGGGAAAAACTCCTGATTCCGGTTCTCTCGGCTATGACAATATGCTGCATTATACATGGTTCATAGGCCAAGATGGAGTATGTCCTAAATAGTATCTGTGCCACGGGATCTGTAATTTACCGGAAGGGGAATAAGCTCGATTTCATGTACATCCCGGCAACCCAATGATGGAATATACGCCCGTTGGAGACTATATTAGTAGTAATCCAGAGGTCGATAGACTAATACCTATCTATGTCATCAGATAATGCATCTGGTATGGCGGGATAGGTAAACAAGCCGCTTGGTCCGGACCTTGAAAGCCGATTACGGCACGAGGGACCGGGTCTTTAGGTATATATCCATCTTGGGAATTTGATAATTCGTACTCAAACATTGAGCAGGTTTGTCTTAACTACGTGCAACTCGAAGGTGACTAACTCCTAACGCGACACTTATCCCAATGAGTGCTACCTTGCGATCTTGCGTCGAAACTTGCGTCGAAATAGATCCGGCTTTGAGGAATGAGTCTAATAAATAGTCAGATGACTCATGCAAGGAAACAAAACTGACGACATACCTGCGCACCAGGCGGCCGGGCCCAAATTCGAGCATATAGCAGTCAGGCAAGAACAAAAGTGCTCGGGCCGCACCGCACCATCGCTCTCCGATAAGCACCTGCCACTCTAGCGTCAGATATCCTCGCATTCAATAGGTACTAAGTCGTGTAAGGCTATCCGATCGATGTCTTGAACGACACTATGTGCCTAGGATATTAATAATTAGGAACAATCCTTGCCAACAATTCTCGATCGAATCGATGACTCGAAAAGCGCAGATTCGGCAATTAAAATCTAGACGTTATGAATCCATAGGCAGTAGGTATTGAGAAAGGCAGGTTTTCACATAAGAGCATTATTAGATAAAGCCGGGCCGTAGAATGCGACTCCGACAATCAGGATGTTTTGTTCATAGTAATTCTTGTTGGCATTTGGTTTATGACCGATGATCCGTAGGTGATCTCACTGGATGCCCACTGGATGCCCACTGGGGAATTCATCGATCGTCGTCATGACCCTTCATGGTTTGCGTAGAAAATTCCGTGTTCCTGTACACCGAAGCCAAATGCAAAGAAAATAGCCGTTTCCCCTCGCCTCACGTCTAAACCTCCTGGATCTCCCTCAATCTTCGTAGCGTTGATCGCATGGCAGCCGCGGCAGCGGTCCTGGAGCGCAAATATTAGCACCGACATTTCTCTCCCTTCTCGCGCAGTTTATATTGCGGGTTGTAACAACATACGAGACAGTGTAGGCTCCTCCGGCAACAGTCTTTCCACACGACTTGCAGTTCCAGATACCAACGGAGTGGCGCTTGACGGTAACCTTGCCGCAGAAGGTGCAGGTGTACTTGGCGTGCTGGGTGATTTCCATCTTCTTGACCTGCTTTCGGAGCGAAGCACCGTATCTATCCGGAAGGGCTATCGTTAGCGGTTTGTTTACTTCGTAGGAATTGGGTCGCCTCGAGCACAAATAGCCGGATTTTTTTGAAATTGAAAATGGTCGTGCCTCAATAGGCAAGTCGCGTTCAACCACCAGCGACGACATGATGACGACTCGAGGAGACCCTAGGTTAGATGCCAATGAAAACAATGAGATACATACCTGGTACCGTACTTGCCGGTAACGCCGACCTTCTTTGTGCGCTTCGTCATTTTGTCTGAGGGATGTGAGGTTTGTTCGTGGAGTGCGGATGACGATAGAAGGGTTGGGTGTGTTTTCGGTTGTGGTCGAAATTGGAAATTTCCTCAAGTCAAAAATCCAGGTTGGATTTGCTGAGTGGGCTGCTAGCTTAGAATTTTTGATTTTGTGAGAAAGTAACGGTTGGTGGTGGTCCAGACTAGGGTCTAAGCGAAGGAGATATTTTGAGAGCTCGGACCACGCTAAGTCATACCTAAGGTACCTTATGTGGCCGGAGAGGTTACATAATGATAAGATAAATAGTCAGGTGACTTGGATGACTAACTATGTAGCCTTAGGTAAGTACATACACGTAGTAGACGTTAGATTGGAAGTAACGGAGTATAACAAAATCCTCCGATTCGATCAAAACACAATTAAGCACGAACTCAAAAGCTCACCATCTCATTGGCTTATCTACAAGTAATGAGTTTGAGAAGGCGGAGAGAGACTGCCACAGAATCATCCCTGCGTAGATCATTTCCCGAGCTAAACCGCTTTAGGCTCGATGCCGAAACCTACGGCGCTCTCAACCGCATCGATATTGACGAATTGACGAAACACCGGAGTTTTCTTTCATTTGGAGATGTGAAGCCGAGGCATGTACGGCCTTGGATTCCTTTCACAGCTAGAACTGCGGTCCGTGATTACCGCACTTAACAGCCTCCTGTATGTATCCTAGTAGATCACCTAGTTTTATCAGAGGCGGTGCCGGAAATGGAGTAAAGGGAATATCAAACCGCTTGATCTGCGTCCACTGTATTTATTGTCTATATAACCCTAATAGAAAAAAAGGCTGGTTACCTATATATATAGTCCATGCTTCCTGAGTGTTCGGTGCTAGTATAATAGGCATTTGATTTATACAAGAAGTGGTTCGCCCCGAAAACGAGTCTATTTCTAGGTAAATCCAGTATATCCAATATATCCAATATCTCCAATCGGGTATATCCTCGTTTCGTTCTTCCCCTCGTCGACGTGTATTCGCCCGGATTGCATCGCTGTCAAATAAGTTGAAGTTAAAATGACCTTCAAGAATCATTCTCGCCCGTATGACTTGGTGGTTTTCGGCGCAACTGGTAAGATTGACCATGGCTGGCCACCATATAGCAAGTCGTTATATTCCAACAACTAACTAATTGTTGTTTGCTAGGCTACACTGGGTCACTGATCGCAGAACATATCACGACGCGCTTCCCCACAGACTTGAAATGGGCGATAGCAGGTCGATCCGCCGACAAGCTTCGGAATGTGGCTGAACAGTGTAAAGCTCTGAACTCCGGACGGCAACCTCCAGAAATTGAGGTATGTAACCTCAATGACGCAGATGTTACGGCTCTAGCCAAAAAGACATTTGCGCTCATCACGACAGTTGGTCCGTATGCAAGATACGGAGAGTACGCCTTCAAGGCTTGTGCAGAATCAGGCACGCATTATTTCGATTGCACGGGCGAGGCTGTTTGGCATGCAGCTATGATCCGGAAGTACGAAGCATCTGCGAGAGCCACGGGTGCTTGCATGTTTCCCCAATCAGCTATCGAATCTGCACCGTCGGACTTGGTGACCTTTTCCATGGCATCGCTCATCCGATCTGAGCTCTCAGCTCCGGTTGGTGATGTCGTAGTTAAGATACATGAGATACGGTAAGTTATTAGCCCGATTAGCCCAATTAGAGCAGTGGGAAAGTGGAAGGCCAAGGGTTAGTTAACACGATACAGAGGCGCGCCGTCGGGTGGTACTCTTCGAACAGTCCTAGAACTTTTCGACTTTTTTCCCTGGAAAGAAGTGGCCCAATCTCACAAGCCATATGCTCTTTCACCTGTCCCCAACCCCAAGAAAGCCCCTAAGCCGTCGTTGCTCTCGAGGCTAACAGGCGTATATTCGATGCCCAAATTGGGTCGCATGTCGACGTCCATGACCGCGGGGGCTAACACAGCAGTCGTACACCGTACCTGGGGCTTGTTCAAAAAGGAGCCATCTCTGCAGAAGTACTTCTATGGCCCGAACTTTACCTATCGAGAATTCTTAAGAGCTAAGAGTTACCTGGGCGGTATGGCGATGCACTACGGAATCGTAGTCAGCGGGTTACTACTCGTGCTCTTCCCACCAATTCGAAAATTGGTTCGCAAATACGTCTATCAACCGGGTGAAGGAACGAGTAAGGAGGCTCAGAAAAAAGAGTGTATCGAGTTTCGGGGAGTGGCAACGCCAGATATCCAACCGAGCATCGGCAAGCAAGCATGGTGTAAGGCTGAGTTTAATGGTGGTTTGTATTATTGTAAGCATCCTATTTGCCTATATGCCTATATGCCTACATGCCTCGTGGGTGGAATTTCGAAGCTAATGACTGGCATAGTAACTGGAGTGTTTGCTAGCCAAGCTGCTTGCACAATATTACAAGACGACCTCGATCTTCCGGGAGGCATTTATACTCCTGCATGTTTGGGTCAGGGATATATTGACCGTCTGAACAAGGCCGGCTTCAAAATGGAGACGAAAATTGTCGATGCGTAACTTTCTCTTCGCATTCGTGTCCGGAATGAACGGAGAGGCATCATCTCGGCTCTATGTGGCTGGCATCATAACTGACATCTATGGTGATAGGAGTTCAGAGGATAATACGGAGTTAATTTCTGAAACAGGTGACAGGCGGGGGGGGGGGGGCATGCGTACGAATAAATCTATTCCGAGGCATGAAGGAGAGTTAAGGAACAGTAATGGGGTGTATTTTCTCACCTTGAGCCTCTTTTTAAGCTACTTAACTGGTATCTAACGACGACAAAGTAGGCGAGTAATAAGAAGGTGTATTAAGTGCATTATGCATAAAACGCTTAAGAGGAACTGGTCAAAATATTACCTATACGGGCGGGGGGGTCCTAGGCCAGTATGACTCTAGGGTGTCAGGGTGTATTATACTGTCAATTCAAAAAAAGCCTGTTAACAGAAACGCACTATAATTATATGAAAAATGTTAACGTTACTTCCGACCCTTTTTCTAAGGTTACAAAGGCTTATTAGCCAAGCAGTCTAGCGTAAGCAATTTATATGTAAATAATACCACCATAAAAATAACTTTAATATTGATGAATATATGTATAAAACGTGGTTATTTTGTTTATTCGAAAAACTTTATTTTTAAATATTAAAATTTTAAAGTTATTACGTTTTTACGGTAAACATTATTAATAAATTTAAAATAAATTAAAAAAAAAATAATATTAATGAAAAAATAATATTAAAAATAAAAAATAATGTTAAAAATAAAAATATTATTATTATTAATAATAAATACGTTTATTAATTTTATAAAATTTATTAATATAATAATAATAATTATTTTAAAATTTTAAATTTAAATAAATTTAATTATTATAATAATTTTTAAAAATTTAAAATATTTTAATTAATTTAAAAAAATATTTAATAAATAAATAATTTCGAAATATATTTTATATAAAATAATAATTTAAAAATTTATACGTAAATTATAATTCGTAACGTAATTAATTTAAATAATTCGTAAATTATAATATTTATAAATTTTAAATTCGAATTTTATTTAATAAATTTTTTAAAAAAAAAAATTAATAATTTTAAATATTTTAAAATATAAAAATATTTAAAACCGTTAATTTTTTTTTAAATATATTTATATATTTTAAATACATAAAATTTATTACGTAAATAAATTAACCGTTAACGTTATTATTATATAAATAATATAAATTTAAATTTAATATATTAATTATATAAAATTATAATATTATAACTATAATAATGTTAAAAATAAAAACAATATTAAAAATAAAAAATTAATTAATTATTACCATATAATTATTTTTATTATTTTATTAAAATTAATTCCAAAACTTTAAATTTATTATAATTAAATTTATTAAAATAATAAATTAAAATAATATTTAATACAATACGTTTAAATCTCAATATTTTAAAATAATCATATTAAATAAATTAAAAAATATTAACAATCTAATACCACCTTGTCCTAGAACCCCCCCCACCCGCATAGGTAGGTACCATCTCTTACATCCAAACGTGCATACGATGGGATGTGGTTTGCATTAGATATCAAGTACTGATATGTATTCACCGTACATTATATGCAGTGACCATACAGATAAATACCAAAGTGAAACATGCTGACATGATAGGTTCCCCGCAAAAAATAATGTCGCAGGGGTTGGCGTTGACAAGCTGGGCTAGCTTTATTTTTATTTTTATTTTTATTTTTTAATTTTTTTTTCCTGTCAATTCGTCAAACGTCATAAAACAAGCTTCTTCTTAGCTCCAAGAATTGCGTCTCTAGAACTTCTTAGACCGTAACGATACACTCTTACTCCTATTGTCACACCGACTTTGATTGCAAGTTTAAGCGCTTTGTTTCACTTGCATTTTATTCGTGACTCTTGATAATTAATCCCTTCTATAATTTGAAGTTATTCCCGAGTTGGGACGAGCAAGCAATTAGATCTACCAGTTTCGCCTTTCATATGGCAACACGGTAGCACTCGGCATAAGGAGAGAGCTATTATCACACATCAAAGGGTCATCTAATACTACTGTAGACCCGAATAGCTCTTTTTACTATATGAGATCGCATCTTGTACCGCTAGATTAGTATTACGATGGCTTCATCACCAAGAGCTTCGACAAGCTCTGGCCCAACGTCTGAGCGAACTCCTCTCCTGCGACAAGATCCCAACCGTCCCAGAAGCTCGCGCAACGTAACCTTTAACCCTAATCCCGTAACCAGAACCATCGATCCCGATCCTTCATCTTTAAGTTCTTCGCCTAGTACTACAGGCGATTTCGGCCATGCACGCCTCGTCAGCTCTACAGCCTCAGGTAGCAGTTCCGCTGGCCCGCCGCCTATGCTTTCCGCGCTGAACAACCGACTGCGCCGACGTAACAGCCACGGCGCCGTCTTCACTACTCTTCCGCCAGCAGTCAGCCCTGTGCCGAAGATTGGACCACAGCGAAGCTCCAAAAATGCACAGAAGCTCAAGTTATTACCGAACCCCGAGCTTGACGAAGAGGGACCGGATGAGGAGAGCGGTAGAGACGTCTATTCGCAATATACACGCATAAAAGATCCTACCGCAAGGAGGGATGCAGCGCGTTTGGGTAAAGCGGACCGTGAGAGGCTACCACGTGTGACGGCCTACTGCACTGCAACAAAATATCAGATGGACGGCTTAATGCGGTTCCTCAAAGGCAGGGGTAAGAACCGGGGAGCGAATCCGAAGCTGATTGACGAGTGCATATACTCACCGTATAATTACACGCTTGGGAAATCCGTCGAGCGCGCCGAGGCAGTCGAAGAAGTACGGCAAAGACCGATACAGACTTACGAAAGGAGGCATTCTACGGGCGAAGTGGAAGAACACTCTGATGCATACAACAGGGAAAGTCTGCGAAACCTGCAATCGCAACAAGATGGCGCATCGGATACTGAGCAGCCGTTCAGTAATGGTCGGGATATACATAACAACCTCGCCTACCCAACACACTCCGAGGACGAGAGTGCCATAAACGATTCCCATCCCGAGCATGAGCAGCACGATGTCAACTTCGACACCCAGGTGCACACGCCAGAAGTATTCCTATTCGACTACGGTGTCGTAGTAATATGGGGAATGTCGCCGGCACACGAACAGCGGTTCTTAAAGGATATCGCAAAATTCGAGGTCGACAAACTGGACCCGGACGACGTAGAAACGGAATGCTTTAACTTCTATTACACTAATGAGTACCAACCGCGGATATACAACGACTTCATCACGTTGAGAGATAAGGGGAATTATATGACGAAACTAGCAATATCACACGCGCTGGCGCAAAGCGTCAAGGTACGCTATATCTCCTTTTCTTTTCATATACTCTGTAACATATATGGCTACGATTGAAACACCACTGACCAACCCGTCCTTAAAATATAGACATCCCTCTTCGAGGAGCTCATCGCGTCAACAATTGATACATGCAAGGACATTCCGACTCAAATCGCACTAACTGGCAAGATCGCGCTGTCGCGATCGCAGATCAACATGCAGATCGGCGAGCTGTTTATCCTGCGCATTAGCATCCACCTCAACGGCAGCGTGCTCGATACCCCTGAGCTCTTCTGGGTCGAACCCCATCTCGAGCCTGTGTACCAGGCCGTTCGTAGCTACCTCGAGATGGACCAGCGCGTCGGCCTGCTCACAGAGCGGCTTGATGTCATCGCTGACCTGCTCGCCGTGCTTAAGGACCAGCTAAGCCACGGCCACGGCGAGAAGCTTGAATGGATCGGTACGTAGCATTTTACCTTTTTTTTTTTTTTTTTTTTTCACATATAGGGGTTATCAGCTCTTCGAATTAAGTGAGTTTATTAACTAACTTCCACAGTCATCGTTCTCATCGCTGCTGAGATCCTAGTCGCGGCCGTCAACATTGTCGTTGACCTCTACGCCGGCGTAGACTAAACAAACTAGCCTCATCCATCTCATATTTCATCGCTATCAAGACGGCCAGCGAGGTCAATTTGTGTCCTCTAGGCGGTAGTGTTGCTGACCCAAGAAAGGAATAGCGGTGTTGGGGCGCGATCGGTTAGATAGCATACATACATAACTCATATTGTGTACATACGTACAGCATACATGCGCACACATATACATATCACACAGCACAGCACAGCACAGCACAGCACAGCACAGCTTTGCAGCTTTTGGCGTTCTGGGCTGTGTAACCGGTTTTCCATACCTCTGACATAGGATAGGTATCATTGCATAGGTATATATAGTCGAAATAATGTACGGGTTAGGCGGCAGTAGCAATAATATATGTATCGATATTTATTTATATTCACGGTTCCTTTTCGTGTCATTTTAGTCCTATATATATATGTTCGGCCTTGGGCTTTGGCATGAAATTTCCGTAGGCGAGACAAGTTTGCGGCTGCAGACAGAAACTGAATACATGGAACCCATATTCAACAATCTTGACGATTTCGTACATTTACTACTTATTTCCTCAATATAACAGAAATTAAAGCGCACATATGTTTCTATTGCTATTTCATTTTTCATCAGCTAATTCGTGCCAGTTATCCACGGATAAAAATTAATCTCCCTTTTTCCTCTACGATTCATTAATGCTATTATCTAAACTTCCTAGCTTCCAGGCTGACTAGCATGATACCTCGATCCTAATCCTACACCGCAAAGGCCGAAGCCAGAGCTATAAACCAAAGTCCCTTTGCCATAACGCCAATTTTTTAAGGGTCCTAAGAAAAATCACGTCGTTTCCCCCCATACTAGCAGCTACTGGGATATTTTTTTTTGCTTAACTCTGACTCGAAGTCGTCGTGGCCGCAGGTTACGGTATGAAACCCAGGAGCTCGAGGGATTGCCCCCCTAATCATCCGCCGCACCGTCGTTCTCGTCAACCTCCGTTTCCGGGTCCGTATCCTGGTCACCGGCAGGCTCGTGATCGCCGGGATCCGCCATCTCGACGTCCTGATCTTCGTCTCCCTCCTCATCATGAACTTCTTCGAAGCGGGTTGAACGCCCGCCTCCTCCGCCGCCGCCGCGTCTACTACTAGAGACGCTACCGAAGTGGTCTCGATCTCTGTTACGCGAGCGCTCACGAGCGGCATTCTTAGCTTCACGCTTGTATTCCTCAACGGCTTCCTTATATTGAGCCAGTTCGTGCTCATACCGGGCCTGAAACTCTTCCTTTTCCTTGTCGGGGAGATCCTTCCAGCCACGCGCAAGTTCCTCTTCGAGACGGAATTCTCCCGCTGCAATCTTTTCCTTGTGTTGGGCCTGAAGAACTGGTCGAGTGTCGTTGCAGTAGATTTCAAAAGCATTACTAGGTCGCTTGGGTCGCTTCGCTACACCATTGGCGCGGGCGTGGTCGAGCTGGGAGTGTGAATAAGCGTCGGAACTCGGCGAGAGTGTCGTCAGGTTCTGGTTGATGAAAGTCGCGCTAGGTCCGCCGCCAGGCTCGGAGATGGGGAGCAGGGACGGCTTTCTGTGCCCACGCTTCGTTCGGAGCGGCTTGTCCTTAGGCTGCTAAATGGTTAGAAATCTGTTTAATGTAAACGTCTACAGATAAGTAGGAAATTAGCACATACAGTGGGTGGTGGACTAGGGCTGCCTTCAGAATCTTCTACGTTGGTGCTCGTGCGCTTAGCAACCTGCTCGAGAAGGAATGCGCGCTCAAGACGTAGTTTTTGGACTTGTCGCTGGAGTCGGTTTAATCGCAATTGATAGGCCTTTGTTTCATCCTCGATCTCTTTGGTACGTTCCTTTAGTTGGATACATTTGCGTCGGTAGGCTTCTTCGACCGTGGGAGGTAGAGCGGGCGGGTTAACTGTAAAATTTCATAGTTAGCTTGTTGTTCAAAGTAAATTCTAGCGATGCATGATCCCAACCCTGAGCATCATTATCCTCAATTTCGGAAGACAGTTCAGGTTCAGCAGGCTTAATAGATTCAGTAGGTTTAGTATGATCAATGGGAACCGGCGGTTTTCCCTTTCCGGGACTGAATCGGAATAAGGGCGGAAGATCCATGGCCAGCTATTGATGTTGAAGAGGGAAAGAGGGTGAAGAGAGTGTACGATGATGGCAAGGTAAGCAGCAAGTTTGATGGGAAATAACTAGGGAAACAGGTAACTTGGAAGAAGAAAACGAAATGACAGTAGAAATATGGCAATTACTAGGCATCCTAATTCAAGATGTTCGCACTGCTAAGTTGGCGATAATGAGAAGGTGCACACTTACTACTCTGCGGAGCCA
Source organism: Daldinia eschscholtzii (assembly GCA_037126485.1). Classification (NCBI taxonomy): domain Eukaryota; kingdom Fungi; phylum Ascomycota; class Sordariomycetes; order Xylariales; family Hypoxylaceae; genus Daldinia; species Daldinia eschscholtzii. Next base: position 2,148,570 of record JBANMG010000005.1, read on the forward strand.
TCTTTCCAATAAAATGCGACAACCGACAACTGTCGCAGCTACGCAACAATTCAGATCTGACTACCTAATAAGCCTGGGAATTAATTTGACGGAGGGTCCTAATAATTGAATCGCGAGTGATGATTTAAAATTAAATGGCGTGGTACATGACGAACATGCGACGGTGAAGTTGAAAATAAGATGACGAAGAAGAGAGCAAAAGACGGCGCAGGTTGACAAGGCGCGACGAAATAATATGTCCATAGCTGGAAGCGTGGGAAGCGTGGTACCTTACTTTCTACATAGTACATACCTAAGGGACGAGGCTACCTTAGGTAACCCAGAGCTATTTTAAAGAGCTTAATTGGGTGATACATACTCGGTGGCCCACTTTACTGCTGCAAGGCTTATCTTAAGTTTTTGAATGTTCAATTGTTCTGTTTGCTTCAGAAGTTAGCGTAAGTTCCACCTACACTGCAGGTAAGGTACATCTGTAATGTACCTCAGATATGCACGGGGGGGACCTCAGCTTTGATAGCCCATAGCCCCACTAACTTTTTTCTAGTAGAAGCTTCAACTTTGGAAACCTCCCACTTTAATACACCTTGAAATAGCCCACGAGGCGTGTATTCATTCACTCTTCACCCCCTGGCCTATTCCGAGTTCAATAGCAAGTCGGACATCTACCCAGCGAGGAATCATTCAATATGTCTCTTAACATTCCAAACGCGCCAAATGCTGGCCTTTTCAAACAAGGTTATAACAAGTACGTTATTCTTCACCCCGCCACGGGCTTGCAACTTGCAACTTGCAACCATGTAATATGATAAAAGAGGTGCCTAACCATAGTACCATATTATAGCTACGACGCCGAAGATGGAGCCGTACTACGAAATATTGACGCTTGCCGTGCTATTGCCTCTACCGTTCAAACCTCTTTAGGTCCATATGGCCGAAATAAAATCATTATAAATCATCTGCAAAAGATGATCCTCACTTCCGATGCTGCAACCATCCTCAAAGAGCTCGATGTCGTTCACCCCGCCGCCAAGCTTTTAGTTATGGCCAGTCAACAGCAAGAAGCCGAGATGGGCGACGCCACGAACCTTGTCATCGTTCTCGCCGGTGAACTTCTTAAGAAAGCAGAGGATCTGCTACGGATGGGCCTGAAGACAGCCGATATAGTCACTGGTTACGAGCGCGCCCAGGCATTTGCCCTTGAAACTCTAGAGGAGCTCGTCGCGGATAAGGTAGAAGATATCAGGAACCAGGAACAGCTAAGCAAGGCAATCCGGACAGTGGTAGCAAGCAAGCAGAACGGGAACGAGGATACACTGGCCACTCTCGTTTCCGAGGCTGTCCTTGCCGTGCTCCCTAAGAACCCCGTCAACTTTAATGTGGATAACATTCGAGTAGTGAAGATTATGGGTGGAAGCCTGGAGCAGAGCAAAGTAGTAAAGGGTATGGTCTTCCCTAAGGAACCTGATGGATCTGTCAAGAAGGCCACCAAGGCCAAGGTCGGAGTTTTCTCTTGCGCCATCGACATAAGCCAGACCGAGACCAAGGGAACCGTCCTATTACACAATGCTAAGGAAATGATGGACTTCACCAAGGGAGAGGAAGAGCAGCTAGAAACCGCTATTAAGGAGCTGCACGACGCCGGATTGAGAGTTGTCATCGCCGGTTCCACTGTGGGGGAACTCGCTATGCATTACCTCAACCGATACGGCATACTTGTCATCAAGATTCTGAGCAAGTTTGAGTTACGAAGAGTTTGCCGAGTTGTCGGCGCTACGCCCCTTGCAAGATTAGGTGCTCCCATGCCCGACGAGATGGGATCTGTAGACGTTGTCGAGACCCTTGAAATCGGAGGAGACCGTGTGACAGTATTCAGGCAAGAAGACGAAGTCACAAGGACAGCAACCATCGTCCTCCGAGGTGCTACACAGAACCACCTTGACGACGTGGAGCGGGCAGTAGACGATGGTGTCAACGTAGTGAAGGCTATCACCCGCGATGCACAATTAGTCCCCGGTGCAGGTGCCACAGAAATCGAGCTCGTGGGAAGGATACAAGCTTTCGGCGACAAGACATCGGGCTTACCGCAATACTCCATCCGGAAATATGGTGAGGCATTCGAGGTTGTAGCACGGACTATAGCAGAGAGTGCTGGTCTAGACGCTACAGAAGTGCTGAGCAGGCTATACACGGCGCATAACAAGAAGGACGGCTGGACCACGGGAGTTGATATAGAGGTAAGACCCTCAGATTTATACCGAGACCGCAATACTAACATCATGCGTAACAGAACAACGATGGTACCGGCATACTAGATGCTAAGGCCCAAGGTATCCTAGACCTTATGGTCACCAAGTCTTGGGCCATCAAACTGGCAACGGAGGCAGCACGTACGGTGCTTTCTGTAGACCAGATCATCGTGGCAAGGCAAGCTGGTGGACCGAAGCCCCCAGGCCCCAACCCTAACTGGGACGAAGACTAAAATAAAAGCTTGTTCGGAGTCTTTGGGAAATATTGGAACTGTACGCGAATATAGACGGTCAACCTACAAATACCAGGGATCTTGATAGCATGAATTGACTAAATCTAAAGCGAGAGTCCAGTAGTATAGGCGTAACTCGTCAGTTTTACTTGAAGTGACGTATCATCTCCTATCGTAAGTCGTTAGTATAGCACCAGAGGACTCGATTCTGTAGTAACGTCATATTATTATTATTATTATTATTATTATTTGACCCTTCTCTTCTGTTAGCTATCTTGCTTCTCTGGCTTGACGGTATACGAGAGATCGGAGTTTTCCTTACAGGAGTTCTAAAAGGAAAATAGTGTAAAAATGACAAAAAGGTGCATTTGATTAAGGGGATGAAAAAAAAAAAAAAAACTTGGAACCCAGTACTCGAGTGCCTCCATTTGACCAGAACAGCTGGCCTACCGCCGCCCTGGAGGTCTCTTGAACTGAGGTCCTACGAAAAACCCAATTAAGGGTTATTTCTAGCCCTACTTCATTAACCACTAGACCACGGCCATGTTGCTTTTGCAGCCTCCGACAAGGGGTGAGAGAATGGCGGTCTAATAGTCTACTTATGCTGAATTTGGGTGCGCCGTATTGCCTAGCAACTCATATTAGGTACCTAGGTATATATGGTACTTTCACAACTCACCGTTGTAAAAGTCTACATTCACGCTGCTGCTATGTGCATATCATCCCCTGGCTGGATTCCTCAATGAGAATACTGCCCTGTAAATCTTGCCTTTTATTTTCAAGACCCCCAATCAACGCCTCGCCCAAACCACATACCGTCTATAAACCAGCCAGTGTCTCTCATCCAGTATAAGCCAAAGCGTGTCTGGTATTACTAGCTTTCGATGATTTCAAAAATGACGCTCACACACAATGCCCAAGGGTGATATGGATATGGAGATATATGCCCAAAATATGACTGAACTTAACTCTAATAAAAGGTGCCTATCCATTTAGGTATCTCCATATTAACTCCTTTTTATATCTACGTCTATGAATGTGGACAGTACTTGCTGAAAAAATTAGTTAAGATTTCAATGCTACCTAGTACTCATCTGATCTTAGCCGTTCAGCATTGTTACTGGGTACCTATTTTATACCCCTTTTTTCTAATCATCAAGCCTATCCCTAACACAAGTATTACGGTTAAATTGTATGGTATTTTGCACCCATTATACGTGATATGGTGTCATCTCTTATTGCTTACAATCTACAGGATGCCTAGATCATTTTATGATGATAGGAAAATAAATTACATCTACTTGGATATTCCGAATGACAGGTGCTAATTATGTAACGTGGAGGACTTGAAGCTCTGGGTTGTCACAACATACACCAACAACGGTACATCGAGCTGCAGGCATCATCAACGGCTCTGCTGCCAACCGTATCCCTCTTGAGCCGATAAATTACGCAGCGAATCAGCGTCATTGCCCTGCTGCATGCGTGTAAGGGCGAGGATACCCTAAAATGAGACGCATATGTGTAACAGCTAGGTCAGTCGTATATTCCAACTGCGCACACAGGGTCGGAATTGCATGAGATCTAACAGTCACGAACTGTTGCTCTAACATGGCTTACTATACACTTTCTCGGGAGCAGGGGGATTTGGAGTAAAAAGGATCACGGATACGTCTCTATAGATTAAGACATTCTACCCGATATGTTGTAACTATTTGCGAAGTACCAATAGGAGAAACAACGCGGGATATTTCGACGCAAGCCAGACGTCCATGTCCCACCCTGAGTCCTAAGAGTAAGTCATCATCGTCTTCGGCTTTGAATAAGAGCGAGCTTTCCGGAATCCCGCATCATGAATAAGGCCAAGCAGTAGGATAAGACCCCCACAGCAACCTATTTACCAACACGACGGATAAGATTCTAGCTACACCTACGCGGGCCGAATATGGCGGCTTACGTGCGTATGCTTGTGTTTCCCACATATCGAACCGATTGGGATACCGACGTCTCCCAAACCACTACGGCCCGGGACGTTTCGCGCGCCAGGCTGGCTATCTGTTTGCTTCCGATACCCGATCAATTATAGTACTCAGTTTACATAGGCGTCTAAATCTCAATCTGGGGTTATTTGTCTCCGCACCCGAGCGGGAGGGAACGAACCGAGAATAGTATTTCAATGACAATCTAAGGATCAACACCAGAAATATCTAGGGAAGGATCTACGATAACCATATAACAGCAGAGTCTAGAACCCCAGCGTAGGAATAGGTAAGCAATAGATAGGAACAACTGTGTACCAAGTAAGATTCTCGTCGGCATGACTCGTCCGAACTGACCTATGGTAAACGCGAGCGAGATGGATACGATATAATCTTCGAATCCCAAGGCGGGATAACTGCTTCTCACCGAAGCAAGAAGAATATGTCTCTGCTAACCTACTCCCCTTACCTACTTCCCACGTACCTTGGCAGTTCCTCGTGTTCACAGCCGGCAAGTGTACACTGGTGAAACTAGGGTATCGATACCAGTATAGTAGTTATCCTGATCTGATCTGATCTGACCTAGGTCTTTTCGTCGTGATAGTAAGCCGTTCCGAAGTTCGCCGGCACCATAACATAATCATCATCATCATCATCACGAGAACAAATCCGCCAGCCAAGTCTTGGGATCGACTTGACGTAGCCCTTGAGATCTCTCCCGCCGTGAATGCAAGTAAAATCTATATTAAGCACCACCTTCGGGAGCCATGCCCTGCGCCCACGTGCACCCAACCAAGCACATTCAGGAGGTCCAGCGATCACCTCAACCCAGCTCGACGGGGGCCCAAGAGGGAACGACCTAAGTCCGGGAGGAAGAGTCAAGTTCGGGCTCCACATAAACTCGGCCGAACCGCGAAAACGTTCAGGACTTAAGACTCGACGGGCTGACCGGCCTTGGTAAGTGTTTTTAGAGATGAGCGAATGGATGAGTCAAGGCAACCGTTAGGTCAGAGAGGTAGGTAGGTAGGTAGCTAAGCTATGGGATCCGGGAAGGGCGTCGTAATAACGAAAAAAGACTACGGCGACGACCGGATCGGTATACAACGGACAGGCGAGCCGAGCGTCCGCTCCAAGCTTTTACGCACCCGCGCGCGCGCGCTCGCGATTATCAAGACAATTACGAATCAGCCCATATATCTTGCGGGTCCGCCGGGTGCGAGCGCATTATATGTATTGTATGTTCGGGCAGCGAAAGCTTGTGCCGGCCTCGGGAATTGGGATTCATAATCTCCGTATTTGTACATACCTAGGTAGGTAACTAACTACATCCATCATAAGGAGAACGAAGACGACGTACTCCTCATTCCTAAGGGCACAAAGGCGCCTTCCCACGTGGCGGGTAATATGATAGATAAGCTGACTGCAGCCCAGCATATGTATCCTTTGACAAGTCTATAGCTGTTTTGAGGGTTCACCCGATACTAAGTCCGATGGTGTGATGTTATAGCTGCTAGGATTCAGGTGTGAAACGTGATCTTACATAGCTTCTAGCCGGTGGTGGTGGTTATGTGCAAGTAGTACCATACCTACAACATAGTATGTCTGTAGGGTGTAACTCGCCTTAACCCGGGAGTTCCTAAGATGCGCTCGGCACCGGCGGTAGTAGAAAAGGGAAGAGAGACCAACCAACTAACTAACTCCCGGACGGAGTTTAGAGTAGATTGGGACCGGCAGCACCGGGCTAAAAGGAACTTGACACTAGAAGGCACATGGAAAGCTTCTAGGTCTTACTCATCGAAGCAAGGCCGGCCGACGCAAGCTAAGCAAACCGTATGTCTACCGATCAATCAATTCACTGATGTCTATCGACGGGTTTCGTCATCCTTACGTTTCCTCGTGCTTCGTTGGTTCAGCTCCCTTCGTTCAGGGCGGCAAACGACCTCCAGTCAAATCTTTTGATTACGCACTGCCCACCCCCCGACGCAGCCTGACTCGACCCGGTTACTCATCATATCATCTACATAGTAACTATTCTTCATCCCATCTTCCCATCCATCCCACAGCCAGCCGGTCGACGATCTGTTTCCGTAAGCGGCCGCACAACTTCGGCCCTAGTATATACCTATACCCTACCTAGGTAGTTGTATCTTACATCTAGGTACAATGGCTTTCGATTTCTTTGGCCCCCAACGTGGGCTCTGCCATGTCGATCTTGCTAGATAGCCCACAGTACGCACGTTAGGTTAGGTATGCCAGGCACGTTCGGCTTTGGGGTGAAAACCGAGCATCAACCTTGCATAGGCAGCTTAGGTACCTGAATAGGTACCTGAGTAGGTGACTAGGTAGTCGGTCCACGCGTGAGCGCACATGGGAAAAACTTTGCGTACCCGGGTGCGTAGGACTTCTGGTTCGTATTCCTACGATACCGCGCATATTGGCTGTATGTAGGTAAGGTATGTAGGGTACTTTGGCAAGAAAAGCCCCAGAAGACGCCAGCCTACGAATCCGAGCAAGGACAGGCCAACAAAAGGGCTGGCCCCTCGATGCAGTAGCGCATTGGGTGTTGCGTATCGTGAGGTAGTAGCAGAAGTAAAAAAATCTCGGCGGGGCAAACTTTTGCCAACAAAAAGAACGACGACGACGACGAGGAAAAGGTCTGCCGGCTTGCTGGAGAAGTAGAGCGGTGCAGGGGAGCGGCGCAGCACGGGCTAGATAGTGGCTCGAGGGATTTTGTTCGCTTCCATTCGCCGAAGGTGGATTTTTTGCTGGATGGGATGGGATGGGAATGGGATGTATTGTACATGCGTCGTAGGCCCTCTGGCAGTATCCGACAAGTAGATGCATTGTATCCTGCATGTCCCCATCTATCTGTACATTACATTACAAAACGCCTTGTTGCTATCCAAAGGAGCGAATCCTTCTGATCTGGGCCAAGGATATCCATGGAATAGAGGAAAAGGTGGCTTGCCTCTTCGGTCGCAGGTAGAAAGAAAGAAGCCTACTCGCTTGTACTATCTATCGTATGGGCCATGCCATCTAATCCAACTTTACATCAACGTCGTTGCATCGTATGCGTCGGATGCTACTTAGGTAAGGGTATATTATATTATATATCGGTAGGTAGCATCTCACATACACACACGTAAATCAATCAGATACCTGGAATACCATGTGGCGGAATATGACAGAAACGATTCGATATATATTATATTTAAGCTCCTTCGGGGGAAGGAGACGAGTATAAGCGAATATAGACGATGTGAACCGGTCAACAACATGATATGCATGTCTTACTCCTGTACGAAGTAGTATCACCAGAGAGCTAGCTACCTACCTTACTTGATAGAGTCTTCTCATAGGCTAGAAAAGCTTGGAAGGCGAACAGAAACAAGCAACCTACGGATTGTTGTTACCCAAGCTAGAGTACCAAGCTTTAGGTAGATTATTAATAAATTCTATACTTGCTTCAATATTCGTGAGACTCATATTCGAAACGAGCCTCAGACCCTTGGCTATTATATAGAGAGTATTACCCTGGAATAGAAGAGATCTGCGTATCTGAAGTAGGGCGCAGAGGGTCGAAAGTACGGCAAAGCAACTCCATGTTTAACTGTTGAGGAAAGTCAGGGCCAGTTTGATCTACCGATAAGGCAGATTGACAGAGGGAGCACGGTAGTGAACAATAAGACATGCAAGGATCATACGCACATATACATAGGATCGGTCTCGCTTCCGAATGCATGTACCTACCCTCGCCGCATAGAGCCGAGTAGATTGTTGCCAGTTCGTCAATGACCTAAGGTACAGGTAGTTAATGTTTCTTGCTCCGTAGCTTCGACGCTGGGGGGTTGTTGTGAATCGATTATGGCAGGATAGATAGGACCTGCCTAGGCCGACTTACGGAGGGCAACCGGTGTCTTGAACAAGCGAAGCAAAAGCAAAGCAAAGCAAAGCAAAAAGCACTCAGCTGTGGCTGGTCGGCGACTAGGGTCCCACGATGCGGGAATGCAAGGGCCACAATTGGAGCCGTTCACACACACGCAAACTTATGCATAAAAGGAACGTGGGATGATGCGGCAGCTTGACAATCGCAAGCGCGGATGGGGTTCAATGGAGACTCCCTGTGTACCTTGCCGCTGCAACCGTCGTGATAAACTTCCGAACCCCGACGTCTACCTAGGTTGGGTATGTGCATAGATCTTGCGGTCTCTTTTCCAGGATGAAGGGTAGTCAATTTTTCTTGGTACTGAGCGGGGGAGAAGTTTGACTACATGATAAGATGGTGTACGACTGAGACCTCTCTTCGATTAGTGATCCCCTATATGCATAACTGCTCAGCTATAGAGAATAGTCTTATGGTCGGTGTCTTTCCTTCGAGGGGCAGCTGAATAGAAAAGCTTGGCTTGCTACTTTGTGAGAGTTTGCTCCTAGGTACTGTCTCATCCCTGAAGCTTTTTGTCCTGTTTTGCTGTAGCTATTGCGGGCTGGCCGTCAGGACGTACATAGTGAGATGATACGTATTATGATCGATCCGCTGAACGAAGAAAAGCGTTTCGTGTAGTTAGACTTACTATTTAGTTCCAAATTTTAAAGTAGCGAGTTTTATGTATAACTCTGCAAGCCCCAAGCACTTGTCGACTTACAGGCGTTTCGACCGAAGCTGTGGGGAACATTAAATACCTGATGTTGCAGCGAGCTTACATGCGTAATAACCGTTATGCAGTACTGCGTTGCTTGTCCCATGGTTATTGAAAAGATGAACTCATGGTAATCTTAAGCTACTTGGATCTTATACGTAAGACTGGCCTTGGTAGGGTGTGGCGTAGTTAATACGGGGATGATACTGCTTTGATTTGATAGCACTTATCCACACAAGAAACAAGAAGGAAAGTCGATAGCTCACAGTCTTGTTCTCTCCTACACGGTTTTGGTTTTGGTTTTGGTTTTAATTGATAGTTTGACCGCTAAGTTAAGGAGCTAATATGATCGGACTTAATGCAAGGTAACGCCACGATGTACCGTCACAACCGCAACTAATGGGTTAAACGGGAAATTATTGAAATTAAAGACTGCGTCCCGTGTTCACCTTCGCGCGGGAGTAATCGACGGGACGGGAATGAGCACAAGCGAGGCGAGATCTTTTCTATGTTCCGGCGAACGAGTCTGTGCGCCGCTACCGGGTTTGGGAAAGCCTGGGTTGGCTAGACCGGAGACGTCTAGCATTTCGTAAGAGTAGTAAGAGTAAATAGGTCATCACAAGGCCAGTCCGCTAGCTCTGATACGGTAGATCTCAGTTCGTTAAATCCAACGATATACTATGTAGATGTTAAATATCGTGGCATCACGATTCAGTTAAACCAGCTGCCGATGAAACATTGTATCTGGATCAATCATTGGGTAAAGAGAATGCACTATTATGTGGAAGCCGATGAGTGAATTAGCCCGGCCTACTATGTAAACATGTTTGTATTCTTGTTGCAGGGTTTAGTTTAGGTCGTCTAAGTCCCGTAGCATTATGGCGTTTGTCTCGTGAAGCGGTAGCATCGGAGCGGGCCTTGTAATAAAATCTCCACGTCCGGAACGCATGGCCGGCAGCCTTCCCCTTCTCGATGAAACGAATGTGATCCGTGTGTGCAGTAAAACAGTTAGATTCGATTTCAAGTAGCTACTATGTACGATACCGGTATCTCTTAGGCGATCCCATATTTCGCCATCTCGGGCCTTGATCCACCGCACGTTCCTGGATGTTTCAGGGACACTTTCTGGGATTTGTTGGTACAGTTGGACAAGGTACCCCAACCTCGTCTCAATCAGTCAAGTTGAAGATTTACCCATCTTCTTCAGACGAGCATAACAAAGGGTAGCTACGGGTAGCTAGTAGCAAATGAAGTTGAAAGTCGAAAGGTGTATGCTGATAAGACGGATCGTCATTTTTCTACTCGATACTGGGAGGCGAGGTAGAAAGCTGGGGTCATGCCCACGTTGAGGTCAACAGCCACTAGGTCATCGTTGTGTTCTCAGGATGCGAGCGTAACATTCGCATGCCATTCATCCGCCACGTGCATTAGTCTATGATAATAGTCGCTATTGGACTAACTAGCAGAATTATTCTGAATGGCAGACCAAAGATATACTGCATTGGAGTGGGATTCACGTGTAACAACATCTACTCAACAATGACTCGGCTTAATATGTAGTGTAGCTAAAGGAAAGGCGCGCAGCTTGTGCCCTTGTAGCGCCTCGCTTTTTCTCCTCTGATAATCCTCCGGGCGTATTGCTCTTAAGATAGGCATTGGCCTGAGCTATAGGCATGTTCTAAATCAAAATGTGAGTGCTTCACTATCGCTATTTCTGAGGCTGGGAATATATGCTGGGTATTTGATCCCTCAATACTCTTTGTGTTGACTGATTGTATATAACAAATCACCTTTTCGGCAGCTGTAAATCATCCTCAGACCCTTGATCCCCACTCGGATGTGCTTCAGATTTGGGAGAGATCAGTTATCAAATTCTTATACGCTGTCGTTCAGGATCGTTCTTAAAATAGAGTAGGCAAGTCTAAGGAATATTCCATCGCTTGATCCACCACTAGAAAGTCAGAAGAGATCTCTCTATACACTTGCCTAACTGGAACTCTCGCGGTCTTTGCCACGTGGGCTACGTGGTTTATTGAATTCGGTACTGTCCTTGCAAGATGCAACTCGATATCCGAATCATTGGTATATGCATGTTTCATGTTCCTCCTATACAAGTTGCTACTGCGGAACCTCCCTTCAAGTAGAGAAGAGATCGTGATCCCTAAAAGGGCAAGTATACCTTGTCAATGCGAATTTGTGCTCGGCCTAATGCTACTTGAGGTCGCTTTTAATCCCAAAGAAAGATTATAGTGCCCGGTCTGCAGCGAAAGGAAGCCTCTAGAAGAAAATAAGACGGGGAAGTAAGACCCTATGTTTTTTCTGTTAGATGCTGTTTGGTTACGTTGATAAGTCAGTTATGAAGTGAATGTCGCATATATCAAAGCTCCATCATAACTACTAAGCTCATACGCTCGTAAGGGCCGAATTTTCTTTTCGTGCTGATGATATGGCATACGCTGGTGTAATGTCGCCCATAATGTATCGCTGATGTGAGATGGTTCTGGCAGATTGACTGGCACGTCTCCCCCACCGTTAGACAGAAGCTATTACAATAGGGCGCACGATAACAGCCCTGCTACGTTGTGCAGCATAGCATATTGGGATACAATACACTGCCTACGCATCGCCGACCTGGGCTATTGTACTTTAGACCGGTAGGCTGTCTTGCGTTTGTGCATGTCATATTTTAGTCATGCTTAGCATTCCAGTACAGGTTTGAAGCCCTATTGCTGGTGCAACGTCTTGACGTATCCGAAGGACTAGTTCTAATAAGAACCATATCGGGTTCTAGTGGTTCTAGTGTCGTTGCTGAGATCGGGGATTCCGTCAATCTGTCGGCAATGAAGCTTTCCGACGAATTGTCGCATTTGAGGACTTGTAGTATACCTGTTGAGCTACAAAATTTGAGTAAAATAACGACGGCGTCATTATTTCGAAACTTTCTGTAGTGTTGACGGTAGATTCGACTTGAACTAAAAGCTTTGATGGCATACCTTCTTGATTCCTTATTCTACTAACACTATACCGATATAGTCACATGTAGTTCACGTCTATCGCAAACTATGTCTTCGGATACTAGCGAGAGAATCTTGAAGTACCGCTATCGTGGCGGGCTAGTGGGGTAAAAACCCTCTACGTAATCGGTGGTCAGACTGGAACAGCAAGAAGACGAATACTTGTACCACATTGGACCTGACTCTTAAGTCACCTAGGACTTTTGGAGATTCATGGTATTGGTCAGCTGCGTTAGAACGGGACGGCGATGACAGAGCGTACGAGTCGGGCTATTCTCTTTGAGTATCTCTCGAATGATTCTTACTTGGGTGGTCGTGGTGAAGAAGTCTTGCTACCTGTTGGCAAAGCTTCTGGGAACTGCCTCTAAAGTGGCTGAGAGCGTATCTACGAGAGCTCTGGTCGTAGCTTGTCGTAGCTTGTCGTGTGTGTATAGTAAGTACACTTTGCCTTACCGGCTCTTGCCTTACGGGCTGATAATTGTAATTGGATGAAAGCTCCAGCGACAGGATTACATGGCGTCATCCCGGGGATGGCACACAGTAGTGTTCCTGTTTAACTACTCCATCACGGGGATCCAATGATTGGACCGTCATGGTATGCAATGCCGTCAAAGCGTGATTTTAAGACATAAGACTTCTGGTAGTGGTGGAGATTTGGGAAAGGCTGAAGAGGGTAAACTGCCTGGATCGGTTAGGCGGGCTAGGTTATATACATCATAATGGTAGACTGGACTTGCTAGACTTGGCTACCACATACCTAATGCGCAGACATTTAGCGAGGTGCTGCATAGGTAGTATATGTAGAAGCGATATAGTGTGATATAGTGTGTGATATGGGTAGCACACCAAAGACGAATCGAGAAGAACTAACTACCTACTAAGGTACTAAGTTAAAAGAATTATCATGAACTTTTCAGAGTTTTTTACGTCTCAGTCACGCTAAACTATTATTAGATAAGCAGGTAAGATGGCTGATTTTATCTTAGGTAAGTGCCTTTTAAACTTTTGAATTGCAGATGCCGGGCACTTTCGTAATGTAAGAAATAGGTACATAGATACCTAACCGTACCTAACTTAACAAATGGAAACATCTACCTGACATACTTCTACCGCGAAATCTTACATATACATGTACCTCTAGGTAGGTAGGTAGGTACGGCTGTACGGGCACATTCAAGGTGCACATATGGAATGTACCCGAAATCTGAGACGGCGCAGGTACATAGATTAGGTACCTTGGGTAATGTACAACACATGTACCTTGTCAACTGTAGATATCATTTCTGATTTGTACTAAGTTAGAATTTCCAGGTAGGTTGTCATTGAACGTGTTTCTAACGAACTTACATACACTGATACATGATACTTTACTTTACGCCATTTACGCCATCTACGTCCATGTAACCCCATCAAACCCATCAGCTGTGCCCAATCGCCTGGGAATTGAGATTTGAATGGTCATCGGCCTAAATAATCGTCATCGTCAACAGAACATCACAATAACGGGAAAAAGGAGCATTGATTTGTGGAGGCGAGGCCTCAGCTTTTCTTAGGTACAATACGAAATTGCAGTAACTGTGGAGAGGCCTGACAAGTCGAATGTTAACCTCCTGATATATCGCTTTGACACTTTGACACTTTTTTTTAATTTTTAATTTTTTATTTCTTAATTCTCGTTACGGAGTAAAACTAAGCTGAGACCATACGCTACCATCATAACGCCGTCGTGGTCCAGCGGTCCACGTGCGGAATACTCCTAGCGCTATTTCAAGTCAAATTGAAACTATTCTCAAGCTTTTGCGGGTAGACTCCATGGATCGCTTCGAGATCTATCGATTCTAGCGCCTCTAGAGCCTCTAGAGCCTACGCTGGAACTTTTCTACGAGCGGCTGAAGAGCCTACCATCGCATTAGAGGCTCGTCGCGGGAATGCTGCCGAACCTTTTGACTGGCTCAGCTGGGACTGGCCATCGGCTTTCTCATTTCCTTTTTAAGTCTTAGCTTAAAGGCGGCTCACAGTCGGTCGTTGTTAGAATGAGGTATGAAATAGTACTAAGTAACTAACATGTCTTCCATACATAGTACTATATTCACTTAGTTAACTATAGCTTCATCAAGTTTCTAATTGGCATCCCTCAAAGAATTCTTGGGGTGATACCAGGTGATACGATTCTCGTATAGCTTCATCTGTCCGCGCTGTGATCGATGAAGGAGTGGATGCATACGATGACGGTTGCTTACTTCATCAGGCAGAAGATCCCCAAGTTCATACCTAACACTTAAAGAGGTACACTACGGCTACGGTGCCTGGCTTTTCATACCCATGGACGTGGACTGCAATATGGTTGGAGACAAGGGTCTTGCCCCTGCCGACAGGGGTTGGGAAAATTCCTATTCCATGTCACAGTGGTCCGCACAGACTACTCAAGACTACTCAGGACCCCTCGATAATGGTTCGCCGCCCACTTGGACTCTCCCTCGGGCCCTTCATAACCCATATTCCAGCGCTTCTCTTCGGTAACACTAAAATGAAACGTCAACTTTAATAAAATGAAACCCCATCCACTTTTCTGTATCGATAACCACTTGGACGGCTACACATACAAATTTCTATGGGGATTTGTCCATTTCTTATTATACACAGAAGTTCGGCCAGCGGCCTCAATTCTTTTCATTCTTATTACTAGCACTTACAAGGCCTATTGCAAGGCCTATCGCAAGGCCTCTAAAAGGGTCTTGACAGTAGTTTCGTAGCCTGTAATCTAATAGTAACAAGCTTATAAGCTTTAAAATTAGCGGCTAGGCTAATTGAGCCAACTAGAACATCCGCGTAAGTCAACCGCGTAACGGCTAAAAATGAAGCTATTCAGATAAAAAAAATAACTACGCGAAAAATTCTTATCGTTCCTATCGTTCTTATCGTTCCTATTTTTTTTTCTTAAAATTGAATTGATTATATAAGATACGACCGGCTAGAATTTTATGATGTTAAAAAATAGACGGATCTTAATAGAAATGAATATGTATGGCTGTCCAGGTGTTATCGATACAGAAAAGTGGATGGGGTTTCATTTTATTAAAGTTGACGTTTCATTTTAGTGATACTGGCTTCTCTTACATACATATACATGACTGGTCCACATAGCGGGTTCTAGGCATGCTAATTATGCGCATAATAGATCTATTATGCGATATAATGCCATTATACGGTATTATGCGTATAATACCATACATTTTGCGTATAATGCGTTTGACTTAGTCAAATTTTCAACAACATAGAAAACAACAACAATAATAACACCTATTTTTACACACAACACCATCAAATCTAATTAAAATGACTCGTAGAGATAATATTACATTCAGTGAATTCGTCCCTGTCGATCAAGGTAGTTCTTTAAGGAAGGGCGGCTTGTAAACATTGTAAAGAAAAGTTGTGTACTAGATCAAGTTTTTCAAACCTACGCTATTACCTTGTATCAAACGTACTTATTCAACTAAATATTTAGATCAACAAAATCAAGCTGAAATACCAAGCGGCAATTAGCTTAATTAGACGTAATATACTATATAGCATACGTAGCTTTCAAGCGCGTTTTTTTTTTTTTTTTTTTTTTTTTTTTTGCATGGGGAGCTTGTTGTTTTATCTCAAGTTCGTCACCCTAGGTAAAAGCCTCGAATACGATGCCCCACAAGGAAACTAATCCCGTTCTAGTACTAGCGCGCCGGATAAACGGGGGGTATTATTCCGCTATGCGCATAGTAGATCTATTATGAAACATTATATCGTATTATGCGGTATAATGCACTATGCGCATAGTAAAATTCGCATCCCTAGCGGGTTCGACACGCAGAGACTGAAATGATCACTGCATCCAAATGTTTTTGTTTGTTACGTCCTCCCAGCACACGATGGGATATGACCCGATAGCCGGAAAGGTGGCTTGATATTTTACTTACACAGACCAAGTTCCAACGGTTAGCGCCAAAGATATGGCATTTCAAGCAGATGGATCATTGCTGTCCACTCGATCCTTCATATACAAGAATACTCTAGGTTAGAGAGTATTTGACCTCATAATTCGCCCGCATACGTGACCTACTTAGGGTACGTACATACATATCATGTATCTGGCGTACGGGCAAGCAATCTATACATGTGGTACCTACATGAAGATTAGATTTGTACCTAAGTTGGGTGTACATGTCAAATACGTGCGGAGTACACCCTTCTAGTCCACTTTCCCCGTTCTCGATAGGACCTTGCTGGGTACCCAATCTGCCAATGTGCAAGGGCTTTGGCAAGGTACCCCTTCCCTGACAGGCCGGACAGGCCTGGACGGGGATCTCGAGGAGCGCGGTACATAGCGTTGTACGTATTACCGTACCGCAGTTATTGTAGCATTGCAATAATAAACGAGATAATAATGATCATAATCCTACCTACCTAATACTTCACCTACAATACATACAATACATATGTACTGGACCTGGACCGTATCATACCATATGTGTGCTTTGGTCCCTTGTGGCCCCCATCTTCTTTTCCCTTTCCCACTGCCGCAAATTTCCTAACCTTTTTTTCTTCTTACTGGCGAACCCTTCTTCAGTTATGGCCTTTATAAGAGTCTTCACCACTTATCATTGAACGCGAGTTGTGCTGTCGGTCTATAACGATAGCTTGGTGGCTGCTACCGGCCAGAAAATTCCCATCTAGCTATCTAGTAGACTACCGGTTCTGCGTTGCGAATCAAGGGTCTACCTTGTTTCAACTTGACCTGGGGTTAAGAGGGGGAGGAAAAGCAATTTGATGGGAACAATAGCAGGATTCCCCTTTTCTCTTCTAACGACAGTCCCTTAAAAAACAAAATATCTGCAGCTATTACTATAGTAGCGACATCTCTTTCGTCAGTTTACAGGGAGGGTTGGCAGCGTATTGATTGGTATTGCTGGTATTACCGGCCATCGAAAAACTGGACCATTAACTCACATCTTATTGCTATCACTTATTTGGTATCTCATATCCCGGCAAGATTTGGAGAGACTGAGAGCAAGCATAGCATATCTTTTCCATCCACTAGGGGAACATCTTAAACATTCTCGACCACTTTTTTTTCCCTCTCTAAACGATACCCTCTCTATATACTTATTATCCAAGCAACTAATTCTCGATCATCATCACCCTTACGAACTACGATCCTGTTGGAGATAGAAATCGATATTACGACGTTGGATCTGATTAACCGCTATATTTTCCCAATTAGCAAGTTAATTCAGTTTCCGAGAGCTCGTCGTTTCTTTTTTCCACACACATGCGCCGTCGCTATCGCCCAACAGCTTTTGATTTTTCTTGTCGCGGGCATAAGCTTACCCCCAACTTGAAACAGTCCTTCACCAGACGCTTGTCACAGCCACCGAGACATTGGTCGGTCGAACTGAATACTGTCAGCATCCGGACGTAGCCACCCCGATCGAAGCCTACGTTTTTTTTTTTTTTTTTCTCTTTAGTCATTAATTATCTTGTCTACTATTCAACCTTACCCACCTATAATTCACATCACCTTTACGTCGCTCATGTTTAGTCGATCATCGTCAAAATCACACGGACTTTCTAGCGGCAATAGCTCTAAGGATCATAGGTTTCGCGACAGTCAGAAATCGAGTAAATTCGAGATTGGTATATTAAGGCCAGGAGCTGAGTCGCGTTCTTTGCGTTCTCTTCGGAGAAAGGAAAAGGAAGAAGACTGGGATAGTCTGAACAGCGTTCCATCCTATCCTGAGAAGAGTAAGTTCCCTCACGTCTGACTGGAACTACACTTGAAATATAACCCCCCACCTTGTGTGTGGCCTACCGAACCGAGACATAGGTCTCACTATTGCGCAATTGTGGCTGACTGTGTGTGAACAATTTACTAGATCATTCTATTACCGCGGCTTCGCTTCGCCCCTCGCCGCAATCACAGCGAGCGCCGTCGCATCGTTCCGCAGCTTCGATAAGCTCTTCAACATCTAGAGATACCATACGTCAAAGCACCATGTCGGGCGCACTAAATTCAGAAAGAAGTCGTACGCGGAGGGAGAGGACATTCGTCGGGAGTGAATGTGCCGTCTGCGAAGAGCCGTTAGAACATACGCTGCGCGGGGAGAGGATTCTACAGTTCTCATGTTCGCACGTTTCGCACGAGGCTTGCTTCTATGAGTTCATACGCGAATTCGAATCGCAGTACTGCCCATCATGCAATGCGCCTTTACACTTGGACACGAGCCGCGGAGGCAATGTCCTTGATATTGGTTAGTTTTCATACGGCGGTTTGAGAGGGGCTTATACTAACTTCTATCCGTTGATACAGAGAAAATAACCAGCATGGTACGATCCGTATCGGCCGATAACAGGTCATTGACAGGACCAACCCAGAGAGACCCATGGGAGACCCAAGGTGGCCGTCCACCCAGTGGCGAGTCTAATGTTAGGAGTATGGCCCCTAGTAATAGCGGCCAAAGCATCACTCGGGGTAGTGTTCGGGATAGTCGAGAGCCGCCACCTTCGGAGCGTTACGTGAACAACCATAAGCATGACCGTAGCAACAGCGAGGTGACCGGTATTACTGCCTCGACTGGTTATCCCGAGACAGCGCAGAGCGGCCCGCCGCGTCGCCATGATTACGACCTTCAAGCTATGGAGACGACACCGGGTAGCCCAAGGGCTATGTCGCGTAACCCGATACCGCCTCCCTCCGTTGTCGTTCGATCCGAATTCCCTACCATAACACGTTCAAGACAGCAACAGACGTTGACATGCCTCGTCACGGTGGAAGTAGCCGATAACAAGTGGAAGCCTGATCCAGAAGACTTGGGTATCGTGAACCCGGCGCCACCTGCACGCACAGAAGATACGTTTACGCAAAGACCGCCGTCCCCGGCGAGGAGTTCGCAGCCGCGCTTCTACCCATACGAAGCGCCTGAGGTGCTCGAAGAGATGACCGAAAACTTACGGAATCGGGTCGACAACTGGCACGGCCTCGATTTCAACAGGTATGTCATGGCGGTTCTGTAGTGTTTTATATCGCAAGTCACTAATTTGATCCAGATTTGGAAAGCTTCGACTCTATGGCACTTTGCGTGTTGGAAAGGATAAAGTTTCATGGCAGGAGTTGGAATGTTATCTCTTTGCTGAGATGCTGATTTGTGTCAAAGAAAAGAAGAACCTACCCCCTGCACAGCAACAACAGCAACAACAATGGGATGAGAATGGCATGCCTCGAAAAGCAACACGATGTACATTGAAGGGTTCTATCCTTATCAAGAAGCATCTTAACGAGGTCACTGAAACGGGTATGAGTGAGTGACCTATCAGCATATCCAGAAGATCTAGCTAATTAATGGTTTTTAACTTACAGTAGACGAGAACGTACTGACTCTCAGCCTCTCCGTCGCGGAACTTCCGCAATTTCACTTACGCTTTGAGAACCGAAACCAATTGAAACTTTGGCAGCAGGCTCTTCTCGACCTTAATGCTGTCGAGGGATCTCCAGTCAGAAGCCCAGTTTACGAGCGTGCCGAGGCATCAGAAAACGAAGAAGATGAATGGGGCAGAGGAGGTGGTCGGCCGCAACGGGTCTCGTCAGTAGCCTCTTCTTATGGTGGACCTAAGTCTATCACGACAGCTGCTACCGAGTACACCAGCGTTGCGAGGAGCCCCTTAATTTCGTCATTCCACGTACCTATCGATGTTGTTGTCGTCGTTCCTATATCCTCTTCGATGCAGGGCGTCAAGATAAACCTAGTCAGGGATGCTTTGAAGTTTATGGTTCACAACCTTGGCGAACGCGATCGTATGGGCCTCGTTACTTTTGGTTCAGGAGGAGGTGGTGTGCCTATCGTAGGGATGACTACCAAGGCATGGCACGGATGGAACAATATTTTGAGTTCGATCAAACCAGTGGGACAGAAGAGCCACCGTGCGGACGTTGTAGAAGGCGCAAATGTTGCCATGGATCTGCTCATGCAACGCAAATACAACAACCCGATCGCGACGATCATGCTCATCAGTGACGCTTCAACATCCGATGCCGACAGCGTTGACTTTGTCGTTTCGCGAGCGGAAGCTGCCAAGTAAGTCACGGACTATTACTAAAACTAAGTTGAGCAATGCTAACAATATTCAGGATTACAATCCATTCGTTTGGTCTTGGTATGACCCATAAACCGGATACTATGATCGAGCTATCCACGCGGACGAAGGCTTCGTATACTTATGTGAAGGATTGGATGATGTTACGCGAGTGTTTAGCCGGCTGTCTGGGATCGCTACAGTCTTTGTCTCATCAAAACGTAAAGTTGAAGCTGAAGTTACCGGAAGGGTCCCCTGCTAGATTCCACAAGATCAGCGGAGCATTGCAGATCACCAAGCGTGCTACGGGTCGCGATGCGGAGGCTTCCCTAGGTGATCTCAGATTCGGAGACAAGAGAGACATCCTGGTTCAACTAATCATTCTTCCTGATAACACATCCCAGGAACAATTACCCCAGGATCCGTGGGAGACAATTGTATCCGGTCTAGAAGCGTTGGGCGGGCCTGTGGAGCATGACGATCAGAGGACGATCTCGGTAGAAGAATTACCGCTCATCCAGGCAGATCTGGTCTGGGGTGATATCCTGAGAGATGGCACAATGATGCATCTTCCGAGACCATCATTGCTTGCAATTACGATGCTACCAGCCCCAGGTAATTCCAAGAAGGCATCCTGGCAAAACAACCCTCCGATTCCGCCTCATCCGCATATCGTGCAACGACGAATGGAACTTCTTACATCCGACATGCTCACCCGAGCATTAACGTTAGTCTCACGAGGCCAACACGATCGCGCACAAACGCTTCTTAACGAAACTCGTTCGATCCTAAAGGGATTAGGTAAAGGCGGGCTTCCGCCTGTTCCCGTACCATCGATGGCTAATAAATCAAATCCCTCGACTCCTCAACCTGGATCGGATGCCTCTCCAATTTCGGCTACCCCGGATCGCAAACATACCCCATCCCCAACTGCTTCAGCTCATTCCGGTGCCAATGGTTTCCCGCCCTCGATCGCTCGTAGCCGGTCGACGGACGGTTTAACGTTGGGCAACGCAAACGGTATCGACGTTAGCACAGTCGCTGCACTTGATTCCGAACTCGAAACGAGTCTCGAATGGATTAGCCACCCCGCCGTTTTTGGTCGTGATAGCCGTAAGGCCGTTCTACAAGCCATCGGGGTCATTAGCAGCCAGCGTGCATTTACATTCCGAACACCAATCGAGAGCCTGTGGGCCGGCCGCGTCAACGGCGTTAAGAAACTAACGGACAAGAGCCGCGAATGGAGGGAAGAAGCTGGCGGCGAGGGAATTATCGAAGAGCCATGATAAAAACAAATAAGCTTAACAACGTTTCTAACAAATCTATCTTCATCCGATATATACCCCTCGGAGCTTTTTGACGCCTCCATATAGACGAACGACCTCTACGGGATCATGTTTTGAACGAATACTTTTTTTTTCTCTATTTATTTTGGAGCCGGCCTGCCATCCGTGTGCGTGTGCGTGTGCATGGCTGGCTCTATTTTCACACCTCGCTTTTTTCCCTTTTTTGTTTACTGCTCTGACCACACCTCAGCCTTTTTGGCTTGTTGTTTACCAAAACCAAGCTTTTGATGATCTAAGATACCATATTTTGGAGTTTTCATATTACGCAAACACACCCCACGCGAGCGCCTGTCTATCTATCTATTCTATCTATTCATCAGCAATTATGTCATGTGTACGTCTACAAACCGCAGCGTTTCTGGAGATTCATTACATATATCGGAAGGGGAAAGAATGATTCCCCTAGATGAAAGAAGGGGGGGATGGATGGATGGATGGATGGATATTTTTGTTGTTTTCACGGTGGCTTATCGATATTTGGAAACGTTGCGTCGGTGTCAAAAGGGAAAGGGCGGAAGGGAGAGCGGAGTGCCAAGGGGGGTAAAGGGGTAAAAGGGTTGGTTGGTTCGGTCGAATAACTAAACTCATTGTTCTTTTTGGATGAGGGCCAACTAGCAGCGACGTGTTTACTTTTTAGGAAATTTGCTTGCTTGCTTGCTTGCGCAAGGAGGAAGGGGAAGGGAGAGGAGAGGGAAGATTGGTGTCTTTTCGAAAAACGCACACGCATACACACACACACACACTAAAAGTGTTGTACAATAACGATTGTTTACGGTCTGGTATAAAGAAATGCTAGCCGGGGAGGATTCCGGGTGCGAAATCAAAGTTTTTTTTTCATCATCTTTTCCTATTACATGGTATTTTTGTGTTCTTCTAGGGGGTGCATCGGATGTGTGATTTGTTTGTTTGTTGTATGTGCATAGTTCCGTGAAGAGTGAGTGTATTATCGCGGTTATGTTGGATTTCTTCTATGAAGAACTGACTGCTTGATCGGTTGTCATATGAAGGTGTAAAAGGTATGATTATAAGAGAAATACTTCAACGTATATGGATTGGATGTGACGCGATGGTTCGTTATGCTAGCGAGAATAGATTAATAGCGTTTACATTTATCGAGTCGCAGAATATCCCCTCCTTAATCTAACTAGGTAGTTACATGATAGACCTATATTAGGGCTTCGAATGCGTTGAACTAAGTTTGAATGATATAAACTCCAACGTGGTGAGGAGTAAGAGAATATGCAAAGAGGCTATGAATATCAAAGGGTATCTAGCTAACCAACCCCCCTTATTCCCGTAATAGTTCCATATTCTACAACCTACCTTAGCCATACGGAGTAGGCAGTAGCTTGAGGGTCTCACGTTCACCTCATTCACAAGACACGTGATAAAACGTTTCCATATGCCATAGTAAGAAATTATACTTGATTATTTGAAGCAAGTAGGATATAATTAGGCCAAGCACCTAAAGCAGATAGCATCGTTAGACGTAACAGACGAATCCATAATCCAGATACACGAGACCACCTATACTATTCCTCTCTCTCTCTCTCTCTCTCTCTCTGCTCCCTTTACCGCTTAACAAAGAACCCCTTCCCCGTCGCCTTCGCCGTCGGCGGCGTAACACCAACCCGTCTCCTCTTCGACAGATTCTCCTTCGAAGCCCTCGCGTCCCTCCTCGCCCTCGGCGCGAGCCGCGCGTCTCCTTGCTCCGCCAGCACTCTGTATTTAGTCGCCCCGAGGACGCGGTCGCGCGGCTTCTTGGGCTGGTCGTCGAACGTGATTTTTGTAGGCTTCTTCTTCTTCTTGTCGTCGGACAGTTTCTTGCGCTTCTTTAGTGCTTGGCCGTTTTCGTCTTCGTCGTCGTCGTCGTCTTCATCTTCGGAACTCGAGTCCGTGAGAAACTCGGCTGGTAGATGCGTTGGAAGAGCGTGTTTCTGCGTCCGTTGGCGACCGGCGGTTACTGCCGTTTCTACTTCGGGGATACCACCTTCGTCGTCCGAGTCGGAGTCTGAGGTGCCGTCTTTGCGCGAGGATTTGGATTGGTGTACTTGGACTTCGGCGCGGGCGCGCTTCCGGCGCTCGGCTTGTTGTTTGAAGAGGTTATCTCTTTCTTGACGCTTCCGTTTTAGAGATGCGGTTTGTCTAGCGACTGGGTTAGTATAGGGAGTTGGGAGGGGGGCAGAGTTCGGAAGAGCTTACTTCTCAGCAGCGTCTAAAGCCGCTTGTGCTGATTTCTGTACTTCCTTGGCAGCAGCCTGCGTCGACACTGCTTCCGGCGCGTCATCATCGTCGCTATCCTCCTCTTCGTTTTCTTCCTTAGTTTTCTCTGCCTCTGCCTCCGCCTTCTTGCCTGCTTCTGCCGCCGCCGCAACAAAGTTCTCTACATCGTCGTCATCGTCAAAGACGAGATGTTTCCCCTTGGGCTTCGGCGCAGGTGTTTGATCAGCTTCTAGCGATTGAGAAGAAGAAGCCAGTCTTTGGCTAGCTTCCTCTTCCAACTGCTTCGAGACGCTCGAGAGTAGCCCGGATTCTGATGCCCATGATCGCTCCTTATCTTGCGAATCTGACACAGCGCTTGTTCGAGACTTGGTAGGTTTCGGGCTCGTAGGTATTTCTACTTGCAACTTTGTCTTTCGGCCGGTGCCCGTACTTTCGTCTTCTCGCGTGCGCACAGCTAGTCCCTCTCTCTTAGCATCCGCTAGTTCCTGTGACGAGGAAGCAGTGCCTGCGTTATCGACGTTATTATCGTTGCCTGTGGGTTTCCTTTTCGCGCGCGATGCTTCTTTTATAGGGACCTTTTTGCTCCCAGGTGTGTTTTCGGCATCTTTGGCACGTCTCCTAGTGACTGGAGGCATATTGGAAGTTAATTGTTTGTATGGTAACCGATTAGTATACAAAAAGTAAATCCCTAGCGTTAAATCGTCGGTTGGTGGGTTGTGGGTTGTGGGTTATTTGAATTTCACGTCTTTGAATGTCGCGCGGGTCGCAACTTTTTTTCTGGATGTTTGTTGATCGATAAGATAAACAATTCGCTGATAGGCTCTGATAGCGAAATGTGGGGTTCCGGTGATCAAAATACCTAACCGGCGGGACCCACATTTGGAACGAACCTACTTTTACAACACGTTTTACACCAAAACTACTACTATTTCAACATTGAATAATACAACCAATATTGACTCAATAGAATTAGAATAGAAATAGAGTAATGGACAATTGATTAAATAACTTGATATTTGAGGTTTCAAAAAATTAGAAAATTTCCTGGCGTAGGAATCGTAGTAATTACATGCGAATATTAGAGTACATGGACCCCACATACAAATTACATATAAAAATAAGTATTTCTTACAATATCGTAAAAACGTTATATCTTTACAACAAAAGTAGCTGCTTTAATATAATTTTGTCAAAACATAGAATGTATTCATATAATTTCATTATATGTTTCAGATTCAAAATAGGAGAGGTTTAGGTCGAGATATTCAAGGTTAACCCTTTTTACGTATAAATATATCATAACCAAAAACAACAACCCGTATATCTCACCACACAAATTTTTTATAGCTTTAATATCTCGTCCATGCATTCATAAGGCCCTAATATAGCTTCTAAATAAGTATCATAAAATATAAGAGCTTGTAAAGCAAGTAATTGTACAAGATTTAAATCATAAAAGTGACATCCTTTTTGTATGTAATTTGTATGTGGGGACCATGTACTTCTAATGTTTTACGTTATACTACTAGTTTCTAAGCCTATAATCCAGCCTACCTGATATATTACCTATACAATAGAATGGGAATCAATTGTCTATCATTCTACTCCAATCTTAGTTTTATTGAATCAATATTGGTGGTATTATTCAATGTTGAAATAGTAGTAGTTTTGGTGTAAAACGTGTTGTAAAAGTAGGTTCGTTCCAAATGTGGGTCCCGCCGGTTAGAGACTTCGGTAGATCCCCGGTCTTTCCGTATCGTTCCCGGTCCTTATTCATCCTGTGCTCGGTTTGAGCCGTTATAGTGATAATAATCAACTATAATTTTAAGTAATAAACTACTGTTTTATATCAAATTATTTTAATATGAACCGGTTTGCCTTATGATTGAATCAAAGTATTATAAGTCTGTGTCGTGAAGTTGGGCTCGTTGCCGGCTGCTCGATAAGTGACTTAACGGATAAAACCTCAAGTCACTTATAACTTACACGCTCATTTCATCTCATCTTAAGCCCAGGGACTTGAACAAATCAACCCTTTAGCTAGTATAATGAAGATAATCTTATAAGTCCGCCATAATCATGCCCCCAAAACCTATACCCCTTGTTCAACTAACAAGGTTATTGTCCCCCCTGTCCCAATTCCATCATCATCATAACCGTCTCTTTCCCCGGGTCCGGTCAATATCAACCACACCCGCTCCCCAAGTCAAAGCCCGGGTCCTCCCGCACAAGAACACCTTCATCAACCAAATCCGCTTCAACCAAGCCGACATCCCGGACCTCCCCTTCTGGCTCACCCATGCTGTCCCGCCTCTAGTCCCCGACAACGAAGTCTCCCCGGTTCAATGCCTCGAGGCATGTAAGCGGTACGTCGCGCTCGCCACCGAGAACGCACCCGGGTGGCAGAAGCGGCACCTCTCGGCGACCGCGACCTCCCCCGCCATCACCCAGGACGGAAAGATCCCGCTGTTTACGCTGCACTACGCCGCCGCCATCCTCATGCTCTTCGCGCACACCCCCGGGTCGCACTTCCTGGTCGTCCACATCCTGACCACGGGCACGACGCTGGGGTACGTCCCTGCGGTGCTCGATCTCGCGCGCCTCGGCCAGCGCTCCGGGAACCTGAACATGCCGCAGTTCGAGCACGCGAAGGAGGGCCTCGCGAGACTCGTCGCGGACCCCGTTCGCAGCCGGGAGTACCGCCTCGACACCCTCACGCTCGCGGCCCTCGCCCAGATCTCCATCAACACGCGCGCATCTACCGACCGCGCCGTCCAGCTCCTCGAGGAAGCTTTCAAGATGTACGAAGCAGCAGCCGTGGCCGCGGCCGGAGGGGAGAAGAAGAAGAAGCAGCAGCAGCAGAGCGGCGTCGTCTTCTGGCAGTGGCGCACGAGCGCCGTGCTAGCGCTCAGCAAGATCTACGTCCAGCGCAAGCAAGTCCAGCTCGCGCGACAACTGCTTTCCTCTACCGCCGAAGAGCTCGATAATCCCGAGTTGCATTTCCTGCACGCGACGCTGCTCGAGCCGTCGGACCCGCAGCGCAGCTACCTCCTTCGGAAGGCCGCTGTGAGCGGTGTCGAGGAAGCGGCGCGCGAGGTGGCCAGGGAGACGGCGGAGAGTTTGAAGGAGGAAGGGCTGAGCGGTTGGGAGAGGAAGGCTAGGCAGGTGATTGCGGATGAATGGGCTGGAATCGCGGGGGATAAAGCGATTCTTTAAGTATTTTAGCCATGTGTTTTCTACGATATTCGATATTCGATGCGCGTGTCTACGCTAAAATAGGCGAACAAGTATAATGGAAAGCTGGGAAGCGGTTTACCTATACCTACGTTAAAAGTACTAGGACGAGATGACACAGGGTAGAACCACGTTGGACCTTACTACTACTCGATTATGGGTTCCGACTACTTGTATTGATAAAGGATGACAGCTTTTGAGGTTAGACGAGAGTCTCTACATAGGTGCCTTAGGCTTGAATGAAATAGGGGGGAAGATGAACCCCAGCCGTACAATAGATGGAAACCAGTGCTCTATTATGCCGCGATTATTTTATACCACTCGAGTTTAAAGTTTTACCTATAAAACCACATCATCATGTGAGGCCTCGAACGACTTGGTCACAGTTTACAGATAACTGCTAAAATTACCAAGTTCTTTGATTAGTCAATTTCGCTGGTCCCTAAAAGTAGATATTCGCATCTCGAATCGGTTTGATAGTCCGTCGCTCTCCGGTATCTAGCTGCTGTCGACCCTTTATATATATTGAATGCCTATCGTCACCCGTCTCCACGTATACCATATACACATGCCATCTCACCGGTGCAAGGCCCATCAACAATAAACCGTCCGCGACCTGATCAAGTAGCAAGTGCCCTTCCAACGGAGTCGGATACGTAATCGTTGTGAGCCCCTGCCCTCTCTCCCCCCTTCCCATCTCTGTAGAAAAAAAAAAAATAAACCCATCGAAGCAAATAATTCAATCCTGTGTTCTCAAGCTCATCTTCCAATACCAAAATTAACCAGCCTCCTGAATTTGCGCCACTCACTCCCTTCCCTACCCACTCGTCTTCCGCGGGACCCAAAAATGGCGCAACCAATGCTAACATATTAATGCCACCATGCTTCAACGCCCAGACGATGCATATATCAAAGTACTGGTCCGGCACCGAACTTTGAAAAATTGGAAGTAGCTCAAAAGCTACGGATAGGGACATGTATCATGCGAATGATATGGGATGAATAGCACATCTATCACTCTTTTGAGACCGTATTATGCCGTTCTAATCATCGTGGAAGAACGTCGTGTTCCCAACGAGAGGTGCAGTGGATGGACCAGCATCAATCATTTCAACATCCTTCCTGCTCGAACTATCATCCGAGGGTAGACCTAGATTTGAGCGACGGAAATCGCCCGTCATAGGTCGGGTAGGCGATGGTTCGGCGAGCTTTTGAGGTAAAGAAAGCGGTCTTTCGCAGAAGGCGTCTTCTGGAGGCGAGAATGACCAAACCTATACTTTGTGTGAGAAGAGATATCAAGATACCAACTTTGGAAAACTTACCTCCATCATAACCCTACTTCCTCTGTTCGCAACCGCGACGCACTTTTCGTCCTCAAATACTACCCTCCAGACAGACTCGGCCGTGATGAGCTCCCGTACGAGGTGGCCCGTTTTCACATCCCAGACCTTGACTCTACCGTCGCTACCTCCACTCACAACACGCGTGTCGTCGAATTGGAGGCTGGTGACACTGTTGTCATGTGCTGCCAGCCGGTGAATAGGGCACATTCTCTCAAGAGACCAAACCCTCACGGAGCCATCTGAACCTCCTGTGACCAATGTATTTCCTCGTAACTGCAACTGACCTACGAGGGAAGTATGACCTTGGAGAACAGCAATGGCATCCCTTTTAACCGAATTAGTATTAAATCGGCGAAAGAAACCTATTGTATATATGTGTGAAAGACTTACCCTGTATGAGCGTCCCAGACGCGAACGCTGGTATCGAGGCTTCCGGTGACAACTCGGTGACCATCAAAAGCGATGGCATATATCTGGCTGAAGTGGCCAGTAAGGGTGTGCAGACATCTGCCTTCAGATATACTCCATATCTTGGCTGTTGCATCGTAGCTACCGGAGACGACTATGTCTCCCTTTATCTCCAAACATCTCACGCTTGCTTGGTGGCCGACCAGAACATTTCTGCAAACTCCTTGCCGAATATCCCAAACTCTCAAGGTAGTATCGCGCGAGCCGGAAATGGCGGTGTTCGCATCGGACATCTTGAGGCAACGAACTGTAGACGTGTGACCGCGTAAAGTATACAAACATCTCCTAGTAACATAGTTAGTCAAGTTCATGCAATTTTGGGGATAAAGTCATACCCAGATGTCATATCCCAGACTCGCACGTCACGATCACACCCGCCACTGACCAGGATATCCTCCCACGGTACCATGGCCCAAACCCCCATGATATGACCCTGAAGGGTGCGAAGGGCATTGCCTTCCCGATCAAAGATATGGATCCTTGCATTATCGAGGGCTACCACAATATATTTCGGGGTTAAGTGCAAACTGGTTACCACTCTATTATCTTGAGTAATAGTCCGCGTAGTATTTCGGCCACCGGTTCTCCATGCAGACTCGACAAGATATCTCTGCTTGAAATGAGATTTATACGACCGTAGTTTAGGTCTTCCGACCGCGGATGAGCTCTCCGAAGAGCCATCAAAACTTCGAGATGACGAGTGAAACGACGAGGGCCCGGGCATAGCACCGGGAAAGCTATGAGTGTATTCGGGGTCTGGGAGAGGTAAAGCCCCTGGCCTAGTTGACGTAAATGGTGGAACTCCATAAGAGACTTCGGAGAGGCGACGGCCGTAATCATGCTTTACACAGAGATTCTTCCATGTCACGTCGTCGCTTAAGAGATCCCGCCACCTTCTCGACACCTGCGACGCCCGGGCAAGTACTTGCGGGTCATCAATAAATGACAATATCCTCAAGCACAATTCGTCCGGTAGGCTGGTGAATGGGTCCTTCTTCAATAAAGGACTCACGAACTGATGTACGAAGCTGAGCTGCTGAGTCGTGCACATATTCAACAAGTCAGCGAGGACCCGAGTCCTCTGTGGCCCAGAGCAGGCCTTAAAGTGATGACGCATCTGGGCGAGGAAAAAGTCTTCATCGTCGGCGGCATCGCTCCAGTCGGGTTGGGTATCCGTAGGTCCCGGCGAGGCCGCGGGCGTGGGAGGTGGTGGAGGAGAGCCCGTAACTTGCTGGTCGAAATCTGGGGCCGGCGTGCTCATACTGGGCGTGGGCGGGCCTCTAGGCCGCGGTTGTTGGATCATCTTATCCATCCTTTGATTTATGATAACGGGGGCGGTACTCGTTGTATCCAAAGTCAACTCTTCACCTCGGTTCGAAACGCTGACTCTCCTTTCTGAGAGGCTACCGTAACCTGCCATCTATGTGCTAATCTATATATCAAGTCTGTATATTTCGCTATGCTACGACGAACTCAGGGGCCGTCTCGACCACGATCGACGAGTGAATTACCGAAGGGCCCGTTGAAGCAAAATGTATTCGCCTATACAGCATTAGTAAATAGGATGAATAAGATTGTCAAGTATAGATCGTAGTTAAATTGCGACGACAAGTAAGGGTCATGTAGAGGCTCGTATATAGGTTGTCCGCGTGCAGGAAAGTGCTAGTGTTGGAGTAGGGACACACAAGGGTAATTCTGCATACGTTCGGGGTCAATGAGACAAGCCGCGTCCCAAGACACACAATTGGTAGGTCAAACGACCTACGGTAGCATCTAAGCCAGGCCTACAAGGATAAAGACGAGCCAACACTGTCCAAAACGGCGAACGAGGCTACGATTAGGGGAAGGACGATATAGCGACGAGAAGAAGGAAGCGCGAAGAAGGATTTAGTAAGGCATTGGTAGCATAGATGTCGTTCTTTAAAGGTTGTTCGGCGGCGGAAGGCGAAAAAAAAACGGAGATTTTTCGAGAAGCGAAAGGCTAGACTAGTCTACAAAATACATAGACAGAGAAGAGAGGGTGGATATCGGATTCTCGAGCCCCTTTACAAGCGTATCGTTCAAAATTGAAAGACGGAATGATGATGGGTGGGTGGTGTATAGGTAGTCTTGGTAATTAGGTGTAAGTCAGTTGAGAATGGTAAGATGTGATTCTCGAAAGCGGAATGGGGGTTAGGGAAGCGGATCCTTAACAGAGATGAGCAGGAACGTGCCTCCCCCATAGCATAGTCCATAAAGTTTCTCCCGCCGGGGGGAGGCGCTACACTAGTGTTACAGTATATATACTGTATTAGAGCCTGCAGAATTGTGTACAACATTACCTGAGGTAGGTAATGTACTCTGCATAGTACCTTACTTTGAGTATACATATGTCAAGTGTATGTAGGCTTATTATGCATGTATGCATGCTTAATATGTGTATTGTACCAGATATAGGTAAATTCGGCTGCGCATAAGACGGTCGAGACTGCCGACAGCGTCTTATTTTCTTGTCTCTTAATAATCCGACTCCTTATACGATGGAAGGAATTCATCTCTATGATCGCTATAATCAAGTTCCATCCTTATTGGCTACTAGTAACGACTATACTCTTTCGAATAGTTGTACAAACACGATTTAAAGTTCAAACGCTTAGACATACCTATCTATATTAATAGGTACATACCCGCTACATAACGTAGTTATGCCCTACGTAATGTACCTAGGATTTACACAAGTTCAGTATAATAGTTCAGTATCAGATGGTTTAGTGAACTATCTACCAGGTTAGGTAGTTGTTTCATTGCGCAAATTGGATATTTACATATTAGTAAGGATGAAGAGTCCGTTCTTTTCTTGCACAGTGCTAGCCACGTAAAGTTTCTTATTTAGCAACAACGGAAATCTAAAACGTTTCGTCCTTCTAGGGTCTAGTCTAGTTAAATCGATCTCCTAACTAGTCCTAAATTTGCCTAACATTAGTCGGCGCGCCCTTGACTTTTTAGAATCTGCATGTATTTCTGTAAAAGGCAGTGAGGGGCATCAATTCGTCGCAAATCTCAAAATTACTGTATTCCTTGGTTCACTAAGACGTCCACGGCGAACAATTGCTACCCTTCCCGCGATGCATATCCTATAGAACAATCGCATTTATACCTATGGAAATGCCTTGAAGGGTCTTGCACTTGCAGGCGGTTACGACGACCTGGCCAATGCCAAATCCCTGTTCTAAAGATCGCACGCACCGCACCGCATTGCACCCGCCTTGTATCTCGAATACAGTGCACCGTATCCGTCCCTGTGACAGAATCTGTAAAGATACTTCTCGCCAAAAGCTAATTTCCTATTAGTCGCCGTCTCTGTCCACTTTTGGGAAGGCTGTTTCCGTACATGTAGTTCCCACTTCGGTACCGCGGCGCTTCTGCGCTTGGAGAAAAAAAAAAAAAAAAAAAAAAGAAGAATCATCCATGGATGTACAAAGCATGTAGGTTAGGTAGTTGACGGGCGGATGATGCATATGCTTCATGCCATTCAATGCTACACCATTGCGGGCAGGATGCGGGCCATCGTTCAACTTATTTACACGTCTTCATCTACCCGTGCTGCTATCTGGAGCTTCTACTTGGAGAACCAGGACATGTCAAAATGTGTTCCAATATGTTCGACCGAATGCGCATGGCATTGCTATTTTCATCAACTTACCCAGCTTATCAGAGTTTGCCAGCGCATATGCCATCTCTACCTATACCGTGGCGACCTACTAAGTAACTAGTGTTTTTATAGGCGCAATATTGATAATGCCATGTCAAAAAAGTACTACTCGCTCCGTTTGGTTAGCGACAAAGACGGCATAATCTTGTTATATCTGCAATATGACATCGGCGTTGAGTGACGAGTGGATGCTTATATTGTACGGGGTTGTCAACAAGCGCTGAGTCAGAAGCATCTTCGGAATAATAAACGAGGGAATTTTCTTAAACAGGCTCGTGAAAAAAGAATCGTTTCCATCTCGATTCCTATAGCTCTATCCCACTATAGTTGGCGCTGTTGGCTTCTGCCAAGACAGGTTTGAAGCCAGATCATAAGTCCTATGTAATATTATCCATCCTCCTATTTGCCAACATTCCCACGACGATTCTGGGGGTTTGCTTGGGCAGACTATTGGAACTATTACGAGGAACTAGATTGAAGTAAGCAATTTCAAATGAGACGTGTTACATTTACAAATGTGAAAATGACATGACACGATATGTAAAATATGTAAGGGATGGCTTAAACAGAGTAATCCTGACGAAAATTCGTTTTTGGCTGCCGATGTAGAACTGTCGTCGACAAATGGTATTTGAAGTATTTCCGTTACTGAATACCCTCTTACTGTTCAAACGCCACTTACGTAGGGCGAGCTGGTTATTCTGGTATATCTCGATCGTCATCGTCTAACGAGTAAGATACATAGATGCCCAGCTCATAATAAGAAACCATCAAATACTATAAATCTCTCATATAAATGCATGAGCTCTAAATAAATATAGAAAACATCTTGAAATTGTACACACAGCCTTAAAAAGGCTCCAAGGTTCTTATCAACAAAACAGATTGAAAAATAAAAATACCACTAAGATTTTAAATTTGCGCGGTTGTCGCGTATGCTAGCAAGAAAAGTGTTATATTATACAATCCCATCACCCAGTCCCTTATATCCGCCGCCCATGATGAATGATGAGAAAAATCTGCTTTTGTGTGCAGCTCAAGATAACGACAAAGTGGTCTATCTACAATCAATGGGTATATGTTGCACAACCAGCTCGTCGAATTCTGTCCCCCCTTTTAAGACCTCATTGGGATCGAACACCATTTTTTAAGATTTTAATACACGTTCACACTCCATATATTTTGGTGGGATATAGGCGACCTACGTCGTCCGTTTTACCTTGAACGTGTCCGTCATTCAATATAAAGATCCTAACTCCCTGGATAGTTCGGTAGAAACGAAAATTTTTAAAGGGGAAAAGATGGCGACCAGCCAATCCCTTTAATGGTGGTGACCGAACTGTGTAAGAAGAGGCAGAAACATGCCAATTACTGTCGCTAACGTCTCCCGCATCTGCGGATGGGTATGCTTTCGCTGACCACCGTCTCCGTAGCCGTTGGCAAGTGAGCCAACCTCGTGACCAGATGGAGAGTCGCCTTCTTGCATGGCATGCATCGCAACGTAGCTAGAAACCTTAATTAGATAAAACGAAGGACAGCATAGTCAGATCTGTACTCACAGGAAAGTGCCCGCCGAGAATAGGAGTAGCATTCCCGTCCACCATTGATTCAACCGGTCCTCGCCACCTCCACCTAGGAAACTAACAAGGATGAAGGTAGCCCAAGCTCCAAATGGGGAGGCTAAGCTGAACACAATTAGGTGACCTCGAGCCGCACGCTTTGAAAGGCCCTGTTTCAAAAGGACCGAAGTGAGACCAAAAGCTGCAGGTGCCTTATGTACCATAATGGCAATGAATACAATAAACCCTAGCTTTGTATCTGGAGAAGTAGCCGATGCACCCATTGCGATGCCATCCGCCGCAGCGTGTATCACCAGACCTGTAGTAGTTGCCAAGCTCCTCGTCTGCTTCGGCGTAGGTGTCAGGGAACCCAAGAAGCCTTCAGACTCTTCTTCATCGCGGGAGAGGGACGATGCACCGAGATTGCTCAAACTGATGTGCCTTGGTGGCGGGGGTGGTTGGAAGTTTTCTGATGCATGACGAGGAAGACGATCGATTAGGAACATGAGTACGAAACCCAGGATTAGGGAAAATCCAATATAGAAGGTAGGTGCTCCAGATTCCGCGTGCTGACTCCCAGTACTAGGCTTAGCCGGGCCAGCTGGTGGTGCCGTTTCTGGTTCCTCTGGCGCCCTCGCGTTGAAATCAAAGTTGGCTGGGTTATTCTTCCTCGCTATATCTAACGCATTCTGATCGCCAAACACTTTAGGAGATATCTTGGTCAAGTCTATACCGTTCCCTGAGTTGGGATCTGATCCCTCTGCCCACCTAACTGCAGATATGTGCCCTGGGTCGTATAAACTTCTCTTGTTTTGAGAATGCGCAGGGATCGATGCTTCGGTAATAGCTTCGACTCCCTCGGGTATGATTACGATCAGTGATGTGCCAACGAGTATTCCTATGCCGATACTTGAGATCAATCGAAGTTGTGACTGCGTCAGGGACATGGACAGTGGTAGTGCGCCAGCGAGAAAGGATCTGAGTTTTCGTTAATTTTCGAGGTCGGAGATTGTGCCGAATAGGAGACAAGAGGACTTACGCCAATGCCATAACAACCTACAATTTAAGAGTACGTTAGTATTTGTATCATAGTGTAAAGCCAACATGAGCACCTCAAACATACCGTTAAGGCAAGTAGAACAAAAACTCCAGTTCCCGCCATAGTGTACTGCGTTCACTCGGAAGAAGCACCTGAAAGAATTGATTGCTTGTTACCGATTCATTGGTGTAATGATTGACAGGTGCCGAATCTGCGTGTCGTCAAGGACAATTCCTCCTCGAGAAAAGGAAGGGGGGTTATCTATATAGATAACCTAACCCTCCCACTTGGAAGAATATTATGTATAATATTATGTATTGTGATTGAAGAGATACTTGAGGCTTAAATTGAAAGGGAACAAATGGAGGTTGAATATCTTTTTGCGACGGTAGCCTCAAAAAGTGTCAAGAGCCGTTACGAATTAAACTAAACATCCACTAACTAAAATCTAAGTACTAAATTATCCCTGCTGCAACTTGCTTTTTAGGCGGGACCGTCGCACGTCACTGCCGATTTTCCATCTCGAGTGGTACCTTATGAAGTACCACGCTAAGTCTGTAAAGAGGTTAGACCTTGAGCTGATGTCTTGGCAGCTTGGTTTTTCTTGGCAGACTAGACAAGGCCCTTATTTGGTTCTGCCAGTTAGAAAAAGGGAATCCGTTTAAAAAGCCTCCGAAAGATCATGTTTGGCTAGTCTGACTACTGTACTACGGTACAAGTAATAATGGTCCGTGCATACTTTTCCAGCTCCACCACCCGCGGAAGACAAACGCGACACCTGCATCAATTCGGGTTGACGCGACGTCCAGGTTCCTAGGAGCGCGTTAAGTGTCGACAATTAACCACTTTCGACTTTTTTTTTCTTATCGCATTCAGTTTGACAGAACCACACCCCTCCATTGTATTGCAACGGTTTTCATTGGCCTCATATAATTTCACAAGGCTTGCGATCGAGGCTCACTGGATAGGATAAGATGGAGGACGAATGTAAGCAACACTTGATCGTTGTCGCGGAAAGGATTCAAACTGATTTTATTACTTAGGGACGGTTGACGCTAGCGAAGCGCTCAACATATCCCTCGTGCGGCCTACTTCATCGGGAATCGAAAAGATCGCGTCTTTCAAACCGAGGCATACTTATGCCATCTTTGGCGAAGACGAGCGCATATTTGGTCATAAGGGTTTAAAGATCGATTTGCAGTTTGACATCAGAGATTTACGACCCAACATCACAATATCCTCGGCAAAAAAGTTCACTAAGGTTGGCGATGTCGAGGCTGCTGATGTTAGACTTATTATGAAAGACTATCTGCCTGGAGGTATGGTTGCCTAGTTTCTAACTATATTAACTAGTTAATCTATATCTTGTTTGCTAATATTCTTGCAGTCGCATTTCAATCTAAGAAAGAATACGAACAGGCTTTGAAGAGTCTCCCTGATAACTGGACCCCTCCCGGAACCCTTACCAAGACCTTGGAAAAGAACGGCGAAATCTATGAAATTTGGCAGGGCGCTTTATCTCAACCGGAGATCCGCCAGCTGGTCAAGCGCATTCAAATCAACGTTCTGTTCTATATCGAAGGCGGATCTTATATAGGAGTAGATGCAGAAGGGAATGACGAACCGACTGATTCTCTGGCTCGATGGACCGTCTTCTTCGTTTACAAGAAGACACCCAGTTCCAAAGCCGAGGGTAACCCCCAGTATACCTTCCAGGGTTTCGCAACAACATATAACTTTTGGATGTTCCAACAACCTACCCCACCGTCTTCACCGGTCCATGATAAAATGGGCGACGCATGGGAGCTGCCTGAGGGAGATTTCAGCGTTACGGACTTCGTTCATCGTATGAGGATTTCTCAGTTCTTGGTCCTCCCTCCTTTCCAGGGAAAGGGAATCGGTGCTTTCCTATACAACACCATGTTCGAAATAGCGATGAACACTTCTACCACCAAAGAGGTAACGGTAGAGGATCCCAACGAAGATTTCGACCTACTCCGAGATCTATGTGACATGAAGTATTTGCGCAAGAATGTCCCTGAATTTGCTGAGTTGACAGTTAACACCGATGTACCTGTTCCCGCGAAGGGTGGCATATTACGCCACAACACGCAAATTACCCCTTCCATTAAAGAAACCTCATCAATCGGTGGCATCGTTGATATTGAGAAGCTGGAAGAAATCCGAGTCAAATGCAAAATTGCGCCTCGTCAGTTTTGGCGACTTGTCGAAATGCATCTCATGTCCAAGTTACCCGATTCTGTCCGACCACAAGCTGATGATGAGATCAAAAGGCCGGCGCCGTCAAAGGCTGACAAGCACGCCTACACGCTATGGCGTCTACTACTCAAGCAGCGTCTATATCGCCGTAACGTCTCTATCCTAGGCGAATTCGAGATTACAGAGCGCATTATCAAGCTGAACGAAACAGTCGACAATGTTGAGTGGGAGTACGCTAGGATTCTCGACCGACTTGAGTCGACACCGTCTGTTGCCGATAGTGAGTCTGCGGCTGCTAATGGCAAAAGGAGGCTCACTGGCGGCCCTAGCACAGAAAATCTTCCTATCAAGAAGGCGCGTGTCGAAGATACTGAGGACAAATAGGAGTAAAAATTCAAGTGTTTCGGTAATGAAGAGGTTCCCGGTGCTAATATAGTAAAGGAGTTTTGGTGGGTCTCATGATACCTACGTTATATGTATTTAAGAGGGCTTCAATATTCCCCTCGGCAGGTAGTGGTCTACGTCTGGCATATCTCGATCACAGTGATGATCTGTGGATACACAATGGATGCGTGTAATATAAATAAGGAGGGGAATGAAGAAAATAGCAAGCTGTTTGCATTTAACTATCTTGTTCGACGTTCTAGTCTGTAATTCAAACGCCTTGAACTCCATCCATATGCACACTTTCAAAACTTTTCCCTCGTGCCGATTTATACCGCGCCTCCTTCTCTAAGTGCCCTTTCCAAGTTGGCTGGCGACAACCGCGGCTTCTTTCACTGCCTTGGCAACGGTACCCCGTACTCGGCCCTCCTCGAGCACTAGGAGACCTTCGATAGTGCAACCGCCTGGCGTGCTAATTCTGTCTCGAAGCAGCGCCGGGTGATCGCCGTTGAGAACTAAGGCGGCGGCGCCTTTCATAGACTGAGCAGCCATTCTCTGAGCTTCGGCTCGCGGCAGGCCCATGGAGACTGCGCCATCCACAGCAGCTTCGAGAATGAGGGAGAAGAATGCTGGTCCAGACCCGGCAAGCGCCGTAGACGCATCCATGTTTCGGGCAGGAAGGTAGATGACGTCGCCAATGCGCTTGAAGATCCACGTCACGAGGCTCGCTGTGTGAGGCGGTAGGGGCGGGTTGCTGTTCGCGATTACCGTCATGCCCTGCCTGACCATGCTAGCGGTGTTGGGCAGCGCTCTCACGATTCGGCAGCGACCATCGTCTTCGGGGTCCTTCTCGGGCACGGCGCCATGTAGGATCTTTTCGATCTGAGGAACAGTGACACCTGCACATATGCTGATGAGGAGTTTGCCGTGTAGCGCCTTCGACATGCCGGGTTCGTTGAGCAGGTCCTCGACCATGTAGGGCTTGCAAGCGAGGATGATGACCTCGCTCTTCATGACGGCCGACACGTTCTCCTTCTGCACGACCTTGACGGAGGAGCTGTGTTCCCACAGGGCCTGCTTGACTCTCTTGGCGGACTCGGGCCGGCGCACGCACGCGATGAAGCGGGAGGGGAGTCGCGCAGGGATCTCGTCGGCCGGGGTCGATCTTCCGGAAGGCGTCTGCAGGGGGCGAGGCCCGGACATCTCCTGCAGGGAAGACAGGATGCCGGAGAGGATGGCGATTCCCATGGTTCCTGAGACAATTGTTAATTCGCCAGCCTTAGAAGTAGGATATACTAGATAGTAATTTGAGACATACCGCAGCCAAGAACTGCCAAGGTCAGCTCCGGCGCATTGTGCTCGTGGTGTGTGAGGGCCAACATATTGTCGAGAAGTTGTTCAATGGGTGTGTCTATTGCAACCTAGAAAGTATGTTTACTTTTATTTTTTGTTTTGTTTTATGTTGTTTTTTCCTGGTTTCTTAAAAAACACAAACAAACAAAAATCGGCAAAGGCGCAGGCACAGGCACAGGCTTTAAGACCGGTGCAAAACAGAGAGAGAAGAAAAAAAAAAGATTCCGTCCGGCCAAAAATAAATCACAGAGATCAACGAAAGAAAATCAATGTTTCACCGCATCATAGGACACTTGTCACCTTGCCCTGGGAAAAGTAAGCCCCTTACGAAGAAGAACCGCTTCGACGAGATGATACCTATTCTCGTTTCCTGGGTTTCCTTTACCGAAGTAGCACCGACAAACCTATTCTACCCGCTGCCGTCGAATTTCAGCCCCGGTTCAGCTGTGGAATTTTAAGGGGTTTAATTGGTTGTCGTCTCTGCTTCTATGAATTCTTCTTTATATCGTTACATATGCGCGTGTTATTTGTTTGGATTATTAACTGTTTTACTACAAAACTGGAAATTTCTGATATATTGAATTGGTTACGCAAATTAAGACATAATCGCTTCGTTAGTCAAGATATGATTGCTTCTTGAGTGGAAGTTCAAGCACGAACATAAAAAGGGGACCTCCACATGGAAGCTGCCCGGTACATGTACCTGAATAAGTAGAGTTGGTACCCGGAGGATTATCTAACGCACCCAAAATATGAAGCTGCACTATACTTCTAAATTAAGCTTAGTGCTTTCCCCAACCTACCTTATCGGGCTTGGCTTTCTGCTAGCGGGAACTTTCCTTTTATCATTGGAGCCAAGTGCCAGGGATCGATAACGAACGGAGCTTCTCTTTAACATTTCAATGTTGCGGCTCGTCAGCCTCGCGTCTCAATCTCATTTTCATCATTCCCGTCTTGACTAAGAACCAACGTCCGCAATATTTGAATCCCGGCCATGTCACAATGGCGACAGCGGACCCCTTCGACATTCGGATGCGCTTTAGCGCCCAGCTCCAACACCTCAATGCGAGTACTACGGCTGCCCAGAAAGCTGCCCAGTTCGCATTGAAGTATAAGGACATGGAGGAGGATCTGCACTCATGTATACTCGAGCAGCTGGAGAAGGTGAGTCTCATTTAAGTATTCTGATTTATTTTCTTAAACCCATGCCATACTAGTTGGATTTATTACTTGTTCTATTACCACTTCAATGTGCTACAGCCTAGATTTTACTTCATCGGGAGTCGGATGGTGTCTTAACAGGCTTATTTGCTTGCGCGTGGTGATGTTGGAGTTTCTTTTATGAGAAATGAACCGCAGTTACTAACTCCTGGATCCAGACTAGTATGAACACGCGTGCAAATATCATGTACTTCCTGGAGCACTTGCTGGAGATGGCATCTAAGGACCGCCAGAATCAGTATGTCCGAATGATGCAGAGAGATATCATTCGAGTTGTGGATGCGGTTTGTCCCGAAGATGGATCCGGCGCGGCTAATGTTAAAGTCGTTCGAAAGGTAAGTTCTGGTAGTGGGCTTTCGGAACTCATAGCCATAGCATAAACTCACAATAACAATCTTAGGTGCTTCAAAGCCTAATGAACAAGTCCATCTTGCTTGAGCAGACGGTGGCCGAGATCGAAGGTTGCCTTAAGGAACGTGATACCTCTGTTGATGCTGGGTTTTCTTCACCCGCCAATGGAGATGACGCTTCCCGTCCCAAGAATGGTAATGGTACCACAAATTCTCACCGCCTCGACAAGCGCCAGATTGAGCAGCGTATCGAAGAGGATCGCGAACGACATAAGCGTATGCGTGAAAGCATGTGGGCAGTTCCCGGAACCATAGAGGAAGAGGCGATGAAGCTTCTCGAAGAGACGAGCGATCTTGGAGAAGATGACCACATTCTTGGTCGCGAGGAGAGGGAAGAGTATCAACGAGAAGTAGAGATAAGCAAATGTCACCACCTTCGACAAAAAGATGCTACTACCAACGGGTCTTCGTCGCATTAGGATGCGTCGCCCATCTGGTCTAGCAAATCCCGAAAGACAACACAGAGACGTCAACAGTCTCGAAAGAAGCGTCGTTGTATGAGTCGGGTAGCAGGAATCTTTCTGGCGCTGCTAACTAATGATGCATCGCGTGGCGTTAATAAGGGCGGAAAATCGGCATAAAATGGTGTTTCTGGTTGCTATTCTTTATTTTTCGAGGAAGGATCTGATAGTCTAGTCGTTGTGTTTGTTCTGTAATTCATCTGAACAGGTTGAAGGATGATGCAATGATTTCGTACTGTATTCGGTAGGGGAACATGGCGATCAAATGGTGTTTATTCTTCATGGCATAACTGGTCTGACCGGAGACGGCATGCGTTTAATGATACCACAATTCACGTTAATTAGGTACCTAGTAGAGACTAATTCAAATTATACGAAACATAATTTTCAGTTCTCTTCCTACTTTACTTCTTTACATAACCAGAAGTGACTCCAAGCTCATGTTGCATTCCAGCTGTATAACTGAATTACCAGTTGGTTTTAATCAGTTAAGGTTTGGGGTATAATTGGGTCAAAAATTGACATCGCAGGCATCTTGCGCCCTTTGGATTACAAGCGAGCTTACGAGTTAGCCCCTGAATTGGAAGTTGGCGTCCGAATAGCGGCAGAGGCAAGAGCAGTATACCAAAGGTTAAGTTATTGCCGATAACTACCTACTAGTGGATCTCAGGGGAAAGAGAGTTGCATTAGAGGTATCACATGTATCACATGAGTCTTATTTAAGCGAGTATAGGTAGACTGGCAGTTACTAGCCGTAGCTTATCTTCAAAGCAAGCATTCTACTATGTATGACTTTCGACTCTATTAGCTCGTTCATTATTTCAAGTAACTATTCACCTTTTTTTTTTTTTTTTTTTTCTCGGTTACCCACTTACTTAGGCAAGGTTGAGATTTTCCAAAAAAAAAAAAACATGCCGAAAGTGTTGGTATTCGGCACAGGCAGTCTCGGCACCTGCTACGCCTGGGCCTTGTCGAACGCGGTCGGGCAGGACAATGTCACCGCGATATGCCGGTCCAACTACGAGGCGGCGTCCCGGAACGGCTTCACGGTCCACTCGACCCTGTGGGGCGATAACCTCACCTTCCAACCCCGCATCGCGAGGTCCGTTGCCGAAGCCGTGCAGCAGCTGTCATTGGACACGCAGCAATTTTTCGACTTTGTGGTTGTTGCTGCCAAGGCCGTCCCTACTGACCCGTCGATAGCAGAAATAATCGGCCCTGCTATCGCAAAGGGAAAGACGGCTATTGTGTTGTTGCAGAACGGTATCGGGATCGAGGATGAGTATGCGCGGTTATACCCCGAGAGCCCGCTGCTGAGCACCGTCGCGTACTTCCCGGCGACCCAGGTTTCGCCTGGCGTGGTCCACCACAAGGAAGTCGAGTTGCTGCACGTAGGCACATATCCGGCGGATGCTCCGCAGGCGCACAAGAACACAGCACGGGAGTTTGTAGAGCTTCTGGGAAAGGGAGGAGCTACGGCCAAGCTGCATGACGATATCCAACGTAAGAGGTGGGCCAAGCTGCTAGTCAACAGCTCCTGGAATCCCATATGCGCGCTCACGCGGCTCAGGGACCGAGAGTTCATCGAGGTGAGCCTGGATCTGGGCCTAGGCGCAGAAAACGACAAGTGGGGAGATGGTGTGCGGTTCATAAAAGACGTCATGATGGAGATCGCGTCGGTAGCACAGGCTTACGGATACAATGATGTGAATGAAGAGACGGTGGATTTCCAGATTGGACGTGCTGCTGTGCGCGACTTACCAGGCGTGCAACCGTCTATGCTGGGAGATGCGTTTGAGAAGAGGAGCATGGAGGTCGATGCTATTGTGGGCAATGTGGTGAAACTTGCGAGGAAGAAAGGGGTGAATGTGCCGATGCTGAGGACGATTTATCTCCTGGCTAACGGGCTCAGCGAGAGCTTCTCCCGTAAGAAGCTACAGGGTTAGATATGTAAGGGGCATTTATATTACCCTACCCCTATAGCTTTTTCAGAAGGGTTTAATGACCCTTTGGAGATTCTACTGACTGATATGCTCGACCAGTCCTAGTAAGCATACAGACTACCCGACCCTAGATAGATCTTAGAATCCATCCTTTATAGACGAAAATAAAAATATCCCTAGGACTGGCTTCTTTGACCACCTGAAAACTTTACTGTCCAGGGATTTTGTATTGTTATACAGGTTTAGGTTACATGTATATACGGCATTGTACGAGTTGCCATCCGAGTTTAGACGGATTATTCCATAACCACGGTAGCTCCTAGCTCCTTCATCGTAGCCACGATCTTCTCGGCCTCCTCCTTGGGTACGGATTCCTTCATCATCTTGGGTGCGCTCTCGACAAATTTCTTGCTGTCGACTAAGCTGAGTCCTAATAAGCCCTTGACCTCCTTGATGACCTTTGCCTTTGCGGCAGCGTCGAACGCTTGCAGCTTTAGGTTAAATAGGGTCTTCTCCTGAGCAGCTGGCGCGGGCTCGTCAGCCTCCTCTGCAGCTGCGGCGGGGGCGGCAGCGGGGGCGGCAGCAAAGCCACCAACCGGTAAATCGGGAATATTGAGTCGGGACTTATATGACATATCAGCAAAAATAGAACTAGGAAGCCTATATCAACAAAGTAGGGCCAACCTTTAGGCTGCTGACAAGGTCGGCAGTTTCGAGGAGTGTCAATTGGCTAATCTGGTCAACGATACCGGCGATCTTAGGGTTCGTAGGTGCTGCGGTAGACTCGTGCCGTCGCTGTATCGACGGAGTGCTCTGAACGAATGAAGTGGATGCTCGGAAAGAACTGTTGGTGCGAATTGATCGCGCGCAGTTTCGAACTGCGTACCTGCACGGCGCCGACATTTTGGTGACGACTTCCTCGTTGACCAAACTTGCGAATTGACTGGAAG
Source organism: Daldinia eschscholtzii (assembly GCA_037126485.1). Classification (NCBI taxonomy): domain Eukaryota; kingdom Fungi; phylum Ascomycota; class Sordariomycetes; order Xylariales; family Hypoxylaceae; genus Daldinia; species Daldinia eschscholtzii. Next base: position 2,192,633 of record JBANMG010000005.1, read on the forward strand.
AGGGGGACTCCTTTTGACTTAGCGGAAACGCTTCGTGATGTTCTTCGAAGTTTTTAATGCACGATTTCGATTTGGCGAAGCTTTGCCGGGGCGCTGCTAGTCCTTAGTGGGTCCCCCGCCATTAGTGGCGGTGCCAAACAGCTCCGTTCCGGGTCATTCACCGCCTAAATTTTTAGAAAAAAAACTGGCAGAAAAAGTTACGATAAGTCTTATCTCAATTGACTTTATTCGCGATAATGCAGAGAATGAAATCTGAAGAAAACGAATAATTAATTTCATAGCGCGCAACAGATTTTCGGCAATTTTTCACAAGCAACCATGCCGACTGTTGATATAAGCGCACAGAGGGAGCAGCTCTTAACTCAAAAAGAGCTGTTGGCCCAATTACCACCCGATTTATTAGAGATAATTCGTGATGGTCGCACCCCTGCACGTTTTCTCGATGCGATAGCGACGGCAGCTCTTATTCCCAATATCACTGGTCTTATATTCACCCACTTCGAGACTGAAGTTTCCGAGATATGCGCAAAATGGCTTATAAGGCCTCGAGATCAAGGCCAGGAAGATGCTATAATTTCAGCTTTTGCGAGGATACTTCCCTTTGCGCCCTACGTATCCGTTTTCTTGGAACGGTACATACAAGAAACCTCATATAGACTCGGTTCAGAATCACATCCTTTCGGAATTAACTCACTCAACACGCGACCTACAGAAAACTTTCTTATAGATGATTTACAACGGATTCTAGTTGCCTTCTGGAGGTTACTTAATTTTGATAAGAAGACCTTCAGCCAATTAGTTCCACCCTCAAAAATACAAGAGCTATTCAAGCATGATCTTGCCTCCATTAGGTATCTTGCTATTAGAGTGTTCTGTTGCCAGCTTAGCGCATCCGATTTTAACTTAGAGGGACTTATTCGCCAACATATTAAACATGAGGAATCTCTACTTGGGGATTTCGATGGAGTCCAAGTCGACTACACCTTTCTTTCGTTGGTTGAGCGCCAACGGGCAGACGAATGGGATAAATCTCGACAGAAGATACGTATCGAGCTTGAGAACTTTAGAGGAGAGCAGTTTCACCCTCAGGCGCTGGAAGATATAGTTATTCAGTATAACACAACTATTCTCCCCCGACCAGATGGCCCGTCTCGTATAGTATCTAGGTTGGTGCAAACTCCGACCACTTTAACTAATCTGCAGAACCTTGCACAGAATCTCCAGAAATCGGGACCGATACTTTTGCACGGATTACCCGGATCCGGAAAAACATCGATAGTACATGAGCTTGCCCGTGAACTCAAGATGGAAGAGAACATGGTGACATTACATCTGAATGAGCAAACGGATGCTAAAATGCTCATTGGGCTATACTCTACAGGTTCAAAGCCTGGCTCGTTCTCGTGGAGACCAGGTGTTCTCACAACAGCTGTTCGCGAAGGTCGTTGGGTCCTAATCGAGGACTTGGACAGAGCGCCGAATGAGGTTATGAGTACTCTGCTACCCTTAGTGGAACACGGCAAGTTGCTTATCCCTAGTCGTGGTGAGACGGTGGAGGCTCCGAGCAGTTTTCGACTGTTTGCGACCGTTCGGACTACACGAGGAATGAGTGGGCAAGAGAATCTCCCTAGTATACTGGGACAGCGGTTCTGGAATATGTCCAGTGTAAAGATGCCTCCACCAGTCGAGCTGGAGCATATCATCGTCGGAAGTTACCATTTATTACACAAATATATCCCGATGATTATGTCAGTCTATAGGCGCCTTTGTCATCTATCCAGTCTACCTCATGTGAGCAATTCCGGACGGAGCATAGTAGAGCGTTCCATCACACCTAGGGATGTCTTGAAGTGGTGCCGTCGCCTTAACGAAACTCTCGTAGCTTCGGGCTGCAAGCTCGGCGACGAACCTATAAGTGAGACAACGAGAGACTGGATGTTTATGGATGCGGTCGACTGCTTCTGTGGGAACCTCTCTAAGCCAGAAGCAAGATCCGCTCTTGTTAGTTGTATCGCTGAGGAGATGCATCTCTCGCAACAGCTTACGGAACATTACCTCAAGGTTCACGTGCCGCGGATAGAGGAGAGCCCTAGTAGTTTCAAAGTCGGAAGGGTTATGTTGACTAGAAGAAAACACGCTAATAGAGTGGTCAAGTCGAGAAAACCCTTTGCGAGCACTAGTCACTCTAGGAGACTACTTGAACAGATATCAATGGCTATCAAACTACGTGAACCCGTGCTTCTCGTAGGCGAAACTGGTATCGGAAAGACTACTGTCATTCAGCAATTAGCTGAGTCTCTTGGGCATAAGCTAGTGGCTGTGAACCTGTCCCAGCAAAGCGAAGTTGGAGATCTTTTAGGTGGCTTCAAGCCGGTGAATGCCCGAAGTCTTGCCGTTCCCTTGAAAGAAGAGTTCGAAGATCTATTTGCTTCAACGGGCATCTCCGCATCGAAGAATCAGAAGTATCTGGAACAGATCGGCAAGTGCGCTGCCAAGGGTCAATGGACCAGGGTATCGAAGTTGTGGCGGGAAGCACCGACTATGTTCAATAAGATCGTAAGTCAGCTTCAAGCCCAAGCCAACGCCTCTAGCAATGGCGAACCCGATGGACAACCCGTTGTAAAGAGACGCAAAGTGGAATCTAGGCTGCAGGCGTTACTCGACTTGAGGCCGCGTTGGGAGGCATTCTCTCGGAGTCTGGAACAATTCGATGTTCAAATTTCGGGAGGCTCAGGTAGTTTCGCGTTCTCTTTCGTTGAGGGCAATATTGTGAAGGCTGCAAGAAATGGGGACTGGGTTCTACTAGACGAAATCAATCTTGCATCCCCCGATACGCTGGAGAGTATTGCCGATCTGCTGGCTTCTGGTCCGGATGATGAACCGTCGATTCTCTTGTCGGAAACCGGTGATATTGAGCGCGTGAAGGCGCATCCGGACTTCCGTATATTCGGTGCCATGAATCCGGCCACGGATATTGGCAAGCGCGATCTCCCCCCTGGACTGAGATCGCGCTTCACGGAGTTCTACGTTAGCAGCCCAGATAAGGACCTGAAGGATTTGCTTACTATCATCAAGGCATATTTAAGCGGGAAGAGTGTCAAGGATGACCAGGCCGCCGATGATATCGCCCGACTATACCTAAACACCAAGGCCCGTGCAGAGGAGAAACGTTTGGTTGATGGTGCAAATGAGGTACCTCACTTTAGTTTGCGAACACTGACTCGTGTATTGAGCTATGTGAACGATGTTGCGCCGTTCTATGGCCTGCGGCGAGCTTTATATGAAGGATTCTCGATGGGATTTCTCACGTTATTAGACAGAGCGTCCGAAGAGACACTTGTGCCGTTGATCCACCATCACCTCCTCGATAGACACGGTGGTGCTAGGTCACTACTTTCACAGCCGCCAAGATACCCTGATGATGGAAAGCAATACGTCAAGTTTGTGAACAGGAACAAGGACCGACAATATTGGTTACTTCGGGGAGAAGAAACCCCTATTGAGCGAACAGACTACATCATTACGCCATACATCGAGCGCAACCTCCTAAACTTAGTGAGAGCTACCTCTACTAGGCGTTTCCCCATCCTCATACAAGGCCCTACATCTGCAGGGAAAACTAGTATGATTGAGTATCTTGCAAATTTCAGCGGTAACAAGTTTGTGAGAATCAACAATCACGAGCACACGGACCTTCAGGAGTACCTTGGAACTTACATCTCTGATGCCGACGGAAAGCTGCGTTTCCAAGAAGGATTGCTGGTACAAGCTCTCAGGCAGGGCCATTGGATTGTGCTTGATGAACTCAACCTTGCCCCGACTGACGTTCTGGAGGCGTTGAATCGTCTGCTTGATGATAATCGCGAGCTGCTCATCCCTGAGACGCAAGAGGTCGTTCGGCCGCATGAAAATTTCATGTTATTTGCGACTCAAAACCCGCCTGGCTTATATGGTGGCCGAAAAGTGCTTTCACGTGCTTTTCGGAACCGATTCCTCGAACTCCACTTTGACGACATTCCTGAAGATGAGCTTGAGATCATTCTACAGAAGCGCAGTCTATACACTGCGCCTTCCGACTGCAAGAGGATCGTTAATGTATATAAGGAGCTCTCGAGATTACGACAGACAAGCCGTCTATTCGAAAACAAGGATAGCTTTGCGACGCTGCGAGACTTATTTAGATGGGCTTTAAGAGGAGCAGAGACACGAGAGGAAATTGCCGCGAATGGATTCATGCTACTTGCCGAACGCGTTCGGAATGAGGAAGAGAGAATAGCAGTTAAAAAAGTCATCGAGACTGTTTTCAAAGTCAAGATTGATCGAGAACAGCTCTACGATATCCAAAGATCGCCATATCTACGGGTGCAGCCTCCGAATAATGGCCAAGGCGTTGTCTGGACCCATGCAATGCGTCGCCTCTATGTCCTAGTCGCAAGTGCGCTTCGTCATAATGAGCCAGTGCTACTCGTTGGAGAGACTGGTTGTGGTAAAACTACTGTCTGCCAACTTCTTGCCGAGTCCCTTGGCAAGGAATTGCATATAGTCAATGCACATCAGAACACAGAAACGGGCGACCTTATCGGATCTCAACGACCAATCAGGAACAGGGGGGCCATTCTAGATGTATTAACGCAGGATCTCACTACAGTTCTAGGGGAACTCGGGCAGATGGTTGAAGGCGACGTGGAAGTCTTATTAGAGAAGTACCACGCTCTCGATAAATCCATTTTGTCGAGAGTGCCCGTAGATTTGCAGCGAAGAATTTCTGATAACGAAGTCAAGAGCAAGGCCCTCTTTGAGTGGGCGGATGGAAGCTTGGTCCATGCGATGCGGGATGGCCAATTCTTCCTTCTTGACGAAATATCGTTGGCAGATGATTCTGTCTTGGAGAGGCTGAACTCTGTCCTCGAGCCCCAGCGCACGTTGCTCCTTGCAGAAAAGGGAATCGACGATTCGTTTATTAAGGCATCTGACGGCTTCCAATTTCTGGCAACTATGAATCCTGGTGGTGATTTTGGCAAGAAAGAACTTTCGCCAGCATTAAGGAATCGATTTACTGAAATTTGGGTACCTCCTTTATCGGGCAACGAAGATGTGCTTCATATTGTGTCTTCGAAGCTTAAACCCGAGTTTCAACCAGCTTCAAGGGTCATCGTTGAATTCTCTTACTGGTTTGGCCAGAACTTCCGATCCACGGCTTCAACTGCGTTCTCAATCAGAGACATCCTGGTTTGGGTCAAGTTCATTAACGAGAGCGCTGCTCTGAGTGCGGAAGCATCTGTAGTCCATGGAGCGGCTACGGTGTTTATTGATACTCTGGGTGCTAATCCGTCTGCTTTGATCGCGATCGATCCGAAGAGCATGGACACGCAACGACAAAAATGTTTAGATAAGTTGAGCGAGCTTCTCGGTTGTGATGCCACTGCTATTTATCGGGCGCCCCTTGAGTTAACTGTGACACCTGATGAATTGCGGATTGGGGATTTTTCTATCAAGCGTGTCGCCAATGAGAATTTTGAGGCTGGATTTGCTTTACATGCCCCTACTACTAAACTCAACGCGATGAGAATAATTCGTGCTCTTCAGGTGCAAAAGCCTATTCTGTTGGAAGGCAGTCCAGGTGTCGGAAAAACAACGCTGGTCAGCGCTCTCGCCAGAGCATGTGGACGACCTTTGACAAGAATCAACCTTTCTGACCAAACCGATTTGATGGACCTCTTTGGAACTGATGTTCCTGTCGAGGGGGCTGAGGCTGGTCACTTTGCTTGGAGAGACGCGCCGTTTCTTCGTGCCATGCAAAACGGAGAGTGGGTGCTCCTTGATGAGATGAACTTGGCTTCCCAATCCGTGTTAGAAGGTCTTAATGCTTGTCTTGACCATCGAGGAGAAGTTTATGTCTCCGAGCTTGATCAAGTCTTCAAAAAGCACCCTGACTTCCGTCTTTTCGCAGCGCAAAACCCACATCACCAGGGTGGAGGAAGAAAAGGATTGCCTAGTTCCTTTGTCAACCGTTTTATCGTGGTATATGCAGATGTATTCACTGAGCAAGATCTGCTGCTTATTGCTGAACACAACTTCCCTACGGTTCCGCCTGAGATTGTTCGAAAAATGATCAGCTTCATTTCCAATTTGGAAACACGCATTCTGGTCGAGAAGGCTTTCGGATCTCAAGGTAGTCCATGGGAATTCAACCTTCGTGACACTTTGCGATGGCTGCATTTGCTCACGTCCTTAGATCCTTTACTTAAGACAGGAAAGGTTGACGATTTTCTAAATATTGCAATTCGACAGCGTTTCCGAACCGAAAGGGACAGGTTAGAGGTAGATGGTCTTTTTACCGAGACTTTCGAGGCTCCACCAAAGGGGCATCAATTATACCACAACATGAATTCCTCTTTATTCCAAGTCGGCCTTGCGCTGGTGCGGCGGAATAAGCTCCTGCAGCCATCACAATTCCCTAGTATGGATGTTGTCCCTAGACTCATGGAGATCGAGTCACTCTTAATATGTATTAATCAGAACATTCCCTGTATTCTTGTTGGGCCCTCTGGAAGTGGCAAGTCAATGCTTTTACAGCATATCGCTGCTTCGTGTGGGAAGTCGCTCGTCACCTTTCCGATGAATGCCGATATAGATGCTATGGATCTTGTTGGAGGCTTCGAACAGTCTGACCCTATGCGCGATATGAACGCTGCATTACGACAGTTAAGGGAAGCTTTGCAGCTCTGGACTGCAAGCACTTTGGTCCAAGGCGCCCTGGGCGACGTAGTGGACTTGTTAAACATTCTTGACTCAATGACTAGCCAGGCCGGCGTATCCCAATTATTGCTGGAACGCATTGAAAAGCTCTCAGCTCAACTTCCAGAAAATGCAGACTTAGCAGTAACACTATCCAATGTGTATGAGGTCCTCCAGCGTTCTATAAGCATTTCAAATCCCAAATTTGAATGGCTGGACGGCATCATTGTTAAAGCACTCCAAAAAGGAGACTGGCTCGTACTCGACAATGCAAATCTGTGCAGCGCTTCCGTTTTGGACCGATTGAATTCCCTACTCGAACCAGGCGGTTATCTTATTATCAACGAACACTGTGGTCCGAATGGCGAACCCAGGATTATCAAGCCCCATCCCGACTTTAGAGTGTTTTTGACCGTTGACCCTCGTTACGGTGAACTCTCGCGGGCTATGAGAAATCGTGCTATTGAGATTTATATCGAGCCTCATAGTTCAGCCACACCCTCCTGGCGAAGTCGTGTCGCTGAGGTGGAGTCGAGTCTAAAGAGATATGAACTGCAATCTGCGGCATTATCCTTTGATATTGAGAATAATTCTTCTATATCCGATGTGGCTATAGATGCTTTGTCCTTCGACGATTTGCCCTTGTTGAACAAGTATACTCCATTCGATTGGCAGCCACAGGCGATGCCACTGTTACAGCGACGCGGAGTCGTAGAGCGTCGTTTTAGGGGCGCATGGTCGGATTTTGATCGGACGACGGGCTCATTTCTTCGTTCCGAAGTAATAGTTAATATTCTAACTACGATCCGTCAATTATACACGCCATTAGCTAAAACCATCGCCCCTACTTTTGAAGATATGCAGGTTAGTATTTTCGTGATTCTTTTGTTTTTATAATTGATTTGCTGACCCTCTTCTAGCCACTCTACCCGCTACAAAATTCAGTTATTATTCCCTCTCTTCAAGGTGGTTCAGCTCAGCTTCCGTTCTGGTTAGCAGCATGCTATGACCGTCATGTAGACATTGTTGAAGCTAGGAGACGACTGTCTTTAGAAGACCCCCGCGGCAAGGGTTTCCGGGTGTCTGAATTAAATAGACTTCAGCGATCGTGTATCGCCGATACGGTTGCCGCTGCGTCAAAGGACTCTACTGTGGGAGCTTATAGATTCCTTAGTAACATTCTGGACGGAGTTCAAACGTTTATGCATGCCAATATCCTTAATACTGATTCCTGGAGGGTGAGTATTAATTTAGTAGGTGGTTGATTGTGTATCTGCTAATGATATTAGGATCGATCGTATTTCTGCCGAGATGTTATGAATAGATGGTGGACAGCCGTTGATTTCCTTACAGCGCCCCGGTTTGCTGAAGCAGGCTTCCAGGCTTATTTGAGTCTTTTTGTTGATATGCTATCCAATTATATCTCCCATGGTGCGGATGAAGGGACCCGTAACCTGGCCTCAGGCATCCTTAAGACAATGAATGACTGCTTCATCTCTGGGTTCAAATTGTCTACTGGTTTGAGCATGGAAATCCTTTGGGAGGGATTGCGACCTATTCCGATTAAGGATGAATTACTCCTGAACAATATTCGTCGAATGGAACGACTGGCCGCGCAATTTGACTCGGTTAAATGGAAGTCTGCAACTACACTGTCGGATCTTGCCAACATAATGGCCTCCTTTGTCAAAGTATACCAACTCATTCGATTGGGCCAAGCAAACGTGGAAACCATTCTGGGAACCTTGACAACTGAGATCGACCAACTAGTCAGCAAGCTAGGCGACGATGATACTGCGACAACTCCATTTATGGCCGCCGAATTTGAAACCATGAGGCAGATCATCCTCCTTGACAGTATCTCATGTCGGACAGACCTCCCACCAACTTCAGGAGAGGTAGTCTTATTGTCTAGCCTCCCTCTCGTCACCCAGATGCGCACTACCAGTGCATCTAGTACGTCAAAGCTGCTACTGTCAATTGAAAGTATCTCTAGCGATACCAATGACAAACAGCACTGGGATGAGGTCTTGTCAGCACGAATTTTATCAAAGCTCGAGACCGTCGACTCCGCTGGTCTGGGTTCTTTAGCCTCACTAGAAGCGGAACTGCCAATCCTGGCAAGACAAGTCTGTACAGATGCAGAAGCACTCACTGCCGACCGTCTCGACAAGCTTAGCGAAGTGCTATGTTACCTTATGAACGACGTTCTATCTATTTACAACCCTGCTCTGGCCACGGAATTCGATTCGGCCTTGCATGCACCCAAGACACCAGACGTGGCTAATCTCTCTGAGATTCGACTGCAGGACAACAAGCTGGTCCTCAACATGGATCGGCTGCTGCCAGAGATGATGCTGGCAGGCCTAGACAAGCACCCTAAGATCGATAGGCATCATTTAGTCCCTTCTCTTGCATTTTTGATTGCATCTAAGAGCGGATCTAGAGATGCAAGACGTGCAAATCTTGCAAATGCCTGGGTTCAATTTTCAGTAGCTTTGATCAAACTCTTCGTTCCGGACAAAGCATACGATCCTCAGTTAAAATCTGTGTTGGGGCTTCAAGGTTACCAGTCCCGTATAGATGCTCTAAATTATGAACTTGAGCTATTACGGAAGTTCGAAAAGTTCCAGACGGGCCAGTCTACAAATCTACGATGTGAACTCCTGGAACAGGAAATAGCTGCGGTTGGACCGCCTCCTACCTCGGTTCAAGCTGTGTATCGACCTGCGGATCACCAACTTGGCAATATCCAAACGGAATTCAACAATCTCCTAAAGGTGATTCTCAAGTCTGACCTCAGCGTACTGATTGTTCAGCACTGCTCAGGCTCAGATCCTGCTACACAGGAACTTGATGTCATTAGAGACAACATATCAAGAATAGGAGTCCGCTTGAAACATGAGAAATATCGCGCATATGAAGACATATTGTCACCAGTAATCAACATGATTCATTGTCTAGAGATCGGTTTATACTTAGGACGGAATGCTGAGTCGGAAGCCACCAATGGTAATCATCTTTCCAGAGCATTACTTGAACTAGCCCCTTTCCTTGGTGGAAAACCAAACTCCCTAGATATACAACCGACTCCATCTCAGAGTTTCGAGTTTCTCTCCTATGCCCGCATGGTAGTTGCTATAGAGGGCCCAAGTGGACTTGACAGAGTCAAACAGGGGGCTTTCCAGGCAGTCCACTCGTTATACGACCAATGGGCTCAGAAGCTTGAAGCCGATAAGAGAGCTGAAGAGTCCAAGAGAAGCTGGTATCGTTATCGGGGTGGTCTTAGCGACGAAGAGGCAGCAGAACAAGAGGCTTTTGATGAGCTTTTCCCAAGCTTTGATGAAGACGCTGAGTCTGAACAGAGGAAAGCTCCCAAAATTGGCGATGCTAGAGCGTTAGCTATCAGACTAGCTCAGTTGCATAAAGACATATTCCTTACACCGCAAGACGGAGTCGAAACCATCATGAGCCTCAACAAGGATTTCGCCCGAAAAGTCTCAGAAGATGTCGATCGTTCTGTTGAGGATAGAAATTTACTTCCAGCCGTACTATTGTCTCTGGATGAGAAGTCGCGAGAGATAACTTCTGACGTTGGCGTAGCGGAATATAACTTTTACACGGATCGCAATCTTCCCGAGGCGCGGAAGCTTGTCAACTTGGTAAATGAAATCCGCGCTCGCTTCCAGCAACTTCGACAAGTGGACGAAATTGGTCACCTGCAACCGCTAATTGATGTTGTGTCATCCTGCGACAAGATCCTACAGCTTGGACATTCGGATCCTCTTGCTAGCACGATTCCAAAAGTTGAGCACCTACACGCCTTCGTGTATGAATGGCAGTTTGGTGGATGGGCGAGCAAGACATACGGCGTGTTGCCATTATATAACAGGCTAACGGATCTACTTGTTGGCTGGCGCCGCCTCGAACTCTCCACGTGGGGAAAGCTATTTGATATGGAAGTCAAGAAGAGTGATGAGGATGCGAGTTCTTGGTGGTTTATTGCTTACCAAGCTATCATTGCGGCACCGTTGACTCTAGCTCAGACTGGAGAGGATCTTTCTCAACATATCTCTGGTTTATTAAAGGAACTGGAAACGTATTTCACCTCGGCTCCCGTGGGGCAATTCGCTAGCCGCCTCAGTCTTTTAAAACAGCTTCATAAGCAAGTTGAGTTGATCGTCACAGATTATCCGTCGATGTCAGTTATTCAGGATGGCCTCCATAATTTCATCAGCTTCTACTCCCGGTACACGAAGGCCGTCGACGATCGAATCCGTGCAGGAAGAACCCCTCTTGAGAAGCAGATGAAAGACGTTCTTCTCCTAGCGAGCTGGAAGGATACGAATATTGTCGCATTGCGAGAAAGCGCACGGAAGTCGCACCATAAGCTTTTTAGGATCGTTAAAAAGTTTAGAGAGGTTCTTGGTCAGCCTATGAAGCCGATTATCGAAGGTGGCCTGCCAGATGAGGTGCTTAATGAGGCTGCAACAACTGAGATTAAGACAGTGATCAGCCCTATCGACAAATCTGCAGTTAAACTATGCTCCGAAGGTATTCCTAATTGGGGACATGAATATCGGAGGTTGGCTAATGTACAGAAAACAACCGGTATCATGAGCAAGCTGGGTCGTATTCCAGAGTCTGCTATGGACGCTGGCGAAGCGATTGATTCCTTCCTATCCAACCTTGAGGATTCTGCCGCAGAGCTTCGCAAGGAGACCCCTGGTACTCTCACCGAAGAGAACAAGTCGTTGGTTAAGCATTTGAAGTCGCGTAAACGGAAATTGTTCGCGGAGACTCTCAAAGAAGCAAGGCAAATGGGAATTCAGTATAACCTTAGTACTGACGTTCTATCCCAGCAAGCTGCGCCTTCTCTTGTACTTGCTACATCGGACACACTCACCTCGGAGGCTTTCCAGGAACTCAAGAGTACCGATTACTACTTCCACAAGATGCTTGATCTTGCACCCCAGGTCCGACGCGCTTACAACGAACACTCAGACGACCTGACGATTGCAGAAGTTGATAGAAGTATCGGGTTCTTAGAAGGTATACTTCATGTTGCGTTGAACCAAAGACGCGGTTTAGCAAAAGCACTCAAGCACCACGACGCACTGACCGCCTCGTCAAAATATATCCACTCCTTAAGTAATTTACAGGGAGGCGACAAGATTAAGGCCGTGTCGCTATCGGCTAATCACGAAAGTATCTGTGCTTGGATTGTCCATATTATCAAAGTGGGAAAACATCTTATCGAGCTACACGCAAAGTTCGGAAACCTAGACCATAAGGAGTTTCTCCGTCAACTTGATGGCCGGTTATCTGAATTTGCTAATTTGTCTTCCAAGTGGAAATCGCTTCCCGTTATACCCGACAGTCTTACTTCGTTGCAAAGGTCACAGTTGGAAACGAGGATTAGTTCATCGCTTAGCCAATTCCGGGATGAACTAGAGGATGGCTGTCGGAAGTGGCCTGCGTTGGCATTCTTGCTGGAGCAGATCAAACTATGGACAGTTATCGACGAACAATCCATATCCGCATCGACTCTAGGAACTGAACAACTCGACACTGTTCTTGATGCCTCTAAAAACCTTTGCGATAGCATTCTCGTTACCATTGAGCAACTTCATAAGACAGTGACCAAATTGCCTGGTTCACAAGAAGAAGCGGGATGGCTAGTAAAGTATGGAGATATTATGACTGATTCCCTAAAGGTTTTACGAATAGAAAAGGTCGAAAAGAGCATTACGGAGCTTCTTTCAAGTTTGACCAAAATCAATTTGGCTGACCCCTCTGCTAACCGAATTTCGACAGCCTTGATGGCGGTTCTGGCACCCATCGTAGACCAGTATCAAGTCACTTGTAACCAGACAATCGGCTCATTTGCGCGTGTCCATAGAAACACTTGCAAACTTGGTTATAAGTTAAGCAAAACTTTTACTCAACTTGCCTCCCAAGGCTTTTGTACTCCCCAAGAAAAGTCGGACGAAAAGTCCGGGGAGACTGGAGAGCTCGAGAGTGGTACAGGCCTCGGAGAAGGTGAGGGCGCTGAGGATATCAGCAAGGATATTCAGCCCGATGAGGACTTGTCTGAGTTAGCGCAAGAGAAAAATCAAGAATCGAGGCAGGAAATGGAAGACGAAAAGGATGCTGTTGATATGGCTGATCAGGAGCTCCAAGCAGATGCCGAAAGTGTGGACGGTGGTGACGATGACGATAAGGGATCTAAGTCTGGGGATGAAGACGAAAGTGGTGATGAAATGGATGAGGAAGCCGGTGAGGTGGATGACCTGGACCCCTCAGCTGTCGATGAGAAGATGTGGGATGGGGAAGATGAGAATGATGCAGACAAGGACCAACAGGGCGAGAATGCGAAGGGACAAAAGAAGAAGGATGAACAAATCGCCGCTGAGGCACAACCCGATACTCAAGAGGTTGAGGAAGTAGAAGATGGCCAAGGCGACGAGAATCCTGATGAGAACCCCGCGGCAGAAGAGAATGAGGATGTCCAACAACAAGATGAAGCAAATATGCAGGACCAAAATGTTCAAGAGCAGGATACCTTGGCATTGCCCGATGACATGAACATTGACGGAGATGACAATGATTCGTTGTCATCATTGAGTGACGATGAGCTGGACAAGCTCTCAGATGTGGACCAGGAGGAACAGAAAGACAAGAATATGAGCGACCAAGAAAGCGAAGCTGGTGAGGACGTGGACATGGAGACGGCGCCCTCGGATGCCGGTAATGATAATGAAGAAATGGACGAGAGCGCAAACCAGGATGAAGAAGCCAAGATCCAAGAAGACGAACAAGCAGAGGATCCGGAACAAGAAATAGAGGAACAAGAAATGGCTCAGTTGCCATCTAATGACGAAGCCAATGCGGCCAATGAGGACGCCGCACCCAGTGACGTGAAGGGTGGCGGACAAGACCTGGATCCTAACCAGACTGAGGAGGTCGACAACGCTCAGAGTAATGCCGCCCAGCGAGAGAACGGGGAGATGGGCGAGAATGCAGCAGATCAGGACACCTCGGCCGGTAAGAAGGGCAGTGTTTCGAGAACTCAAGAGCAACCTATTCAAACAGAGCAGGATGATACTAAGGATTCATCTACCCGCCAACCTTTTAAGGCGCTCGGAGATGCTCTAGAGAAGTGGCACAGACAGCAGCAAGAGATAAAGGAAGCCCAAGAACAAGATCCGCAAGAGCAGTCGACAAATGCTGAACCGGAATTAGCCATTAAAGAGTTCCAGCACATTCAAAATGACGAATCTGCTGCGGATACCCAGGCAATGGGTACCTCTAACGAAGAACAAAAGCAGCAGATTGACGAATCGATGGCAATTGATGAGGACGAGCAAGCTGCAGACAGCCGGGTTATTCCCGAAGACGAAGCTGAAGCGGATGATGCTGACGCAGACAAGATGGATATTTCGGAGCCCCAGGACCATCAAGAGCAGAATGACACGCGAAAAGAAGAAAGGCCTAGCGGTGTATCAACTCATCGAGGTGCTTACAATCGGGATACAACGCCTTCAATAAACGGAGAGCAGCCTTTAGAAGAGGTGGAGGAAGAGATCCAAGAGACTTCAACGCAACTCTCATCAACTCACCTATCAGAACCAAGCATGGAACTGAGAGATTTTGATGAGACCATGCAGCAATGGACCTCTTTCCAGAGCAAAACTCACCCACTCTCACTATCCCTGACCTCCCAATTGCGTCTTATTCTGACCCCATCTCAGTCGACAAAGCTATCTGGATCCTACAGGACTGGAAAGCGTCTTAATATCAAACGTATCATTCCCTATATAGCCTCTAGCTATAAGAGAGACAAGATTTGGATGCGTAGAGCCATTCCTACCAAGCGTTCCTACCAGATCCTGCTCTGTGTGGACGATAGCAAGAGTATGGGCGAGTCCAGCTCCGGCGAACTAGCATTGGAATCGCTTGTCATGGTTTCACGAGCTCTTACGATGCTAGAAGTGGGACAGATCGGTGTCTTGGGCTTTGGTGCAAATACATTCATGGCACACGAGTTCACTGAGCCTTTCGCCTCACACGACGCCGGTGCTAAGGTGTTGCAGAAGTTTACGTTCCAGCAAGACTACACGGATATCCAACTCCTTATCAAGCAGACGATTGAGCGGTTCCGGCAAGCACGCCTTCAAAGCACGAGCCGCGGCTCCGAGGACCTCTGGCAACTAGCGCTGATCCTATCGGACGGGCTGACGCCGTCGGCAGCGCATGAGCATATCCGGGTGTTACTACGCGAGGCTATGGAGGAGCGCATCATGATCGTGTTTATAATCATGGACGACACGGCATCTGGCAAGGACAAGGACAAGCAGAGCGTCGTCAACCTCAAGAAAGTCCGGTTCATGGGCAACGATGAGATCCGCACCGAGTACTACCTCGACACGTTCCCGTTCCAGTACTATCTTATCGTGCATAACCTCGAGGACCTCCCGGGCGCGCTGGCGGGTCTGCTGAGGACGTGGTTTGCGGAGGTGAATTCTTAGGCGTGGTTTTTTTGGTGTATTAGGTTTTATGGTTGGTGTTGGGGAGTTTAGGGAATTAAAAGTCACATTATAATAGGGGGGGAAGAGTCAAAAGTCGCATACCCCTATTTTGATCCTTACACAAGTAAATTTCAAAAGGTAGCATAAAGTTAGATAAAATATCAAGACTTTGAAAGACTAATAGGTATCTTGGGATTGCCTACCTAATTATTGAGATATTAAAATACTTATTGCATAGCATTATCGTTATGGCGAACCAAGAACCCAACAATGAGTGAAAGCCAGCTTGACGCACAACAGTTAAAGCCGACCTTACTTAGTACCTGGGTACCGAGCCAACAAGATTTCTGGTCGTAAATTTTATCACTGTATTGACAAGGCGACAAACGGAAGTTGCTGCAGTACTGTTCTATCGTTCCTGCACATACGTGACGCGTTTTGTTTAGGCAGGTACCTTAGTAGGTAGGTAGGTACGCATGTACTTTGGTAGGGAAGGCACAAGACCGTTTGTTTACCCAGACTTTGAACTTTAACATTTCATAATTAAGACAAACTCTGGCGGCGATTTCTTACTCACTTATCCAACCATCACATCTTACCATCTTTAAAATACGCTGCTTCATAATACGCTGCTTCATTTGCAAGTATTCAAGATGGACCAGAACCAACCCGACGACAACGCCGCCGAAGGTGCAGAAATGGCAACCCAACTAAATCACCCGATTCAAACAGATTCAATCGAGAATCTTGAATATGATCACAGCGGAGAAATTCTCGGACGATGCATTGATGGGGCCATAAGTCTCTTGAAAAGCCTGCAAAAAATGAATGCCACTTGGAACATGTTTTATCTACCTAACTCTCTAACCTCCCAAGGAGCGTCACAACTTGCTGTTCTGAACCTGGATTTGAAGTTAGGCCATCTCCATCACGACAGACTAGTCCATAGTCTTGGAAGAAAAGCAGTTTCCTCTTTACTAGGATACAAGCTCAGCTCCGCCGTAGGTCATCTCCAATCGTTACGGGCACGTATCGACGACCCATCAAGCAAGGTTTTAGTAACGGGAGATGTCAATGCTGGAAAATCAACTTTTTGCAATGCCTTGCTTCGACGAAAGATCCTGCCCGAGAATCAGCAGCCGTGTACTAGCATCTTTTGCGAAATTCTCAATGCGACAGAGAACGAAGGCCTGGAAGAAGTACATGCTGTCCGCCTCAAAGCCACTTACGATCGCTTGAACGAACGAACCTATGACAAATATGCACTTACGGATTTAGCAGAAATTGTTTCCGACAATAAGAAATATAAGCAGTGCAAGATATATATCGCAGATACCCGTGCCAACAGCTTATCTCTTCTCAATAGCGGAGTTGTCCCTCTTACCCTGGTTGACACACCAGGACTCAATTCTCATACAGCCAAAACCACAGCTATCTTCACAAAACAAGAGGAAGTCGACATGGTTATTTTTGTTCTTTCAGCGTCAAACCAATTCACCATCTCGGCAAAAGACTTTATCACTCTAGCTGCAGCAGAGAAAGCATGCCTATTTGTGGTTATAAACAGATTTGACACCATAAAGAATAAGGTGGAATGTAAGGAGACAATTCTTTCACAACTTCGTGACCTCAACCCCCAAATCTTTGACCAGTCTTCCGAATTCGTACATTTTGTATCAAGTCACGCCATATCTACAGAGGGCCACCCGTACGGTGGATCAGGGGATGGCAGCGCACCGAGCAGTGGCGATATTGATGGCAGCATTGATAATTGTCACGGTAACTATAGAGAACAAAGTGATTATCTAGACGCTGTTCTCGATTTCGAAAGGTTGGAAAAGTCGCTGCGTAATTTCGTTGTGGACAAGAGGATGAGATCCAAGTTAGCCCCGGCAAAAACCTACTTACAAAAGGTATTCAACGATATCAACATACTCGCGACAGTAAATTACGAGGCCGCTCTATCGGAGTCAGGGGAGATCATGGATCAAATTATAGATATCAGATCCAAACTCTTGCGTATGCATGTAGAGGCAAGAAATTCCTATCTGGAGGCTGAAAGCATCGTCACCAGGATGCGCCAGGACGTCTACGACTACACAAAGTCGACGCTTACCGAGGATATCTCTGGCGATGATGGCATCATCGGTAATGTCTATATTCCATATCCGGGGATTTTGGGTGTATTTCGTTACTCAGAGTCTATTAAACGGGCAATGCTAAGACGGGTTACTTTTTCGTCTGTTCGTGACTGCGAGGACTACGCTTTTTATAAGGCCGATGAAGGAGTCGATATGCTAAAGCAGCTAGGCCGCTTGCATGTAGGCAAGAAGAAAGATGAACTCGTATTTTCATCGAAGTACATGTCTTACTTGATGAACGGCATGCTGAATAGACAGGTCAACGTCCACACAACACTATGGGACTTTATTGACTGGCCAGTTCCCTTCGGGAAATATCTCCCTGTCGTGCGTATGGCCTTGAAGATTGCCTTGAAGACTGCCGCTGCTGTCGGCGTAGGATGGATTGCCTTCAACACGGGGGCCACTAAATCATACGTGGCGGAGAAACTAAAATTAATGAGGAATATCGATGTTATGGAGAACATCTTCCTCGGCGCTTCCATTACAAGTTAGTCTATTCCTACCTGGCGCAGATGTCATTTTCGATCTCAACTAACCATCTTCAGGTCTCGTAATGGTATTCATGAGCCCCAGAATTCCTACTATTATCCGCCGTCGTCACTCAAAGAAAATTGCCGACAAGCTCGCCGAGATCGATTTTGTGAATGACAATGCGGAGCGTATTTCTGCTGGCGTGCACCAAGTTCTTCGCGCTCAAGCATACGACGTCAGTCTGTATCAGGAGCGCAAAATGAACAGACTGGAAGAGAAAGAAAGAAGGAGGCGTTCTAAGAAGAAACCGAATGATGTGGCCTCGGAGTACTTTCGTAAGATAATCGAAATGAGTGACAAGGAGATGAAGATATTGGAGGAGCTTGACTTGGAGGTACCTACACGATCCTAGAGGAATACTATTCTTTGAAGAGTAGAGGAAGTGTTTACCTGGAACGAGACGTTTCGACCGCGGACCCTAGGAGGTGCTAACGCTCCTAAATTTTGTACTAAAGTTAGGAAAACGTCCCTCTTGATAGTCACTCTAGGGCTATATAATGAATAAAAGCCACAGTAAAAAAGACTACCACAGTCCACGGAGAGAGACGATTTATCAATAATCTCCAGACCGAGTAACAAAGATAGAATATGTAATCAGCCATGTCCATGGAGCCAAAGCTGTTGTAGACCTAAGAATTCTTTCATTGGTGGGTAGATAGACTACATGGTTAGGGGAACTGGATATTCCAGGAGGATGAACCAGGACCTATGGCCCTTTCTGATTCATGAACCCGTTAAAAAAGTCCGTGATATCACCGACATGTTCCAATGAGCAGATTTTAGATATATCTGACCTAGTATAAGCATATGTGATAATATCAAGCAGGCAAGGGGGTGACTTACAATGGTCTGGTCGGACAATGACTACAGCACCTCGATTCTTATCTATGCCATACGTTTCATACGCGTGGCCGGACGGTGTATTGTATCCATCATCGTCGGAGAAGACTTTGGTGAGAGCTGCGCATACGTATTAGTATCCGATAAGTATCCGATATTTTAATATGTAGTGCAAAGGAAGATGCTGTTGACTTACACTTCATCTTCCATTTGCTTACAATCGGTGTAAAAACAGGAGGAATCTTATCTGGCTCGACTTCTGTACGTCCTGATGGGAACAGGAGTATAGGGTTGATAACCGCATCGCGGTCGACGTCCGGTGGGGTGAAGGCGTCGACAATCTTTTCTAGGCGAGATGAAAACTATACAGATGTGAATATTCCCATTATAAATCTATGACCGTATTGAATAGAGCGAGAATATACGAACGTTTTGTAATCGTGTTAAAGTCTTGGGATCACGTATATCTCCGGAAAACACTAGGATATGCCACCAAGACTGGGCTGGTAGGAATCGGACCAGTTCCATTACGCGAGCATCACTGAAGCGGATTACTGGAACACTGGGGAGTCTCATACCAATTGTCAAGCCAGTGGCTAAGGATGCTTCGCTCGTTTTCGCGGAAACTATTGTCGAGTCGCTGTAATTGATAGCCTGGCCCGCGGTATACCGAGCGGACAAGAGAAACTTGTCATGGAATTGCTCTGGGGTAATACCATGTTCCTTGCGATATGAAGACGAGAAGAGCTTGGTCCAGGACCTATCGAACTCGATCAATTCCGCAGCCGTCTTCTGCCGCTCTGAGACGTACGTCTCGAGCAACTCTGGCTTGGCTCGTCCTCGGATGACCGCCGCCAACTTCCAACCGATATTATAACCGTCTTGTAGACTGACGTTCATCCCCTGCCCTGCTTTAGGGGAATGAGTATGGCACGCGTCGCCGCCTAGGAAGACGCGGTAGTCTTTGTGAAAATGATCAGCTAGTCGTTGGCCTATAGAGTAGGCTGACCACCATTCTGTTTCAGCCACCTCCAGATCATACGGCTGGAGAATTTGCCGCAGCTTTTCGTGGAGCGCTTCCAGCGTGACGTCTTTCGCGACGACATTATTTAGCTCTATGTAGAAGCGAACTAGCAAGTCTCCTTCCCGCGGTATGATGATGAGGTTACCTGCTGCCGATTGAATCACAGCCTTCTTGCGGATATCGGGGAAGTTGGTCCGTGGATAGATATCCATCACGCCCCAGACCGAATCGCTGGTGTCGCCGACCATTTTAAACCCGAGCGACTTCCGAACAGCACTATGGGCTCCGTCGCTACCCTACAATGCATGATAAGTCATAAATGACGAGGGCAATGATTTACGGCTGTAGAAAAAAAGGCGATGTTTATCTTACTAGAACATATTTTGCACGGTATTTCCGTTCAGTCCCGCTCTTTGACACGGCAACAGTAACGCAATACGCGTTAGAGTCTTTTGCACTCTCACTATCAACTTCTACGCCCAACACCTCACAGCCGTACTCGACACACGGTCTCCCCGCCTTGCTCTCCATCTCGTTCGTGAGCAACTCGTTTATCCTAGCCTGGCTCAGCAGGACGTGCGGTAGATGGCTCACACCAGCCAACTTATCCGGGGCGTAATGCGTGCGCCTGATACCGGCGCGACCGTCTTCCGGAGCCCAGAACGTGAGCTCGGAGGCATGGTAGGCTTCGTTGAGGAGCACGTCGGAGAGACCGAAGCTCTCGAAAATCTCGACCGTTCGGCATTGAACTCCGTCGGCTTGCCCCTTTTTCAGCGGACCATCCCGCTGCTCGAGGATCCGGAAACGGATGCCGCTGCGGGCGAGCCAGACTCCGGCACATAGACCGGCGGAACCGCCGCCGCAGATAAGGACGTCTACTTGCTCTTCCATGGTTGCGTTGACAAGGGAGTGAGTAATCGAACGCGTCCGGGGTAGTATATAAGTGATATTGCCTACAGGTATAGTGCTATATATACCTACCTGTTACTAAACATTCGGCAATAGATAATACATAGTAGCGTCAACAGGGGCTGGACGGAGACAGGATGAACTCCAACTCTATGAAATGCGGGGGAAACGCCACGAGGGCGCATAGAAGCCTCATTTGCCGTGTTAGGATTATCTTCAACCCGTAACTCCTCCATCCCTGACACGCTGAGTATTTGTTAGACCATTGGCGTGGTTAAGCGGGTGGTAACGTTCAAGATAGGAGTTTGTCGCCAAAACTTTGCTCCAAATCCTCTTATCTCCGCGACGGCCGGAATTCGATATTCAATACCGAGGGCCAGCAATTCTCCTGTGCTCGAGCCATCGCGATGTGGACTTTCTACGAGGAGGATAAAGGGGTCAAACTTTAACCTGGGCCACGGCAGCCTACGGCTATACAAAATTATGCTATTCTCCATATGTCCCATCGAGATTCGGAATATGTTATGTAGGTAGGTAGGTACCTATGAATAAAAGGATAGTTAATGTATAGGTGATATCTTAAATACACGTGAAACAGATTTAAATAACATCTTAGCTTGTCGAAATACTTGATATGAGAACACTGGGATAATATGCAGGCCTGACCATTGTACCGATTCTAATTGGACGACACGAGAAATTATAGTTAAATGGAACGTATCGAAGAATTTCGAGGTGGGAATGAGCCTCTTCACCTTTATTTTAAGGTGGACCCGTTCGGAACAGCGGGACCCACTTAAATCCCGAAGCCGTAGACCGTGCATCGGGCTCGATCGGTTAATGCAGGTACTGGTCTTAATAATCCCGGCCAACCGGGATATCAAATGGTATTAGTGGTGAGTCAGGGCGTTCTTTTTTTATTTGTTATTTTTTTTTTTTTATTTTCTTTTTTAGTCTCACCCTCAGTAAGCTTAAAGCTGGCGCCGCGGCGGTGAAAAACCTGTAAGTAAAAAGACGCAAAAGTGGATATTCTCTTGTCCCGTGTTATTTTCGTCACCTTAACGTCACTTTTACATTGTATATATTTCAACATATTCTCACCACCTTGGGTAAGTAAGTAGGTAGTCTTTTATGTACGTAGCGTTGAGGTCGTGGAGGCTATTCAGTCTGAACTTGAATTGGGATATTATTTCTCTACACTGACTATCGTGTGTATGCTTGACCTGTCATGGCAACGACACCTTCAATGAGCAATACCGTCAGGGCAAGTCATCGTTTGCTAACAAGAAGCCCAGTTGCGTTACCGAAGTCATCTGGGCTCGACCGTCAACTTCAATACGCCCCTGGCTGCTTGCGAAGAGCCAGTACAACCACGCAAAATGGCCGTAAAAAGGAGCGGGTGGTGATTCTAGGTTCGGGGTGGGCGGGTTATGGCTTCGCTCGCAGTCTCGACCCCAAGAAATATGAGCGAATTATGATCTCTCCTCGCTCATACTTCGTCTTTACCCCTTTACTCGCAGGTACCGCGGTCGGTACTTTAGAATTCCGTGCTGTCACGGAACCGGTTAGGAGGCTCGGTCTAGATCACTTTCACCAAGGGTGGGCCGACGGCATTGACTTTGCGCGAAAAGTCATTCGCGTAGAGGCTAACACGTCGGACGACATCGCCTCGAGAACTCGGCTGGCGATTAAGCATCGTCCTGGCACCGCCGATAAAGGGGCCCTGTTCGAAGTCGAGTATGACAAGCTAGTCATCGCCGTCGGGTCTTACAGTCAGACATTCGGCATCGAGGGCGTACGAGAGCACGCTAATTTCTTACGAGATATCGGCGACGCCAGAAAGATCCGAATGAAGGTCCTGCAGAACTTTGAAAAGGCAGCACTACCAATTACCTCTGACGAAGACCGAAAGAAGTTACTTCATTTCGCTATCGTAGGGGGTGGCCCGACCGGCATAGAGTATGCCGCGGAGCTGCACGACTTGATACGGGATGACCTGAAGTACACATATCCGGACCTGATGAAGTTCGTCAGCATCACCGTCTACGATGTCGCGCCGAAGGTGCTCCCGATGTTCGATAAGAGGTTAGCCGACTACGCCATGGACCGATTCAATCGCGAGGGCATTAAAGTAAAGACGCAGCACCACCTAATGCGCGTCCGGCCTGACGAGAAATGCGAGGGCTGTTTCAAATTGAAAATCAAGGAGTGCGGTGAAGAGGAGATCGGTGCTGGAATCGTGGTATGGAGCACAGGGCTGATGCAGAACCCCCTTGTCCAAAAATTAGAGAGCACGGTCTTCAAAATGCCCGGCTCGGATACCGAGATGCAGCTGCAGAAGGACGCGAAGACAGGAGGATTAGTTACGGACGCGAACCTCCGCGTACATATGGTCCCGCACACAGCATCGTCGGACTCGGTGCCTACTCAGGGGCAGAAACCCACGGTGCTACCCGACGTATACGGTGTCGGCGACTGCACGGTGATCGCGGAGATGAGTCTGCCCGCTACGGCTCAAGTCGCTAGCCAGCAGGCCGTGCATCTCGCCAAACGGCTGAACAAGGGCGACATAGACCAGAAGCCCTTCAAGTTCCGCAACCTGGGCACCATGACTTATCTCGGCGGCTGGACGGCTATTCACCAGAGCAGCGCGGACGAGCTGAGGGGCTGGATGGCCTGGGTCCTATGGCGTACCGCATACCTGACGCGAAGTATGAGCATCAGGAACAAGATCACGGTTCCATTCTATTGGGCTATGTCTTGGCTATTCGGCCGGGATATTTCCAGGTTTTAGTCAATACTGGTTCTTCATTACTATTTTATTATCTTTTATATTCTCATCTCGTCCTGTAAGAATAGTATAGAACTTAGACTCGGGATATGGGTTCGGGACTAGCATAGATCCTTCGTTGTATGATATAGCACCATGCATGGGCCAAGGTTTAGATTGTATTGAGGCATGTATTAAGAAAGCAGTGGGCGGGCGAAAAAATTCTGGATGTATTTGTGATACGTATCTCATGGTTAATTCAACCGTTAAGCTGACAGAATATAAAATAGAGACAAATTCCCTTCCAGATTGAAAATACATAAACTCTGCGTTATGAATGAGTGATCTCTGGATGGATGCTAGTTATCCTAAAAGGAAACGAAGGAATTTCCCATTCCAGTTCTTCGAGAGCTACAATATCCCCTAGCTAGGGAGTACGTTTCAAAATATAACTCCCCTTTCTTTCATCTTAATCTATGATAAGCCAAAGCCATAATTTTCGTTTGAGGATGAGTCCTTGATCTGGATTCGTGGTCGGTCAAGATCATCTGCCGCCTATCTTCAAATATTAGTCTATGAACTTAACATGGGGTTTCGGTTATTACCGGACGCTTCGAGTTCCCCGTCGATGGGGCCGGGGTAATGTTCTCCGGCATTGCAATTTTCATGGGGAAGAACTCATCGAGTTCCCCGTGCATAATAGTTTCGGCATCCTGAGGATTTTTGAAGATATTGCGACTGAGAGTAACAACGTCAATCGTGCTATCGGCGGTGCCATTAGGCTTGGTCATGTTAAGTCCGTCAAGCACTACGATAACACAGGCCAATAAGCGCCGTCCTGACGAAAAAAAGAGTGATATGAATTCGGAATGGCTTACGATGGTACCAGGGAGAAGGTCCGGCAGTCCTGCTAACTAGTCGCCTGTCGGTTAGCCCCGAGTAGAATTCCTTGGGAACAAGCTATACGGTTCACATACAAAGCAAGCACCATAGCACGTCGAGAAACTTGACAGAGAACCAACATATGGACACTTTGCGACGGCTGATGTGACAACTTCTAGATGCGTCTGCTATTGAAACCAGCCAGTAGTCCTTCACGAACTCGGGACTAAGCCGACCCTTGATGAAACTTAATGCCTTTGTGAAGTCGAATTCTGTGAAGTGAAGGACGATATTAGTAACACCAGCCCGAGAGGCGGCCTGGTCAAAAGTCATGGTGTTGGTTGAGCTGAGCCAGCCTGGAGAGGATAGGGCCGAAGACTTCATCGTGTAAGTAGCGGAGTGGAGGTTGATGAAGACAGGAGAAAAGGGAGAAAAGTGAGAAAAGTGGTAACGGCGGGGGGAATAGCGATCAGGAGGTCATATATAAGGAGGTATGGAAGACTACCTATACTTATGAACCGTCTAATGAAGATATGTGAAAAATAATACGGTAGACTGCGTCCCCCATTCACGATGAGTCTCAATACAACCTTATTACGATAAAACAGTCAGATTAGTTGCATGGGCTATGTCTACGTCAGCAGGTATGTTCGCGGGTATATGAATCAGTGATATTGAATAGGGGGTTCGTGAACCTCTCCAAGGCTTCGTGCTTTTCTTGTCCTTTACCTACTATGACCCCTGAGAGCAACAGGAATCGCTGGCCACTTGAATATTGCATACTTAAAAATATTCTTTTTTCTTTCCCAGATGTACATACCATATAATTATATTATTTTGAGTGATAGAAAATTAGCTATGTAGTTATTATATTGTCTCTGAACTCATAACTCTAGACGATACATTACTGAAAGTTCAATATAGCACATTCATATTTGAGCGGTTCACATCCCACAGGATAGTATTCATTCTTACTTGTCATATTTGGGGAAGTCCTAATATAGCCGAGTTGCGTAACATTGAACGCAAAAAAGTCATAGGTCAGGAACTCACCCGGGCTGCCGGGGAAGTTGGTCCGATTTTATCTTACCAGGTCTCATATTTCTGCTTAGCTGCCCGGCTGCTTAGGTAGTTTTATTCTAATTTCTAATCGATAAGCACCAGTTTATCGCTAAGCTGTGATTTGTTAGATTGAGTTGACGGGACGTGATGGCGGCGCAAAATTTCAAATTCTCATTTTCGCATCTGTTGGCCGACGGACCCTTGATTAAATATGCACGTTGATATATTACTTCTAATTCTATGGGACTTGACGAGGTGGCTATTCAAGTTACATGTATGAGGTGGGAATTCTTATAGGTACCTAGTAGGTATTACATGTATAGTAAGTACAGCAGTGACTACGTACCTACATGTATGTACCTGACGTATCCCGATGTTACATAATATAGATATACTCTGTACATGTAAGGTAATGAGTGAATGCATGCACAACTTTC
This sequence comes from Daldinia eschscholtzii, assembly GCA_037126485.1. Classification (NCBI taxonomy): domain Eukaryota; kingdom Fungi; phylum Ascomycota; class Sordariomycetes; order Xylariales; family Hypoxylaceae; genus Daldinia; species Daldinia eschscholtzii. Next base: position 2,218,501 of record JBANMG010000005.1, read on the forward strand.
TCAGGGCGCTTAGGAATTACGTAGTCACGTACCTACCTAGCACGCCCAGCACGCCTAAGAGTGCGGATTAGATGGGGGGGGGGGGGGGGTAAATATGTAAGGTTAAAAGTTGATAGTTATACATTTTACGGAAGTGATAAGTAGGAACAGGACTTGCTGTTTACAACTTCAACAAGTCAGCCCTGAGCCTTGCAAATTTCTTTCCTTCGGACCCAAGAAATTATTAGAATCAAAGTCATCTGGAAAGTCTTTTTAAGGCTTATCGGGGATAAGGGGATAAGTCACTACCTAAGAACCCATCAGGGATAACACCTTTTCGTGCATCCACTTCTAGTGTCGTTATTCAAAATCAAAGGGTCCAAAACAGCCAAGATCTCAAAAACTTGCCCCGCCAAATATTTTTCTACTTCAAGAACCAACCCACTTTACTTTTTTCAGTATCTACCCAGGTAGGCAATCTATACAAACCAAAAAGCAAGGCTATCTGTTTCAATTTCAATTCCTACTTTTGATAATGGCATCACCTGGTCCGGGTGCTGGTGGCGATGATATCGACTTGTACGGTACGGTAACCCTCTTGCTTGCTTTCTTGCTTTCTTGCTTGTATCGCGGCTTTAAACTCGCAGAATTTGATTGCTGACTCAACAAATTTCAGAGCTTCTTGGTGTTGATAGAAATGCAAGCCAAAATGACATAAAGAAGGCTTACCGAAAGGTGAGAAAACCCTACATCCTCATCAGCATCCTACGGAACGTGCTAACTGAATTACCCATCTTCTAGCTCGCGCTCCAGCATCACCCCGATAAAGTTCCTGAAGATCAGCGAGTAGAATCTGAAGCCAAATTTAAGTCCGTCACCCAAGCCTACGAGATTCTTCGAGATGAAGAAAAGCGCGCCTTATACGACAAGCACGGCATGGCCGCCTTCGACCCTTCAAGGGGAGGAGGTATGGGCGAGGAAGTAGACATCAACGATATACTTGCCCAGATGTTTGGCATGGGAATGGGTGGTGGCATGGGAGGCCATGGGGCAGGACCTCGAAGGCCTAGGCGCGGTCCTGACGAGGAATCCAAGTACTCAGTCAGCTTGGAGGACCTATACAAGGGCAAGACGGTCAAATTCGCAGCCAACAAGAATGTCATCTGCGGGACCTGCAAAGGAACTGGTGGCAAAGATAAGGTGAAGCCCCAACAATGCGATCGCTGCAAGGGACACGGTGTGGTAGAAGCCTTTCGACAAGTCGGTCCTGGTCTGGTTACTCGCGAATCAGCCGTATGCGATAGGTGCCAGGGCTCGGGCAACTACTTTAAAGAGAAGGACCGATGCAAGAAGTGCAAAGGCAAGCGGACCGTCCCGGAGACAAAACCCCTCGAGATATACATTCCTCGTGGTTCGCGCCAAGGAGAGCGCATTGTACTAGAGGGCGAGGCCGACCAGCATCCCGATCAGACGCCGGGTAACCTTGTCTTCGTTCTCGAGGAAGAGCCTCACGAAGTCTTCAACCGGATCGGGAACGATCTTTCTGCCGACCTAGACATTACCGTTGCCGAGGCTCTATGCGGGTTTTCCCGCGTTGTCGTCCAACATCTTGATGGTAGAGGTATCCATATCAACCATCCGCGAGGAAAGGTTCTACACCCAGGACAAGTACTCAAGGTTGAAGGAGAAGGCATGCCGGTGAAGCGAGGAGATGCTAAAGGTGATCTATACCTTGTCGTCAAAATTGAGTTCCCCGAAGACGGATGGCTCAAGGATGACGCCGCCTATGACTCGCTTCAGAAACTACTGCCTGGCCCGCCGCCAGAGATTAAGGCCGAGGAAGTTGACGAGGTTACCTACGAAGATGATGCGGATATTGATGAGGTATGTCTTATTTCCTGCGTTGCGAATATGATCAGAGGTTATACTAACCTTGTATTAGATGGGTGCCAACTCTGGAGATCCACGATTTGGAGACGGATGGGAGGATGATGATGACGATGCTGGCGGACATGCACAGTGCGCCCAGCAGTAATGAATTATGAGATATGAACTTCGATTGGTGGAGACTAGGAGCGACATCAACGCAGATTAGGATCAGGGTGAAGCATAGGGATCCCTCCGTCGAATAATTTGGTTTTATGATCCGAGTTACGGAGAGGAGCGGAAATAGGATAGACGGCGGCGAGGAAAGTCCTGGTAGGATTTCCCTTGTAAAGGAGATTCAGCGGTATATCTCCTCTTCCCTTTTCTAATGGCAATTCCGAGCAGGTGGAGTTTCTTATAAGACAATATCCCACCTTAGATATTCGGTAACTTGTATAGACAAGACGTCCCTCTCCGGGTGGTAAATTGTCATGGTGATAATTAGCAATAAAGGCATTATAAGATTGAGGGATTACATTTTGAACCAAGTTGACCAGATTTCGTATATGTAAGTACCTAGGTAGGTAATTAATGTAGCCGACTTCATTATGTAGGCTTGTGGCAGAGAGTTGGACCTCTAATATTAATCGAAGCAAGGAAAAATGATTAGGACCTCTTTGGCCAAACAGGTACCTAGGTACCTAGGTACATAATGAATGTAATTAAGTATCTTTGTATTTGGGTACTGGAAACAGCACGGACCACCCAGGTAACACATTGAAATATACTTGTAGGTACGAAGTACGTAAGCCACTTGGGGCTGAAATCTTCGCCAAAGGTGTGTGACTTTTTTCAATTACCCACACGTGATATTTCACCAACCCTAACAAAAACCCTTAGCGCAAAATTCGGGTGGTGTGCCATTGGAAAGTTTCGGTCCCTCAACACGTAACGTACCTCAATTTTTGCGGTAGAGACCAGCAGCCATCACCATAATCCCATCCATCACGACACCGACACGAAATCAGTCAAGGTAAATTATAACCTCTCATACCCTTGCGGCTATTATACTGGAACAATTCATCGCTGACAGTTTCTCAAGATGGTTGCCGCTAAGAAGCACGTCCCGATCGTCAAGAAGCGTATGTTCGACTATTTTCCCCCGTTTACCTCTCCTCGATTGATGCGATGCGCCCGGGTTGTGGATTGCGATTTTAGACGATGAGATTGTGAGGGAGAGATATTGACGGATTTATTTTAATAGGAACCAAGAGCTTCAACCGCCACCAGAGCGATCGATTCAAATGTCTCTCCTCCAGCTGGCGCAAGCCAAAGGGTATTGACAACCGAGTCCGACGACGGTTCCGTGGTAACATGACCATGCCCTCGGTACGTGCGATCATTATTAGTCTTAGTATTTATCCTCGAATATATCTTGGCTCTGAATATTTAGACGTGGCGATATGAGGTGGAAAAAGAGGCATCGCGCTAACATGAAAAAATATTTTGTGATATAGATCGGTTTCGGTTCCAACAAGAAGACCCGCCACCTCACACCCTCCGGCCACAAGGCCTTCCTCGTTAACAACATCAAGGACGTCGAGTTACTCCTGATGCACAACCGCACCTTCGCCGCAGAGTACGTCTTTTGAAAATTTGCATCTCAAGAAAACCCCGACCCCGGTTTACGGATTCAAGGTAACTAACATGATTACAGGATCGCCCACAACGTCTCGTCGAGAAAGCGAGTCGATATCATTGCCCGAGCTAAGCAATTGGGCGTCAAGGTCACCAACCCCAAGGCCAAGGTTACTACGGAAATTTAAGGCGCTGGCGGTTGATGAGGGTGACTATGGAATTAGGGTCCGGTTTCTCGTTTTCGGCAATACTTTGCATGCATGGGAAGGGTTTTGCGCTCTATGGTCTACGGACGGGACATTCGAGCTAGCATGTATTTCGTGTTAGGAAATACAACACGCCTTCTGCGATGACACGTATTTTTCGCCTACTTTGACCGATTGCATCCTACGCGACTTCACCTGATCTACGGCGTTGGCCCAATCACGGCCCAATATGACTAGGTATTGACAGGGGGCTACAAGTCATACTATGACACGTGTAGAAGCTATTATCCAGTATCACTGATTCGATGGCAGCCATCGTATGAATATGGCAATATTATTTTCAATGTGTCGTGAGGCAAATTCCTAATCTACCTATGCTCACCCATCCAAGTTTGAAATTTGATGATTGAGCAAGCCCGAGAATTTCTTACTCTATCATCTACAGAACTGTCCGATCTGTCATCACAAAATTGGTATGCATTTCATAGGACTTTCTACTTCAGCCTTTTCTGGACCCCCAGATTTACTTCGATTGCAAGTTATCAATCATATGGGATAAGCAATGTTCATAGGCAGGCTAGAAGGATTAAACCGCCAAACCCCTAAAGACTCTCACGCCCTCTAATTTTCTATACTCAGCTCAGACTTAATTGCCACAGTATGCGGACGTCTTAGACGATATTCCTTTCCAGGAACAGTTGCTTAGTACCATCGCTGGGAAGAAAGGCTCTGTTTATGTGTAAGAAAGCGGACGAGATTCACCCGTACTACTGTCCAGACAGCTGTGAATCTTGTTAACCAACCTCGGTTCGCAGCTTACTTCACAAGGACATCCCACCACCGATTGTCTCCTCCGTATCACGGTTATTTGGATCTCACGTCTGTCAAATAAGACACATAGCTCCTCAATACGCAAGGGCTTTTGTTATATATGATTAGCACAATGGTTTTCGGGCTTCCGTGTAAGACCTATTCTTTTGTCAGTTCCTAGTTTTAGTCAAGAAATAGATTACATTCAAAGGAACATATTTTACAAGACAAGACCCAACCCCTTTATACAGCCCTGTGCACTGATACCAATTCCTAAACTAGTGTAGGCTCGCTGCCTGATAGAAAGGTTAAATGGAGTTGCCTTGGTGCACGAGCCCCTTTTAACGGCAACTTCTATACTACTCTTAGGACGTCTACAGGTCTTAACTTGAAGGACCTCTCTGTGGTATGCCGTGGACACCTCATCTGTCGGTCACCATGAGGTTCCGTCAGATTTTCCTATAGATCTGAGGTTACCCTTCCTACTTTAGACGTCCACATACCTACCCTATTCCTTACGCATTCACATTTATCCCACAACCTGAAGTCAATAGCTATAGCTACATCCAGCTAAATCGTCCCATGTTAGTACTTACATTAACTACCATTCATACAGTTCAACTGATTGTATTTCTAGGCGCAATCATATCGACGTCGGAGAGGCATATCTAACATCCTGAGTTGCCGTACAGTGTTTTTGTCTTCTGCTCTCCCATTGCACTACTTCTTCACTCTCTCAACAGCTCTGACCTCCAAGACAAAGAGAGCACTCGAGAGCACGCCAGCTTTTAGGCCACTATCATCCTCTCGAGGAGAAAATTCTCGCTTTCTGCTTCTATTCGCCTCGTAGACCACAATACAATATTTCACGCATATTTTTATTTCCTGTCCGAACCAATATGGCTATTTATCACGGCCGAATTCCATGCAAGGTAACCCCATCTCGGTCTGTTGTTGTAGTAGCAGCCTCCTATGGTAACGATGGCCAACTACGAAACGTCATTATATCTGGTAACGACCAGCAACACTACTTGGACCTCGATTTTCCCGACGAAGGAGTCTATATAGTCTATCAAGACCGAGCTATCCAGGTTGCAGCCCCGTTATGCGACAAACGAAAGTGCTATATATCTCACATCTGTTCTTGTGATATACCCCAGTTCTCTATCAACAAATCTCCCCATACTCGTCATAGCATTAAACGAAGAGTCGTAGCCTGGCCAGTTTGGAAACCCTGTCAGTGTTGCTTGCTGAATTGGCTCCGACTTTACCAAGCTGCCGAAGCAGTAAACCGACTTAAGCTGCAATTTCTTCAACATCCGAAGACTCTTACACGGACCAGCCTCTATGATCAGCAGGCTTTTTTTTACGATACCGATATAGAGGAGAGATCCATTCGATCTAACTCGAATGGAACTTTTAGCAGACCTACCAACCTAAATGGGCACTGTCCACCTCGCGTATTTGAGTGGATGAAGGATACGTGGAACGAATTTGTAGACAGTGGATGTTGCAAACCTCGTTCTATCACCGCCGTACCTGAAAATAATGACGGCATCTACGACGAAACCCTCCCCGCTAAAGAACAAAACAACTCGGAGATCGACTCAGACTGGGACGACCTTGATATCCCCTATGCATCCTCTAGCACATCCAATACAACAGAGAACGAAGACTATGATCTGATTGATGATCTGATCGAGGCTGAATTTCCAAAGTTACAGAAGAGAAATACACCTACCCTAGCAGAGGTGGATCAATCTTATTCCTTAACAAGTCACGACACCAACGTCGAAGAGAATGAAGATCCAGCACCTGTCATCATTCCACCAAAGACTATGACAATGGCGCGAGGCTTTGGGGCAGCCACAGAGCCGGAGAAGTCGACTCCAGTGCGAATTGGACATGATAGCTCTACATCTGTCATTGAATCTAAACACACACCTAAGTCGAAAACTGCTCTGGGCACCAAACGGTCGTATTCTGATCTTGTAGAATCAGAAAAACGCGGTTCAAACCCAATGGGAGAACTATCTGCTCGAATAAAGCAACAAAAGCGAGACATGGCTAAACCGACTATCCGATACCTCCACCGTTACAGTCCAATAATTCGACCATCATTTATACGCGCCAAGCGCGTTCCACCAAGGCTCCTTGTCACTTAGTATTAAAGGGGTTGCTGCTATGACAAATTGGGATTTGATACACTAATGCTGATACGATTGCCTAAGCTATCTCACCAGACTTCACAACCATACAAAATTGGCCAAGATACCTACCAAATCTTCTCCGATTATTGGATTTCCATTACTTCGTTCTGGCCTTGCGTGGCATTAATTAACATAAAGAGGGTTGGAGATCCATGAGATCGGTTATCCTCGGCTCGCATCGACTCTCCTGAATTAAATACGGGAATGGTTGGCAGTCTGGAATAACATGACAATGGCACTTGAGCACAAAAGTATGGGCATCAGCCTACCTGGTCTCTGAATACTCAGATGTTGTGTATGAATATTGTGAGGAAAGACTTAGGAGCTTTTATGGGAACTACTATTAGGAAGGTAATGCCCTAGCCAGACTTTTCCTATAGCCAGTATCAACGCGCTGATCCCTTCGCAGCTATAACTGTTTTACAGGATATAGTAGAATATTGGCAATGGCAGTATGGATGCTGGGGACTGTCTTTCTAGGGGAATTTGTATTATTATTAGGATCTTGGGACGAACTTAGACTAGGTAGTGGGAGCAATCTTGAGCATATGATTTTCTATTTGTTCTTTTATTTATCCAGCATGAATATTGTACTTGTGATAGTTGGGAAAGGGAGATTTATGATATTATCTTGTCTGTTACAGAAATCAACGGTGATTTACATTGCTTAATGTTTTCATTGACGAGTTATGGGTAGAAAGATGTAGCGAAGGACGGTAGTAGACAAAGGTGACAGCGGCGAGAAAGCACCGTAGTATATAGTAGACTCCCCTTCCAGTCTTATTTTGCATATATCAATACTGCACACGCCGAGTTATGGCTAGTAGATTTGACGTGAATGTGCTAGGCAAAGACAAGTGAATAGGAATACCTCCTATAGAAAAGGGGACATAGGATAACTCGATGCAAATATGTTAAGGATTGTCTAGTGCAGTCAAACTCTAATCTACAGGCTTGTATTAGTCCTTACCTAGGAATGTACCTAAGGTAGCATTATTATTGATAATTACGAAGGTACTGAAAAAAAGAAACCTTGTTACTTGTGTCCTTTACCTTGGTGTTTAGTTAAGCTTTTCTTACAGTCGCTCCTGCTGCCCGACGTTGCCACTTTCTGCAAGACAAATTACGTTATCTTAGGTACGGAAGGAAAGTACAAATATCTGAGCATATGGTTGCCTCAGGTGGAAGGAGTCTTATGGTGGCTAGAGCAGTAGATGACATATGTCTGGGTAGGTACCTCGGATATAATTAGACTAGCGCCGAATCGCGACTTCTGGTTGTCGTAGAATGGCATGCCTGCGCGTGTGTACCTACCTAAGACAGCTTTAACAATAAGCAGGAGCGATGAAAAAAGGTCAAATCACCGGGCAACGACACTACTGCAGTACTTTCCTCAGGAGAATACACCGCCTTCAAGAACTTATTATTTTCATTATAAATACGTCGCTCTTCTCCCGAGTCTGTTTCCAGTTTCTCCTCCCCCCATTCTATCTTTCAACCATGATATTCCATCCACCTCATACAAACCCATTTACCCCATTCTATTAATATTCACAACAATGACGATGAACTTAACCAACACCAACACGTATACTTACCTATATATAACATAACATACGCAACTATCCTCGGTATTATATACTTGTTTTTCTATGCTTATTACCAATATCGTATTATACGACTCGGCATCTGAGCAGAAATACTCGATAAACCACAAGGGGATGAGCCATACTAGTATGTCTAAGCCCACAGACAAATCAGCTAATAGATATCGTCAATCCCTAAAACGTACGCGGCCCTGAAAGCTCTAACTCTTGATTAGATCCCTGCAAACGCTCCCGTGTTGACCCGAATAGGGAATGCGAACTGGTTATGATATCTATATATTCATAAATGATTAACGGTATCGAAGGACCAAGTTTCCTCACCACAGACAGCATCTCTTTTAACCCTTTGTCCCTACTTCGCGTGTCTCAACGGATATGTGCGGCGTGGAACAGAAGAACTTCATGGGGATATTCTCGAGGCCATAATACCCACACCAAACCCAGGGTTGCGGGTTTAACGCCATTAAGTTTCATGCCCTGGTGTGTCTTCTTGAGTCATTTCTTCTGGAAGCACGCAACGGAACACAGTTTTCGGTAAATAACCAAGATTAGTTTTTGAAATTATGTTGGTGACTTACACTATAACAGATGCTCCGGTGCCTCATCTCAGCCATCGCTATCAATACGTTATAAAGAATATAATGACCCTATGGTATGTCAAAGTCTCCATGGGTTCCACTACCCCTTTAACATTATCCATTGCCGAACTAGATTACTAATTACACTGAAGTATTATGCACCTAGCACGCAGAACGCTATTCCTACCACTATTGACAACTTCATAATGAGGTTAACATTGCCACCAAGGATCCACATGATAAATACATCATGCAAATTAACATTTTCTTCATCCTCTAAGTACACAACCAGGGAAATGAAGATGAGGAAATATTAGCTTCCATAGATTCAACCTCACCATAAGTATACAACAACAAGCCATTGACTAGACTGTCAATCCAATACAAGTGGTACGTTCAAGTTAATTGCTTTTAATGTCGCCGTTCAGATGTCTTCCAAATTTCTTATAAGGCCATCCTATGCTTCACATGTCTCGCAAGAATCTATCTAGAAGTTGTTATTATTTCTTCTTTTATTTTTATCTCGGCTAGAGTCTTAAACTAATAGTTTTTATGAACAGGAATTATTCAGCACCTAGTATTCAAGTCGCGTCATAGTTACGCTTAAGTCAAAACCGTCGTCTAGATTATCTTAGTAGTCGGACACACTCAAAGTTATCATTATTATTATTGAAAATTATTCTAGCTGCACCCAAATTACTACCATAGGAATATATTTATGCTATTCCCATACAATAAAACTATTTTTGTATTGTTTTTGAAGTAGCATTGATAACGGAGGGTGGTATTCCCACATGGCCACTCAAATCCCACCTAGATACTATAACTTACGCACCTTCTATGAAACAAATCCAACAGAGTCAGATATCATTCGTTAATGCGAATTTTAATACAGCTCTGTAACTTTATTATATCACATATCATTAGTATCTACCATTATCGACAAACATCTGCTCTTTGCTTCTCCTATCCATATTGAGGTATTTATTCCCGTGTTATTGATCGTTAGGGTTAAAAGGGCCTATAGGAGCGCATAACTAGCATATACAACCCTTATACGAGATATTCACTTGGTTCTAGATTTGAAAATCTGTGGATGAGGACTTTCTAATATCCTAGGAAATATCGTACCTTGGGTAACTACTAGAGGATAACATGGGATATTATAAAGAAGTTCCGCTGGGAAGTAGGTCTATTGAGAAATGAGGATACCTCTTGCATTACCTGTAGAAGGTGTATCGCAGAAAAGATATGTTATCACATTTACAGACTGGAGGACAGGACCTTGCAGCCTCTCTTTGCGGCTTCACGTATGGCACAAGCTCCTTGACACGTAATAGTAGATAAGTGCCCAAGTATTTATATGGCAGTAATAGAAATCCGTTCTACGTAAGATATTTTAGTATTAGCGTAAATATATCTGGCACAGGAATGAAATACGACGCAGTTCTATGCGAGTCTGCTAAAAGTCTACAAATTTAAATAGTTGGATCTGGGACTAGCTCCACTGCGTACCTGGAGTAGTGTTCTGCAGCGATGAGAGCTAAAATGGCAGATACTACATGACAAATGTATATAGGTTAAGCCTTTATTTACACGAATACATAATTCTGGCCTGTTGAATATTTACAGGAAGAGTAAAAACGTACCAAAGTACCGATATATATAACACGTCCTTCAAGATACCTAGTAGGACTCAATTGACCTTGATCCATAATACGGAAGAAAAGGGGTAGCCACATCAAGGTATCTGTACCAAGGAACCCACTCCTGCATTTGTTTGTTTTCACTGTCAGGAGGTTTGGAAGTGGTTAGTGACTCGTGTAGCAACAACAACTCCTGTTATCACCTACCTTGCTGGCCTTTCAGTAATCGCTCTTTCTCTCTTGAAAAGAGAATAAATTGTGCTTGGAAAGTTCGATACATTAAGGTTACTACCGTGCATGCATTACTGCTCCTAAGTGACATTGTGATTTCCCTCTTTCCTCTTGCCTCTTGCCTGTAAACAACTACTCCAAACTAAGCATTCTATCTGTCTTCTTTTTACCTTTGCGCAGGATTACTTTTACCAACCCTCACCCTTTTTGCCGACGACCTTTTCTTCCTGACATTTTTATCAGGAAATTTGCGTCTTACTGTCATTACTAGTTTTTATGATCATTGTCGCCGACCCTTCATACCATCTCCCTCTTTCTGTTTCGTTCTTTTCTTTTTCGAATCATTAACTTGTCGCCGACCCGCCTACCCGTTTACTATCAACTCCTAATATTACTACAAACAACTATCACCAGGACGCCTTAACAAGCCAGTATGTCTTGGTTCGAGGAGTTTATTGACCCCTCGGCGTATATAGAAGATGATTCTGCCGGGATTGCGGAGACTGCAGGTCTGACTGGTAAGTCTATTCTTAGCACACAATAAATATGAAAATGTTTTTTTTTTCTTTTGTTTTGAAAATACCTACCTGTACCTATGCATTATTTTCTGTCAACAAAACTGAACAGTTATTTCTACTGCCATTATTCACCCTTATTATTATTCTTCATCCCCTTATTCTTCTTATTATTAACCCTATTTATTAGATGGCCCTGAAACTGATCCCTCATCCACCGAAAATATTGATGAACATATTCATCATTACGGTTTTGAGGAACAGGTTGCTGCTCAACCTTTTGAAACTGTCTCCTTAGGAGACCTTGAGCTTCGACAAGGAACCCAACAAGAAGTTCAACAAGAAGCCAGCGAGCCCGTCGAACTCGCTGAGCCGGCCCAACCCATCGTCCAACCTCCCGTGCAGCCCCCTACTCAACCCGCTATACAGCCCGCCGAAGAAGTTGAGCCTGTATGCCCCCATTGTGGCGTAATATACAGCACCAAGAAAAGCGTCAGTGAACATGTGAAATTAAATCACATTGGCACTAGGTGCTTCTGGCCTGGTTGTGCTGCAAACTTTACCACTGAGAGGCAGCTCAAAGACCATACCAGGAACGCCCATAAGCCTACCAAACTTGGAGCTTCCAGGTACCGGTGCACTTGGCCTGGTACGGGACCCAATCCACAGCCATGTCGTACAGTCTTCGCATTCGAATCTTCGGGTCAGCGGTGTTCCCTGAACCATCAATACTGGTGCAAGAAGGAGCAGGAGGAGGCTGCTAGACAATCCTTATTGTGTAAGGCACCCCTATCTACATTCTCTACTTACATTGCATGATCATTGGATACTAACTTGACAAGGAGGACAACCAGTTTTGAAGGACGTGAAGATGGTAACCGAAAGGGAAGGCAACTCAGGAGACGGTGACGATGTGGAAGAGTAGTACTACAAACTATTGAATGGAGGGTTCAACTCCCTCACCAGGTCCAATTCGACATGAGTCCTAGACTTTCTTTCTACGATGTTTCTTTTGCACAAGGGTTAACTATAATGAGGTACTATTCCCGGACAGGAACTCAAAGAGCCTGGTTAAAGCATCTTGTCTTGACATAGCTTTTTTCGATTGTCCATAGTCAGTATTGGCCATGTGCCGCATCACGAAACGGACGTTATTTCTTCAATGAAAAATCGGTCTTCTCTTCTTAGAATTACCAACTAACTAACGAACTAACTAATTAATTAACTGATATTTCTGTAACATGAAAGCGGCAGAGTGGTAATAGGTAGGTATCTCGTATCCATGCTGTAGCAAATAGATTCAACTTGTCGCTTTCTAGTGGTTAGTAGTTTTATGTGCAGTCTCTGGCTCGTGCTGGTTATCAGCCATCTACGAGGTTCGAGATACTTACAATAGTCGAGGTGCATACATACCTAGGTACCTTAGGTTCGTACCTACCTGGCTTGAGATACAGCCGAGAGACATTTAGGTAGGTACGGAGTAGATATGAACAAGGACACACCTTCCAAGTATCGTGGTTGCTAAAATTAAAGTTAAACGGTAGTGATCTTTCGTAAGAAACTACGTTCCGTTGCTTAGGTAGGTGTTATGTAACTCGTCTTCGTATCTGCCCCTATTTCTACCTAAGCAACGCGCTACGGGCTGAATTAATACCCAGAACAGCTTAATTTGCCAGATGATAGGTTGGATAACGATTTTAATGATCTTCCCAATAAACTGACTAAGAGCAGTCCTTCCAAGTACATAAGATGACATATCAGCCTCTCTCCATTCACTCTTCTTCCAACTTCTTCCCAACTTATTTCCCAACTTATTTCCCACACTCAACCATTTCCAACATTTCCAAACACAACAATTATTATTTCTCTTTCAGATCCCTTCACTATTAATGCTCTTTTACACTTATCACAACCTTTCCCTAGGCGGTGGCCGGGGACGAGATACTGAGAAAGCCACTACAACTATGATGACCATGATGATCATGATGGTGATGCATTGGATCATAAGATAAACTCCCTTGGCATTTATTTACCCTTATTGCCACCGCTGAGAGGCAAAAAAGGCAAGATTCCATGGTGGTAATGGCTGTTATGCTGTGTTTCTTTGGTAAGTTCTGGTAACATCCCCCTTCTACATACTCAAACTCCCTCCTCTTTACATTATCATTCACATCTACACTCTTCGAATTATGTCCACTGCTCTTTCTGTTTGCATCATCAGATCTTTCTCCTCGTTCGTGACTTCCTTCTATCTTGTCTACATCATATTTTCCTCCATCGCTGTTGCTCCGCGACAATCACCTCAGAAAGCAATATACACCGCCCTAGGCAGGCAGGACTATGGATGGCAGCCTCGCTACTTTCACTACTTCAGTCTATTTAACACGCACATTCCTTCATTCACTCTATTCATTCCTTCCATACTTGTTAAGCCCCATATCCAATCATATTGTTAGTTACAAGATGGCTAATATACACATTCACAGCCCCTATTACAACTGTCCGACCTCGTGCCCATCACTTCAACACTACAATAATTACTCGCCCATTCACCTATTTTATTTGCATCATTATTAAAGGTATGTTATCATTGTCTCTAGTGAGTTCTGTGTGTTCATTATATTTGCCTTCTTCAAGTCGCTATCACCTTGTTCATATGTTACCTATCTTGTGACGCGACGTGACGCGACGCGATGTATCTAATGCCCTTACTAACACCTCAACTTCTTTCCTGCTACACTACTATTCTTTCTTCAAACTACCCACCCCTTGCTATCTCTACCTATGACTCTTTATCATTGATAGTCTGTGATACTAATCTTTGAAGTATTTTAGTGGATTGAATAAGTCACTGTGAGTAAGACTCTCGCTGGGAATTTTTGATTATATATTTTGGGGCAATGGTCATTGATAGGGTATTTTGTTCAGATACATTATCTAACAGTTCCTTCCCTTATCTGAAACAGGAACTGAAATGGTGGTGTTTGTCACAATCCAGCACAAACCATCGAAGTCCTCATCCGATTGATGCTTTCCAAACAAATATTTCAAGCAAGATTAACTTGACGAACATCTTCGCGGACTTTGCTAGGATATTCAACTCTGTGGCTTTGACCTACAAGTTTTGGGTTGAATATAAGAGCCAGGGGAAGACATTTTCGCGGTAAGTAAGAATTTTTCTCTGATGAAACTTCCCATACCCAAAGACTCTCCAAATAAGTTTGATAAAGAAATTCTACCTACTATTTTGGCAACCTTGCAACTTAAAGAGTACTAAAACTAAATATTGGCATACTAGACTGTCCTCGGGATTATCAGCAATTTCTGATGCGTGGTTTGAGCTTTTATTCACTCTCATGGGTATTCTCATATTATATGTGTCTGCCATATTCGTTAAAATGGCGAAAGTCCAACGCGGACACTCAGCAGCGCCAGGCGCGTTACTAAGAGCGGGCGTGGATGGTGGCATCATTATTATTATTACTATTTCAGGTATGAGATATTTTTTCTTATGTCTTTCTCTAGTTGTTGTCTTTGAACTCTTCACCTTGTGCTTCCTGGTGCACTTCATTCTACTACCATTTAGGTTCAGACAATCGAAGACTTACCCCGAAGGTATTCAAGTTTACTAACTATAGGAATATATTAGACGACACAACGAAGTCCAAGACCCAAATTATGTTTTACTATGAGCCTACTCCCGTATCTAGAGGATTTCTCTATGATGACCAACATGCCTTCAACCTTGCCTATATTACGTCCAGGGGTATGTGCAGCATCGGAACTGACTTAGTTCAAAAGGGACGCTAACAATTTTCCAAAATAGAATCATATTCTAATGACCTAATCTGTCACACGCAGACCAAATACTGGCCTCATTGACCTGGATCTCTACAGAGGAGCTAGGCAGCTACCAGATGCCATGTTCAAATCAGCAATAGGCATTATGCGGGCAAAATTCTATATCAAGTCTCTTAAATTGTTCCGCCGTTTTGAGGGCTTTCCAGGATATAAGCTTCTCATTGGATCGAAGCCATTCCGAGTACAAAAGGGCTCGCTCATCGCGCCTGCTCTTAAACATATTTGTTTTCGGTGCCCCCATGACGACGACTCTGGCCAGAATATACCCTGTATCTCTTGTATTAAGCACACGGCAAAGAAAACCCATGGCACCGTCACCAGGTAACTAGAGACACAGCAAACACAGTTATCATTCACACGACTATTTGACTTTCCCATATGCCTGAAACTACTACGACTATAGGTATGTTGAATATGGATATTTGTACCTAAGCATCGGCTAATATCTATTAGAGCCGTAACACTTTCAAGGCGGAGTGAGATGAAGATCGCCACCATCTCTAGGAGGCTTGTAATCCGAATTATGAAAGTTTCAGATACTTTATGACTCATGACAATCCTTACCCGAGACGTGGTCTACCTAATGAGTGGAAGTAGGGCGATGTCAATATTTTAATGAACCCTCATTAAGTAAGTTCTCATATCTTTTCTCCGCCTACCTACTGGAAATATCTATATTAACTATTTTATGAAATAGTTAACACTTCCAAAAAACAACATTTTCTTATTCTATGATTATTCTATTGTTGTGCATATATCACAACACTTATTCGACCGAAAAACAGGTCCTCGCGGGGTGGGATCTAATAGGCGGTGGTGATAAACCATTATTTATAAATCCGCCCGCAGCTTTCCGTACCGGCAAGTTAAACACAAGCATGTCGGCACAGGGTCACTGGCGACGATTTCAAGAGTAAGTCAATCCCTATCTTACGTCAGGCTGGGTTCGCGATTTTTTGCTAACACTATGTTTACTTTCTAGTTTGTCGCATGGGTTTCGGTGTCTCCCGGAGTTTATAATGACACGGAGCGACGTATTCCAACGCAGCTCTATTAACTAATTACCTATCTACATTATTATGAGCTCTATGGTGCACCTATTCGATAGTCTAGAGCGGATGTGATGGCCCTGCTTTGACTGGTCCTGACTACCTCTATCACACCAGCGATCCGGCAGATATCTCCAATCTTGGTACTGGACATACCCTACAACGAGAAGAACTTCGTGCAACAAGTTTGACTTTGCATCTTTACTACATCCACACCGAAAGACTATTCTTTGATTGTCTATTTTATTTAGTTATTCCTCTGTTGCACTAATTTCCACCTATATGGAAGGAACACAGGGCCAAATTATCATACTATCCAATCAATCACGGAAGGCCGGTCATTCGTCTTCCCCATGGCGGTGCGTGTCAAAGCTATATCACCCCTCGAATTTCCGACGAGAGCATGATGCCGCTAGCCTTGATATTTTATTTCCCTCACCCGCAGTCTTTTACGTCAAGAGCAAGGTGGTCGAAAAGAGAAAGGGAATAGGGCAATGTGGAAATGGGGTTGGATGGGGCGGGGGAGCTCTTAGTATATTATGGATGTTAATGAATGGTTCAGAATAATCATCGCAACCCTAGGGGTAAGGGAGAAAGACTCCATATCATTCCATATTCCTGACATGGAGATATAATATTAAGCATGGAAGACACCAAGGACAAGGCCTAGCCCACACTATCTCAAGGAGGGATCAGGATGAACATGAAATTCTCTACACTCATTGGGTATGCAAAACTATCTAATATAATCCTACATGTTGGCACCCTTTATGAATAAAACGAGATACTTTGTGGAACTACATCGTCAAAGAAGATGTTAGGAGTGATGCTCTTGAGTTATTCGTGGTAGTATAGACTTGATAGTTGCATACAAACGTATCAAAGCAAGGATGGTACCTAGATACACGCATAAAATAGATAATGTGGATAGTTCGATATGCATTACTCGGAGTAAAACTTTTCGCGAACAACTCAAAATACATTGCATCGATGGTGTAAGTCATAAATAAATCATAGTGAAAAATTATTCCAACAAGTACTTAGAACAGGGCAAGTTATTTATGAGGGGTCATGAGAGGTCTCTATATGATACGTGGTCCTCTATGTCGGCCCTTGTTGGCTCGACCGCCGCAAATTCTAAAACGACACAAATTTACAGGTCGGACGAAACCAGCTGAAAGGCCCAAGACTTCTCTTCCGAGGACCCCGGCCAGGACTCGATTTGCGCCGTCTCCAACTGGATACGTGCATATAGGCTCGCTGAGAACAGCGCTGTATAATTATTTACTTGCGAAGGCAACCGGCGGCCAATTTTTACTGAGGGTTGAAGACACGGACCAGGTAAGTTTCTTGAAGGGCAGCGTCGCGAATTAAACGGCGGGTCAATAATCTAACATTTCTCAGTCTCGAATTGTACCAGATGCAGAGAGGAGGTTATACGAGGATCTGAGATGGGCCGGCTTAAGCTGGGATGAAGGTGCGAGATCTTTCACTCGCCTAGAAACCTATTCTCATTCTCACTCATGATTGCTTATAGGTCCCGATGTTGGTGGGAAGTATGGCCCATACAAGCAGGTATTTCCAATCACATCTTATTACTCTAACCCACATGACATTAATCTTGTCCGCAGTCCAAGAGACTAAAGCTGTATACCGAGCATGCGGAACAGCTGATAGAAAAAGGTCTTGCCTACCGATGCTTCTGCACACCCGAGGAATTGGACCAGATGAGAGCACTTAGTATCCAAGAAGGCAAACAAGCTATCTACAATGGGACATGCTCGCATATTGCTCCAGATGTAGCCGCACATCGTGCAGCGAACGGCGAGCCGCATTGTGTGCGGTTTAAGTGCGGTCAACAGCCTATAGTCAACGATCTCGTCTACGGATACTACAAAAAGCCTACCGTAGAAGATGATTTCATTATCATCAAGCAGGATGGGTATCCGACCTACCACTTCGCCAACGTGGTTGATGATCATCTGATGGAGATTACACATGTTATCAGAGGCGCTGTAAGTAGTATCACGACGTGGTCTCACAAATCTCACGACTGACTAAAGGCAAACCTAGGAATGGCTAGTTTCTACACCTCGACACGTAGCACTGTACGAAGCGTTCGGATGGGAGATGCCCCTGTTCGCACACGTTGGACTCTTGGTCAACGAGGAGAGGCAGAAGCTAAGCAAGCGCCATGGTGACGTCGACATTGCATCCTGGCGGGAGCGTGGTATCCTGCCTTCTACGCTGCTAAACTACGTTATGTTACTAGGCTGGAGTATGGGTAGGGGTGTGAAAGGGCAGCAGGAGGTTATGGATCTCGACGAGATGGTTAAGAGAGTAAGTGCATATGTCAATTTATACCCATCTTGCTGCACCAACATCCTCCAATTCGACGTCTTGATAAGAGGGCAGTCATGGGCAGTCATACTAATTTAGAGATACAGTTCCACCTTGGCTTTACCAGAGGCGACATCACAGTCAACAACAAACACGAGTACCTACAAAAAGCACATGTGAAACGTCTCGCTCAGAAGAAGGGACCAGCATATGTCTCTCAAATACTCCTCCCCGTAATCGTATCACGAGTACAGAGATACGAAGACGCCCGTGTTGCGGAACCCGAAGAACCTGAAGATGTAAAATCTGAAGAATTAACATCGGAACCTGCGCCCGCGTCGGTCGTAAACAGCAAAATCGTAGCTGAGCTCGGGGGCCTTGTCCCTCTTGCCGAAGCCGAAGAGACCGACGATGAAAACGTAACCGTCTCCGGAGAGTACCTAGACCAAGTCCTGCAGCTAGACATACAGAACTACAAAGACGCCGAGTCCTACGTCTCGCGCAACAGGTTCCTAATCTGGCAGGTTCCCGAGTCCTTGTATCGCTCCAGCTTACAAGAAGAGATGGTGGGTGTAGAGCGGATCTTCGCTGAAGTAGTGCCGGAGAGTTCCCTCGAGGATGATGTAGAGGAGTTGGAGGATGAGGATGAGGATGGGGTCGAAGAAGGAGGCGTGAGAGGAGAACACCGCCAGACGCAGCGCGTGTCGGAACTCACGGCTACCCTACGCGATATCCTGGATGATATCGGCGAGTTGCAGTGGAATAAGAGCGGCATCGAGGTTGCTATCCTGCCGTTCCTCAGGTCCATCTACGCCGTTCCTAAACCCACTGAGTCTAACCCCGGTCGTCAGGAACCGCAGCTCTGGGGATACCATCTTTTGCGCTGGATCGTCGCGGCATCGCGGCCTGGTCCGGCTTTGATACCTAGCTTAACGGTGCTGGGTAGGGAGGAGACTATGAGGCGGGTGGAGGAAGCGTACGAGATAGCGAAGAGCGAAGAGGATAAGGAAGCTAAATCGGAAGCTTAAGCACAACCCAACGTTACTTACAGACTGCTATAAATTATACAGGAAGAAACGATAGGTGCCCTAGGCAAGTCCTGGCATGTATAAAAGCAAACTCGTGTATATCAGGTACAACAAAGCATCATTACTCTGTATTACTATTCTTATTCTTTTTTTTTATAATCACAGCCCCCCGTTTTCCCCAATATAACGCCCAATAAACGCCGTCTAATGCTTCATATCTCATAATTAAGGACGCATCCATACCCGTCCCTCCAAAGATTTCTCACCTATGAGAAGAATCTTATTTATCCCTACGAGGCAGTAATAATAGCATCCGGAGGCGAATCCGCAGTAGCAGCAGCAGCAGTCGTAGCACCTCCCAGACCGTTGAAAATCTTCGTCTTGACCTCGATCGCCATGAGCCCCTGCTTCTCATTCATAGTAACCGAGCGGCTCGTGCGCGCGAGTTTATCCATATCCGCGTCGAGGCCCCTAGCCCCGGCGCCCGCGCCGCCACCGCCGCCGCCGCTGCCTCCCCTAGAGGTGCGCTGGTATGAGAGGGTGACGTCGCGGATCTTGGAGCCGAGGTCGAGCATCTGCTTGTCGCCGTAGTCGCGGTTCGTGAGCAGCGGGTTCTGCGAGAGGGTCTGCACCCAGTACTTGCTCCACAGCAGCTCGAGCAGGCTCGCGTCGAGCGTCGATTTGAAGTGCGACACGGCCAGGCTGTAGTACCGGCTCGCGTGAGCGCCGAAGTCCTCGGCTTTGGAGAGGGGCACGGCTTGTCCCGAGGAGGAGGAGGAGGTATTGGCGGTGATATTGGAGGGCTCGGAGGGCTGGTAGTTCTCGGGGTAGGTCCGGAAGGCGCCGATTTCGACGCGGCCGGCGCTGATGGTGCGGTCGGGGTCGATGACGACGGCGACGAAGGGGTCGTTGAACTGCTGCTGCGTGCTCTGGGTGTTCACGTCGATGCCGCTGAGCCAGCAGCCGTAGCCCGGGTGGCTATGGTACCAACCGATAACGTTTTCCTGCCGACTTCCCTGGTCTCTCGAGAGCTGCAAATATTGGATCATGTACTCGTTGGCGTCGTCCTGGGCGTTCACACGCGTCTCCGTACCCTCGACCGGCAGGCCGAAGGCGTCGGTGACGATGATGCTGTCGCCGTCGGTGTAGCCCTGCATCAGGCCCATGACTTCGATAGAGCCGCCGGATCGCGCGTGCATGACCATCTTTATGAGGGCGACGGCGCTGATGCGCACGTGCTGGAAGTGGTTCGGGTTATCCTTCCATGGCTTCGCGGAGTTTATTTCGTTCTGGCGGTCGTCAGAGTAGTTGTACAGGGCATCTCGAACGGGATCGACAAGCTTAATGTCGTTATCGTGTTCTAAGAGGAGATGTCTTGTTAGTATTGTACGTACTATATCAGAGATCCGGTAGAGGGAAATGAACAGAATAAATACCCCATGATCTCATTGCCACCTCCATCTTGGCTGCTTATAAGAGCTTAAAACTAATAGGCAAGTTGTTGGAAGTAGAGGCGTTGCTCGTTGATTGGGAATGGGAATGGGAATGTTGAACTGTAGGATGCAGGCAGTTTATCGTGGGGTTAACGTGGGGTCAGCGATAAGAGAAGCTTCGATAACGATCGAGCTTGGCTGTTTGTTGCATAAACCCACCCGACGCATACCTACGTAGTTCTTATCGATAATGTATTAAATTTCGAGCCTCATCAAAGGCTCCACTTCTTGTCCCATCTTCAAGATCGCGCAGTTGAACGCTGCCTCTGCCTCTGGGGAAGAGATCAATTGCCACAAAATGACTAGATCTATAATAGCGAGGCCGATACGGCAGGTCTTGGCTAGGCCATTGGTAAGTCGTTTGTTCGTTATATTAGACTGTTAAGACAATTCAACTCACGGCTTAAAGGTCCATCCGCCGCGAAATACCCTGGCTGGTTTCGTGAGTGCCCGCTCTCAAGCCTCTATGTAAGGCTCAATCCACCATTCGAATAAGACCAATGCTTTATAGGAGACTGATTCGGTTCTCAGAGCCGATCCTACTGCCGATCCCACTCCCAAGTCTTCAGCCGAGTCTTCGGCCGAGTCCTCTGCTGATTCAAAGTCCGGGCCTCCCCAGCTTGTGTATGTATACGTAGTGACACCTTAGTTAATGCGCGCAACTACTTATACCCATTCTTAGGAACGAGCTACCAGACCCTCGCGAAGCCAAGGAGGTTCGACTTCCCAGAGCTGTTCAAGCTCTTTACCTCCAGCCCCTACGACGAGAAGCTGAGTACGGAGTACCCTCGTGCGACTTACAACTCCGATCTTTCAGCATACCCAACCTCGAATTCTTCTGCGACTTTGCGCTACGAGCCGCATACTATCTCAACCTCCCAGCTTTCGGTCCGATCCCTCTTCCCAAGATCAGAGAGCGATGGACCGTGCCCAGGAGTCATTTCATCTTTAAGAAGTCGCAGGAGAACTTCGAGAGGATCACGAGGAGGCGGTTGATCCAGATCAGGGACGGACACCCAGAGACGGTACAGATTTGGCTGGCCTACCTGCAGAAGCATGCCTACTATGGTATTGGTATGAAGGCGAACGTGTGGGAGTTTGACAGCATTGGTAAGTTGGACGGTGCTAAACTCGTTATAACTCGTATTATGGTTTATTGACTTGGACATATAGGCACTGGTAAGAAGGTAGATGAGCAACAGGATTCTCTACAGCAAATAGTAGAGAAGAAGATGAAGGCCTTCGGAAGAGACAAGACGCTAGGCACGGTAGAGAAGGTAAAGGAGTTACTGGCCAGCGAGAGGTTCAGGCATATGAGATAAGATACTGTATTATATATCTCTGTCCATCTGTATAAAATGAAATAAAATGATTGTTTATAAAATACAATTGAACGCATTTATCAAATAATCTCGCGTGATTTCTCGAAATAATCCACAAGTTAATTCGAAGTAATTTTCGAACGACTTACACTTGACGTCTATGTACCTGTACATCCAGCATGCGCTCTGATTGGCCCAAACCTAGATTCGTCCCATTCTTCTCATTCAAGAGAATATTTTCAATTATCCGACTTACACAGAAGAACAAGAACCAATCTTGTTGATAAAAATTTGAAGTTTGTGGCGTAGACATAGTCAATTAGAGCTGTAAGATGTAAATTATTCATATTTCACGAATTGATTACTGATTAATGATATAGGGTCTATGTTGTCAGCAAATGAACCAAGCAGAGGGCTTCGAAAATTAAAACTCTGGCATTGGGACGGTATTATCATAAGTCTTTGACGGTTTAAGCGTCGCAGTAGATGAGCTTAACACTTTGTGCCCGCTGCAGGCCCTTAGCCGGCTTGACGGGAAGACATGTTATACGCTCAATAGCCCAGCAGCAAAGACGTAACGAGTCTACCTCTACTATTGGCAGCGATGTAGGCACCGAGGAAGGGGAGAAGGTAGCCAAGAAACCCAGGGGGAAAGTCATCTTCTCCGGTATCCAGCCTACGGGCGTACCGCATCTAGGGAATTATCTAGGAGCGTTACGACAATGGAGGAAGCTTCAGGATAATGCGAAGCCTGAGGATAGGCTGCTATTCTCAGTTGTAGACCTCCACGCCATCACCATGCCCCAAGACGCCAAGGTCCTACGTCTGCGTCGCCGCGAGATGTTAGCTTCGTTACTAGCCATTGGCCTCGACCCGGAGAAGGGGTCTACGATATTTTACCAGAGCTCTGTGCCCCAGCACACGGAGCTTATGTGGATTCTCAGCTGCACGGCGTCGATGGGCTATCTAGGGAGGATGACCCAGTGGAAGGTCGGTCTTCTAATTACCCCTTTACTCTTTTCATTCCTCGTGACCCCACTTTCTCACTTCCTATGTTCGAGTCTCTAACGTAAAGATATACAGAGCAAGCTCCAGATGAACAACAAAGCAGGCGACCTCGAGGAAGCAGCCATGACGAATCTAAAGCTAGGCCTATTCTCGTATCCCGTGCTCCAGGCGGCCGATATCCTCGTGCACCGCGCAACGCACGTCCCCGTCGGCGACGACCAACGGCAGCACCTCGAGTTCGCGCGCGAGTGCGCGACGAACTTCAACCACACCTTCAAGAACATTCTCATCCCGCCTGAGACTATGACCGGTAATGTCTCCTCCCCTAACCCCTCTCCCCCTATTCTAGACCCAAAAAGAGACATACAGACAGACAGAGAGCTAACTAGGTAACTACCCAACTCAAGCCCCCTTCCCCCGCGTAATGTCCCTCACCCAGCCCGAAAACAAAATGTCCAAATCCTCACCCAACCACCGCTCGCGCATAAACATAACCTCGTCCCCCGAGGAGATCCGCTCGCGCGTCATGGTCGCTCTAACAGACAGCCAAAACGTCGTAACTTACGACCCTGTTTCCCGCCCGGGCGTCGCTAACCTCCTCGAACTGCTATCCCAATGCACCCCCGAGGACCGCCGCTTGCCCCCGCGCGAGCTCGCGCTCGAGTTCAAGGGCGCCTCGCTCAAGGATTTGAAGGAGGCTACGGCCCAGGCTATCTGCGCGGAGCTCGCGGGCGTGAGGGACCGCCATAGGGACCTGCTCGATAGGAAGGGGGGCAAGTGGCTTGATGAGATTGAGGCCGAGGGCGCCGAGGTGGCGAGAAGGAATGCCGAGGAGACGATGAGGAGGGTGAGGGAGGCGGTTGGTTTAGGGCCGGGATACGATGGTTGATATAAGTCCCAATGTCCATATGAGGTACCTAGTATAAGAAGAATAACTACGGGATATAGAAGCATACTTAGGTGGCTATGTGGTATTATTCACAACTTCACTACAGACAACTGTATCCGGCAAGAATTTTAAAATGATATTTCTTTGTTTCGAACGTAATCTGTGTAGACTATCTTGGATTGCACACTAGACCTTATCCAATGTGTTGCGTTAGAGCTTCCACATCCGACCAGCCCAAACAACATCCAGTGATATTCCGAGTTAGCCATCATGATGTATAGGCGAAATTGGAGCCTCTACAGGCTATCCAGAACGTGCGAACGAGCGCATTAGTTGCCCGTTGACCACGTAGCCTTTTCCCGAAGCGTCAGTCCGAACCGAAGTGTGTAGTGTATGTAGTGTAGGTAAAACAGCGGCGGGTACAACTTACATGATCACTTTCTTCAAGAATAATTCCTTTTCCTCCGGAGTCACCTTGTCGCTAGGGAATGCTGGATCCTGAAGGGCTGCCCCTAACCACTGGCGAGCATTGACTTGCTGCGCTACCAGTTTTTTTAGCGGTTCGCTGAGCTTGTCAAGTTCGCTTCTTGCGGCCTTGCCCCCGATGTTTTGTATGAGCGATTCGCAGAGTTTTGGCCCCAGATATGTCATAGCGTTATCCACGATGGCTCGAGTGTTTTCGTCATTTGTCTGCAGTGAAATAAACGTAGACTATGTCCACATAGTCAGCACTACTTCCAATTTCTCACAACGGTTGGTAATGTAACTAACCCAGAAGTCTGCCGCTGCCGCCTTGGGTAATGGTTCGTTTCCATTCAATAGTTTGATAGCGAACATAAAGAGGAACTCCAACATGTTCGCTGGTTGGGACATGAAGATCTCCGGGCGCTTAGACATTATCCTCTGTGCAAATTCGATGCCGTATTGTGCCAGTTCGGGATCTTGCTCAGGTTCTACACAAATGTTAATTGTATATCATAAGTGAGTTGTTACTCAATCCTCTAACAGAGGCCCGCAGAGGACCCCTCAGTAACTTAAATTCCAGATATGCGACTTACCCGAAAGTTGGCTTAGTAGGCCAAAGACCCATGGTAAGAGCTGGCTGAGGACCTCTGCTACATATTTCTTTTGGTTTCCGCTACTAAGGGATGTGACAAACACGCTCGCTGTGTTTACCACGGTAGCAATGCGATTATGCCACCTACTTATAATAAACTCGGTCACCATTTGTGGAGGGAATACGAACGGTCCGGGCTCCGTTTCGGAAAACCCGGCTCGGAGGATGCTACAGATAACGTCGACAACTTCGCTGTTACTCGAAAACGTCTCCTTAAGCCGGACGAGGATGCTCTAAACCTTTCATGAGCTATGTTTTCCCAAATAATGGATATATCACGCTTACCATGATATCGACTTGTATCTGTTCGAAATTAGTATTAGATAGCATTTGTGCGCCTTGCTCATCAGCGTCCAAGTCTACAAGAGCTTCAGAGGGTGCCTGTATACCCTTAGCGACGCTACAGAGACACCGAAGAGCTCGAACGGCTAGATTCAATGCTATTTCGGAAGCGGGAACGGGCGCGTCCGGGCGCTGTGCAAAGTCATAGGCTCGTATTATCACCTATGCTATATTAGAAACTAATCATCACTAATTAAGGTACGATATCATCATTTAACTTAGCAGAACTTACGGGGTTTTCAGGAGGTATGAGGGATCCTTCACCACAAGATGAAAGTTGTAGGCTAGTCTCAACATCTACCCCAATCATGGTGAGGAGCCTCCGAAAGGCGTTCGTCTTCTGTGTATCGTCGGGAACCGCTTGTATAATCGATGCAATGGCACCCACAACTCTCTCCTCGGCCAGTGAGTCAAGTTCGCTGTTGCGTAACGTTGCGTATTGTTCAAGGAAAGTACCAACTTCCGGGGTTAAGATGGATCGACAGGACGAGCAAAGTGTGTAGATCGATTTCGAAGATGGCAACGCCAGATGCCTATCCCCTACGGCGCTAAATAGTAGGTTTAAAGCAGCGGGTAAGAACTCCGCGTGGTTACCAAAGTAATCCGAGTAACGTTCTATGAGAGAGAGACAGGTCTGTCTCGCCCGGACAGGTACCACGCTCTGTCCCTGGCTTAGCAGTCCGAATAGAGGCGAGCCGAATATTTGAGTTAAAATGTCATCAAATGAATTTTCATCTGGCAGACAATCGGATAGGGCACCCAAGCAGAAGGCCGCAGCTTCAAGCTCTGCCCAGGCTGATCTTGGCAAGGCTTCGAGCATGCTTTTCGCAAAGATGGAGACCAACTCCTTACCGATTATTGTATATACGGATTGTAAAAAGTCAGCGACGTCCTTTCGAGCATCGCCGAAAGCTGTTCTTTCCGTGGAGTCCCAGGAATTATAAATTGTGATATGAGGGTACTGTATTTTCCGAGAGCTCTCTGAGACAGCCTGCATCATTTGCCATATAGGCGGCTTATCCCATTGTGTTTCTCTGCTTGATTCTCCATATAAAGAATCTACTAATATCTCAACGAACGTTCCCCAGAATTCGAGTGCCGGGACAAATATTTTATCGTCCACTCCAGGGTACCCCTTTGCGCTCAACAATCCTGCGAGCATAGTCAAGAAACGTTGGGCTCTTTCGTTGGTCCCATCCGTTAAATCTTCTATCCGCGCGTTACCGAAGGCCAGCATAAAAAGTCCAAAATGAATGTCGTCATCATCCATCTCCTCGCTCTCGATTAGGCTATGGTATTTATCTCGGCCCCAGTCGCTATCGAAAACTGAATACAAAGATTCGAAGTGCTCTCGAATAAAGAATGACTGCCAATCTTCAAGAGCATCGGTGAGAAGCCCGACGGCAACGTCATAGAGATCAGCATGTGGGAGACAGTTGATGACAGGGTCGACTAATTTCTGAAACTGCTGGACTAATGGCTGTTTTGGATTTCGCTGGATATATTGAATCCATGCTTGCAGACAACTTATCGAATCTGCCGGCCGAGTGCTGCCGTCATTAATTGGTTTGATACCATGGTTGAGGAGTACCACAACGTCGGCAGCATTAGTTGCCAGCCGATCGTGCAGGGAAATATACTTGATAGGCTTAGCATCAATCTTCTCTGCCTCGTTGGGCAAAATTTGAGCAAACCATGACACTGCGTACAGGTTCTCAACATCCAACGACTGAACTATATCCTCATAGGGAGATGAATTGTCAGCGTCTTCGATAGGTACGTAAGTACGGCTTTCTAAGCAATACGAAAGGTGGCGTATACATCTAGGCCATGTATGGGAGTAGTGGATAAAGTAGGTAACGAGAGTACTGCACAGCTTTTTAACTACAAAGCCGGCTGTGCCATCTCTCAATGAAGTTATGAGGAATGTTATGAGTTTCTGAAGAACAGATACCGCGTCATCGTCTGACAAACTATTCACAAGTGAGTTATGGAAATAGGGCGTAAGGTAACTTGATAGGGAATTACCTTTCGGTATTTAATTTTACGGTGAACGTCAATGCACCGAAGAATTTAACATTCTGATCTGGTAGACTCAGTAGGCCATCTGCAAGTTGCCACCCTCCAGGGGACTTTTGAAGAGTCTGGAGGATTTCCTGAATGCGGGAGATGGTTTGAGGGGGGTTCGGCTTATACAGCTCATGAACCAACTACGAAGAACATTAGAACATTAGTTATTTATATTAA
The DNA here is from genome assembly GCA_037126485.1 of Daldinia eschscholtzii. Classification (NCBI taxonomy): domain Eukaryota; kingdom Fungi; phylum Ascomycota; class Sordariomycetes; order Xylariales; family Hypoxylaceae; genus Daldinia; species Daldinia eschscholtzii. The sequence continues at coordinate 2,246,483 of JBANMG010000005.1, forward strand.
CTATAACTATTAGTAGAAAGATTTTGAGAATATGCCCCGACTTACGTGCTCGACTTCAGGTAGAGTAATAATCTCAATCGATATGTTTTCCATGGTGGCTTTGGTTTTCGTGAGGTGCCTCATCCATATCGGTGATCTTAGCAGGCAGTAAGTTTTGAGGAATGGAATCTGAAGGCACAGAGTTACATCCGTGCGTGAGAATAAAGAAGAGGTAAGATTGGTGTTTGTATCGTAGAACTCCAGATACTCCAGATAGGAGAACCGGGTAGCCAAACTTGTACTCAAAAGGGGACAAGGCTGAAATAGGTCTTAACCAGGTGTCCACTCGTAAAAATTAACATATGGAACGATTTGAACAATTTGACACATTTCATCGACGTACCTATTCTCTCTTTAAGATACCTCTTCGTATAAAAGTAAGGTACTTAAAAGAAAAGGAGAGGCTATCGACCAATTCCGGTTCACTATCAGGCTTCGCTAAGTGTAACAGAGCCAAGAATTGAATATTGAATAAATAGTAGAACGAGAACGAGCGATTGGAATTCGCTATCCGCTACGTTTTTAACGTCATTCCCGCAAAGACCTAGAAGGTACCCGTCGAAACTTCAGTGCCCAAAGGTTTTTGATGGTGGGGCTTTCACCTACTTTATACAACATCTATGGAGGTACATACGTGTATTGCTTCGTACCGTCAAATGCGTAAAGGTACTTTCCTTTTACAATTGCGGGTACCCATATACCCTAAATCTTGGATCAGAAAATACTTTTAGACTATCGTACTTTCCTCCGAAACCCAGCCAAATTTCGTACACCCAGCAGGATTGATTGTTGAATTTTAAAGTACCGATAGTTAGTGAATATATGTACCTACATATCCACTCCAGTTGTACACTAAGAGGTACATTAGAGGTAGGTACATATCTATAGCCCCTCCATTACAGTACTAAGTTCCGGTAGATCTAGTAAACCGTCAATTCACCGTAATTTCATCATTAAAATTTTTAAATGTTTCAAATATTACGGCCTCCTGAACGTGAATCAGGGACTGCAAACTGTAAAATTGCTATAAATCGTTTGAAAGCATCTCGAACGTTTATATTTTTAGATTCTTAAAATATAAGAAATGATTAAAATTTCTAAACGTTTGAATCGATTCCAAACGTTTACGGGAGCTCACGGGAGCTAACGGGAAGGACGACGGGAAGGGATATGAGGTAGGTACGTATATTATATCAAACGAACAAACGGACGTAGCTAGAAGCAGTAGGAATGCGAGGCTATTTTCAAGATTCTACGATTCTACGATTCTACGATTACTACGAGGCTACGAGGGAGGCTACGAGGGAGGCTACGAGGGAGGCTACGAGGCTACAAGCCTACGGTGGTTCCTGGTTCCTGGTTCCTGGTTCCTGGCTGGCTGGCTGGCTAAGGGGTTAGTTGAGGACTTGAGGACTTGAAGACTTAGAAGGAAAGAAAGATGAATCGTTTTCGGGGGAGGGAGAGGCCTTTATATAGACGATCTCGAGGGCCTTGTACACAGGTAGCCAGGCCTCTTGCTATCGACGGGAACGACGGGATCTACGGGAAGAAGATCTAAACGCATAAACGTTTGAAAGCTTTCAAACGTTTGAATTATTTGAATTATTTGAATTATTACAAGAATTAATATATTTACATGTTTTGAAGCCTTTCAAACGTTTAGATGAAATTTGCTATTAAAAGTGTGGTAATCGTTAAGAATTACTAACATTTATGATCTTGAATATTTATATGAAGAAACTGTAAAAAGACGGTTTATTATTTTTAAATAAATAATTGTTTCCAGCGGAACCTAGTACTGTAGCGTTGGTTCTCTGGAATCCACCTTTTTTTCTAAGTCATCTCAAATCTAACTTTCCCTAACCCAAGCAACTTCAACTTCTGATATCTACCCTACCCCCCTACGTTTATACAAGACACACAGACTTGGGAAAGTTAATTGGATACTGGACTCTAATGGACCCGCCCCCTCAGTCATATAACTAGAATCACCTCGGATTCGTCAGGGCCGTCTACACCAGATTTCCGGCAACTTATAATTGGTTTCCTAGACTAGACTCTGCTGGGTTGCGGCAGTTGGTATTCGGAGATATCGTTACTGTTTGATGCCGATAAGAATTCCTCTTTCCCCTTGTGCATTGTATATGCCTCCGAGGATTACTTTTTCATCCTTCGTTAAGATACCTAAACTCGGATACCGTTTGTGGAACCTCCAGGCCTCACCGACAACAACGTTACGCCAAATACGCCGGTTTCAAAACACTGCTACAGTTATCAAGATGGAAAAAGTCGACACTACCGCTCGCCTTGCCGAGCTCCGAAAGCTTATGAGCGAGAAGAAAGTTGACGTGTATAGTAGGCTAGCCAATGCATCATGTTCTTGAGTTCCTTAGGTTTTGGCGGCTGACGATTTTCCTGTTAAGTCGTCCCGTCTGAGGATAGCCACTCTTCTGAGTATATTGCCCCGTGTGATGCTCGACGTGCCTTCATCTCCGGTTTTACTGGTTCCGCAGGCTGCGCTGTCATTACTCACGAGAAAGCTGCTTTAGCCACAGATGGCCGGTACTTTAACCAAGCCTCTAAGCAGCTTGACGACAACTGGCACTTATTGAAGCAAGGCCTCCAGGATGTTCCGACCTGGCAAGAATGGTCTGCAGAACAGGCTGCTGATGGTAAAGTTGTCGCTGTGGACCCTACCTTGTTAACAAGCGGCGCCGCTAAGAAGCTTTCGGAGAAGATCAAGAAGAGCGGAGGCAAAGAACTAGCTGCAGTTGAAGTGAACTTAGTTGATATAGTCTGGGGTGATGACCGACCGCCTCGACCCAACGAACCCGTAATTGTTCTCAGCGAGAAATTCACCGGAAAAGATGTCAAGACAAAACTTAACGAACTCCGAAAGGAGCTGGAGAAGAAAAACTCGATCGGATTCGTCGTCTCGATGCTCGATGAGATTGCTTGGCTCTTCAACCTTCGAGGAAACGACATTCCGTACAACCCGGTATTCTTCTCCTACGCCATCGTCACCGCTGATGAGGCTACATTGTACGTCGATTCGTCAAAGCTGAGCGGCGAGAGCCAATCTTACCTGGCGGAGAACGGAGTCATCATTAAACCGTATGAAGATATCTTTAACGACGCCTCCGTGCTTCGCCAGTCAGTTGAAATTAAGGAGACGGGAGAAGCTAGTAAGAAGATACTCATCTCAAATAGAGCTTCGTGGGCCTTGAAGCGAGCGCTTGGTGGCGACGAGACGGTGGACGAAATTCGAAGCCCCGTCGGTGATTCCAAAGCGGTGAAGAACGAGGCCGAGTTAGAAGGAATGAGGGCATGTCATATCAGAGATGGCGCAGCCTTGATCGAGTATTTTGCTTGGCTTGAAGACCAATTGATAGTGAAGAAGGCAACTATTGATGAAGTCGCAGCTGCGGATAAACTCGAAGCCCTACGTGCGAAGCAAAAGGACTTTGTTGGGCTTTCTTTCCCCACGATATCGTCGACCGGCCCAAAGTAAGTATAACTATATCTGAAAGTTTTTTCATATCTTAATGGTTCTAATTACTCCCTTTTAGTGCCGCCGTCATCCATTATAAGCCGGAGCCCGGAAGTTGTTCGGTTATTGACCCCAACGCGGTTTATCTATGTGATTCCGGTGCGCAGTATCTTGATGGTACCACAGACACAACTCGGACGTTACACTTTGCCGAGCCGACTCAGGCCGAGATCGAGGCGTATACACTCACACTGAAAGGAAATATTGCCCTGGATAGGGCAGTGTTCCCCAAAGGAACGACCGGGTTCGCATTAGATGCCCTTGCCCGTAAACACTTATGGGTATGTCAATCTTTTCTTTGATTTGGCTCATATTGAAAGTACCAGTTTCGCTTACTCTGTAATGTAGCTTCAAGGACTCGACTACCGTCATGGTACTGGCCACGGCGTCGGTTCTTACCTAAATGTGCACGAGGGACCGATTGGTATTGGCACTAGGGTGCAATACTCTGAGGTTGCTCTATCCGCTGGGAATGTCATCTCTAACGAGCCGGGCTATTATGAGGACGGTGCATTCGGTATTCGCATTGAGAATATCGTCATGGTCAAGGAAGTACAGACTAAATATAAGTTTGGTGACAAGCCATATCTTGGCTTCGAGCACGTTACAATGGTGCCGTACTGCCGTAAACTCATCGACATTGGCCTTCTAACAAGCGAGGAGAAGGCGTGGTTGAACGACTATAACGCTGATATTTGGAATAAGACAAAAGAGTACTTTGAGGGTGACGAATTGACTCTAGCCTGGCTGAAGAGGGAAACGCAGCCTTTCTAACTGGTTTCGCTCCCCATGCCTTCTATGTGCTTTATCTGCCAAAGGTACACATATAGGTAACTAGAACTGCATAAAAGCAGACATTGCGAAGAATAGCCCGAAAGATAAATTAAACGCCGGGTTCTTCTCCAAGGCACTTAATATACGTGAATTGCCGAGCCTTTCCTTCAATCTTAGCTGCTTTACCAGATCAAGACCATATCTTGAAGCCACCTGGAGGATATTAATGAGGGTTTTAAGATGGAACCTGGTAGGTATCACACACCTGGACGACTACAGCGGAAAGACCTATAAGCAACACCAGCGTCCGCGAGAAGATACTGATAAGTAATCCCGAAATGAACCCTATTGTACTGTCTCAGTCTTTGTAGTGCACAACATTTCCTAGATTTGACCGACCCGTAATGCTCCCGCCAGAAAGCTGCTTTAATAGGTCGGGATCTAATCTCTCCTTAGTAGGAGGACGACTGCTCATCGGCCGTGGAGTCTCTCTCGCATCCAATCTAAGTCTCGGCTGCTTGAACGTCGCCATACTCGTTCCGAGGGAGAGGCCGACGATACCGGCGCCGAGGGCATGGCGCGGCATAAAGGCTCGGGTCCGTGTAAGCAGTCTTGCCGACATTTTAAATTCTACCTTCTTTATAAAAGTTCAAGAGGTAAATAATAATAACCGAGACTTCTACATGTATGAGTGTCAATTATGAGCTTTTGGAATTTATTAGATATTTGAAATAGGCACGATTTAGATAGAATTGGTAAATGTGGTCTGTATATTAATAATGGGAGCTTCAGTTTTAGTTTTCCAGCTCCTGACGTCACTGCACCGCAGTTAGGTATGCCAACAACAACGCCGCACATTTTTAGCTGTTCGGTTCCACTGCTAAAAACCCCCTGAGCTCCTCTCCACGTGGACCCCAATTTCAACGGAACTTCCGGAAAGATTTTACTTTCGTACAACGGATCAATTTTCTTTCCGTTTGCTCACTCAGCCTTGTCACGACCAAAATTGTTGTTGACATATTTGCAATTACGAGCACTATATTCCGGTAAACTGCATGCGGGCTTATAGAAAAGCACTGTGGTATCAAATTTTAAAATGCAAAAACCTGACCGGTTGCCCCCCTGCCCCTAGGTTGGTCTACTTCTCCGACTCCTAAACGCCGTTTTCTCTCTTCCCCCTTAACCCAACCGGCTGAACGCCCTGGTATTTGATCGTCTGCGTCAACAGACCGCTCTTTATACAAAACCCCCCCCTTTCTCTCGGCAAGTGGCCGAGCCGATGCAGGGATGGCTTTCTGTGGGTGCAAAAACCCCAACCGTTATATCATTTCGATAGGCATCTTTTACTACCGGATTTTTCCTTTAGCCAAGACCGCCCCATACGCCACGTATCCGTCTCGCGAGCTGGATGTCCTTCTGCATGATGGTAACTCGTTTCGCGTGGATGGCGCATAGATTTGAGTCCTCGAATAAGTGGACCAGAAAAGCCTCGGCAGCTTCCTGAAGCGCTAATATAGCTTGCGATTGCCATCGCATTCCTTCATCCGCTGGGCGCATTGTTAAAGCTATTTCTCGGACCTGCACATTAGTTAGCATAGTGCTACCATTGAACGTATTGTCTATATGGCGAACATACAAGTCGGGAGAAAGGTAGTTTTCGTATAAGTAGGTCGGTGTTGTTTTGTAGTCTTCGGATTTCTCTTAGTGCGACAGTTCCTGGCCTGTATCTTCTTCTTCGAGGGTAAGGAATTGGATCGCCAGCTGCAGATCGATTAGCTATTACGCTTTTGTGGTGTTATTAGTTTCTCTACTTACGCTGTGCTCTCTGCGCGGAAGACCCTCCCCGTCCGCCTCGTCCACCGCGACCCCGAATCATTTTGTAGCAGGTTTTGTACGCTGACGCGAAGAATTATGCGGGAGCTCTGAGGTTCTAATGCGACAAGTATGCGACTTGGTGGAGCGCACAATGGGTTTTCTTGAGTCGAGAAACCCGAGTTGATTTGCGGTTGAAGTAGTATAGATGAATAGGTATTATACTTGAAAGCTTGTCTTGTCAAAGAAAACGAAAGTTTGTTTCGTTCAATGGCAAATGGTATATTAAAGGTCAAGATAATCGTATGAAAGAAAGGAAGAAGAAAGAAAGAACGTTAATATGAACCCGGTAGACGAAGGATAATAATGGGAATGCGAAATTAGTTAAAAACGAAGTGGCTGGGAAATTCAATTCGCAACTTCCCACTGTCATTTGAATTGGGACGCGACTTGAGCACGCCCCGCGACACGCGCCCCCAGCCATTTCAATTAAAATCCCTGCAAATCTTAAACTAGGTGGGTCCTCTCGTGTGCCCCTGGCCGGCCCTGGCTGCTTTCGATGTTTGCAAGTTAAAATTGGCTGAATAAGCCACAAGTCAAGCCACAGGATAGCTTTGGGACGGGAGATACAACGTACAAGTATCACGTCATCAGGTGCCTCAAGCTTCTCGGAAAAATGCAAGATTGCGGAAATAATTCATTTAACCGCCCAGTACCTTTAGGTAAGATCTCATGTGCCGCCAGTCCATCACTAATCGCTACTATTTTAGTGGGCTACGCACCTGTACAAGCGCTTTGTAGTGAACAGATCAAATCCTCCGATAAGGCCAGATTAGCAGTGGGCTGAGGAGGCAATCCCGCCATCGCCTCAAACTTACTTACACAACAAACTTCCCTATTGAAGCTTTCCTTTATTTGCTTTCCCTCTTGCTGTCCCATCTCGTGTATTCTGTATTCTTTAACGCATTCATCTCATACGTTGTCGATATTACTTTGAAGATCAAGAATTCAACTTTATCTATTGAATACGCTCCCTAGCCGACTGTCGCATTTCCAATCATGGATCAAATGATTCCTGGTGATGGGGGCCGAAACCCACTAGAGGCCTGGTTTTGGGAGATGCCCATCTGCACGCGGTGGTGGACAACCGCGACAGTTCTAACAAGCGCTCTGGTGCAATGCCAAATGGTGACTCCATTTCAGCTGTTCTATAGCGTTCGCACCGTATTCCAGAAGGGAGAGGTAAGAAGAATTCCGCATATCCCGACAAAAAGAATTGTCGTTTTGGCGATCGGCTTTGCTAACTTGTCTGACCTATAATAGTATTGGCGATTATTAACCACATTCCTATACTTCGGACCGTTCTCGTTCGATCTCCTATTTCATGTATACTTCCTCCAACGTTACTCTCGACTTCTCGAAGAGTCGTCTGGCCGGTCGCCGGCCCATTTCTCTTGGCTGATGGTATATACCATGGCTTTCCTCATTATTCTGTCTCCCTTCGTATCGATGCCGTTCCTAGGCCACCCCCTATCATCAACGTTAGTTTATATCTGGTCACGACGAAACCCAGATACCCAGTTAAGCTTCCTAGGCTTGCTCGTATTTACAGCGCCGTACCTTCCCTGGGTGTTGATGGGGTTCAGCCTTGTCATGCACGGAACTGTACCCAAGGATGAGATCATGGGCGTTGTCATTGGTCACATCTGGTATTTCTTCTCGGACGTATACCCTCCAATGCACAACGGCTCGCGACCTCTGGACCCGCCTATGTGGTGGCGCCGACTCTTCGAAGGTCGACAGCAGAGGGACGAGACAGCTGATGCGATCAATAACGAATTTGCAGTCGCAGGAGGTCCAGAACTTGCGGCGGCAGATTTGCGATAAGCACAAACACAGCTCAATTTAGATAGTCTGGAAGATGGCTATCAGTCACTCATTGGTGGCGTTCTAGGTCAGATGACAATGGCATTGCGATTACATTACAGCGGCGTTATACCAGGAGCAATACGGTGGCGTTAAAGGTTGATGAGGAACAAAAACATAACAAAAATGGAGGTGATAATCCTTCTGTATATATTATTCGACTTCCTCATCGGGGACATACTCCATTTACATGTCGAATTACTTCTGAACCTTAGGTACCTAAAGCAGTATTGTATGAAGACTTAATGTTTATACCTCGTGAGGTAGTAGAAACATCTTATTAACCCTTGTGTTTAAGTAATGTGCATTTTCTTTCTTTATCCTACGAGTCCGAGTTGCTATATTGATTCAAGCCTACCTAGTAGTTATAAGAGCCTACTTCATTTTAGAGCTTTGTTCGAATATTGAACTGGTTATGCTACGCTCGGGTCCAGGTATTAGCCCCTTAGTTCCATTGCATTATGCAATTCATCCTCACCGAACCAAAGAGTTGCATATAAAGGCTCAACTATATTGTATGACTTATTAATGTCATTAATGCCAGTTGCCAGATTGTATACTAGACTATATGATGGTATGTTTTATAGGATGTCACCTACGCCAATTCGGCCAATGGGAAGCTTTAATTTGGCGATGGGGGGGACAAAGTCTTAGACCCCACCGAAAGAAAAAGCGAGAATGCCGACTGCCAACGTCACACCTCTGGTTACTCAGCTGCTGGCGCCATCCCGCCTAGTTACGAATCGGGGGGGGCTTGTATACGGAAAGACGGTTGTCTTAAAAATATTTAATAGAAAGACCTCCGTTTCAAATCTTCTGCTTATTTCTTTTAGTCCGCATTCATCATTCGACTATATTAGTTCCTGGTTCAACTTTACATTGCGGGTTATAACATTATTAAAAATGCGAGCATATTGGTACGATAACGCTCCTGTAAGTGACCAGATAAAAAAAAAGTGCCCCTCATCACATCATTGCGGGATGTTTTCGCGAAAGCATCTAATCGCATAGTTCAACGAAGCACTGAAACATACGATATAACACAAACATGTAATACTAATAATTAAATACAGGGCGACCAGCGACTACCGCACGACTCGGGCAAAGATGTAGACGCCGCGGCTCTAGAGAAGTTAGGCGTGCTATACTTCCGATACCCTGAAGTGTCGGCCGTCGACGAGCTGGCCAGCAAGCGCGGATACAAGAACCGCGACGAGATCACCGTCTCGCCTGAAAAGATGGGCGACATATATGAAGAGAAGGTCAAGTCTTTCTTCAAGGAGCACCTGCACGAGGATGAGGAGATCAGATACATCCGCGATGGCCAGGGGTACTTCGATGTGCGAAGCAAGGACGATGCGTGGGTGCGCATCCAGCTCGAGAAGGATGACTTGATCATCCTGCCTCCGGGGATCTACCACCGATTCACCACGGATGAGAGTAATGTAAGCTCGTCTCTTCTTCCTAAAGAAATGCATACCTAGTAGAGATAGGCATCTAATACTCTCTTAGTACATCCAAGCCATGCGCCTTTTCAAGGACGAGCCCAAGTGGACGCCGCTGAACAGGTCCAACGAATTGGATGAGAACGAGTATCGCAAACAGTATGTTTCTCAATACCTAAACTAAAAAAAAAGAAGTAGCGAAACGAGGTGAAGGGTTATGAGGTTATGGGTTCCATGGGTTCCATGGGTTGTTTAGTGGGATGCGTCGGTAGCAATACTAAGGTCTAGGGTGTTGAAGTTCTTTTGTCGGTAGAAGATCCCTTGACAATGTCCCTGGTAAGAGAAAAAAAAAGAAAAAAAGGAGAAAGAAAAGAAAGAAAATTCCGATTTAATACTTCATGAGATATGAACTTAGGAATTAGTTAGTTAGATTCTTTTCATATCAACTTTAAAAATTAGTTTGACGAGAAACTGCTACAGCGTTACGAAATGACTTCATATGGAACGCTCAAATTAGCAAGAACCTTTTACGTACATACATGTACATGTAAGTCCCCAATAAGTTAAGTAGTCCCGGCAATGAGAATGCGGGGATTACTAAATAATAATTCCCCAGCTGGAAACCCCAAACTTCCTAACTTCCGTCTCCCGACAAATTCGATTTCCCTCTAAAATGCATTTTCTTCCAGTTAGATAATGCCGTGTGCTTCGGAACAGATGAATGGGATCCGCGGAATGATGAGCTCGCTCCTCAAATCCCAATTCACCACCACCCATCATGGACTCTAGATCTGCGTCCGAAGTCGCCCACCCGTCGCCGACAGGTAGCGCCTCTGCCAGCACTGCGCCTAAGGGGAAATTGCTGCTTCCCGCTAGCTGCGAGCCCCCGTTGCCTAACGCGCCGAGGAAGCAGCTCGTATGGATCGTAAGTTTGCCAATATTATTATTTAAACAATGTTAGTTATATATATCTAAGTCCTAAGCTAACAAATTGATGGTTAGGTCTTCGGCGGCACTGGCCATATGGGCCGCTCGCTCGTCAAATGCGCGCTGGCGCGGGGCGACCTGGTGACCGACGTAGGGCGCACTTTTGAGAGCTCGCCTGAGGAGATGGCGGGCCAGCACGAGAATTGTCTAGGCCTTCTGTGCGACGTGCGCGCGCGACAGAGCGTAGCGCAAGTCATCGAGCGGACGTTGGACCGCTTTGGCCGCATCGACGTGGTAGCGAACTGCTCTGGATACGGCGTAATCGGAGCGTGCGAGGATCAGGACGAGCATGAGATCCGCAACCAGTTTGAGACCAATTTCATGGGCACTCTACACATTATCCAAGCGACTCTTCCTTACTTCCGCCAGCAGAATGGCGGGCGCTATCTCATCTTCAGCTCGACAAGCGGGGCCCTGGGTGTACCGGGGCTGGGCCCGTATTGTGCGACCAAGTATGCGGTGGAAGGCCTGATCGAAGCGATGCTCTACGAGATAGACTCGTTCAATGTGAAGGCGACTCTAGTAGAGCCGGGTCTGGTACGACGCGACGAGCCGGATGCGGAGGCCAACCCGCTACCAACGTGGGGTCACTTCCTTATCAAGCAGCCAAGCGAGGCATATGGGCACTCGACGTCGCCGGCGCTACACGCGAAGCGCATGGTACAATGGTTGGGAGATCGCCAGCCGACGAGCGCGGTCAAGTGCGCCGAGTTGGTCTGGCAGCTGGCCCACTGCTCCTATCCTCCTCTACGGTTAGTTTTAGGTAGTTATGCTATAGAGAGCATCCGCGACCGCCTAAGGTCCGTCACTGAGGAGCTCGAGGACTGGAAGCATCTTAACTATCCCGCGGCGCCTGAGACCGAGGCTGCGGCCACTTCGGCGACGGAGAAGAATGAGAAGGATGACGATACGGGGGATTCAACTGCCGAAATGCAGGAGACTACTGCTTAAGGCTTATGGTATCTATTTCCCCCCCCTCCTTGGCAACTTAGTGTTAGACTAGAATAAAGAGTTACGTGGACAATTTGCGTTGTTAATACGAACGGGCTTGAAAGCTCAAACACGCTATTTGGCACGGGCGTTGGCTTGGAGTATTACTATTTTACTAGTTATAGGCACCGGCCAAGCACAATACGAATTACCGTTTTTTCAATTCGCTTTTACCAGATCAGAAAAAACTAACACCAAGGTGCTATAAGCTTTTACAGATTCAGTGAAGCACACAATATTATTGATATTTGAAGGAAATGGCGATATGTATCACTCGAGGCTAAACATTTAAATGAGGAAAGACTTGATTGGTTTTGAGCAAAGAGCATTGATAGGTAGCCTATTCTAAATTTACAACGCCAAGATCGAGCTAAGATTCATGTATTGTATAGTGTACAAGCCTCATCTGGGACGCCACAGTTCTGTAGCACATTCTATCTTGAGGCCCAGGAGGCTCCGTCTTTGCCCTGCACACGGTAAAAAATGTATGGTTTTCGATTGGACCCTGAGATCTACAAAGGTACTTTGTCGCAATCTACGCGTTAATCGGCTCCACAGTTTTCCGGGCGCAGCGCCGTTTGACAGATTAGAGCCAGCACTTCTTTTTCTTTTCCCCTGATTTTAGTTTTAGTCCTCCGATCTTTCTTCCTTCGCCCTTGTCGAACACCGCCAAAAAAAAACAAGAACAACAAGAAACCAACTTGAGCCTCCCTGTTCTATCGCGCGCGCGACCGTATAGTCCCGTAAATTATCCGCAAGCATGTCCGACAAGAAGAACGAAGATTACACCATTCGCATGCCCGACTCGGGTTATGGCGGAGAGAAGGATCCCTTCATCCCGGCCCGCCCTGCGCGCGCCGCTTCCCATCAGAGCTTGTCTTCGCAGCTCGCCAAGATCGAGAACAGTCCGGTGATATCTATTCTGGCCTACTGTCTCTCCTCTATTAGTATGACCATCGTCAATAAATACGTCGTGTCCGGATCCGAATGGAACTTGAACTTCTTCTACCTCGCAATCCAGGTACTTATACGACCACATCCGCAATATATACCTATGTATATGTGTATATATTTATATGATACACTGAACTCGCTAACGGCATACCTCTAGTCCATCGTGTGTATAGTAACCATCCAGGTCTGCAAGCAATTGGGTTTAATCAAAAACCTCGCGCCGTTCGACGTGAACAAGGGAAAGCGATGTACGTGTTTATTTTTCTTATTTTTTTTTTCGTCGTTGCCTTGAGACCCCTGTCTGCATAAGCCAGCTAACACCGCCTCAGGGTTCCCCATCTCTCTTCTCCTCGTCGGTATGATCTACACGGGCACGAAGTCGCTACAGTTCCTGTCCGTTCCTGTCTATACGATCTTCAAGAACTTGACCACCATTGTTATTGCGTATGGCGAGGTTCTATGGTTCGGGGGCACCGTTACTCCCTTGGCCCTCCTGTCCTTCGGTCTTATGGTCTTGAGTTCCGTTGTTGCGGCCTGGGCCGACACGCGCAGTGCTAGTCAAGCTGCCGGCGCCGCTGAGGCTCTTGCGACTTTGAACGCCGGATATGCTTGGATGGGTCTGAATGTTATCTGCACTGCTTCCTACCTTCTGAGCATGCGAAAGTTTATTAAGAACATGAACTTCAAGGACTGGGATAGTAAGTTTTTAATGCGCCGATCTTCCTCGTGGTTGAATAATTTGCTAACTATGGGCAGCTATGTTCTACAACAACTTCCTCACCATCCCTGTTCTAATCATCTGCTCTCTGATCGCTGAGGACTGGTCTAGCGAGAACTTAGCCAAGAACTTCCCCCCTGAGTCCCGAAATGCTCTTTTCATTGGCATGATCTACTCCGGCATGGCTGCTATCTTCATCTCGTACTGCTCTGCGTGGTGCATTCGGGTTACCTCTTCTACCACCTACTCCATGGTTGGAGCTCTCAACAAGCTCCCGATCGCCATCAGCGGTCTCATCTTCTTCTCCGCGCCCGTCACCGTTGGCAGCGTTTCTGCTATCTTCATCGGTTTCGTTAGCGGTATCGTGTATACTTGGGCCAAAGTACGACAGTCGCAGGTAGCCAAGAACTCGCTGCCGACTACACAGCCCACCATGAGCGCGAGCTCCCAGAGCAACCGTGATGCCGCCAACTCGTAGATGAGAGCATATTGCTTTCTACGAGTTACGCGGCGACGTTCCTGGCACCGACGGCATGGCCACTTCGAGCCAGTGCAATTCTAAACGGGACGATAGACACTGCGAGACGGTCAAGCACTTAATTAACATCGCTCATCCCCCGTGTCGGCCGACGACGTCGCTGTATAATATCTATCCCATCCCATCCCTTTCGACTCGGTGGTGCCAGACGGACGGGCCGATGGAATTTCTGGTATAGAACTTTTTAACTTATAATGAGAAAACGGAGCTCTACGGGATACGGAGAGGGAAAGTCATTCATCATCATCATCATCAATCATCAATCATGTTATGTTTCTGGGCGGCGCAAGAATAGGAATGAAAACCCCTTAATCTCTCCCTCTCCCCAACCCCTTTTTGTTGTCACGTTACGTTTATTCTTTATTTTCGCGAAGGGGGGAGACTATAGGCATCGTTCGCCGCCGAGATGGGGATGGGGCAATCGCGTATCTATCTGTCCATCCATCCAGTCATCACACTCTGCCTAGATCTCGACGACTTTACCAAAAATGCAATGCATGTTCTTGTTGAGCCGGTGTAGGAAGGGCGGATGGCAGAGAGGGAGTGGAAAGGGAGAGAGAGGGAGAGAAAAGGGGGAGGAATAGCATGTCACATACAATACATATGCGTACGATCGTACGAGCTGGTCTATCTGAGCAGTCGTAATACACCAACCAACTATTGGCTTATTGCCTACCTAATCATATAAATGCTGGATCTTGACGTTTCCGTTGCGGTCATTCTCGAAGTATCTGTGTCATGGATATATACCTAAACTGATCATGTCGGGTCAGGATAGAAATGACTGTAATATTGGCTACCTAGGTACCTATCTAATGTCCTAAGCTAAGATTTGTGTAGCTGATTTAATGTTTTGACCCTTTGACTTCATTTGGATGATACCCCTTTTTACCTTCCCAACCATTCTGACCTATTCGATAAATTATACCTTTTTCTGTGTTCATTCTGTCCGGCCCAAAACATTGAAACACGTTCTCTTATCCCTCCTATTTCATATCCAGTAGTGATAGAGTTTCAACTTATCCAAATCCTCAGCATGGTGATAATAGCCGTCCCGTCAAACACTTCCACAAACATACTTCCCCTTTCCCTTCCTCTCCAGCAGGCTATACCAAGGGACCAATCTTAACGCTCCCCACTAGTATTGAGCCGTCGGTGGCCACCATGCCGATTCCACCGCCGGGGTACTCGGCATCGCGTGCCGAAAGCTCGGTTTTGCCGACTCGGGCATAAAGTAAGTCGCCTGACACCTTGAAAGTAATGCTGTAGGATACATCGTAATTCCAGTCGAATTCCGCGCTGGTTAGCTCGATTCGCTCCTCGTCTCGAGCTTTGACGAGGGCAACGCGGTTCCCCGCGCTCCCAGTATCGCTGCCGCCTTTATAAAAGAACAACGCGTAGTATCGATTGAGCCCCCGTACCCGCATAGCGACACCGGCTGGCTCGCCAATATTCACAATGAAATCCCTAAATATAGCTCTATAGTCTGTCCACTCTCGCGTACCATAGGTCACGATACCTTCGCCTTGATCCTGGGCCACCACAAAAGTGCCGCCGGAAATGTCGAACACATCGGCGCCGTTAACAAAGGACCGCTTGTAGAAGGTCCGCGGACCGTCTTGGGCATTGCCTGGTTCAAGAACGAGAGCTGGAGTGCCATCCCACCGAAGATGGTCCAGCCATAGGGGTTTGCCATATTCAACATAAATGCCTATAGCTTGAACTGGTCGACAGCCTAAGCCTATTGGGACTCTCCATTTTAAGACCTGAGGTTTGCCCCCAGTCAACTTAACATCACCGCCCTCTAAAGTTTCAAGCTGATCCTTGTGCGTATATGCTCTCACTACTAGTTTCACCGTGGTGTCGCGCTGTATATTTGAGTCAGGATCAAACTGGATGAGCGCGCTGACGACTTGCCCCGGATATACTAAAGGTGAGGCTGCTAGCTCGTATAAGTCTATCTGAGAGATAGTAGGCGGGATAAAAGTAGGTGTCATCACATGTACCCCATAGCTGTAGCTGTAGCTGTACGTGGAAGTCGGAGAGCCAATTCTCAGTCCTGGCCTTTTGCTGGTGTCGACAGCTTGCTTGATGGCTGGTACCTGATCGGTGAAGTCTTTACCCCTCGTGCATTGAAATCCCTGGATGCTCCCTGGTAAACTAAAGTGGAACTGTGCACCTTGTTTCGGAGACGTGAGACCATCTTGGCCTGCAAGCTTGCGACCTGTATTCACGATGTCGTATGTAATATTTGCGGCATTGTTAATAGAGTAGCCAGCATCAGCGCTCGAGATTAGAGCACAGTCGGATAACGGCCCTCGCCAATCGTAACACTTTGCCTTATCATTTTCATCGTATTCCAATGCCTCTAGACCATGCATAATAGCGACTAAGCACCCGACGTTCCCAGAGTTACAATCTGTATCCCAGCCGGACGTATTCACAATATGCATGGCCTCGGCAAAGTCGTCACCTCCGTATATCAGCGACATGATCATGATGCCGTGGTTGGGTATCACGTGGCATAGCCCCGGGAACTTATCGTACCCATACTTTTTCTCGATTCTCTGCCGGGTGTACATCCAATCGTCGTCGTCCTGGCACCACGAACGCACGTCTTGAACTAATGTAGCTATAAGCGAATCCGAAGGCACAAAGCTGAGTCCGGTATCTAGCAGATGGTTCACATCCTTGGATACGAATGCTTCTGCCTCCATAGCAGCCCATAGCTGTGCTGCGTACACGGCCTCTCCGTCGTGGCTCACTGAAGCGGCTGCTTTTGTGAGCCGAGCGGCTAAAGCTGGATTTCCCGGCGCCGTCATGGCAAAGCCATCGATAAATATCTGAGCGCCGATCTGCTCGGCAATGGTACGGCCGTTTGTTTTTATCGAGCCGCTGTGCGGCGCTTTGATTCCCTTCCGCAGGTTCAAAAAGGCCGTGTGCTCGGTCGACACGCCGTTTCCACCCCACCAGAAGACTGTACGGTTCTTGATCACATTATTAAGCCATGTTTTGCCGATCTGTTCGGCTGTAATAGGATCCTCTTGAGGAGGTTCTGGAATGTCTGGGGTTTCTGAGGTACCTGGAGTGTCTTGACTTTCGGAGGTTCCTGATGGTTCCAAGACTTCTGTTATATCCATCTCGTCTCCGCTTTCATTGTGGCTCTCCTGTTTTTGAGCAGAGTTGTAATTAGGACTATAATGTTCCTCTAGTGCCCGTACGAATGTGAAGGTACCGGAGATGTCATCGTCTGTAACGACAATGGGTAGCTTGAGTTTCTCGTTGACATAGTATCGGACATGTCCCAGCTCGGCGAGGATATGCTCATGTGTCCATCCCTCAAATGGTCGACCCATATATACGCCAATCAACTTCCCGAGGACACCAGCGTAGACTCTTTCAAGATAGTCTGGCGGAAGGGACTGCTTGGTCCCGTTCTCCATTTGGGTACTTTCTTCTTTTTGCTGCTGCATGGTTATCAAAATTGGTGAGGAAATGGAAGAGATCAATGGAAGAAATGAGGTAAGAGAAATGAAGTAGAGGATTGAAGTAGTGAATTGGAGAAGAAGTGAAGGAGTGAAGTAGAAGAGGAAAGAGACATGGAATATTTAACGGGTAGCTTAACACGTAGATGCCTATACTATACCTACTTACCTAAGGTATGAAGCATTTGAACCTACTAGGTAGTATGTACTACCTCATTTACCCCGATGCCCCGTGCCCTCGTTACACGAATTAGGCACCTACTCAGCTATTGTAGAAATAACGACTTGATGTATCGTATCTCGACTGCAACGCCCGTTTCAGACGGAAGTTTAGACCCATGAACCGGGTCCAGTCATTAGCTGTGGATATACGAATGACGTCGTAGGTGTATAATACACCTATTTCAGTAAGTCTCCCAGTTTAAGCACATAGGTACATTTGATAGGGTCAGCAACAAGAAATTCGAAAAAAAAAGAAGTATTTTGTGTAAATCCATGCTACCTTACAGATCTACCGCCAAGTGCACTTAGCTGTACCAGAAACCCCCCAAAACGCCGTAGATGCATGCCGTCGATATAAGCCCCATGGATCTTTTTTTGCTCTCTCGCTCTCGCCTTTAGTCCATGCGCGCGCATTATCATGTCTAATTTAATGGGTATCCATTGGTAATCATCGTGCCTTATCAAGCACCTATCTTGCGACGGCTGCGCTGAGTACCTGCGTGCGGAAGAAGCCTCCCTTGGTTCTCTCGATGACCTGCTGATAAACAGAGCTCGGCGGGTGGTTCATAACGACCGTACCCTCCTTGTAGTCAATCTTGGCATCAACTCTGGTATCGCGGATAAGATTCACAATCCACTTCTCACCCTCATCCTCACCAAGACCGAGACGAGCACTTAAATCCTTGATATCGATACGAGCGTGGATCTTGCAGTAGCTCTCCGAGATGAGATGTCGTGCAGCGTCGACAAAAACGTCGGCGGTCGAGAAGAGGAAGAAGTCAGATCGCAGGATCTCCTCAGCAAGTGAAAGCTGTCGCTGCGCTTCCTCGAAATCGAAATCGATGTAAAGCGCTCGCACGAAGTCGGTCACAGGATCGCTGTACTCATAAGCTTCCTGCTTGACAATGCGGATGATATCCTTGAGCTGCTTCTGGTACTGGCCAGAGTTCCTCGCTCGGCTGCGCCCTGTAATAACGGCTGCGGTAAGGTAACGAAGAATCCAAGGGCAACTGGTCTGGATGGTGTTGATGTAAGCGGGACTGAAGAAAAGATCCAAGAGTGTGTCCCGGGTACGGTCGTCGTTGAAGAGAGGGAACAACGCCCAGTGAATAAGCCAAGTACGTTGGCTCAGTTGGGCTAAGGGGTTGTTGAAGAGCTTTGTGTCGATGTTCTCCTTCACCTTATTTAGCTCCTCTACGCTACCTTCCCAGTTCGTAGTCAAAATCTCGGATGCGAACTTTCCCCAGGTTGCAGCAGCGACCTTGTCATTATCGGTGGAAAGAACACGGAATTGATACAAGAGATCGGCGGCGGCGGCATAGTTACCACAGCTATACTGGAAGTTACCGAAGTCATAGAGCGCGTTGACCATTTCTATGGTGACCTAATAGGTATTAGAACTGGGTAACAACAAATAAGGGGCTGGGCTGGTGATGCATACTCCGTGCTCATTTTTCAAGAACTCAAGGTTAGCAACCTTGTCGCTGCGCAAATTCCCAACGACATCTTCGCGACCTAGCAAATCAACAAGCTTGCTAGTGCTCTCCTCAAATTGTTCCAGACGCGAGATAACCTTCTGCCGCTTATCGTTAAACTCTGCCGGTGGTTGATCTAGACCTTCAAGTTCTGCCTTCAGATTTCCAACGAAATCGGTCATATTCGTGGTTTTTAAAAGCTCATATTTGGCTTTGGTGATAGCGAGAACTGCAGCATCATCGGCATCTTCAGGGAGTTGACCAGCTGCGAACTCGAGGAGGGGAAACACAAGATGACGGTCGAGGTGCCCAATAAGTTTGGGTAGGAGGTCGTATTCAGCCATATTTACTTATTATATCGAGACGCTTAGGATAAAAACGTTGTCGCGCGACCGTACTCGACCGTTGGTGGGTGCTGTGGTGTTTGAGTGCCAAATATTGCCAAATATTGAGGCTGATAAAATTGTTTGGAGGGGCAGTAAGTTTATTCCCTAGTTAATTCTTTCAGAGACCGCATGTGGTTTGGTTTGACGGTTTGACGAGGGCTACGACGAATAATTCGGAAAAAGTGGATTGTGGGACACTCCAGGCTTATCGATAATCAAGCAATACGAAGTACCTTGTCAGCTTATCTTTGATCAGAGCTGCATGTATGTACCTGAGACTCTCCGGGATTTAACCGAATCTCCCAAGTCCCCAATACAGTGCTTCTTTAATCTGCACTGTCCTACAGCTGAAATCGCTGATATCACTAAAAAAGTTCAAGTGCTTTTTGCGATTCACGACTTGTCGTAGCCGGCTTCAATCTTCTATACGACCGCTTACCCCAATCGCAGTCATGCTATTACCTAGAACTCTACGGCGGTTTACCGCCCCTTCAGCGTCCTTTTTAACGCCTTCAATACGGTTCAGCTTACCTATTCGCACACGATGTCTTTCGATGTCAGTTTCCGCCTCACCTGGCGAATCGACGATCCCTTCCGAACCTATTCCCTCCGAAGCGAAGGAACCAGTCTCCTCTACTACACAAACAGAACAGGAAGGGCCAAAAAAGAGAACCCAATTACCATACTTTGTTGCTAGGAATAACCTCAACAATCTTGGCGTCTATCACAAGCAGAAGCGGGGTGGAAATCTAAAGCTCACGTTGGTGAAGAATGGAGAAGGAGATTTATACGCTTTAAAGAAGGACATCAGAGACGCATTGCAGCTCAGAGAGGGGGATATATCTGTCAATATGGTCACCCGACAAATAGTCATAAGAGTAAGTTCGGATTATCTAAAGTCAATCAACTCATTATACTAATAAAATATTTCTTACTAGGGTCATATAAAGATGCAGGTTTTCAACTTCCTCCATACTATGGGCTTCTGAGGGAGCTAAGCGAGTAGCGATAATATTGACATGGCATCGTCATGTTGGTCTACTTTAGGTACTCATACCCGAGAAAGTCGACGTGAAATAACGATGAAGGGACCTGTATAAATACCCAAACAAGGAAGGGAACTGGGCAAGCAGACAAACGTCTGTCTTGGAACAATAGGTTCAAGTCAAGACTGCCCGCATCTTTGGGACATCGGTTATATAGAATTCCGAGAAGTCAACTTCTACCTGCATTTGTACATAAATGTACAAAAAAAACCCACGAGCGATCAGATGGAAGCTAAGCCGTGGATGTATAAAATTAAATACAAGACAAACCAATTTACCCCGTATCCCCTTTCTTGCACTCTTTTTATTATTCTACTTGCCCCTCCCATTCTTATTTTGTCGGCACTGAATACTCTCTGTGCCCTTCGGTGCAATATAATACCACAATAGAAGTGTCGTTCAGACCTAGATCCTGCTTCGCATCCGCACACGCTCTCCTAAGTGCAGCTAAAGTGGCAGCGCCACAAGGACCAGCAAGTACACTACGAGCTTTGAGCTCCTGCACTGCATTATGTGCCTCCAAATCTGACACCACAATGCTTGCGTCCACGCCGTCCCTGAGTACTGGCCATGCAGTGGTAGATAACGTGCCACAGTTCATCCCGCACATAATAGTATCTTCTGTCTGCACCGCAACGCTCCTACCTACTTTTAGCGACTCTAGAAGACACGCTGCAGTTGTAGGTTCGACAGAGATAACCTTTGCCCCGCCGAATTCTTTCCGCCAAGAAGCACTCTTGAAGTGCGCCGTGACAGCCTCCCCTATAGATCCGGCGCCAACAGGCACAATCGCATGGGTGGCTGGCTTCCCACCCGTCAATTCTAGGACCTGACGGTCGGATTCCGCTAACATCGTGCTATACCCCTGAACGAAATATTCGGGAATGACGTCGAAACCGTCGACACTGACATCCAGGATTAAAATGGCTTTGTCGCTAGATTCGGCTTCCCGCTGCGCTACTGGTATAACGTCGTCATAAGCCCCGTCTACCTCGATAATTTCAGCGCCCTCACTCCTAATCTTGTTTCGGGTCTGTTCGTCCATGTACTTGGGCACATATACCTTGGTCGGAATTCCCATGATCTTCGCAGCCATCCGCGATACAGCCCGACCGCAGTTCCCTTCCGTGAGCGTCACGACTCGGACCCCCGCTTCTCGAGCCTTGGCGCCAACGTCCGCGAGCGGTGCGCTCCCATCTGCTACCGAGAGCCCTAGATAAGATCCTACGGCGCGGTATACAGCCCATGACGCGCCGAGTATCTTGAACGCTGGTAAGCCGAAGCGGTTAGATTCATCTTTTAGTAATACACTTCCCAGTCCCAGCTCTGCCGCTAGGTCCGGCAGAGAATGTAGTCGCGTCTCATTGTAGTCTGGTAATGTCTTATGGAAAGCAAGTATCGTTCCCTCCTGGCTCCCGCCCTGTGCGCCGGCGGGGTCATATACCCACTCCTGCGCCGAAGGGTTTAGATGGATGAATGGGGACATGATGAATTTCCGAACGGGCTTTTTTTCGGACTTTTATTTTCTACAATAACCGCCTACATATTCGCGAACTTGAGACAATGGGCTTCTTTTATTTCACACCTTCGTATTTGTTATTCGTATTTGTTGTTTACTAATGAGGTAACAATAACTCGTTTATTTCATAAATCTAGATGAACCCCACGCCGACGTCGGATTCCGATGCGGTCTTCCCTAGACATGCGGAGCACCGACTACACCTTGACGGACGTCGCATTGGTGGAGTCGAATACCGTCTCATTGAACTAACGCCATCTTACTAGGATATGTATGCCAACTCTTTAGAAGTAGCACTTGAACGAGATCAAATCCTGAAACCTACCCATTGTAGAGTTTATCGAATCAAGGACTGGACCACAGGACTAGACTCTTGCTCCGGTAGCCTATGTCTACGGGATTCGAAATCTTGGCGCGCCCTTTGACACGCAGATCGGGCCTGTATGGATCACAATTCAATCTTGCAAAGAATGAAGTCGTTCTCAGTCTAACTAAGAGCAGTGAGTGCTGCCTAAGTTAGTATCTTTTAGCCCTTTTTACGGCATAGATCTAATGGATACTTAGAAAGATCACCCCATTTATGATATACCGGTAGCTGTTTTTCCGTTCGGGGGAACTAGATCGATACTCCGGTCTAGCATAGAATATCCCGGTTGTAAGAATGTAGATAGATCTCGGGGTATTTACGAATATAGTAGATAGGCATCCCATAGACTTACCCCAGCTGAATATTAATAGAATATATTTTAGCTAGTTATCGCGTGAAAGCTAATTTGTTTGTGAATTCCCATCCTACAGAGCTTACCCCTTTCCCCAAGCGAAACGTTATTAAACAAGGTCTATTACGGAGTTAGTCCAGTATAACTATAGGATTAGTGCCTAGTAGAATAAGCATAAAAGACTTCAGTTTAGGTACCTAGTTTGCTTCCAAGAGACTATCAACTTAGGGATAAGAGAAAATTATTCGATCGACTCTGAACTCTTCATAGCTATGAGTCTGCATTATCGCCACTTGATAGCCAACTATCTTATACCTAAGGCCACATCTAATCAAGTCTGTAGATCCAGTAATATAGTTTAGTATTATGAATCTTTTTTTATAGGTTCTAATAGGCAGGATAGGTCAAATGGTCAATCGGATGATGTGTTAGAAGGTTAGAAGCCTAAGAATTATCAGGTCGGGAGTCAAGGAATACTGGGTTGAAAAGAAAAGAGGTATATATTCTAATTCAAAGGCGTAATAATAATATACTCAAGACTTGTTGTTGATGGATAGGGAGAGGGATCTCATCCTTATATATATTCACTATCTATTGGTTAACCTAACTTACCTCCTAAGATCAATATTTCATATGAAGATAACTGCCTAGATAGGTAGTCATCCTGATATGAGGTGTAGCCAAAATTATTAGTTACTAACACATGCCTCATTGTATAATCCAGCAAGTACTAACTTACGCAGTAGCTTGTAAGCAATGCACCCGGCTCAGGTTGCACCTGCGTATGGGAAGGTGTCGTCAAATAGCCTGTTGTTGGTTACAATTCAAGGCTGCCAATTCTTAAATTCATGTCTCTCAGTACGCCAAGGGAAACACCAGAGAAGTCATTCTATGGGAATTATCTAGCCATGGGATTCTAATCGACTGGTTTACATGTGTCTCCCTAGGTCAAGAAAGCACAACATCTTGAAACAGAATACGGTAAGCTCTGAGTTGTAGGTTACCTATATGATACATTTGATGCCTTGGATAGTAACCATACTGACTTAACAGTTGGCCACCTTCAAGCAAGCCGTTCAATACATGTACATGCTGCGAGCCTTCCTAACCTTTCCTTGTTCCTCTCATTCTCGTTACTATCTCAACCTACTCCGAATCCTTACCCAACTTACTCCGACCCCTCGACTTTCCTAGAATATTGAACTCTTTCTGAACCCCTATCTCGGCTTAAGCTCCCAGCTTACTCGGAGCCCAAAGCACACCCTACCGATCAAGATATGTACGTTCTAATATAACTATACTAGAAAATTTGAATCTTTCGCGCTGATAATTCCTATATAGCATCCCATCACAGCAGCAAGAAGTCCAAGAGATCCTCTAGGGATAAAGACTGGTCAGACATGTACATGGAGCGCCGCCGATCCGACCGGAACCATGTATATGTTGTTCACCAGCATGGCTACGGCAGTCGTGCGGGACCATCAGGATCTCAAAGCCATTCCTATGCAAGCCATTATGGAAGTCATCAGGGAGGCTCTGGGGACGTGAACGGCTACCAGCAAGGGCCAACCATGCCAACCACGCCAGTGACACCAGTCGCGTCAGCTCAGCCGCCAGCTCAACCCTCACCCCAACCAACCGTTCCTGAAGACCCACCGGCGACTTCGCAGCCTGTACCGATGAACGACCAGACTAGCTTTACCACCCAACCCGGATACCAGACTGTCGATCAACCAGTATCTGGCGGAAGATCAGTACGCGTATCGGTAGCAACTGGATACACAGCTAATGGAGCTGCGAATGAAGCAGGTAACTCCCCCCCCCCCCCCCTTAGTCTAAATCTATACGCGTGTTATAAACCGTCCGTTGATGCTAATTAAGCAGCCGGCCAAGGGCAAGCAAGCGGCTACAACCCTAACCAAGCAGCAGGCCAAGAAGCAAACCCAGAAGACGATGAGTATGGTGCTACGGGGTACGCCAATGGCTGGGGACTGAGTTGGGGCCAGCCTGATCAACATGGAAGGCAGTATCTTCAGTACGCTGACAACGGGCATCATAAGCATCATCATAAGCACCATCACCACCATCATCACCGTCGCCATTGAGATGCTACTCGAGGTTTTAGCCTTGTATAAGTATACGTAAGGTATTACTTACTTTCTTTGCTTTTTCCCTCTGGTTAACTTGTTACGATTCAAGTATCTCTTATCAATCAGAACTCGACAGCTCGAGCCATACAACTATCAAAACAAAAAAAAATTACTCAATGACTTTGTAGTTAGTTAAATACCTTAGGTACTTATCTAGTTAATATATCTAATCAAGTACATTCTATCAAGCTATATTCGGGCATAGAGTTGTGAATTGTTTGCTTTTGCCTTTACCTATCGGCATCAATGTTCTTCCAACTAAGGTGTTCGGATCTAAGAGGTATATATGATTACCATCCAAATCGAACAGATTAACACCCATATCCTACAGCAAAGAGTCTGGTAAGGCGATTTTGTGCCTTTTCTGATCTACTATATATGTCACGGTATTGGCAATAGTTATCCAAACTTTAGTAGCAGATTCACTGGTCTTCGTCTCCTTCCCCGTGTTGAAGGTGTACCCCTGAGACATAACCTCGCAGTGAATCATGAGCTACACTACGCATTCGAAGATTCGAACAATAGTAATATGTGACTTTACAGTTGGCCTTCCATGCGAATCTTTAATATTTATAGCAATGCCGTAGTTCCTTCTCTCCCCTTGTTCTTTCATCCCAGTCCTGTCAACTCGATTTATCCTAATAAATCCACACCAAAATACCATAACCAACTAGCAAATATGGGTAAGTTCTAACATCGTCCGCCAACTACCTTGGTAAGTCCAAAGTTTTGGTATTAACAAAAACTTGTTTACCTACCTAGGTTCCCACGACAAGCCCAGTCAGAAGACCAAATACGACTCCCCCAAGGAGGACAAGTGGGATGGTGCATACTTTGAGCGTAAGCGATCGGATCGAGGTATGTGGACTCCTCGCCGTCGCTCTCCTGATTCTAAGTCATCCAAATCCCGAGGTCGTTCTCCCGAAAGATACGGCGATCCAAGTGGAAGTCGTTATGGGAAAGATCGTCAAAGCTCTCGTGACAGCCACAGAGCCTACCAGAGCAACTATCAGAGTGGTTACCATAGCAGCCCTCAGAGGAGCGAGCGGAGTAGCTATAGTGCAAGCCACTACGGAAGCGATTATGGAAACCCCCAAGGAACATATGCTCCGCGCCCGCGGCAGGCCATGCGAGCCGGATCACCTATACCTGAAGAACCCACAGTAATCACGACCGAACCTCCCGCTTCTCCGCCCGAACGACCTGGATACAGAATGGTAGAGGTCCAAACGGCAACAGGACCTATGCCAGTATCAGTCGCAACTGGATATACATCAAATGGAGTGGCACATGAAGCTGATGTCTACCAAAACCCCAGCCGCCGTACCTCACATGGAAACCAGTACCAAGTCCCCGGTAATAGGCGAGACAACCCGACGAATCAATACTATCAAGGCGAGCAAGATGAAAGGCGCCACAGGCGTAAACGTAGGTAGTCATTATCGCTGTCAACACCACTCTCATCATAGCCACAACCAGTATGGTCCTTGCGATTCATCTTGAGTCTGGAATTTCTTCATTGGGTCTTGGCTATTTGCTCAGGAGCTTATGAGTTAGAGCTCACGCAGCAGGAAACAGTATTATCTAGCTGCATTATACATGCTTTAGTCTATAGCTGAATTGCTAAGTAGCATTCTTAACAAGTGGATGTACTTTCGATGTAAATGTGGATTGTGACCGTCGCGTCGTTAAATATTGACTGCGGTAATAGTTGAGCCCCTTTAATCTTATTTTCTGTCCTTTCTCATTTTAATTTCTTTCCCTCATTGCTCTTATTCATAACTACGCTGTCTATTGCTGTGCCCATATATGATTACAAGGTGTCCCAGGATCCTGTAGAGATGAAAGTCGTTTTTCTTTTCCCGAGCTACTAGGTTTTAAACCGCTCGATTCGAAATGGATATTCATCCAAGGGGACCCCCGTAGATGTCCAGTTCACCCGAAGCAAGAAATCAGGGCATGAGACCTGTTTCATCGGTTCGAAAAGCGAAACCTCAAAGTCCGAGGGCAATGATTCATGCAGAGTTGAGCCATCCGGCGGGATGCCGGATCTCACATCAAGCGTGACGACCAAAGTGTGCAATGACTTTAACTCGGCCATAGCGTTCCAGGTACACTGCCATGGCGTGTCGCCGGATATGTAATCCTGATCCCAACCTGGCCAAGCCCTGCTGAAGGCATTGTTGAAGTGCACACTTATCATGTTATCTTGAACGAAGAGAGCTAAGGCCAATCTAACATGGTGCAATAGGTTGGCGTGGTGGGGAAGCATAGCTCGGGGGAAGACAATGAATGAAAATATACTGTTGAAACGAAAAGTATGTCTCTTATACAGAATGTCAACTGCTTCTAAATATCTATCTCCTGTTAGCGTTCCGTAACTTTACACGAGGCCGTGAATCCATACATGGCGGAGCAGACGGATAGTAGGGCACGGCCGCGGCGTTTATCACTAGGTGACATCTGCGCTATAGAGGAACCTTCGGGCCAGTCCATCCCAGGCGGTCGATCCAACGGCAGGTCAACACAGTGTTCATGACCAGCCGAATCCGTAGCGGGAGGGTCGATACAAGGCACGGTGACTAGCTTTTGATTATGGATGAGAATATGAAGTTCCGCGGATCCAAAGACGTATTCGTAAATCATGAAGCGAATCTCCGGGGCCAGTGTCGTCAAGAGTAGCGAGTTGGGCTGAGGGTTCGGCTTAAGAGTCGAAGTTAATGGCTGGGGCAGAGTGCTTGGCGTAGGCCAATACTCGTGCTCGACTTCAGTCATGATTTAAGAGAAGAGGAATTCGCGATGTTGATAGTGAAATTTATAGTAGCTACGAATTAACTTGCGATCTCATCAGGGCGTCTACAGACAACTTGTAGTGAAGAGGTTCAACTACCTACCTTACCACGGTTCGCAGTGTCCAGTTTGAATAATTACCTAAAAATAGAACGAAGATCCTATCCCAATAATTCCCAATAATGGGGCAGGTCCTCTGAAATAAGTAACGATAAGTGGTATATGAATGGTCACGTGATCAGAACATCTCTCTCTCATCTCTTTGTCTTGATTTGACTATTTTCAGCGTTAGTGGACCTATAGTAAATGCACTTTGATAATGACACATAGTAAGACTAGTTCATATTTTCTTTTCTTTCTACCCTAGGATATGAGTTGTTCACCGTGAGACAGACTAATGAAGTAAGTGTATGGGTTAGCACAGTATTCCCAGTAGCCTTCAACATAGATTCAAACTGCTTATGCCTCTGATATTAGGGGGGCTATCAAGCACAGTATGAGCGAATAATAGCTCTAAGTTATAACAGAACTGATTGTCGAGGACATGTGGTTTTAGTTCAGCTTGGAAATGGAGTACTGAATTTGAATGTGGTTGCCTGACGCTACAGAGTGCAGGCGAGGACTGCGTCTGTCTCCTTCCGGGTAAAAACTGCATCCTGAAGTAGTCTGCGGAGACATAATAGGTTATTTCTCTCGCAGTATCCATGAAGCGACACGCTTGGTCGAAAAGCGGATGTTGGTCGGAAAATATATGACAGATAGGCTCGTCCATGGTAGATAACGCAACGACAAAGTGTACGGCTGAAGTATGATTAGGAATATGGCTAAACCGTAGTAAGAGATAAGCATTGATTCCTTGTCCTTGCCCAAGGAACAGATTCCGGTTACTATCCCACAATTGCTGAGGAGCAGCCGCGACAACATGACACGGAGCTCTTGAGAAGTCTGCGCAGACGGCACCCCGAAACCGATTTTCGGCCGTTTCAGACTCGGAGACGCGGAGATCCTTGCGAATATAAACAAGAGTGTTATCCCCGCGGTAGCGTCTCATTTGCGGCTCTGCTTTGAAGAGAGTGTGCGATTTCGAGCGAACATAGCCATTGGCGGTCTTAGTTAAATATACGCCAAGCCATCCATCAGCCCTATCCTTAGGCCAGTCATCCCTTTCGGAGACGCCTAAATCCCAGACTAGATCTTCAGTGGCATCGGGAATACTAATGAGGGCAGTCTCGATTCGAAGGCCCTTATTCGTAATGGCAAACTCCGTGTCGATAATAGCATCTTTAACCCTTCGTTTTAGGTTATGAGCGTTGGAGAATTCCCTAGGGGACCTGGCAAAGATACCTCGATAAGACTGTTGAATCCAGCTTTCAGGGCTCAAATTCAGTGATGGATTTGTCCACGCAAATAAAGACAAGTCACTACTCTCCTTTGCGATTTCCTCTTGTAGTCTCATAAAGGCCTTATGTCCTTCGCCGTATATCATTGGCATGCTGACACCGAATATGCCCATCAAACAATAGGCCGTATCTTCAACCCTGGTGGTCTGCCTCATAGACGCCCAAGACATGCGTCTTGCTACGGGAACTTCAAACATGACTTGGTTATTACACGAGACATCGTAGTCGATTCTGGTGACGTCAGCAAGTAACGAATTCAACTCTGGTTTGCGGCCCCTGAGCTCCCACTTGGCGTCATAGAACTCTGCCACCCTAGGTGCGACTATCTCCTGAAGAGTCCAACCTCGAGTTAGCCATCTGCAGCGCGGGAAGTGATCTTCAAACGACGACCCGAATGGGAGGTCAGAGAGGAACACAATGCAAACGGCAGCATTCATATACCACTTAAACATAGAATTGATGGCTTCGGACAGCTCTGCGCTGCTGGACTTATCGATGCAACAGGTATCTACCCAAGCATATCGCAAGCCATGAGCGGACGCGAGTTCACAAGTGCGCACGATTTTTCCAAACCCTTTCTTCTCGTACGGCTGCTCAGGAGCTTGAAATTCCTGAAAGGAAACTTCTTCATCCTCCCAGGTATGTGATAATACCGCATACGTATATTCTTCTGGCTCATTGACTAACTCCAACCGACGAGTCTCAGTGTTTATCAGCCACATTATCAGCTCAACTCAGTCTCAGAGATTGGATGGTGCTAGCTATATATGTAGATAGGTAGCGCTATGAGGCTATGGTGCGATAACTCCACGGGAATTATATGCCGAAGCCGAAGGAAAATGAATAACGTCACTCTAACATCGAGTGTAGGCATTTTCATAAGACTGGCGATAAAATCTGACAGCTGAGCCCTGATATTCTTGGAGCAGAAACGAGACGGAAGCGTGCTGATAGGCCGATTGGCGCACCGTAGAGACATAGGGTATGAACGACTAACTGCACTGTGTCTATGCATAACAAGCTATGTAGCTTGTTCTTCAACGAGGAACAGGGGTATTTGTAAATAGAAGAGAAGCAAGTCAACAATGAGCTACTAGAATGGGCGTAGAGAGCAGTACTTTATAGAAGTTCCCTTACTACCCTGGCCAATAAACCTAATAAGGTCATATTGAAGGGACAGCACACTGAAATGGTTAGCTTGCGGAATAGTAATGGCATTCCAAAATCTTCTAAATGTCTAGGTACTTATGAATTCATTCTTCGGGGGTAGAAGGCACAAGTGGAAGTGACATCCCAAAATTCTTCTGAATAGTAGGAAGGAATTCTTCCTGAATTCTATATTACATCGCGACGGAATGATCAGTCTACCAGAGCAATCTGCTCCGAGGAAGCCCCCACAAAGAGGCTCTGACGGATACGAGGGTAAGGATCCTATAAGACCCCCACCTAAAGAGATCCGGGTGGCCGGACGGAGTAGTCTTGAAGTCATTATAAACTCTCCGAACCCTGTCAAACAGCTCTATTTTTACATCCTTTTACTTAAGTACCTACTTACGATGTCACCCAGTGGATCTTAAAGTATTGATGCCTCCTGCGTTCAAAAAATACATAGCTCGCCTACTTTCAAGTTCACTGTATTTCCTTTCTCAGATGTATCTGGGGATTTTGAACGTGGCTTCGTCTCTTCCCAAAGTTCTTTGATAGCTATTAAACTTTATGTGCCATCATACTATCCAAGACTTGTATAATGTGATATCTGACTCCTGTAAGGGTAGGTAGGTATATAAATACCACGGAACATGAATACCCGGAAGTGCACGCCGGGTTAAATGTTACATACCTACCTAGGTACACGATTGTTGAACAGCTATGAGAGGGGTTCCCATAGCTCATCCCCAAATTGATAACGAGTGGCGACCAATCGCATGTAGTCCGAAGGCCCCGTAACCGCATGGAGTTTTCACATTGCTTTGGATAATAGGCTTTCATACAGGGAACATCGCGACTACTTAGTTAAAGCCGGCATCGGTCGAATTAAGCGACATGACGGTGATTATATCATTATATAATCAAGGATGAGGGCTACCAGTTGCCATAGGATGATATATACGCCCGGCATCCGTTCCCGCCGAGTGTTTTATACACTGAGCCGGAACGAGCGATGAATGCTTGATTAAAAGTTAGGTACCTCTACGTGAGCAAAGCATCCAAGACATGTCACCCCTAGAAAAACAGACGTTCAGCCAGCATGTACAAAACACCCGTACATGGGAATGGAATAGTACGCCCCAGTATTGCAGATGATTATATTTGGAATCTTCGGTCTCGCGCTTCGCTTTGCATGCTCTGTGACATGGACTATTCGTGATTGTTCGCTCCTGTCGGCTCCCGAGTTGTTGCCGAACCAGCGGACACGGTATTTACTCCTCAGAAGTATTTAACTGCGATCAAGTTCCATAAAAGAATAAAAGAGTGAATCGCCTTGCCTAGAATACCTTGTCCTGTATATATCATCACCTATATCATTACTTCACTCTGAAGAACTTGACCAGATAGTCACTCGACAGATCTATACAATGACAGGTAGCCAAACCGCAAAGCCCCGTGTCCTAATCGTCGGGGCTGGTCTCGGCGGACTTACACTTGCCCAGTGCTTGCGAAAGCAAGGCATTCCATTCGAAATCTTTGAACGAGATACGAGCGCGGACTCTAGATTCTTAGGGTGGGCCATTGGAATTCATTCGTGAGTCCCAATTTATTTACCCATTTCAATATACGAATGAAAGGCAGAACAAGCCGTGTTCATATTGTGTCCTATGTGGATTATTTTGATTTCATCTCTAGATACTCACAAAGATAGTAGAATTCTTGATGACCTTGTTTCGTCTATCCCAGCAGGTTAGCATATATGAACTCTACCCTTTCCATTCAATGCCCGGGGACCTAGGCATTATTCCCGTGGGACAGGTCTTGACTAATATATAATATTTATCGGTATAGATTTACCACCATTGAAGGAAAGCATAACACACTTAGCCCCGCTGAAACTTGAAGCGCAACTCGCCTTCTACTTCGACGGAAAACACTTGGCAGTTGAATCTACTCCCGAGCGGCAAATAATAAGAGCGGATAGACCTCGATTTAGGAATTGGCTATCTACCAATATACCAATCCAATGGGGAAAGAGACCTACAAAAGTAGAGCAGATCAAAGACGAGATTAGACTTCACTTCGAAGATGGAACTACGGCTACCGGTGATATCCTCGTAGGGGCGGATGGAACGAATAGCTTTGGTACGTGGTATCCTCTGAAAAACGTCCTTGTTTTTCTAATTCAAGGGTCTAAAAGTAACTTACACGGAATGAATAGTGCGTGAACACCTTCTCAATGTACCGAATACTAAAACGCTCCGAACCACCCCAAGCTGTATGATCGTCGGCGAAACAACAGTTACGGGAGAAGCGTTCGAGCGCCAACTATCTATCGCCCATAGCGCCTACGTGGCAGCCAGCGCGGCCCCTGGGGATTATTTCGTGTTTGTAGGCTTGAATCGAGTCAGTGCGGATGGAAAGTCCGGGCGATATTACTGGTTCGTGATGGAGAAGGACCCGAGTATTGTTAACGACGACCACTGGAGCAAATCTGCTTCGCAGGCAGAGTTATACAGCCACGCTGTTGATTTAATTAGCACACTTGAACCTAGATTCTCCGAAATCATCAGGTCAACCTCTGCGGATGAGACTAGACCCCAGCCCTGGAGAATTTACGATGCGGAGATCGAGAACCTGCCGGTCGGTAGAATAACTCTTCTTGGCGATGCAGGTCACCCAATGGGTCCATGTAAGGTCCCCTATCGAAATTGCTCAATCGCGTGAATGAACCGCTAATTCCAACGCAAAGTCCGCGGCGAGGGTGGCGTGCACGCTCTGCGCGACGCGCTAAACCTTTCAAAGGCGATCGCACAGATCAAATCAAACGATACTGACGAAATCAAGTCTCTGCTTGGCCTATATCAGGAGGAGATGCTGGAACGAGGCCTGCAGGCGGTCAGGGCTTCTAGACGCCAGCATACCTTTGAAAATATGAAAGGTGGGATAATGGCATGGGGACAGAAGGCTATAGAAGTTCCGGATGAAACTATTACCCTTGAGGCTGTCCTCCCTTGACACGGGGGAAGACACATAACGCCATGCACTAATTTTTTTCCATGTTGGAAGAGATTTGTTAAATTAAGAGGATACGGCATTCTCTCCTAAAGCTTTTCTTTGTATATTAGGCTATAATAGTTCCATAATGGCCTCTGGTAGAATAACTCGCATCTCGTCAATTGAAATGTACCATCATACCATCAATTATTACTCTGAAAAGCGACGTTGATTAAGATAAGTCTTAGGTACCTGTTACAATTATTACCTAGCATCTAAGCCCTGGGGCTATTTATAGATTCTTTATTAGGGTTTCGGGACGGCCCGAGCGGTGTGGGGCCGATTAAGTCCACTTTCGTCAAAGTCGCTGCGGCTTTATTGTTTTTCAAGGCACAAAGAAAAGGGCCCATATCGAGCGTGGTTTTTTTTTATTTATATTGGTGATGTAATATTTAGTGTTTCTGCTACTAGATTGTACGAAGTTTGCCAGGTCGAGCAGCCTCATTATTTGTTCAATCAATGAGGTACATGAGGTTAGGCAAGCATTGTCATCTCCAAGGTGAATAATATCGCCAATCAAAAGTTAGGTTAGTCACCATAGAGTTCCAGTTTATGGCCTTGACACGAGGAATTATCCAAGCAATGAGTCCTATGTAGGTAGTAACCTAGATGGGATGCATGCAATCAAGAAAAAAAAAGACATTTCAAAAAGAAAAACTTGAAAACCGAATACGACAAGTTAGATTGAATCTTGTTGGTTACAAGACAAACGCCCCTTTGCTTGTGTATAAGCTTCTACTTGATAATTAGGTAAGCTTTAACCACGACAACTACCTAGGTAGGCACGCCATGTGTCATCCTGATGAAAAGTAGCCTCGTACCGCTCGCGTTAAACTTGACGTGCTACTCCTACGCCCAACCAGAGAGATGCTTCTCTCCTTCCTGTTTAGTCCCAAAGGCGTGGAAACTTCAGGAAATATGCTCTTTAACCACATGACTACGAGTGCATAAGCTAGGTGGGAGGAAGGTGTGCCCAAGTCAGGAGACAGTATAGTCAGTCGATTATGTTCAGTGTATACGTCAAGATATGCCGCTTCGGCATGGTCGCGTTGTAGCACGGCGTGTTTCCTCTATGATTGGCGCCTACTCGACGGTTGGGCCGAAATGTTTGGCCGGCAAACTGGCCTCTAGGACTATGTGTTATGCATCTATATCAGCAGGTAGGGGTGGTCAATATACCAACAAGTATCTTGTTAAGGATATTGTATAGCGAGACACGATAGTTTAAATACTAGTCGGAGGGCCACTTTCCAGGGAGGCGTTCAAGTTTATAATGATCATTGGAACATGTAAGAGACTTTTCTAGTGATCTTTTGATGAATACCATGACTGACCATTAGGCTTAACTTACTGTGTCACAGATGTGGGTGTGCTACAAAGATGACCTATAAGTATAAATTGCGCGATGTATCTTTCGCGAAAAATAGCCTTCGTTGTCTTCCACCTCTAAATCTTGATTTAGATCCTTGATATAACTCAGATGGACATGACAAGAATAATCCAATAGCCTCGATTCCAAAGGCGCTGAATCAAGTGTAGACTTGATATGGAGAGCTAGGTTTGGTTGGTGTCTCGTGAAATAGGCTACAATCACTTTTTTGATTTGCGAGGTGCATATTATTTATGGGTGGGCGAACTATACGCTTCCAATCATGGGAAGTAACGTTGGCGACTGACTTCAGTCAAAGTGCTTCTGCCTTGATTTTCTTGCTTTAGGAACATATAGAGATGACAAAGCGATCCAATACGATGGATCGTTTACTTTTAAGCTTCTCGCTAAAGTGACATTGTTATGAAGAAGCTGATCCATTAGTCGATCTCGCATGAGCTTACTTGACACCAGAGTTAATACGGGAAACAAGAAAAATGACCGGTTGCTAAGGGATGATGGGAAGAATATAAACGTACCGATAGACGATAATTCAAGCCGATGCTTTCAGCCGGAAAGACGGAGGCTGACCGCACACGAACGCTACCAGATAGATGAGAGACCTGGATCCTGATGGTACCCACTAACTGAAATGTAATAACTGGATAGTTCCATAGTTTCCGTATTACGGGGAATCTTGTGCTATGTAGATCGCATATATTGACGAACCCTGGTAAGCCTCTTTTCGCCTTCAACCTTTCGTTTTAGGCCGGTCAAAAACAGAATGTCACCTATACTGTCATATTGGAGCAAACGCACGATACACGAGACGCCGAGTTTCCTTCCTGTCCAAGCGTTTGCATGGGCGTTATATGTCATACTTCCCTATAGGGTGTGTGACGGCTACTTGCATTGACGAAAACGCACATGTCAATCCATCAAAGGATATAGAGACCCCCAGTTCCTAGGATCGTGGTTTTATCGCCGGGTTGGCTGTACAATGGCACAGCAACCTGCCGTGCGACCAGTCATAGACGACTCCAAATCTACCTAACATGCCACAAAGCAGAGACGAGGACAATTATGTACGTGTATTCATGTATGCTACCATCCTTTTTGGCAGCCGGGACGCCACATGATTCGTGGCCTCGCCTCCTGCTATGCGGACTATGCCAGGTGTTTCTTGCGCACCAACAATGCGCCCGCTGGCCAACGGACTTCCCTTCCGGCAATGCAGCTTCGCGGACAAAGCCCATCGTGCATTGTCACATTCGTAGAATTGCGGCAACGGTTGGCTCGTTTAGCCTCGAGCCTCAGCCAGCAATGATACCATCGGTAGATCGGCTTTTTGCTTTTAATTCGGCCCGCGGTAGTTGACCCATGGTATAGCCTTGTTAGATTGGCTTCTATATCAGTATACCAAGGAGGTCCTACAATACCTAGAGTTAGACAGAGTGCGAGTAGCAAGCGCTATTGCGTACTTACCATGTTTCCCACCCGCTCACCTCTCCTTGTTGGCTTTTCCACAAACCTAGGAGGAAAACTAGAAATTAGTAGAAACAACGGTTCTTGTGCATAATAACGCCTCTAAGTTATCCCGAGGGGTCGGAACCATGGACACTGGAGCTTCTTTGATAATACTGCCACAACAATCATCTGCCCTAAGTCTTAACGCTAAGCGAGAAGGTTTCCGTACCCTCACGATAACCCAGTCTTCTAAGACAAGTCTAACCGTCATTCCACTGGGCAATGGCCAACGATGGACTGCGACGAATGCTTATACAGCAGTCCCTGAGACAGACTCTTCTACACCGACCCCGGTACCTGCCAGTTCCAGTGGTAACTCTTCTGCCACTGCCCTGATAATAATGGGAGTCATCCTCATATTGTCTCTTTTAGTCCTTTTTGTATGGTACTTCTGTTGCAGACACCGAAAAGACTGCTGTGTCGAAAGGAGGGGTCCGAGGAGGAGGAATGGTATTCGTTTTCATCCTCCTTTAGAAGCCATTCCCGGTCCACCAGGTCCACCGGGCCCACCGGGAATCCCTGGACCTATGGTAGGTTTCTATCAAAATGTCGGATACTGGGTATAGACTAATATTCTATTTTCCATGTGGCCTAGGGTGCTATAGTAAGCCTCTCGTGATACATGAAATGCCTTTGGTTACCATCTGAGAAAACTAACATAGTTGCTCTTTTTAACAGGGACCTCAGGGTCCTCCGGTAGGGTTTCCATGGCTGATTGATAGATGATAGTATCAAATTAACGTAGAGCTTTAGGGATTACCAGGCAATATAGGTCCTATAGTAAGTAATTCCCAACTATACGGGTTGTAGTGATAGAACTAATTGCGTTTTCATAGGGCCCACAGGTAATACACAATTGCCCTATAGACAAGCAAAGTAGATAATTGATATGTTTCCTAGGGTATGCGTGGTGAGAGAGGCCTTCAGGTGGGTTTGAAGTAGTACTTGAGTAAGTTTTCAGGAAAGTAACATGTTGCTTTGAAGGGAGAACCAGGCGCTGTTGGCCCTCAAGTAAGTCCTCGACAATTTAAGAGCCTATTGTGGTAAATCAAATTGACACCTTCAGGGTCTACCCGGGGAGAGAGGTGAACAAGGCCCTAAAGTAAGTCGTAGTAGCCAGATCAACCCAGGTTTAAACTGATATTTTCTTTCAAGGGCGATGTCGGCCATCGTGGCCCACAAGTAAGTGTCTAAAAGAAATATAGTCATTGCGCTAGATTAACATATCCATTCAGGGGGAACGAGGTCACGATGGAGCAGTAGGATGTAAGAATTCTACCCTGCTCCAATATTTCTTTCTCAGTACCCAGCCGTTATATTGTGATTATCAAGCTAACCTTTAACGAAGCGCAAGGAATACAAGGCCAACCAGGTGGGTATCTCCTACGACTTATGATCATCTTAGCTTTTGACTTTATAACACTCTACTTTATATTGCTGCTGAAAGGGCCTGCTAATATAAAAACTAGGCCGTGACGGTAGGGACGGCCGGGATGGTCGGGATGGGAGAGACGGTCAAGATGGAGTCAATGGAACGAATGGGAAGGACGGGGTTGATGGTGTCAATGGTGAAAGAGGTGAAAGAGGTGAAAGAGGCGAGAGGGGTGAGAGGGGGCTGAGAGGGGATCGGGGAGAACAAGGAGAAAGGGGAGAACGAGGGGAAAGAGGAGAAATAGGGGAAAGAGGAGAAATAGGGGAAAGGGGGGATCGAGGAGAACAAGGACAGCAAGGACAGCAAGGAGAGCAAGGAGAACGAGGTGAGCGAGGCGAACGAGGGGGAATGGGAGAACAGGGCGAACAGGGTGAACAGGGTGAACAGGGTGAACAGGGTGAACAGGGTGAACGGGGTGAACGGGGCGAACAAGGTCCACGAGGTCCACGGGGTCCTCGGGGTCGGCGGGGTGAAAGAGGAGAGAGAGGTTGGCCAGACCGGTATGGGTAAGGACATAGGATCTCAACACCGAAACATCGTCACTTCACTAACCAATCCTTAGCGCTATTACCCCTGAGGAACCAGAGTGGGAGCCAGACGCTGAAAGACGATATTATACTTGCTGCCGACGCTGCAGGAACCACTGTGGAGGTTTTTGCATGGGTAATTGTGGGGGGAGAGTTTACTGTGATGGCCATTGCGGCTGCATGTGTCGTTGCTGTCACTAACAGGACGCGTAGAATGTCCGCAAGGACGAGTTAGACACTTGCTACTACTACAAGACAGATAGACCACTTGGTCATGGGGGTTAGGATATATGGTACACTACGGTATAACGGCGAGGCGGTATAGCGATCTGATCTGATAGGTTGATTAATGCTAATGTTTTCACTGGTAGAGGAGCAAGAAATGGGTATATTGTTACTGGTGCGGTAAAGAGACGAATGAGACGCTTGGCTTTGTATTTGACCATCGACTGAAAAGAGGTATCATGACCTCCTAAAAAGTAATGTCTATTAAGAGCAGGTATGGTCACACTTTATTGATATCTCATAGCAGACCGCCTCTGAAACTCAGCCGACTAATCTACAGCATCGATTGCCTCGACGGCCGATTACGCGTGGAAAAACCCTATAACTCCATGTGAATGCACGGTAATGCAACGATGATGATTTATCGACCGATCCGAATGCCAAACAAGGTTGCTTTTCAGTCCTTTAGTTATAAGATCATTCCTATGCTCAAGGTAATCATCTCTTAAATGTGGCGCTCTTGCCAGCTTTTTCTCCATGCATCTTTCTCGCGGGTTTCGGGCCGTCGATTGTCATACCATAAGGATTAAACTTCGCCGCCTGAGGAGCACCATTAGAAGTTCTTGCTGCATTCAGAACAGATTTTGCTTTGCTGTAGTCGAAGGGTTCATCCTCATCCTCGTCTTCCCCTTTCCCTGACATGTTAGCCGCATCAGTGGATGCCTCTTCCTTTGCTCTCCTAGCCAACTTCTTTGCTTGCCGGCGCTCTTCCTTGAGGGCTTCTTTACGAGCCCGCTTTTCGGCCTTCTTAGCTTTCTTCTTTCTTCTCTGATCTTCGCTATCATCCGAGTCGGGAACCGCAATTTCATCCGTATCGCCAAAACTAGCCGAGTTAGATCCTGGTTTGGATGGTGTATCGTTCGCCTCTTCCGACTCAGAATCTGATTCGATTTCGGGCGCCTTGCGCTTTAAGCCAGTCTTTAGTGTAAATTCACTATCAACTGGTTCGTCTTCTAGGTGAATGATCGATTCTTCCATTCGGGAGGCCGGCTGCGATGTCGTTGCCTCTACAACTTCCAGTACCTTGCCCGACTTCATAATTTGGGCCCAGGGGAGTTCAAACTGCATTGTTCTTTTCGTTTTGTCAACAACTGGTTCTTCCCATCTGCTGCTTATTGGAACCTTCCCCCATAATTTTGATGTCTGTGAGACTAGTTCTTGTATTCCCGATATTTCCGCATCATTACTTCTTATCTGGGGGAGCAACGACTTTGCAACTTCACCAATGCCCATCGTAGGTGATGCATTGCTTCGAATAACTTCAGCAACACTGGGGCCGTTCGCTCCTTGAGCCTTAGCCTTACTAATGATCTTGAATAAGTTAAATGCTTCACGCTTGGCTATGTGGGATGTAGCATCAAGCAGACTATGAAGAGCCTTAGGATCTGGTGGCATGCGCCTGGCTATGTCGAAAAGCGTCGCATTGCTCATCACATATAGTGAACTTTCATCTTCGCGACGGGCAA
This sequence comes from Daldinia eschscholtzii, assembly GCA_037126485.1. NCBI lineage: Eukaryota > Fungi > Ascomycota > Sordariomycetes > Xylariales > Hypoxylaceae > Daldinia > Daldinia eschscholtzii. Next base: position 2,286,220 of record JBANMG010000005.1, read on the forward strand.
TCTCATCTCGCCACTTGTGCACAGCTCGAAATACAGCAAACTGTTCTCTTGAAAACTTCCCGGCCGATTGTCTTATGAGTAGGTTATACCACCCAAAGGGGCCTTGGCCATTTTCAGCATCATATGCAGATGTTTCGTATCGTCGTAGTGAAGTTTCTTTGGACTTATCAAGAACTTGGTTCATCAGATTATGTCCGGATTCTTCCGAGGGCTGTTGCAGTAACTCGTTGCGCATCATATCGTAGATATATAGTAGGTAGTGGGTATCTGAGCGCGCATAATAGAACATCTCGTCAGGGATCGGGCTGATATTTAGTTAGCGGCATTCAAGTATAACATATACATAAGACCCATGATCATTTCATACCGTATTCTCCAGTCAGCTAATTGATACTTCTTATCTGCGTCGAAGTCGACAAACTTTTTTAGCAGATACGCAAGGCTCCTACTAGGATATTGAAGCGCAACCGCGGCCTCGAACGTATCGAACAGCCCCACGATATATATACCGCAGTCTCGTTGTAACCAGATAATATCCATATAGGCACCGTGAAGCACCTGTTGTTGTTAGACACTTATGCGAGATTAGATAGGATATGATGACGAACCTTGACGATTTTCGGATCAGCAAACACTTCGTTTAAAACCTCGAGCTTGTGACGCCATGGCTGTAGAGTGTCGACAATCCAATCCTTCTCACGCGTGCTGATCTGCATGAGCGATAAGAGACCACTGTATGTTCTAAAGTCATGATGTTCCGTGTCGATAGCAATTTCCATAGCGCTCTTTAATTCTTCAAGCATTTCAAGAACGCCCTCAAACGTATTGACGAAGGTAGCCGTAGTGGTTTCGACAGGTTGGTATTTGATGGGTTCTTTTGTTTGGAAAACAGCTTCTGGGTACTGCAAATTGTGGATTTCTGCCTCATAAGGATGCTTGTACCTGGTATCACCGTTAGCCTGCTACGTATGATGTACTCATTTTTATTTTATCTTTGGTATAAACAGCACTTGGTTCGGTAAAAAGTGATTTAATCACATGGGAAATATGGTTGGAAGACACGTACTGAGTCGCCTGGTTATCATCGACGAAAGTCTCTAGACTGTCTTGGAGGGAGGTAAGCGCATGTGGTTTGGTGGTAAGTATCGGCTTCCATGGAGATGGATCAAGGTTATTAGGTTTGAGTTCGAATGCATTCTGAGGTTTAATGATGTTGGCGCGGCGAAGAGACGTGTCCAATGTAGCTGGTCTTGATTTCTTCGACGGTGGCCCCGGCTGTTCGGTTGGTGCGGTCTTCCTCTTAATAACGCCTGTATACTCGTCTAGGCAAGTGTCGGCTTTTTCTAGCAGGGTGTCGACCACATCGACAATGCGCACCCAATGAACGTCAACATCATCACTATCCTCTAGAACAGGTGCCTTCAGATCGGTACCCTTGGTCGCAGATTTAAGGAGGGATGAGGCCAGCGAGAGAAGTCGCGAGGATGTATCATCTAGTTGCTCTCCAACCTCCGGATTGCTTGTTCTTTGGAAGCTGATATCTTCGGCAGCTATTTGATTGGTAAGTCTAGTAGTAGCGACAAGAGCAGTCTGGATCTTCTCCTGTATGGACTTGAGATCCTGAGGGGGTTCCATAACTGCTGCTCATGTGCAACTTTTGTTTTTAGCTGGCGACGGGGAACCTGGCGATAAGAATTGATGATGTTTTGGGGGGTTTGAAATGCGCCGAACCAATTCAAAAAATTCTAGCGCATCGCCCTAAAAGATTATCGATAATGCACGTATGTACCTACCTACATTGTGTTCCTGATTGGCTTAGGTGAATTAGGGTCCCTTTGCGGGGATCCTTCCGCGTCTGCGTACCTACCGTGTAATATCATCCCACGCGACCTGGCCAGCCTGAGTGCATACCTGTACGTGTAGGTACCTACATGATCCAAAGCTGAGCTAAGATAACGATAACGATAACCACCTGCATATTCCACACATCCCGGTTACTTAACTGTAGCTTGTTGCCATCTTCACTTATTATTTACCTTTGTTTGTATGTCATTCTAGATGGTACCAAGCACACATCAATTTAAATATACCGACATGTCTGCCTCTCTTGCCCCAGAATGCAACGAAGTAAAAGAGTAAGTCACACCTAAGCATGAAATCTATCAAAACTGATGGTTGTAGACGATACGATACTTGCTTTCTTAAGTGGTATAGCGAGAGTATGTGTGGAAATCTTGATCTTTAAGAGTTTAGTCTAATAAATCACTAGAATATCTGCGAGGCAACGGTAAAGCAGACGACAATGAGTGCGCTAAACTTTTTAAAGATTACCAGAAATGTCTACAAGTAAGTAAAAAAAAAAAAAATACATTCAAGCCTTGGCTGAAATCTGTCATATGAAGTTCTCTGCTATATGATAGGGACTTATTATTGACTAACAAGTTCAATATAATACTAATGAATGGACTTTTTAGGTCGCCCTTAAAGAACGAGGTATTGATAAGCTCTTGGACGAAGCAAGGGAAGACAGCAAAGAGAGCGATGCTCTTCATATGAAAAGGAAATGACGAAAACCGAAACGATTAGCTGGGTCGTATAAAAGTGCCGAATTTCCGAAATGCTCCATTAGAAATGGATATGCCCCAAGGTAATTAGGCTACGATGGGTATACCTAGAAGCTGATATTCTTGGGCTGACTGCAAATAGTCATGGGTCGTTAGCTATGAGGTACGAGATGGTCTCAGCCAATGTTATCCTCCTCAGCAACCCCACGGTTTATTGTTCGGCTTTATGAGCCAAGCCTAGCCTTACATAGTACGGTGCCCTAGCTGAGATTGACGATCCTTAGCAAAATGAGACCAACATGTTAAAGGGAAGGAAATGCAGGGCCATTACAACGAAGCGACGTAACCGTAATACCTTGGCGGTTTATTAGTGTATGTACCAGTAGCCTTAGAGTATGGGGATGAGAGCTCGTATTTAGTACCTGGCCCTGGATAGGTAACTTACAGTAGCTCCGACTTCTGTATTTAAAAATGTCTAAGACCCCTCTTCGATTATCTTTTATGATTCTTCTCATCTTGTGTAGGCTTCTCACTTCCTAAGGGTACCTAAGCATGAACTTACAACCTATTTACAACCAGTTGGGCAAATATCTCGGAGGTGATTTGTGAAAATATTAAATCAACAATGTGTTATTTTAATGCTCTGCGTAAAGCGCATAATAAGTATTACTTTTTTGAATTACTTTTAATCTTTATTCGCTCTTACAGTGGCTTAATTATTATTTTCCAATTGCGATATTGTTTGAGTACCTTAGGTAGGTATCTTAACTGCTGATTGATGCTCTGAGGATAAGAAGCTAGGTAGGTACCTAAGGTAATCAATCTCAGTCAAATTCAATGGTGGATCGGCGGATCGGAGCTTTGCAAATCTCGACGTCAGAAAGGGTGATCACGACACAGCTAATATTTTTTTTTTGGCTAATAAATTGCTTCGGGCTCTATCGATAACCTAAAGCACACGCAATACGCAATGCAACTCTGCGAGTCTAAACTGCAAGGGGCAGCAACAAACAACTTCAACGTTCAAAGCTCCAAAAGCTAACCCGCCTTTAACCAATTCCTCTCCTATCAAACCCCGTCGCTCGCTATACGTCTTACATTGTACGTGTCGGGCTGATTTACGCTGATTTGCGGCCAGTAACTTGAAAGACGAAATAACGAAGAACCGTTAAAACAGTCTCGTGCGACAAATAATAACAAGCTTGACGCAGATCCAACACTTCCTTCGCCGATTGCATCTTCCCTCGAGACCACCGATATTGATCCACGGTATTCTCGACAAGCATTGGTACCTAGTTACAGCTATATTGCCATTAAAGGAATCTTCAACATAAGAACCTCACGACTACTGCGGTCTCTACGTTTCAGGAAAGGCATTAAGAATATAGGCGATGCGACCCGAATAACATTCGCTTCCGACTTCCTACATGCACCCTTTTTCTATCCTCACCCTTGCGATCTTCGTAGCTGGCTACATTACTGCTCGATGGGATCTCGTTACCCGGCTCTACGAATTGGCTGTTTTCGCCTGGGATAAAGGTGTTATTGTGAGTAAGGGGTTTAATCATCTGGTGCATTTGAGAAATAGGAGGAGTGTACATCTAGCGAAAGGAACTGCGCAAGGACGAATCTTTATCTAATGCTTGGTCGCTTTCAATCTAGGCTCGTGCTACTCAAGGATTTGCTCTGTTGAGTTTCGTATTCATTCTCATATTCATACCTGTGCAACACATTGCGCGAACAGAGGCTGATCTGGTATTGCTATTTCCCCCTTCCTAAGTCCAAGTCGGCGTAACTGATGAGCGATTGTAGCATCCGCGATCGCCTAGTCTCGGAATTTCTGCTCGGGAACAACTTCGGCGCAGAGGCTCCTTCTAAGTAGGAGTACTCTGACGCTGGTTACCTGGTCATGCCAGAGCATGACAGGCTGATGAGGGTATTTTGGCCGATTGACATCCCTAGGTCCGATGCCCCCGGTGTTATTGTCGGTTGGAGGAATTCAAGCCTCGATGTTGTCGTGATCGCTGTCTTGGACCATGTCGACGTGAGCAATTTGACCCTGATTACCACGGTTCTTTGTTAACTCTGTTGTATTTCAGCCAAGAAATGTCGAGAACGCGTTGAAGGCTGGCATACTGTTGAGGAGTGCGCCGCATCCGGTACCCCGTATATTTGAGCTTTGTGGGCAGTCGTCGATGCATGTTCTAGGAACTACAAACCGCGAATTCGACATCGAGCCAGATTCTTCGTGGGTGCGGGCTATTGTTTGTCCATCTCAACGGGTACCTGAGATCACCTGCCCCAGAGCATCAAGCATTCAAATTGTCTTATTTGAGAGGCCGATCCCGCTTCGTATGCAATACATATCCTTGAATCCGATTGCACTCTCGCTTGCTGACAAAGAGGACCATTCATTATACCATGCGTCTGATAGTTCTGAAGCTGAGGAAGAGAAACAGGAACGAAGGAATAAGCAGAAGAGACGTCTCTTGGTAAACAAGTTGAAGAGCCATTCAGTTATAAAGCATTCTCCTTCACTTAAGGATAGGGCTCTTGAGAGAATCGTCAATCAAATTAACTGGGCATGGGAGCTGGAGCGTCTGCTGCAGAAAAATGTGCCACTTATTGGTACCAGGCCTAAGCGCACTCTCAGTGTCTCCGAGCGCGTGGTAGAACAAGCTACAAACATGAGGGATTACATACTCCTTTGGATATGGGACATGGCCATTCTTTATGCGTTCCCTATAATCCGCAGGGCCTTTGTACTTCTTCTCCTTGGCCACCGGTGTGCAGCGGAGGCTTTATTACTTATACTGGAATGGAGGGCTCGACCAAGCTCACCTGCCCTGAAGGACGTGTCTGCAACAGCTCAGCAGGTAGAAATACGCCTCCAACAGTTTTGTTATTGGCCTATGCAGTATGTGAAACTCCGTCTTCGAAAAAATGACTGGGCTAGCGTTACAACAAGCCACCCGGATTATATACGATTTTATAACAGCCTCTGGCTCGTTGCCAACGACGTCATTATCGGGATCGCTCTTGGGTCTTATATCATCGACAATGCCGAGTGGGTGGCTGACACGATAAGCATGCTTCTGGGGAGTTATACTATCGACCTACTACGGACGAGTATTTCTTGGCTCATGGGTTGGCCTGCTGGTTTAAAGCTGAATAGCGAGTTGGCCTTATTTTTGGGCGACCTGTTCCTTTGGGTTATTGATTACTGGTCTAGTTGCATCGGCACTTTGGAGCCCTTACTGCCTCATATGGTCTGGTTTATTGGGTTTTCTAGCTTTGCTGGAGCTAGTATGCCTATCGCGCTCTTCTCTGACTTACTCTCGGTCCTTACGATCCACATTTACTCGTTTTACCTGGCATCAGCACGTATCTTCCACTGGCAGTTGACGATTCTGCTTTCCCTTTTTCAATTATTCAGGGGCAAAAAGTATAACGTGCTACGAAATCGTGTGGACGCCTGCGATTACGATCTCGACCAGCTGCTTGTCGGCACCATCTTATTTACACTTCTATTCTTCTTACTACCTACCGTCGTCGTATTTTACCTTAATTTTGCACTTGCACGCATGGTTATTATATCATTTAAAGCTGTCTTTGACACGCTGCTCTCTTGTCTAAATCATTTTCCATTGTTCGCATTGATGCTTAGGGGCAAAGATCCTCGGCGTCTCCCAGGTGAGTCCCAAGATTTTGATTGTCAGCAACACGATTTCGTGGCTAACCTTGACTTAGGCGGCATTCGTTTTGAACTTCGTGATACCCCATATAGACTTAGCATTCATTCTACGTCGCCTTTACCATTCCTCTCTCAACCTACTTCCGTAATCTATCTTAAGGTTCGTAGTTTACTCATTTTCTTTTTCAGTAGCAGTGATGAACGCTCAGCTAATATGACATAGCCTATACCTCTCGCGTTTACAGCGATGTTTCATCAGTACTTCCAGATGGGTAGCCGTATTCGCAAACACTACTTATCACCTCGGGTACTATTTTGTCTCGTTACAGGTCGCTTTGTCCCACCAATTCACAGGAAAGCCCTTTACTCGTTACAATATAGCATGCTCCCGGCGCGCAGGGCGGGTATTATGGAGATGTGGGAAGCGCTCAACTCGTTACCGGCAAAAAAGCGACCTGTAAATGTGCACCCGTACGCGTTTGCCTCTAGCATGAGCCTAGACGGGAGACGGCATATGAATGGGCGTGCGGGAAGAGGTATGAGTAAGGAATATGATTAACGAGACATCGAGGACCTAAAAATGGGCAAATATAGACGACAGTGGTGATGACGGTTAATGACATTCTGTATATCGGGAGTAAAATGAGAAGCGGCTGTTTCAATTCATCTAATAATTGTTTCGAGAATACGATATAGAATATCCAATGCTGGTGAACCAGATTCCGGCCAGTAAGTAACAATATCAACAACATCGGTTTATAGAATAATGTAATAAGGCAATCCTACACTACGTCAATGCTCGATCACGCGATATCAGCTATTTCTTGCCACTATGCAACAGTGTGCTATGCTGGCTTCACTTATAGAGCTGTCAGCTGGAATGATTGACTTGTAAGTGTGACTTGTAAAGTGAGGCTCGGTGTAACGGTATCGTGTAATTAAAGAGCTTGTTGGATCGCCATCTGGGGATTATAATACCTACCGTACCTATTTTATGAGTCAATTCATGTACGCATTGAGATTCGTGCTTGATCCACAGAGAACCAGCTCCTGGATCTGCTTGCCATTGAGCTGGATATGCGTCAATCAAAGCATCACTTCAGACCGGCGTAAATAATAACATGCAGGTCATTTATAAGATCCTTACGTCTGTGTCCTTGGCATGCATCATTCCGCGCAGATGGCCCTTGTTAAACGCGTCTAGCACTTATCTATGCTTTTTCTCATTATGCTAGTACGTATGCTCGCTAATTTCAGAGGTGCCACGTTGGTTTTGAAGAAAAGGTAATAATGGGACCTCGACCGGGAGCTAGTGCCCAGGTGCAGGTAGCTTATGTACCGTTAGGTACCTCGGGTACCCCCACGGATGTGTCCAGTTAGTATGTATGGGGTGACCGGGTGATTGGGTACTCACCTAACTATGTCACGTGCAACACATGCGATACTACGGTACTACAGACAGTACTTAGCCCGAGAACCCCAGGATCTAACGGTAAGTGGGGGCTCAGATGCTTAGATCTGCATATTCCCGTCGCGGCACCCACCGTAATTCCTAGCCAATATCAACTACAAACGCCTACCAAGACGACAGCTGAACTCGTAACCTGTACTACCATTTGAAACCAACGAGACTGAATATCTAATCGAGAGCTAGACAAAAATGTGTGCCACAAGAGATAACAACTCAGCGTCCGGCAGGCTACTAAGGCCGGTTTGTTTTGGATGTTCTGGCTCCAATAGTAGGCGCCAGCCGAGTAACCCAATATGATCTATCATCTTTACTTAGCAATTAATACATTCAATTTCCATGCCCAAGTTGCCGGCTTCGCCCAGTAAAACGTCTTACCTGGTCGCCAAAAATCCTAACCAACCAGCGGGTTGCCTGTATAGCTTTAAGCCGATCTACCTAACCACCGCAAGGCCTCATGGGCCTCATGGGCCTCATCTGTATCTGGTTGCCTCGCAAATCGAACCTTTTTCCACTTCCATGCACAGCCTAGTACAGCCTTTTCTTTCTTAACTACCTCCTACTTAATTACCTTGACTACAATTACAATTACCTACCACTATTCTTGAGACCCTAATCCCATCACTTTTTCTTACGATTTACATACCTGCCTAAACATTTATAAATTTAGGTACCTAACAAACAACCACTATTGCGCAGCGCCACCGGTTGGCAACTCGATCGCCATGGACCTACTTCAAGCTGTTTTTAATCACCTTGTGTTACCTCCGCAGTTGCCTGGGTCGCAAGACTCGGACATCGAGGCTTTGTCCTACGACGTATTGGCGCGCATCATCCGCACCTGCGAGACTCTGGGTAGTCTTGTGGAGTCAACTTGGTCTGAAGCATTTCAGACTCTTGGTGCCTCTTTAAAATCATGCCTTGCGCTTCACTCTGGGCGTTTGGAAAAGTCGGCGCTGCTAGCTCACTTTCGTGAACTTCAGCCTAACCACATGCTTATATTGCATGTTACAGAGCAAAATGCGGCTTTACTGATCCGTCGAACAAATCGGTTAGTACCTTATCCAACCCATGGCTATCTACAAACAATATGCACACCTACTTACCACCGGACACAGAAATGGAGAGGATTACGTTGTGTTCGAGGCATTCGAGACATCAGCAGTCTCGGAACATGTTCTTGCTGCGGGACATGCGCTACAATGGGATTTTCCAGGCCGTTCAGCTCAGATCCCTCTTTCATCATTTGTAGATGAGCCATTTCAAGAATGTTTAGCAACTTTCCTAGAGCAGGCTAGCATCGAATCGCTCTACAGCCTCCAAGCGTCGACACAAAAAGCCAATGTCTCAATTACCGAGGTTAGAGATACCACCGACCCGGCACTGATAACTCAGATGCTTATGCCGATCCTGGAGGCGATGGGAAGCCCTTACCAGGCGCCGATACTTCGAAAGCGAGTACGAGACGATGTTAATATACAGAAGGCCGATTTGCCCTGGCGCCGGCTTCCCTTTTGGCTTGTCTTACGTGTTGCATCTCAGCGGCACCTTTGCTTGAAGCTTGGAAACGAGCAGGGACGTGTTTGTTATAAGCTCCTCGTGTGTTTATTACTAGCAGAACTCCTGAAGCAGTCTGCTGGGAGGCTCAACCCGGCCATGACCATTACGTTGCGTACTAAATTGTGCCGTCGTATGGCGAAGTTAGAGATGCAAAAGGCTAGGCTTAAACCATTTGAAATTGGAACTTATAAGTCCTTGTTTGGTCGTATCTCTCCGTTAATCGAAAATTCTATTCGGGAAGCGACCACCCAAGTCGAAAATGCTTGGGAGGCCTTCAAAAATAATACAATTCGACGTGTGCCAGTGCTTCCTCGCCACGCGGACCATCAAGCACTTCGTCTCTCTCTCCCCAACAGTGGAGAGTATCTTGAGCGTCTCCTATATAGCCAACCACCACCAAAGTCCGGTGTCACATCGTTGGGCCTTCCACAACCACTCGACAAGGCTATTCAGCAGACACAAGAATTTACAGATCATATATTCCGCATCGCCGATATGGAATTCCATGCCAAAGATAACGAGCTACCAAGCCGGGATACGGTGGCCAGTTTCACCGCTCGTTGTATTCAAATTTCAAAAGAAATCGACGGTATTTTTACTGAGGTCGGCAATACATACGACTCAAATCCAGAACAGATGAGCTCTATGATCCTTACTCTCTTCACTTTATGGGTTCGTCTTGATAAGTGTGCTGTTGCTGTGTGTCCTCTTCTTGATGAACATCGGCGAGTTTTTAGCCCCGAGCTCCTGGACGTTCTCCAATTGCCTATGATGTCTGAAATGTGCCGGCTCCAGGACATTCAGACTTATTTAGCACAAAAAAACGCGAAAAGCCAACATGGTACTATATTCGACAGATTCGATAAGAACTGTCTAGCGGTACGCTATGTTATGCAGTCCGCAGAAATGCAATCATTAGCCGTACGTGTTAAGGCTGCGTCTGACAGAGCTCGTGATTCCAAAGAGGCAGAATGGAAGCGCATGTGCAAAGAATACGACGACCATACAGCAGGAATTGCAGAAGGTACGTGTTGTTGTTCTTGGAGGAATGGGCAGCGGGACGTGCGAGGATGCAAGACTTGTTGGCACTGGAGAACTCGTAATCGAATGAAGATCGAAGTACACGAAGCCTTCCTCCCCGACCATGATCCAGCTAAGTCTGCATTGCTCTTTGAGCTGGCCATCCCACGTTACCTCTCAGCCTACAGGAATGCCACTTGGAAGATCCTATCTCTCCTGGCGCACCCAAGTCGCCCTGAGAAGTCATCGAAACCGGTAATAGAACTCGCGGACTGCCCACCGCTTCGATCTTATATGGCAGCCGAAGGACAGGGTATATCTTTGGCGTCTTCTATTAAATGTTTCAGTCAAACCCACTATAAGTTCAATAGAGGAAAGGCCCCTCTTTCCCGTGTCCTTTTGCCTCTTGCAGCTGACTTTCAGCTATATGACCGAGCTAGTGGACTGTGGGTTAAGGATCTAGGGAAGCCCCTGACATTCCAGCACCATTGCGCTGTTCATATCCCCCGTGCACTTCGAACTACTATTATGCCGGTCGTGCAGCACCCACCGGCTACTATAGACGGACCAACGTCCTACGAGGTTCAGGCTAATCAAGTCGAGTGCCCAACCGACATGTCTGTCCATGAGTTTTCTGCATACCAAAAGCTACTTGGCGGTAGATTGCGACGTTGGCCGGACATACTTGTTGAAATGGGTTCCTCTAACTTGAATTTCGGGAATGAAGATACAGCGAATGTTCTTTGCCAGCTCGCTATTCAGGCAGGCCCTCAACTACCCGGCGAGACACTGCGAGCAGCTCACGTCATCTTTAAAGAGGCTAGTTTTGTCCAACGCCTAGCAGAGATTATCGAGAAGCGTCTGCAGGCTATTCTGGCGAACTGGAGGGAGCATCATTATATGGGACTTCTTATTACCCTTACACTAAGGCTATTCTACCTGTCGTCTGGTTCTTCTAGAAATCGTGCAGAGAGCTTGCTCCGAGCCGCACGAAATGCTACATTAGAGTGGACTACGAAGTTGAGGAAAGAACTCCGTGCCGCGACTGATGCTGAGGATGCGCAACGAATTTCGACGTACGGTTTCTGCGCCGCTATACTATGCCGGCGAACCTTTGCGGTCTACGCCGAATTCAACAGCGCAATGAGCGCGGAAGATTTAAGCTCTTGGGTCTTGGCATCAGTTGCATTGCAAGAGAATTTGCTAGTTGATATCAACAAGCTGCCCCAGAGTTTGAAAACCATGTACCTACGTGATACGAAGATGGCGTACCATTTGCAGTCAATCCTCGAGACCGCCATTCACTCTCATCAAGATGCTGTCGGATATGGAATCTCTAGGAGTTGGTCCGATAGTTCAGACGGTGTCAATGCAACTTTTTCTCAGTGGGACTTTTTCCGTACGCCTCACAATCGTTGGATCGTTGCCCGTGCGTCAGAGAAGCGCTGGAGGTACACTGCAACCCAGACTGTTCATTATAATTTCATCGAAGGCCACCTATTAGTCAACGGAAAACCCCGCGGGAAGCTGCCCCTTGAGATTCAAGAGAGCCCAGATGTTAAGGAAATGTTTGGGAACCATCACATTTTAACATACCCATCTTCTTTGCCAGGAATGACACATCGGCTTTCGAATCGAATCCATGGTCAAGAGGTGCATTTTGGTATGCGGGATGGACAGGTAATCATCCGTACCTGCACATCGTCCTGTATTCTAGAGTTTATCCCTAGACGACTGTTCACAGGCCCGAAAAATTTCGACTTGCCAACAGAATTAACGGAGAATTGCGTGCATTGGTTAAACCTCAGTACGGGATGCTTGGAGGTTCGCCGCATGCCTGCCATTTGGGTTAAGCGACAACGTGACTGGGAGATTGACATTCCCGGCCGAAGAGCTGTTCGTGGCAATGTGAGCCTCGTGGATCCTCAGTCAAACATATTCGATCAAGTTGCAAAGGCATTACAGTATTTTGAACACCCGGAAAGGTTAACTGTTTCTCAACCTTCAATCGGTAAGCTACAAGTGGAGCTTCGCCACTTAGACTTATCATTCTTTGTGAACCGCGATGGATTCCTCGAATGCCGGCAACTAAACGCGGAAATAGATCCTGATCAAGACGCGGGCACATGGTATGGGCTCCAAAGCATGATTGTTCTACGGGATACAATCTCTGGAAAACGAAGCATAATCGTGCCTTTAGGCCAGACCAGCTACAACCGAAATGGAATACATGTTCTCGTGCGCACCACTAATGCTCAAAATTACGGTAGATACAAGATTGACAACATCCTCGGCCGGCTTTCGTGCCCTCCCGAACCTCTTCTTCTTTATACCAAAGCCTACTATCATGCAGTGACCTCTTTCTGTCTTCCTGATGCTCTGACGGGAAGAACTGGCACAGAAGAGGCGTTCTCAATGCTTCGTTCAGGTGCTTCTCAGCCATGGGTGCCGTTAACACGCGTTTCCATTCAGTTATTAAGTCACTTAGCAGCACTAGCTCCTCAGAGAGTTTATTATCCGCCACCAATGAAGCGTTTTCAAACCGTGGTTTGGAACGAAAATTTGACTGTAACTATACAGCATGATGGGTTCGAATCTTTAGTTCAACATATCCTTATGAAGTCCAATCAACTCAGCAAGTTTGCCTCGTCTGATACAAAAGACACAACTTTCGAGGAAACTACACACCTTCGGAACCGCGGCAGACTGCAACGTGAACTCTACGAATGCCCCACTTCGGATACAGCTGTTCAGGTCTCTGAGGACACTCCTTATATCCCTCGTGATCGTAAGAAAACCTCTAAAGCTGTCCATGTGTATGAGATAGCTCGCCACATCCTTACAGGCTCGCCTTCCTTACCAATGAGGAATTCTCTTAAGACGCTGCTCGAATCTAGTGAAGTTATTGGCGGGTTCCACGGTGATAATAGCTCATTTGTCGGCAAAGAGCCACTTATCAGCCAAATTGAGGAATCCGTATATGAGAAATGGGGATCTCTCGTACAACTTTGTCTCCATGCGGATCATGCTACACCTATCCTATTTCGTCTCGGACTACTCGCTTTCCATCCCAACCCCAACATGGACATAATTCATTCTCTTGCCTCCTTCTTCGTGGTCCCCGAAATCAAATGTTTGCAGCCCCCTTCGTGTGGTAGCTTCTTTGATTTCAAATCACGTGAACGGCCTTCGGCTGAGCTACTGCAAACGCTGATAGCCTCGGCTTACTTTGCATTCGAAGGAATATCTCGTCGCAAAGGCATATGGAAAGACCGGGCTGGACGCAACGCCGAAGAGCACGAGGAGTTTTGTGAGTTGGAGGGCCGCAAACTCGCTAACCGCCTCCTAGAACACTGGCCGGCGCCGGCCTCAGTCGACAGGTTGCCCAGAGAGACGTTGGAAAGTAAAGCTATCAACGTCCCCTTGGCGCTAGACAAAGTGCGACCTGAATGGGACCGTAGGCGGGAAAATATTGAGTTGGACGTTTATATCAGCCGAGTGCAAGTAATTTTAAACTCGCTCAAAGGTGCACGAAATTCTTTCTCATTGTCTGACTGGACAAATGCCGTACCAGCGTTCACAGGCCAAAGTACTTCCCGAGTTATCCCATCGGTGTCCCAGGAATTGGTAATAAAAACTGGCCCCAACCTGGATATTACGGTGTCCAACGTAGATTTCAGTGGTGAGGATGAATCCGGGTATGGTGGATCCGAGGAAACGCCAACATGGGACCTACTTAACGAGTCTACAGAATTGGAGGTAATCTTACGTAGGTTTGCAAAGTCTACCAGCTCGATTCGGCAGAAGTACAGCAGCGATCTTCTGCAGAGTCTATCTGCACTGAAAGACACGGGTCAGTCAGATGCTCAAGGCCTATCTCCAGGTCTAAGGGAGCTCAAACATGCAATCGAACAAGTCAAACTCACGATTTCGGACTATCACAAACAAATATGCAATTCTCTTGCTACTGGAGACGATCGGTTCCGATGGTTACGGCTTGGTGCTATTTGGCCTTGCACCTCACCGGTTGAAATACTTACATTCTTGAGGTCTACATTAGCCTACAACTTTGGGACCGGGATGAAGAAGGCTTTGGTTTCCTATGGAGTAGCACTTACAACTCTACAACGGCTAGAGCGACTTCGCTCCGCAGTTTTGCGTGGAGACAAGCGAGCATGCGATGAAGAGTTGCGTAACCCAGGTCACCAAAATTGGTCACCACTCAACTCAACGGATTGGCTATTGCTCGAAATCGACAGTGATTTCCTCATTCGCGCCGAACAAGTTGATGTTGCATGTGCTATGATTTCACCGAAGTCTGGTCAAAACAGCGTACTGCAGATGAATATGGGCAAAGGTAAATATACCAATTATATCTGTTGGCTGAGTATGAACATAACTATTATAGAACTAGCGCTAACTTCTGCGTAGGCAAGACATCATGCATCGTACCGATGGTGATAGCCGTCTTAGCAGACGGTAAAAACCTTTCCCGTTTGATTGTTCCAAAAGCGCTCCTCATGCAGACCGCGCAGACCACCCAATCGCGTTTAGGAGGTCTTGTAGGACGTGAGGTTTCTCATATTCCCTTCTCACGGAAGTCGCCGACAACACCAGAGATATTAGAGCTATATGAGACTCTTCACCGTCGTACTCGTAATCGCAGAGGCCTAATCCTAACTAGTCATGAACATATACTGTCATACAAACTAGGCGGATGGCAGCAGCTCGCAGATGGCAAACTGAAGGCAGCTAGAAGCATGACCACCTTCCAGCGTTGGTTGGACAGTAATTGTCGTGATGTTTTGGACGAATGCGATTTCACCCTAGCGGTTAAGACCCAACTGAATTACCCTAGTGGGCCTGAGATGGCCGTTGATGGTCATCCATTCCGATGGCAAGTGGCCCAAGAGTTGCTTACCCTAGTGGCCCAGTGCCTCCCGGGTTTGACGAAAAGATTTCCAACCAGTATCGAGGTACTACAGCGACCGGGATCTTTTCCAATTGTACAGATTCTAAAAAATGATGTTGAGGAGGCCATTCACGACCACATCCTAGAAAGTATTTGCAAGGGACAAACATCTTTTCTCCGGTCTGCCGATTCAAGTTTTCGAGCTCGACAAGGAATGATTCGACGTGTACTTTGTGAGCCGAAATTCGATGAACGCATTTTTATCCAGGCAGTCAACGCGTTCGTCAACCCTCAGGCGGCGGCGAAGATACTACTTGTAGTGAGAGGCCTGCTGATTAATCGGATCCTCCTCCTTTGCCTTAACAAGAGGTGGAATGTCCAATACGGTCTTCACCCTGGCCGTGACCCCATTGCAGTACCGTTTGAGGCAAAAGGTACCCCATCTGAACAATCCGAGTTCGGCCATCCAGATGTGTCTATATTGTTCACTTGTTTGGCATTCTATTACACAGGCCTCACCTCCGCGCAGTTCCGTCAAGGGTTACATTATGTTCTTCAATCAGACGACCCAGCTGCGCAGTACGAACTATGGTCTTCCGGGTGTGATAGTTTACCGGAGGCATTGCACCATTGGAATGTGATCAACATCGACGATGGAGGGCAAGTAGAAGAGCTATGGAAACATTTGCGTCTGAGTCGTATTGTCATCAACCATTACTGTAACCATTTTGTCTTCCCAGTTCATGCCAGGCAGTTCGAAATCAAATTACAGGTCTCGGCGTGGGATATCCCACTGTTTTCTAAGGATCAGCGGGGTGCTAGGACGACCGGTTTCAGCGGTACCAACGACAGCCGTATGAATCTCCCTCTAACTATCCGACAAGACGACTTGCCTAGCTTACAGCATACAAGCGCCGAGGTTTTATCATACCTCTTACGACCATGTAATCGAGGCTATCACGTTACTGCAGACGTCTCCGGCAGGCGATTAACTGAGAGAGGTCTGCTAGAGAGACTGAAGGACAAAGGCATCCGTACCCTCATTGATGCAGGAGCCTACATACTGGAAATGGACAATAAAGCAGTTGCTCAGGAGTGGCTTGGAATTGATTATCAAGCCGATGCAGCTGTTTACTTTGGCGCGGATAACCGCGCCTGGGTGCATTATCGCGGAGATAAAAAGAATGATGTACCACTCTTGGCCACTCCCTTCGCAGATGATCTTCGTAACTGCGTTGTATATCTAGACGAGGCGCATACCCGTGGTGTAGACCTAAAGCTGCCGTTGAATGCTCACGGGGCACTGACATTGGCGCTGAAGCAGACTAAAGACTATACTATGCAAGGTAAGTGGTGATCAGCATCTACGCCTTAGGAATGGTTTATCTAATCATATTAATAGCTGCTATGCGACTCCGACAGTTGCGTACTACTCAGTCAGTCAGCTTCTTTGCTCCCCCCGAGGTCGACCAGAGCATTAAGGACTTCTGCCGCCGAGCGGGAGATGTTAGTATCGATTCTTCCCACGTTGTAGCTTGGCTTCTTGAGCAAACATGTTGTGTCAACGAGGATCTACAGAGCTTGTACGTGTCGCAGGGAGTCGACTTCTGTCAGCGTACGGACGCGATTTGGCGCCATGAAAACTTCCTTACAAACACAACCCAACGGGCAAAGCTGCTAGAAACGATACAGCAACCGGAGCGCCAGACCCTGGAACAATTATATGGTGGAGCGTTGGCAGGCTCACGGATAGGAACTGTAGGTCGTATGTCTACGCCGCAGTTGCAAAAGTTCGCGGACCAGCTTAATCAATCCTATGGAGAGCGCGGTGCTCTTCATGTAGGCGCCATGGAAGAAGTTGAGCAGGAAAGAGAAGTTCAGGTGCAAGTGGAAC
Organism: Daldinia eschscholtzii; assembly: GCA_037126485.1. Taxonomy (NCBI): domain Eukaryota; kingdom Fungi; phylum Ascomycota; class Sordariomycetes; order Xylariales; family Hypoxylaceae; genus Daldinia; species Daldinia eschscholtzii. The sequence continues at coordinate 2,303,332 of JBANMG010000005.1, forward strand.
AAGTTCGTCAGGTACAAAAGCCTCTGCGGTACGAACCTTTGGCATTCCCGGGTCTGCATCCAGCGATCTTAAAATTTACACGCACGGGGGTACTGGAAAATACATCATCGACTCAGGCCGAGACCGCATTCGAGCACGTATTTGAATATGTAGCGAGGACTACTCTTGGAAAGCAATTTGATGTGAGGAGAACAGACTCGCAATTCTTCATTTCGACGGAATTTAGGCGAACAGTCAAATGCAAGAAGAATGGAGTGATTGACAATTTTATGGTAGGTGACCTGCGGAAAGATTAATACATTTATAAGGGACATATGTTAACAATGGAATAATAGCGTCCAGTAGAATGGGTACTTTGGAGTCCCTCGGCACAAACGGCGCTCGTCATTATTCCCGAGGAGGCTGAATTGTTAATTCCCTGGCTTCGTGGTACTACCCGCTCCCCACGTGTGCACTTGATTGCCTACGCAGCACCTGTTACCAAGACCATGGAGCGCTTCAATACGCTTCAGTATTACAGTCTTCCGGCACTGCCACCTGCTTGCAAATTCCCAGAATGGCTTAGGTTCGAACTGGGCGTACTAGGCGGTCGACTGTATGTCAGCTTGGCTGAATGGGATCCATTAAGCCGTTACCTACAATCCTCGTTTGAGAAGACAGACGAGCTGTCTAGAGAAGGCTCGAATCCAACCCAGGCAGAGGCAGCAACTCCCACACCCTTTGCGGATGACCCGTCGTCCTTCCTCTTGGAGTGGCTCACACTACTTCGCAAGACGCAGGACGTCTTACACACGCCCATGGGTTATATCTGCACCGGACGTGCGCTGGGCGGACCTGGTCAGTTCCAAGCGTCGTTATTGTGATTATATAGCCACGGTTAGATCGATATATTGGATTGAGATGTTGGGATGTGCGCAGATGTTGTTTACGAGACTCGTAACGAGGAGCTGGATCTGTTGGTTTAACGATATCATAGGTACGATGTAATGATAATGATTATATACGACTTGGCCCACGTGTCAGCCGAGAACGATATTCGGTTGTATCAAGTTTGGCTGAGGCTAGGAGTTACTTATTACTAGTCTAGGTACCTAGTCAGTGTTTCAATCTGTACAAGTTCTCTTCTAATCTTTAGTCTTGGTAACCTTTTGATACTGAACAGGGTCGAAAGTTGATGGGACCGTGCATGATAATGATTAACCTTGATTACCCCTATTTAATATGGGGCTTTAATAATTGGACGAAATGTCAAAACATCTAAAGTATGATGTGATATTATATTGGTAAAATATAGTACTTCTCATTTCCCAGCTACGTGAGCTAACGAACGGGTTTTGTATACCTTTTTCCTAGCCTTGTATACGTCCTTGGTGAATTCAACACGGGTATGGTATAGATAGGTAGACAGTGAGACAACACACCCTGAAAATTCATCCAACCAGACCATCTGATATTGCGGTTGATACATGCCTAATAAACTCCATTTAGATGCCCGGAAGTATAAATACGACGTACTAAATAACAGGCTGTCAGTAACTTAACGCTTGGTGCATACACCTCCAATATGTGTAATAAGCTCTTCAATCCGATAAGGCTTCGTCGTTACGCCGTCCTAGTTTCGAAAGTTAACACCAAACCCAATGCTACGTTTATTATATGAACTTAACTTACCATGCCTACTTCCATAGCTCCGCTGACCTGTTTGCTGCGCACATTCGCCGTCACTCCCAGGATTGGTATATGGCCTGCAAGTTCTCCGTTTGCCTCCAATCTTCGAATCTCTTTTGTAAATTCGATGCCGTTCATAACTGGCATTTCTATGTCGCATAAAATCACGTCGAACGGGTTCTCCACGTGCGATACCTCGGCCTTGCTCTCCTGAACGGCGTCGAGCGCGTCTTTTCCGTGGTTGGCGGCTTTCACGAGAAAGTCGCGGTTGCGTAGCTGCTTGCACAAGACCTTTTGGTTGACCAAGTTGTCCTCGACCACTAGTATCTTAAGCGGGGAGAGATCTCGCGTAAGAGGGCTAGGGTCCTGTGGCGTTTCGGGAAGACTGCTGTCTCCCTCTTCCGATGACATGGGCAATCCGTCTGCCGTTATACTGAGCGAGCGGCTTAGTCTAACCACTGGCTCCAAGGCATTCGAAGACTGGCGAGAACGCTCGCGCCTTTGGGTCTTGACGTAAAACGCGAATTTGCAGCCCGACCCTGGTTTGCCAGACAGTCCTATCTCGCCTCCAAGCATCTCGGTTATCTGGCGAGAAATGAATAAACCGAGACCTGATCCGCCGTATTCAATGTGTGTTTTAGGCGACGCCTGAGCGAAACGATTGAAAACTTGGGCCTTCTCGCCTTCTGTTAGACCCTTGCCGGTATCTTGAACGGCAAATGAGAGAAAGACATCCGGTTGGGGTTCTCTAGAACCATCGGGGGAGCAAGCGTCGAATACAGGGCTAACAGCTGAATATCGCTGCGGTACATACTCCACCCCCAATTCGCTTTCGAGGGGGCGATGCGTGGTGGCAGCTACCGTCACAACAATCTCCTTTGTTTTCGAAGTCTTGGTAAATTTGACAGCGTTCGTGACGAGGTTGATCACGATCTGAAGAAATCTATTAGGATCCAGGAAGACATACTCAAGCCCAAGAACGGACAAGGAACTGTCTTCGATAACCTTCAAGTTGATATCTGTCATTTTTAACTCGGCCTCGAAGATTTTCAACGACGAGCGCACCAAGGCCATTGGCTGTACGGGTATAGGAGATACTACTAGGAGATCAGAGTCGAGCTTTGAAACCGTCAATACGTCGTCGACTATTTGCTTCTGGTGCTGTACGCAGTACAATATTGTATTAGCAGCGTCCAGCGCACTGCTAACCTCTTTATGTAGGGCGTTTCTGGTGGAGCCGTTCGAACTCGGAACCAGTTTGCTTTTGAATAGCTCGTCGAGCGTCGCAGAGCTTTTCTTAAGCGAACCGATAATCTCCTCGCTGCAGTGCAGCACCGCTGATAAGGGGTTCCGGATTTCGTGGCTGATCATGTCCATGAACCGCTCTTGCTGAGTCCTCGACCGAATAGCTTCTTCCATCTTGTCTGTCAGAACCTTGACAGCCATCTTCTGGCCGCTAATGTCCGTTACCCAGAAATCTATGTGGTCAAGTGTTCCGTCCTCTTTGAATTGTGAGAATCCCGTAGCGACGACATAGGCACCATTGGTGACGGTATTGTCACCCCCGGAAATCGTATAAGTCCTGTTGATTAACTGGAACTCAACCGATTCAGGCCCGGCATGTTGTTGAAGCCGGGCGAAAAAATCTTTACACGGCTGTAAGTAATCCTCGCGAACCCATGGTATCCACGGCTGGGGAATATCTGGAGGGGGGTTATCGGGTCCAAAACCGTAGAACGAATGCCAGGCGTTATTCCCATATTGAACATACCCATCTCCATCCGTGCGACATATTCCTAGAGGGCAGTGCTCTGCGTAGTTCCGCCATTTTATCTCCGATTCCTCCAGTGCTTTTGAACGGGATATAAGCTGCTGCTCCGTCCATTTAAGCTCACTTATATCCATCGTGAAGATCATAATGCTTTCTACCTCGCCAGTCTCATCCAAGTCTGAATAACAAGCGCAGATGCCGGTCCGATGGTCTGAATACATATGGCCTCGACGGAATGGCTCTCTAGAACGAATTTGAAAAGTCCCTCCAGTCTTTTCTGTCAGAACTTTATTTTGCCATTCCCGAAGCACATCAGCGTCTTCAGGAACCACACTATCTAACCAACTCAAGTTATGTTGGTTAGCAGGGTTTAGGCCAGAAAACTTGTACCAAGCGTCGTTCGCGTATAAAATCTATCGAAAGATTAGCTTCGTTATTTATCTCTTCTTGCCGATGCATGTTCCGTTTAAATACCTTGCCTTCCACATCGGTTACCCCGAGGCCTACGATGGACCGCTCCGCAAAGCGAGAAAATCTCATATCGCTTCTCTTACGATCTAGTTGGGCTCTCTTGGCTAAGTCGTTATGGCGTGCGACTTCTTCCGATAGTCTCGCCCGTGATACTTGCGGCGCCACGACATCCGCTACCAGTTTCAAGAACTCGCAAAACTGGTTGTTGTATCTTCGATGTGGGTTAAGGCCGATCACCATGAACGCTGCTATTCTAGCATCGTCCTTGATCGATACGATGGCGAATTGATCAGCCAACCTTTCCCCTCTCCATCCAATTCCATCGAGTAGTTTGTCCAATGACGGGTCGTCGGCTTCTAATATGAGTATTGAGTCGCATTTAAATGCCTTGAGCATGGTCGGTGCGAATCCGTTGATGTCGTAGGAAAGATCGATATATTCCTGCCCCATGATTCGCTTAGGATCGATTCCAATAGTACCTTCTAGGTGGCATGGGTAATTAGGCCGACTAGATGCGGACCCCATGCCTAATTGCTCATCTAATGAGTATAGCAGCACGAACGGGATGTCCTTGCTGTTGAATCTCAGTCCGGTTAGTAGCGTATGCCATAGTTCTTTCATGTTGTTCGCTGTTGCGGTATCACGAGACAGTTGTTGAATACATTTATTCCGCCTTGCAGAAATAACCTCTTCGGTCCTATCCAAGGGTATCCCATAGGAACCTTGAACCTCTCCATCATCGTCAGTGACTGGAATGAGTTTCCAGTCAAAGTAGGTCTCTTCGTTATGACCACCTCTCTCGATGAGCAGTGTAGTACCGTTGCAGGTTACGGTTTGGCACGTTCGACGTTGCTCAGAGATTTTCCCTGAAAGTTGATCCCAGATTTCAGAGAATACCTCAGAAGCATTCCTTCCCATAGAATCAGGGTGTCTGTACCCGAGCAATGGTAGATATGCTTCATTGTAGATAATACAGGAGGACTGGCCCCAGAACAAAATCGCCGGACTCGTGTCAGCTAATAGGAAGCGGGAAATATGACGAAGTTCCGAACGCCATTCTTCCTTCGGCCCAAAACCCGAATGTTCCCAATCGATGTTGAAAGTGAATCTTTGAATAGGCGAGAGGGATGTTCTCGAGACTTTCCGTCCTCGATCCCTGTGTCCGTTGGCCGCCGAGGGTACCTTTTGACGATCGTCTTTTTTCTGGCGCGCGTGCCCTACAGGCAAGCATATGTTTTTAGCGTTCGAAGCCATCACGACACCGCCGGGCGTCGCAGCTTAGGACGTGGCTACGAAGCCAAGTGGGCATCCAGCCGAATGCACAACGGGAGCTACCGGGTAGCGAATGTAGTAGTCACGCTGGCCCTGGCATGCTAATTTCAGTTTTTGTTTAAAATGAATGAATGGCAACGTTGACGAGAAAATAAATTCCCCCGGAGATGCCATATCCTACCCGAGTACAAGAGAAGATCGAGAATATTCTAAATTGGTTGACATTACTCGCCACTTGCACTAGCTACATGTAAAGGTTATTGACCTTTAGGTCTAGATTTGTCATTCAAAGAGGCAGAAGGCGTTCCTAAGCTAACCCGCGTCACGAATGCATCATCGTCCCCGTTAGCTGCGGAAGTCTCCGACCTATATTTTCTAGGCAAATCTGGGGTAAAAAGTTACGACTACTAAGTTCACATATCCCTTCCCTGTACCATGAGTAGACGATAAATATGCCAGGTACCTACGGGTTGGTAAATAACATAATGGCTCAGTATCAAAGCACATGGGACCAATATCTGGCTCGTACCTACGAAAGCTTGATTAGTTCCCGGGTTCAACACCGACCGATTATAAAAAGTATATTTATGGTTTAGATTAGTTAGCTCAATAATTAAACTTACAGACTATGACTTTATTTTATAATTGTGATTATTCGTTGGCTAATGCTCTCGCTGATATATTCGGTAAGTTGTCGACACGATATTTGATAATATATCAGGTCGGTACCTACCTAGGTAGGTAACTAACTGACTCGAATAAGAAACCGAAAGAATCAATTTATCTAACTTATCCCCAATATTGGCATAAGAATTATAAGAGCGTACCTAGGTACAGTAGGTCAATTTTGTATTTGTGCTTGCCATTACCTACCTACCTACCTAGGTACGGTATACAACTAATACGGTAGTAGGTACCTTAGGTATCGGGCTACTGTTCGAAGTTTTATCATGATCTTTATCTACTGCGCTAGTAATTGAGAAATTTAAAGACATATTTACCTCTTTCAAGGACCTTTTTAAATCTTACTCTTTGTTTACATTGTGTTTTGAAAACTTATCTTAAGTTTTATTAAATTCATTAACAGATACCTACCTACCTTAAGCTTAGGTTTAGTACATAACGAAGTTACATCGCCGCCCACGAAATACTCGATAACCTATATGTTTTGGCCTTATCAAGATCGCGTCTTTCTGAACTGCCGGATTCTATTAGCCTAGACACAATCTGACTAGGATCGCGTAAAAATTAGTCCCCGTTACGAGTCAAGGATATACGCATTACTAATATCTCTATCCAAAAGAAAGTCCCAAACTGCTTTCTAAAGCTTGAGTTTTGGGTAGTTAGTTGGAGCAATTATTCACGGTTTGATAAATACCTACCTATTTATTTAATAATGGGTTCTCAAGCTTCCGGAACGGACCCTTGGCTAGCTCCAATCCCGCCCCAAGACTTTGTCACAACTATACGTACGGGAAGAATCCGGCCTTTCGGAGGCGTCAAAGGTTTAACGTCGGCGATTAACAAACAACCCCGACAAGGCAAGATTCAACTCTCAGTAGGAGGCCTCGAGGGCGATGAACGCCAATATGTCCATCATAAGAGTCCAGATAACGCCATTCATCAATACGATCCCCGTCATTACGAGGAATGGAAGGATGTCTTACCGGAGCGAGCTCACAAGTTCAAAGTGGGAGCTTTCGGTGAGAATATCTCCTCCTCCCACCTCTCCGAAAATAATATATGCGTCGGCGATATATTCCGCTTTGGGCCCGAAGCCGTCATTCAGGTCACCATGCTCAGACAGCCGTGCTATAAGCTGAATCACAGATTTGAATATAAGAAAATGTCAAGGCTTATCCAGACCACTGGTTTTACCGGGTGGTACTATCGTGTTCTCCAGGGCGGGTCTGTCCAAGAAGGTGACGCGATCGAATTGCTCAAACGTATTAATCCACGCTGGCCTCTCTCAAGAATACACCATGTTCTCTATACAGACTCGAACAACATGGAGGCTGCCGAGGAGATTAGTAGGTTAGAGGGGCTTAGCAACGAGTTTATCAAACTGTTCCAGAAACGACTCTCCAACGGGACCGAGAACATGAGCGGAAGACTTCTAGGCGATTTTACTGTCCCATGGCAGATGTTTAAGTTAGTTGAGAAAACCAGGTTGACACCACGGGCCCAAAAGTTCGTCTTCGAGAATGAAGAATCCGAGCTAGACGTAACAGACTTGGAATTCGGGCGCTTTCCGCACGTGCGCCTTAGATTTGGGCCAGATGCCAATTTCACCCGGGCCTACTCAGTCGTGTCAGGAAATATGAAGTCTTTCGAATTAGGAATTGCGAAAGATGATAATTCGAGAGGCGGGTCTGTATTTCTACACGATAACCTCAAGGTCGGGGATATCCTGGAGGTAGCCAAGGGACACAACGCGGTCATTCCTATAATAAGTGACGAGCAAGCAGATACGCCAACGAGACACATCTTCATTTTGGGTGGTATTGGTGTTACTGCTTTCATGGGTGAGATCAGAGCCCTCCAGGAGAAAACTGCGAACTTTGAAATCCATTACGCTGTCCGTAGCAGAGAGGAGGCTGCATACCTCGACCAACTTCCAGCCGATAAAACTGCTGTTTACGCAAGGAGCGAGGGGAACCGCTTAGATGTGGCCTCGCTCATTCCGCCGCTAGAAAATTGCATGGATAATTATAAGCCTGTAGTATACTGCTGCGGCCCACCGGCGTTGCTTGCTGCTTGTCGGGACATGACGACAAAGCTGGGCTATCCCCGATCGCAAACTCACTTTGAAGAGTTTGGCGGTGTCGGCACCGGCACTGGAGACCCCTTCGAAGCCGAAATTAAAAATACTGGACAAGTTTTCCAAGTCCCCGGAGAGAAGTCGTTATTGGATGTTCTCAACGACGCTGGTTTCGAAATAGACTCTTCGTGTATGGTGGGTAATTGCGGGACTTGCATGGTAACCCTCTGCAAAGGAGAAGTTGTTCACCAAGGAGTGGCACTCGAAGAAGAGCAGAAGGAAGGAAATATATTGACTTGCGTGAGCCGTGGTAAGGGGAGAATTTTGATTGACTGTTAAGGAGATCAAATCGTGTTCTAGCATTAGCGTTCCTTGATACCAAATATCAGCCCAATACGTATGAGATATATAACTAGTTCTATATTGTAAATGTATTCTATGTGTATAGTTAGACAATTATTAGTAAAGCACCTATCGTGTGAGTATGATTATAGAATTGCCTCCTATATGATCACTGCCGAAACTCGTGGACTGCCGCGTTCTGGCCGGTTCGGTGCCCGGTAATCCTTACATTACGGCTAAACTGCCGAGATCTAGTACCCATGAGCTCCGGAGGAGTAAGATCTGTTGGGACATCTTACAGTCGTCGATCTCCACCTTTGTATGACCTAGAATACGCGGGAAATCTATTTATTATTAAGGAGAAGCATGTTTTGGAGTCAAAGTCGTATAAAAATAGTAAACCGTCCGATTTAATATAATGTAGCTCGTACAGGCAAGGGTTTTATCCTTATCTTCTCCAAGTGCCATTGTGTTTAAGCCGGGTATATAAGCCAAAATGAGGCGGGCTGAGGCAAAATTCAGGAGCCCCTCCTTTTCCGGTTTCGCGTCCTACAAAATGAAGCGACAACCTCAACGCGACACCGATCATGGCTAGGTTTGCGAAGAAATTACGCATTCAATATCCCTCGGAGATCGAACAAGAAATATGATCTATTCGTTACTTTTAGTAGGCGCGGGTCTCGCCTCGCAGGCCTCGGCAGCATGCACTCGAGAATCGCTTCAAGAGGCTGCGGCCTCGTACATCAAGGCTCAAGCAGCGGGAGACCCTAATATTCCCGCGTTATCTAGCAATGTTAGCTACCTTGAGAACGACGTACCCGGGGATATCAAGAAGGGCATTCTAAGCCAAGCCATCACCATCGACTTTAACCGCAGTCTGTATGACACAACCCAGTGCGCCACATTCACGGAGCTGTCAGCGGCTACCAACAAGAACCCATACGTGATCCACACGCGCCTGCTCTTCACCGACGACAAGATCACAACCGTGCAGTCGGTTGTCGCGGACAAAGGCGACTGGGCGTTCAACGCGACGGGCCACCTGTACTGGACGAAGCAGGAGAAGTGGGATCCGATCCCCGAGGACAAGCGCGACACCCGCGAAGTCATCCAAGCCGCCGGCGACGCGTACCTCGACAGCTGGGGCGACGGGACCGTGAAAGTGCCGTACGGCACGCCGTGCGCGCGTCTCGAGGGCGGCTCTTATACGGGAGGCTCGCGACCAACGGCTAACACGTGCGTGATGCCGCAGTTCCCCGAGCCCTTCACGGTCGGGAACCGCCGATACGTTATCGACGAGGAAGTCGGTGGCCTTGACATCTTCAATGACTTCCCTTTCATCGACGCGGGAAAGCCGGACGGCACACCGAGTACAAACTTTATCAGGGTTGAGGGCGGTAAGCTCAGGTACATCCATGAAGTTACCGTGTGCACGACTCCGAACTGTGGAAGATAGAAAGTTTGCGCCGTTACGAAATGTGAAAGTTTAAAAGATGGACGAGTTGGTCGTTAGGGGGTGTGTAGGTAGTTTAGTATCCCTCCGTGGTTAATACACGTATCGTCACATACTCATATCATCTTGTATCGTTGTATATAACGTAGCATTCATTCTAATTCCATGTACGAGCTGAATAATGTGTTAAAATCTTACCTATCGTAGCATTCGTAAGAAGCTACGTGGCCGCATGTGATCAGTCTTGTTTGTATTCGACCGAGGTGCTCTACCGAAATCAGGAGACTTTCAGGCCGTATGAAGCCGAAGTGGAACTGAAAATATTTTACCAAACACCGTATTGGACGAACGGAAAATCCCAAACGTGGAGGGTGGTTTGACTATGAATAAAATTACTTTTTGAGTTCGGACCCAAGACATCTAAAATAGGGAGATAGACCTGTTGATCGTAGAGGATAGGAGTTGCACTAGGAAAGGCCGAGAGGGCAAAGACCCCGTCGATGCAGGGTATACGTCAGATCGGCTTGGACGGGTTGGGTGGGGTAGCACAGCGTTGAAATACGTGGGGGAAGTGTAAAGCTTATGATTGGTGAATAGTTTAGCGTCATGCATTCCCCGCCAAAAGGGTCTTTTCTCAACCAATCGATTAGCGTTGTTCCCCCTCCATCAGTCGCTTATCGGATAGCTCTGACAGTCCAAATAATTTAAGCACAAGCAGTCGGTCTCCATCGACGACATCTTGCAGCAGTACCGGCATCGCGAAACGCCCGCAGTGTTCATCGTTCTAAACTCTCCCCGCGCCGTTATTATTCTTACTTCGATTACCTACATGCTACTGCATCACATCGCATTATTACGTACCTATCTAGATATATAGGTATATATAGGTATATATCTATCTATGCTCCAACCTTCGCATCCTCGTCACTACTCCCTGATCGTAGACTTATCTTCCTAAGTGGATTCAGCTGCGCAAACAGAAACTTGCTGTGAGTAGACTCTAGTTTAGGCAGCAAGTAATTTTGAACAATAAATACCACCTAGTTGATCGAGGATATTACTTCGCAATTAATATTTTATTCATTATGGAAACTCAAGTTTTTATTCCTTTTAGTCCAATCCAATCCCTAAATTCCCATCCCGACGCAATGGCGCAACGCAATATGTCCGACCCCAAAGAGAGATTCTTTCGATATTTCCAATCCGAAATAACTGGTGAGAATACCCCTAGTTACTGTCTAATATCTATCATTGTATGATTCCCTTTCGCGCTAACCCTTGTGAAGCTATTCAGGGTCAAATCGATGACCTTGCGACTATGTCCCCTGTCGGCGGCGAGAGACAAGATTGTATCGATACGGTCCTAGCTGGAATATCCCGCCTATCTAACGAGGTTATGGATGCGGGTGATTACATCCCCGCCTACGACCAGCGAACATATGCCCAGGTACTAACTACTTAATCTTCTGGCAAACCATGACTCCTTTTCTCACATTCAGGTAGGCTATGAAAGCACTCACCGACAAACTAAACGAGACGACGGCCAAGTTCGCCCCGAAGTCGCGCTTCCAGTTCAAGTCGAAATCCTCCAAGCCCGCTACCGGATCAGAGAAGCCTCAAGCCGACCCCCGCCAACGAACCTCCTTCAGCAACGTGGGATCCAAGCATTCACCTGTCCTTGATGCGGCGAAGCGTGATGCCGCAGGTATTGCCACCGAGATAGCGAAGAACTATAATGAAGAACTTGAACACCAGTCGGGTGTGAGAAAGCCGAGCTTTTCCAACGCCAAGAGCATTTCCATCTATGACCACTCGGGGCTACACATTATGCTTCCCTCCACAGCTTCAAGGGCTACCTCCTCCGGGAGCCTGACGAACCTCGAGCGATGCGTTGTCGATATGACGGCTCCTACTAGTGCGGGAACGCCGTTTGCCGGACTGGCGCTGAAGAATATTAAGCAGAGCCTAATTATCGCTGGACATGTCGCGGGACCTGTGCACATCACCGGATTGAAGGATAGCATAGTTGTGGTGGCTGCACGACAGGTTCGCATCCACGAGTGCGAGAACGTCGACGTGTACCTCCATTGCTCAAGCCACCCCATCATCGAAGACTGCTCGGGGATGCGGTTTGCGCCTCTACCGGAGCTCTATGTAAGTGGTTTTCGATTATTTGCGTGGACAACGTGCTAATTATGCTGCGATAGGCGACTAAGCTGGAGATCAAGGGCGAGAACCAATGGAATCAGGTCGACGACTTCAAGTGGCTGAAGAACGAGCCGTCTCCGAACTGGACTATCTTGCCCGAGGAGAAGCGCATCCCGGAAGACGTCTGGAAGAACTCGGTCTGCGGAAGCCCTAGCTTGAGCACAGTGGATATTCTGCGTACAGCCGGTGTTCTGAGTTCATAACGCTGTCGACAATATCCTTGAGCAACACTCCAGAATTGTCTCCTTCAAGTTGTTTGTATAAGCAAGGGGTCTAGCGTATGGCGTCGGGCTTTATTGTTATCCTATCCTTCGTAATGCTGTATTGAATAATTTCTTAGAGTAAGTAGTTCCTAGAATGAAGAACTTTGACTCTATTCGCATGTTTTGGTCCTCTTAATACTGCTCCGTGGTATCGTATCCCTATCGTAGTGTAACCTGAACACCGAAACTCCGCGCCCATGTCAACACCCAGCGTATTTAATGGACAAATCAAACAACCCCCCCCCCCCCCCCCCCCCCCCCCCCTTATCGTTACCATCCCCAGGACATTCTCATTTCTTTCTTTTTTTCTCTATTGTCTCGTAAAGTGCCCTTTACTCAGTCCACAATCATCCTATCGCGATCCCCGTCGTCCTGCTGCGCCGCCAACCGCGCGCCCATCTCGCGGAGCTTATCCAGCATGTCGCGCTGGCGCGCGAGCCTAGCCTCGAGCGCGGCGATTTCAGCCTCCTGGTCAGGTATAGTGCGATTCATATCGGGGAGGCCGCGAATCAGTACTCGCGCGCGCTGGAACCTATGTTTCAGAACATCGGCGGCGGGTGGGATTTCTTTAAGGGACAGCTCGCCGGTATTTGTGGTCGTCGTGGCGCCGTTGTTGGTCTGCGCCTGGGACGACGACGACGACGACTGGTTCTGCGAGTGCGGATGCCGGTGGGAAGGGGGAGGGGGAGGAGGGGGATGTTGGGAGGGCGTGGGCGCGGGTGTGTTGCCTGTTGCGGTGCTGCTGGAGGGGGTGCGTAGGCGGTTGAGGAGGACGGCGAGTTCGGTTAGGGTGTCGAGGGTGTCGGGGTTGAGACCGTCGGGCATGGCGAGGACTTGGGGTTTCGAGGTTGTTGATATTGTAATTGTTGATGCCATTGCGAAAGAGTTGCGACGTGACGTCTTAATAAAAAGAGGTGGTTATTGATACGGGATTTCGGGAGTGAATTGAGAACAAAGACATTTAAATAGATCCGGAATCTAAACACCACCAAGGTATGCAATACAATTTGCGGTGGCAGTAGCTTAAGTGTTTTACGTAAAGGTGAACCTTGATGGCAAAGGCGGACAGCTGAAATCAGCCTTAAACCCTATTAATAGACTTAGACGTGATTGTCTAATGTAGGAGATAAGTCTTCGTCGATGATGATTTGATTATTGATGTTGTATTCTTGTACAAGGCGGAAACTCGTTCCAGCGCGTCGGAGATCTGAGATGGTCTTTCCGATAATGTGGGGTTTCGCGCATTGACGTCAAGCAAAAATTCACCACTGCTCTGCAACTTCAGGGAGGTAGTGGGGTTATCCGGCCAACCTCTTGCTGATATATTGATCTTCAACATTTAAAATGAAGTACAGTTTCAGTCTATATCTCGAACCTAGGTTCACCTCAGGTTTTTTTTTTTTTTTTTTTTTTCTATAGATTTCTTAGTACGGTTTAGAACCAATAATACGATAGAATCGTATGTGTGCAAATATAGCTCAACATAGAAACTATTAATCGTACCTAACGTGATGCTGTAATAATCACCTGAGACTCGAGAGACATAATAATGGTAAGATAAATGTTTATCGATAGACGGAATTTTTAAACGGAACAGGGAGATCAGAGCCAATCAAACCCCCACTATAAGCCATTTCCTAGCCCATAGCAGCCCACCATCATGCGAAACAGCTCAACAACTTCAAGTAGAAGTTTCCCATTACCTCCCAGTAGAAAAAAAAATCACTCAACATTTTCTCTTCTCTTCCTTTATTTTTCTCCCTTAGATTCCTGTCTTGAAGTGAATTTATATATTATACTTAGAGAAGAAAGATTATTTACAAAGCAATAATGGCTGAGCCAAAGCAAAAGGCGTGTCTGAGTACGTCCTACCCCTCTATTTTGTCTATTTCTCTTGCCTCTTCTCCTCCTATAACCAAAACAACCGGTCCCAGAAAGCCTGATTATTTCACTTCTGCTTGCTACTTCCTCATATATCTCGAGATTGGCTGGCTAATCTTTTACGCCTTACGAACTTTACAGTCGTGATTGATGGTTGGGGTATCGCATCCGCCGACTCGCCCAAAGATGGCGATGCTATCGCTGCTGCCAAGACTCCCGTCATGGATGATCTATCCAAGAGCGCGACCGGGTATACCGAATTAGAAGCTTCTTCTCTAGCTGTTGGACTTCCCGAAGGCCTCATGGGCAACTCGGAAGTCGGCCACTTGAACATTGGAGCTGGAAGAGTGGTTTGGCAGGATGTTGTCCGAATTGACCAGACCATCAAGAAGGGAGAGCTTGCCAACAACGAGGTCATCAAGAACGTATTCGAGAGGACCAAGAACGGCAATGGAAGGCTTCACCTTTGCGGTCTGGTCTCTCACGGTGGTGTAGTACGTCGAACTGTTCGAAAATCATGAAAGCTGCTCGCTAACCCAAGTACCTAATTTAGCACGCCAAACAAACTCACCTGTACGCTCTCTTGAAAGCCGCCAAAGCCGCCGGAGTCCCCAAAGTCTACATTCACTTCTTCGGTGACGGCCGTGATACCGACCCTAAGTCTGGAGCTGGTTACATGCAAGAACTCCTCGACACCGCTAAGGAGATTGGCATTGGTGAGATCGCTACCGTTGTCGGTCGATACTACGCCATGGACCGTGATAAGCGATGGGAGCGTGTCGAGATCGCCCTCAAAGGTATGATCCTAGGAGAAGGTGAAGAGAGTTCGGATCCGGTCAAGACCGTCAAGGAACGATATGAGAAGGACGAGAAGGACGAGTTCCTTAAGCCTATTATTGTCGGTGGCAAGGAAGCCCGAATTAAGGATGATGATGAAGTCTTCTTCTTCAACTACCGATCCGATCGTGTCAGACAGATCACTCAGCTTCTCGGTGACGTCGACAGGTCGCCCAAGCCTGACTTCCCTTACCCCAAAATCAACCTGGTCACCATGACACAGTACAAGGCGGACTACCCCTTCGAGGTTGCCTTCAAGCCTCAACATATGGGTAACGTATTGGCTGAGTGGCTCGGCAAGCAAGGTGTCAAGCAAGTTCACATCGCCGAGACCGAGAAATATGCTCACGTAACATTCTTCTTCAATGGTGGTGTTGAGAAGGTCTTCGCTCTAGAAACCCGAGATGAATCTCAGGACCTGGTACCTTCCAACAAGTCTGTCCCTACATATGACAAGGCCCCCGAGATGAGCGCCGATGGCGTTGCAAAGCAAGTTTGCAAGCGGCTTGCGGAGCAACAGTTCCCCTTCGTTATGAACAACTTTGCTCCCCCGGATATGGTTGGTCACACTGGTGTGTACGAAGCAGCAATCATTGGTTGCGAAGCCACGGATAAGGCTATCGGCTTGATCCGCGAGGCCTGTAAGAAGGAGGGATATATCCTCTTTATCACTGCCGACCATGGCAACGCTGAGGAGATGAAATTCCCCGATGGCAAGCCCAAGACCTCCCACACTACCAACAAAGTTCCCTTCATCATGGACAACGCACCCAAGGGCTGGTCATTGAAGAAGACGGACGGTGTCCTTGGAGACGTTGCCCCTACTATCTTGACTGCTATGGGTCTACCGGTACCCGAAGAGATGACTGGCCAGAGTCTCTTGGTTGTTGAATAAGTAGCATTATTTTTAGAAAGCATTACACTGGGCTAGATGAGGAGTTGTTGGTAGGGTAGGGTTTAGGTAGAGGCGACATGGAAGGCGTAGAGATACCAACCGTATTAGACGATGAATATGGTTATTAACAATAGACTTGTTTAATGAGTTCATTATTGACATCTGACTATGAAATGTGAAGAATATGCTATTAATTGTTATGAGATACGCTATCAAAACATACGGATGGCGGGAACGAATTATTAGTTCAAGTAATGTTGAAAGCTTCCGAGTTCTTGGGCTCACTATGTATTTCACTCATAAATGCAAATATACATTAAGCGAGTCTCATAGTGCCTATAGGTGCATATGCCTACTCGTTTAGGTGCTAGCGCGCGCACACGCAGTTTGACAATTCCAAAACTTCGACTTTGATCAAAGCCCCACCAAAAAACCGACTTTTTCCTGAACTTCGACCATCGTGAAAGGACTCGCTTCGATCCCCTCGCGATCACCTCCAAGATGGATTCCGAAGACCCCCAAGAGCGTCCCGAGGATGTTAGCAACATCATCAACGGCTTAGAGCGATACAACCCCGAAGCTGTGGGAAACCTCGAGGATTACCTGCGCCACCAGTGCGAGAACAGATATACCGATTCCAATGCGAACCGGACATTACTAAAGCTGTGAGTGATGCCCTAAAGAGTTGGGGTGTCGTTGTTGCGTGTCTTCTTCGGTTGGGACGATGATCAAATTATCCACGTTTCCTATTACCTGACCACCAGCGACGTCTAATCAACGATCGTTGTTGTGATGTTTCTTTATTAGCTCTATCTGACCTCCCAAGTCGACTTCCCCTCGCGCTACTTAATAAATATCTCTTATTTATCAAGACTACATACAATCATCAGGGAAACTAACCATAGATATAAAATTCTAGATATCAACTTAACCCCGACCGTGTTAAGGATGAGGTCATCACGAACATTCTAGTCAAGTCCCTTACTCTATTCCCCTCGCCGCAGTTCTCCCTGGCCCTGCACCTGATCCCTCCCCACCTCGTAGCGCCTAACCAGCGCGGCGAGCTGCCCGAGGCTATCTCTAAGCTGCGGGAGCTCAACCTCCAGCTGCAAGGTGCACAATACGCTCGTTTCTGGGCCACGCTGGATTCGGACGACCTATACGCCGATCTGACGACCGACATCGACGGCTTCGAGGAGCTGATCCGCGGCCGCATCGCCACCCTCGTCAGCCACGCTTACCGCGAGATCGAGCTGTCCGTGCTGGAGCAGTGGCTCGGTCTCGAGGGCCAAGCCGCCGTAACATTCGTGACGGAGACTGCCGGCTGGAAAGTAGAGGATAACCTCGTCAAGATCCCCCGCAACCCCGAGAACGAGGCCAAGAAGAGCGAAGTCCGTGAGGACGTCAACGTAGACATGTTCTCTAGAGTCATCAGACGGGCCTGGGAAGAGACCGTATGATCTGATCTCTCCCACCCTCCCTCTCTCTTCACCTCACCTGGGATTTGTTTGTCCTAGGAGGGGGCTACGTACGGCTTTTGGCGGTAACGGTTGATGGATCGGTAGCGAAGGCTAAAAACAGCATTTTTGGGAAAAGACGATAAATACGTCTTCGGCGTTATGGATGACGAGTTCGGAAAGCATTCCGGATTGAAATGTGCTGTTGTTTGCTCCGCCGTCGGTAGATAGGCGGCCATGAGATATCAGAAACGAATAAAAAATCACGATCTGAATGAACTTAAGGCATCTTGTCTTTTCGTAGTTTCATTACTATCTAACCTGCTCTATCACCTCCAAAGCTTCACATTTGATCATCAAACTCGTAGTCCCTTTCAAAGTGTAGCTACGTTATTGGAGAGACCCAGTCTAACAAGCACAGAAGATAACAGGCAAAATTTCAGCATATTCTTTGCATTCCATGAGCTCTGGTGTAAAATTTACACTACAAACGCTTGCATTTCCTTCTTCCTTTTCCATTCCCTTACTTAAAACACACAACATACTGTCCTAGTTATCCCTACTACCGCCGAGCACCCGTGGCAGTCAACTCCTCCCACTGTACACCAGCCCACTCTTCAAGGTATCCAACCTCGCCCTCGGGAACGCCGCGAGCCTGACAATCCCGCTCACACACTCCGACAATAACCGTACCCCAGTCCATGCCCTCGAGGGACATATCGTCAGCCTCGAGCTCGGTAATCGCATGCGGCGTCATCTGCACCTCAAAAGTGCGCGCGGCGCCGCAATTCCCGCACCGCGGGAAGCCCTTCCCCCCCCGGCGCGCCGCCCGTCATCGTCGTCGTCACCCCGTTTCCGGGCCCGGTAGTAGGAGCGGCGGCGGCGGCGGCGAATAGCTTCCCCACGGCGTCGGTCTTCGAGTAGAGCAAGGGCTGTCCTCCGAACTCGTACCGGATCGCTTGTTCCGGGTTCTGCGCAAGTCGGTCGGCGAAGCGCTGGAACGCGGCGTCCATCGAGGACTCGAAGACTTCGCGGTCTTCTTTGCCGCCCTTGCCGCCGGCGTTAGCGCCGCTAGGGCCGTCGTCGATGTCCATGCGCGTGTTTTGCGGGATGGGAGGTGCGGGTGTGGGGTCGAGGGTTTCGTACTCGGCTTCGGAGAGGTAGGCGATGGGGTACGGGGCTGGTTGGTCTGATTCGGCGGGCCAGGGCTCGGAAGGGGGTGGAGGGGTAGTGGGTTGTTGGGTATTGTTGTTGTTTAGGTTGAGGGTCTCGGCGAAGGTTCGGGGGAGGGACTTTATGTCGTCTGAGGTAGATTGTGTGGGAGATGATGGCTTGGGTTCGGGTTTGGTTTCCGTCTCCGTCGCCGTGGTAGATGGAGAAGAAGATGTAGGATTGGTGAATGGATTTCCGCTCGTAGCGAATGGGTTACCGCCGGCTGAGGGGGTAGACGATGTGGAAAAGGGATTGGTAGAACCGAATGGAGAGCCCATTGTCTTAGCGCCGAAGAGCGTTTCCCCCAGATTGGATGGTGGTTGTGTTTTTGGTTTTTCTTCTTCTTTGGGCTTTGGTTTGTCCTCCTTCTTCGTCGTGACTGGCGCTGTCGTGCTGCCAGGAGATATTCGTACGCTACGCAGAGCACGGATGCTTCCTTCTTTCCGACGACATGTCTTGCGCCGACACGAAAAGACGTACAACCGGCGCTCGTGGCCTGGGAAGCGATCTGGTAATTCTCCGTCTAGCTGTAGTAGCAGGACCATGAGATCCTTGCAGATTTTACATCGTGCCAGGGCGGCTGATGGCGCATTGTTCGGATCCAACCATTCCTAGAAGCGAATGTAAATATTAGCTAGGAAATGGATGAGAAGAGTTAAATATCACGTACTGGACGACCACCTAATCGACTTATACTCTCATCGCCTGGATCTCTTGAGGCGTATCCAAGAAGCACATTGGTCTCGGTGAAATCTTCCTCTTCGCCAGCTGATGAGTCGCTATCGTAAGGGGCCATCTTGCGATTATACGCGCTTCAGCATTCAAATATGTAAATTCTCGTTTGTTACCTAGGTACCCAGGTAGGTAGGTAGGTAGGTAGATTGGACTTTGTCGCAACTTTTTTTTTTTTTTTCTTATCGATTTGGAGGGGCAGAGGGGTTGATGGAGGAGGGGCTTATCTAGCATTTCTAGCGTTTCTTGGTACCTGGCGGGCGGCCGCGAAAATTAATTGCGCAATCTTGGCATTGTGATTTTAATGACCTTTCTAAATAAATACTTATTTTTACTAATAAAAACAACTACAAAATAACTTGATAAATATATTATATTATTCGTAAAAAGCTATTTTACATATTTATGAGTTTTGATTAATTTTTTTTATTTTTTTTGGTGGGGGAATAATCGTTTGGAATAAAATAATATTGTTCCTGAAAAAAGCTAAGACTGCGCAGTTAATTCTCGCTTCTGACAGCCTGGGTATCAATCTAGACAGTACTTATAGTATCTCATACTGTATCTGTATGAATACCTAAACCTTCCACAATAAACGCGAGATAAACTTCATAACTTTATCCTTCTAACTACCTACATAGCTAAGTCATTAAGAGACGACCTTTCATAGGTACTCATCCAATATTCCTCTTTAACACATTCCTATAATCCTCAACATAGGTTCTTTACAACATTAATTTATAAAATAAAACTGTCTCTTCTTACCCGCGAGTTTCTTAGACTTTATACCCTCTGACTAACTCGTATTCCAAGCAGTTTGCTAGCATTTAACTACTAGATCCCTATTTTAGTTCAACACATGCCAACTTTGACAACATAAATCTAGGAAACAACTTGTAGAAACAGCCCAATATTAACCCTACGAAATGCTGAGTAGGAAAATTCTTGGGACTCTTCTACGAAGTCTACCTTTCTCCGCTGACCAGGGCTGTGCTGTAAAAAGTACCCTAGGTGTTGATCTTGAAAAAGGGCGTAACTTGTACAATGCGGGCAAATCGTGATTTCAGATAATAGTGATAATAATTCAAGCCACTTGTCATAACTAAGTGATAATTGGGTACACGTAAACCCCAACAGTTCGGCCGCGTAGACATGCATATATTGGAGTACAGATAGAAAAGCTCTTCGACGCCCTACCGAAGTTTTATATAATTCTTTGTATTTTTTTCTGATCTATAGTAGTTACGTTAATGGGACTAACTAGACCTACCTATGTAACATATTAACATCTAACTAACCTCAATGTCTGTTTATTGTATAATTCTAGGTATTTGAAGCTATTTCACCTCCAGAATCCTTCCTGCACCTCTCCAGGTTACATACGGGCCCGGAAAGTCCGGAACCAGTCATTGACATTCCTCCCCGTCATCGGTGGCTGCTGGTTCCTAGAGGACCTATCAAGAAACGCACAGATGATCAATTCTATGCACGGGAGTCCGGGAATAGTCGTCATGTTATCAGCTATACTCCATACTCAGTGCGTTATAATGAAGGGTAGGGGAAAGGTACATAATATAGTCACCAGCCATGAATATAATAACATACTTCTCCCTTTCATCTCTCCTCTCTACTTATATCTCTATTTATATTAAACTCGTTCTCACGACGTAAATTGCTTCAGATATAGTCGCTACCAATATGTCACCAACATTCCTCATCAAAGATGTTTGTATCTTCGACGGCGAAAAAGTCATTCCATCTGGCAGTGTACTTGTAGAAAATGGCTTGATCAAACAGGTGATAGAGGGACACTTGAAAGCCCCAGACGCGTCCACTATTGTCATCTCCAAGCCAGGGCATACATTAATCCCTGGACTCATCGACGGCCATGTTCATGCCCACATTGACGACGAAAACTCAGCGCTAAAGCAGAGCTTGAAGTTTGGACTGACTACTATTTGTGATATGCACCAGGAGGCCGAGAATGTGAGCAAGCTAAGGGAATTAGCTGCCGATCCAGATGCGGCAGATTATAAGACCTCTAGCCAGGCCGCAACTATATCCGGAGGGTGGCCAGCGCCTATCATATCAGCCCACCATAGCCCGGATGAGGTATAAGCTCCAAAGCCTGGAAGTCACTGAATATGCTGATAGAGTAATAGGCAAGGGCTATGATATCTTCCTGGCCAAATATCCAAAATGATGAGGATGTCGAGGTTTTTATCAAAAGTCGTCTTAATGACAAAGTCGATTATGTCAAACTAATATACGAAGATGGCCACGCTCTATCCATGAAGGTGAAATCGATGCCAATGAAAGTTCAAAAAGCCATCGTTGAATCCGCTCATCGGAACGGTCTTCTAGCAGTTGCGCATGCTTTGAGTCTTCATGGGACAATAGAAATGCTACAGGCTGGCGTCGACGGAATGGTGCATACTTTTTGCGACCAGATGCCTACCGAAGCTATCACGCAAGCATATCTGTCGACTAATGCGTAGGTCTCATTGTTTCACGTTCCGATATCTCGCCATTAGGATGCTACGTCTAACGAGCTGATTATAGATTCTGCAGTCCAACCCTCGTGGTGATCGGCACTTTGACGGGAGAAGGGTTGAAAGAACAAAAGAAATATTGCGAGGACCCCCGAGCCCACAAGCACTTGGACGATCAAAGCATAAATAGTCTTCATAGATGCGTAGGACTTGGTAGTAGCGAAGCGAAAGTAGAATATGCTTACCAGAGTGTAAGGCAGTTGAAAGCCGCCGGCGTGGATATCACCTTGTAAGTCTACTTCAAGAGAAATACCTTATATGCACTAGTAGCTGACCTTTTATCTAGAGGAACTGACTCTGCCGGTCCTGCACACGGAACTGCCTTTGGTCTCAGCGCGCACCAGGAGCTCGGTTTGCTGGTCAAAGAATGTGGCTTTACGCCAAAAGAGGCCTTGAGGGCAGGGACTTCTTTAGCAGCCAAGAGACTGCGTTTTGACGATAGAGGCAGAATTGCGGAAGGGTTGAGGGCAGACTTGGTCTTGGTAGAGGGAAATCCGCTCCAGGACATCGATCATACGCTTAACCTCCGGGGCGTCTGGAAGAAGGGTATCCTCTGTTCGACATATAATGGAATCACAGCATAGGCTACCAAACATACTTCAATATGAAATGAGATGTTATTGTACTGAATTGAGCACACACCCACAATAACCACCCCTACTCGCATAGTTAATCGATCAAGCAAAAGTGCAACACATACGTTTGACTACATTGGGTCCTAGGATTGTATCATTTACGGATTGCATGCGCAAGAACACAACGAAAGACTATAAATGACTATAAATTGAAACATCCTAGGCCTTGGACGGCAATCACCTTCCCTCTTATATAGATTATAAGTGAAGTATGTACTTGGGCAACCTGAATCATTGGTTCTTTAGTTGTCTAGGTGGTTCAAAGTTCACCCAAGTGCTAGGCTAGGCACATATAAACCAGGATTTACAACAAACTTCTGTATCCGAATTGGTGTAGTGGCTAACATTTGACGCTCTCATGAATATCCAGTCATAGGAACCGTCAAGCCCGGGGTTCGATTCCCCGATTCGGAGTTTCTTTTTAACTTCGTAGCGTGTAATATATTATTGGTATTTTTTTTGTGGGAAATACGCCTAGAGCTCCGGTTTTTATTATGGTCCCTCAAACCTCTCAGCGATGCTAGTCAGGCAAATTCTACACGAATTTTTAGTCCCTCTTAGAAAACATTTTCGTCAAATATCCACAAAAACTACCTAACCTAATGCTGCCCTTATGACATTAAATATAGCTAATTCCTTATCGAGTCATTTTCCAACCACGTCTTTCGAAGAAGCGTGTTAATGAAAAACATCTGTGTATTAGGGAGCCCTTGACTAACCTAGATTGGAGTCCAAGTTAAAAGTGTTGCGTGCATAGCCTCCATTATAATATTGTGCCTCGATCATTGTCTTGAGCATTTGATACAGTTGATCAAAAATAGTGTTAAAAAGGTAAGATGCTAACTATTGAATAACAATTAATAATAATGAGTCGAGAGTAATACATAGTTCACATGCATCTTGTTACACTGCGAAACTTTACATTACTAACTCCCATGTTCCAAGGTTCCGAACATGTTCATTCACTGTATTTGCTTACACAGTATTATGTCCAGTTGTTAAAATAACTGAATAGGTACCTCGCCATATCTCGATGGATTTAGGAGTCATCTTCTGTGATCCGATCTGTACAAGAAAGGGGTGTGACATGCTCACGAGTCTGACAATCAGATTCATAATACATAGACCTCAACCCAGTCGCTCGTTTAATCCCGTATACTTCAAGGCTTTCAGCTAACTTTCTTACTTAACGGCTCCTAGATCTTAAATTCCTTAAACATGCGCGTGCAACCTTTTTTTCCTAAGAAGTTTGCCCTATAGAGTGAGAATAGAAATGCTACTGATTAGCATCAGGTATATTAGAATAGAAAACGACATATTTACCTGTGACATCAAAGATTTTTCTCGTAGAGGTAGAGCAACTTAGAAACATTTAAATAGAATATAGTAATTAATATTCATGGATTAATGTATGGAATGGACTAATCATTACCGCGTCTGAAGCACCTAATAGCACTAGGGACTCATAACACTATTAAGTAATTGGGTTTAGGTCTTTTAGTATTTGAAACTATTCTACGAACATGTTCAGTATTTAAATACATCGGAGTAACCTATTACATATGTTGTCCGCCTCGCCCAGCCCTCCTAAGATAATTCCTGTTCGGCACTCTTGGTACATCGAACACCTTGGTAGAGCAAGTCCCTGTCCTCGCATCAATCCATTATAAATACTTGGTAATATCAGGGAGTAGCTTGCTGAGCGGTACCTCAACATGCCAGAAGCCGAGAGCTCACCTCTAAGGATATTTCCTGCTCAAAGTACCGAGTCGCCAGGGCCAGAGTCGTCGCCTGAAGTGTCTCAAGGAGTACTATCCAGTCCACTACGCCGCTTAGTATTCACAACATTGGATGCAACGCCATCTTTTATCACTATAATCCAGCCGGAACCTACTATACCTCCTCTGACAGACACGCCAACCCGTATCACACCGTCATCTTTGATTCCGATTACCCCTATTGGGACACCTGGAATACCACAGCCCTCGTTCTTTCCGCCTTCCCAGACACCGCCGAGTAATATGTTGATTATCATTGTGTCATTTGCAGGCGCGATTGGTCTCATTACTACGCTTTGCATCTCCTTCGCGTGCTATCGATCAATGAAGCGTCGCAGACAACAAAATATTAGCGACCAAGCCAGCAGCGAACCCGAAGCAGGCAGAAATGCATCCACCCAGCAGGAAAACGGACAGCAGGGTAGCAATTCGCTTGAGGTCAACGAACAGGGAGTCAGTCCTTTCAGATCTTATTCGAACCACTCTACGCAGAGGGCGACTGGTGGACAGCATACCGGGGCTGCTCTAGGGACGTCGTCGGGTTCTGCGATGCATGCCGGGACAACGGGACGGGCATAGTAGAATGGGATTGATAGAGAGGTTCGGTTGCCCGATCCAGGACTTTGAATCAGCGTAATAAGTGTACGGGGAAGATTTAAGACGATGCGAGATTTTGATGTTGGCAGTTTACGGAGATAGAGACCGACTTACGTGAGGAGATAATGTTTAATTAATGCAAGGAATTATTCAAGAGTTGGGAGATGATAGCAAAATACCTGCCTCAAATTTCAATAAAGTGACACTTTCATGCTTGTTGGGGTGTAAAGCAGCAAAATAGGTCTCGAGTGACCTTAATTAGTGCGTTATTCGTCTTTTATTCCCAATGGGATGAGATATGCTGCTCGTACGGTACCTAGGTACATACGTGAGCATCGAAGTGGAACAATTAAATCTCGGTTGCATCCACTACGGCTAGATCCGATCCCACATACCCCACGTAGCCGAGTCCTTGGTAACTTTATTAATACCCGATTGGCTCGTTGGATTTAGCACATGTCGATCTACTGTACAATAACGAAATGCAGGCCAGCAGTATTATGAAGTCAGTAGCTACTGTAATTTCTAACTAGCCTCGAATATCCTGGCTCGACTTGATTTCGTCTTGGAATATTAATATAGAATAGTCTAACCCAATCGATGGAAAGACGGGATCAGATGTCAAATCTATGAGTAGTCGACGTGTTGTAGGAAATTTGGACCTTACAGCGTGGTAGCGTATTTTAGATTTCTTATCTAAGTAAAACAACTAAGAAATTTTGTAGCATTTTAACTTCAGATGTAAGTTTAAGTATAGCTTTATGATCTACGTACTTGTATATCTTGTTGATTTCCCCCATTCAATTATCTCCAACGCGACCATGTGACGTCGGGACTATACCCAATCTAACGTCCCGAATTCCGGAATACTCAAAAGGCTATATAGGTACGTGGGCTAATAATATAACTTCGCCCTAACTCTATTCGTGAGCTAGAGGCGCGTCACACGAAGCAAATATTATTTTCAAAGGACTTTCAAGCTTGACTACGATTAAAGTTAGCCCACTCTCGGCGTGTCTTATGCCGTAAGCGTCACATGTTTCTTAGTTTATTCCTGTTTTTACGAATCTACGCCTATGTGCTGCGAGCTTGGTACCAGGGCATTATTTGCTGACTACCCCACTGATAGGACCCTAGGACTTTAGTTCTCTAGTTTTTTACCACATCAAGAAACATTACAACATGTAGGAAAGGTGTAGCCGACCAAGCTGAGAAAAGTAAGGTGCTTATTGCTTCGCTTTTGGCCGGTTACTTCAAATGCAAAGTCTTCCCAAAACTTGTGACATTAAGTTGGGCACCTAGGTACCTAGGTAGGTAGGTATGCATAATTATCACTTGATACCTCGCTAAGCCGATATATGAAGACGATGTATGTATTGGGGAAATGTAACCTCTAGGTACGTGCTTTACCATGCTGATGGGGATATAATTTCGTGTGCGTACCGCTATGGAGTACTTTCTACTGTTAATACTTTAACTAACTACTATGCATGGTTACGTTTAGTTCTTACCTGGACCTCTTACCTTAGGCATATTCTATGCCACAACATCATCTACCTAGTATAGAGATGATTATAGGCGATTGAACATAGGTTCGTAAGTACCTTAAGTAGGTACCTACATACATAATTGGAAATCTTATTATGTACCTACTTCGCTAGAAGCCCATTTTCCCTCTAGGATAAGATGTCAATTTTCCCGCTATCACTAGCTACCCGCCCAGCATCTCCACATAAGTAGTGCCGAGCTTCGTAAGATCTGTAATTTTGTAGTAAAATCCTGTTGATTTTCTAAAAATCTAAGATAAGGGGCCAAGGTTAGGCCCTGAGATCCCAAGTAATAGCCCATGCTTACATAGCCACCCTACAGATCCTACAGCATACGATCCATTCTAAGGCGCATTTCCTTACTACATTAAGCAAAGATGTCATGATTATTGTCACGTCGCCATTTATTTGCTGTCTTCTTATATACAGGTACCTAACGAATAAATATATATCTTAGGTAGTATAATACGTATTCCTCTTGGATACTAGAACGCGGTTGCTAGGCTAGAGGAAGGAAAGGGAGTATAGTAGCAAGTTCGATATCGATACGCGCCTCGTGGTCTGCCTCGATATTCTTAGGGTCAAGGTTTGAAGCAGTAATAGTGCTAGGAGGACTGGCGAGGAACGCCACTAGACGATCTTTCCGAAGAGATCTTGTATCGTAGGCGGCATGGGTATCCTTTTCTCCGCTGGGCCCGGACAATATGTCTCTATAATGTAAGGTAACATGGCGCCTTCATTAGCAGTGCCCTGTGTAGCTAAGATACCTACCTAGGTAGTATCTAATCGAAGGTTTCTGTAGGGTATTCTTACCCGTTAAAGACCGCCCCCGTAGTTGACTCAGATGCCATGGCTAGATACGGGAGGAGGTAGCATGAGGTCGCAGGATTGGGATTGTCGCGCGTTATGGGGCCCAAAATGCGCCTTGCTGTCGTAGAATAGATGAGAATATAATATTAAATAGAATGTTTTAGGGCCTCGTATTGATTGTACGCGAGGCATTAGGTTTTGCAATAGGAAGATGTGCTTAGGAATTTGGTTTCTAAGGAGAAAATAGGCATCGTTCTGACCCCTTTATATATACATCTTTCCTTCCGCTTGACTTGTAATATACCGTCGAGGTACAATCCATCATCCAGATAAGAAGTTGTGTCCATGTGTTGGTTTGTTTCCTTTCCTCATCACTCATGTCTGTTAATGCTAATGGCACTAGTATTGGTCTGGTATAATCTCGTTCCAGAACCGCCTTACCTTCAGTGTACGCCGCGCCTAGTGTGGCATAAAGTCAATGAGAATGAAATGTCGAGCCATTCATGTCACTTCATACTTGAGCTACGGGGATTTGTGTACCTTGCTGCTGCTGTATAACGGTACCTAGATTCAGATGATTACCTGGAATCTCCGCGCAAATATCAAATAAGGCTGAGTAATCCAGAAATCCCCTTGCGATGAATCAATTACATTGGAGTACCTGCTCCCCTTATTATAATATAAAACGTCTCATGATAACAACTATCTACTGTCTGTATCTTATTGTCCCTGAATGAGTATGAATACCTCCTTGATTAGTAGAACGCCTATACACCATTATCATTCATCTACTATGTTCTTGTACTGTTGATGATAAATGCTGGTGTATCTAGAATCTGGTGTTACGAACACAAGTCTAAATGGACCACTTGAAGATGACCCCCACGACCAAAATTCTATCTTTCATTCACTCAACACTTTGTATTATTGTATGACACGACCTATTAATCACCGAATATCCGATAACACCGAGACTTTGGTCTCACGACAGAGCCATTTCTGCAGTGACCAAGCCCTACAATGTGGAATACGTGTAGTGAAACCTTCGAAATCTCCTTAGGTTTTCTTCCAATACCAATCTTGAGGTGCTTCTAGTTGCTGATTCTCTCTTGGGCCTACTCCTAAGTCTGTTTTTGGCTGCTAACTCAGTGAGTTATTAATTATTTCTGGTAATACTCTATATGGTATACCTCTATGCTGGTAGTAATTACTCAATGGAAGACTTGAATGTTTCAACTTGTGTACGGGTCTTTGCCTTTATTCCTTTATACGTGACTTGATATTTTTCGTTATTATGTTTTTTCTTTCGTTTATTGAAACTGGTATAACCTATGAGTCTTGTTCTATTCCCCATGCCTCATGTTTCCAACAGTTCAAACGAGCGCCCCTGTGGATACATTCGCTGCGCAGAACGGAAGGTGTTTGCGAGTTCATTACCTCCGATGGAACGTTTTCTCTCACGGAAATATCACCTCCACGCATGAGTCAGCCCGTGAACGAATTAAGGCTATGTACTTAGTGGCCGGGTCATCGAACCCGTAAAGAAGCACATAAACTACTTCGGGAGATGTTAATCGGAATCGAGAGGGCAGTCGGGGGCTATAATGTTTGCTTTAGATTAGGGAGGTTACGATTCACAATGTAGCAGTAGTAAGTCTTGGGTGAAACGAATCAGTATTCTCACCCAATCTCAATCCAGTGTTAACGACAAATCCCGGAAGGCCGCATGGATTATTTCTCTTGATGGGGGTCGTGAAGACACAGTCCTTCTCCTGTACGCATATCGCAGGTGCCGAAGGAGAACCCGAGGCTCGGTGGTAAACCCTTATGTTGCATCAACTGCCGCAAAATGTGGTCTACCGTTCAAGAAATTCTCGCCATGCATTTTGTGATTAGAACGGAGGTAGGACTGACGTATAAGGGCTCAAGTAGGCTCTGGAGCAAACAATCGAGTGACCCCCACCCCTTTCTTACACAACGGTTTCTATTGATTAGAACAATGTTCTACCCGCGACCACTTCTCGGAGTCTAAGGTAAATGGCCGGAATGCCGTGTGGGCCTCATCGGCACCGGGGCTACTACCTAGGTAGTCGGGGTGCAAGAGCCCGGGCAAGGAACCCATCTTGATGGGACTGTTCGTATCCTCAACAAAGTCTTGGGCTTTATTGGTAAACCTAACGCCAAGATGTGCGCCTGCATACGTTGTGGTAAGAAATAATTTGATATTTTCGGCATCTTATTTAAATCAAAACAACTAGGAACGAATCCGTAAATTAGGTAGTTATTACTTTTGGAATTCCAGAAAACGAGCATCCGCATGACGTGGGCAGAGCTTTTTTATATGAGATCCTAAGAGGGTCACCTTTTGCCTTAGTCTACGTGTACTCCTATATACCTTAATAAATAGTACCAGTCAGCCCATATTTGGATACCCAATTGTTTCCGGGCGAATGAAATATGGTGATCTTTGCATGATCGAACGACAAGTACTAGTACGACGTAATCTATTCCGCGTATCGTCCAGTCACATCTCTAACTACATCCCAGGAGATTGAGTCGTGTAATTCCGCTTGATATTTTTAAGTAACTCATCAAATGAGGAATATATGGAAGCGAGTATTGTGCTCAACGACAACTCCTGGAGCCTATTACATCTGATATTGCAACGTGATCACACGTGTATGCAGCCATCCAGGTTTTCACATGGGAGCCACGTTATCTTGTCCTATCAGGTTTGAATCACCCACAGAGGGCTAATCCATGGAGAGGCTTCCGTATAGAGTGGCATAAGTAGCCAGATAATGTTATATTTTAGATTTAGGCTATCAGATCCTCATTATATCGTAATAGTCGTCCATGGCAGACACCAAGTTATCCTACCTATAGACAAAATAAAATCCTTCTAGGTATCCTCTAAGGCACGAATAGTGTCTTTGGAATGGGGCTCACTCCGTGCGATAAAGAGGTTCCCATTAGCATTACTTTCATGCGAGAAACCGCACGGGGAAGCAATGTACAGCTTCCGATTTCGAACCTGTGAAACGAACCATGCATACTCGCATTTCACAGACGTTTCACTATCACATGTATGGGACTGTATGAAGTAATATTTGCCGTCAATATTGGCTGTTCATCAATTTCGTACCCTACCAAGAATTATTGGGCGGATCATTGCTCCTGTTGGTGAAAACCATTTCAGGTCCGGTATAACATGAAAATTCGGTAACTGACATCTGCAATAGGTCACCTACTTATATAAACGCTTTAAAATCAAAAGGAGTATAGTATTGTGATAAATAATTTTCATATTATTATGAAGCGGTATTCAAGTCAAAGCATCTGGGCGAGCATTCGTTTGTCAGTAGCTAATTTCCTTGCTGACTGTACTACTATGGATGTCTTCTGAAGGGTTTGTCGTATTTTCGGTGTTTGGGGTGTCTAGTACTTGGAGCCCCGAAGTTTGGTTACCATTGTCAAGTTCATTTCTTGGCCTTGATCCTCTTTGGCGTGTTCCAAAATCCTTCTCAATATCGTTTTCTTTCTCCTTATTGGCGTTAAATCGCTGACCGATAATATGAGATAACCCTATAGATCCTTCTTTCAGTCTTCGAACGATCTGGTGTATGCCCGGAGCGATAATCCAAATAACTATCGGCCCAAAGACCAATACAATCGTTCCGTAGCCAAGGATGGTAGCTCCAAGTACGACGTCTTTGAACATACCTACAATGAAGGACGCCAGGACAAGAGCCCCAAATGTAATCAGTATAAGGGCGAGTATGCTTAGAACAATCCTTCTTTCGAACTGTCTGTATGCCTTATATTTCAATATCCTGCTCTCAAGCTCCTTTACATTAGCGAAGACAAACATGATACCGAGTAAGAGCAGGACAATAGCCACAAGGAGGACCACAACGCCGAAGAAGTCATAGAGCAAGCTTCCCAGATCTTTGAATCGTGACTGCATGCTAAGTACTCCTGCCGCGAGTGAGAGGGGCAGAAAAATAGTAGCCAAGAGAGTCAAATTCTGAACGTTGCTGGATTGGTTTAACTCCCGAGTGATACTGAGAAACTTGAGGCTGTGCTCTAAGCCATCGGAAAGACGTGTGAGACGTAGCTTGATGTCTTTGCAACAGCCGCGAAGAGCTTTGTCAAGGATAAGGAGCTCAGCCTCTTGGTGGAAACCAGTGCTATCCTGTTCCGTGATACCCACAACTAAATCAAGTAGCGACTCTATCGTAGCTACTAATTCAATACCGGAATCCGAAATTTCCCGATAGAGCTGGGAGTCGCTCATGATCGCTTCGAGTTGCCAGCGTCTAAGCCCGGACAAACGAGCATCAAAGTCTCGGCTCCGGCTTTTGGTATAAGTCATTGCTATCAATTCTAAAAAACTGGTAAAGATGTTAAGAGCAGCGTGTTGGAATTGTAATAGAACTAGAGACTTCATGTTTTTCCTAGTTCTTAGGTTGCAGTATAACTCATCGAGCTTCTTGAGTTCCAACGCGAACCGTTTCGTAGGGATATGAGAGCGTTCAGGGTTCCGCGCAAAATATCTACGAACTGCGGGGGATGTAACAGTCGCACACGAGATAGAGACTTGATCGTGTTAATTTCAGAGAAAATCTTTAAAACGTTCGAGACTTGTGGTGTCGTCGCTGACCTCTCAAATTCTCATCTCCAACATCTGCACAGCGTATAGCCCTGACCATTCGACCCCATTTTCTATTAGGATCTTCCGCGGACCCTTGAAACATGCTGAATTGGGATCTAGACTTAGTTCTATTTGGACCGGAAACTAGAAGTTCATCAGGATCAAGGAAATCATAACCTTCGAGTCGGTAATATGATTTTGGGCTGGCATCCCAGAGATTTGACGCCAGCGTAGAGAATCCTTTCTTAGAGTCACGGACGACATCATGGCGTTCGCTGATCGTAATTGAAATTGTACTTCCTTCTGGACCATGCGTTACCCATTCTTCGTTGAAGCCGTTAACTGTGGGTTCAAACAGCTCCGTCTCGTCGGCGTCTAAAAGGGAAGCTGGGGAAAGATTGGTGCCTGGGAAGAAGGAGAAGAGAGAGAAAGCATCCATTTCTCATTACTTTATCCTCACACTTGGATGGAAAGTCAAATTGATGAAAACGAGGTAGTAAATCACGTAGAAGCGCGATTAATCGAAGGAATTTCAGCTTTGATCAAGCCACAGGAGCATGGGGGTAGCCTGACAAGACCTACCAGGTAATTGATAATACTTACGACGTTACATCGACATGTATATTTACTACAGAGGCCAGTAGACTTAGGTGGAAATCAGTGTTTTCAATTGCAATTAACTGAGATGACTCTAGTGAATACTTCATATTTGGACTTTTGGTATCAAGCAACTAGGTACCTAGGTAGTTATATAAAAATTGATAAAAATTGAAGCAGAAGGGAACTAATAAATGTCAAGTCTGTATTGAAGGTATAAGTCTTATCGATAACGCACATTTAAGCTTCGACTAGATTATCCACTAATCTCAAGGATCTCTCATGTCTGACGTAGCATCGCAGGTACGTAGCTACGAAACTACCAAAAGCTTATTAACCAAGAATTTCCAGCTCTTTTCTTCGATATTCAATCTTTTTTTTATACTTCCCGCGGCTCTGAAGGAAGAACTACAAAGCACGTCTCCCTCCCTTCCTTCTCCTTCAATGCCCCTTAACGCCGGTCTGCGCGTCGCGCGCGTCCATTCGCCATTCTTTAAAACCAACGGGTCCCATACTCTCGTGTCCCTCGTCACCACGAGCCCCGCCTCGAAGCAATGGCCGATAATATCCAGGACAAATTCGTTGCGCCGAGCCGCATCTACGGCGTCGCAAGTCAAAGAAGCACCAAAGTCTACCTCTGAAGTCGTCTCCTCGGAGCGCTTGACGTCTCCTTTACCAGCCTCGACAACTCTCAACCCACCAGCCTCCACACGTCCCCCTCCTCTCGACCTACCGACCCGGGACTCCTCATCCTCGACCTTCAAGTACTTCTACCACCTAGGTAAAGCGTACATGACGTTCTACAAGACCGGAATAAGCGCCATATTCACGAACCGAAAACTCCTCTCGCAATCCCCCACAGCCTCCGCCCCATGGCCGCCTATCCCCGGCGCCACGTCCTTCCCGACGCGCTCGGACGTGCTTCTCCGCCGCCGCGTACGCCACGACCTCGGGTGCCTCCCGACATTCTTCGTCCTGCTCATCGTATGCGGGGAGCTCACCCCGCTCGTAGTCCTACTATTCCCGCGCCTCACCCCGCTCACCTGCCGCATACCCAAGCAAGCCGACGCTCTGAGACGCGCCTCCGAGGCCCGCCGCGCCGCGAGCTTCCGTAGTCTGCGCTACCGACCTACCCCGCTGCAGGGTAGCGACCCCGCGGCTAACGGACATATATGTCGGGCCTTGGGGCTGACGTATTCCCTGTGGGATAAAGTCGGTCTCGACAGCCCGTTCTCCGCATCCTTGGCGCGCCGGGCACTGGAGAAGATCGCGGCCGATGATGCTATGATCCGCGAAGGCGGAGGCGTGGAAGCTCTCGTTGACGAAGAGGTCGTGCTCGCATGCGAAGATCGGGGTATCGATGTTCTGGGGAAGCCGATCGATGAGTTGAGGAGCCAGCTAGCCGATTGGCTCCGTAAGACTGCTCCTGAAGGGACGACCTCGGAAAACCCGGAGACT
Source organism: Daldinia eschscholtzii (assembly GCA_037126485.1). NCBI lineage: Eukaryota > Fungi > Ascomycota > Sordariomycetes > Xylariales > Hypoxylaceae > Daldinia > Daldinia eschscholtzii. Next base: position 2,337,183 of record JBANMG010000005.1, read on the forward strand.
AACCTAGGGGAATCGGCTCAAAAAGAAGCCATCGAAAAGATAAGAGAGGTGCTAGTTAGTTTAGATGGGAGGACTTAAACCCCACACACTTGTAAAGTGTTCGATATATGAACCTACCCAAGCTGGTCCGTCAACCATCCTACCTATGTATATTTACCTACCTTATATATCATGAAACGGAATGCGGTAAAAAGGTAAGAGGTTCAGAAAAAACTTGGCTCACTAAAAAGTACTGTATAATATATGGCGATCATCCCAATTCAATGAGAAAAACCGCCATTATAACGGTTATGTTCATATCATTAACAATTGCCATCGGGCTTTCTATATGTACAGAGCGTTAACACATGACCTCCCCCCAATTCCAAGCATACCTATGCCTTTGACGTGGTAGTAAGATGTGAGACGGGGATCTCTTAGCCACTTATCGTAGGATATATACATAAAGCAATTACTTCACTGGCGGTATCTCGCCAGCTGTGCCATGATGTTTTGTACGTGCTGCGAGGAATCGCCACCAGGAGCACCACTCGGGGGTACAGGTGGGTAACCTGCGTTGTGCGGCGGGTTACGCCCGGCAGCACCAATGTTATGGGCTCCTCCTAGGCTAGCGAGTACCGAATTTACATCCACAGGAGCCCCTCCAACCGCTTGTCCGGGGTGGTGACCTTGTGGACCACCTTGTTGGTTGTGGAGAGATCCTAGTATCTTCTGTAGTGTAGCATTATCCAGAGGGCCACTTGGGTTCCCAGTTGGAACACCGGCGGTAGGATAAGGCTGGGCAGCATATGGAGGGGGTAGGTAAGAAGGCTGCGGGGCCTGTGCATATTGGACGGGTGGGTATTGAGCACTGTAAGGATTGTGCGCCTGAATTTGAGATTTGGCGCGGCCGACTAGTTGCGCAGCAATATTGGGGTCGAGGTCCTGGTATTGATCGTATCGGACATTATCACGTCCGCCGGAGCGATTAAAAACTTGCAGAGAGATAAGGCCCGTTTGTTGTGCTCGATAATCCAGCTCAACAACCGCATGGACACCTTCCATCACTTGACGCTGGATCACAGCTTCTCGGGGAAAATGAGGATTGAGGAACATAACCTGCACCCTCAAGCCCTGACTGAGAAAGGCTCGCTCAGCCCAGCTTATAAAATCCCTTTCGACCTCCTGGAGTAGTAGAAACTGCACATCTGGAATATCGCCGCCATATCGACGAGGAATGTCGAGCTCTACCTCAGATGGATGCCGACGATAGGGGCTGGGACTTCGGCGACGGTAATAGCTCGAATCGCGTCTTCCATAGTTGGGAGATCGTGAGCGAGCACGAGCGTTATAATCGTCATAATAGCCACGGTTGTTATCAAAAGAACTCTGCTGTCGGTGACTCCCTCGCCTAGGAGATGGCTGTCGGCCTGGGCGATAATCATCACGTCGTCCACGCCCACTGTCGTGGCGCTCGTTTTCTTTCTTGATTCTATTTCCCCGCTTCTCTCCATCGCTGTCCTTCTTTTGAGTGCGGGAAAATTCAAGGTCTTCATTTCGTCAGCACTCCTGAGAGATCGTTCAATCTTAGCAGGGGAACTTACGAATCTTGCGCCCCCTTACTTCTATCCCCTGTAAATGATCCATCGCAGCCTGGCCTTCGGCCAAGGTGTGATACTGCACGAAACCGTAGGCCTGTTTGAGCGAAATTTGCGCCAGGCGTCCATATTTGGAGAATATGTCGAAAACTTCCTTCTTGGAGACTCGGTCACTGGAGAGGTTTCCTAAGCAAATGTTAGAAATTAACCCATTATGTAAAGTTCGCAGAGGCATACCAATAAATAACCTCGATCCCTCTGGGAAACGGTCCCATTTGGCGTCTGACACGTAGCTGCGTTCTTCCTGCAGAAAATGTTCCCATCGTTGCTGTTGGTCAGAAGATTGCGACGGAGCGCTTGCAGAAGCGGCATAAGCAGGGTCAAATTGGGGCACCGGGAATGCATGAGCAGGCAAGGCATTAAGAGAAGAGGCTGGAGGGGGCGGAAGGTTATTACGGGCTTCTAAAGCCGTCCCAGGAGCCCCAGTAGAATAAGTACCAGGTGGTGGTGGAAGAGTAGAAAGGGTATTGGCATTATGGTAGGATAATCCTGATTGGTAATTGAGACTATCGTCAGGATGGATATACGGCTGGGCAGGCAGCTGCGGCATTGGGGGTCTAGGTGGCAATGATACTGCTTGCGGGGGAGCAGGAATGTTGGCAGAACTCTGTGGAGCAGCTGTTTGACTGGCATCACCCACCGAGGCATTTCCTATAATCTTATCGACAAGGCTTTGGATGTCAAGCTCATTATTGGCAGCATTTGATGGGCGAACCTCCTCAGCGGGCACTGCTGAAGGTGGCTGAGGTACACCGGAATCGCCAGTCGACGAGTTAATTACAGCCTGTTCTTGTGGCTTTTGCGGCTCATGGGCTCCTGGTGGGCTCGAGTTTGGGGCAGACTGATGCACGGACTGAGCACGGCTTGAGGAAGATAGGTCATGTGCAGGAGCAGCAGCTTCAGAACCATTTGTCAAAGAATCAGACGCAACAGAACTAGTACTGGATTCGAGCGTGTTGGATACATTTTCATGCTGATCTTCAATATCATTCTGCTGACTAGGGCTAGGGTAATGTGCGTTTTTTTCACTTCCGAGCACTGCTGGCCCACCAGGCTGATTCCCAGTGCCGTCAATCTCGTCAGCGAGACTGTCCCGACGTGAAGTGGCAGTTTCGACACTATGATTATTATCTTGACTGATACTAGCAGGTAGGCTGTTCTGAACTGGTGCTTCAGCTTGTTCCATAGCTGCTACGGATGTGGAAAGGTCCATAGTGCAGAGTGTGTCGGCCTGGTCTTGCAGGCTTGGTACTACTACAGGTGAAGACAGGTGAAGAGGTGCCGGAGACACTGGAGTGAGGTCGGCAGTTGCCAAGAGTTCGGGGGCCCTTTCTGTCATTCAGGTAGTATAAAATGATAAAACAGGCTAGAGAATGTTGTTTCTTGGAATTAAAATATGGCGCCGTGATTGGAGAGCCTTGAAGCTAGGTTCGACCGCCGTCAGAGTTAGCTGGTCAGGTTCAAGAAACTCCGAAACGGAACTGGAGATGTATCAGGCAGCCGGCAACGTCGTCTTAGTGCTGGTCCATGCGAGGTTGAAGGCGGCTATCAAAGTTGGTGAATATCACGACAGCTGGGTGGAATGGGCAGCTTAAAATTTTGCTGGTAAGAACGATAGACGATGAGTGAGACAGATAAAGATGAGAGAGATAGGGCTTATGATTTGTTGTACGGGTTGCAGGTATGCGAGTGCGTTGACGAAGAATAAGGCAGTGCTACACATGGAACGGGCGCAAAATAAAGAAAGCCCTGGGTTCGTCTACTTGAGCCTATGAGGATTTGTTTGCATTGAGTTTGTATTTGACGCGTAGGTTCTGTGATGTCGTAGTGAAGTTGCCAAAGTTAATGTCAAGGAGTTGAAAATGTTAAGAACCGAGTGCAATAATAACGCAACGGCAACAGCAACAACAACAACAACCACCAATTGAGACCAAGGATGATGTAAAACAGAATTATCAGAGAAGGTTTTTAGCAGACCAAGGAGAGTCAATTGGGCTGGAGTAACAAGCTGGGTAAGGTGCGCTTGCGTTTGAGGCTTTGCAAACAGGCAAGGCTGGGCTGTTCTGATAATGAAAGGACAGGAAATTTTCCAGAAAGGAATTGTTCTAACAAAAACTCTGGTTGACATATTCAATTTGATTGATGCTATTGGATGATATGACGCTAAATGTGATCCGTGCGTTAAAAAAAAGCCCCGCTAGAATTCCATTGATAGCGGGCCATACCTTCCCAGTCTCGACGTCCCGGTTTAGTGCACAGGTACCTGCCTACCCAACCTATCAAGCGGCTAAGAATCAGGTAAGCACGCCCCACTAAAAGAGCATGAACCGTAGTGCGGGAGGTATGACGCAAGTTCTGTTTCTTTTTTCGCTTGCGAATATTTCAATTGTACATTACATAGATTATCTGGGTAGATTAGATAGGATAGGTAGTATTTATACCATCTTAATTTCTATATATGGCCTCGGAGGTATTTGGTAATACTTGAATTTTAATATGGAGCTGTAAGATATCAAATGCAACCTGCATAGAAATTGTAGTAGGGTCATGATCGAAACCTTCTTGAAGCTATGTTCCTTACGACGATTCTCTTTTCGGCGGCGATGCGACAAGCAGTCCCCTTCGCTATATTCACGATGTTATACCCATGAAGCAATCTAATTTCCGTGACAACTAATACCTACTTACCTAAAGCATCTATTGCTAGGTATATATATATTTTAATTAGCTGAAATTATTATTAAAAGGGTGGCATATGATGGTCTGCCTCCTCCAGGGGTTCAGCACTTTCATCCTAATATGCTTGTCAAGATTTTATCAGAATCTAAGTGATTACCCTTATTATATCTTATTGTAAGATAACTTATAATATACTAGCTTTCACTATCAGGTTTCGAGCTCTTGCTGTTATAAAAATCCGCCATGCTCCAGCTCGCATATTACGGGATTTCATTGGAAAATGCTATAGTACAGGAATCTTGCAATCTACCTTTAGGTATAGGGAGGTAAGTAGGCCTACCTCAAAGAGCTTACATAAAAGCTAGGTAGGTAATCTTGTATAGTGTATATAGTGTTTTTTTTTTCATTCCCTCTTGTCGTGGGGTAGGCCAGCAGATGAAAATGCCTAACTTCATGGTTTAGTGAAGTGCTCTAGCCCAACTATAAGAGCTCATGGCAATATCTTCCGGTGCTGAAGATATTGATCGTCGAGGGTGTCTCACCCAAACACCAACATTCTCTCTTAGACGCAAATCAAAACTTAGAAGAATTACGAGTCTTATAAGTGACGCCGCTTTAATTGCTAGGCAAAGTATATAGTAACCGCCTGGTTATGGTTCTAGATGCTTAACGTCCGCTCATACACAAGGAGTTAAGGGATGAGAATTCTAGGATTCGTGAATAGCATAGTCAATAACTACCTACCTAACACAACTATAATAAATTCAAAACTCATACCTAATATATACTATCGAACCTACTTAATAACAGCAATATTCAATTTTATTATATGTATTCGGTAGTTACAGCATACTTAATTGCATTATTCACCCGCTGATTTAGGGATATTCTCAGTGTACGTAATATAGGTAGAGGCATTGTAGCCCCACTATTGTATGGTACTAAAGCTCAGAGGGACATGACCTATGACCTACCTAAAACCACGTACCCTGAGTAGGTACGCTAAGACTATAAGTTTATTAACATTAGACACACTCACAAACAACTCGGTATAGGCAATCTGCTCTTCATGGCCACGCTACGAGCAGTATACGCCAATTTAAAACCACCAGGAGCTTTTGGATGCTTTGATAAAGCGTTCCGCCTTGTGCGCACTATACAACACCAGGCGTATGATGCTGCATTCGATCCAGTCGAATTAACCGAAGCTAGAAAATGGTATTCTTCGTTTACCGAAAGTAGTTTACCAAAGGGCCAAACGACTTACTCTAGGTCAAGCGGGCCTGGAGGGCAGCATGTAAACAAGTAGGTATATTTGATAAGTAGCGCTCTTCGAAGATGACGGTCTAATTTAAATAGAACCGAGAGCAAGGCCACGACGGTGTGGTCTATCGAGGAGTTGTCCAAGGGCTTGCCAAAACTAATTCGCTCGGCGTTACGCTCTTCGAAATACTATTCGAGACGAAATGACTCTATTACAATCCAAGCCCAGACCCAACGTAGTAGATCTGCGAACACAGATGATAACCGGTCGAAACTCGCAGAAGAACTACATAAGATTTATAGAGAACGAGTACCAGGAACAACAAGTAACGAAAAGATTAAGAAATACGAGGCTTTGTAAGTTATTTCCCTTACCCAAGCCTCACGCTTTCGTATGCGCGCAATCATGTCTCAAACGCATATAAACATAACTGACCAATCGGGTCCAGAGAGAAATCAGCCCGCGAGAGCAGATTGAGAACAAAGAAACTGCATAGTTCTAAAAAGGCATTTCGGAAAGGCAGAGGCGGTGACGAGTAAGCGTGATCACATGCCAGACTAGGCACCGTCTCCCCCTTATAGGCTTTAATAGGCTTTTATGACTAGTCTATTTGCCTATAGGAGCCTAGGTGCTTGTTGTTCATGAGCCAGCTAGCTGGGGGCGGGAGTTATTTACTGCTAGTTGTCTACCTGCTAAGAATAAATCATTGCAAAAGAGTCCGTGTGGTATGCAAGCAAAAGAAATATTCGAACAAATGCCTTTCACTCGGAGCGCAAAGTGATGTTAAGTACAATGCAACCAACTATATGCTAGGTGATATGAGTTTTTTTTTTTTTTTTTTTATCCTCTTTTTCCTATGCAAACCTTTAGTACTACTACTTGGGGGCAAATGGGTGTCCAATTAAAAACATGCGATTGGTGCTCTTTTGAAGGACTTGATTGATTATAAGAAAGTGGAAGTACAGCTGCTTTGAAAGTCCCCCCTATTTCCCCTTTCCCCCCACTGTCGCATCTATTCTTTGTGGCTGACTAAAACGCCTAGAATGAGGGGCAGAAATGTGGAGCAGAAGCTGAAATCTTAGCGGTTCATCTTTCCGTTTAATCGTCTCAGCTTTCCTCACTTTTCGCAAAACGCAACATCTGTCAACTACAAAAAATCACTTAGAGGAAACAACCAAGTGTACATATTATAGAGGACTTACAATCTTTTCACTTCTTGGCACCTGTCAGTGTCCCACTGCTACGTGCGCTACTATTAGAAGCCAACAGATTCGCGCTTAGCCCCTCCGATTGGATCGACGGCGCGCGCCCGTCCCGAGGCTAATTTGATTCCATCTCTTCGTCGGAGCCTTCTCGTATTGTTAGCCCCCTTTGGCTTATTTCCTCGGATTTCAGTCGCCGCATTATCCTCCTCTTGGTTACAACGGCGTGCTCGTCTAGTTATAATCTATTCGAAGTATGCACAGGTAAATTTTACCTCTCTTTGGACCACCACGACAAACCCCCTTGATCGACATTCGGCGACCACCGAATCTATCTGCTTACAAGCTAGACCCTGTTCTATCCCAACAACTTTGTCCTACGGTTCTAGTATCTAAGCAATACCTACCTATATATCGCTCATAAGGCTCGTTCCAATTTTCGTACCCACGGGATTACAAACCTTCCGTACTTACAATGGCCACCACCGCCACCGTTCCGAGCAACGGCTCACCTCGTCCAAATCCTCAAATACAACCATGCAGATATAAGGTGGGAAAGACATTGGGTGCGGGCTCATATTCCGTTGTCAAAGAGTGTGTCCATATCGATACGGGTCGCTACTATGCTGCAAAGGTTATTAACAAGAGGCTGATGGCTGGTCGCGAACACATGGTGTGTATTATTTCCTCTTGAACTATACTTCGAATTCTACGATTTCTGCGCAGCGCATAAAGATTAACCGTATACGCTGCCACACCAGGTTCGAAATGAGATCGCTGTACTTAAAAAGGTTTCGATGGGCCATCAGAACATTCTCACCCTCGTAGACTACTTTGAGACGATGAACAACCTCTATCTTGTAACTGATTTAGCGCTCGGTGGAGAATTGTTCGATCGGATCTGCCGTAAGGGATCTTATTACGAGTCCGATGCTGCTGATCTAATTCGCGCGACTTTGTCTGCCGTTGCCTATCTCCATGACCACGGCATTGTACATCGTGATCTTAAACCCGAAAACCTGCTCTTCCGTACGCCAGAAGATAATGCCGATCTTCTTATCGCCGATTTTGGCCTATCGCGTATCATGGATGAGGAGCAATTCCACGTCTTGACAACGACTTGCGGTACCCCGGGGTATATGGCGCCCGAGATCTTCAAGAAGACGGGCCATGGAAAACCGGTGGATATATGGGCCATGGGTGTTATCACATACTTTTTACTGTGCGGATATACTCCGTTCGACCGTGATAGTGACTTCGAGGAAATGCAGGCCATTTTAAACGCCAACTATAGCTTTCAGCCAGCAGAGTACTGGCGCGGCGTCAGCGATAACGCGAAGGAATTCATTCGCCAGTGTCTAACCATCGACCCTAACAAGCGAATGACCGCTCATGAGGCCCTATCCCACCCCTTCGTCGCCGACTACAGCTTGAGCGGCGACGGTGATCGAGGCCAGAACCTGCTTCCCACAGTGAAGAAGAACTTCAACGCGCGTAAGACGCTACATGCAGCTATCGACACGGTGCGGGCCATTAATAAGCTACGGGAGGGCCAAGCGAATGCTCACCTGATGGACGGCACCCGGTCAGCAGAGCCAAAACATGGCGCGCCTCCGTTAGACAAGGCCGATGCAGCGAAAGGCGACTCGGGCTACTCAAGTACACAGAACGACGACGTGGAGATGGGCGGCATGGGCGTTACGTCAGGAGTACCAGCAAGTTTAAGGCCCGGCGCCGCCGCTAACAGAGTGGTTGAGACGTCAAAAGGTCTGTGGAGTGCCAGCCAGCCACGACGGTGAGTCGTTACCGTAGCGTATTTGAAGCCGGGTTTGCATAGTATCTGGGGTGACAGGGGGCGGTTTTTTATCTAGACTGCATCTTGCGAGAGCGAGCGGATGAAATATACGGGATCCAGAAGAGAGACTGAAATACCGTTCGGTTTTATGACGAGATGAGATGAACTACAGTACAGTTATTTACATGAACGAGAGAGATAGCGGCAGCGCGTTAGCATTCGCATTTTTGTATGGTCAGCGAGCGAATATCGGCAAATGAAGCGATATAGTTTCTGCGATGGACGGTATTATAATTATGATAGCTCAAGTTCCATATGGGAATAGATAGCTCGGGGTATTGATATTAACACTGAATTGTGAAGTTAATGCGGTGCAATGGATGCTAGAAACAAAAGCGTTGTTCCTTATAATGATGGTAGATGAGATGAGGTCAACCGCCTTGGGAGTTTACTATTGCGATTCATTCACTGGCTTGAGATGTCGTTGACCATGTGTAAACATGTCATAAGACCATAAGAAGGTACCGAACCTATCTAAGGTAATGGATACATGTACGTTGGCTATGTATGGAAGCAAAGTGATGCAGCTTGAACCGAGACGGACTGAGTAATAGATCTCCTTAGTGACAAATCACCATCTCTAAACAGCTACATGATGCAGTTGAAAGATGGTACCGATGTCTAACTTGTAGTCCCATGACCCAGAGTTGCTAGATCGTGTACCTACTTGAGTAATGTTACCGCAAAGGAACTTTGGCACTTGCATGCATGCATAATAGGTCACTTTCATGAGTCGCAGAGCCAAGCGTAGAAGTGCGCGGTTGACTAGAGTTAACTAGCTTCAAAATACGTGCATAGCTAACTGATAGGGACTGGATGGATCTTCTTTGGTCCGAGTGCGTTAAGGGAACAGGGTACTGTAGTGTATGTATCGAGCAGGGCATGTGATGATCTTCGATATGATCATCTGAGATGTCTCTAATTCTTCGATAGGCACATTTTACCTGGGCCAGCATCCCGGCAGTAAGTTGTCTTTCCTACTACAACATATGTACCTAACCTAATGCATGTACACACACACACTTCCATCTCAGACAAATCTCTACGAACTTATAGTCTTTTCTGTCCTACGATAATATTGCATGAATAGCGTGGTTTTTACATCATGTTCATGTGAAAGCAGATGTCGTTCTCCACAACGCTCCTTATTCTTTAATGAGGCCGAACTAGTTCCCAGTTTACCGTGGCCCTAGGGAAGAAGAAGAAGAAGAAGAGAAAAAAAGCAAGAAAAGGAGATAAGATGCAAGTACCGAGGCCTACCCTGTCAATGCTCGGGATATCCATGTCTTTAAGGATTTTTTTTTCTTTAAGGCAACTTTACAAGTACCTACATGGATACACAGATGTGGGAATCTGTGGGTGTAACACTTTTAAAGTCAGAAAAAGAAAAAGTAAAGCCTCATGTAGTTACAATGTACAATACATCCCTTAAACCCGTAAATTTTAATACCAATTACCGAAGTTAAAGTTGGTGCAGTTAACTGATGATGTCCGGATTGGACGTTTGAAATCCGGCCCCTATCTAACAAATATCCCTTAATGCCAGAAAATAAAATGTATAGACAAATAAATACAAAAAAAAAAAGACAGACGTCGTCTCAGTGACGGCATGTCAACTTACTGTCGCGTGATCGAGATTCGCAAAGGGGAAACACTCAACACGACCCGAGGAAATAATTCCTCACCTAGAAATGGGGGCCGACAGGGCACGCTTAAACCGGCTGGGCGATAAAGTTATCGAAAGTTGAAGTGACAGGAGAGTCCGTGGGTCGGTAATTCGCGGAGAGCGTAGCATTTTTTTTTCTCTCCCTCAGCGCATCCCGTCGATTCTGGTCAGATCTTCGGATGGTGCCACTTTGATCCTCCTCCCCCAATGCTCCGTCGCGAAGCTCAGAAGTTTTGAGTCTCAGGCTAGAATACCACTGTGACATTAGTTTTTTTTTTTTTTTTTTTTTTTTTTTTAATGTATGGAAATAACGGACGGTGGATTTTTAACTACTACTAGTAAGTGTACATGATAAAAGAGTCGAGACTCGAAAGGGAGGCCCTTTAAAAATGGCACGATGCCGCATTGGGGATCTCGATTCAAAAGGTCAACTCCGAACCCCGACGTTAGTATTTATGATGTCCGGGCAACAAATGGATATAGCTCGAGTAGCTTGATTATGCAAGTATTATAGCCGAACAATCTAATCTCTTTTTGTATCTTTTTCTATTCTAGTTTATTTTTTTCCCTTTTCTTTCCCATCTATTAGAGGGTCCCGTTTCCTTTGGGCTTTATGGTGTTCCCGGGTCGGTGAGTCGGGCAGAAGCGGAGACCGAAGCGGGAATCAAGGAACATCAATTAATAGGATCTCGCGACTTGTATCCACTTTCTCTCACTTTTCCGTTTTAATTCACCTTCTCTTTTTTTGCGCACGCGATCTCGTTACTGATAACGTTTTACCACAAGGAAAAGGTGACCCCCATTTGGGCCATGCGAATGATACATACTTCCTTTTGAATGTACATTAGGGGGGTGTGGTACTGTACATCTCTTATTAGTAGTGATCCTTTACTTGTTTGGAAAGGATGCATCTACATCTGCATTTGCATTTGCATTTGCATCTACATCTATCTCTTCGCATCTATCCCATCCAACCTTAATTAATAACTCAACTTAGCTTCCTAGGGGGGCTTCATTAATACTTATAAGGACGGACGGACATGGACACACACACGACACATTACTACTATTATGTTCCTCAGGTGTCTAATTTCTCTATCCTGGATATTAAGACACCTAACCTATTGGTGAATTGGTAATGGCATATAATAGTGTATACGCGGTCTTGTAGCAGCGCAACTTTGTAGGATGTGACGAGCGGCTCTGGGAAACCCTCGCAAACCGTACGAAGTGGATTGCCAAGACGCTTAAACCTTGTCCTATGATACTAATGTACATAGTATTAATGCCAAGAGCCGCTTGCATCGCTATTGTTGCACAAGCGCGCATCTTGTATTGTACATCCTTCGTACTCTACTTTCGCATTCGTACTGAACCCCGGGGTTTCTCGTTTTGTGCAAGTGACTAACCTTTGTATAGGAATTATGCACGTGTGAACCATTTCCCCCCCCGGCCCCCCCAGTCCCGACCCTTCCGATGGCGTCCGCCCTCATTAGCGCTGATTGATTCCCGCTCGCCGGATTCCAAAGGGCTTTCCTCTGGTTTGATATTATCAAACTGGCCGGGCTGGTTTGAAGCCCGCGCAAGGGGACTATGTAAGATGAGAGGACACATAAATATGCCGACCCTGGATCTCGACTCGTTTTCGCTTAGATTCTGCCGAGACGTTGGCATGGGAATTCCACCATGGGGAATTTCAACAATCAAGCCAACAACCAAGCCTTGTTGGCCATTACCGATGCTATGGTGCTTAACTAAGTACCTACGTAGTAGGTTCTATGTATGTAAGAATATGCAGAGCCCCATAGAATCGATTATGTCATCTGTTCTCGATGCAGAGGTGGAAACCTGTAGAAAAAAGGGACCTCGGCATCATAGCTGTCCAGAAACTACTGAATGTTCTAACGATGATATAGTAGTCCTAGTGATCACTAGCGATTGTAGTAATCAAGACTAGAGGATGGCCAGACTTGAAATACTTAAAAACTGATTTGATGTGAGTCCTACGGTGTTCTAGGGCTACATAATACATTCCATCGAAGTCTTGGTGGACACAATGGAGTCAAGGCTCTGGGCTGAGAAAGACCCTTATGTTCTCACCTACCCTTTTCTTGTCCCTTGATATGGAAAAATGGATGTATCCATATTCATCCACAGTGTGCGTATTGTTATATCTCTATAACAATTGCAAAAGACCGCAATTCATTCTTGAACCACGTGTCTGCCTTACCCTACATACCCCATCATACGGCCCAGAGGAACCCTGGATTACACATTAAATAGTGGTTTATGGGGGAGGATGACTGACCGTCCGAAGGCTGAAGACAATGAGTAAGCGGTTAGCTTTCGTTGTAGCTAGGCATCATTTACTGTAATAACTCGGCCGACGGCCTGCAGTACGGATTCAGAATCACAATCCGTAAGGCAGAGTTAAAAAGCGACGAATCGCGTTGCGTTGCGAAGGGAGCAGGCTGCGCAGGACAAGTGACAAATCTCGCCTTTTAGTCACCAATCCTGGGTTTTCTTATGTTTCCCTGTGGTTGGGTAGTTGCATATGTACCTAATGTAGGTATGTAAGGTATTCAGAGGCTGGCGCTAACTTAAGAGGCGAAAGAAAAAAAGAAAAAAAAGGCCCCCAATCCCGAGGCGTTTTGGAATTTAAAGTTGCGGTACGGCGCTTGTACTACACCGGGTTCTTCTTCTTAGGTATATACCGCTTGTACCTGTGTACTTAGATATGTGCGGGAGGTTGCAGTAAAACTTAGAGTGACTTTACTATTTCTTGTACATTCAATGATGCTTGAAAGGCATATTAAAATACGTGTATTCGATTTGATTCGCCTCCTGCTCTTTTCCGCCCATGTGTTGGTCGAAACAACATGGAATTGTAGGTGAGGTCCGATGTACTGTACATCGGCACCTGCATCTACATCCAACCAGTTACACGTATCGGTGGATGCACAATCGGCATGGGTCCCCGCTAAGCTTGTAACCCCTGTCGTAAGGCCGAGTAAGATGGTAAGTACCAATTTTTTTTTCCCTGAATCCATTAAAATCCATTACTCATAATCCACTCCTAGACGATATCCATGACCGCAGACACGATTCTGCCCAATCAGGCGAGCCTTGTTCTGCGTCCCTCCCCATCCCTGTCCCCGTTATATCCGGACACCTGAGTTATTATGTATATTGTAACGGCAACAAAGGGCACCGGGGGCGGTTAGGTAGCAGCAGAGCAAGCGGTAGCGCCGTAGTGGGTTGCTTGTTCTGCTGCTCTCTTTATTATTATATATCATGTACCTCCCCTTCCTTCTTCTTTCCGTTTTCCGATCCCACGATTTAGGAATTGCGTCCCGTATGTGATTCTTCGCGACAAGCCGACGACTTCGACCTCATCTGCCTTCGCCTGGCGTCTGGGAGGACAACCAGCCCCAACATTCCTGGCCCCAACCCACCTTGGCTAACTTGGTAAACCCTCCGGTACTGCAAACATCTTCGCCGAGCCGGGTCCAAGATTTCCCTCCCCAAATCGCTGTCAAGTTACCTGCGGTTTTCCTAGGAAAGAAAGAAAAAAAAAAAAAAAAAAAGAGAGAGATTTCGTCCGGCGTTGTACGAGAGCGTTCCGATGCAGCAGACAACTACCATCGTCGAAACGGAGACACAACTCCCTCTGGGGTGGCGTGAGAGGTTGAGCCCGTCCAAGTTAAAGACTATACCAGGCCGTTACAACTTACCCCGAATGTTCAACAACAGCAACAAGAACAACTCCACCAAGCAAATGCGCGAATCCGGCTCCGTCCCGACGAGGAGCATTTCTGCTTTGCAAACCTCTTTTAAGATCACAGATACCATTGAGCTGTTGAGGACAAGGAAGTGGAGTGTATTTGATGTTCAATATGTCGGACTGGCCGGTTTCACCATTTTCTCGCTGTGGATTATCGACCCGCCGGCACCCATCATTAAGACTCTCGCCGCCTTAGGGTACTTGCTGCTTCTGTTCATGCCCATCACTAGGCAATTTTTTCTTCCTTCTTGGCCTATATGGACTTACCTATTGTACTTTTTCTCCAGTCGGTAAGTGATTTGAAATCCCCGAGGGTGGTGCTATGAGCGCTTCCACTATAATTACCCTCGAATGGAAAAGGTGGCAATTTGATCCATTGCTAACTGAACAATTTTAGCTTCATCCCGTACGACATCCGTCCGGATATCCTGGTGAAGGTGCTTCCTGCGTTGGAAGATATTTTGTATGGAGTCAGCTTTTCAAACGTCTTTTCGTCATGGACACATCCCGTCCTCGACGTATTTGCTTGGTTTCCTTGTAAGACATCCCCATTATCAGAATTCATTTTCACCGCCGGGATCCGACTCGGGTTTTCGCATTCGGAGATGTTACGTTGATTCGATTAACCTGCAAGGTTCCATTGCTAACTAACCTTCACAGATGGACTGGGTCACTTTGGACTTCCCGCCATTTGCTCCGCGATTATGTTTATTTTTGCTGCCCCAGGTACCGTCCCGATGTTTGCTAAGAGTTTTGGATGGATGAGCGTTTTGGGCGTATCGATACAGCTATTCTTCCCATGCACGCCACCCTGGTACGAAAGGCTGCACGGCCTCGAGCCCGCAAAATATGGGATGCAGGGTTCCCCGGCCGGATTAGCGCGGATTGACGCGCTTTTCGGCGTCGACATGTACACTACTAGCTTTACGACTGCGCCCGTGCCTTTTGGAGCTTTCCCCAGTCTTCACGCCGCCGACGCGATCCTCGAAGCCTTGTTTATAAGTTATGTTTTCCCCAAGCTGAAGGGCTTGTGTCTATTCTACGTCTGTTGGATTTGCTGGGCGACGATGTACCTGAACCACCACTACGCCGTTGACCTGCTTGGTGGTGGCATTATTGCTTATTCCATTTTTGCTGTGGTCAGGAAGTTTTGGCTGCCCCGTCAGCAGCCTGGGAAGATGTACCGATGGCAGTACGAGTACGTCGAGATCGGTGCTACGAAGAACAAGGCTCGGGATGAGGAACTTGGATACGGCCCCATCGGAGCCGCTAAGCGGAGTTCTGACCTGTCGGACGAATTCACCGTCCTGGACAGCTTCATGCACTCGGCGTCGTCGAGCGGGAGCTCGAGCCCGACGTCAAGCATTCGGAGCGATAAGAGCGATAGGAGGAGAGATTAATTGCATAGAAAGAGATGGCTCTTGCATTTATGATACCACGATATACATACCTAATTACTAGAAGATAAGACGAAATAAAGTAATACCGCCGAGAGGCGAGATCATAGCGAGGTTTCTGTTATACGCGAGTTTGACGATGTTGAATGGATTGATTTGCTTGATGCCGGTATTACCTACGCATGGAAGGCCTCTATCTGACGCGTTACTGTTTTGGATAGAACTGTTGGATGCGTTACGACATGGTTAGTCATTTAAACGTCTGAGATGAGACGGTTCTTCTGATGATATTAATAGGCCAATGATCTGTTATTATGTATAGCCTTAGATAATAGGGTAATACGATAATATTAACAATACATGTGAGATTAACGAACCCTATTTGTGAAAATCTCAGATCGTGACATCCCTTCCAATGCTTGCTTTCCCAATGGCGACCTTCTCCTTTTCGCTCGACACCACAATCTGACCTGCCAGACCTTCTTCAGCATGACTTTCGTTATCCGAGGCATGCTTGGTATCTTGTGTGATAGGGACGTGGTCGCGAACTACGAGCCAAGTAGGAGGTACCGCCAGTCCTAATCAGTTAGTACGCACACGTATATGACGTTGGCTTACGGGTGGAACTTACCAAGCAGAATAGTGTTTACAGCTAAAGGAACGCGCCCGCCAGTCCATTTTTGGGTGTTCAAGCCAAATGAGACGGCCTGTGCGAAGCTCTCTTGGCCCCGTAGAATACCTGAAAATCGGGTGAGTTCCGATATGTTGTCAGTCATGGTGGCGACAAAGTAATCTACTACGAATTAGCACCTTCTCCAGAGAAAGAATGTCAATCAGGAAATGTACTTACAGAGCCAATTCTGGAGCGCCTGTCGAGAAAATTCCCAGAGAATCAGGACGAAGAATCCCTCAACAAACCCCTTGTCTTCCCAGTCGTAGGCTGGTGGGTTGCGCGTGTACTTCTCCTGGATAACCCAGGCGTAGACCCAAGCGACTATATGTAGCGCAACGACGTACCAGAAGCCAATGACGATCCGCTTCTTAACGGTGAGGCCCTTGTAGTCTAACAGCGTACTTATCAGTTGCGATGATATCAGGGCCGCGAAGTTATTTACAAACCCGATCAGAGCACGCGCCCGCACGCCGAAGTAGTACGACTGGAAGTTGCTGTTGTACTGATTGAAGTAAGCCGCCCAGAAGACAGGGAGCAAGAGCAAGATATCCTTGCGCTTGCAGGCTCTCCATAGCGCACTGAATTCTCCTGCGAAGGAGCCTTCGCTCTTGATGATGACTTTCGACCCATCTGCGCGCTGGACCTTCTCCGGCGGCGACAATGCGAGTGCGAGAGGAGCTGCGATACATTGCAAACCGATGAATATAAGGTACGTCTCGTAGCCCACTTTACCCTTCGCCTTAGAGCCTTCGCTATGGTTGAGACCCAGCACGATCGCACCTCCGACTAAGGGTCCACCCGTCCTGAACAATAGCCATATATTCAAGTAACGCCCTCTCTTTCCTGGCTCGGGATATCCAAGAGATATAGCGCCTTCGCTCGCCCAAAAACAACCAGCGCTGAAACCGCACGTCACAGCACCGAAAAGCACGAGCCAAGATGCTCCTGTTCGGTTGTTTAAATAAAGTCCGGCCGAATAAACCGGATAGCCTATGGCGCCGATAAACAAAACCCAGTTGAGGCCGATGCGGTTCGAGAGGGGCGCGCCGATCAGGCACATGAAGCCCATGATGGCGAAGACGAGCGAGTTGGCAGCGTTGACGAGATACGGTTCTTGCGCACCGCCGGCGCCGAGGTTGTTCATCGCGTTCCATAGTCCCGGGGCGATGAAACCGACACCGCCGATGACAAAGGCATTGAATAACGTCGTATGGTACCAGGTGCGCCTCTTCCTCTGCACCGGGGCGTCGCTCGTTGGCGCGTCCGTAACGGAGGAGCCGGCCATTTTGCCGGTGGAAATCGCGGGGGTACCGTCCGGGCTTGACATTTAAGTGGTAGGTACCTAACGGGACCGAAACCTTAATTGAATAAGTCGAACCTTAATTTTTCGGGACGGAACCTTAAATTCGCAAGATGTTTCCTGTCGGTTGAACAAGAGCGCATGGAAGTACAAAACAAGCGCCTTGCCATCTTTATACCATAAGCAACATTATCGATGTTGGAAAGTTTCCTCGTTTTTTTTTTTTTCTCTTTCTTTGCGACGTTGCGCGATGACCCACCCCGATCACGACATCTAATACTCGGTCTACAACCCCGGCCTGCAGCAAGGGTGTCGACCGCCCGGGATCCATATTTTCAGCCTTTCTAGCTAGATCTAGGCCGTAAAGACGATGGCCTTGCTGATTCCAGCTGTTAGGAGGCGAGAGTTCTTTTGGCCTAATCAGGTTTTCATCGTGAGGCGCTACAGTAGGAACAAGGAAAGTGTGAGGAGGAGGGTTTTGCGAATCTCTTAGTGTGATACCTAGGGAAAATTTACTCTAGTAAAAGGCGATGACTATCTGCTGATATCCGGCGGTAGTCTATTTTAAACTAACATAGCTCTTTCAATACCACAATTTGAAGCGATATTTGCATCATGGTCGAGTGAAGAATTTTACCGAGGTGCTTACAACCTGCGAATATGATTTGGGTATGATGAGGAAAATGCGAGCAGCAAATACATTAGAGTACCTATATAAGCACTTTTTCAAGACTCATGCCAGTCCGCGCATCACCAGAGGCTTTGAACGCCATGTTCCGACCACCAGGTACCTGCACGTAATCCTGGAAAACCATAATATCCTTAATTAGCTGCTCTTCTAATATAATCCTTATAGCATAGCTATCAATGGCCATTCTGCTCAATCACAGCGGCCCTCGCAGCGGCGGCATTGTCCAATGCACCTGGTAGATCCGAGTGGACGCATATACTGAACCCTTGGGTATCGACCGGTATGTCCACTTCGCGCCCACTCTTACTTATCGCCTTTCCTCCAGTCTTTACGAAGTGTTGGATACGCCGAGTAATCAACTCGGGAGTAACTGGGGACGATTCTGCCACCGGAACCAGTCCGCCTTCGTCGTTGTAATCAATGTCCACGTAGAACTCGGGAATAAGCTTTACCCCAATCCGCTTGCAGTCGCTGACCATATGCTCGGTAGGGAGCGAATAGATCGGGACGTTGAAAGTTTTGACGGCACGGAGCACGGCATCTCGGATTTTGCTGTCCCGCTGGATGTAGAAGTAGAGCTCGCCGTGGGGCTTAATGTGATTCATAGCAACCCCCTCGGCGGAAAGGATACCTGCTAGGGCTCCGACTTGGTATAGTACCAGTGCGTACATATCATCAGGAGAAATTTCCATTCGCCTCCTACCAAACCCGAGGATATCTGGCATGCCCGGATGAGCACCGACTCGTACCCCGCGCTCTTTGGCGAGGCGCACGGTGCGCACCATGGTGGCAGGGTCGCCGGCATGGAAACCACAGGCAACGTTTGCTACGTCAACATAGCGCATCAACTCCTCATCGGGTCCCTACCGAATGATTCTTCCATGAGTTAAGGGACATGGAATATAGGAGACAATCGGGCTTACCATTCGCCATCTCCCAAATCCTTCTCCCATATCGCAATTGATTTCTATCCATCGCGAAGGCACTTTATCTTCAGACATGATGAGTTCCGTATCGAGTTTATGGGCTCTATGTTGTTTGGACTTTGGACACCTACCCAGGGACTATGACCTCGGTTCTAAGTCGACGCTTCTTTGGAGATCCATGATTCCCTGGTTCACCCCGCAGATAGGAGGTAACTAGCCGTAGCTTTATCAGTTGGAGTGTTGCATGTATACGGCAAACTGTTATCTATAACTCTACGTGGGCCAGTCGCTGTATGAACCCGCCAATTAACTCTACCAATACTGACCGTGAAACTATTCGGTGCAAGCGTGATGCTGATCACCGATTGCACTAACTCACTTGATGTCAGTGCATGGAAATACCCCAGATTAGCGCGGGGAAAAACGACTCTCGTGCACTAGACTTCAATAATCACCGTACTCAAGTTATTCATTGATAGGACAAATGAAAGATATATTAAGAGTAGCTACATATTGTCGACCTGAACCTATATTGCCGTCCTTTCTCAATCCAGCCGTTGAAGGAGAACAAGGGACGTGCCGGATGAAACAAGCGTTCCTTCTTTCACCAGAACTTCCTTTACTTTGAGACCATGGTGAGATTCCTCCGCCATGACTGGAATCTCCATCTTCATAGCCTCGAGTATAATAACGGCTTTATCCTGTTCTATTAACTCACCGGGCTGGACGAGTATCTTCCATACCTTTCCCATTTGAGGCGAAGAGACTGCTTCTCCTGGTCCAACCGGCTCAGTACTAGCGTGGCCCTTCTCTTGCTCTTGTTGCCACTCCGATAGGAGAATTTCTTCTCGAGCACGCATCCGCTCTTCTGCTGCTGACTGCCTGGTGCGAAACTCGACCACCTCCGGCAGATTGCGTTTCTCGGCATCCTTGGCGAGTTCAGCCTGGGCATCAAATACGGTATCTTCAACCTGTACTTCATATGTACCAGCCTCAAACTGCCTTAAAGCTTCTCCGTATTCTTCGAGACCTACTTCGTAAAACTCAACCAAGTCAAATGGCTCGAAAAGCCACGGCCTACCCTCTTGGAAGCCCGGCTTTAAAGCGTATACATCCCACACTGGGATCGATCTGGCAAGCATCATGTAGCCACCCGGCTGGTCTCCTGGGTAAACACAAAACATACCACCGCCAAGGCCTACCGTTCCAGACGGAGTAGAGATTCGTGTGGGATTATACTTCTGGGAAGTTAAGCGAGCCATAGGGTCAAGAGGCCATAACAAGGGTAAACCGGCCATGAACCCCACGGTGACGACGAGAAATTGCGTCTTGCGAAGGATTTCGAACACATCATCTCGAGAGCTGAGTCCGTTATTTTCTTGCACGTAAGAGACGTTATCCGGAACGTAGACTGCTTTACTGCGCTGTAAGGTAATGTAACGATTCTCGGCTTCGCGAATCGAAGGGTGATCGAAGACGATAGGGAGACGGAAGCGACGAACGGGTAAAGGCTTGTCAATAGTGCTGCTTTGTTGGTGCGATTCGATGATTAACTGCACCACGTCTGATTGGGCGATTGTCTCCGGTTCATACTCTATTGTAATAGCTATCAAGAGATCAGTTATATTATCCCATAGTTATCTGCCAGGGCGTATTAACTGACAGCTGATATTGATGTGCACGAAAGTTCCCGGGACTTTACGGCTTGCGATAGATCTGGCGAGGCTGTTTGCTGCTACCGAAGTCTCAAGGCCTATCTCTCGAGAGGTATCTATGTTGACGATGATAAAGCAATCGCCCCCCTAAACATCGGACGAAAATTAGCACGCTCGACTTCTTTTCTGGTATGGATGATCATACTTGGCGCAATGTTAGTCTGGGCCCTCCCTGGTCGCTCGAGATCACTTGCAGTATTGCATCGGGCTTGGGGGGTTCCTCGTTAAGCTCTAGAAGTAACAGAGCGTTCTCGTATTCTAAGACACCGCTAGATATATGCTTCGCGACCGCATTGATGAAATCAGCCTTCTGGCTCGCTAGTTTCCGTGCACAGCTATAGGAAACGGGTTTCAATTTGATCTTGTCTCCGGGCTTAAGAGTCCCTAGTCTCCACAAGTCTGCAGATATGACCGTGGAGGAGCATATGAAGCCTCCTAGGTCAGGCGAATCTTGTGAGAACAATATTGGGCTATCTCCAGTGAAGTTAACCCCACCAGGACGAGGATATCCGTATTCGATAACGTTGCTCGGGTGGCTACCGCCTTCCTGTCCATGTTTTCGAGCCCATTCGATCTGCGGGCCGATCAAGCGTATTCCAGTTCTGTTACAATTATAGTCAATAGTCCATTCGCTTGAGTATAACACCTCTCTACCCGCTTCTGTGACGTAGTCGTCAGAGTCATGTGGACCGTGCATCACGTAAAGGGCTGTCACAGTAGTGGGGGGAATTAAATTGGAAGGAAGCTGATACGCATGAGGTAAGTCGGATTGCCCAATATCTATTACTTCGAAGTGGTCACCAGGCCGTAGTTGTCGGCCCTTCCATAGAGTTTAGTAATCATAAAAGCTCTTTGGATGATGAGAGTACTCACTTGGATGCCTCCGAGTGCAAGGTTCGGCGTGGTAGACTTAGATCCAAGCCATTCTGGCCTAGTCCTCGTTAACGCGGAACTTGGTATGCTTATCTTCTAGGATTACTTACACATCGGGAAGTCCTCCTCGGATTGCGATGTAGCATCGGCCTCCTGGTGCGGCAGACGACCCTATATTGAGTATTTCGCCTGGTTTCATAATAATCCTGGACCACATCTGTCTTGCATTTCCATCTACTTCTACCGAGAACGGGTAACCGGTAACGGCTACCACGCTTAAGCTACAGAATCGGAGTTTAGGCCCACGAGCAGTAACCTCAAGGCATTCTACATCTTGTGAATTTCCGACGAGCAAATTGGCAACTATAAGCATTAGTATTAGTTAGGTAGCTATAGCATTCAACCCTTTTCTCTAAAAATGTCATTTGAACATACTAGTTACGGCCAGGGTATTTAATGGCTGACTTGGCGGTATTCCATACCCTTTCGTCGTCCTGTGACAAGATTGCTGTATGGTGGTGAAGGCACCTGGATCAACTACTTGGATACCCGTAGGATAGAAGGTGAACTGTGTGTCTAGAAATGTTGTGAGGGTTCTTCCCGAAGAAAACTCTACGACACAGGTTAGTCAAGGATAAATCAGTGTTGATTGCGATATTGTAGCTCTACCCACCTGGCGAACTAATTATTGACTTCAACATCATCAAATTCGTGACAAGTCCACCAATCTCTGTCGTTTCCAGTGCATTTCGCATAGTAGTAATTGATTCTTCTCTGGTAGCTCTGTGTACGATCACTTTGGCTAGGAGCGAGTCTAATAGACGTGAGATAAGTGTTGAACATATCCTTAACTCTACTTACCGAAATAGGGGCTGACAAATGTGCCAAGCTGTATGAAGGTATCGACTCGAGCGTACTGTCTGGGCCAAATGACTGACTGAACGTGGCCCGAGCTAGGCAGAAAGGAATCGGCTGGATTCTCAGAGCATACCCGGACCTCAATTGCCGAACCTTTAGGGACCGCATCTGCTCGAATGTTCAATAGCTGGTCGGCAGGAATGCCGGCTTTTCCTTCGAGCTGAAATTGGGCTTGCCGTAGCATCAGAATAACAAGATCAACACCATAGCGGAGTTCTGTGATGCCATGCTCAACTTGCAAACGCGTATTCATCTCCAAGAAGAAAAAGTCTCCGGTTTGATCGTCGACGAGAAATTCCACGGTTCCAGCTGAACGGTAATTGATAGATCTTGCTATTGCTAGGGCAGAGGAAATGAGTCGATCTTTTAAGTCGACTTTGTCTACCAAGTAGGGACTGGGGCACTCTTCTACCACCTATAGCAAATTGGTATAAGTGACAAAGGCTTAGTCCCGCTAAGGATGATTATTTATGGACTTACCTTCTGGCGACGTCTTTGAATGCTGCACTCTCGTTCGCCAAAGTCTATAACTTCTCCTGCGCCGTTTCCGAAAATCTTGATTATAACAAGTAAGATAAATATTAACTAAATGTTAATTAATTGGTCTAACATACCTGAACCTCAATGTGGTGGCTTGAGCCGTAGTATTTCTCTATAAAAACACCTGTGTCATGAAAGAGTTCCCTTGAACGGCTATCTACATTAGCAAACGCTGCTGGAACGTCTTTTTCGGTTTCGCAAACGTATTGACCCATGCCGCCACCTCCGCCGGAAGCCTTTACTATAACCTAAAATGACTTCGCAGTTAATAAATGCACTAAATGGTAAAGTGTTTCCGTAGAGTGAGAATTGATGGCATAAGTGTCAAACAATATAGGAGAAAAGGGACTGACTGGGAAGCCTATCCTACGCGCTACTTCAAGCGTGTCTGCTGCACTCTTAAGCAGTCCAGAGCCTTGAATAATAGGGATACCGGCAGAAGTTGCTAGGTCTCTCGCTACGTGTTTCAAGCCCATCTGATGGATGGTTTCGCTATCAGGGCCAATGAAGATGATGCCTGCATCGTGAATTCGACGAGCGAATTCTGCATTTTCGCTTAGAAAGCCGTAACCTGGAAAGACGGCGGTAATATCCTTTTTCTGGCATATTTCAAGGATTACATCACTGTAGTTGTCTTATTAGTGATACTGGTACGGGCATAAGGTGAGGTAGATTTACATGTTCGTATATGCCTGAGGCCCTTCTCCTTCGAGTAAAACGCTTGAATCGGCAAGGCGCACATGAAGCGAGCTGGCGTCTGCCGTGGTAAAAATGGCGACGCTTGGAAAAGATAGTTGCTTGCATGCTTGGATACACCGTACCGCAATTTCGCCACGGTTTGCGACAAGAACACGAGGAATGGAAGACATTATACAGGTTACCTACTACCTACCTCAGATATATCATGCAAATAGAAAGAGGGGGATGTACTGGCTATAGTACTTGGTATCAAATAATCTATATGGCACTTCGGTTGCTATCATATCAATAGGGGTTGATCTTGGTATAGCGTGCAACTAGAAGATGAGGGGAACTGGGACCGATAAGCGTTGAAGGGGGATGATTGGATCTGGGATTGCCGCTGATAGGCGTCTAGTATAACCATTAATGAGTTTTGGGACATTTCACTGCGCTTACAATACCGAGGCGAGGGTGATGTAGAATTAGTAGTCGGACGCTATAATCTAACTGCGGTCTGTGATAATATCTGAAGTGTATGAGAGCAACTTGTCATGTGAAGACCTTCTAGGCTCGTGTTCTCCTGGTACCTGTAGTATTAGGTACCGAACATCACGAACCACGAGACTTTACCGGTCGGTTGCATGGCTGAGCAGCCTGGGAGGAAGAGATCCCCGTATCGTCAACGAGTATGATAGATTTAAAAAGCCAGGTGTTACATAAGATTTCTTGTGCACGGAGGTTGATCTGATGTTGGTGATGTAATGCCAACATCCCCGGCATCCCTGGGAGAGGGGCGTAGAGGAGTTACGTCAGGCCTAATCCAACCAATAAAAAAGACAGTAGTGTATTCTACACTTATTTACAAAGTAACTGTCACCAACATGACAACATGAAGATTAATTTTTGGTAGCCCAAGGCAGAAGAATATCGCCGTCACCCGAG
Source organism: Daldinia eschscholtzii (assembly GCA_037126485.1). Taxonomy (NCBI): domain Eukaryota; kingdom Fungi; phylum Ascomycota; class Sordariomycetes; order Xylariales; family Hypoxylaceae; genus Daldinia; species Daldinia eschscholtzii. The sequence goes on from JBANMG010000005.1 coordinate 2,361,926, forward strand.
CTTTAATAACAGTTTATATTTCACCACGTTTCTACTTTGATGCCGCAGTGTATTCGACGTCGAACTTGGATGTGTGTCTTGAAACAGCTCTCCCAGCCAATGATATAACTTGGTTGATGCTCCACATATGAAGACTGATGCCTGCATCCCATCTGACTGTGCCGTACAAGATGAATATAAAAGAAGGCATGATTCACCTTTTGGGAGTTGTTAACATTATTAAAACCACTGAATACCGAGTTGTCCTTTGATCATGTCAGGCCTATCAAGCATATCAAGTGAATATGAGATCGTCGATCATGAGGAGACCGCCTTGAGCCCCGAAGAAATAGAAAAGATACGCAACTGGCTTAACCCGACCGACTACTTGGCCGAGTCAGGGGAGTTTCGTCGCAACCTCTCATGCCAAGCCCCTGGAACAGGACTCTGGATCACTCAGACTCATGAGTATAGGAAATGGCATGACTCTTCCGAGCATGGAAGCCTTTGGGTTAAAGGCGTGCCCGGCGCCGGGAAAAGCGTGATGGCGGCTACAGTTATCCAGCGTTTACGAACATCAGAGAACTGTCCTGTACTCTTCTTCTTCTTTCGGAATATTGTTGCAGCCAATTTCTCACCACGTTCTCTCATTCGAGATTGGCTTGCCCAGCTTTTGCCCTACTCTCCCAAGCTGCAAGTTTCGCTCCGGCAACGCCTACAGACAAGCCTAGAAGAAACTTCAGACAATGAGCTCTTTCAGTCTTTCCTTGATGGAGTATCGTCTGTTCCGAAATGCTTTTGTATAGCAGATGCTTTGGACGAGATGGACGAAAAGGATACCGGAAATAGGCCGCTTCTCGACAAGCTTAATAGCCTAGCCACCTATCGTCCTCAGTCCCTGAAGCTTCTTATCACTAGTCGACCCAAACAGTACCTTCAAAGCGCCTTAAGGGACGCATCAATCGTACACATTAGCCTCCAGAAGCGTCTTGTCGATGCTGACATCGCAGCGTATCTACATCATCGATTCGATAGGCTTCCTAGAAATGAAGAAACACGGGGTATTAAACAGCAAGTGATAGATATGGCAGCGAAAATGTCTCAAGGCTTATTCCTAGTTGCAAAACTTACGATGGACCAAGTAGAGACATTTCTTCTAGCGGAGGGCCCAGTAAACATTCATGCTCTCGAACAATCCCTGCCCATCGGGCTGGAACAAACGTACACCAGTTTGCTAGCAAAGCAGCGCGATGAGAACGGAGTTACTTTAGAAACCCAAGCTTTCGTACTAGAAGCTGTCACACACTCTTCTCGCCCGTTGCGCCTAAATGAATTGGCAAGCCTGATGGAATGTGTAAGTCCGGGTATCGAACCACCGGCAGGCTTCAAGACTCTAGTCGCTACCTGCTGCGCTCCGCTAGTTGAAATTCTTGAAGATGAAACGTTACAAGTGATTCATCATTCATTCACTGAATTCCTTCGTGGTGAAACACGCAGTCTAGAAACCGTCGATGCAAAAGATGCATTCCCGGTAATAGATTTCGAAAGGACCCATCAGCATATGGCTATCAACTGCCTTCGATACCTTCAATCGGGATCTCTTCTTCTTGAAAGCGAGAATTCTGATGATGTGGCAGTAGAGCTGTCAATCACCTACCAAAAACCCCAACACCAAATCGACCCAGACAAAGAATATAATGAACGTCAGCGCACAGGCTCGAAAAAGCAAGGAGACCCCTTTAGATATAGCGAAGCTCGCTTGCGCCATCCATTTTTGAGTTACGCCGTGGAAAACTGGGCATACCATGCTAGTCTTTGTGGGAAACTAGAAGACGAAGAACTTTTTACCGCCGTTCTAGGTTTCCTCAAGCCATACGACATAGCTTTCAGAAGATGGCTCGTCCTTCAATGGGGCACGACGTCAAATGGGCCACAGGACACAGAGGGCTTGCCAACTGCACTGCACATTGCCGCATTCGCAGGATTGTGTAGACTTTCCCTTAAGCTGATAAAACAAGGCTTAGATGTATCCGTACTCGATGCCCAGGAACGTATTCCGTTGCACTGGGCAGCATTTAATGGCCATGCAAAGCTTGCATTGTTGCTGATCCAACATGGAAGTGACCCGAATGCTGCGGACGGACGTGGACTGAAGCCGATCCATCTTGCTGCCCAAAATAATCATGCAGAGGTAGTGAAAGTGCTCCTTGAAGCTGGCGTGGAACCTGATACGATAAAATCAAAGGAAGATCACGCAGGACTACTGCTAGGTGGGGAGACCATCACGATGGGAGAGTGCGCAATACTTTACGCTTGCAAACGAGGCCACACACAAGTCATCATAGCAATGATCCCTTTTTGCAAGCCGGAAACTTTGGAGCGCCTTCTATGCATTAGCTGTGAGTTCGGACGGACGGATGCAGTCTTAGCTATACTGGAAAAGACAAATGTCTCAGCAAACGCCACTTACTGCGGTGCGACTGCTCTATACTTAGCATGCAAGTCAACTAATGTAAAATGTGCCAAAGCTCTCATAGATAGGGGAGCACATGTAACCAAAACATCGAAGTGGAGGCCCCGACTGACTCGCAATGGCGTCTCCCATGGCAAGGGTATTGCAGAGGCCCCTATACACTCCCTGGCTAAATCGTGGCTTGTGTATAACGATTCATCATGTCGAGCTATCTTGAGACTGCTGATCGGAGCAGGCGCGGATCTTGAGCAACCTGACAGTGTTAATCAAACGGCAATAATCAAAGCGGCTGGTCTCCTGCCAAGAAATCGTCGAACCTTGATTCCTTTGCCTTGTGTAAAAGCCTTGGCAGAAGCGGGAGCAGATCTGAAAAAGACTAATCCTGAGGGGGATACCGTCATGAATATGATTTTGCGCGAACATCGCGACCCCGAGCTTATACGACATCTCCTGAAGTACGGGAGCGACCCAAATCAGAAAGGGAAACATGGATATACGGCCCTGCATTGCGCACTTGAAGAGCCAGTAATACTGATGGGGAGAGAGAACGTAGAAGCTGTTATTAAGATTCTACTCGACAACGGTGCAGATCCTGATATTCCGGATGATAGGGGGACGACTCCAATGTATAAAGTGATATCCTCTGCGCTTGAGGTATCCAAGATACTTCTAAAAAACTGCAAAAACAATGGTCTTAAGAGAAGCTGTTGGTTTTCGTTGTCTTCCCAATCGAATATCGAGAAATTCACCAAATGTCTTGAGATGTTACTCGCAGATGGTATTGATATTAATATCACAGATGACAAAGGGCGAAGTCTTTATCTCAGATGTTGGAACTCAGAGAACAAGCTACAAATTCTCCGAGATCATGGAGCCAAAGCTGATTGCACGGACAATCATGGAAACAATCTACTTCACATGCTGGCCTCCCAACACGGCTGGACGCACGAACGACTACAAAAGCGTATTGCTGAAGACGGATTGGATCCCCTCAAGCGAAACGATTTTGGCGATACGCTCCTCCATCTCGCTGCTTCTTGGTACACGGGCGAACAGAAGGATGTAGATTATGTCCGCTGGCTTATTAGTATTGGGATTCCAATAAACGCTGTTAATAACAAGGATCGTACAGCTTTTCATAATTTCATAGTAGCGGATTCCTACGGCAGAACCGACCGCCCTAAGAAGCTTGTCCACTTTGTCGACGCAGTTAATTATCAGAACGACGTCGACTTTGAAATTCGAGATAATGGGGGCAACACGGTCCTTCATCTCGCGGCCATTCGTTCAGAAGCCCATGTTAAAGCTCTTATTGATGCCGGGGCTAGCCCGAATGCCTTAACGAAAAATTGGCAGAATATACTACATCTTTCATGTCAGGCTCGAAAACCTAATATTGTTTGTCAAATACTGCGACTGGGAACTGTGAACATCAACCAGAGGGACTGCTTTGGTGGGACGCCGCTTCATTATGCATGCAGGTCAGGAGAACCAGAGTCCGTAGCTTTGCTCCTTAGCTACGGAGCTGATCTAAAGATGCCGGACTTCGATCACTCAACTCCACTCCACGCATGTGCACAGTTTAGATTGGAGCAAAGCATGTGGAATGCGTATGATCCACTAGAGGGGTGGATCGATCCGGCTAGAGATACCTTTCGACCACGCTCTCGCACCTCCGTACAACCATGGTACCGGACCCTTTATTGTGAGGGACCAATAAAAATAATGAATAGCCCTCCTGATGCTGGGACAACTGTGAGATTGCTTCTCGACGCAGGCTGCAACATTGCCGCTGTAGATAAGTTTAGCCTAACCGCGCTAGACGTCGCCCTTCACCTTGGTTCTTCTGAGTTCGTCGAGATATTTGCCAAAGATGAGGATCTATTCAAAAAGGCAACCCAAAATCTTGATAGAAAAGAGAGTAGGGACAGAGCAGAACGCATACGCGAGAGGATGAAAGCCCACATTGACTTGGTAAAGCCAAGGTCTGCGCTTAGTATTCTCGACAAGGACACATCTACTTATACCATGGTTACCGAATCCATTTATACTTACTTGGACCTTTTAACATATGAAGATGCAGCACAGTTAATTAACGAGGGTTTCGAATCCGACCCGCTTAATATTTCCCATTATGAGCTCGTTAGGGAACTTATGAAGCCCGGACATACACAAGTTGCTGGTCAAGTATCTCGACTCATATTGCATTATAGCTCTTACACATCTCTCCGTGATATGATTGAGAGACAGAGGAAGGCTAAAGCGTGCCGCTATATTTGGAACGCCGAAACTGCTCTTGAAATAGCATGTCGACAGCACGAGCCTAACATTCTGACGTTGAAGCTCCTCGTAGAGAAGTTACAAGTTGATATTAATGCACGAGGCGCATATATCGATAGATACGAGGATGAAGAGGATCTGCATGCGATAGGGACAATTCCCGCTGGGACCGCGCTTCACGCACTAGCGCCGGCGGATCATAGCTGGCAACTGGAAGGGATGAAATATCTGCTCTCTCACGGAGCCTTCGTCGATGCTCTTAACGAGAGGGGAGAAACCCCTCTCCATATCACTGCTTGTAGCGGAGGCTTATGGAAACTTGAAGTGGCACGCCTATTACTTGATCACGGAGCCAACCCAAACATGCTCGACAATGCAAATCTTTCACCTCTTCACAAGGCTTCTACCGCCCCGGAGGTTATGAAAGAACTACTCGTGCGGGGCGCAGATACGACAATTGGGGATAAAAAACCTTTATTCCTGGCTATACGTGACCAGAGCCTCTTGGCACTTGAGACATTGCTTGATAATGGGCTTAGTGTTGATTCTCTTGACGAAAGTTGCCATAGCCAAGAAGTGGATTACACACTGAAAAAGCCTCGGAAGGTATACGCTCTGCTGAGTGCAGCTTTTGCCTCGAGGGTGAATACTCGTATTGACGACTCTGTACCCCTCCTCCGTACACTTGTAAGGCGGGGTGCAAATTTGTATCTGCCACTAAACGATGACGAAACCATGATCCATTTCCTCTTCGAGTATCCAGAGTACGAGGTCCTAGACGCACTGCTACAAGAACCATGTGCGTCTCGAATCGACTTTAACCGCCGTGATCAGCGCGGCCGGACGGTCTTGATTGCTTCATGCGACTGGCGTCATATCTTGCCTGGCTACTCATATCGGCGTTGGTTTCCTAAGGCTGTAGGCCCTCCACTGAGGATTTTAGACTATGGCGCTGATGCCACTGCGGTAGATAACGAAGGAAAGACAGCTCTTCATCACCTCTTAGACAATACAAGCATGCCAGACGAGGTCATCATTCAGTTTATAAATCGCGCAGAAGTTGCTCCTACTTTGCTTTTGAAGGATAACGACGGGTTCTCGACGCTCCACTATGCCTCGCGTGTCCTGCGACCCGATATCTGCAATGTGCTACTCGCCAAAGGAGCGGATATTTTGGAGCCAGATCCGAACGGATTATCAATTATACATCACATAGCCTCCCAGTGTCTTGAAGGGAGGCGAAAGCCACTTTCCTCTAAACATAATCCAATAGACCTTCCCGATGACTATTTTGACAAATGCCTAGCGCTCTGGCAAAGGTACATAGCGAAAGGGGGATCTATAAATGCAGTTGACAAGGACGGCTCCACTCCCTTGCACACTTTCCTATCATCAGCAACTATAAACTCCCGTGTATCGAGTACAGGGGAGCATTACCTTCGTCGCTTCGAGAAACTCTTCCCAGCCAATAGCGGCGTTGACTTATCTGCGCAAAATGGTCAAGGCGAAACGGCTCTCCACTTGATTGCTAAGAGGTCAAAAGACTTCTATGAGGATGAAGACCATGACAAGGTCATGTTTGAGGCCTTCGTGGCTAAAGGGGTAGATCCGTTGAAGGAGGATGCTAAGGGGAGGAGCGCGCTGGATGTCGCCAGCGCCTTTGAGAAGGATCATATTATTGCAATTTTTGGGAGGAAATAGCAATTCAATAGATATCGAATCTGGGGTATGTTGGGCTTGTTGATCCGCCATAGCGTGGATAGGACGAGACTGTTAGCATTTCCAAGGCGTAGTTGATATAGAGAGATGGCTCTTTTCAATCTCCCTTCGCCTGTCAACTTACTGATAGATATGGGACACAAACGAGTTCTACTCCTAATCATTCAATAAACTCTATCGCCAGTTATAACTGAACATATTTCGGATATATTTAAACCGTGTCCTTTCAGTACAGAGTTTGTAGGTCAAACGTGTCAATTATATGCACCTTGCGGTTTACTAGGTACCTATATTAATATAGTAAAGCATTGTAATCTATATCTAGAATCACAAATCTGCCACCTTCGGTGCCCAATCTAATCCCTTTTGCTCACTCACCAAAGTCAGCATCTTCCCCTCGTCAACGGCCGCCTGTAAATTCCTTAGTACGAGACGTTCCATTTCCCGCTGCGTTTCCACAGTACTCGTCCCGAGGTGAGGAAGTAAGAATGCTCGGCTGTTTTTCACTAATCCTGGATGCACCTCTGGTTCGTTCTCGTATACGTCAAGGCCCACCGCTGAAACCTGTTCAGACTCCAGCGCAGCCACGAGGTCGGCCTCGTTGATCAACGCGCCACGTGCTGTGTTCACGATCACGACTCCCTTTTTCGTCTTGGCTAGCTCCGGCGCGGAGATTATGTGGCGGGTGCTTGCATTTAGAGCTAAGTTAAGGGACAGCACGTCCGATTGCGCTAGTAACTCGTCAAACGACATGTATTTCGCTCCCTTCTCCAGAGACGGATCTAGCTGTCGCCGATTGTGATAAATGATATCCATCCCGAAACTGCGCGCACGGTCTGCCATCGCGCGACCTATCCCGCCCATACCCAAGATACCAAGCGTCTTGCCGCGGGGGTCGTGGCCTATTTGCGACTTCCCCTTCCAACGCCCCTCGCGAAGCGCAACCAGTGGCTCGTGCGCATATCGCAAAGCGCCCAGCATGAGAAATATGCCGACGTCAGCCGTAGAGCCATCGACAGCGCCAGGAGTCGAAGAAACAGCAATCTTGCGCTCGGTGCACGCCGCGACATCTACGTTGTCGTAGCCAGCGCCGTTGTGGGCGATGAACTTCCATGACTCCGGTAACGACTCCACAAGCTCCCTGTCGAAGGGCCCGGTTATTGGGGTGGAGGCGTTCGACCGATAGCATCCTCGGACGGCGGAGTATGTTCCATTTCGACAGTTTTCAAGAAACTGCTCTCGTGTTCCGCTGCGAAATTCAAGAAGTGTGTATTTGCTGCCGAGGGCCTTCCATTCTTCGTTTGTGTGGGCTAGATTCCCAATTAAAAGAACGGTAGGAAGCGAAGACATATTTGAGGGGTATTGCTTATTCCGCTATATGATTATTTGTCAAGAAGACGGTCATTCCACAGTCGCTTGTGTAGAAAATCTAGCCACAGAGATTGCTCTCAATAAATATGTACCTAGCTTTAATATGATCTTACCTATTAGTTCTCATGTAAGTCCTAAATGTTATGTACCTACCTAAGGATAGCCGAGATGCCGAATTTCGGAGGTAGTGACCTAAAATCGCGTTGTACCAAGATCGCGGGTTTCCCGCGCTACTTATAGATCTATTCAAACTCGACTAGTTCACAAAAACTAGACTCCTTCGTTAATAGTATTGATTGACGATAGTTAAAATGAGACCTTACGAAATAACATAGATATTTTGTGACTAATGATACACAATTCTAGAACAGGAACATCTCCAGAAGGAAATAGACATAGAGGTAAACATAGAATGGTTCGTTGCGTTTTTCCATAGTTAATAACTGGCTCACGCAACCCAAGGAAAAAGGAGACAGGAGGTGGATAATTACACAACCGATAATAATGAATAGATACCAAAGGTTGAGAGACTCAGTACCCGTGTGTGCTTGAACCCATAATTCAAGAGATCCCAGTTATTGCTCTCGCCGACAACCTATCAAAATCTTATATTCCACCACCGTTCGTAATAGATTGTTTTTTCGCCCAATGTCTAAACATCCGCGTGCTGTCTATGTGATGCTCAGTATTTAGCTTCCTGTTCATATCGGCGTGTTTAATGAAGACCAAGGTAAGGAAGAGGGCGAGGACTGAAATCCCAAGCCAAGTGGCAAATACTATCTGAAATCCAAATTTGTATGCGTCGTAAACTGCATCGCGGGCACTCTCTGTGAAACCTAATATTTCTTGCATATAAAAGACTTCAGCACGGTCAGCGATGTCAGTTGGCAATCCATACGATCCAAGCTTTATCTTCATGACGTTCTGGAAAGTCGTGGCGCCTATGCCTACGCCTAGCGCCATGCCAAATTGTCTTGCGAAGATATACATCGCTGCCGCTGCACCTTCGTCCCCGGGTTTGCACATAGCTTGGGTGGCAAAGTTCTGAGCGTTCAGGATAGCTCCATGACTGATTCCGCCTAGAAGATAGGCGATAACCCAGACCGGCTTGGTGTTGTTGATTCTCCATACCGTATACATTGCTGAAGCAACGGCACTGAAGAACCAGCCGAACCAGATAGCCCAGCGGAAGTTGTTAAATCTTGTCACAAGCCGGCCGGTTATAATTCCGGACACGGCGAAAGTCAACAGGTTTGGAAGCGTAGCCACTGTGATGTATGGGGTTAGAATGTCTTTGACATGACCTACCCATTGAAAAATGACGATCGAGGGTGCTACTTACCACCTGCATCAATGGGAGAGTATCCTTTCACGGACATGAAAAAGAATGGGCAACTATAGCGATAGTTAGTAGACTACTCATTGAATATCGGGACCTTAGGTCAATTACTAGTATAATGCTCCATATAACTGCAGAGGTCAGATAGGTTAGCCGCCATGGTGAAGATAGTAAGGTTGGGAGAATCAATAAACATACTAGAATACCCTGAAGGCACGCAGCGATATACGCAACGATAGAACTGACGTCTCGAAACAAATCGTTCGGAATGAAGGGATACTTCGCAACGAACCCTATATAAAAGGCGGTCGCGATCAGGCCAGCGATGCCTAAAATGAGAGGAACCAACGTGGCTGCACTATTCCATGCATGCTAAATGGGAGTGATTAGCCATATTTCCAATAAACGCTGGGTCAATTAAGAGTGGCATTCACTTACTTGGTTGCCGCCCCAGGAAATTGCGATTAGAAAAGCTGTCGCGGAGCCGGTGAAGATGAGCCCTCCTATCCAGTCGATTTTGACCAATTTATCCCGAAGAGAGGCCTTCTTTGGTTTTAGTGTGAGTAGGTACGGTACCGCAACGAGACCAAAAGCGCAGATAGGGAACATAAGATAAAAGATCCAGCGCCATGTAGTCCGTTGGGCGATAGCACCACCGGTGACGGGGCCCACTGCAAGGCCTATAGCCCAAGCCGCAAGTCTATAATTTTCATTAGTCTATCCTCGGAGATACTAAAACTGATTTTCTGAATACTTACGTGATACCATACCACTTCGGTCGCCATCTCAAGGGTACAAAGTCAGTGTGGATGACAAGACCAAGCGAGTGAATGCCACCTCCACCCACCCCCTGAATACAACGACCAACGAGCATTATTGTGATGTTTTGCGCAAGACAGCAGAATATAGTCCCAGCAGCGAAGGCAGCAATTGAAAAAGTAAGGCAAATGGGTCGGCCGATGATATCACTGACGGAGCATATCATCGGCATAGTAACTGCGTTGACAAGAAGATACGACGTGGCAATCCAGAAGGCTTGAGTGGTCGTGCCCCCGATATCACTCACAATAGTCTATAACACACTCGTCAGCAAATATATCCGTATATGGAACGTAGGGGAAATCTATCATACGGTCAAAACCGTTACAATAATAGTAGCATCAAGGGAAACAATGAGGTTGAGAAAAGCGATAGTGTAGATGATAGCTTTCTCATGTTTTGAAGGCTTCCATTCTTCTTCAACCAACACTTGCGATTCGTTTTTCGCTTCGTCCATAGGCCACTCGTTGGCAGGAGGATCCATAGCGAGGGTTTCCCGGTCGGTCACAGACATGTTTTCCGGGCTAACCATTAAAGATGGTGACGGTGCAAGTGTAGGTATCAAGAGAAGTTAAATGAAAGTAGAATTTGAATACTTTTCAGAGTAGCTAGGTGTTTATGAACGTGTAGGATGGTGAGTAGTGATAAAAGGATCGAAGAAGCTTACGCAGTCTCGAAAGACGGGGCATCATTAAGATACGTTGGGTACCTCTTCCGCGACGAGAATGACTTGTTGGTGCAGAGCCGCCACTGTTGCGTCTGCACTGGTGTGATTAAGGTCCTATTTCTGGGTTGCCAATATAACAACCAACAGTGAACATCAAAACAGCCGCTTCAGTATCAAACCCCAAAGTACCAGCATAAGGTAGTATCCAAACACCATTAGGTAAAATGAGATATCTAATTGGTTAGATGGGTCTCAGCCTGCCTTTCGTTGCATACCACGCATAAAATATTATTGATAAAGAGGGGTATATTTAAAATTGAGCCTCATCTCAATCCGACCAACTGCCTAGGCTATATTACCTACCTAAGTAAGTCAATTCGATGTAACCATTGGGGTAAGAGTCCCGCGTCACACAATGCAACAGTAGGCTGCGAATAAGAGACCGTATCTCAGGCAAATGTTTATGAACCCGCGTATACACGAGTATCTTTTGTGTAACCCTCGCCAACTACTTCCCCTTATCTCTTTTCCATCACAGCGCCTTCAGAGCGCCTTCAGAGCGCCTCGTGTCGGCGAACAATCCCACAGAGGTATCGGTCCGGTTTTATTGGATGGCCTCAATACGATAGGATGTGCACTTTGCAGCTAACACTCAAGCCTCAGAAGGATCTGCTACTGGCTAAGCAATCTCCACATAGGAGGCGAGGGGCTCCGTTGATAATACCTAATACTTCGCCGAAGCCGAAGTTCCACGAGTTCCGGTTCGGGTCGAATGTAGTCAGCGGAAAGGTGTACCATAAAGGATACCACAATAAAAATATAGCACTGCTAGGAATTCCATCTTCCTGTGAGATGTTAGCAATATACATGCGATGCCTGTGATGATTGGCTAATGAGTGTACCAATGGGGTCGGTTGCCTATGTAGGCTAGACCACATGATGCTGAGGAGATCCCTTTAGAGTTCTCTCTAGAATCAGCAACTAGAACGGTTGGTTGAGCAATTCTGGAGGCAACGGCTGCTTTATCACTTGAAGAAGGTCTCCCGTTATATGTAGCCTTTGCCTTCTGTTGTAATGATATATATGACCCAGTAGTTCTTCTGCGAATTTGTATCGAATAATATCTGAGATTATCTGGTAACATATTCTACATCATGTCCCAAAATTCTACTATACCCGATTCAATATTATTGGGACCCGCTTTGAAACCACCACCAGGCCAAACGCCAAATTTTACGAACCCTTCGAATCTTAATGAGATAGCCCATTTTACGAATGCCATATGTCTACTTCTAACCATAATTGTCGGCCTCATCCGTGTGTATGCTAAGGTCTTTAGTGCAAAGAAGCTGGAAATTGAAGATGGTGCGCTACCTATTTGTCGAACCACGTGTCTACATTTACATCGAAATCTAACGCTTTCTTTCTCTTCAATAGTCCTCGCATTGGCAGGAATGGTATTAGACCCAATTATCTATAGGCCTACCAGGTAATGAGAGAACTACTGACGTGGAACGATACTCTAGGGAACTTATTGCGGCAGTCTCTGGTGCTCATATCACTTTATATACACTTATGGTGCCTTTGTTCATCAATGGGATGTGATGGTGAAGGATGTTGCTTCGATTTTCTACGTATGGTACTTCTACATGTCCAGTTTCAGTCGTTGAAGAAGGAACTTTAAGCATTAATAATTTTGATAGATTTATCATGTAGGATTCAATTTGTGCGCTACGACATCGGGACTGTGGAAGGCGGCTATTCTGATAGAGTGGAATCGCATCTTTGTCCCTCGTGGCGTCCAGAACTCTTTCTACTGGGTTGGTAAAGGCCTGTTGGTCTTCATCTCCTTGGGCCACATTGCGTACATCGTCGCTGAGAACATGTCTTGTATCCCATACCCGAAAATTTGGGATAAAACGATCCTCGAGGGCTACTGTATCAACTCGAAGATATTTCAGATTCCGGGGTCGGCTATCAACTCGATATGCATTTCTGTTATAATCGTTCTGTCGCAAAGAGCTATATGGCGTTTACAGTTGACCATGCGGAAGAAGCTTGGGATTTCGTTCTTGTTCCTTATCGGTTTACTGTGAGTCTTGATAACTCTTTCACAAAGAAAAGTCAATACTAATACAAACTAACTACAGAGCCCTCGCCTCTTCCCTCGCTCGCGCAGTTACCATGGTCAAATGGATAGACTCCGATGACAAGGTATACACGATTAATAGTGTCTATCTTTGGAGTTTGGCAGAGAATACATGTTGCTTCCTCGCTATTGGTGCTCCATGGGTCCCAGCAGCATTTTCTAACAGAGGATCGTTACGCAGCGCTATCAATACTTTGATGCTTTACACTCGCCTCTCTGGAAAGAAATCGAGAGGTGACGCAAAGTCACATTCATGGCCGTCCCAGAGAGCCCCTACTAGAAACGAAAACTGGGATTTAGGTACAGTATACAACGAAGCGAAGGATGCTGCTGCACTACCACTGGTGAAATATCCTTCAAATTCCAGTAAAAATGGACAGAGTGGTAACGGGGGTCTACCCAGAGAAGGTATCCTTATGACAACAGAGATCGTAGTTGCAACAGACAGCGTAGACGAGGGCTCACTTACTCGATATCCTTGGCGTAGCGGATAAAGCAAGACACGATGCGGCGGGGGAGGGGCGAAGGATTGGGGGCTTGAGACATAGAGATTTTGTATCGTTAGGCAACTAGCGCCCTATCCGACAGGGAAACAGTCGGGATAAACATTAAAATAATCCACCTTTGTAAATAGAGACTTATTAGGTATTGATACATGGAATAGAAATACTTAATCCGAATACATCTTAATACTACTTAGGTACGTACCATTTTCATAGACGTGCATTAGTATGAATAATAGGGTGCAAGTAAAGGCTATCTCTTTTTTTTTCTGAATGAATCGATAAGAAGGACTTATATCAATCCACTACCACTCCATTCCATATCTCGTATGCGGGATGGATTAATAGGTACCTAGGTACCTACCTACATAAACGTAACCTATTACCAACTTAGTCCTTAAGATATGTAGGCTATCGCGGTCTAGGATGCTACGGGTACCTGAGTTTATATGGCTAATGCATAATAAAAATTGTACTTAGACAACCTTTCCGAGATATCATCTTCTTCTATTGTTGGCTCTGTCTTGAACCGCAGCCTGCTGCTATGGCGTTACCGGTACCTATGCATCGGATGCAAATTACGATAATTCCGAAAGCAATACATGCGTAACCCCCAAATAGGCGCATCAATGAAACATCGAGGACAATTTAGCGAGTCCTAAATTAGGCATAAGTCCATTGAAATTATACGTATTGAGCGGCAAGTGGAAGAGATGAGTTGGTTGGTCTTATAAGAGAGATTGACTTTTTTTGTATTTAAATTACTACTGTGACACAACTTGCGATCCCCGCCGTCCCACCACAAGTCTATGGAACCACCGTAGTAGTCATCATTCACAGCCTTACCATATGTCACATATTATCATATATACATTATCATATATAGTACCTACGTAATGTCAATTCATATTATAACATGATTAGGTATCTCATACACCTGTACCTTTTATGTTGTACTGAATACCTGACGCTTATCTTACATTGGTTTTATATCCTTCCAATACTCACCCCGGGGGTAGAACGACAGAATAGGCCCCGAGTGAGTCGATGCAAATACATCATACAATTGAAACTCATCCACTCTCCCTCTACCACCCTGTCTACCTTCCTTGCCGCCACCAACATCCCCTAGACTTCCTAATGTTCTCTGAAAGTCAAAGTACCAAAGTGTCTTAGCGACTGTGAGGCTTATTTCAAGATATGCTAGCGCTTTGCCGGGACAAGAGCGCGGGCCCATAGAGAACGCGGCAAGGGGTGCAAAGTTCTTACTGGCTATACCGCCCGCCACCCACCGCTCAGGCTTGAACAAAAAAGGCTCAGGGAAATATTCCTCATTGTGATGAATAGCGTAGGTGCAGACTCCAACTTGCGTTCCTGGGCTTATGACGTGCCCATCGATGACTACGGGATCGTCTATGTCGGAGCCGTTGCGAAGGTCTTCTCTCCAGAATGTGCCTGGACCCGGAGGCGCTATGCGTAGCGTCTCCTCTATACATGCGCGAAGGTATTGGCAGCCGGCTAGTTTGGCACCGCGTCGAATATCCGATCCTTTGTCGAATGTGGATCTGATCTCGGCAGCAAGTCTGGTATAGCACTCAGGGTTTCTTGCCAAGTAGAAGAATAACGCGCACAAAGTCGTCGAGGTTGTTTCGCCGCCTATTATTTGAGTAGATAATTAGTATTGATGTGAAATAACATCACTAGGTAGTTTGAGTTTCTGAAGCTACTGACCTGCTACATAGAACATAGCTGCTTCAGACCATAGCTCGCTTAGTTCAATGTCTTTGGTATCTTCCGATCCCATTTGTTTAGTAACAAAATGATACAAGTCGTAATGCGCATCGACGCCTTGCGCTGTTCGCCTCCTGATTATTTTTCGGAGTGAATCCAGATTCTTCTGCTGCCTACGGGCCGTGATACGATGCATCAATGAGACGATCCATGACTGTGCTAGCGTTGGGTACTGCATGAGAACATTGTTGTGGTAGTTCGCTATCATGATCCCTTTGGACAAAAATCGATTTTTTGGCAATATTTGGGCCTTGTTAGCGTATCCAAAAGCAAGTTGGCCGACGATATCCAGCATGAGATAACTGAACTTTTCTGTCATATTCAAAGGCTGGCCAGCCAGACATGACGACAAGACCACGCCGAGAAATATATCAACCTCTTTAGCTATAGTTGGCTCGAACTGCTGTATGGAACGGTCGTTAAGGACAGCCCCGACCATCCGTTGTCTTATGCGATGAGAGCGCTTGTCGATTGTACTCCATACGTTCTCGCCTGTTGAGGCTTGGAGCGTTGTTAAATACACACGAGACTTGGAAAGCTTATCATTCGTATAGATATCTTCAATCAAAACCTCCAAGTTAGCTATATAAAATCGATGGTACTATCGGAGGGATAGGTGACAGGGAAGGCCTAGTTAGTCTTTTACGGCCTCATGTAGGCTTACCTCTAAGAGCCTCAGCCGAGTTGAAAATGAGCTTGTTAGGGCCATGTCTCATAACTCTCCCTGATTGTAAATTCGTTAGTCGGGTATAGAGGTAATCATGGGAATATAGCCAACTTACCATATTTCTGGTGATCCTCCCATGTGGTAAGGTGTAAACGCATCAATATTGCGTTGATACCCGCATATGCGTCTGTCATCCTAGCCAAAAGGGGACCTGGGTAGTTCCTCAAGGGATGGAGGAAAATGTTGTAGGCAAAAATAAGAACATACTACGTACGGTTAGTATACCCAAGTCAAGTTATTTTCGGTAATAGGCTACCAACGTAAAATACTAATACACACACTGTATATAAAACAGTTCGCTGGAGGAGGAGGATAACTGAAATCATAGTGGGGTCTCTTCGCAGAGGAAAGTTATAGAATGGAAGGGAGACGTTCAGATTTGCACTTAGATTCGCGGGCTGTGAGTGTCTACAGAGGCAGGTAGGTCGATGGCAGAGCGAACGACGAATGCAAAGACTGAACTACTTTACGGCTTTCGTGTGACAGTAATGTATTGAATTATATCTACACCCTACCATGCTACCGTAGGTACCAATTGGCCTTAAGTAAGATCCAGAGCCATGTCCATGCCTTGAATATGCATCTGTGCACGGGAGGCTACAAGTTTGGATCCGCCACTCACTACATGGGATAGGGAAAGCGACAAGAATTGTAGCTGACCAATCACTGGGAATCAGAGAATATCAGCTGTGATTGGGGGGGTAAGGTCCCATCATCCGAAGTTTGGGGGCCATGGTAAGCGGGAACGACGTCGCGAAATGCACTGCAACCTGAAACTGGTGGTCAATCAATGCAAGTTGGTTGAGTAAAAGGTAGGCTTTAAGGTACTTGCTCCTTGTATAATAGACCTAGTACTAATTGTTGGCTTAGACATATGAGAGGTCTAGATCTAATGGGGATGCAGTTGGTTTTATTCAAAAGAAAACGAGAATTAGTGTATCAGGTAGGCATCCACCTACCTGTTAGAGAGGAATTCTTTTTTGTCTAGATTCGAAGTAGTCTACCAAGCAGAAGGTAGGGACCCAGGTAAATAAGATGTGTGACGGAGAACGCCTCGAAGATCGATG
Source organism: Daldinia eschscholtzii (assembly GCA_037126485.1). NCBI lineage: Eukaryota > Fungi > Ascomycota > Sordariomycetes > Xylariales > Hypoxylaceae > Daldinia > Daldinia eschscholtzii. The sequence goes on from JBANMG010000005.1 coordinate 2,378,810, forward strand.
GTTACTTTATATGTGAGCGATTGCTATCACATATTATCACGGGGTTGAGTGAGACAAGAGAATTCATATGGGATAATAATAGTAACAGACAGCAGGTACTTATGTACCTCTTGGCTATCGGGCACTGAAAGATGGGTAAATTGATGTTGTTTTTCTAAGAATCTAAAATGTGGATCTCACCACGGTAATTACTCTCGAGCCCATAGGCTTACGTAACCCACCACAGCACCACATATAGGTAAGCACATAACCCGGCCCGGCCCGGCTTAAGTAGGCGTTATAAAGCCACACCTAGCCACACTATTTGGTACCTACATGTAGGTACCTACCTTCTAAAGATATCCTGGCTTGTCCAGCAGCAACGGTGAACCATCAAAGGTTAAGACGAACCTTTTAAGTCCACAAAAAGGCAAACCCATAGAAAGAAAGAACATAGCCCAGAGCATTTAACGAGCGATTACTGCCACAACCTGATTTTAATGGTCTCTGGGCACAGTCGTTGGGCGTATCAGCGTTATTGCCGAAACATTTAAGAATTCCATTGTCGTTAACAATCAGGTCGTCTGCGAGAATTCCGTTAGTCTGAACCGGGATCGGCCAAATTAGATTACTTACTCGTATCTAGAGAACTCTTGTGGTGGGGTCCTTTATTAGAACTACGACAATCGCATTCCAGGCTCGTACCGTTAAGCTGACAAGATCGACATCTATGGAGGTTTCCGCTGAAGAATCTTGTCAGTATCGTCTCATCAATACATTTCTAGGTCAAAGTAAAAAGGGCCTTGAGGCATTACTTACTTGTCTTGAGCCTTCAGTATGCCAGCGTCTGTCCCGTAACATTTTCCTACGTCAAGGATAGAACACTGGGACTTGTTTCCAGCTTTGCAAGTTGCTCTCAGACTGAAAGTATCATCTGATTGAATAAGCGCCATGTTTTGGCAGTCTTTCGCATAGCCACCGTCTGCGACAGCGTGGCAAGCAAACGCTCCAGCAAGAATGAGACAAGAAGTCTTCATTTTGGCGCTTTTGTTATTTTGATTTGACGGAGGGTTTTAGTCAAGTTTAGAAGGGTATCGGTATGGGGTTGATGAAGAAGGTGCTGATAATGCTGAGGAAGAAGGAAAGGGTGGATTGACAAGAATAAAGGGGTGCAGTAGGGGGAAGAACGGTGTTTAAATAGATGCTTCCATTAAGCACTTCCATGATCCCAGAAGTGTTGATTCTTATGCTAACATAGCTAAAAGTGAGTCGCGAATGAAACATGAAGGGTCGTCAGTCCGCCTGGAAATATCGAGTCATAGTCAATCATTCCAATCCTTAGGGACTATCTACAGTCATAATACAAGTGTAAGGAACAGAGTCACATATTAAACAGAACTTTTATGATGAATGTTTTGTACAAGTTATTGCAACTAGACCTTCTTTCCAGGCAGTCCGCGTTTTAACAATGGAATAGTTAGGTTAGTTAAACAAATTCATTGTTCTATCTGTATCATCACCCATTTGACACATGCGGCACCCTAACAACTCCTTTATTCTTTTATAGATTTGGCATTTCTTAACTAATAAACGCTATTGCTTGGTGGTTTTAATGGGAGCTATGAAATACCTACTTAAAGGCTGACTACCTCTACACATAAGCTCAAAAGCTAGCCCTAATAGCTACTGCCTAAAGTAAACGAAGATCAAGATTAAAAACGAAAAAATGTATAATGTTTTGTTATGTCTAACTCTGGCCTTGAATGCGACGGCGTTGGCTCTACCCTTACTTCTCAAAGACAACGTTTCTGGCAGTAAAAGAAAAATCATACATAATTTGAAGTATAACACTCGCCAAGAACCGGTGTTAGCACCCGGTACTTACCTGAACACCGGGTCTATTGTTGGTATTATTGCCGGTTGCATCGCCACTGTTTTACTTGTTGCTCTACTCATTATATGTGGTAGGCGACGAGGGTTTGGGTCACGCCGAAGATAGTCACTCACATAGAATTAGCGGGTTAGAGGCCGATAGGAGAAGTACGATGTATAAGATGGGCGTTTTCATATGTGGAGTATATGGAGGCGAAATTTTACACAATATAAACTGTACCAGTAGGAAAGGAAAGTAGTTGTCAACCTAAGAAGGTGGCTAAGTTGGGATAATATTTTTATAGGCTCACAGCTAACTAGTAAGCTAGGAGAACGCCTGAAAATCAACCACGGCTTTTAATGGATACACATGCAGTATATACTCAATTATCGTTTTGATGTTATTCTATATGCACGCATACGCCGTGGGGCTCTTCGTGGGTATTTCAAGTTGATTCGGGGATTGTATGCAGAAGTCATTAGAATTATATTATCTCTCAATTCCTGGTTCTGTAAGTAGATGTAAGTAGAATATGCATTTCCTCTTTAGTCGCCCTAACATTAACTCTTTCCTATGTGATGAAAAGAATTAAGTATGATGTGGAAGAAAAAGGATCTAATATTCTTATGAGGTACATAGAACCAGTAGGAGAGGAAACAACTCATGACTCTCTAGGTATGTAGCTACCTACCTAACATTAGGCTAAGTACCTCTAGTATTTCGAGAAATATTCTTCAAGCCAGGCGAGAAACCCCTCATAGCCGCGCCACAATGCTTTCCTGTTTACTGCTTCATGACATTTAAAACCCCCTGATCCTGCCAATTAATTCAATTAACCTAAGTGGATCAACGGCTCATCGTCAATGATACATCTCCATATTGGGTACGTAGTACTATCAATTAGAAATTCTTAATATAGAGCAAACTACGTCAGAGATATTGGGGGTGTGAGGAAGCAGTGCCCGCTACCATATTAGTGCTGTCTACATATATTCGACAACGCACCCTTATGGCGCGCTGTACTTTAATTAAGGGAATCGTACCAATAAGAGGCTATTCCGACCCTCTCGACTGGGTAAAAAGGGGGGTTGACTATGTACCTAGGTACTTATGAAATATCACGTGACAAAGAATCACGTGGTTCTCAGGCGTTCATTCAGAGAAGGAACAAAAACCTAAAGAGCTCTCTTTTTATTAATTGAATCAGTTAATATAATGAACCTGACCATTACACTCAATAATTAACCTGCGTAGTGGATTTCGTCCCTTATATTCGGCATCATTCTTTCCTCATCAACTACGACAGTAAATTATTTCAGTATCATCATCGCCGCAACCTCATTATCTTGATGGCGAGGTGCCCTAACACCACTTGGCTCGTTTCGTAGGCCTGTTCATTTGTTTGTTCCGCGGTTTGGGTTGCAATCCTATTGCTGTAGTGCGCAAAGTTAAGGCTTAGCCCGCTCATTGCGGGGACTACAAAATCGCCCTGACAAGGCTCAATACCGCAACACCGCTGGGAAGGATTAGTTCGAAAATGTAGCAAATATAGGACGTTAACTGTGTAGGTACCTGCCTACCTAGATACTGAATAAGATAATGCCCATTCCATGATTTCCCCTGAGAAACTAACTCTAACAAGATAAATATTTCAGTGAGTTTGATCCTGGCAAAGTCAATACCTATTGTAATAAATGTGCTCGATTCAAGTAAATGACCATATACCGTCAAGCCAGCAATTAAGCTAGGTGAATTCGAGTTCGAACAGTGGTCCGTCCACCATGTTCAAGTGGCCTATCACTATACCTATAGCGATTGTAGCCACTGCAGCTTCACCAATACCATGCCATTCTAAGTCTCTTATCTTCACGGGCGTGCAAGACTTTGGACCAAGCTTTACAGATAGGTAAAATATCAAATGCCGATATATCAGTAGAGCCTGATAGTACATTGAGTTTATGGGCCGAAAATATTATATATCATATATTAACGAGTGGTTTAGTTACGTGACGTATGATAGAACCAAGATGAAGACTTTTCGCCAAAAGGCATTTGCCTCTGCCTCGAGACATGTAAAATCTTATAATCACATTATAGTCAGCTGCACAAGAACATATAAATGCTACGTTAACCATGAGGTAAGTACCCATATCGACATCATCTGCTACATGTTAATTCCGATGGCTGGAAGCTTTATGACGTAAATGGGTGTGTAGGGAGGTACTAGAGTTAGAAAGTTATTTTTTACCACAGTATTCACTGGTCACAACATTATCATGGATGTAGGGCTTTTTCTTTGTTTAACGTGACATGGGTCGTTCAAATTATTCGTCGGAAGTGACAGTGCAAAGTTCACAGAAGCGGACTCCAAAACTTGGGGGCAAGTCCCAAAACATAACTTCAATGCAACACAACAGGCATATTTATTACAATAACTTAGAGCACGTCAATATACGCACGTTGTTGGACCAAAAAACACGCATTTCAAGTAGTACAATATAATGCAGCACATATTACACATTCGACCCTTCTTAATATGGACTTATGTTGATCGTAGCTACTAGACGGCATCTACATAATATAAAGCACTAACCCCAGGCGTCTCCAACAAAGATATAATTGTATTACTCTCCATTCATACTCTGTCACGAACTTTGGAAGTCAGTATGCCGGTGCTACCATCCAAGGAGGAAATTGCTTTCATGAAGGCTCATGAGGACCAAAGCCTTGTGCCAGGCATCATCGCATCTGTCATAATCTGCGGCATCGCATCTATTTTATTCTTTATTTTACGTCTTTACTCCCAGTACCTCGTATCGCGCAAGTTCCGCCTGACTCAGAGCGACATTCTATTGCTGATAGGTTTAGTATTTAATATATTATTCAATATTGGTTTTGGCATGGTATTCAAGCTTAACCCAATCGAAAAACAATCCATTCATACTAACAACTAGAACACTAGGCAGCAAAATATGGAGCAGGCCGTCATATAACCGTGGTTGCCGACCTGCGGTTACTTAACATCTGGAAGATTACTGCTGAAATGGCATATTATCTTTCTTTGCTATTTATAAAACTTGGTATTCTTAGGTTTTACGGTACCATTTTCCCATCGCGGACCTTCCGTACACTGCTTTGGAGATTTGCTTTATTATTCATTACTTTCCATCTAACAGCCATCATTGTTGCCATTCTCGAGTGCATTCCCATAGAATATTCTTGGGATATAACGATTCAAGGAGGGCATTGCATAAACGCTGGGTTATATACCTTCCTTGCTGGAATCTTCAATATAATTAGCGAGTTTATGATATTACTTTCCCCAATTCCCTATGCCTTACGCCTAAATACTTCCAAGCAGAAGAAAATGCTTCTAGTTTTCACCTTTGGTATGGGGGGGGAGTACCTGCATTGTTTCTGTTGTTCGCCTTGCGTTCGCCTTCGAATTCGATTCAACTAGTGACTCCAGCTGTAGGTCCTTCCTCACCGAGATGGACAAAACGAATGGATTTTATACTGAATTTATTTATTTTAGATGATAATATCCCCTTCTGCCTCCTTGGTATTGTGGAACTCATGACTGGAATTCTTGCTACGTCAATACCGACATATCGACCATTCTTTCGACGAATTATGGAGACAAACAGTCAGGATTTAATTACTTCGCCGAAAAATACTGATAGCAGGGGTAGTAAGTCGAATAGTGGTGGTGGGATTGGAACTGGCGCGCAGATTAGTGGTGGCACCCCACCTGGACAACTCGAAAGCGACTTTCCTGGCATAAACGTGACAAGTCATATTGAGTTGGCCAGGTATACTAATATAGGGGGCAACTGGATTAGAGTTCCTGATGAACTTCACGAGGGATAGAAAGAGAGGAAGGTGTAGGTGCCTACCTAGGTATATGTGATGGAGGACCATGACATTTGATGTTCTTTGTCTCGTCAATCGTTCGGGCTAGTGAGGTTAACTCGCTCTTTTCTCACATGACGGCTTATGGCGATGATATAGTTGTTTGAGCAATCTAGGCAATGGTTAAATTGGCTGATGTGGAGAATCAGCAGGAAATTATAGCTGACTATCAAGTAGGGAGTTACCTGACGGATTAACGAATTAAACGATATCCACCTCCGCTCTATCCAGCTCTGGGATATCAATTTAACAACGATGGTTTTTTTTTGTCTTTTTCTGCGGAAACTGGTTCAATATCTTGGATTCTAATGATGCCAATCATCAAGTATGAATTATGACTCGATTACCACTATCTATATAAGTACATAACCTAAGGCATCAGGTAGGTAAAAGAGCTTTCTTGGTATCCTGCATTATGTCGATAAGAAGAGTTTGGTCGTCCATGGAGTTCAGAAGGCCTTGAGATGCTAGCTTGGTACATATTATATACAAACTAAATTCAAATTCCGCCGCCCAGGCCTAAACAACATAATGATACATGGACATTTGCACCGCATAATACGCGTTCCATTTGCGTACGTGACGCCACTTTCGATTTATAGTCCTCGCCTCATATACGTAACAAAACGTCAATTCTTTTATTTATTTCATCCCATCAGCATCCTCCAGTATATTTCTAGCTGCCTTCTTTGATATCATAAATGTAGGAAGGACTGGGAATGCTCCGGGAGGTTTCGGAAATACAGAAGCGTCAACCACACGAAGGCGGTTTACTGCTTTAACGCGGAATCTTGAGTCCAATACACTTCCAATAGCACATGTTCCAGTAGCATGGTGTGAATAAGCTTGTAACTTGAGATACTCTTTAATATCCTTGTCGGTGCAGTTGGATCCATTTGTGCAAGGATGAAGTTCCGCGAATGGGATCAATCCGGAGCTTTCCGGAAGCAAGCTCTTTATTTTCTGACCAAATTTGACAGCCTCAAGCATCGCTTGTAAGTCATCTTTACTATCCCCATTGAAGAATCGAAAATTGATCTCCGGCGGTTCGAATGGATCCGTAGAGTGGAGAGTGACTCTTCCCTTATTCGAACTACGGGGATCCATATGGACGAATGGAACGGTAAATGCTCTTGGACCGCGGTTCGTGGGGTACCCGGGCCAGAACCCTTCAAATGCAGAATTTATAGGCCTATAGGATTTAGGTTATTAGCGAGTGAAATAGACGTGCGCTAGGGTGAGAACGGGTTGAAATTACCACAGAAATATATCATGATTTTGTTTTGAAGCTGTTGTTCTAAGCTGCACGGCATAGTGCTTACCGAACCCCTTAAATGGTTTTGATGCAAGAGATAATACGCCTCCTTCGTAATTATCTCCAAGATTTTCGCCGACTCCCGGTACGTCCGCTATCACAGAGATGTTGTGCTTCTTCAACTCATCGGCTGGCCCAACACCGCTAAGCTTCAAGATTTGAGGAGTATTAAACGTTCCCGCGGAGATAATTAACTCTTTACCAACCCAGGCAAAGCCAGTCGTAGTGTTTCGAGTCGGGTCATACCGAGGATCAGCTTTATATGCGCTAGGACCGACGACGTAATCTATCGACATAACGGAGGGCGGCTCCCATTCCCGTAGCAGATCCCACGATATCTTTGTCAAAAAAGCGTTGAGCTGAACAGTTAATGGAAGCTCTGGATTCTCTTCAAATGCCTTCTTGATATAATTCGCTGGGCTGAAACGCCGGCCGCTAGAATCGGTGTGAGTAGCCATGGCGAAAATACCTGTCATCTGGTCGCGGTCAGGCTCGACTCCGTTGATATCTCTATTCAACAGTGCCTTCAGCTCGGCATCAGAGACGGTGGAGCCGGTATTATTCGCTATTGAACCGGACAATTCCGCTACGGCTTTCAGAACCGTAGCTCCGTCGGTGGCATTATTCAACCAGGAGCCGTCGTCTTGATTAGTATCTAGCCACCCCGAAAACCCGTGCCCTGTCGAATCCTTTGGTAAAAAGTGGCAGTTTTCGATCTCCTCATAGATCTTCCTCATCTCGGTCGCTTTCCATGAGTCATCGCCTGTAAGATTGGCGATATAATTCCAATTATCGTTGCTCGGCATGTGAAGGATGGCGGCGTTATGCATCGCGCATCCACCCAAAGTCGCTGACCTTGGATACCAGATCCCGAGGTGCTCGGATCCCTCAGGAGGGTCCAATCCAATATAGAAGGAACCGTTGGTAGTACGCCATGTCGTATGTTCATATTTCAGTTCTCTTTCGGGATCATCAGAGTGCTTCACGAAGAAGTCCCACCTTGACCTTGGATCATTGCTTGCTTGTGTGGCTTTGTCAAGATCTTGGTATAGCGGGTCCTCAGAAAGGTCTGATCCGGCTTCTAATAGAAGTACCGAGTGGCCGGACTTTGCCAATTCGACGGCGAGTGGCCCGCCTCCCGGCCCCGAGCCTACTACGATGTAGTCGTACTCATTTTGACCTCTGGCAAATCTCACCCCAGTGGTCAGAGCTACAAATAAGCTTAGACTGAGTCTCATATTCCGTTTAGTGCGCTACAACCGTACTACGATTCCTAACGCCATTAGAACAGTGTCGATACCAAAAGGACGACCTTTACTTATACCCCCTTTCTGAGATATTGCAAATCGTCTTATCTCTCTCATTCGTCACGATCGCCATTTCGCACCGATAAAGAGGCCAATAGGACCGGTCAAAGATACCAGCCATTACCATATTATCTCCAAAGTTGAGCTCCACCTCATCTGGAATACATTAATATTGTATTAACATTGACGGTAGTTGCTTTATCTGACCCGTGTTTGCTCTAGTCACATTTAGCCATTAGAGTAACTGATTCAGCCGAAGGGAGAGTAACGCAACACAACAGAGGGGCTGAACGTTATCGAGTTCATTCATTAAGAAACCTATACGGGTTAGATAATTCAGGGTTGGTTTAAATATTTATATACGTTGGACTAGATACAAGCTACGTTTAGTATGTATTATCGATTGATATAGCTCGCCCATAAGCCCTTATAAAGCCACTCTTAACCGCATGGTACTTATTCTTGATTCCTGTGAGGAAGTGTTATTAACTTACCGCCATGTGGCCAACGGTTATGTCGTGCTCAAACGTTCGAAGTGATTTGAACACTCTGATCGTTTGTAAAGACTGGGTCAATTAATAACTCCAAACCCCTCCAGGAACCAATCACATCGTCCTACATGTTCCACACGTACCTAAGATAGCACACCTCACTCTTACCTACTTGTTAACTCGATGAAAATATGTATGCAACCAAACCCTTATATATAAGGTACCTAGGTAGGTCGGTGCGTAAGGGTGTATCCTTTGTGCCGAAAGGTACGGCCATGTACCCAGGTACGGAGTAGGTAAGTTACGTTAGGTGTGGGGTCTGCTCCGGGAGATCCGGACCGGAACCGCTAATGCATTAGTGGGTCCCTAAGCTTCGGACGGAGCCGCAGGTGCAGCTCAGCACTTATCCCCACTGAGCAAGCAGCGGTGCCCATGAGGACATGCAGTATAAATCGTCCTTCGATTTGAATGTACCTAACTTTATAACTTAGGACGGCATACTAAGGCGTACATCGTAACGATTCGATTCTAAGCTAGGTACATTACATCTCCTTGAATGGTCTAGGTTAGGGATAAAGTGAACGTTATTATGATCCCAGGAGTAACATATCATACATCCAATGCTGAATGTCCAAGACGCAGTGAGGAATAAAAGAAAATTCATTTGCAGCCCCTAGTCCATTAATAAAATCAGGGTCTAAAAAGTCTTTCTAGTTAACTCATTAACTCTGAGCTTACCTTTTTGGAGGCTTATACCATGCATATTTAAGTTATGATTTAATGCAGACGTCTCGTGGATTGCCCTTTCAGAAGCCCAAGTGTAGGCTTGACAAGGAAACAAGGACAGTCAACTATAATAACAAACTAGTTTGATTATTGTTTAGACGGTTCAGTCTTTCATATATCACTTCACCTGGCCACAAAGTAAATTACGACTCATACCGTAAAGGACTATTAAAATTCTTGGACGTCGCCCCAATCATCGAGGACGTTCCTAGGTCAACATCTACCACAAATTGCAACTCTCAATCGTGTAGAATGTGTTAGCTTAGGTTGGGAGGGAGGTCCCTATTGCCCAAGAAAAAGAAGGGGGAGAATAGTACTTAATTTAAAAAGTATTTATGCCAATACCTACCTAGGCATCCATATAAGGTACACAACCCCTCTCTCATGTTCTATATAAGAAACGCCTACTTAGGTAGCCTTTGGTATCTAGCACCTTGTTAGACCCCATAAACTACCTAACTCAAGGCATCCATCGTATATATGTAGGTAACTAGCTACCTAGACTACCATGGGGTCATAATAGAAAGCAACCTGAACAAAATAACCTCAATATGATTAGTAGCCATTTAATATGTCAGTGCGACCGTCTCGCGTATCCCACAGGACCTCCACGAAACCCCAGAGTAACCATTTAGAACACCCTATAATGTGATTATGCCTGTACCAGACCAATGACAGCAAGTGTATTGTCCTTACAAGGATAGAGGCTTGGGAACTCCAGGTCAAATGGTTCCATAAATCTCACTACGTCTCATTTTGAGATTTGGCTAGCAAGGTTGTGCGAAAAACGCGAACTCGTATAAGTCTCGTACTTCGCAGATTTTTCGTATATAATCGTAAATCGCAACGCATTACAATATCTACTTTTTTATTGGCTATTTCCCGGCCGCCTTCGTAGAATGGGGCAGAAAGAAGACGCAGGATCTGAAACTATGATGATGATCGTCAAAGTAGGTGGACTATTACGTCTCTACCATCCTTGAATATACTTGGGTGGAAAGGAGGCATACCTAGTAACATAGACATATATATATTTAATTGCTTCTCATTTTCTGTTACTATACTTGGACCACTATCGCTCTTACAACTTCAATACCGTGTCACAACCATGAAGCTCCTTTCTCTTCCGATAGTTCTTAGCGCTTCAGCAGCAGTTGCTATTGAACCTCCTGAGGGCCACCCATGGTTAGCACCTGGGCCAAACGACTGTATGATAGAGAGTATTCAATCCGGAATGTCCAATTGCTAATGCTATCGCTAGACCGTGGGCCATGTCCGATGCTCAATACGTTGAGTAACCATAACTTCTTGCCTCATGATGGCAGGAATATCACGAAGGACAAGGTCATTAGTGCTATGTCCTCAGCTCTCAACTTCAACGAATCTCTTGGCGCGCTAATGTTCCAAATGGCGATTGTGGCTAACCCAGAGCCCAATGCCACATTCTTTACTTTGTAAGACAACACATACTGCCTTTCTCGCTGGAATATGAGGGCACCTGCCAGCTATTGCTTCGTAATCTTTTAACTTTGGGATTCGGGTTAAGCAAAGACCTACTAACACTTACCTACTACTAGGGAGCAATTGAACGTACATAACGTTTTAGAGCATGATGGAAGTCTAAGGTAAGATCATTATCTAAAATCCTATGTGATAGGAGATATTATATTAACTTATATTTATCAACAGCCGTTCGGATGCTTTCTTTGGCAACAACCATATCTTCAATGAGACAATCTTCAACGAGACCAAGGTTTACTGGACCGGCGAGATCCTCGATGCGGACATGCTGGCCAATGGCAAGATTGCCCGCCAACTCAATTCCAAGGCCTTCAACCCCAACTACACATTCACATCCTCCGTGGAGAGCTTCAGCCTTGGCGAAGTTTCTGCTCCCATTGTTGCATTCGGTGACTTACAAGCCGCAACCGTCAACCGAACTCTCGTGGAATATTTCTTCGGTAAGTTCTCTGCCCCCCACCTTGAAGTTGTACTAGAGTTAATATTTTACATAGTGAATGAACGCTTTCCTACCGAATTAGGATGGAGTACACGTAATGAAGTCGTTAACATAGATGACATTCTCAGATTGTCGCAAACCATCAGCAATGCCTCAAGCCTTATTACAGCAGCTAAGGAAGTTGCTTCAACTAGACGACGGGACTTGCACAGCGGCTTGTACTAGGAATGTTTGATTGACTCAAGTATCATAGGGCATTATGGTTGCGATATAGCAAAACGCCGATCGTGCGATTGAGCATTACGTCTGTATACCTATATAGGACTTATACAATTTCCCCCCATTAGCTTAGATCCAGAGCATGGTAATATTACATGCAAACTGATTTCATGAAATCTATTCCAATCCCAATTATATAGGCAAGAAAGATGCATCGCAATGGAGCTACCTTATGATAGTAATTTCATATTTATGTCTATAGTTGCGTACTAAAAATACATCTACCGCAATCGGTTCGTGTACTCAACATCAGACCTCCATTTGCTAAAACATACCTAGATGACATCCGAATGGGTTTACTGATTAGCACTGACGTTCACTGAGGCTCAGCGGGGCAAAAAGCTCCATCAGGTACCTAGGTAGGTTGCCTATGCACAAATAATCAATACCATAAATCTTCAAAAAATAGTAAGTTGCGGGGAAAAGGAGAATATAATAGACTATAAGATATAACCAAGTTTCAAAAGAATATTTAGACTTGATTTATTTTCCTTCGATACGTTCTACTATTAGTATTAGGGACTCGAATATGTATATGACGAAATGATCGACGTTTGGCGTACACTTGACGTACATAGTAGCCCCTTTGGGTGCTTAATCTACCACGACGTGGGGAATACAATGTAACATATAATAGTGCCTAGCTGTTATACCTCTGGTATAGTATGTATAAAACACCTCTCGGAGACTAGTGCGGTCTTTGGTCCCTTCACTACTTTTTTAGCATACTTTACGCTTAAACTGAACCACAGCGCTAGCAACATGACAATTACAAAGCAAGACAGTGAAATTCATAGTCAAATTCATTCTAGGATATATTGGCAGCGTAGTCGGGGTCCACGATGGAGTCTCCTCATAGGTATAAGCTTGATCTTGGTGTTTGTATTGTCACTACAACTAGCGGGATCCACCCCTTCAACTCAGCTCCTCGTCACGATATTACCCCTACCTCGTCACCAAGATAGTTTCGATACATTCAAGCATTTAGGACATTTATCGCCCTTCTTCGTTCCTCCCAACACACCCGCATCACTGCGCTCCGGAACACCACCGGGATGCAAGGCTAAAAAGGCCTTTCTGATCCATAGGCATGGTAGTCGACATCCCCACGAAGACGAGCTTGCCATTATACGGAACCTCTCTAATTATATTAACGATAATCGTGATCTGTTCTCAAACCCAAAGGTTCAACTGCCGGATGCATATTCCTTTCTGTACGAAGGTTGGAACAGCAGTTTCGGGACCGACAGCCTTACGGCGCCAGGTCGACAGCAGTTATTCGACCACGGCGTAGCATTGAGGCTGCAGTATCCAGATTTTGATAATGTGACCGAGGTCCTAGCAAGCGATTCGGATCGCGTGGTTGAGTCAGCAAGATGGTTTATGGACGGGTTCTACGGCCGCGTCTCTAATTACACAGCTACGCTGAACGTGGTGGCCGAAAATGAGACGACAGTCAGTTGGATAACGCCTTACCTGGCGTGTCCGAAGTGGGATTCCGGCTACGGTGAAGACCCGCCAGCAAAGTGGCGGCCTCTATACATTCCACCTATCACCAAACGAATCAACAAGACACTCGCCAAAGCATATCCCAGTGTGAATTTTACGGATACTCACACCAGCGCCATGTTGTACTCGTGCGCATACGAAACCGCAATCTGGGGCATCGGCTCGTCGCCGTGGTGCGGCGTGTTTCTCCCAAGCGAGATAGCAGACAACGAATATGAGTACGATCTGCGGATGCGGGGATTTGCCGGGTACGGACTCCCGGGAGACATGGCATCCGTCCTTGGGAGTTTGCTAGTCAGCAACGTGACAAGCTTCTTACAGCGGGACGAAGGGCCCAAGCTCTCGCTAGGCTTCGGCCACGACAAGACTATCGCGCTGGGCCTAACGGCGTTGGGACTCGCGTCCGATAAGCTACCGCCTACTGGGCCCGTGGACCCAGATCGGGCCTGGAGAGCTGCGAAGCTAATGCCGTTCGCCGCCAATATGGTTTGGCAGCGCCTGGAATGCGATGGGAGCAGAACGAGGATCCAGCTAATTCTCAACGGCGCGAATTACGGATTGGGCCCGGTCGGTTGCGAGATTGACGACTACGGATCCTGCGCTTTCGAGGACTTCTTAAACACTACAAAGGTACAAACTGCGCTTCAATCCACCCATGGCGATGAAAGATGGAAGGCAGCTTGCCATTAAGTAACGAGCTTAGATCGCATCGGGTAACCTAAGCTCACGGAATCAGGGTCTTTCAGATTTTGAGGGAGAATAGGGAACCCTACCAATATAAGCACTCAGCCGCAGCTGCATATCTTGGCAAGTATGCCAGTTAGATCTACATGGATTGAGATCTCGGCCCAAATTTTCCCTGCTTTATTATGCTTGTCGTGCATCTTCTCAGCCCTAAGCTCTAAACAGACGAAAACCCTGCCTACGATGAAAGAATAGGTATTTTAGTTTATATCTCTTTGCCTCATTTCACTCGAAGCGATGTTGGATGGTGTGTATAATCCTTCTTAGCGCGATTCTATGTAGCAATATAATAGTTCAACTGTAAATCCTCTCCATATACCCCCTCCCTTCTTTAGTAGCTAGCCTGTCTTCTTCGCATGGGGGTAAGGGGAAATCTCAATATCGCCATACTGTGGCGGCATCAGTCTTTCTTTTCATGCGGTATCACCCGTTCATATCCGCTCAAGTGGTTTACACCCGTCGTAGTTGTAGGGTTCATTATAATGACGGCGCTCGTCTCATTCCTTAATGTCGCAGCAACAGGCTATGACCTAGTCTCGTAATCGTCACAAAACCCAAACGCGACGGAGGTAAATAACGGATGGCTCTCGAAATGGCCATCATATTTGGTGGGCGCTCAAGCTTTCTATTCTTCAGTCGAGATTCAAGTCCAGAGTACTTTCTACACCGATAAAAGAGCGTTCTCGTACACCTTGTCGCGAGTATGGCATCTCGAAGAAGGTGGGACCAAGATATAGTAGGGGTCTTTGATATACAAGAGTAGCCAGATCCAGAACTGTAACATAACCGATATCAAGGTACAGTTCGAAGCAACTGATCGATCAGCCGGGTAACTCCAAATATCCCCCATGGGCGGAACCGTCACGATAACAACCGAATGCTATATAGATGAGGGATCGTTAAATCGTCAGTACTCTGAGATATTGAATACCCATGATGCCCTTCCAAGGCCAAACACGGCACAATCAATGTTCCTTACCCTGAACAAAATAGAGTCGCCAAGCATATACTGGGGCTACAGCATCTTGGGCATGTGTACGTAACGCCTCTTATCTAACCCATCCTTAACCGGGTCTCGAGAGTCAGGGCTTCCAAGCCACGCCGATGAGAGAGAGTCATACTTTCCAGGATATAGCAAGAACCGGAAAGGCCTCACCCAACATAGGAGACTAACTGTCGTGCAGATTGGAGAACGGTGATGCAGACATTTTACGACGAGAATATGTTGAGAACGCCCCCTCCGTTTTTAAAAGCGGTTGTAGGCTTGGAGCGCAATACCGCTTTGACAGGGACAATGGAAGAACAAGTTAGTAATGTCGAGTTCCTGAAGGTCGGCTCCTGTTTCTTCATCCCGTTAAACTCTACCGGCGTCGCGTTCACGAAAAACCGATACTGCAACACTACTTCCATTACGGAACTCGCCGAGAGTCCGGATCACCCTGCGACATTTGAGCGGCCGATGCCTGCTATCTGGCGCGCAATAGCAGTGCTCGGGAAGGCCGCGTGGTTTACCACGATGGCTGACCTCGGTCAAGATAGCGACAGCATGCTAAACATGCTCGCTCGACCTGAACTTCTAGAAAATCTGACCCCTGATATGGCGCGCGCCAATCATACCTTAAAAAAGAAATTCAGGTATGGCGTCGATTGTTATGGCGACCTACTCATATATCAGCACGGCTTCGACAAAACCCAGTTCCCAGGCGTCGAGCTCCGAGTTGATCAGTCCGTGATAGCTGCTAATTACCTTTGCCAAGTTCCCCAGCTCAAATCTCCCGGAAATCTTATAATCTCTGTGTTGGTGGCAGATCTAGTTTTATTGCAGGCCATTTGGAAGATTTTCGTCCTTCTCGTTGACAGGTTTTGCATCAAAAGCACCGAAGAAGCACGATACTCTGCAAGTTGCACGCCTGCCATAGAAGTTACGAAAGCTCCGGAGGACTACAAGTCCGTCGCTGGACAAGAACCGGAAGTAATACCCATTGACGATGAGAGATCTTTTCGAACTTAAATTGTGCATTTGTGGAAATGTCAGTGCGACAGCGGACCAATGCGCTAGATCACATCCTCGGTATTATACCAAGGGCAGAGGTTTATATAATGGTCAAGGTAGTCTTCATCAATTCCTAACGACGTGGGGCTATTGGAAGGAGAATTCTTCTATGAGAAAGAAGTTCATAAGATTAGATCGGTACCTAGCCATGATGCGTAGAAGGGATTGAATGGGCTCGTCCTATTTGGTTCCTCCTGACGGCGGAATAGGATATTTGAAGAATCAAGACGCTCCACTAGGAACTAATGAATTCTATGGAGACGCTGACCAAAGTGACTTCTCAAAGTGCCCACTTACTTCTAAGTAGCTGTGCACAAATCAACACACACTAACCTAGAAAATGGAAATGGTCTTTCGACATAGAATACCTAATAGAGGAAGGTGGTGGTTTCACATCGAGACACGGGCTGAAGGCCGGTATATCTAGGACATCATCGGTATGCTAGTCTCCCTGGGTTTTTGCGATAAGCTCTCAATTCGTAATGCGGCTTGCGAGTACAGTCCACGAACCACCCTCTTGACACACATGACACGTATCGCAAAGGCCGGGATGTAGTTTATTCATAAAGAGCTTGACACGAAAAGCAGGAAAGTTCAATGATCGTCGAAGATAGTAATCGTCTATTGGTTGGGTTTGATAATAATCCTAATAAAATTCATGTGAAAGATATCTTCGACTGAAGCTGACGAATTGGCCTCGTATTTAGGGCGAGATGGAAGTTACTCCATGAATCACAATGACGACCTGTCATCCGAACTGCTGGCGGGGAAACAAGCTTAACCCCCATCTTCAGACGAGGGCTGTCAAGTGCTATGATGGATAAAGTTAGAGTTAACAACGTAACGGGATGACAAGCTAGGCGTTTACAAACTTTAAACGTATGAAAGCGTGGAAGATAAAGTAACAAGATGTCTGCTACTTTCCAGATGAATGTTTCTTCCAATATTTTCATTATTTAGGTACTTACCAAAGATCAAGCACAAAATGGCGGGCAAAGTGAGCATGGCAAATACAGACGACATTCCCGATCTCGTCGAGATATTCTGGGAAGCGTTCAGCGGCCCAGGAGAAGTCGTATTTCCTCATACAGACGGGGGGCGGAAGTGGCTCCAACGCAGTTTTGATAATTTGTTAGGTCAGAAGTCGTACTACAGGCCCGAGTCGAAGGTCGCAGTCGTTAGAAACCTCAATAGTCTGAATACCATCCCAGATCACGGTTGGCCGACTAGTTACTAAGAGAAATATAGGCCGGCCGGTTGCCCTCGCTATCGCCCACATTGTTCGTCCAGGACAAAACATTGCCGGCAAATCGTGGACGACGAGATGGTCGCGATGCGAAGATATACCGGGGGTTAGCGAAGAGAGGCTCGCCGAGTTCTTTGAGCCCTTAGCAAGAGCCCACTACCTTGTAGTAGGAAAGGAGGGCCATGTTTGTAAGCTGTTTTGAAGTTAGAACGCCGGTATGCAGCAAAGCTGATCATTGCAGTTATTGAGCTCGTCATGACAAAGTCGTCTAGCCGAGGAAGAGGTTATGCATCAGCTCTTATGGGATGGGCTACAAAGCTAGCGGACAACCTCGACATTCCTTGCTATCTTGACGCCGGGATGCGAGGCATGGGAATTTGCGACCGATACGGTTTCAAGGCGCAAGACATCGAGATGCGGTACGGTGGACCGCCGCCTTGCACGCCTATGCTACGATCTAGGAAGCAGCAATAAACTTATTGCAAAGCTAATGAACGTCGACGATGCGAGCGCGAGCCGAGGCGAAGTAGTTTTCGAAACTCGTGACCGTTGAACTAGAGCAGCTATGGGAACGTCGCAAGCTTATCGCGCGGTGATTCGACAGCGGGGCTGACACCATTGACCAAGGGTTTTGATGCACCCCACAAAGATCATCAATTAGGATAATGCAGCCAATTTGCGAGTACGATACTCTCACTCTCCTCTCTCAGCTTTGACGATCTCGGTTATGGAGACTAAAGAATGAAGAATATGTCAAATCTTGAAAATTATTTGGTAACTAAAAAGTTTTGTATTTGTAATGGAGTTCAACAACTTGACGAAAATACGTATTACTATTCCTGTTGATGTTCTTCCTAAATTGTTACTGCAATCTGATTGCCAACAGGGCAAAAAAAAAGAAAGAAAAGAAAAGAAAGTTTGGTTCAGGGTCTAGACTATCTTTGTACCACTCAGCCACGGCGGAGAATACGACCTGGGTCTATTTAAAGCGGGACTGCGGGACGAGATACGCCGCTGAATGCACGCTGAACTGTGTATTACCAACCTTGAAAGTAGCACTATGAGGTATCCAGCAGCCCTATAGTGCTAGAGAGTGCGCGCATAGTGAGGAAGAGCTATCCACCTACAATACCTCCTACCAATATTGCTGCCTAGTCTCGTCCCTTACGTGCTTACTCCAAAGTTCTCAATATACTTTCCCAATGTCTCATAGTTCTTACTAACTAATATTCGTAGACTCAACAACAATTACCTGTTTCTATTGTCTTCCCTTGCAAATACCAACATGTCTTCTTTCTTTCGCATTTCTTCTTATTCCGCACCTCCTTCATTCGTTAGGTTCCATTATACTATCCCGTGTTCCAAACCCTCATCGTGGTGGGCTTCTTTTTGGTCAGTGCAAAACGCTAAGCACAAGCCTCCGACGACATGATGGGCCTTTCTTGGCTTGTTCAAGAGATCCAATGAAGAAAGATGCCAAGTCTTTCTGTGGCCTTATCCGCTCAGCTGTACATCTGAACCCCTGGCATTTCCATTTTGCAGCACTTCATCCGCCCTGCGGCACGGCAATTACCAGTTGCGGTTGTTCTCGCTGACCATCTGTCCTTCTAATTCGTTTCATACATTCATTCTACTGTCCCTCCGCCCTTCTTGGCGAGCTTTTATTCTTTACTTTTCTAACTTCTCACTGTTATTCCTAGCCTTGAGGTAGATCGCATCTTTGTCCTTGTCTTTTTTTTTTGTCGCTTCATTAGCCTCGGCCCATTGGAGCTCGTATTCCACATAGCTCAGCTACTTAAGATTACGCCGTATTAGCTCTGGGTCTGCTTGGTCTTCTCTAGCGATTTTTTGTGTAGTCTTTGGATGAAGATGGTAAAATTGACTCTTAGTTGATGCACTTTTTTGCGTTCTCCCTCGTCCTTCTCCGGCTTCGTGCGAAGGAGACGTCGGCTTAAAGGCCCCAAGGCCTTTCGTTTATTCTTGTCCCTTCTCTCGCCTAGCTCTCTATATCCATTGCGCCTGCAAATATGTTGCGCCTACGAAGATATCGTTACTACGTCTTCTTCGCCGCTGTCGTTGTGCTCTTGCTTTATCATGCCTCTCAGAACAGCGAACAATGGGAGTCCGTCTCCGCGTCCATTCCCTATAAGCCTTTATCCAAGTCTCCTCCGGAGCGAGGCTTTGGCGCAACTGACAAGCAGTCTCAGCAACCTCTCCCTGACAAGAGCAGTACCGGGTGGGCAGATAGGGATAGTGATCCAACGCGCCAAGGACGGGTAAAGGCGGATGAGGACACCAATGAGGTCAAAATTCCTAGCTTAAAACCTACTACCAGCGAAGATGTCCTCAACAAATTCGATCCTTCCATAGAAACCTCGACGACGGATGCCGGAAAAAACAGAGTAACCGTATACGACAAGGAGGGTGCTGCGAAGACAACTACGGTTCCGTTGATCGATATACCAGACAAGAATGTTGGCCAAGGTGCTAAGGGTAAAGGCATCCACGGAAAACCGGGCATGCAGAAGTCTAAACCGGAAGCCGAATCAACTAAGCACTGGAAGAAGTTCCCGGAGCACTTCCCGGTCCCCGAAGATGAAATAATTCCCTTGCCGACTGGGAAGCCTAAGCCTATACCAGCGGTCCAATATGATTTCGATAAGGAATCACCTGATGTTCGAGAGAAGCGTCTGGAACGCCTTGCCAAGGTAAAAGCTGAAATGGTTCGGGGTTGGAACGGTTACATGACATATGCCAGAGGGCATGATGAGTTGAGTCCAGTATCTAAGAAGTTTCGTGATCCGTTCTGCGGCTGGGCCGCGACTTTGGTCGACGCTTTGGACACGCTGTGGATCATGGGCATGAAGGAAGAGTTTGAAGAGGCACTTCTAGAAGTAGAGAAAATCGACTTTACCACTTCCGAATATCGCTCCGAAATTCCCGTTTTCGAGACGACTATTCGATACCTTGGCGGTTTAATTGCAGCGTACGATGTTAGCGGCGGTAGAGCTGGGGGTTATGGCATCCTCCTCGAGAAGGCGCTCGAGCTCGCAGAAATCCTCATGGGCGTCTTCGATACGCCAAACCGTATGCCTATCCTATACTACAACTGGAGACCAGCGTTCGTGTCGCTTCCCAAGAGAGCCCAGGGAGCAAGTGTTGCTGAGTTGGGCTCTCTCGCTATGGAGTTTACTCGCCTCGCTCAAATCACAAAGGAGAACAAGTACTACGATGCTGTAGCACGCATCACAGATGCCTTCTACGAATGGGAAGAACGAGGAACTGCGATTCCTGGTATCTTCCCGGAACATATAGATGCTAGCGGGTGCAATAGGACTGCAGAGGCTATAGTTGCCGCTCAAGAAGCCGAACAGGAAGAGCAACGGCAAATCGAACTTCAGAAGTCTGGCTCCGATGTCTCCAGTAGTAAACCCATTGGGACGAACGATAGCCAGAGCAAATCTGGTAAAGATGAGTTTCATGGCTTAGAACGCCGCTCCCAGGTGGGAACGCCTAATGACGATGGCACCAAATCAGTGAAGATTGTAACCAATGGTGAGGAGATATACGCTCCGTCTGAGAAAGCAGGTATTCCTAAGAGCGATAAGAACGACAGGAGCGAAAGTAGTGCCGTATCGCGGGGCCGTAGTAGCAACTCGGAAGAGCCCAAAAAGAAGCATAAATGTATTCCTCAAGGGCTCACAACCGGATCGTTCTATTCCAACCAACAGTACAGCATGGGTGGAAGTCAAGACAGCACATACGAATATTTCCCCAAACAGTGGCTGCTCCTTGGCGGTCTGGAGCCAAAATATAAAACGCTGCACACCAATGCGGTCGCGGCCGTCAAGAAGTGGCTATTATACCGGCCTATGGTTCCTGATGATCGTGACATACTATTCTCTGCTAAGATCAACACCCAGGGGAACCCGGAGACCGATGCCTCAACAGAGTGGGAAGTCACTCATCTCACCTGCTTTCTCGGAGGAATGTTTGGGCTGGGTGGGAAGATCTTCGAAGTACCGGAAGACGTAGAAATCGGCAAGAAGCTCACCGACGGGTGCGTATGGGCTTATGAAAGCACGCCGAGCGGTATTATGCCAGAGGGTGCCACTGTTGTCCCTTGTGCCGAGGCAAACAACTGCCATTGGAACGAGACCCTGTATTGGCAATGGTTGGATCCTCTCCATGAAACCCACGACGAGGAGGTTAGGAAATTTGACGCCGAACAGAAGGAGCGAAAATCCAACAAGCTGCAGAAGACAGATCAGCCGACGATGAAGGGGCACTCTAATCTCGGTTCAGGAACTGAAGAGACGGCTTCAAGCAAGGGCGAATCGGCGGACGTTGGAATTCATAAAAGGGCTCCTCCTTCGCCAATACGCAGCTCCATAGATCAGTCAGAAGGAACGCGAGACACTACGAGTAGCGATAGAAGCCAGGTTCCCCTCCAATCAGAAGATGACAGCGAAGCCCCAGAACCGGTACGCCCGTGGTCATCTAAAGAGTACGCGGAGAAGCGCATTCAGTCTGATAATCTGCCACCCGGTTTTGTCAGTGCCAATTACCATTCATATATCCTCCGGTAAGTGCCTAGCCTAAATGGCAATTAGAACATAGCTGCAGCATATTATGAATTCAGAAGTCCAGCTAACACTCTTCACAGGCCGGAAGCCATTGAGTCCGTATGGTACATGTACCGCATCACGGGCGACAGCACTTGGCAAGAGAAAGGCTGGAACATGTTCAAGGCCATTGTCAGCCAGACGCGGACGGAGGTTGGTAACAGTGCCATCGACAACGTCTTGCTAGAAAACCCCGTAAAAACAGACGAAATGGAGAGTTTCTGGCTGGCCGAGACGCTGAAATATTTCTATTTATTGTAAGTCACGTCCCGCGGGCTTGGATTTTGCAAGATTGATTCCTGACGAGTTTTATAGATACTCAGATCCTAATCTCATCAGCTTAGATGAGTGGGTACTGAACACAGAAGCGCATCCTTTTAAGAGGCCGGTTTGAATGAGCGCCTGGGCAAAGGTCCAATAAGTCATTTTTTTGCATAGAGATACCAGACCACGACCGGTCCGCAATGAGAACTCAAGTTTAGCTATACTTGTTTAGAAATTGGGCATTCATTTGCTGGATAAATCTACTCTACAAGAGCTGAGGAAGTCGTGAGCTACTTATTGTAGTTGTTCCACGTAAGTGCAAGGATAACGCGTCGTCATCACATCCCACCAGCACATTTAACTCTATCTACCTATGTTTTCTATCATGACCCTCCCCGACGCGCTAAGTATCATAGTCTATCGCAATCCCCAAGTCATGAAAAATACACCCACCTATCAGTTACCTAGGTATGTACCTATATAAAATATCTTGATGGGAGTATAGCTTCACCGACTTGGGATTATTGATGCTTTGGGATGGATGGGAGGTGTGGATTAAGTTCGGATAGAAACGGCTTATAGAAAGATGGATATCTAGGCCAATTCGAGTCACCGAACCAGGTGTATTCCATGTATCGTCATAGATTTCTTTTACATAACCTGGCTCCGAGCACGGCAATGATAGGGGCGATACCTATGTGGGTAAGGATAGATTTTGGTGTCCAACAAAGTAGTTTCAGCCTCTGATACTCATTACCCTAGATGCTTCTAGTTCAAGGCACTACAACAATACTATGGTAGAAACTACTGTGCCTAAACATGGCTTAAGATAAGTCCCCGCCTTGTTGTTCGGGCCTATCTCTTGTTATACATAGTAGTATCTCATGCGCGGTAGGGATCATATCTCTAAGGGTTATCTTTATGGATAACAAATAAAAACCTGAACCACCTTCTCCGCAACTCACTAACCCTCAAGTGGCAAAGGTTGACCCAGATCTTTCCCTTTAGGAAGGCCGACCGGGTGTGAGGTTCCACTAAACCCCATGAAGACTAAAAGGAACTAAGAGGAATGGAATCGCTGTATCTCTTCTATGTACGTAATAACGCCTTTTAATGAGATTCCGGGGGGCCTCGTGATAATAAATCTAGAAGCTTTGGATCTTTACATATCATGTGCTGAGCGCGTCTTACTTGCATCTTGCATCTCACCTCGCATTCCAGTCGTCCGGATCAGTCAATTGCACGACGTTTTCCCAGGCACGCAACGGGTCATATAGAAGTTGTATGAAGCGATATCCAATATAATTGCATGAGATTGCTTTTTTCTTCTTCTTCTTCTTTTTGATTTGATTCCGTTCTTTGCGAAGTAGACCAATGGACCGCAAAAGCGATGATGTGGCGTATGCCACGGACGGCGTCGGTCAAATCGAGTCTGAGCCGAAAGGTGAAGTGCTCGACCGCACCGCGTCGAATCAAGTTGGGGAGATGAATCTGGATAGCGGCCACCAGCTCAAAAGAGGTCTCAAGAGTCGACACATCCAATTCCTTGCTCTGGGAGGAGCGTGAGTCAACCCCGTTCTGTCTTTTTCTCATATCTCATATCTCATATCCATATGTACCTTCACACTACGTCGTCAATGGATTGGTCGAGTTGCTAAAACTTTTGCTTTCTAGAATCGGAACTGGTCTATTCGTCGGCTCCGGCCAGATCCTAGCCACCACGGGCCCGGCGCCGCTGTTCATGGCGTACCTGTCCATGATGTTTGTGGTCTGGGTCATCATGAACAACCTCGCGGAAATGGTTACATACCTTCCTATGAAGGGCATTTCGATCCCGTATTTCGTCGGCCGCTTCGTCGAACCCAGTCTCGCCTTCGCCGACGGCTGGAATTACTGGTACGCTTACGCCATGCTGACCGCGGCCGAGTGCACGGCCGGCGCTATAATCCTGCAGTACTGGACTACCGCCGTCCCGGTCGCCGTCTGGATTGCCATCCAGCTCATCGTTATCCTGTTGCTGAACATTATCGCCGTTTCGTTCTTCGGCGAGGCCGAGTTCTGGTTCGCGAGTATAAAGCTTATTAGTATAACGGGCTTGATTATCCTGGGTATCGTCTTATTCTTCGGCGGTGGCCCTAACCACGACCCTCTGTATTTCAAGTACTGGCAGGAGCCGGGAGCTTTTAAACCGTATCTGGTGGGAGGGAACACTGGCCGGTTTTTGGCTTATTGGACGGCCTTTGCGCGTGCCGGATTTTCGTTCGTCACCTCGCCCGAGCTAATCGCGCTCTCTGCGGGCGAGACCGTGGCACCCCGACGCAACATTCCCAAGGCGGCGCGCCGTTTCGTGTGGCGACTTGCTGTCTTCTACGGTCTTGGTTCTCTTGTCATCGGCGTCATCGTCCCTAGCGACGAGAAGATGTTAATGTCGGGCGATTCGAACGCGTCGGCCAGCCCCTTTGTTCTTGGCATCTCGCGCGCCGGAATCAGGGGTCTCAACCACGTCATCAACGCCGCGGTGCTAACCTCAGCCTGGTCCGCCGGTAACGCCTTCTGCTATTCGGGTTCGCGTGTGCTCTACTCCATGGCAATCAACGGCCAGGCGCCGCGGTGGTTCGGACTCACCACACGTCGGGGTGTGCCGTATGTTGCCGTGTTATTCACCATGCTAATTGCGTGCCTGGCCTTCCTCAACGTGTCGAACTCGGGCGCACAAGTGTTCCAGTGGTTTACCAATATCTCGACCATTTCCGGCTTCATCGCGTGGATCGTAGTCATGATTACATACATACGATTCCGAAAGGCAATGGAACACCACGGAATGCTAAACGCCCTACCCTACCGAACCCCCCTACAACCGTACGCGACGTACGTCGTGCTATTCATCATCGTACTCCTAACCTTGACCAACGGGTTCCAGGTCTTCTTCCCCTCGCAATGGAGCGTTTCCAACTTCCTCGCCGCATATATCACCATACCGATCTTCTTAGTGCTGTACCTCGGACACAAGATCTTCTACCGCACGCCCTTCGCGACTAAGATCGAGGACGTGGACGTCTGGACGGGGAAGAAGGAGATGGATGACCTTAGCGCGGCAGACGACGAGCGGGTGCCGCGGAACACGTGGGAGAAGATTTGGTTTTGGCTTGCTTGATTTTAGATATACTTGCTTGGGATATGAGATAGGCTAAGCGAGGTGTGTTATATAATAACCGCACTGTATGTATGATGACTTGTAAAAATGATATATCTGAAAAGATGCCTGTATAAATAGGTAGATTTTTTTTTAAAAAAAAAAAAATATTTAACTTCTAACATTAGATCGCGCAATACTGGGGGTGAATTGTGTATTCCGTGTCATGGTTAGAGAGGTCCCATGGGTATTTATCATTTTGTCACACATCACGATGAGGCCAGACATGAGAAGAGTATAATGTAGTAGGGGTGCTAATTGTTCATTATAGCTCTGCGTTCACGTCAAGATGTTGTGTATACAGTAATAATCCATCATTCACCAACCGGTTAAATACACTAGAACTCTTACTATCCATAACATCATGTCCTCGTTTAAACTCGTCCAATTACGCAAAAATAGTAAACCGCACAGGCTAGGCTCTACATTAGAAGCGAGCTTAAAACCATAAACCCGAGTGTAATACACAAGCTAGTCTT
The DNA here is from genome assembly GCA_037126485.1 of Daldinia eschscholtzii. NCBI lineage: Eukaryota > Fungi > Ascomycota > Sordariomycetes > Xylariales > Hypoxylaceae > Daldinia > Daldinia eschscholtzii. The sequence goes on from JBANMG010000005.1 coordinate 2,404,825, forward strand.
CGATCGGGTCCGTACGACCGAAGAACCAGCGCTCGGAGACGAAGTGGGATTCGCAGCCGGGTCCGAACCCGTAGCCGAAGTAGTTGGGGCTACATATGTCGCCGCCACCGTGACTTCGGCCAGGCTTGCATCGCTTGCCTTCGTATTAGCCAGGAAACATAAAGGCGTCCCTGACGCGCCGTACTGCGGCCTTCCCCAACCCCAAAGGTCGTTCGTAACCGTAGCCGACGGGTCGTCGCTGCTCAAAGGAGGCGTGCTATCAGCATACGTAACAGGATATTGCGTCGCTCGACTGAGGTTCGTCGCGGCCAAGCTCGCCAGCGGCGTCCCTGTAGTCCCCGGGGCACAAGCCGTCCTAGGAGTAGGCGTAATGGTAAGAGCATCGGTCTGAACACCGGTGGCGCCGCAGCAGACTAGATTCTCCAGATCGATGGGGCGGGGTGGCCCGATATGCGGGTTGGAGTTGGGGAAGACAGGTGCTGAGTTGTTGTATATATCGCGGGAAGTGTCGACGATGACGCCGTTGCAGCATATCGCCTGGTAGTCGTCGGGGGAGCTGGAAGTGCTTTTATCCTTGAGCTCAGGACATTTAAGACCGAATAAGGCTACGCGGGGAATTCCAGGGTAGAGACACCATTGGGAGATGGCACCGGTAGGGATTGATGTTGTGACGGATGATGGCGATGACATTGTAGAATGCCGTTATTGTTAAACTTTTATTTACTATAGTTACCTTAGGTACCTTACATATGACTATCCTCCGCAAGGTAACCTTTTTGCGAACAGACTTCAAATACAAGAAATAATAAATGACAAATTCAGAAGTAAGCGTGACAACGCGATAAACTCGGCTCGAACGATGAAGTTGTAGTTATTAGAGCAACCAATAGATAACCCTTGCCATTCACGCCGAGCTTCCTGCCCGTTTACTGTAGTAACGTAACCTATGCGGGTTGCATACCTAGTAGAGATACATGTTAGGTACCTACCTAGGTATATATATGCGGTAAGTACTTGTTTACAAGGAATCTAGGTTGGCCTGCCCGATTATTTGAGATACGACTGAATATCGCGAGTTGCGACTTCTGTATCAATTATATCACGATTGTAGTTGCTGTTGGTGTCTTAGAGGAGGTACGTACCTTCTACTTGCAATGCACGGCGCAGGCAAGTACGAGTAACACAGACCACCACCAAACACAGTAGCAACTGCTCAAGCTACTGTAACCCACAACGAACAGGAAAGAACGAATTTCGAGCCCCACCGCCTGAAAGTCTCCACCCACAGGTATAAATATTTCGTCTCCCTCCCTTAATCTTAGAATTTTCTTTTCCCTTTTTTTCTTCATACTTACCTTGGGAGAAAAGCCCTCGCTCAAGAATGAGGGCTTTTAAGGGGGGGAGACCTGCATTGCACAGCGCGGAGTCGACCCTCTTCTATTATCCTTCGTGGATCGTAGTTCCCGTAATTTTTGATGTCTTTCAAACCTGCTTTGATTTTCATTGTGTACGATGCCTGGATGCATCGTCATGAGGAAGATCTTCAAGATGGTTGCTCCTTAATAAATTGAAGTTGTACGTTAATGGAGCTTTTCTGTATTAATTCCACAAACCGAGATCTAATCTTGAAACATCCATCGTGGATCCAAAATGGGTATATGTGTAATTTGCGAAGTGCAAAGATTTCTCCGATTTGATCAGTAATGGCCTTATCTGCGATCCAATCGTCAAGGTGATATATTTCCAGAATAGAACACAGAAATCATGTCAATGTTGGGGTAGCGAGTCAACTCACCAACCAACCCTGTCGCAGTGTCAATATCCATTACGAAACTCTAAACAGAAACCTACAAACGTAAACAATTGAAGCTGTAAATCCTACTAAGATACCTAAGGTAGATTAACAATAAACAAATCACGTTGAAAGTCATTCACGGAACACAATAAATTAAGTCGGAGTTATAAAAATCGGGTTTAATTAATGAATCACATTGAGACGCATCAACACCAATAGACTAAGGGTCCCAAGTGCAAAGATGCCATTCTTCTAAATAATACAAAAATCCTATGCGCAGCTTAGGACTTCCTAATAACTCTTGCGACTTCAGGCACGCCGCTTCGCCAGATCACGCACGGACAGCGTGCTCGTTTCCGCATACAAAATCCCCGGTCTTCATCTGTCAAATCATCTCTTCATTACTGGCCCTCATATATGTGTGTATGTAATTCGTCGATATCTTTCCCTCTTCTCCTAACTTCGTGTCTTCCTTCCCGATCGTTTTCGTAAAGACACCCATCAGACATCGACGGGACTCTTGGGTTTCGTAGGCAAAGAATATAAATCGAGCCGGCAAAAACGCAGGTAAACTCGAGGTGAAAGGGGGAAAAGCAAAAATAAATCATTATTTCACCGAGGAAGATAACCCCCCCTTCTTGAGAACTCCAATCCCATATGCTGACCGTTCAACAAGAAATATTTGTCGTCTTCTGTATCGGACGAATCCCCTTCCCCCTCCCATATACACATAGGGACACGTCGCCGTGGTGCCGTTCCGTAAAAAGAAAATATACTTCCGTGCCGTTTTTTCCCTTCCTTCCTCATTCCATTTTCTCTTTTATTAGTCCGCTAAGGCTGACAGCACCCTGATACTTAAAATCATGACTAGCAGACCGATCGTGACGATAATAAGCAGCGTGAAACTGAACCAACCCATAACCATGGCGCTGGTACCGATCCCTGATAAGACGCTGCCGTTACCGAAGTCTTGCGCTATGATGGACGCGGCGACGGACGCCGTATGTTGCCATAGCACAGATACGAGGACGAATATGGATGCGATGAAGATGATGGCCAGTGCGACTTGAGAGACGGGTCGGCTGGGGAACGGCTTGATCTCGCGGTCGGAGCCGTCCTCGTCCTCCTCCTCGTGCCAGCCGGGGAAGGTAGCCAGTAGCAGGAAGCAGACGAAGGCGAATATGATGGCGATGATAATCAGGTAGGGGAACACAATCATGTCCTTGAACTGGCTAGCCAGCCAAATAAGGTTCAGCGGGTCCTGATCGACTGAGACCTCATTGGCCAGCGCCGTTGCGTTGTTGCTGCATAACCAGGAACCGCCGTCGGGGTTGATGCAAATACCGAAGTAGCCGACACGGGCCTGTAGATGCGCGGACCCGACGATGTTGCTGATGGCCTGGTTGACATTGTAATCGACCTGTGACGTGTCCGGCACGGCCGTGTACTTCTCGTAGTAGAGGGAGAGTAGGAAGATGTCTGGTATGAGCGGTGAGGATGACGAACAACCTGCTAGTAGGAGTGCTGTTGGTTGAAGAGTGTTAGTACAACAGCGTAAAAGGGAAGCTGGAATGTGATCAACATACACAGTAATATTATTGAGACTGCGATTAGTATCATCAAAACATGGTGGTATCCGAGGAACGGTATGAACCCTATAGCAGTATTTGTTAGTACTCGCCGACTAGAGCGGTGGGGTGTGATTTTGTTAGGTGTCACTTACGATACCAACCGATTTGAAAACTAGGCATCGTTTCTCTTTACTCCCAAAAATTCCCGAGGTGTATTACCCTCTTTCCACTCCCGTCCTCCCGGGGAGCGACGGTGTGGCCTGACGAACTCTAGCAGCACCAACGCTGGAATGCGATAATGTTCGGGCGGCGGGGAGGGGGATTGCTCGAGACGGAATGCGGAAGCACTGCTAATCTCGAAAATCCCACGGCCGTCGTTGTGGAATGTGGTCACCGTGCTCGGACTCTAGTCGTGGGCACGTATTATATAAAAAGGGCGGGCGTCGTCGAAGCAACTTTTTCTTCGTCGATACTAAATATCGGTATACCTTTTGTCTGTGCTTGTCAGATTCACACTTCGAACATACACACACGGAAGGGTATTGTGCAGTTGCTGGGTGGACGAGGTAAGGCGGGTTCAGGTGAGGAATAGAGCGGATAAGGTAAAAGGTAAAAGGTATTGTGTAAATGATAGGTATGATTAGGTATTGTAACTTAGAAGTTCGATCGTTTTTCTTCTGGACAACAGCCCTTTGCCCTTCTGGAAGAAAAAAAAAGCCTAAATGAGGGAGAAGAGGTAGAATTGTCTATGGAGACTGGTAATTGTTAGCAGGTTCTAAGTCTTCTTTCCCTCCTTTTGCCCTTCGATACTACAATTGTGGCAGAAAAGAGGAGGTTGGTAGTAAAGATCGAATGTAAGATCTCAAAGATGTAGACGCATGAGTTGCAGTAGAGAATCTGCAATTGGCCCTGCCACCTGGATTTCCGGTGATGATATCGGGGGGCCAAGGCTTGGGCCGAGTAAATAAAAGATGTGGCTGGGCGTTGCTAGAGAGATGCCGCCCAGTAAAGCCTCAAACGTTAAGTGGAGCCAAGCCAACCGCCAAGCTCCTCCTGTGTCCTAAATAGGTACTTTGTTTTTTGCGGGTGGTTGGCCAGGCCGCGAACGTACCCTGACAGCCAATTGTTCCTGCGTTAGCGAGACATAGTTGGGCCAATCAAGGTTGAGGGTCATGCAGCTAGAAATGACGTGGTCTTGTCCACCTCACCGTACCAAAAGGCATTTTGCCGAGATTCCGCTGACAATTGGTACAATTGGTTTAATGTCTCCGCAAAAAAGGCCAACGAACCCCGCGAAATTCGCGTTTTACGATCTCTCTCCCCCCCATCCCGCCTGTTGTACTACTTTTTTTCTTCGATCTATTTTATTTACCTACCTAGGTACTGGGAAATGTACGTACATTAGACCCCTTTTTATTTTCTGTCCAACACTAGTTACTACCTAAGCAATTACTAATATATTTCGAGGTTATCTAAAAAGGAATTCCCAACTTGTAAAATGCCTTGCGTACCTATTCAAGTCCCAAATATGAAATACGGATTATTGTTAGTGTTAATAGATACCTAACTTTGTGTGTTAAGATCCCCCCACCTTGTTGTCCCCTGCTCGATATTCCCGGTTTTAACTCGTATCCAACGCGTGCTACTATGACTTCAGGATCGTCCTTGTTAAATCATCCGGAGCTTTGAGATAGCACAACTTGGCAGATCACGGTAGTATATGTTCTACTTGCTATCAAACTTTGCTTCTTAGTGCATCATGGGTCGGTCCTAGGTTTTCATCAGCCGCTTTTTAGATTACCTACCTAGGTAGGTACCTAGGTAGGCATTGGGACTCGGATGTCTTAAGTCCTTTAGGTACTATTCTCAATTGACTAAATCATAGAGCTATCTTCGAAGCGGTAACCTTAGGTAGATAGATACCTTACAAAAATCACCTCCAGTCAACTATTCAAAGCGTCTAGCTTCAACGATTTCCTTAGACTGGACGTTCCTAATAGTCTAAGCCCACGCATTGAACCATCTGATGGCCTGGAAGAAAGCCTCCTCTTTCCCGAATTTCTGCTTCGGATCCGAAACATTTGCCCTAACACCGAAGCCATGCTGGGTCCCACCATACAACGCAAGGGAGTAAGGGAATCCTGTTTCTAGAAGTAACGCCTCAATTTGCGATCGCCTCGCGGGCGGTGTCATGTCGTCAGCATCTAAAGGTCAAGTTAATTCGTAAAGACGCACGTAAAAGCCAGCGGGAATTACCAACCTGCCGCCGCAATGCTAGCGGGCCCATTCAAAGCCGAGATCTCGGCATCCTCCAGTAAACTCGGATGGGCAGCGAAACCCACGTCGACGCCCTTCCCCTCTGCCAAGAAGCGGAATGTGTAGCGGCCACCGAAGCAGTATCCTGTAGCAACGACTTTCTTTACACCGAGCTTGGTACGCAAGAAGTCGATGGCAGTCTCAATAATAGGGTCAGTGACCTCGGGTCGATGATCGTCGAGGAATTTGGTCACGTTGAAATCCGGTCGCCCGTTGATATCCCCCGGAGCCGGTGTGCCGTTAAATAAGTCCGGCGCGACCGTGAGATAACCAGCTCGTCCGAAGCTATCCGCCAGTCTTGCATGTTGTTAATTAAATGCAATCAACGGATTATCATAGCGACATACAGTCTGTTTTCCAGCAATTGAATACCAAACACATCCGTCAAATATAGTACGCCTACATCCGATGTGTTACCTGTGACATACATATTGACTTTATATAAATGAGCGGATTATCATCAAAATGAGTTCGGATAAAGATACGTACTCCCTTCGTGGACTTGCTCCTTTCCAACAGGGTCGCCGCTATGGGCAATTACTGAGACACCCGTAGGAGGACAGTCTTCTGGCACTGACGCCGCGCCAGCCAAAGCACCAATGCTCAAGAGCGCAAGTAGAGACGTAAACCTCGGCATTTTGAAGTGGAATGTGTACCTAAGGTAGGTAAATTAGCAATCAGGTGTTGTATGATGATTTCACGAAGAGCTATGTGCATTCCCTAATTTTCCGCCTGGAGATGGTTTATAAGCGTATAATATTCCGAACGCAAGCAGTTCGCCAAGTGATAAAGTTCACCGACTTCCTCTTCGAGCAAACCAAGAATGTGGAGAGCGCTCTCAGATGCTCTTTTGGGAGTTGTGCTGCGACGGTAGATCGTAAGTCGATTGCCGGCTAATTGTTAACTCCAGGACGTCCGTGACATGTGGACGTCTTTTGGCTATGATGTTTTAACGCCTTCATACTACGTCAATTTTCTTAGATTTACGTACATGACCATCCGAAGACCAGTATGAGAGATACCAGTAAAGTTGCCATTCGGTTATTTTAGGTAACGACTCGATACTTTAATAGACATAGCTAGATGAATGCATATGTGTCGTAATGATCTGCTGCATCTGTCTAAACTAGAATCTTAATAGCCCGTATTGGTCGCGCCAGTATTTGCCACAACTATCGCGAGAAGTTTGATACTTGACCAAGCAGCTAACCCCTGAACGCGCTCTTAAGTTCCTATTTTTTTTTTCATCACCTTTAGTTTCTATTGCTTATAAAATCATCAAACTCTCGATGTTTTGATCCTATACATATGGCTTTTAATAGGATAAGTAAGTGGACTTTCGCCTGCCCCATTGCCAAAAATCCAAGTGTTGACCATGTGGCTCTTTACTATGTACCTAGGTAGGTAGGGTTTATAATATATGCACGTTTCTATTAAGGATAATCGATTCTAGTACCGGATCTAGTTACCAGCCTGGTCATCAATGAAGAAGGAGCCAACTACTATAATTGAGAGTAACGGAAAACCAATGTGTTACGAAGGCTAGAGGTTCATTATGGTCAGAGGATATCTCGACTACGATTATTTACGGAATCATAGTTTCAAAAATCATGTCTAGGATTTTGGAAACTACAAAACAAAGTATTCACATATGGCTCTAGCTGATAAAACACTACTACAATTATTTCAGTGACAAAAATAGCTGTTACGAATAATAAATCTATACCCATTAATACCTGGAGACGGAAGCCTAAGAAGTCATTGTGATCTAGCGTAACCCGTCCTATATTCTAATCTTATAAATGGTCACTGCAACCCCCCAAAATGCCGGTGTGCATTTCCCCTCCCAAGTTGGCTGGAGACACAAGCGACTCTGTTGTCTAGTTATACCATCTTAATTATCTTACCTTACAAGATTTTCTTTCTAATGGATGAGACAGGTGTGAAGTAACTTATAACAGAGTCTGGATTACTTTGACCTTACCTGCAGCGGAATCAAAGCTATAATAATGTTATCTTGCTCTTTTCATAAGCGCTAAAGTTTCGATGTTATGCTTAACGAGACCTGCCTATTATGTCTTCTTAATCTACTGTCTTCGATCTCGTCGCCGGAGAAAGCGGTCCAGGAGATCGTGGAGGAGAAACCCGTGCGGAGGCTTGGATGCAAAGACAAGGAATACTTGTCGGGAGGAACCGAGCAGCTCGTCAGAGATAAACACAATGCCTTGATCCTGCAAATATATGATATCGCGATACGCTGATTGAATTAACACTAGTTGAGCTGAGTAAGATAATGCTTCGATATTATGTTTTCAGTATGTCTTAATTAACACAATGAACCCCGTGAGCTATATGGTAGTTAACAAATGATGTAAGTGATGCTTATTCGTTGAATTATCCAATTGAAACTTTACGGCGATTGATAATTGCTTGCTCTCGTGACTGCACGTCGCGTAAAGTTGTCAGTTGGATAATTCAACGAATAAGCATCACTTGTTCAAGTCATCGTCTCATAAAAAAAAACATCAAGAGTAGTTATTTTTAGATGTGGCTGAACAAAATTTGGTCTGGTCAGGTCAGGATTCATTGGTTTGAACGGATAAAAATACGCTGCCCCGGGTCCGCGTGGATGCTCAATTCGGAAGTTCATTTTCCCTCAGTTCAGCTCCTGAATCCTCCCCCGACCCTGACAATTTACATGTACATAATATCGTCAATAGCACTAATATCGCCTGTTACCGATAAAGACAAGATCATAAGCGGAGTTTCAACTTAGGAAGATCTACCTACCTTGTTTGGCCTGCGTAGATGATTCTGCTACCATTTTACAACCCTCAAATCCAACCAGAAGAGGCGAAAATCTGTCTAAGGATTGGCGTTTCAGCATTCGTACCCTAAGGTGCTATATTCGGAAGAGGCATATGGAAGAGTTGAAAACTATATATCTGATGGTTCTACACGACGGGCTAAGGAAGGTATGTGATCTGCAGCGGTTATCTCAAATCTCTCACTCACCATGAAAGCATTCACTTCATACCTCCTCGCTGCGCTGGTCGCAGGCGTTAGTGCAAAGGACCAAGGGACATATGCCGTGCTGCGATTCAACAATGCTGGTGGTCAATTCTCTACCGAGGGCCGAATGGACCCCATTGCCAGCCCCGGTTCGGATAAGACGCACTCTCACGGAGTGATGGGTGGAAGCAACTTTGATGTTACTGTAGAGGGTGACCAGCTCCTAGGTGCTAGTTGCACCAACGCCAAGATCCTCAACGACAAGTCGAACTACTGGGTGCCGAACTTGTGGTTTCAGTCTGTACGTATTCGCACTACATTCTAGGAACGCTGTTGCTAACTTGCCTGAAGCCAGTCAACGGCACCTTCAAGAAGGTCCCCCTGTTCTATATGAACGTCTATTACTTGTAAGCTATAACTTCACTCTCGGATGCCGTTATTTAGTTCTAATAGTTCATCAGCTTCGATGCCACGAACGATGAGATCAAAGCTTTCCCTCCGGGTATCAAGATCACGCACGGCGATATGGACAGGAGGACGCCTCCCGCAACAGGAGGTCTCCAGCTCGACCCCACCAAAGGCGAGATCCAGGCAGTTCAATGGACCTGCCCCACGCAAGATGCTAACATTCCACGATACCCGGCCGATTCGGACGGCACTAAAGCGGGACTTCCGGACCCGCAGAACGCTGGTGCTGGCGCTGGTTTCCCCGTGGTAAACTGCGATGGATATGCTTCCCCTCTTAGGCAGGATATCCACATGCCCTCTTGCTACAACCCGGAAGCTGGGTTGAACGACTATAAGAACAACATGGCATTCCCGACGCCTACCAACGACGGGAAGGCGGACTGCCCCCCGGGATGGGTGCATGTCCCTCATTTGTTCTTCGAGGTCTACTATGACACCTTGCAGTTCCAGAACGAGTGGACTCCGGATGGCCAGACCCAACCGTTTGTGTTATCAAACGGTGACCGAACGGGATATAGCTCCCATGCGGATTTCATTTCTGGATGGGACCCAGACACTCTTCAAAGGATTATTGACACGTGCAATGCCGGTTTCGTCGGCATGGATACGTGCCCCGACATACCCGGTGGCCTTAACACTGAAATATGTCAATTTCCCAGCAAAAACCCCGACCCAACTGAGGCGTGGATCCCACAGCTTCCGGGAGATTACCAAGTAGCTGGATGGGGAGTATAGACTGTGCAACTACATTTTATTTAATTCGATTCAGTACTGTATATATTGCCCGCGGCCGGCCGTCTTTATGAGTGTTGCTTTCTTCGTGTATATATCTTACTGGCGCGGGGGGAAGAGCATTGGGGTTACTTGACGCTATCTTACCATGAGCATAGCTACTACTTTCTAGCTTGGAGTATGGGAACACTGTATAAAACTACATAGGGATCGGATAGAGGAAATAGTAGATTACCAAATTTAACGGAGTTAAACAACCCGCTCATTCGCGAACTTTCCTTACTTCATATCAATAACTTACCTTAGGTAGTTATGACCCCTAGAAAATAATTTAGGACTAATAGAAATTTTAGTGATGAATCAAAAGGGCTACGATTCATATTCTTCGGATAACTCGTTAATTACCTATTCATCCGAAAGTACTCCTGCTTCTTTTCATTTGTATCAAGCCATGGCTTTGTTACAAGCACTCGGAGGAAATTTGTATTCTTAATACCTCTATATTTGGGACATGACCTATATAGAGTATCCGCAGATGACGATGAGAAGCAGCCCATCATGGCCAGTTGCTCGGAACGCCCAACACCTAGGAAGGCCAAAATTGATGATGATCCGAAGCCTTGGAATAAAGGCATGAAGATGCCCTTAGGTAAACCGAAACCAAAGTATTTAATACCCTATGGATCTTTTGGACAATTGAGACAGCTTAGAGCACTCAACATCTGCGGTAGTGGCACAGTCCAAGATCCTTTGATCGTATGGTTAGCGCCGCCAGTTTTTAACGAACCCCGGGAATCGGACGCCCACATTAATATACGGAAAGTTGCTCAGAGTATCGGGAACATAACACATATTTACGTTGTAAGGGCTATGAAGTATAGGATGCCTATTGATAGAGATGGGAAGAGGGTGTACATTCGGCATCATTATGGAATAGATTTCCTGTTTCGATACCGGGAAAGTGATCCTTATGTTACGGTAGCTTTTGGTACCAGCCCAACAAACGTAGTTCTACACGGCTTCATTCACCTGTCTGTCTTAGTAGCACCTACCTAAGATATTCGGGGAGTTGTGTCGGCTTAGCGATAATGCACGATGTAGAACCGAAGCCCAGTAAACTAAGCACCCGCGATATCCTCCATCTATTAAAGGATACCTATATATGTCCGAGTAGAGCTTACGAAATATTACGGTATATGAATGCACTTTGGTATTACTTTGATCTTTGTATTAATTGTACCTTAGCTATCGTCTTCATCGGGCTCTCTATTCCTAACGGACCACACTTGTTTCACTACAATGCCGTTAGTTGCCATAGATAACGACTGGGAATGCATGCTATCGCGATTCCCTGTGCTTATAATTGTTCTTATCCCTGTTTCGAGATTTAACTTAAGGTTAGGCATCGATTCCGAGGACTTGGTACTCCGGATCGATCTACCGTCATCTCGTCCATCCATTTTTCGTGATCGTTCAAGGTCTATACGGTTAAGCTCCGTTTCGCTACCGTCAAAAGGCCGCCTAGATCCGTTTGTTCTTAACAAACTCTTGTCCCGGTTCGTCGTGTGCCGTGAAAAAGGGTTTGTAGCGCCAAAATACTTCTGCGAATACTTCTGAGGGGTGTCTGTGGTCTTCTGAACAGGTCGAAAGCGACGAGAGAATCGGCGTATTAGGGGACCGAAGGCGATGAGTGCGGAACATATAAGTCCGGAGGCAGACTCGGCTTCTCCCCACGCTGCGACCGGTACGAGATCGTACGAAATATCGTCGGTTACCTTAGCGAAGAAAACCATACGACAGATGGATACGATACATGTACTTTTTTATGATTAGGAAAAACAAATGGTAATATAATTTGGACGGATCTGAAATACTCACAAAAAGCCCAGGGCGAATATGCCGAGAACTGCCCACTTCCTCCCCTTTTTCAAGTTAAGGCGGATAACCACGGGCACGGGCAGCGCAAGGATGATTAAATCGGTTATAATATTGCCTACAGCATTCATCCACCCGATAAGATTGCTATCCAAGCACTTGCGATCGGGGTCGAAGCTCCAATAGGCACGGATAGGCGTGCAAGGGAAGATAAGAGTGAACTCTTGCGCAATGAGCCAACTTCCAACTACAGCCATAGTAGAAAGATAATATATACGGTAATGAGGTACCTCCTGAATTAGCCGGTAATATTGGAGGAATAAACTGAATTTTATGAGCATCAAGGTTGTATTGTAAGTGATTGTCATGGCGTAGAATAGCTGTAACGGATAAATTAGAATTTCACCAGTCGGGCTTTAACGGGGACGTCAGAATTCATACTTTGAAGAATTGGATGAGTTTTTCTTCGTCATGTATGTCGTATATATGACTACCGAGTCCGTATCTCGTATGTATGCATTGGACTATGCCGTTGAAAATCATCCCGATCTAATGGAAAAGGTTAGATGTTTCCCCATTCCCAACAAGACCGGTCGACACCGATTTGCGTGTGTAACGAATGGCTTACCGTTCCAGCTAGTGCCATATAATCATCGAGCCAGATTCCCCTCAGGATGAAGTGTCTGCTGTATAATCGTAGACACACAGCCGTCGTCGCGAAGAGCATACACAACACCACAGCCGTTATCGTATCGCCGGATCGGTTGTCGTGCGGAAGACGGCTGATGGCCTCCGCGTCCATGCCCTGGTAGTAGCTCATCTTGTCGCCGAATCCTCCTCGGACTCACTCGGAGCCCTACCCAAACGTTCGGTAGATTCAGTCGAATACGATTTCCATGACAGGATGCCGATCTTGAGGGCACCTTGTCTTACACCGGCTGGTTGGCGCGACCTGCGAGAAAGGTACGCAGAAAGAGAAAGAGAAAAAGATAGAAGTCACTCATCTAGGTAGTCACCCAAGTTTTCATTTGCTGTGGAGTCGTTGCCGTCTAGTGTAAGTTTGCCTTCATGCACTTTACTATTATCTCCCCACAGGTCAGTTAGCCTTAAGGTGATCCCCGAAACTAGTCCTAGTGACCTATTTCTCTAGGTTACGATTGGAGGGGAAATTTAACAATAGCAACAGTAGCATAATACTGTAAAGCTAAGAACCCGAACTTCGAAATATGGAGTGTTTGAACCGATAGGTTGGTTGCAGCTAAGGGATGCTACACAACAAGACGGTTAAACTCCAGGCTTGGCAGGCAGTTAAACCTGGCAGTTCTGTAATTCTGGTACGACGGGAGTACGAGCCTTACCCTTTGCAGGACTATGCCGGCCGATCGTTGGCCGTGAGGATTGAAGCTATCCGCATCATGGTTTAGCCGCATTGAATAGTAGGTTTGAACCTTGAGCCTAGAGCCTGTTCCTAGATCGCTTAACTAGCTCTGAGCGTAGACTTGCTAAATAGTGTACGCACTACGGGATGTTTTCCAGCTCTAAGGAACTTTCCCTAAATGTCCTAAGTAATAGCAATTTTAGAATAGTCTACCCCTAATCTTTTTTTTCGATGGATCTGTTTGACGCGTAGTCTAAGCTACTACATAGATTGTTCACGCACGCACCTAAAGAATTCCAATTAATTGCCGAATCGGGATCTACTCTCAATCATTGGGGTATGTTCGAGATGAGTTCCGGCATATATTACGAAACCGGAATCGTCACGCGAGGAAAGCAATGTGCTTCGTAGGGGTTATAAAACTTTAACTAAGATGCTTAAGAACTCTTCTCGGGGTTGTGACAGGATAAGGGGTAGAGGGGTCAAAAGGTCATCGAAGGACCCTTTGCCCTGTATCAACTAAGCAAGGAATTTGGATATCAAGCTTGTGGTCCTGTTACTATGGTATCAAGGGTAAGTAGATTCATCCTCAACGTACCACGGAATCGCTTGTGTACCTAGGTATATGCGAGTCAGGGAATATGATGAGCTCAGTAATGACCTGGTTCCAATTCGATGATGGAACCACGGAAGGAGAAGGTATGGTTCCGGGGGGCGGCTCGCGCTTTGATCTCTTCGGCATAGACCAGGGGTTTCGTCAGCTCGTCTTGGCGGAGCCCATTCGAACATTTTTCGCGCGAACAGCTGAATGTAGTTAATTACTACGAGCTAACGACAAGATAAACAAGCTCATTTCAAAACCAGCCCTACAGAAAATGAGAATAAAATGCAGCATTATGCACTATATGATTGCCAATTAACTTTGACAGGAGCTGGGGTACATGGACACCACTAGAGCTGATACTTATCATCTGGCTTTCCACCGTCTGTTCGCAATGCCATCGACATTAGGAGTACCTATACAAGTATGAACTAGCCCAGATATCAAACGTGCCACACTTTTCCATTAGGACCGACATCAGATCCGAAATAGGTTAAACTATTCGTAGGCGTAAACAAGATAAACCTAGTTTGTGTCATTGTTCCATGATTCAAGAAGAGCACTAAATGGGCTCTGTATTGGTAGCTAGGAGATACAGCATTTCTCGGGTATACATATTTCCAGCGATTTTAGACTTGAGTATGAAATATTCAAGGATGCTGCCTCGACTAAGCGGCATTTTTATCTTCCTTACATAGTAGATAACGTTTGTTATTAGTTCCCTACCGATGGGTTGGGTTTGTACACGAGAATTTAGGGAGAAGTGATCCGCTGCGGATAAAGAAAATTTAAAAGATCGGCCACTCCGAGCACTAGGTTTTGATTTAAAATGTTGTTGATTTCTTCTTAACTCCAAATTATTCTACAGCGTAAAATGCGCATAGATTCTACACAGGATTTAATAGAAAAAACCACCTCAATTGCTGTTAGAAAGTGTCACACCGTGAACCATCCAACGCTTCCAAAAGAGGCAAATTCGACTGTCGTGATCTCGTAAGTCGTAGTTCCAAATGTCAGCACTAAAAATCCCATGCCGCCAACTACACCTTGCCCAGGTCCACCTTGCATCCGTCGGCTGGCTTTAGAGATAGTGTCGTTATTTGCTTTTCCTTGCCCGAAACTTGTATCCGTTCGCCGACTGGAAGTTTTATGGATGGGAAGCGCTGCAGGATGCGCACTATGGTATACGCACCCCCGGTCAAGGAGAAATCCACTAGGTTAGTAAATCATGTTAGCAAAATAAATATTTCAAAACTCCTAGCATATAAATGCGTATGTTGGCATACTCCCTAGGCAAGTTCTTGGACCTCCACCAAATGGTAGATATGTCCACCCGCGGTGGGTCGTCTCGCGAGAACAGAGGGGTTCCTCATCCCATCTTTCGGGGCGGAACAATTCGGCGTCCATTCCATAGATATCCGGTCGTCTATGGATGCAGTAGGAGCTATATAGTACGCTCGTTCCTTTCGGGATGAGGACAGGTGACCTCCCATCGGGACCCCCTGCTGGTAGTATCGTATCCCGGAGTGCGGTACGAGATATTAGAGGTAGTGGCGGGTGTAATCTCAACACTTGGAATATGGCATTAGCTTAACCGAGCATTGAGCTCTTATTAAGACCCTAACCTACCTTCTTTTATAATATTTTGAAGGTAACTTAATCGAAGGAGGTCCGCTCGTGTTAAAGGGTTCACAGTCTCATCTACTTGAGAAATTTCCAGCTGTAGTTTTGCGATGACTGATGGATGCCTCAGGAGATGAAAGCTATATTAATGTGAGAATTCGACGTCTCGAAGTTGTCGCGGCGAGCGCCACTTACAAGGTCCATGATAGGAAAGAAGCCGTAGTATCTCTCCCAGCTGTGAGGATACTTATCGTATGTCCTCTAAGAGTATCCCGACCAGGATAATACTGTGCGATATTCCTTAGGAAAGGAGGTCTTCCTGAATTCTTCTCGTCGACGCTAGTCGCCAGAGCTTTGTGTATTATGCGGTCCACGAAGCGATGGATGATGTTACACGCATTTCGGAGCTTTTTGCCACCAACCAGCCAATGAAACTTTTGAAATCGAAGTCTCTTGGCCGAGACTGACTGGGCCACGTTGAATGCCTCTTCAAATTCCCGACTCTCTGTGCTGGCGCCCAAGCTCTGACTTCCCACAGACTCTCCAAAGAGGAATTCGGTCGTTAGGTCGAGCGTCAAATGGAAGAACAAGGGCTCCAAGTCGATAATATCCGTCGTCGTCGTGCTGGTCATTACCTGTAATAGATTATCTATGTGTGGCCTAAGAATATCGAGGCTCTCATAGTTCCGATGGTAGAAATGTGGACGTAAGATATCCCGCGAATGTCTCCAGGCACTGCCCTCCTGGATGAAGATACTATCACCGAGCAGCGGAGAGAAGATAATGCGCCGAAAGCCCAAACCCCAGTCTATGGTCACTTATTAGTATCGTAGTTTTGTCGAGTCTTTGATAACTTAGGTATTATTCACCTTTAGCATTGGTCATAAGTACAGCCTCGATGACCGCCGAGTCGATTGTCATAAGAGACTCACTCCATCCTACAACTTGTCGGAAAGTGTTCCCAAACTTGCGGAAGTTGTCCAAGAAAAATTCCATCACGCAAAGCTCATCCGACGCAACCAGTGTTCTCGTTAGCAAGTCAATACCCAAGGGCCATTTATTTGCTAGCGGGATCGAGTCGCATGTAAGTACTTCTTCTCCCTTCTCAACAGAGGGCTTGGCCTGCAAGTTTTAGAGTCAAATTTTGACCCGAAAGGTGGGTATCTTACCTTTTTATTGAACAGTGCATTAACAGCCCTATAGGTGAAAAAACTCAAGGCTGCTACAGTTGGAAAAATCCAGACGAACATCGTGGGGAAATTCGTGGCAACTGACTTAGCGGGAGAGAACATCAGATGGGCCAATTGATAAATATATTCAAAAGAAGGATTGGTGTCTGTAAGTTAATTCGTGATATCTCACCAGCGATAAGTATAAATAAGTCTAGAGACTCCAGTTCCATATGTAAATAGAGAGAGATAGAAGGAATATCCAGACTGCCCCGATGCCCTTACGTATGTCGTGCATGACGATAAAGCCCTTGTTGGCCCGGCCCCCATTGGAAGGACCACTTTCTCACAATACATGCTATGCCGTGTAACACTGACAACAGTTTTTTTTTAGACGGGTAACCAATAACTGTGTCCCTATGTTAGACGCTATTGTTTCTTTTTTAATCAGTAGTGGGAAGATCGTCCGATTCAGATTGCCAAAGCTGTATAGCCTACAGGTGTTTAGACACAACCGGTTGTTCCGAAGAATTGGGGATCGATAGCTCAATTTATCGCGCCCGTCTGACTGGCTATGACTTCTTTTACTCATAGTAACTCGTGATCATTCTCATCATCGTGAAAGGCACGTGAAACACTTGTAGTATGTCGATAAATGTAAATCACTGATAGGGCTTTAGGGTTTGATTTGAGGAATTATTTCGATATATCCGCCTATTTCGTAGTCGTTGTCAGCCTGTTCTTAAGGTAGGCTAACTCCAGAACTTGTTTCTCTAGATAGGATGTGGGGGTGACCAACGATTAACTTGTAATGTGTCTTTGCGCGCTGTTCAATTGGTATTCTCATATAATAATAATTATAGGCTGGCTTTATTCAGTGTAAGTCCCCAGCTATGAAGATGATAAGACACCATCGCCTTGAGAATTTTCTCCACTGGATTCAGTCATCTCCCACCCTCGGTTCCTATATTTCTTCGGCCAGATACCGCATCGACCAGGGGCCATGATGCCATTGGGATCTAGTGCGTCTTTCAACTTCTCGTGGAACTTCATCAGCGCACCGTCGTTCCAGTTATATGTTCCAGCTACTTGATCCATTAGAACCAAGTGCGTTCGGTATTCCCCATATCCGCAACCAGCCGCGTCGTCTACCATATGTCGTAGGCAGTCCAGAACATCTTTACGACGCTTTGGATCCGCGCGATCGTATACGAGCTCAACGATTAGATGCATTTCGCGCAGACCAACACAGAACGCCGGGAACAAGTCTACTCCGAACTCTTCATGCCTACGCTTAGCCAGTTCGAACAACTTTGTCGCGTCAGTGCCTCGAATTGGACTAACAGGCGAGAATGCGATATGGGCGCCATTGGGCATCCAGTTAACCCAACGTAATTCTTCGAGTTCGGGAGTACCCGAAGCGATACGATCCCTAGCCCAAAAATACTCATCTTGTGGTAGCGTTGATGGATCAATCCGACGAGCACCCGGGACTTTCTTGAATTCTGTGTCGATAATGGAGAGCTTGTACTGGCGGATATGTGGGGGGCCATATGACATGCCATAGTACACCCACGTATGATCGCCAATGGGCAGAGTCGCAGCAACTTCGTGGACTACATTATCTGGTATTGTGCCCTCTCCTTTATAAAAGTCAGTTCGCGGTCGACCGCGGACCGCGATTGTTTGCGTGACATGCCGTAGCTGTGCAACATTCTCCAAGATATTGCTGATTCTGAGCGGACGAATGATTTCGATCTAACGATAGCTCCCCTTTAGTACCTACTCCACATGACGCCCTCTCGGCCAGGATACTTACTAGCTGGTTAAGATCTTCTTCCTTTTGGAAGGTATATATCTGCATAATGCAATATTAGCACTGTAACTCCTTATTAGCTGCGATAGCTGAAGCCTTACAAAACCCTCATGCCCGCCTGGATTCGGCATCAAAGTCATCCCCATCTTAGTTACAATTCCAAAGTTTGACTGCGAGAATATTCCACTAGATGTGTATTCGTTAGCGCCCGAACACTGTCCCTAATGTCGAGGGGAATGACCAACTCAGAATAAGGACCAAACCCATAAGGAAATGTCTGCCAAGTATTGTTTCCTGGAAGAGCTCCCATTCCCGTTCGAATAACTTCTCCTGTTGGAAGTACGACTTCTAATCCCGAATGGCATGCCCAGTGATCGCCATATGGCGTATATCCAACGCCACGATCTACAGTGTTCCCTATAACGGAGCCGCCACCGACGTCTGGAACGTCTATCCAAAGGTGATCGTATCCCTTGGCTTTGATCGCCTCATAGAGGGCAAAGAAAGAGACACCCGGCTCGAGGAGGCAGGTATAATCTTCTGGACTAATGTCAAGTATCTTGTTCATGCGCCTACCGAGATCAACCAGGACAGACCCACGTACTCTAGGTGCTGCGCCGCCATATCCAACTAGTACCATTAGTAGAAAATTCCTCTGATTCCACTACTTATGAGCTCACTCACGGTTTCGACCCATGGAGATGGGGAAAATTGGAATGTGATACTTGTTCGCCCATAGTACGACTTGTTGGACCTCTTCAGTACTTCCGGGATAAACCATTGCTGATGGTACTAATTCCTCTTCATCGAGGATTGTCATCAAATCATGGGTATTTGGATCTGGATATGTGCCATGTTATAGACTAGAATTCCTCGTTGCCATTTACGCATCACTTACGTTCCATGTACCTATTCCATCAAGATTAGAACACATATTCGTGATATACTGGGTTATACGGACATAGCAACGACCACTCACCATCCATCTTTCAACTGTTTGTCATTCCGTTCGACGTTGGCTTGGCCCAGCTGTTTGCCAAGTTCACTTAGGGCAGTATCAAACACCTGTTGGTCAACGCCAGGTGGGATAACAGGTCGTCTATCCTTCGTAGTCTTAGGTTTCGTTCTTGTTTCGAAGATGCCGGCTTTGGCCTTACGGGCTTTGTCTAGGAGGAATTCCGGGATACCGGAGTGCTTCTCTGAAAGAAGCGGTACGTCTGACTGAGTCTCATCTAAAAAGGACATTGCATAAGATTCTAACTGGTGAATCTACCAAGTATTTGGGGACAAAATGCCATACTCCATCCTAAGACCACCTTATATCTTCCAGGCCTTTGCAGTGCAGCCAAGGGTTATCGTCTACCCCGCAGGCGTCTAACCTCGTCAACTCATCTGCCGAGTATCGACCCTGCATTGTGCCGATCGCCGGCGTTAGAGAGGAATGACAACTCCATGAAGCTCACATGTTCCAGGAACGATAGAAGATTTACACCTATTTGATCGAGCAGCCGTGCCTTTGGCCTTTGGGGCATGCTTCTCCAATCTGTACCTCATGCACGTAGTCGTAGTCGTAGTCGTAGTCGTATAACTCAGGGGTTGCATAACGCGAGTGATCCAAGCTATTTGTGCGCCAGTCCAATCTGCAGCTGGTCCAAACATTAGGCAGAGATCTTTTCTACAATCTTTCTCGCATGAGCAGTAGACAGAGGTATGGCGATTCTAATTGTGCAGGCATCGTTAACATAATATCTCGGAGTTTTCAAATTCAGCATCCAAACACGTCTGAAAATCGTAGATCAGCTGTATGATGCTTAATTATATTTGATTGGTTAACAATTGATTTACTAGGAAGGAGTGTATAAGACCGTGATGCCGTCTACGGCGTAAGAGCTTTGATATTATTGACGCGATCAAATTGTTCCAGCTAATCACAGATTATAAAAAGGAGTAGGACAGCGAATCGACGAAGCAGTTAGGTAGCGGCCTAGGTACCTTTAGTAGGTAGTACCTACCTACCTACCTGTATGTACTAGGTACCCCACCTAATCTGGCCTGGACAATGACTTTCATGTTCTGTGTTACAAACTACGGATCCGTAACTACGTCAGATTTCCATAGCTTTGCCCCCGCTTCTCCTCAGATGCAAAATTGCCCCACACTTTCCATAATTTCGCATTAGGTATTTCAAACAGCCTTAAAGCAGCTTAGAATCTGATCTGGACTATCCCAAAACTATCCCAAAACCATCCTAAAACAGTCAGCTTCCTCTTTCTCTCAGCTTGCTTTTATCCCTTTTCAAAATTTCCCAAATTTCCCACTGCCTTACGCATAAAAATGCCGGGAGATAGGATTAAGCACCCAAGCCCAGCTGAAGCTTTCGAGCTTGCAGCTAACCACGCCGCTCTATTGCGGGGTCTCTTCCTCGACCCACGGTACAAGTACGCCCAAGATCCCACGCCAACTTTTATCAAGCCCAACCTCGACGAGACTCCCCCCGGTCTCTACTTTGTTTCCGACTTCATCCAGAACACCTACGTCGAATACGTTGTCCCTTTCCTACCTGCCGGCGCTACTCGAAAGTGCAAGGCTATCGCTAACCCCTGGGCGTGGAACGACCCCAACTACCAATGGGAGTGGGAGTGGGACGAGCAGACCTCCACGCTGAAGGATAAGGATGGCAACGCCATAGAATTCCCCAAGCTTCCCGAGAGAGAAGCTGTGAAGAAAATGGGCGATGTTATAACCAGAGGGTTTATGGCTCGGAAGATAATCCTTGACAACCGCACCGACCTCAAGGCGAGGCTGATGGTTGGTGGGCAACCCTTTGACTTTGGTAAGGAGGTAGAAGAGGCTGTGAAGAAAACATATCCCGAATAAGAAAGTATTGCTTTAGACGGCCTGTTGATTGGCCTGGTCGGGGTGAATCCTGTCTTACAATACTCTTCTGATATGTTTGACTTGATTTGACATACATCCAAGATACGTTGACTTGAGCAATCGAAATTGGCTATGAATATTCTTGTACGAATTCGATTGGATACAGACAGGGTGGAATATTATCCGTCTATTTGTGGCGTATCCAAGAGTGAAATCAACTAAGTACAGAGACCAAGCATATAAATAGAATCATACTGGTTTTAGCATGTACACTGTAGTTAATTGCATTCAAAGATACCTATATGATTCCAACTTCCCAACATATCTAGGTAGGTAGGCAGGTATAAAGCGACAGTTTTCGACGAACCTGCAGAGTTTTGACAGAGGCAACTGAACCGGAAGACCATCTGCGGGCCCAAAACACCCAAACCTATATCAAAGGACCCCTTTCCCCCCCAAATAACAATTACCCTTTTTCTCTCTTCCTCTATTCGACTGTGCTTCGGTTCTAGTTTAGACTAAGCCTCCGTCAACTCCAAATCCATCTAATTGTGCTAGAGCTAATAATTTACCTATAAGGGTTTGGGAAAATAGCTACCGAAAGATAAAAGAATATCAACTCGAGGGTTTGATGTTACTATCTCCACTTATAAGGACCGTACTAGGACACTACCAGCCGATCCAAATCCTTCTTTCACGCATCAGTTTGAGCCCGCGGACACTGCTATCTAATCCAGTTGATGATCTAAATTTTGCTTCTCTCTTTTAACTTCAGCAAATTGAATTTATAACTGTTTCACATCGTGTACAGAGAACTAGAGCCTGGCTTCTTGTATCTTCCTATCCCTGGCAGCATCTTCTTTGTGTCCGAATTTTGTTGATGCTTAGGGCACCCCCAGCGGACAGGTCATGGGGTCCCAGGAGTCTCCTTCTCTCCCCCATGGGGTCTCAGGAGTCTCCCCTCCCCATCTGCCGGAGTAGTGTCAATGAAGTGCTTTTCGAGCCTGTTGACCATTCTGCTCTCAGTATATTTGATGTTGCTTTCAAGAAGCAATTGTGTGTGGAGTTGGAACCCTGGTGGGGGTCACTAGATAGTTCGTGCAACATTTGATTTCTCAAGTTCAGTTATTGAATCGTCGGTAAAATTATTCCGTCGTGTATTTGGATTTCATCTCCCTTTCCAAATATTAGCAATCGTAGAGAAGGCCGAGAAGAGATATGGCATTTGGCACTTACTCGCTTTACGACCCACTCCTTAACGTCTTTCGCCATTTTGGGATTCAACAAGGAATCCCAGAAACGGTCATGCAGGTTATGAATGCACTGCAAAAATAGCTAAATATAGCCTTTTCGAGTTGTGTGATTTCAGTTTATGACGGCTGGATACGGAGTTGACCGTTGTCGCGTTGCAATGGCTGCCAGAGATTTATTGCGTTTTGACTGGGAATTTTGATCAAGTGGAGAGTGGTACGTCCCTTGCACTTGAAGACTGTAAGGTGAATTTGTAATGCTATGTATCAACTAGGTTAGTACATATGCGTTGTTGATATGTACCTAGGTATATAGTTCAAGTGCGATGTAGTGTTGTAGACAGGATGATAGTGCTAAGAGTTGACATTGTTGTACTGTAGAAGAGGTAGCCAAGGTTCCAGATAGGAATTATGTAGGGATTGATAAAAAGAAATATTGTGGGAGGAAAGTTTTGAAAAGATACCTACTAATGGAGTGAGAATGGGACTTCCTGCTTTAAATACTTGGGAAGAACTTGCCCATATGGCTCGCAACTTCCTTCCTAAGTGGTTGCCACTGCAAGCTTCAACTATAATCTCGAATGTTTACTTCAATGTATGTTGCGTAGTGTTTATTTATATACAGTCCGTTCTTAGTCTGCACCTTCCATCTAAGCTTGTTACTTCCATTTGTAGGTGACGACCTAAGCAATTAAAATGTACCCTGCATCTCTCTAGAACGACGACCATCTGGGTACAATGTACATAGTAACGTGCTCTTCATTTATACTAATATAGCATTCACACTTACAACATCTCCCAGCCACGAAAACGACTGTTACAGCAAAACTACTACGTAATTAATTTTTATCACAAATTCTCCAAGATATTGTAATCATAACTACCCTAGGTACCTAGGTACATATGGAGAAACCCAGGTCATCAGCCAACGCATCAGTAATTATCTAACCTTAGGGACTTGTAAGCCTGTACCTACCTTACATAAAACATAAGGTGCCTATGAATTAAGGATTAAAAAGAGGTGCTGCCTGCGTATCGGAACTGGGTAGAAGTTCCCTAACGGACGTCCCTTCCGTTGCTTACATTAATCCACCAGTTACCTAAGCTCGGATCCGACCGAGCGTTTGATCGCATATGGATCTATGCAGCCCCTGGCAGCCGCTCGGGTACCTGAGCGAGCTAAAATCAGCCCAGCTGCAACACAGCGGCACAGATATAAAGATAGTGCCGTTTATGGGTCAACGGAATACATTACGTTGGATACCGTATACACTAACACCAGACCCATGGTACTGGGCAAAAGAGAAGTTGATTAGAACCTATCAACAGGTTTAAGTAGGTACATATATCAATACAATATAACATGAAGTATATGTAGGACCAAAGGTATATATAATACAAGATACATATCCCAGCTATTGAGAAAAAAAAACGACCGTGTAAAACCCGTAAATGCCTCTTTCTAAATATCCTTTTTTTTATCGCTAATTATGATATCAACATGCTTTATTTTTTTTATTCCGTATAATATTCGAGCACTAGGGGGTCGACAGTTTCATTACCGTACGCATTACCGCCGTATTCTAAATAGCCGCTTATGTACGGTGGGGGGATCTCCCGAAGGATCGACATTGCATCACCAAAAACCCAAACGGTTTGCATCCCTATCACGAAAATGTTAGCATAACGAAAAAGAGAAAGAAAAAAAAAAAAAAAAAAAAAAGAGGTAATATTCCCACAGAGATCTACAAAAAGTACGCGTGTTAAGTGTTAAGGAAATATTAATCGAATTGAGGCTTACCCATAATCATGTGTTGCAAGATATGGCAATGCATCATCCAAGCGCCGACATTATCTTCTGTAACCCGGATTCTCCAGGCTCGCCAACCGGACGTGGTATTATCGGCACCTTTAGTTGCATATCGATGCAACATGGTGGTGTCGCGTTTCATAGGCGTATAATCCTCGAAGTGCTCCTCGTTAGCCACGGCGTCGTATGTACCATTACCTGATCCGAGGTCCCAGTAATGTTCGCCATGTGCGTGCATGGGGTGGTACTCGAACCCGCCTGTAGGGCCCGAGTTACTTTGCCACACGATATCTAACACTTCGCCGACTAGAGCCGGAAACGCCCTGGTCTTTGGATCCCATCCGTTATTGGCTAACGCTGCTTCGTAGTCTGGCGTCTTTCCCTCGACGTACGCTTGGATCAAGTATGGAGTATAATGTAACTTTTGTGCCTCTACCTCTGTCCATGATAGGTTGTTTTGTCTATGTTCTCCGTTAATAATCCATCGCAGTACGTTTGCTATTCGATAATTGTTCGGGTTGGTACTTACTCCCATACCAATTCGCCATCCACTGTGCCTCCGTCGTATGTGCCATTTATAATATCCTGGCTTACCGTGATGTATAAGGTGCGGGTGACTTCGTCCAGAGTAGGAAATGGATTGGTGACATTCAACGGCGTTAAGGTGTATTCAAGCCACTGAGGGATTGATTTACCATCCGGAGGTAGCTTAACAGGTGGCTTATCAGGAAGTTTTGGTAATTTACTCTTATTCTTTCCGTCTCGAGGATTGGGCGAGCGGCGCCCGCGTCCCGCATTCCTCTTTGATTTAAAACTGTCGGTGTTGTATCGTAATAGCGCATACCCTCCCATATCTTCTGGACGGCCGCGGCTTTCGAACCGAAACCAATATAGTCCATCTTTATCATCGTCATCAAGCTCCTCTTCACTCTTTGTCGTTAGCAGGACATCAAATCGTTGCCCACTTCCAATTTGGATATGATCTGTAACGGCCGGTTCTGAATAAAGCCCGTCGGCCGCGATGACTGTGAGTTCCGGGTGATCTTCAATCCCGAAATGTACAAACGAGATTGCAGTTCCCCCCACAAATCGAACCCGGTAAGTGGTTGAGGGCTCCACATCGACAATGTATGGCTTGCAGGAGTCGTCAGGCGCATCCTCGAATGACTTGTTCCCTGTCCGGTCGTTGAAGATCAAGGCATTGGGTTCACCTGACCACTTGAAGGGTTTGGACGTGAGACCTGTTTCTATCTCCTCGTCCGATTTCGTGTACCAGTCTGCAAATACAACGGCAATATCGTCGTCGTACTCGTAAGGTGGCTCATCTTGATCCTCGACAACCAACAACCCGTGCGCTGTAACGGCTTGGAACCCCATGTGTGAATGGTAAAAATAAGTGCCGGCGTCGCCAACTTCCGGGTGTATCTCGTAGTCGAAGAACCTGCCCGGAGCTATGGGCCACTGTGACACTATAGGTGTTCCGTCTGAGAACGGTGCTGTTCGCATGGTAAGTCCGTGCCAATGCTAAAAGTAAGTTAGTAGAGTTTGGGCGCACGCCAGGTTCGAGGCCAGTTTCATATCACATACCACCGTGAAGTTGAGATCAGGCATATCGTTGTATACTCTGACCCAAGTCGTCTTCCCTTCCTTCAAGTATAACGCGGGCCCGGGCATACTGCTATTGAATAGTACCGACTCGCGCCTCTCGCAGTTCATAGTAATATTCTCGAACGTTACATGAAGGACATATTCGGGGTGCCATGACTCGTCGTGGATAGATGCTGTCGTAGCGACGGCACCTGTATGTAGCAGTCCTACTTGCAATAATAATGAAGGTAATAGACTTAAATGCCACCGCATCTTGAAGCGCCGAACTTGAGTTCGCAACGAAAGCAGGCCAGTAAACCTAACGATGAGGCATCTGGCAGGCCCGAGAATATTTTATACGACTTCGCATGTCAGGGTAGGTGAGTCTGATCAGTAAGGGGTGGGCCGTAGTCAATCTCGCAAAGATCAGCTGCGAAGGAGTGACCCCCATCCTTATTACTATGGTACGTCCTCACGACCCATGCACGGTCGTGGCTCTTTAGTTGGACGGCGTGCAACTCAAGCCAGGGGGTCACCACATGGGTATGCTCGATATGTGGGAGGAGATCTATGAGCTAGCCAATTAGGGGAGCTGAATAAGACCTAAAAGTGAGGCTATCCGCGCGACGGGTAACACGTAGGTTCAGATAACAGTCACGCAACTAAGTGTTAATTCAAACTCCACGATGAGTTTTCACCATTTATTACGCGCGATCAGTCTAACCAGGATTTCGGGAGGTAAAGACAGGGAATAGTAATTGATATGACACCAACTAAGGGGTATCGTCGCCTATGCATGCTGTAAACTCGCAGATAGCTTGGGCTATGACTCCTTCCATCCGGAAGTAGCTCTTCTCCATGTCTCAATTTTGCAGGATGCGCCCTCGCGTGAGACGGCGATGTCGGCACCAAACATCGCGATAGCAAGCGGCGAGGCCGACCGTTATTAGCACTATGGGGATGGGGATGGGAAACAGTCGGGAGAGATGCCAAGCGCCCGATCTAAGAATCAAGAGCTTCTCATGCCCGTATCGGCAATTAGAGAAGGACGTATCTATAATTTCCTCTTTCCAGGGGACCAAACCCCACTAGGGACCTTGCTTAGTGTGGCAACGGGAAGGGAATGGATGATAGAGATAAAAAGAATTGGGGAGAATAGGCGAGATACATGGGCAGTAGGTTGAGGAGAGGTTGAGGAAGGTCAAAGTTTAATGGTAGTCGGATACAACCTCCACAGGGATGGGATGGTAACAGATAGTGCCCTCTACTGCCCCATACATCATACATATTTCACAGTATAGCTGCCGAGGGATTTTGTGCATGTCAAAAGTGCCCTGACTCCTCCTTGCTTATTTTATGTTGATCTTGAATTCCTAAAGATATTATACGTAGGCCTCGCACAAGCTGTTGGCATAAGCTACAATAGAACTTTTTTTTTTTGTTTTTCTATAAAATCAGCTTACGAATTCTCTGCGGGACTTAGATGGGGCAGTAGAAGTTGTTATGGTTCACTATTCCCGTAGAGGTGTAGCGGTGGTGTAGCGGTATGGAAAACGAAGTGAGGTCGAAATATACGAATCAGCGTTTCAAGTCTTTGCGGTATGGTCCTCCGCTACGGTGATCGGTGATCTCCAGGGCTTGAAGTGGGAACTACTAAACGGACTTGCCTTTTTCAGGTTGGGCCTGTACTCAATAGGATGCACAGGCTTTCCGTATAATACGTGGTACGTGCTGAAGTCTTAGCTGATGTTCGTTTATTAGGCTATATTGAATGCAGGCAATCCAATAGGATTATCGTCGGCAAACATCCTCGTCTCTTACGCCTCATGCAGATACAGTATAAGAAATAAATACTATCAATGTATCAAACCGTAAAGGGTGATTAGCGCCTCCAAGCTCGAAGCCACTGCCCCCCCCCCTCCTCCCCTAAATCAGCCGCATTCAAACCCAACAACCAACATACCTCATGCTAAAGAAACTAAACAATGTTATCCGGGCTCCCCGCCTCCTACAGGAAACTTTCTTGTGCTGATAGCGCGTTATTTAAAACTCCCCCCTGGTAAGATGGGGAGATCATCACGTTATAAATCAGGGTCAATGGCGAGTATCGAGAACTATCAATCTCTCTCGGGCTCATGGTTTGACAAACATGTCTTTCCCTAAGGGACCTGTCATCTACGGAGCTAGAGTTTAGTTGTCTTATCAGTATATATCCGACTGGTACTCGCCGACATAACAAGCTTCGCGGAAGCAGCTGATAACCTTCGGGGAGCGGTTCCTCTTAAACGCCGCCTTGTAGTCTCGCAATACCGCGGGTCCGATCCACCGCTCAGGACTAGTGGACAAACGAGGAAGAAGGGAAGTGTAGGTAGGATTACTATGGCTGCATTGCCTTGTTTTGAAGAACAAAAAGTTGTCCAACGTGGGGCGATATGTCATATATTGACGACAACGAATATCCCGAAACCTGAGACCAGAAAGCGGCGTGTGACCAAATTTCCGGGAGTTGTTTAACGTAACCCAACATTACACGGAACACTCGCACGGCGGATACGAGTGTGGCTGATCTAGATAATGTTTCGCTTCGGTGCGGAGATAATGTCCGATCATGCAACGTCCCTTGAATTCCTATTCAGTGAAGAGCTCGCGTCTCGGTACGGGGATTAGTTAGCTGTCTACTCATCAACCTCTGCTTCTGCATAGCCGTCATAAGTTTCTTGGCCCGCAGTCTGTAGTGCATGGAGCCCGGATCATTATTAATAGCACGTCTGGTATTTATTAATACTAGGTACTACAAGTCTTCTTTATACCAACTACATTGAACTTATATACAAGAAATATGGCTCTCAGCTTGCTTTTTCCACTATAAGGACGCTTCAACATCATCGACAATGTGGATTTTAATACTACCGTTACCAGGAGTGGCGTTTAATTGAAACGCATCGAGCGCCTTCTCGAGCGGGAACTTATGTGTGACCAATTTATTGAGGTCAAGTATGCCGCCGCTCATGCATTGTATAGCGGCTGGCCAGGTGTCCCGATACCGGTTGATAAACTTGAGATCGATCTATATTGCGATATCTGTTAGTTCCCAGAATTGCACACAGCGGCTAGATGAACAAGACTAACCTCGGCAAGAGATAAATGCATAAAAGGAATGTTGTTCATGACTGGCTTTCCTACTCCAATCACCATGAGTGTTCCTCCTCGACGAACAGAAAAGGCGGCCGTGCAAACACTGCTCTCAACGCCGGTACATTCCATCACCGATGCTGGGGCCGAATATTCGTCCTCGCCGTATAGCTTTCGGATCTCTTTGGCGTTTTCCTCGGCGCTCAGCTTCGAGTTGATCTGGTATGTTTGGCACCGTGGGACAAACTCCCTGGCAAACTCGAGCCGCTTTGGATCAATGTCTGTAATAACCAGCGGGTGAGCACCGGAAGCCCTCGCAGCCGCCAAGGCGACGAGTCCAATTGGACCTGCGCCGCAAACTAATGCCGGGCGACCTAGCTTCACATTGGCTCCGCTAATACCGTGGAGAATCACACTCAATGGTTCGAGTAATGCACCCTCAGAATAGCTCAGGTTGTCAGGGATTCTTGGGGGGTTGTCAGCTCTGTCTCAGTCGGAGATAGTCTCACGAGCCAGGCATTTAAGCCGGTGGATCTTGATAAGACTTACTTATACAACCACTTTGCCGGATGGACCTTGTATCTCTGGATCGTTCCATGGTAGGGCCATATTCCGGAAAATTTTACTTGTTCACAAAGGTTATACCGGCCTTCCATACAGAGGAAACATTTTTCGCACGGCTCTTGAGGCTCGATACCAACTCTGTCTCCTGGACAAGCGAACAAGGATCTCGAGTCAGTACAACCCATGAAGATCTTGTCAAGTGCACGTTACTGCTTCGAGGAGCAGGAATCGGAAGCAGACTTACCTGGTTTGAGATTTGTCACTCCCTCGCCGCACTTAAGCACAACGCCAGCAGCTTCGTGTCCTAGGATGCAATCACCTTTGACCTCAAGAGATCCAATCCGTCCCGATTTCCAAAGGTGCATATCTGATCTGTATAACAAGTTAGTATTTCGCTATGCAAGAAATACAAGATGCTCGAGTGAAACTTACCCGCAAATGCCCGAGCATTTGATCTGCAAAGTTACCTCTCCTTGGCCAGGTTCCTCAATAGGAGCATCCACCAACTTCAACTGATGATCCTCTGTAACTTGCAATGACGGATTCTTGAAACCCTTTGCAATTCCATTAGCATTACCATTACCATTGGTATGCCCATTGGTATGACCATTAGTGTGGCCATTTGAATGGTCGCCGTCCAAATCTATTCCCGGCATGTTCAATAAATCGATCGATCACTCAGCACCGTATTCCGTTTCACGACAGGGTCCAAAAGTAAATCGATAGTTTATACTCAAGTATAGGTAATTTCGCAGCCTTCAATTAGGATATAGCACTACAAGAGTCGTCGATTCGGAGAAGCAAGTTTCGTTTTATAAACTTCCGTAGCTACCGCGGTGCTTGTTTCCCAGTGGTCTTTGATCAATGAGGGCCGGTTAGCCCGATTGGGACTTCCGGCGGCGACATCGTCCACGAGCATGTCAAAGACCCTGCCACCGGCGTAAGCGTGACAGAAGCCAATGTGGGGAAGTTAATCCCATTGGAGGTTTACCAATTCATCCCCTGCCCTAGCTCATGATCTGTCTGTATGCGGAGACAGTCCAGACCACCCAAACGATCTCCAGAGAACTTGCGATTCGCTTTCTCCATGGTCCCGCATATTCCAACCATCAGGTTTGTCTCCACAACTGCATTCTGTGCTTCTCTTTGGCACGGGGAAAGCAACTACAATACTACTATTGTATTGCATGGTCCCTACTATGTCTACTCCCACCACACCCTATAGTATTGTGGGCGAACAGGTCCGGTTTTTAGGGCTTTGAACCTCTTAGATTTTGCTAAGTAGTTCTATAAAAGTGAAAACTAAGTGCCAGCCTCCAACCAAGGGCTATTATATACAAATATGCATGTGCAATTCTCTTGGCCAACTCTCTGGTTCACTTATTACTACCATTCATTACCGCGATCGCCTAGTAGCCATGTAACGCTGTACTGCCGAAGTTCGGTCTGCGATATTATAGATGGGGAAGGCTAGTTGAGCAATTACTCTATCCGCCGGTTCATCACGAATGGAGACTCGCGAATGGAGACTCGAGAATCTTTTCTATCCTTCGACATCCTAAAACGTATACTCTGTTAAAGCCTGTCTTAGTTGCGGACGAGAATAATTTCCCAAAAAGTCTTTCCGGCGATCAAACTACCTAGTGTTAGTTCCCCCCTCACTGCGCCGTACGGCCCCCGCTACCCTCGGCTTTCCCATCCCGCAAAGATGGATGACAGACTAAATTCGGTTCGTCAAGCATAGCTCCACTCCCAACGTGGTGGTTAGGTAGCGCAGTCGACGGGAGGATCCGCAGAGCATTTGATGAGATCGCCTTGCATTGTGATGCCTCACATTTTCAGGTGATAGCTCACGGGTAACGCGGGCTATCGCGTCTACCAAATAAATCAAGTTTCTATGCATATTTGCTGTCGCTCAAAGCAAACCGGAAATAGCTTACTAGCGTTTCTCCGGGCATTGAATGACGCACTGCAATTTCGGGTTCAAGCCATCTCGGAAGACATGGACAGTTCAAATTTGGTGACTACAGTTACCCACCTTCCATGGTCGCGATGAAATTTTTAACTTTCGTAAGAAGCTGAGAGCTGGGATCTAGTCGACGAACTTCCAATATTGTACCTGTCGATCAAAGCTGCACTAGGCACTCACGCCGTTCGACTTCGACGGCGCGTATCTGGGTCGTGCCGACTAGGGGGGGGTCTCTGAGGATCTCTGTGGGTCTCTGTCGCTGGACTCGTTTTCTAAAAAGGGTAGCAACAGTCCCGACCCCGAAAGACACGGGAGTCTACATAGGAAGCTATGGTACATATGGTCCTTCTTTCGTGGGGTTATGGTGGCACAACCACGAAGCTAGATGGTGCATCGAAAGGACCTGGTTATGTTGCAAACAAGGGGGGAGTCGTTATGTATGGGGCAGATTTGAATGTTTGCTAATCTAGCTGCGATGCTGGTGTATATCAATTTCTAATAGATGAATCTTCAAGAGGATTAATCAGGCTCCCTCGCTCTCTTGGCATATTAAGTTTAACGGCCCCTTTATGCTCAGATGCAACTGCTTTTTCTTGAATTAGCATAATACACTACTTAGGATGGGACTAAACAGACATTATCCTACTCACGATACAGCTTTATTGTAGAGAACCGGCTCATCAATCTGGATAGTCCACCTATCAAAATCACATAAGGTATCTTGATCCCTCGCGATGATTAAATAAAAGGTCCCAATTACTGGTTTTCATACGTCATGTTTTCAGCATCTTGCATTACCTACCTAGGTACGTTACATTAAAGTAGTCCTCGTTTGTGTCGCCCTATCATTCTGAATTCATGGACGCCACCAAAGCCATTGCCACTTAAATAAGCGTAGGTACACCTTTCTTTCAATCCCAATTACTTTAGAGTAATTTAAAGCTTCGGGAATCTCGGGTTATCAACCAATATTCTACTCAGATACGGACGATACTTTCCGACACAAGAACTTCTGCGGAGGATCAACTTCGACCATGTATTTTGATGTTTGGTTCCAAAATGTAGCCAACAATCTTGCAGAATCTCAATCTACCGATGTGGCAATCATCTGCAGCTACCAATTATGCCAGCAGATGTTAATTACTATCCAGTAGACACCTTTCTATGGAACGCTTGGTTGAGCCTAAATAGTAATCGACTAAGTGGATTATACATGTATCCATTCTACATGGTAGTAAGGACGTACGTAATTTGCAAAAGCAAACTTCAGAAAGTCACCTAGTTATCACGTTTGCCGACTCTAGATTATCGTATGCACCAGACGTATTTAAGATATGTATCCCCCCTCCTTACCTAAACCTCAGCTACGCCACAGAGGCGAAAAACATCTCGAAAGCGCTGGTTAGGTGATTAATAGACTGCAATAGGTAGAATTAGCCTGGTTACCGTCGGTATATAATAAAACTACTGAGGTCGTGTTAACAATCCTGTCTAGTTACTAGTAAATATCCAAGATTACCTAGGTAGTTGTTACCTTGTAGTTTCTCATAACACTTTTTTTGTACATGGTGCGAGTTTCAATCCAGTCGCCCTTACTCCTTTGTTAAATCATACCGCGTATGCCGATGCAAACGATCAGGAGCCTCTAGTACCGATTCTAGCCAATAATACACATGTATTTACTGGTCTCTCATACATGACGATCCGGTTAAACACAGAAAATAAAATACGTAACTATACCAGTGGTCAAGCCATAAATACCTTAGGTAGCTTCGTAGGAGTTTCTAAGCTCGATACGCTAAATGCACCTACGAAAAATGGTTAAGTGTGTATACATGCGTGGATTAGCATAGGTTAGTGAGTAACTGATACATCGGGGTAAAAGATCGTAAATGAGACTATTCCCACCTACTGATACCACGTATTTAGCCCCCACCTCAGTGTTTTAATACGTCACACTGCTATGAATTAAACCCATTAAAAGGCATCGTAAACTTTAACACATATCGTGAGACTCGATCGCTAGGCCCCCTAAGGGCATTTCAAGGAACGCGACGCTTGAGGAGGTCATTCACTAGGGCCATGTTTGTTAGTATTTGAACCCAAAGACACGACTATTTCGTTGACTTTGAAGCTACCCTGAAACGAATAGTGTTTTCTGTAGACCATCAGGAGATACATACTCACACAGATAAATTACGTGGAGGATCTTGTATTAGAGACGGTAAGAGAGCGCATTGATACATCCTGGACCATAGCGCCATCGTCAATTTTCGCGTCACAAAGCGAATAAGAAACGAAACAATTCAAGAATAAATATACCGCGTTTCTTCTACGAGAAATGGCTGTCAAACAAACATTTAAATTATCAATTTCGAATTACCTCTCCTAAGGCCTTCTAATGGTATCAGTTTCATTGGTTAAATAATGCATACATATAACCAATATATTACTGAGTGACATCATCAGTATAGTTTCAATCTCAAAATATCTACGATATTTTCAAGTTCAGTCTTTCCAACTTTCAATATCATTTCTCAATCAAGCCAATTCAGGGCTGTATCTTATATACCTACCTAGGTACCTATATACTATTAGAGATAGAAAAGTCTAAAATCTAGCCCGAGTGCCGTAATTGGCCTGCGTCCCTTTGCGCCGGACACTATACATGAATGATAGCTCTAAACCTTATCAAGTTTCCTGTATTCTTGACCCAACGTCTCACCCATCATCTTCGTAGCGGTAGCCGTGTCTATACACTCAATCACCCGCGAGATCTTCTTCCCGTCTGCTGTAAAGTTCAGGATCGTTGACATGGTGGTGATTAGCAAATTGACGTGCGTTCCCGTCGGGATGTAGGTCCCATCCTTAAATGTAAGGGGCCCCATTGCAACTCTTTAAAATGAGCTATAGGCTCAACTAACTCGAGTTTTCAATGCCATACTAAGTGTTGATGAGAGCAGTATACCGTTACTGCATTACAATTTCACTAGTTATGCATTGGCATGTTCGCAATTAAGAAAGCTTTGCCTTGTAGCGTTGAAAGATCCGTTGAAAGAGATAATAAAAATATTTAAATCATTTTAAATCGACTTAAACATTGAAGGTTTCAAACGTAGAAAAAACTACAATTATTCATTGATCTTAATAGTTCGTGCGTTTGAGAAAGGCTATGGGAGCTAACGAGAAGAGCGATGGAAATGATGGTAAGAGGTATGAGGTACGTATACAATCAGCAAAAGGACGCAGCTAGAAGCAGTAAATATGCGAGGTTATTTTCAATATTCTACAATTACAATGATTCTATGGGGCTACGGTGGTTCCTGGCTGTTTAAGAACTTGAAGACTTAGAAGAAAAGAAAGATGAATTGTTTTCGAAGGGGGGTGGGAGAAGGGCCTTTATATAGACAAATCCGAAGACTTGTATAGGGACCTAGGTACCTTTTGGCAAGCCTCTTGCTAGGCTTTTTTGCTGGTCGTTTGTTATTGATTCGACAAGACGTGAGTAGGAGCTATGGGAAGGGATGCAGAAGCTGAATATTTGAATCGTTATCCTTTGAGTTTTTTAATATATTGATATGTTCGAATGTCTTAAACCCTTTCAAACGTTTGGATAGGATTTGATATTAAAAGCGTACCAAACGGTAACGTTTACTAACATTTATGGCCTCCAATATATATATAAATAACTGTAAAAAGACGGTCTATGGTTATTGACGGTATTTGAACCATTTACTGATCCCAGTGAGACTTGATAGGTACGTTAGGTTAGGTACCTATCTATTTACATCGGGTATCTACCTACCAATGGCAAACGGTCCAGAATCTCATCTTCCCCTTCGATTCAGGTAGGAAGAAAAGGGACAAGTCTTTGACTATTTGCTTTCTACATAATATCCTTATTCAAGCAACGATGGAAATATTTACCTACCTGCGCATCCTCTTAAAACTAGGGGAAATATGGATTCCGAACGACGACAAATTTCCAAACGCGAAAGTGCAAAATGAGGCTATAAAGCCCGATTTCTATTGTGCATGCAGCCCATCTTTGCCAACTACAAGCCCAGCGGGGCCATGGCCGGGCCACACATACAAGATTCGAGATCCAGAGACTAAGCGACAGATCACGCTCGTGAATGGAGAGCTCAGAGCAGAAAAAGACCTTGGCAATCAAGGAGGATACCATTGGATATGCGTAGAAAAGGATGGGTACCTAGGATTCCTCAGCCCTAGCAGTCACGTCTACATAGGTCACAACAACTGGGGACAATATGTAGCTCGGGAATATCGCCATTGGGCGTGGGAATTCTTTAATACGAGGGCCCATCCAGACGGAGGTCAGCTATTATTAACAGTTCATGGAAACAAGATGCGAAAAATGGCAATTCAGAAAGGCACCTATCAGCTGGTGGAGACCGACGGGGAGGGCACTGCGTGGGAATTTCTGGAAGTCCATACCGAAAATGATTAGCGACATAGATGGGACTTGTATTATGGGTTGCTCGCTTGGTTCACCACTTGGGAGGATAGGTGCCAGTATGGTATCTTGAAAAGCTTCGACAACAGAGAAACCATGGGGTCTGGAACTGTAATAGATATCTATGTAGACATATGACATCGACCAAGGGTATCAACTCTTTCCGACACGAGTCAGTTGTCACTAGAATTATAATGTAATTTTCAGCAATTATGCAGTAGTCGGAAACCTTGTGCTTGGGTATATGTATAGCATTATGTTCACTTGAAGATACCAAGTTGGCCATTTTTAGACAAAACCAAAGGCTATGTTATGTCTAAATGAATTTACCAGACGGGTAAGCTGTTGATAAACCATCGATGAAAAGTAAAGAATGCATCTATCCCCTTGGACTGACTAAAGCATCATCCTGACGTGGGTCTGTCATGCAAACTTGGGAAATCTAAATAGTATCTATCCGTAGCAACGCCAAACGCCATGCTTGAGTGATTGGGACTCATCGCAGAATACGCGGTTCTCTATGTATTGTGTCAGAGACGGCCAATTCGCCTTTATATCTAAACCGGGAAACATTTTCTCCAGGTTCATCATAGCCCTGTCCATTCTGGACCATCTCATCGTGTCTCTTGTGGCGTATTGCCTATCGTTAGGCACTTGTTCTATTGGGGTCTCATCGTTTAAACCCAGAAATGGTGTTGGGGAATGCGCCTGCAGCTCGGCTGAGGCCACGAAGAGCGTCGGGCATGCAGCCAGATTGAAGGGTATTGATAAATTCGTCGATAATGCCACGATCTTCCAAGTCCTGCGCTCGTGTGCGAACTAGCCAATACTCAAAG
Organism: Daldinia eschscholtzii; assembly: GCA_037126485.1. NCBI lineage: Eukaryota > Fungi > Ascomycota > Sordariomycetes > Xylariales > Hypoxylaceae > Daldinia > Daldinia eschscholtzii. Next base: position 2,441,683 of record JBANMG010000005.1, read on the forward strand.
GGCCCCCCTTTTAATGGAACATTAGTACCTGCATGAAGTATACTAGACTAACGCGTAGAAAGTACTCACTGTTAAATGCTAGCGCGGTGCCAAGCTCCTCGCAGCGTTCGCTGGGTGAGTGCTCTGTGTGCATGTCGAGAAAGTGGTTGATCATCTTAGAGACATCTTTAAGCGGCCACTTGCAAGGCGCACTTGGTACACGGTTGGCACCTGCATCTAGGAACTTCTGTGAAGTGCAGAGACGGCACTTCCAGAAGCCAAGGCGCTGGAAATTAGTAGTCCCTGAACTAGTCAAGTCCATGACTGTGTCGGCATCGCCATGCTCATCATCGTCACTATCTAATGTCTTCACAATACGTGGTCTCTTGACTCCGGCAGTTGAGGCGGGAGTGACCGTAGAATTGCGATATTGCTGGGGCTTAAAGGTAGGGGTAGCTGAAGCAGCAGCTGCGGCGGCGTTGCGCACCTGCGCATCTAGCTGTTGAATCCTATGCTGACAACTGCGAATGTTGTGACCGCAGTCAAGAACGCGTATCTGCAGGGTTCTCACCTCCTGAGGGGTGAGATCAGCAGAAGCGAGCTGATTTCGACAAAAGTCCAAGTCATAGCGATAAGCACTGATGTCCTCGTTCATCTGGCGACGTGTAATCTCATTTAGATTACTGCTTTCATAGCTGAGAGAACGAGGATCCAGTGATCCATTAGCGGAGGTCATGCCGCTGATAGGGAACTATAGTCATGCGTCAATAGATGTGGGTCCGTTTATTCATGGGATGGAAGAAAGAAAAGCTGGGTATGTCCGTCAAGATATGTTAAACTTTGTGACAAAGGTCATGTCACAATGAGAGAATTAGGCGTTGATAGTAAAAGACTAGAGGTGAGGTGAATATTGGGATCGATAGCTTACCTCAAAAATTCGGGTGATGTCAGGTACAAAACGCTGGACGAAAGATTGGCGTTGCCGAGACATGGTGAAAGTAAAAGAAGAGAATAAATAAATATGTTATATCGTAATTGGCGTATGAAAAGAAGGAGGGCAGTGGAGGCTAGATGAGAATGGATTCAATGTTAACCTAACTTGGCAATACTAAGGGCTAGATTATGACCGGGAAGGTACACAAACAACTTGAGTAGTATTAATGGAAGTCGCCGACTTCACTGAGCAATAGCAGTCGCGACATGGATGTAGTAGATAGGATCTTCTTGAGGTCTTTGGACTACACGTGACCAGTTGAAGAGATGTTGAACATATGTAATTAATTCCCAATTGAGAATAATAGATGGAACGAGGAAATGGATCGGTAATGTGGTTGATGAAACAAAGGTTGTATGTTGGTATAAATTGGGAAGCGTGATGATAGGTAGAAAAGAGGAAGAAGAAAAAAAAAAAAAAGAGGGATGGAAAAAAAAGACTACTGAGGAAAGAAAAAAAAAGGAAAAAAAAAGAAAAAAAAATTTTCAGAATAAAAGCTAAGGGTACAACACCATGTTTTTTCCAACAAATACGTTTTATTTTACCTTCCAACATACATATTAATTAGATGTAATATTAAAGAACATCTTTAAGTAACATGCATGCCATATTTTTACATTATGGGGTTTCTCTTTTTCGTTATTATCGTCTTGGAAGAAGTTGGAATAACAACTGCTTGCAGCTCAGGTACATAGCATGAAAGACGCTAATAGACTAATAAGGTTAGCTCATGTCCTGAAGCCTTCAGGTCCCTGCTTTTAAATTGCCCCACCGGCTTGCCTAATGCAGTAATTCCATTTAGTAGCTTTTTCCTTTTTTCCTTTTTTTTTCGTCTTTTTTTTTTTCTTACTGTCAAGGTCAAGATGTGTTATTTGGTAATGATGTATACATGCTATCTAGTTAACGTATACTATAAAGACTGAACTCATCTAAACGAGCTTCCCTACTTTCTATCGAGCCTTACCTTACTTCTAGGTACTCTATGGTGCCACATCAGCATTTCGCTACCCAGTTACCCAGGTTGTTACTATTTAGAACAGATTGTGGTAGGGCCGCACATTTGTTCACTACAGGAAGAAAGCATGAGTTCGACGTAGATTTCGCATTCCGTTATACCGGAATAAGACTACTTGCTTGGACAAATGTAAATCAAATACCACATGGTGAATTTGCCCGGAGTGGGCCTCCACCCGGAGCTTTCGGTGGAAAGGGCGGGTCCGTGGTGCCGGTGCCTATCATCCGGGCGGAAGCCACAGGCGGCATGGCTGGCGGGCTACATTAACTAGGGGCGTAGTGGAACAGTGTTCGCTAACAACCATTGGCATGGATAACGTGGTTATGAAACTGGCCGAGCAATGTCTTATAGATCTATAAGCGTTCTCCCAATCGCAGCAAGTAGTGTTCTAGGCTTCATTTTTAGGAGATAGAGATTCCTTGTAGCTTGTAAAATCTCTTGTACATGTAGGTATTGGTTACATTTAAGCGAAACTTACTATAGGTACCAAGTAAATACCTAACATGATGTACCCGGATGTAAGAAGGTACTGTGATATCGCTTGAGGCGTCAAGTACGTTACGTTTTCAGCAATGCATCAAATGCAATAAAATACATTGAATGCTTTGCACTTCATTGGCCTCCATTCTCTAGTATGAGGCTTCTACTAGTTAGCACGAATATTTCATGAGACCATACCTAGGTATATTTGCATGTCAATTCTTAAGTATGACATGCGCAGCTTTATTGAATCACATCTTGATAAGGGATGGTTAACTTTATTTAACCTTTAGGTTCAGGTAGTTAATAGTTTATTAGTCCATTCACCACTCAGCCACTGTAGCAGCAGTGTGTCAGGGAGTTTAGTGGAACTGCTAGCGCGATAACGCGCTGGTTGCTCCCTTACAACGGGACGCCCCCACAGGCCCATATTAAGTTTTCAAGGCAAGCTTTCCCATTGCTCAATCGCCCAAAGCTTGTACCATCTTCTAAACAAAGCCTTAAAAGCCATCCATAATAACATCGCCGGTACTAACAACCTCACATCCAAACCCTTATTGCATCATTTTTCTCATCTCTTACTTCTGTTATTTTCTATAAGCTCACGAGATTCATTGACTTGAAAAATAGTTATGTCTGTGAGAGTGGTCGCGAGGATACGTCCGCTTTTGGAGAAGGAATTGGACAAGGATGTGATTGTACACGCTGCCAGCAACGACGATGGCAAGACAAGCAATGTCGTCAAAATACCCAACCCGAAGAATGAATCCGAGGAGTTCTCTTTCACATTTAACGGTGTATACGATCAGTCGACAACTCAAGAACAGTTATTCACAGCAGAAGGTAAGGTTATGTCTTTCATCGCTCCCTTCACCGCTCTCAGTATTCGATCCGTAGAAGATGTCCATAGCTTAACCTGACCTGTTCGTAGTCTCTCCCCATCTCAAGTCCCTCTTCCAAGGCCTCGACCTTACGATATTTGCTTACGGCGTCACTGGAACGGGAAAGACTCATACCATGCGTGGTGGATTAAAGCTGGCCGACCGTGGTGTTATCCCGAGACTGCTTAGTGGTGTTTTCCGTAGAGCAAAGAAGATTGCCAAAGATTCCGATGGCGAGACGACAGTGGGCGTTGCGCTTTCATATTACGAAATTTACAATGATAAAGTTTTCGATCTGCTCGAGCCCGTAGAGAAACGAACGCCATCAGGTTTACCTCTCCGCGCAGAGGCTAGCGGCAAGACTGTCGTTGCCGGTCTATCGGAGCGCCCTTGTCAGGATCTGAAGGACTTCGAGCGATTATATATTGAGGCAAATAACAACCGCATTACTGCATCTACCAAGCTCAATGCCCATAGCAGTAGAAGCCATGCTATTTTGCGTGTTAAGCTTACCCAAACAACAGGGGATATGGTAAAAGAGAGTACAGCGTCCGCCATTGACTTGGCTGGTTCAGAAGACAATCGACGGACAGATAATGACAAGGAGCGATTGGTCGAGTCTGCTGCTATCAATAAAAGCTTGTTTGTGCTGAGTCAGTGCATTGATGCCATCTCAAGAGGAGACCGTCGGATACCTTTTCGGGAGTCAAAGATGACGCGGATCCTTTCACTCGGCCAGAATAACGGGATTACCATCATGATTCTCAACCTCGCACCGATTCGAAGCTACCATCTTGATACGCTCAGCAGCTTGAATGTCAGTTCAAGAGCTAAACGAATAGAAGTCCGGGAGATTGAGAATGAGGTTGTATTCAAGCAACCCCCTCGCTCTAGCTCCAACTCCAGCTCGGGAATAACTCGCCAGCCTTTGCGGCCCCTTGCGAATGCGCATAACATCCATTCAGGGACAGCAGCGGCGAATAAGGCGACAGACAAGCCAGATCGCCCTGTTAAAGCGTTTAGTGTCTTTTCGGACAAATCCAAGCCGCAACCTCCTCCACGGCCGACAGCTAATACCACAATGAAGCGATCATCACCCTCGCATAAACGCCCTTCAGACTCCGATAGTGGCAATCGGCCATCTAAGATTACTCGACCGGCATTAATACCCCGTTCAGCCAAACCTTTGCAGGCACCTCAACCATCCATATCTGCTGATCAGATAGAGGCAATGGTAGAGAAGAAAGTTAGTGAGATCCTGGCATCTCGGAGCCAGGCTGCTGCAGCACCACAGGAGATTAACGAAGCCGTCCAGAAACGTCTGGAGGCTCTTGAGAAACGGATCGAGGATGGGCGTCAGGACGACGCACGCTCAGATGGCTTGCGATTCTTACTCATGGCACGGCAACATAAGGAGCGAGGCGAAGAAGGTAGCGCTCTCAAGATGTACGAGATGGCGCTACCCTATTTCCCGGGTCAGGCCAAGCTACTAGGGAAGATCGAGAAGCTGAAGGCACGGTTGCAAGCAAAACGTGAGGCTCCCGGTGAAATGGGAGTCGAGGTTGACGAAGACCTGGTTGAGAAGAAGCATAAGAAGATCAGCCGACAGGCCATTGGCGACCTTGATTACCACGGTGCGGAGGCGGACGACGATGATGAAAGCTATATGAGCAAAGGTCGCAAGCAGGCTAAGAAGTCCAAGGCTACGAAAGCACCCGTAGGAGGGTTTTCCGTCGTAGAAGATGAATCCGTGTCGCAGAATTTACTAGGAATTGTGAATTCGCGAAACCTCTCCCTGATTATGGGATTGCAGGGCTTTGGGCCCAAGAAGGCACGGGATCTGATAGATTACCTAGAGGAGTTGTCTAAAGAGGATGGTGGTCGCATCAACTCGTTAGAGCAGCTTAGAGCTGTCCCCGGGATGGGTCGCACGGTAGACCGAGCTTATGAAGGCTTGCTTGCATCTTCCGGGGTTGCTTGTTAAGAAGACATTTTCTTTGGTCTGGTCACCTTAGACTACATGCATTGGCTGGTGGTTCTCTGCATTCTCTGCATTCAGGCTTGGGCTGAACCAAGTTTGCATAGGCGTGGCGTTATAGGGAAGGGTACATAGCATTTTCCGGGTTTTACAAGTACTGGTTTCGATTATTATTATTATTATTATTTCCTGAAAAAGCACCATGCATCATTCGGAGGAACGTACCTAGATGATTGCTAGTGAAGGAGGGAGGGTTTTTCACTTAGAATCGAGTGTCCGTAGGTCCGAGATTTAAGTGGGAAATGTCTGGAAGAGGTGCTAGTGAAAAGGATAGATAGGTGAAATATTGCAGATTGATTCAGTTGCATATTGTTTGAGTGTTGTTGTAGTTGAGTTGTTGTAAACTGAACTGGAAAAATGACATGTGTTAGGCCCCCCTGTACCTATAGTGTGCACGGGCCACATACATATACCTATATACCTACTAATATATTACCTATCCCTGATGTTTAAGTACCTGGGTAGGTACCTCCTATGTATGATTATGTAACTACCTAGGTTGTCTGGGGCTGAAGATCCGGTACGTCGAATAAAGTACCTAAAGTCAGTACCTTTTATTGAAGCTCAAATATTTGAATGTTTCTATTTTTTGCTCATTCGTCATAAGCTCCCGCGAACCACGGCCATAACTTAACCACCTCCCTTTGAGACCGCCACCATGCGCGGTATATCCCTCCTAGCCAGAAGAGGGCGTATAGATCAATTGGGACGTCAAACAAGCTACATTTGTCGCCAATGTAGAGCTATCCAGCTCAGTTCATCCCCCACCACCGGGTCGCCTCGCCTGGGAGGAGATGCTTTCGGCACGTCTATCGATGTTTCCAAAGATGTAGCGGGTACCTTTCACCAACCTTTTCGCCTCTCCTTCCGAGCAATAATGCTTATACGGTGCTTTAGATGCCAGATTTGAAGTATTGGGGACACCATATTCCCTCCTCTCGGTGTCCTTGTCGGCTTCGCAAAGGTTATACACACGTCGCGGGACATTAGTTGCAGTGACGGGCAAAGCGCAAAATGTAAGGCAACGTAGCCCTCAAAATCTCACAGGGAACCAAGCTAACCTAGCTTAGGCACAATCAACCCTCTCCTTACTCTCACCTTTTACCCGAGCCGTCACCGGTGTACCTTTTCTCTACCAACGCATATCCTCCACAACTCCGCTCACACTATTAATATCTACCAAGTCGCCTACGACTACATTTTCCGTATTACATCTTGATGGAACGACGGATTGGATGGTGGCGCAAAGATCAGCGCTCCTAGCGTGGACGGGACATTCGCTAAGCGTAACTCCCCGGATTCAATATCGTCTCCCAGTTGCCCACTGGGGCTCTTCCGAGTTGACAGGCCGGGGACTTGCCGCGCTATCAGCGCCAGGACACATATACCAACTTACCTTGGCAGAGGGCGAGGAATTTGTAGCTCACCCCTCGAACGTAGTAGCTTACACGGTGACCAAGAACCCACCTTTGCCCTTCAGGTTCAAGAGCTCGGGCATTAGATTCCAGGTACCTTCGATTACCACATGGCTGGGCGAAACCAAGTTCCTGAAGACGATGCGCGGGACCGAAACTTACAAGTTCCTCTCCCGAGTTTTGTTCAGCCTTCGCACAGCAGCGAGACGGACGATATGGGGTGACAGGCTATTCTTACATTTCCGAGGCCCAACCACGATACTCATGTCCAGCAGGGGTGCCCGAATTAGTGACGTGCTCACAAGCGAGGACGTCAATGAGTTGGCCGATGCCCCTATGGGAGAAGTCCCTGCTACCGTAGAGTTGGTTACGAAGCCGAAACCCGACGTCACACCGAAGACGGAGGATGCGGCGGCGGTCAAGATAAATGTGGCTAGTGTTGGACAGGATGGAAAGGTCTCATTCGCCGATGCCAGAAATCTCAAAGACTTTGAGAAATGACGATAGATGTATAGTTCTACTATGATTATAGTTAGACTCAATAAGTTATTGTATCATAGAGCTAGCTATAGCACAATGATCCCATTTAGATTAAGAGAAGCCCTGTACGATATGCTAATACTACCGAAGCCGGGTATACATCAGAACTAGGAGAATACCTAACCAGGTTGGCATTTTGCTATCTACCTAGGTACCTACCTACCTATGCTTGCCATCATACGTCACAAATAGTCTTGGGACACCAAAAAGCCCGTGGGCCATCGGGTATATCCATCGGCTCACATATTAAGTATGATCGGCCGAATCGTCTTTTTTTTTCTCTTCTTATGTCCGTAGCGTCACAGGAGATCTTGAATGCAGGCGATAAACGATAAGCGATAGGCGGTAAGCATTAGTTGCTGGGTTTGAATGCATGTGAGAGCAGATCAGATAAACTGTGTAGCACATTTATCACATTTATTAACATCCACCACTCATTCTTCAAGCCACAAGCAATTGGGAAATAATACCTTGCATTAGGCACACGGCATACATATAAAAATCATAAACGATACAGAAGCTTCAATATTCAATGCCTATAAAATAACTACAACTTCAAAACTCATAGCCCGTTCTTGAGTACATAGAAAATAAATTTCTTCCCCATTTAAATCCGAGCTCCTCGGATTGCCATCTCCGAGCAAACGCGTATACACAAGGATCCAGCACTTACATTAGTACCTAAGGTAGTAATATAGTTAGGTTGATAAGATAAGATCCCGACCTTGGTTCTATCTTCAAACGGTTGCATGGATTGAGCGTTTCGACTCCTTCCATTGGTTCCATACATTACTTTAACAGACCTAGCCCGTACAAGTTGGCCCTTGGCAATATCTGTGCGTCCGTCGGTCGTGCCTTATACAAGAGATACAAGAGAGAATACGCGGTTTAAGCTTTGTAATGAACTCGGCTTTCGCGACTTCGATATAAGCCGATGTCAAACTTTTAAAGGTTGTCCAGGAGGTATTATCATGCAAGATCAGTAGATCGACCACCAAAGACATGAATTCTAAAGAGCGCCAATAGTAGAAATAAATAGTTACATCTTCAGTTCGTTAACTATTAAAAACTCCATACTAATAGAACAATAACTACTAAGTTTAGTCACTCCCAGGTAAGAGGTATGTTCGGAGATGTTCAAGTAAATACGGGTGGGTATATCTTTTGGATACCTTGGCCAAGCATCGGTACCTCTTCTCCACGGCAAAATAACAGCTAGAATTCCCACCATAGTGACCATACTACTTATGTAGGCGGATCGCTTATATTTTAGATCAGCCCTACTCCTTCATCATGACTAGGTACCTACCTAACCTAAGGCCCGTTTGGAATCAATATCAGTATCCCCCAGTTTCCTCTTACGTACCTTGAGTACCCTACCCAGCTCGTGCACTATCGTGTCTAGATCGATATAGAACTTTTAGTTTGCACTTGCAGCTAACTAGGGTAGTTACTGGGGGATATACTATATAGTAACCATACGTGGTGCTCTCCTTCCAGCTGGATACAGTTCCACCCAGCCAAACGCGGACGGGGTTTTTATTATAGCTACAGGGGGGCAGTGGAGACAGACCTTTGCTGTTGACTCAAAAACTATGCGAAAGGACCCTGACATCGCGTGCCCGCGCCCTAGTCACTCAGTGTTAACACCGAGATCCATCTTAACATCTACTCCGAGCTTCTCGGGCTCAGTCATGTTATATTTAGGCGGGTTTCCATCTCATATAAGAGTTCGCACTGGAGGTTAACTCTTCGTGCTGTAACTGCCTATAGTAGGAGACAATCAAAGAGAATCCTGAGAGTCGCGTTTTGTCTCCCAGGTGCATATCGTTCCAACACGATACCAACCCATTAAAGAGCCTATGAACCTACATTGGACGCTTTATATTTAGCTTGAGACCGCAGCCCCTTGTCGTTTGAGTTCCTGCATCGACAACTTCAATCTATCCCTTCTTCTTCCGTCCTCCTTTAAGCCTCTCGAGATGCCGAGCCATCACCTCCATGAGGCGCCCGTCTCAGCATCTCACGATACGACCCCAGCTAAAACCCCCGGCTACGACTCGGAAGCATCTACGATGAACGGCGTGGTGTCCGATCCAAGACACTCCCTCGAACGTATCCCCTCGCAAGCTAAATCCACCAATGCCAACATATTCCCCGACCCAGAAAATGTCGTGGAAGCAGATAGTAAGCCACTTCCTCAGGCTTTCTCGAACTAAGAAGATATAGGAGTTTGGGTGCTGACTTGAATTGCTCTCAGTGGAGAAAGGCGGCGTCGCGCCACCCGCTCCCGGCGCGCCACCCGGGTTCAGCCCGGCTGACTTCCCGGACGGCGGCCTCGAGGCCTGGCTCGTCGTTGCTGGCGGTTTCTGTGCCTTATTTAGTACTTTCGGGCTAGTGAATTGTGTCGGAGTCTTCGTCAACTACTATGTTGCCGGCCCGTTGTCTAACTACAACGTGTCGACCGTTACGTGGATTACTTCTATCCAGACTTTTATGATGTCGGGTTTAAACGCGGTCGTAAGTTATATTTACTCCATTTTCCCTTTTCGTTTTTCTCATCTGCCTTTCGATTCATCTGCAAAGGAGCAAGGACTAACAAATATTGATGTCTCTATAGATGGGACGTTTGTTCGATAGCTACGGCCCTCGGTGGCTGCTCATCATTGGAAGTTTAGTGTTCTGCTTTGGGCTTATGATGCTATCCCTCTCGACGGAGTACTACCAGATTATCCTGTCGCAGGGTATCGTAAGCGCCGTGGGTATGAGCGCGGTGTTTAACTCAGCAATGAACTCGGTTATGGGATGGTTTTTCAAGCGACGCGCCGCGGCGCTAGGCCTCATGGTATCGGGTTCATCACTCGGCGGTGTCGTCCTGCCCATCATGATGAACCACCTTATCCCAAGAATCGGCTTCCCCTGGACTGTGCGCGCTGTCGGCTTCATGCTCCTTGGTTTGTGTGCCTTCGCCTGCTGCACCGTCAAATCCCGCCTCCCGCCCCGCAAGAGACCCTTCAAGTTCGTAGAATATGTACGACCGCTCCGCGAGCCGGCCTTCGTGTGCATTATTCTCGGCGGCTTTTTCTTTTTCTTCGGGATGTTCCTCCCGTTCAACTACATTCAGCTACAAGCCCGACAACAGGGTATCGACGCGGCCATCATACCGTACCTCCTACCAATCATCAACGCCGTTAGTATTGTAGGCCGTATCCTACCCGGCTTCCTTGGCGACAAATTCGGGCGTTTCAACGTCATGGTTTTCATCTCGGGTCTATCAGGCATCATCACGCTCGCTCTATGGGTACCGAGCAAGTCAACAGCAATGACGATCGCGTACGGAGCCATATTTGGGTTCGCGTCCGGCGGCTTCGTCTCGCTGCTCCCAGCCGTTGTCGCGCAAATCAGCGACATCCGCGAGATTGGCATACGCAGTGGTATCGCATTTTTCATGTCGGCACTCGGCGCCCTCACGGGCTCGCCCATTGCTGGTGCCATCGTGAATGCTAATCATGGCAGTTTCTTAGGCCTTCAGCTATTCTGCGGTATTGTTATGACCGTATCCATGCTATGTTTTATCGCATCTAGAACCATACAAGTTGGCTTCACGATTACCAAGATCTAACGGGGAAACGAAAAGGGATTTAGTGGCAAATATGGGACACACTTTCCCTCAAGGCTTCTAAATATGAGGTCTTTTTGCAATGGTTCTGAATGTTTATGGGAAAGGTTTTGCCTTAATAGGGCTGGGCAATAACGAATGAAAATTATGGATGCATTAAACGGCGTTAGACACGTATGGCTTAAGCAATACTCAACTCATTGTTGTTACGACATATAGACTCTCTAGACATAGGCATATACCCAGCAGAATAGACAGGTGGGATATAATAGAAAGCCAGGTTACACATCGAGTAGCTTTGACATGTCAATGCATGACTCTTTCAATTCATTTGTCCCCTGAATCTAAAGTATCATTTCCCCTTTTATTTTAATAAACTTTTTCATCGTGTAGCCCCGAACATCTTACGAATGTTTTAACTCTTCGACTGTATAAGAAATGACTAATGTTGATAATAAAAGGGCAATGCAGAGTAGACAGATAGGCACAAAGAACCGACAAAGAGTAATATACTAGTCCGAGGAAACATTATACCCAGTCTGATTTCTATTGTATGCATTGCCTACGAAATCTCTAGGTGAATCCCATCCTAATTAGCATTCTTTTTTCCGAGAAGTCACATTACACTTGTTCCTAGGGCGGAGCAACAAAGACGACGGAATAAAGATACAGCTGTTGTTTATACACCTCCTAAACCTTCAGCATCCCCGTCCTTCAATCATCACTTCTCACACACACACACACACACGTACGCACACATACGCCAAAAAATCACCACAAATTATGAAATCAAATATTAAACTAATAGTATACGAGCTCACTTCGATCATGAGCGAGACCCTAGCGTAGCCCACTAGTTGTATCCTAGCCCTAACAACCACATCCTAACTAATGTCAACGCGAGAATGTAGACGCAGTGAAGGGCGGCGGTCCTATCAGAGACGCCGTCGACGCCAACGAACAGAGCGGCAGCTCCTGGAGACCATAGTGTGGTTAGATCTCTTATCTCGTATTCACTTTCAAGAACCCGCTTCCGGGACTATGGGTGAGTAATTCCTACCATTACTGGTTTCTGGTCATGGCTAACGCGTTCGAAAATGCTAGTGCTAACGGGTTTTCTTCCGATCAGGGGCCATTAACTTGTTTCAATGTCCCTGACTGCTACTATATCAAAAGGGTTTCTTGTTATGGTTGAATCGATTATAAGAACGAAGGGATGGGATTGAGGCTTGGCTCATGTTATGCCCGCAAGAGCATAAAAGAAACTGGAATAAGATAAAGCATAGCCATTTGTATATACCGGATCAAGGAGTCGCGATACTCTACTGACGAGGTGCGGGATATTTACGAAATATGAAGATCAAGGTTTATGTTATTTATATGATAATTTATTACTATTAGCTGTGTACTATATATCACATCATTTTTTATGCCTACCTGCATACCCCTTTTTTAGTTGGGGATAGCTACAGAGAATTAAAGACTACAGTATATTTATCGAGCCATCAGTTTTTAGCTTCTGGTAACTGCGAGTATGCGGATGCCTGGAGAGAATACTAATAGATATTAAATACTTTATCTTGACCATAAAAAAGACGACTTTCGAGAATAAAGGTTAGTAAAAGAAGAAGCTTGCAATAGAGGTAAGTACCTAAGTTGAAGTCACGGGATAATAGGAGGTACGATGTGAGAAGAAAGCCGGTTACAGTTCATCCAATCCCGGCATGAGCCTGAGGATCAAGAAATCAGACGGAGCAATGAACTACACTACTCTAATCCAATAAGACTAGAGTATGAGTTCAGCCGAGGCATGGCCTGGTGAGCATTATGAAGAAATCAGGGGGTTCTAACAATACAGAATGGTATTGGCGTTTCACTGCACGGCTCACAGCTCATACTGGTGCTCGCGCTTTCGGCTTAAATACCCATGCTTCTAGCTCCAGTTAGTTTTTTACGAGCTCTCTTGGCGTATTGGCTAGCGATATTTATGTGTTTCGTGTCTAAAATCATAGTTGCTTTCATTTTCACTTTGAATAATTAGAAGCGTATACCTTGGCTTGGATAAGGCACTCATTATGAACGTGATTCGGAAAAGTATAGGCACAGCCTTGGTGGTGGTTGGTGGAGGCGGCGCCTACCTGACTATGACAACAAACTTAACGTCGACAATACCGGCAGATGACGAAATATGGAAAACTAAGAGCTACGTTCAGTTAAATCGACATCATAACCCGACAATTCAGGATTACTCTTGGAAGCGTCTGCCTCTATCCAAAATCAGACCTGATATCCGAGATAACGAAGAAGCTATCGCAACCGAGTTTTGTCGTGGGGTTTGGGCTGGATATGGTAAGTTAGATGTCCTCATATAGGTAAATCTGAAAATCTGAACGATGTCGAAGGTATCCAGGCTAATTCATCACTTCGCTTCCAGCGTATGTACCCCAGCGCGTTCTTACAACGCTTTCTTTGAGAAATTTCAAGACGAAAGACCAGCTCTTCGATAGAAAACAATTAGAGACGGCCAACTATGAGCTCGGGACACGCTTCTCGGACCAATTCGAGGTAGTTGAGAGGACAAGCAATTCGGTTACAGTAAGAGCGGGAGGGTCACCACTCGAACCCGGACCACGCGAATTCGACGGGATACTCATCTTAAGTGCCAAGGTGTATAGAGGAGCCGGGGTGGTGGAAGTCGGTATAAAGACAGCATTCTTCGACAGCGCGGCGCCCGTACGCGATGGGAAGAAGCCAAGCCCTTACGTTGTCGAATTGCTACATCGATTCTACGCGCGGGCGTTGGTGGACAGCGGAGCACGAAGACTAACTCGATCAAGTCCGTGACATCCCTGGATTTGTACACGTTCTAAATGGACAGTTCGCCAATAAACGCAACGAGTAGACTAGGAAAATGGAAGATGAAAAACGGACTAAATAGGAAAGAAAAGAGAGAAAATAAAAGATTGGGGTAGAAGATAATTGCCTTTAGATAAGTACATGGATCTCATGAAGTATATAAAATAAATATGAGGGAACGGGAAGCTTAAGATAAATTACTTTATGTAGGTAGTTATCGATTAACTGTTTGTACCTAACAGGACGCTGCCGTGTCATGACGTCACTCTACTTGATCTTGACCGGAGCATTTCTTCCAACTTCCAATTCAAAGTCAAACAACCTGAACGACTTACACAAAGTAGCTCATAACCCAATAACTACGTCAGGTACGTCAGGTACGTCAGGTAGCTAGCTCTATTCGATAACTACCCGCTATCAACTCTGGACTTTTTAATATACCTAAGCTTTGGGTTTAATACCTACCTTAATTCATTTCATCATCCGTCCTCTCGTCGCCCTTCCCTACCGGGCAAAATCATGAGCCTAGTTCCAAAACCAAAATGACCCGACGTGAGACTCTAATCGCACGTTCTATAGTTTATGCTATTCTTACCGCAAGAGAGGATGGTAGACCTGCCCGGAAACCCTCTCTCTTAAAGAGGGCTCTCCGGCTCTTCTATACGTACTGGCTCGTCTTCCGGTTGGTACGGGAGGATCTATTCAGAGCTCTGCGCGGCGTATGGATGATCGACGAGGATGGTTATAAAGCAAGCTTCAACCCCAGGAAACAGAGCGGCAAGAAGAATAAAGGACCGTTGATACCTATGGGCGATATGGGTTACAGTGGCTCGACATTCTTCCGCACTGATGACGGCGCATATCTGGTCAAGTCCATCCCCCGCCATTTCGAGCACGACTTCTTCAAGAGCGACATGCTCATACCTTACGCCGATCACATGCGCGCCAATCGTTCTAGTCTGCTCGTGCGCATCACGAACTTCTTAGAAAGCGCGCATAAGAGCATCGGCACGTTGCTAGGCCTTGCGCCAAGCCATCACATCGTCATGGAAAATATTATGTACGGACAAGACCAAGGCTCTCAGGACGGTCCAAAACCGAAATGGGAGTCGTGGGATCTCAAGCCTAGCTCCTATTTCTTTCCCGAACGAGATATCGCCGGAGGGGCCTTGGCTTCCCAGTCTACCAAGTCAAAGCTCGCCGACGAATTTCACGATAAGATTCGGCTCACCCAAGCACAAGCCACCGAATTCCAACGCCAGCTAGAAAATGACACTCTTCTCCTTGCGAACTGCAACGCTGTCGATTATTCCCTCTTTCTCGTCCGCATATCTCCGATAGACGCTCGGACGACGACGGGATCAGAGCCTCTAATCCAGTTGGGAGAGACAAGCACCGAGCCTATCCCGCCTGCCGAGCCACCTTTTGCGCCACCGAATCCACCGAGCTGGCGCACGGGGATTGTATCAAGCGATGGCAAAGAGGTTTATCGGGCTGCCATACTGGATTTCTTCTGGGCCAAGCACACGGTCCATGCGAAGGCCATGACAGCGTTGGTCCAAGGCTATAATCTCATCGATGACCGGGGGCCGATGAGCATCACCACGGACAGCAAGGAGTACCGAAGCAGATTTCTGAACATGTGCAAGGAGCTTGTTGAAGTACAAGAGTGATATTCGGGCGATCAATTATTGGAGTTGGTTTACTATACACGGCGGCGTTTTGTATGGAGATCTCTGTTTTGTTGGAGCTGGGCGAGCATAACTGTTAAGATACCCCTGAATATCTCTATTGCTATGGTCGTTAGTAATATCATGAAGCTCTTTTTTATTCAGTTCTCTACCATGCTTCCCCTTGGTACTTGCGTTACTGTTCTTCCTTGAGTAAAAGTTCAGCAGAAGATAGAGTATTTCAAAGAAGTATATTAAGTTCCTACAAATTGCCTAACCGAAGTACCTGTAACAAGGTACTATTAGACAATGCTTGAGTATCCTTGCCCGTTAAAACTATTCGGAGTTGAGAATGACAAGTGAAGTGATCTAACAAAGACTCACCTTGTTTCACAATTCAATTATCCCTATAAACCCTTTTATTTGATGTCGAGGCATCTTGTATTATAAGTAAAAAGGTTGTTCTTTCACAGTCCTGCCTCCTTAAGAAAGCCATTGTATTCAAGTGAACACATATACTGTCACGCCAAATCTGCCAACAAGTTCAGTCTGATAACTTCGAGAACTAGAATAGATACCTCTTATATACATATGTGTAGGGAGGAATCAAATTGTCCATACCTAGTCTAGGTACTTAGTCGTTTCTCTTTCCTCTCATAAGCAGCGCGAAAAGAAAAGAAAAAAAAACACTTTCTCTTAACAGCCGCGCTGCAATTCTCCCCCATACTTCACTAACCCAGTACCTATCGAACCGCAACCTCCTTTCTTCCTATTTACGAAAACATGTGTGAGGAAAATAACCACAGTCCAGGATTCCAGTCCCGGTTACCCAGACTCTTCAGCCTTGACCCTGTCGAGCTGCTAATCGCGCACTGGGAACTCCTCTGGCGCTGGCCTATCCGCGCCATGCTTATCGTCGTCCGCTGGGGTCTCCGGGACCTGAATCCGGACGCGGGGGATCTTGTGCTGTGTACTGAGCTATAGCGAGGTAGGTGAATACTTGACGAACGGCTTAGGCTAGTAGATACCTAGATGCCTGTCTAGGGAAAGTATTTAGAGGTATTTGAAATATGCGGAATTGGGTTAGGTGTGTTTTGGTTTTATAAACATCAGGTCTCACATTGGTAGAAAGCGAACAGAGAATTGGTAGCTGAAGGTAAAGTACGTAAAGGTAGAAAATAAACTGAGAAAGCTATATCGGGGTGAAGCATCACAAATCTGCCCTAGTCCTGACTCTCATTGCTGATTTCACATATGTTTATGTTTCTGACTCATTACTATTGATGTTCGTATGTTCACAAAGCCGATAAAGTTAATGAAATGCAAAGTGTGTTGCAACGTACAGAACTGGAGCCACATACATAGAATCTCGTCACACAGAATCAAAAAAGATATTAGCAATGTACAATCATTTATTCGTCCAATATGAATATTCACAAGGAGCAAGCCTTCCCCGAACTATAGAACAAATGCGATATTTACAGAGGAGCAAAACAAGGAGCCAAGCGTGCGCCGGTTTGCGGGTATCGAGTTATCCCTTTGATCTTCTAATGTAATACAAAGTAAAACCCCATCACCCGCTACTTTATGTTACATTAATTTTCTGGTG
Organism: Daldinia eschscholtzii; assembly: GCA_037126485.1. Taxonomy (NCBI): domain Eukaryota; kingdom Fungi; phylum Ascomycota; class Sordariomycetes; order Xylariales; family Hypoxylaceae; genus Daldinia; species Daldinia eschscholtzii. The sequence goes on from JBANMG010000005.1 coordinate 2,458,779, forward strand.
TCGAAGTCGGAAGAGAATGTTGAAATTATGTATATTGCGAATTTCGGATATCCTTCGGTCCAGGGGTTGTCGAACTCTATTCGACCTGGATGTCTAAAGCATCCTCCGGGGCACGGATGTCGTCGTCGTCATCGTCGTCAATCGGGTCTTCCCCCTGTAGGGCCCGATTTGCGCGATCGCGTTCGGCGTAAATTTCTGCACGTTTCGTCTTGGCATGCTGTAAGCAATCGACATAGGTCCTAAACTTGACAATCTCACGCAGTAAATAACTACTCTTTCGCTCCCAGTTTGCCATCGCCTTGCCAGCGTTATGGCCACGCGGTGTGAAAGCCAGGAGCATAGGTGACCTGAGTTGATTGTGCTTCTGGAGGTCGTCCTCGATGGACTTCACATACGCCTCCAAGATTTCCAGCTGCTCATCTTCAGAGGCGTTGCTTGGACGGAGGGATTGTGTTGGGGCGGTCCATTCAGCAATGTGGATTCGGTCGCCTGGTAATTTCGCACGCGAGCCGCCACCAACATCAAAAGACGAACGAATGCTGCTCTGAAGACTACCCTGGCGACTATGCATGCTTGTGCGACTCGCAGCTGCGCTACCCGGGCGTGGAAGCGGGGGTGGCTCGTTGATGGCTGGTATAAGGGCGTTATTGATAATGGCATCACTCCAACCGTATTCCATATTGCTGACACCGCCAACTAGGGGATGTGTACTTAACCGGGCACTCCAGTAGTTAACCGCGAGAACGAACTCCTTACTGATCTCGGGAGTGCCAACCTGGAAAAGGTGTACAGCACCGGTGGGCAAGCTGAGGGCCCAGACATGTGGTCGACTGCGAGAATAGCCTGGCGGAGGGAGGGCTGAGGCGAGTGTTTGGCGGAGCGAGAAAGAGCCGACACTGGTAGCATTCTCCTGCCAGTTTCCACCGCCAACAACGGCACCAGGAGGAGGCTTACGGCCAACACGACCCTTTTGGCGCATTGACTTAGTCGAGAAAGAGAAGAGGCTCATTGTACCCTTTTGGACGACAGCGAAAACCTCGGACCAATTTCGCTCTTTGGCCTTCTTATCCATACCATCTAGATGATGCTTATGGATGACAATGCCCTCTTTCACCCAAGGAGGACCAGAGAGCTCGAGTGATTCATCATCAAGGAGCTGATTACTCTGCATTTCCTCGCTCATGATAGACTGTCCACTGGTGCCCGGGGGGACATCTTCACGAATGATAGCTTGACTTAAAGCATTAGCAAACCCAATTGACTGCTGATAGTCTCCATGTGGGTATGAGCTAAAAGAGTCCATAGACATGGAAGTCTGGGTTCTACCCAAAGAGTAACGACTCCATGTGGCAGATGAAGTAGTAGGACTCCAGATTGAATTCCCATCTTCAAAACTAGTACGGCTCGAGGAGTGTCCATTACCAGGGAACCTTGGCCTGGATCGACTTTTTGAATTCCATCTACTTCCAGGATTGCGGGTCGGGTCAGCGATTCTACCGCGCACAGAGATGTGGCCCTCGGACGGCGTCTTTGATAAGACACTTGGGCTGCGCTTGAGCATACCCATGACTGAGAGGCTGCCTTGCGCTTGGCTCTGTGATTGACCCGGTTCAGCTCCAAAGAGAGGGAGTTTTTCATCACGAATCGAACTATAGATGTCTTTTAATACAAGTTCCATCTGTTGAACCCACGCCTTCATAGGACCTTCAAAGGGCGCCTTCACAAGCGGTCCACACGTGTCGACCGGACCGTCTGGGTAGTTACCCATCGACGATTCTGATCGTGGTAACGGCATAAATGATGATCTCCAACTAGGTCGCTCTGGCTCTGGTTCAAAGGCAGCTCCCATATCCGAATCGGAGGGGTTGAGTAGGTTATTCTTCCCAGGCAAGATGCTGGGCCGATCAAAAGCCTCAGGAACGGAATCGGCTATCGCATGCTTGACAGTAGTCATTGTGTTTTTGACAAATTGGCTCTTGGTCATCTTTTGATCGATGTCTGCAAGGTGAAGATCGGTGTTCAAAAGCATGATTGAATAACACAACGTATGAATTACATCTATAATTTGTTAGTTAGAAGCCACAGGAGAGTCCAATTCACTTACCAGTAGTTTTGAAGCCGTGATTAGGGTTACAATCACACCACCGATTCGAAAATGCGACCAATATCCGATCAACCTGCTGCGTCTCGGCCCTAAAGACAAGACGACTACAAACTTGTCGCAAACTAACAAGAACAGATTCATTCGTGAAGTCATACAGATCCATATACGCCTTCAGGACTCTTTGCCTTACAAGGCCCTCCTCTCCCATCCAAGCCGCTGCTTTCTCCTTTTGAATGAAATCTTCATTCCCATCGAAGATCTTTTGGGCCTTCTGGCGGTCGTCCTCTGTCGGTTCTCCGACTAACACCTCAGGCTCGTCTAAAGGCGAACCCACTATCTTTGGGCTATTCTCAACATCGTCCACCTGGACACTAGGTAAACCATTGGCTGATTTGTTGAGTGAGCCCGGAAAAGTAGACATCCTCTTAGGACCCTGGCGATTTCCGGCGACTTTGTAGTCGTCTTCTTCTTCTTCTGGTGTGGTGTTCTGCTGAAGTAATAAATTGGGCGAGGCAGTGGGTCTAGGATTATCGTCTCTCCTGTCCTCCTGTTCATAGCCCCCAGTTCCATCAAATCCTTTTGAATTATTTAACCTTGGAGATTTACTGCTTTGCGACTGTCGCTGCTTATTAGCTCCACTAGGCCCTAACCTTTCACCCTCATCACTACTATCGTTGAAGAATGTTGCGTCACGGCCCTCAGTTGACTTCATAGGGGGTAACTCAGGGAGGTCTCGCTCCATTTGGGACCGCCTACGGGCAGCATCCTGGCTTCGTAAGGCCGACGTAGATTTTACAGTCCGGATAGTAGCATTTGGACTTGGCTCGTAGTCGGGAGAGAAACCACGGGTCTTACGAGCAGGTTCCTCGTCCTGCGATTCGTAGCCTCGTGCTCGCGGCGAATTCTCCAGGCCAGGAGATAAAAGTGCGCCAGGGACAGACGGTGCGTTCTCTTGTAGAAATGGGCTCATGATTTCGCGTAAGCTGCTAACCGGACTGGATTCTCGCTGAATCGTTTGTTCTTTGATTCTATTTATCTCCATTGGCGCAGGTACCGGAGGCGGTGGTACTGGAGGCTCAGCTATAGACTTCTTTCGCCTTCTGAAGAATGACGACTTTTTATGGAGAATTTGAGGTGGATTAGTTGGCTTTTGTGAGTCCCTTGAAGGGGGAGGAGGCTGGGTTTTCGTCTGCGACGCTATGTGCTGCAGCTTGTTAGTTTGGTCGGCGCTTTCTGCTGGCGTCGATGCAGATTGCGCTGGTTTGGTCTCCGAGACGTTCGTGTTGTTCCGGTAACCAAATATCCTGCTGAAAAAACCCTGCTTCACCTGTGGTGCTGGGTTGGGAGCACTATGCAAAGCCTCCTTAGATTTTTCATACCCGATATGTGGCGCGGGTGCAGCGTCTAGATCAGGCGGAGGTAAGGGAGGTGGTGCCTCGCGCGGTCCACCATTCTTAGATTGTGCCGTCCTTGTAGTGCCACTTCTCGATCTTGCAGTAGCTTTCTTGCGATCGGGAGTCTTCGCCTCGGGCTCCGGCGGAAGCATAGGCATAGGCGGGGGCCCAACTGGAGTGGACGGCATATTCAGGCGACGAGGCCCAACAGGTATCGTCGGTGTTGGTGCTGCTTCGTAATCATCAACAAGGAACGTGTTAGAAAAATCAGTCTTCCAAGCGGTAAGAGAATTTAAAGAAGGCCTTTGTCCGTAGTCAAAACTTGAAGACCTCCCACCGATACCATGGGCCCACCGCTGAGTGGTTAGGACTTGGGCAAAACCGTCTGCATCGATACTGTTGGTGCTACTGCTCTTGCTGGTCTTACCTCCTCTAGAATGCAACCCCCGCCCACCAGCAGTGTTAGGCTGACTGCGTTCCCGCAAACTATTAATCCGACCCAATCCGGTCTGGAAGCCAGAACTGCTGTTGCTACGTCGCCCCCTCGAGAATTGGCCTGACATCCTACTAGATCCGTCATCAGTACCCTCGAAGTCGGAGCTGTACGAGTATCCATGGCCGTGCCCAGCACCAGAACTCCACATGCGTCCCGGACGAGAACTAGCCGTCATAGACCTCGAGTACTCGTCTCCCCTCGGCGGACTAAGAGGATCATCGTCATCAAACATGTTGTTCGCAGGCGTATGAATTTGTCCCAAAGAGAATTGGTCCAGAGACGTCAGCATATTAGTAACGAGCGAGTCACGCGTGAACTGGCGGGACGGTAGGGACAAATCATGAGAATCCCTCACATTTCTACCTCTAGGCAGGTCGGACAAATCGGGCTCGTTCGCTCTGATATCGTCGGAAGCATTATCTAGAAAAGAATCCTCGGAATCGCGCGAAGGTGGTAAGCTCGAAGGTACTCGATATGCTCGGCTGGATACAGGGGGCTTTGTTTTCGACCTTGCCGGCGGCGTAGAAGGCACAGAATCACGACCCCTACTAACAGGACTCGAGGTGTTGATATTCAAATCTGGTCGGCGGCGCTGGCCTCGTCGATTGTTGTCGGACGAATGCATCGCAGGACGTCGATTGGTCGATTGGTCGATTTGGGTAAAACAGAGCAGGTTGGACGACAGCCGAGATGGGGGTTGCCATACGCAGCACAGAGACAGAAATATAGAGGATCCCGTTTCCGAATAACTACCTAACCTAAGATCCTTTTGATATTTAGGTTTAACCGGCTGCTACCCACCGTTACCGATCCTCGGGATGCCTGCTATATCGCGGCCAGGGTTTGATCTGCCCGCGCTCGTTGCTGTCGGCCGAATTTGCAATTGGACGGGCAAGCAGGGTAACGATTTGAGTAACAAAAATACTAGAGATGATCATCAAAGTGGACTAGGGTTCGCAGTATGTAAGGTACGACGAATCGGGGAGATGTGCATCCGTAATTAGAAACAGTAAGTATTAAAGTATTAAAGGGGCCAGAAACGTGTGAGGAGCACCGCTCGCGGACAGACGGACAGACGGACAGATTAAACTTAGGTGATAATAGAACGAGGGTTATGAAAATTGAAGGAGAACGCAAATGCAAATGCAACAAAAAAAGAGGGTTGTTGATTCCGATCAAGACTTCCAAAGCCCTCCAATTGCTTGAAAAGTTGAAGTTGGTAGGTTTTAGGTTACCTGGTAGGTTAGTAGTTATCGGAATCGAAAATAGTGCGACGCGGGATCGCATCTGTACAAGTCAAGGGAAGAAAAGAAAAGTTGACTACCTTACCTAAGGTACCTTACCTAGGCTAGGTACCTACCTACCAGGTACATGTATGGAGGATTTAGGGGACCATGACTTCCTCAATCCTGCGGGCGTCGGAAGCCAAGACGATGTTTTGGGGGAAGTCGCGTTGAGTTTCAGAGATTATTGGATCAACTAAAAGATGAACTAACGATTAGAGGTGGGGATTTCAGGTACCTGCAGCACCTAAATGGTCGCATCTGATTCGACTAAATGGATTGGGGTACCTCTAAGTACATCATCGCAATACCTTCCCCGCGTATGATTGGGTGTATATATTAAGTACCTGATATATGTGTCTAAGGAATTGAAATGTACCTCTATCTGTTCAGTCTAAGTAAGCAATGAATCTACAGTAGCGTGTAAGATCTTAATTACCAAAAGATCGGTATTGGATACTTTCTGTTCCTATTATTTAGATGAAATCTGATAAAAGAACAACTAGAGATCTCTAACGATGAAAGATTAGATGTATTGAAATGTGTCGCATTTCTACCATTGGTCTCATATAGGTAATAAGAATCTCGTTATTCCGAATAAAGGTCCTAAGCTGCATGCTACATAACTAAGGTGCCTACCTCCTATAGTTAACCGAATGAAATATACTTGAGTCTTTGGTGAAGCTTATTCAGCAAAGTTAAGCGTTGACAACATGTGAGAATGTTGTTTTACACTTAGTAGTTTAGTAACCAGACAAGTTATATTTACACTTTATCCTTATTGCGACTGTTAACTCAAAACAAAACATTCACAGTTAAGAGATGTAAAAAGATTATAATTTAGGTTCTAATGAGTTCGAATAGCTTAAACTTATAGCGTTAGATAATAACAATCACGGTTGTTATGGGTATTTAAAGCTTCAATGGATATAACACGATAACTTAGGTACTCACAAATAACTGGCTAGCTTGGCTTCTGACCCTCATTTACAAACGTTGACTTGCATACTGACTTGCAGATACCCCTCACCATACAACGATAAGGCAAGGTAGGTATACACATATCATTAGAAAATAGTAAGTTGACATAAACTACGAAAGTCTAACTAACCCACGTGTCAAGGTGGTCCTAGGAATGACAAAAGGGAAGATGCTTCAAAGACAAGGTAGTTTTCGAGATACCTACTATTTATCAGGAGGTATACTACCTGCCCTATTGACATCCAACTCCAGCAAACGCCACATACCTACCGTTGAGACCAGGCGCCAAGTAGGTATCTTGGGGTTCACTCTGAATCCTTGCAGCCGCGTGGAATTGGCCCATAATGTCCTGTAAGTACCTGCATTCTACCGACCTGTCACCCGAGCCCAAATTCCCACCAATAAGTCTTCAAGTTTTGCTTCTTTTCTGGTGAAACTTTTCATTCTGCGTGCTGCAAACACACAGCCTAACAAAAGTCCCAGTCCTTTACCGGACACTACAACTTGTTTTTTATTTCCCAAGATTGAATGCTACATTGGCTAGGTAGATCGAATATTTGCCGTTGCAGCAACAAATGGAAATGTCATAACAGGTACCTAGGTAGTCATAATGTTAACGAGTATTCGTCGAAGGAGGATAACCATGGCCTATCATAGAAGATGGAAACACTTCACCTACTAAGCTAAGCGCTTTCACTTTGCATATAGCACCCCAAAAGGGCAAAAGGGCCAAAGATAACATCCAAATCGGGTCTCTGCAGGTTAGGGACAATGAAAAGTTGACAAGAGCTGCATATAGTAAGTAACATCGGCACCTATTTTGAGCAATGCCCTTAAACCAATGACCAGATTGAGGAGAGTTGATAATGGCCTCTTTTCTTCAACGAAAACAAATTTGCTAAGCGGTTGAAAATTACCGGGCCAAGAAGAACACCCAAGATTATCCCCTAAAAGTTGCAGATGATCACGAACGACCGACGGATATGTCGGCTATAGGTTGCACGACCTTATGCAACTAACGCAAGTCTTCATATCACAGATGCAGTTATTTCGAAGTGAAATGTGAATATTGACGAGCCCGATATGAGTAATTGTTCCTGGATGCAAATTATAGTTAGGTTGATCGTTTAATAGAATCTAATGATATACCCCTATCTAAGCGATTTGCAGTTACTCTACCTGTACAGAAATCATAGTCCCTACTAATTTCCTACAGGATTCAACTGCTAGGTATTTAATCGTATCTGAACTGACCGGGAAACAAGATGCTTTGAAAAGGATGCTGTATTGCGGACGAGCGATTACGCCTTATGCATAACAACGTATCTGAATGCGACATGATATTATTGTAACAAAATCTACTTTTAGTAATTCTTCTGGAAGCATAGAACTCGCAAAGATCTTCATACCTTTGCCGCCGAAGATCAAATAATATGAGCAGCCGAGTTGTAGGTTTCCCTCTCAGGGTCGATCTAGAAGTTAACCGCCGTACGTTAAGATTCAAGCGTATCGCGCAGATCTGATTGATCGCTTGCCTTTTTAGATCCTTCGCGTCTAAAATCCACACATTTTTTTTTATGGCTGCATAGTCACAATTACTTCTCTGGTTACCACGAGGCAAAAAGTCGTCACCAATATGACCTGATTTTGATCAAACTGGGTGAACTTGGAAGAATATCTGGATCGGGTCGAGAGCGGCTATCTAGTACGACAATACCTCGGCAATAGTAACGATAACATTCGGTCCGTTGTATAGCAAGCAAAGGTAGTGTAGGTGAAAGGGACCAGAATATGAGGCATTTTCTCTTCCAGTCTTCGAGAATGTCCTTACCCGCAATCTAGCATAGGGCTGTGAATATTTCTAGTCATCTATCTTCACCTTCACAATCTGACCAAAAGATCTATTGCTTTCTCTACTCCAGCATCTTGTAGAATATTTCACGCATTCAATATTTACGCTTCATACCTGGTATTCCCTTTTTATTCTCTTTGGGAGCACTTCGAGCTTCCTTAGATTATGATACGTTCATATTTCTAGACTAAAAAAAGTCGTATTCGGCCTTCAGCCAACTACCTCGCATCTGCCTAAGAGTTCGGGCCAAGATTAGCGATGTACTTCGGGACAGTCTGTCAAACAAACAGGTTATGGTGCAATAAGCAGCAGCCACTTAACACCATTCATCCCTGCCGAAGCAAATACGTACAGGACTAGCAGCGTGGGAGAGCTAATTCACGCAGCACTATTTCCGTTCCCACCCGGATTCGACTGATCCTGCCTGACAGCAAACTGCCTGAAGGTCTCCATGTCAACCATTCCCAACGAACTGTCTTCGGTGGCGTCCAGGTCGACGCGGGGGACGCCCAAATTTGTAATCCTACCGCTGCGGTAGGCTTGATAGGCCTCAAGCCAACGGGCAGTGCACAGACACCACCTACATCCACCTTTCAAGCCGACCTGGCGTAGGTCGTTCCCGCGAGAGGCGGAGAAATCAAGGAACTCGTCGGTAACTATACCGGCCACGGCATGGTTACCCGGATCGATGCCTCCGCCGGTGCGACAGTAGCCGTCGCGGAAGAAGCCAGTGGTAGGCTGCCGAGAGAACAGCTTGAGGGGCTGTTTGAATACTGCGATCGGACGATCCCCAAAAGCGTGAGCAAGTACTATGTAAGCACTACAGCGTGGAAGCTCGTAATTGTGGGGAGGGCATGTGTGCTTAGGTAGGTGAGTTGTTAAAAGCATGCAGATGTTCACTCCATACCGTTAAGCGGGCTTGATGCCATGGCACCTTCGGGCTTCCTTTCAGCGGCCAAGTGGGACTTGCGGCTCGTATTTATTGCGCTACTTTAGACAACAGCAACTAGCTGGTGATCGTCAAAAGGAATGAAGGCGATGTTATATATTATTCGCGACTGACAGGTTTTTTAGCAAGTGGACCAAAATAAGAATCTTTCCATTTAACGGAGCTAAGTTTGCTAAAAAGTCTGCGGAGGTGCGGCTTTACTGGACTAATTCTCGGCAAGACACAAGACACACAAGTCACACTAGAAATATCTAAAGAATATGGAGCCCCGAGAAGTGAAAAAGGTGACGTCACTAGATCGGGTACGAGGTAGAACGCAATACGGATGTAAGGAGGAGTTTGAACTAAGAGGTTGTTGCTTCGGCGATGCCATTCCCTCGTTCCTTGTCATCACGACTTGAATTTTTTTTTCTTTTTCCTTTTTTTTCTTTCACTAGTTTAAGCATCAAAGCCCTCGTACCTTTTTATTTAACGTAAGTAGTCTTTCCAAGGTACATTGCCCACTTGCTAGCCAACCCCTTCGGCATTGAAATTGCATATCTTGGCAGTCATAAACACCCTTGTCCGATGAAGCCGGTTGTCGCAAATCTGGCCAATATTGTTATCCACGCTGAGCCACTCTCTCACATGCTCCCCTGGCTTTGGGTAAGAAGGGGATTGCGTGTAATCGGCTATTACTTTGTGCATATGCGAACTAGAATCCAAACAGGAAAAGAGCAAAGCCTCAAGGTGTTTACGTATATTTGTATGCAGGACGGGTGAGATGCCCCCCTATACCTGTGCCCCTATTATGATTACCTAACTCCCCCCTGCCCCTGAAAGAATTCCATTTCAAGGAATAAGACTCAAGAAAACTGTGGAACCGAAAATTATGGCTGCATACGAAAATTTTCACTGGATCGAGAAGTAGTTAAGCAGGCTTTGAAATACACAATGCTAAACTCCATTGCGAGCAACCAATTCCTCGGACCGGGAGATATGCAGGTCAGGCCAAATGCAAGTCAGCATCATGGCGCCGACAATCACCTCGATCGTGGCCCGCTAGTAGTACATAGGTAGTATATACTCAAACTAGAGTCTCGGGAAACTTCTGAAGAATTCTACCGAGCTTCGTGAAGTATGGAGCGAATGGAGCGAATGGATACTATGACAGAACGGTAGCCTTATACATAATCCACAAGCATAAGCCGAATGCCGCAAGCCGCAAATTAGCTGGTATTTCTAGTCTTTTCCAACGGCCCCTATTCCTGTTCTAGATTGGGTAAAACGCCACTCCGGCACCACCCGGATCGCCCGGTCCACTGAGATCTTTATTCAGTTGCTATGTAGGTACTACGTAGCATTTTGTGAAATATTATGTAGAAGCATACGTGATGACAAGAGTTGTGAAAGGAAAGGAACTAAATGAGATCTGGGGGGTTATCACGATAGGGTGTTGGACCGCGCACGATAAAGGGCTAGGTACACAATTGGGTACTAGATTATCTCCGCTATTTTCCAATGAAAAGAAGATCATGACCGCCATTTTCAAAGACTTATCATATTTACAAGCGTGTGAATTAGGTAGTGTATTGCCTATCGTATTCGACTGGAGATTAAAGGTGCTAAATTTGGTAGTATACTTGGAGCGTGCGTCAACAAGGTCCAAGGGGCATCTTGGAATGATAGCCAATCATTCTGTATACCATTCCCATACGAATACCATAGTACCTAGTCAAGTCAACAGTACATTCGGCGTCAGGGCCAAAGCGCCGGCGGCTGGACTCATTGGTGGGCATTGGAGAAAGCAACCTGGCATGGCACCCATCGCAGGATCTGCACCAATGCGAGTTGAGCTTTATCCCAGCTCCACTTGCTTTGCTCGTGTCTGCGTCGTATTGGGTTTACGAGAGCTACAACCTGCGCCAGCCTCAACGTCAGCCCACCCGCCCGTCTCTGCGGAGACGATAGGTGATGGATCATAGCTTTATGGAATTTACGGGGCTTGGTTCGTTGTGGAACCCTAAGATTGACTGGTAACGATGCCCCGGTCTTCGAGTCTCCTTAAGGCCTACAGCAGAGCGATGTTACTCTATTCTATGGATATTAAAGAGTCCCTCGCAGCCCAGATGTTTTCTTCTCCTCATCGGCTTCTGGCTTGCTCAACTGTATAAACACAGCCAAGTTCACTCGCTTTGACTTGCGCACCACAGTCGCTTCAGATAACGGTCGTTTCTTGTCTCTCGCTTGGAAAAATATATTTTAATAATACCTAATATAATACTAGTCCGAGCACTGTCAAGTCAACCGAAATGCAAGGTCTACTCTTGAGCCTGGGGGCTCTCGCCCTCGCTGGCTCTGCCAGTGCCGACTACCCTGTCGTGCCTCCTCCCGAGCCTTCACCGGGATACCCAACATCTCCCGGATACCCCTCCTACCCGGAGTATCCTCCTGAGAGCTCGACCTCCAGCTTCAAGCCCAGCACTCCGCCTGTGAGCTCCTCGACCGTCCCGTCGTACCCTGAGTACCCTCAGTCCAGCTCTACTTCGAGCTTCGACGTGACGAGCTCGGCCACAACTCCCGGCTACCCGGTCAGCTCTCCTAGCTCCAGCGAGGCGACATTCTCTACCTCTGTCCCCTCGTTCCCTACCTACCCGGGTAGCTCACTCTCCGTGTCGAGCTCCAGCTCTACTCCGGTCTCTTCGTATGTTGTGTCCAGCTCGAGCTCGAGCTCCGTTCCGGTCACAAGCTCCACTGAGGCTACTTCATCCACCACTGTCCCCGGATACCCTACGTACCCGGGCAGCTCGGCTTCCAGCTCGAGCTCCAGCCAGTTGACCAGCTCTACCGAGGCCACGTCGTCCACGACTGTCCCCTCTTACCCAAGCTCTAGCCCGAGCCTCAGCACTAGCTCCACCCCGGGTTCTTCTTACGTGGTCAGCTCCAGCTCCAGCTCTGCTTCCAGCACTACCTCCAGCTCTGCTCCGGTTTCCAGCTCTAGCACCAGCTGCACCACCAGCTCCGTCCCGGTCACCAGCTCCAGCTCTGTGCCCGTTTCCAGCTCCAGCTTGACCAGCTCTACCGAGGCTACTTCTTCTACCACTATCCCCGGATACCCAACCTACCCCGGTAGCTCGAGCTCGGTCTCAACCTCCAGCTCTGAGAGCAGCACTGCTTCTACCACTGCCTCTACTAGCGCCACTACTTCGAGCGCCAGCACTCTGTCGAGCTCTACCACCCCTGGGTACCCCACTGGTCCTTCCAGTGTTCCCAGCTCGTCCAAGGTCAGCTCTACCACCAGCACCGAGGCAACTAGCTCCACCACCGAGACTGTGTCGTACCCTACCAGCGCTCCCAGCAGCTCTGCTACTAGCTCTACTGAGGTTACCAGCTCTACTTGCACCGAGGAAACCACCGCTTCCACTGGTGCCACCCAGTCTACCTCTGTCCCCATTGGTTCTACCCCGGTCTCTTCCTACCCGACCTCGGTCCCTACTATCTCGACCTCTTTCTACACTTCTACTGGAGTCCCCTCAACCAGCGCCCCTGCTAGCTCCCCGTCGACCACCACCGAGTACACCACTTCCACCATCTACACGACAACCAAGTACACCGTTACTTCTTGCCACTCTACTGTCACTGACTGCCCGGGTACTCCCCACGTCACCACTGAGACCGTTCCCCTCACCACCACGGTTTGCCCTGTGACCTCGACCTCCGAGACTGCTACCGTTCCTGGTTACCCTACCTCTAGCACCTCTGAGGAGAAGCCTCACACTTCGACTGCTGAGACCACTCCCGGCTACCCTACTACGGAGTACTCCACCACTACTCTGTACTCGACTACCATCCGCACCATCACTTCTTGCGCACCTGAGGTCACCAACTGCCCTGGCAACCCCGAGTACCCTCACACTACCACTGAGACCATCTCTGTCGGTACCAGCGTCTGCACTGTGACCCCTACTGCCCCGGTTGAGACTCCTAGCTATCCTACCGGCCCCGTCGAGACCCCCGGTGAGACTCCTAGCAGCACTCCCGGCTACCCCACTGGCCCTGTTGAGACCCCCAGCAACACGCCTGGTTACCCCACCGGTCCTATCGAGACCCCTGGTGAGACTCCCAGCCAGACTCCTGGTTACCCTACTGGTCCCGTTGAGACTCCCAGCTACCCGACCGGTCCGGTTGAGACGCCTGGTGAGACTCCTGGTTACCCCACCTCTCCTGTCGAGACTCCCAGCTATCCCACTGGTCCCGTTGAAACCCCCGGCGAGACTCCTGGCTACCCTACCGGCCCAGTTGAGACTCCCGGTGAGACCCCCCGGTTATCCTACTGGCCCCGTCGAGACCCCTGGATACCCTACCGTTCCTACCGACACCTTCACTCCTTACCCGACCGAGAGCCAGACCCCGTACCCGACTCAGTCTTTCACTGGCTTCCCTACTTTCCCTACCGGTTACCCCACTGGTCCCAGCAGCCTGACCACCTCCATCAAGACCCCGCCGCCTTACCCTACCAACGTGCCTACCCCCAGCTCCGAGGTTCCCCAGCCTCCTACTACCGGTAGCCCCGTTCCTCCCCCGGCTCAGTCTTCCACTGTCCCCGGCTACCCTACCATCCCGACCGCCGCTGCCGGCCACCTCGAGCGTGGCACCGGCTTCATGGTTGCCGCTGCTGCTGTTGCCGTCGCTCTTCTGTAAGCGACCTAGGTGCGTCTAAAGGATTGCATTCATAGGGTGTTCAAGGTTTGGTGAGAGTTGCTTTGTTCTAAGCAGGTTTAGATGAGGATACATGAATTCAGGGTTAGGTTAGAATGGCTTAGAAAAGGGGTTAGCCCCGAAGCATATTATATAGGTTAGCTATTTGTTTAATTTTAAGATTCTTTTGTAATCTTCCTGCATATAAAAAATTATAAAAAATTACCATTTTTGGTACTTGGTTCTGCTTCTATTCGGTCATTTGACTGTAACTTGAGCTTTCTACCCTTTGTTGCCGTGTATATATGTTTTGTTTTTTTTATCTTTCGTTTAATATTCTGGATTATGTTTCAGTTGGTTGGGTTTAGGACGTTTTGTTGTGATTTGTATTTATGATGGAGCAGGTTGAAATTATTATTAGTATTGCCTCTATCAAATTTAGATGAATTTAATTCTACCTTGGATCGTTAATTGCCTTCTCAATCGACAGTTAACTGTCTCAAGTTGGTAGTTTAACTAGTATATCTATCCGATGGTTATATTTTTATGTGTTGTAGTATTTCCCGTCCGAGTAATTTACTCAGCTCTGTGCATCCTATTATTTATCCACAGTTAACCCTCCACATGAATCTAACGTTGTTACATTCCCATTATGCGCCTTTGAGAATTTTCCGACTTTGCCGAAGTCCAATAGCTATATCAGACAAACTGGCAGAAGGGCGTCAAAAAAGATGCCCCACACCACTAGCCCCTAGCCTTCCATATACGATTATACTACGATAACTTCAATTAATTGTAAAAAAGTCAAGTTTTGATCAATTCAGTATTAAAAATTAGAATTAGATAGTTTTAAAAGTATATCTTTTGCCCATGTCTTGGGAAAACGTATTTGAACTTTTACAATTCATTGAAGCTGTTGTAATATAGCAGGTTAGGTAGGTTAAGTGGTATGGGGCATCTTTTTTGACGCCCTTCTGACTGGTAAGAGGTATTCCGGGTCAAATCTGCTTGGGTCCAATGTTGATACTTTCCCTTGTCAGCTTATGTACCTTCTAAGCCCTAATGATATGTAGTGCGAAAGGTTAGTCGATTCCTTGTCTCCATATTTGCTAGTTAGACTGTTAGATACATGTAGTTTGATATTTTCCCATTCTGAGATACTTGGGCATGTCGAGCCCCTGACTATCATTGCCATATTCTCTTTGGTACGCATTAAAATAGTTCAAAGTTAAAACGTCCAGTCCTGGCCTTCATAATCTTCATAAACAAGGCGACAAGCCCCCGTTTTAGGCGCGCTAGTCTCTATAGGTAATCAATTCAGATCTTCGTGACTTGATCTCACTAGCACCATCCTAACAAAGCTATAGATTTTATATCGGTTGGTTACGGTTTGTTGCTTTCTCATTAATACCCGTTGTTTTCAGATAATATGAATTGTATGAATCTTAGTGCGAATCTATCAAACACAGCATTATTAGGAAATTCACCTGCTCGATACTATTATATTTTGTAAGTATCAGGTATAGTTGAAAGTCAGTAATAAAGATCTTCGACATCTTGAGGTTACGCTGCTTGGCTGAAGACTTAGGTACTTTCGCGTTAGACTGGGGGCGCCGGTTTTTCCCAAGCAATATCGATAAAGAATTCAATAACAACCTCTATATTATAAATGAAACACTCCTGCTGAAATATTTCTTGCGCTACATAGTGCGATATGTCAATGCATCATGACTTTGATGAAGTGTAATGACATAAGAGAATCGCATGTGGGGGTACCGTTGGAGGTGCGAACTCCAACACTACGATAGTCAAGAACATTATCACGATATACAGGACCGTATTTTCGGAGCTTATCCCCCTTGAACTCGTCATGATTCCCGTTAGATTCGAGATGCCGAGCTGAAGCTTAAATCCGTCAGCATTGTTATGTGTTCTATGATTGGTTTCCCATCTTGGTAGCTGCACTTAGCTGCCGTGCCTCGCCAGGGGATTTTGAATTTTGTAGTCGTTCACGGGGATGGTTGGTCGACTTGGATTGGCTAATGAGGCTGCGGCTTTCAACTTTGATCGGGACCATATGCTGCGCAACGCGAAAATATCGTCAGGTTTACATCAAGACAAATCTCAAAGCCAAGGCCCTTAGTGGGCGAGAGTTCAGTAATAATGGTAGTGACACTGGGCTATAAAGAGAAATATTATTCGTGGTTCAATCCAACGAAAGACGTTCTGGATACCCTATATTCTACGACAGTTTCGTTAACATAATATTTCTGTTAGTTCGAGATGGCTTCAAGCGCTCTCGGCGGCGAGGTGAACAGCAACCAATGGAGTATCACCCAGCATCCATTAGAAGCCATTAAGACGGGAATTCAGAGCTCCACAGCTGGCGAGTCCCGTGGCAACCGCGTAACACATATGATGAGCGCCAATGAGGGACCGGCAGATGTTGCAGCCAAAATATCGGGCTGTGTTGCAGACGGAATCCGTACTGATGACGCCCCCTATTTCACTAATAACGAGGCAATTCCATTTCCAGATGCGTATGTATCAAGGCCTGCTAAGCACCACCCAATGCTAACCTATATCTTAGATGCCATAGTAAGACAATTGGCGGTATTCCTGTAGCTAGCGACGTGTTCCTTTTTCAGTAAGTATGTCTATAAAGCCAAGGGAATACGGTTTCCTAAAACTGTTTACAGGAAACAGCAGACTTTCAACCGTTCGAAGAATTTAGAACGTAAGCTACTGGTAGTTAGAGTGGAAGTACGGAATACATAACTAATATAATATCAGGCATGGTGCATCCTTGTGGAAGCGGCGCGTTTGGGTATTTCGAGTGTACCAAGAATGTATCCAACCTGACAGTATGTGGTCTAAAAAGTAGCATCCATATTACTAGTTGGACGTGGCAATGCTAATAAAGGAGTAGAAAGCCAATTTTCTTCAGAAGCCTGGCGAGAAGACTCCTATTTTCATCCGCTTCTCTACCGTCACCCTGGGTCGGGAGTTCCCTGACGAAGCGCGAAACCCGCGAGGCTTCGCGATCAAGTTCTATACCAAAGAGGGGAATTATGACATCGTGGGACTTAACTGGCCTATCTTCTTCTGTCGCGATCCTATCCAAGGGCCGGATGTCATCCGTTCGCAGTATCGGGATCCCAAAAACTTCCTTCTCGACCAGGATGCTACCTTTGATCTCCTCGCTAACACACCTGAATCGAATCATGCGGGATTGATGTTCTTCAGCGATCATGGAACTCCAGTTGGATGGAGATTTAACCACGGATACGGGTGCCATACTTTCAAGTGGATCAACAACCAGGGCCAGTTTGTATATATCAAATATCACTTCATCGCTAAGCACGGGCAGAAGCAGTTTACCTATGACGAAGCTTTGAGAAAGATGGGAGAGGATCCTGACTACTCGAAGCGCGACCTTTGGGAGACTATCGAGCACGGCGAGCAAGTCGAATGGACAGCCAAAGTCCAGATCATGAAGCCGGAAGACGCGGACCCAGATAAGCTAGGCTTCGATCCGTTCGATGTAACTAAAGTTTGGCCGCGCGACAAGTTCCCGATGGAAGAATTCGGGCGTCTTGTCCTGAACAAGAACCCGGAGGACTTCCACCGAGACGTGGAGCAAGCGGCCTTTTCGCCGGGAAGCATGGTACCTGGTATCGGTGACTCTCCTGATCCACTACTCCAGTTCCGCATGTTCTTCTACAGAGACGCGCAGTACCACCGCATTGGTGTCAACTTACATCAGATTCCTGTCAATTGCCCGTTTATGGCACAGTCTTTCTCATCTGTCAATTTTGATGGACAGATGCGTGTTGATGCTAATCACGGAGGGAATCCTCCGTACGTGCCCAACAGCTTTGTGCACAAATTCCGCCCGGACGCTGCTGAGCCGGCTTTCCAGGTCTCAGATAACATCTGCAGTCGCAAGAGCCACTACGTAAGTTTGTTCTTGCTTTTGACCACATGATGAACGGAAAAACCGCTAACTTTAGCTTCAATAGTGGCACGAAGGTAAAAAGAACGACTATGCGCAGGCGACAGAGCTTTGGAGGCGGGTGATGACTGAGGAGGAGCGGAAGCATACGTGCTACAACACAGCTCAAAACTTGAAGCAGGTCAAGTATCCATTGATCCAGGTATGTGCTTAAACCCACCGCAAAACGTATGCACAAAAGAATTGCTAATATCATTTGCAGAAAAAGTATCTGGCTCAAATCTATAACGTCGCACCCGAGTGGTCGGAGGGTGTATATGCTATGCTCCCTAAGAAGGATTTTGATTTCAAGGAAGTTGTAAAGCTATCCCAGACCGCCCAGGAGTGGTACAAGGAGAAGAAATTCCAGCCAAGCCAATCTACTGATCGTCTTGTCGGATATGCGCCTTCCAAGCCGGTGTACAACGTGTGAAGGGCGGGGATTAGCCACTTCAATCGATTAGATGATATGGTATTATCTATCGTAAAACGAGGTTTGATTTATTATTAACTAGGTACCTTAGGTAGTTTGGTCTCGATTAATTTAATGCGCCTTCATCATTTCCTGTTTGCAACATACATACTAGTGTCGCTCAACCTCCCATTTCTCACATCTTTATCCCAAGGCAAAACTACCAGTGAAGCAAGTTCAATGCTAAATAGTAATTCAATTCTCACTTAATTGAGCTAAACTTTACTTCGTTTCGTAAGGTAGATTCCCCAGTTTCTCCTTCAGAATTCCCTCGACCAATCTCCAACACCTCTCTTGGAGCTCCTCATCCTTTGCCTGATTGCTAACATCCGAAACCTTCCTATCCGGTATGATATATTGACCATCAATCTTTTCCTCTGGGATCGCATCGCTCGTCGCCGCGAATAACATGGGACGACAACCTTGGTCGACCGGTTCCTTCATGAACGGTCTCACAGCCTGGATGAGCATACTGCGTACTGTTCCGTATGCATCTACAGCTTGATCTGGCTGGTCCGTATTTACTCCGCCGGGGTGCGTAGCGTTGATCCATGGTCCCATACCGGGTACGAGACCCAACTCACCACGCTGCTTGCGACGATAAAAAGCTCTGCAGAGTAATACTTGTGCAAGCTTGGTGCGGCAGTACAATTTAGTAGGCCCAATATCTTGGTTTATCTCCGCGATGTCTTTAAACTCGACGTCGCTGGTGTTCATGCGGTGCATTTCGGACGATTGGAAGCATAGGCGGCTGTTGCGTGTTGCAACGAGCTTCGGAAGCAAAATCCGCGCAAGGTGGTGTTGTGAGATCACATTGACTTGCATATGGCTGTCCAGGGCGTCCTTGGTCTCGTTGTATTTTCCTACGCCGAGTCCGGCATTGAGAACGAGGGCGTCGAGGCGGTCGAGCTTAGATGTCAAATTTCGCGCCACTTTGTCTGTTTCTTTAAGATCCTCAAGCTCGCACTTGATGAACTCGACACGCGAGACATCGCCATATTTTTTAAGGTCCTCCTCAGCTTCGGCTAGGTGCTCCTCCTTCTTTCCGAGCAGATACAGCTTTTCGGGATTGTGTTGAAGGATGTGTGCTGAGATTCCATACCCGATGCCTGCACTGCCACCCGTTACTACAAAGACCTTCCCGCTAAGGTCCGGGACATCGGTGTTAGGGTCGAACGTGTTACCGGAACCAAACATTTTCTCTACGATGTGAATATGCAATAAGAGATATTGGGAGTATAGGAAATGCTCAAAGAGTAACCGGATGGTCTAGATTACATAGTAGCATGCTCTCTATTCGACGATGTCATGACCTATATGGTTTGCCAAGTATATGTCCATGACGTCAGGGTAACGTCGCTGGGTAAGATTCTAGGAACTCTAGTTGAATAACTAGAGCATAATAATGATTTCAACAAGGGCAAATTATCTGTGTCATAGAAGGGTGTCGGATTATATGATGCTGAAATGTTGATTATTGACGTGTTCTTGAAGTTGGACGTATAATGTACTTGGTAATGATAATGGTATTTTACAATTAGGTAGTCACTTCGAGGGTAGAGAAATTTGAGTCTGCCTGCGCGTTAGAGAGAAGACTGTTTATCAGGACTTGATATGTATTTCGATAGGTGATATCATCCGTAGAGTCCTGCTGTCACTATCGCTTCCAATATCACACAGATTCAGAAGGTGCCGGGAATTGACGAGGATATAATACGTACCAAGATTTTCATGTTATGTCAAGTCCGGTACCTGTTAATTAACGCCATTAATATTGCATATTGCATATATTGATATATTGTATTTTTCTTACTCTATTGGCTGCCTTATTTCTTGACCTGGCACTCTTTGGTGATAGAGACCGTCGGGTCGGACTCAGAAGTAGCTGTTAGTTTAATAACTGCGCTACCCGCTGCCCTTGCTACTGCACCAACGGCTACGTTGATTGTGCTCGAAGAGCCGAACTTAACACTAGCCAACGCGTTTGGTACTTCAATGTGCCATCCGTCACTGTCTACCTGTGCACTGAGTCGGTAGATATCTGAGGTCAGATACGCAGATAAGTCTTGCGGGTGCGTCGCGTTACCATCCGCGTATGTGCCAGAATTGGTTAGGCGGAACGCGCATGTTATTCCCTTATCGCTGCTGGCCCTTGCTCTTGGCCCCTCTGCAACTTGGCCTTCACTCAGATCAATACCATAGGTACTAGACCCGCTACCGTCAAGCGACCGTACGCCCACCGTGTAATGCAAGATGCCAACGTTATCTCGTCGGATGTCAAGGATGTAGAAATGCAGTCGATTCGCTTCGTCGGTGTATTCGTATTCGCTGCCCGATCGCGTACCTGCATGGAACAGCGCATCGGCTAGTTGGCGGTAATCACCTATGGTCAGCTTAGAAGCTGTGCCATCGGGTCGGTAGAAGTCAACAACATCGATGTCCTGCGGGTTGGCATCGATTGTCCACTGAAAAGGCGCATTGTCGACATCCTTGGTCTTACTGATCATAACTCCCGAGTCAGGGGTAAAAGAGTCTGCGCCCATTCGGTCAATGACTTCGATGTCATAATTATTGTAACCCCCGCCATCGCAAAGCGCGTCGGTGCTGACATTACAAAATGGAGAAAGGTCCTTGTCAAGAGTGACGTGTAAGCCTATTAATTCCCCCTCTCCTGGATTAATGCATCTCGCGATGATCTCTGCGACTACGGGTCCGGAACTGGACAAGGCCTCACGAGAGACTGTAAGCACGCTCGAGTTATCAGCTAGGTTGATGCGCAGCTTATCCGAAACTGTGTGAAGAGAACCTAAGCTCCCGCCAAGAGTTGCTGGGATCTGCCATCGTGTATGCGGACCACCCGGCCCATTGAAGCTGCCTCGGGACAACATCGACCAAGGGCCCGTATAAGCGCGACGCGGCGGCTCGCCATACGGGTTGTTGTAGTTGTCACCGATACCCAACAAATGAGTTAATTCGTGAGCATAGGTGGACATGCCAGAGCTTTCTGCCTGCGTAGATGAACCGCCGCCTGCATTCGGCCAAATGACGCTCGCAGCCTGCCACGATGTCCAGTTTACGTATCTTGTTTGTGCATAGTTGGGGAGATTGTCATCATTCGGAGGTCCGAACTCGTCGGGTACATCCTCGGGTCTTAGGAATTTCATCTCGCCAAATTCTTGCCAGGTAGAAGACTCATCCTGACCAGCTGAGAGGATGAATACCAACTCGAAAGAATCTGCGGTATCGTTGCCCACATCAGCACGCCAGGCTCCCAGAGCATCGGTCCGTAGGTCAATAGAACACGGCCCTTCTGCCGGACAAGCGCCCTGGTTGAACCCACCCCGCTCATCATCAATGCCGTACTGGTATGAACGGCTGGGCAGCCGATAAGCACCGAAAGCTGTTAAATCTACCCCAAATCGCCCACCCGAATCCTCCATCCAATACTCGTGAAGAGTATGATTGTGATTGAGGTCGCTGGGCTTGTTTAGAAAATCGCGATAAAAGGCTGGGACCTCAGTGCGGTTGAGACCGGATACAATTGCCAGTGGATTACCGAAAACAGTCGAATTTGGTGCCTGCGTGATGACGAAAGGCTTGTCCGGGTAGTCAACAGCCACGAGGGCGATGTTGAAGTTCCGAACGGAGCCCTTGCGGCTCGGCTCGGACCAGGACGTCCCGGGAGGTGTTTTGTAGTCTGCCCAAGTCATGTTATCAGGATTTACCCAATTCTGCGGGTCTAGCACCTTGAACGGATCACTCTGCGGAACAAACGGTGCAGCCCGGGTTTGACCGGACAGAATGGCGCCGACCAAGACGGTCATTGCGACCGCTTGGTGACCGTTGCCAGCGTTCCTAAGCTGCATCGTCTTTACGGCACTGGGCTAGATCAGCTAGTTATCTTCACGCCCTCAATAATGAAGTACGTGAGGAAAGGGACTAAAAGACAAGCAACTAGTTCTGGGGCATCATAGGTATTAATACGATCCTTGTGAGCACGACATAAGGCACATTCGCGGCGATCGTATCTGTCGACCGTAAATAGCTTGGCACATCGATGGGACCTGATATCACCTAGGTCGACTCCGGGAATCCGACCAACAATCCAGCCTTGCTCTATTACTGTGGTCGAATACTAGGGAAGTATCCCAGCATTAGTTAGCATGAATTGGCCCCTATCACGGCCACCTGCTGGATTAGGTAGGTGGACAAGGCGCACCACACTTGGCGAAGATAGGGGTATCTGGTTCCGGCCAATGCTGCGATTTAATGCGGAGAACCTGGTTGAAAATCGTTGCATCTTGGACGCTTAGCTATATCTACGCTCGTTGAGCTTCTGGACTTTTTGGACGGCCCGTGTGCTATGTTACCTGGTTCATAATTAAGTACGACAGTCCCCTATGGAAGCACGTATTATTCTATAAAACGTCCGTGAAACATCATACTAAAACAATTCTACCAAGGCTGAAGTCGCTATATAGACGGCCATAGTGGGAAATTTATGGCTAAAAGCCTGCATTCAGATATCATCAATAACCAATCACGGCGGATGTCGCTGTAGGGTAAGTAGACAGAATTGTGGTTGTCGAACGGCCTATATTAGTAATGGAACCTGCAATCTGAGCATTGGCGCTGGCTTTTCTTGATTCTTTTTTTTTTTAGCTTAAAAATAAAGTTCATCTTGTACTAGAATATTTATAGTTGTAGCCAGGAGCGTTGGTCTCGGCGAGCAACTCAACCGGGAGGGTATAAGCCCAGTTCGTGACCAGATAGTTAGGTAGCTTTCACGTCAAAATAAAGCCAGTCCTAGCCCTTCAGTATATATCCTACTCTCTGTGGTAGATGCGTTCCAACTCTTAGGGACTAGTGAGAGTCATTATATTGCTGTGGCGGATTGGGTTTCCTGGGCAGCAACATGGTACTTAGGAGGAGCTCGAAAAATTACGCCAGCTGTTCTGTAGCCTGACTGTAGCCTTTTGCTAGTAGTACTAACAAATCAATCCATGAGACTACCCTGTTGAACTATGTGGAATGGAAGGACAGCCAAACCCAACATTTCGTTTCGACTGTGTCAAGCGGAACGAAAGCTTTCGACTTGAATATACGACCATCGCTCGAGCTTGATAGGAGGTCTTTCAAAGAATGTTCGAGAGTTTATATTGGAAGAGTCTGTGGTTTGTCTACGGAGTATATCATCCTTTGCGACGAATATGTGGTAGGTGGGTATGTATGAACCCAGTGTATAGACCCGTGAGAGTTAGAGGTGTTAAAGGGGGAACATTCAACACTACAGCGGAATAGGCGGATCTTGATAGGCAATCTCCAAAATGCATACCTATCTTTCTCGTGATATGAGAGCAGAGACACGTCCCTATGATGGTATTGGAAAACCTCATCAAGCTTTGTGTTATAGAAGAGTATTCAGAAACCAAGAGACAAGATATATAGGCTTTTTGAGCTCGTCAGTGATATTCACACTCGAAGTGCCATTACCGAGTTAGGAGACAGTAGATGGGGCATAGAAAATGGTACGTGACCACACTGTTCTCATATAAAGCAAGGGGTACCCAGTTCCTGAAGAACCTAGTCACGGGAAGGACTTTTAGAGTCTCGAAAGTGTCTACAGCAGCTTAGATTTTCATAGCCTGTAGAAGATCACTGAGTGCACCTCTGTACCACGCCTCACAGAGGTTTGGATAGATGTTCGAATTGTTCATTAACACTCCTAAGTAAGTTCTTAGCTTTATGCTAAGCATAGGTATATGTATGTAGGTACCTAATGTCTAGGAATGACCAACTCAGAACATTATAGGTCTGTGATAAAGTCTACTCCGATGCGGGTTTTATCGCCTTCCCTCTTCCTGGAGCCGATTTGAACTTTTCACCCCACTGATCCTCTTGTTGAAACATGGCTAGACAAGCCAGTGCAGAGGGTGAGCCATGTTCTGGATCAGCACCGCCTTCCAATAGCGCCTATGTAACACCAAGTTAGATTTTACAAGCTTTTAGAGGGTTTATTGAATATGGATGTCGGACCTCAATTACACTATCCTCCTTCTTAAAAACGGCGCCAGCCAAGGGACTTTGACCTCTATCGTTGATACGGTTTGGATCTGCCCCATGTTGAATAAGAAGTTTTACGAGGTCGGCGTGTCCGTGATAAGCCGCCAGCATGAGCTAGAAATAGGCAATGCATTATCAGTATTTTGCATAAAATTGTATTGGTAAATTTTTGAGTAAAATTGACAATTAATAGTTTCATACAAGTGAATCTCCCTTTTCGTTAGTCATGTTAGGAGGCAAGCCGGCTGGCAAGGCTTGCTGGAATATTTCAATCTCTCCTGCTCGCGCGGCATTATACATGCGGCCTGCGAATTCGATAGCTTCCGGGGGAAGGGACGCTGGCGCCGAGTCGTTAGCCATTTTCAACGACGAATAATTATGGGACTAAGGAGTGGAGAGTTGTCGGAGCTCGGAGCCCGGAGGGAAGTAGCTAGGAGGAAAGAACTTCTTAAGTTAGAAAGTAGTCCGTAGTGACTTCCTCTGAAGCGTTTGCTTAAGTCACGGGCCGGCGTAATGCGGAGACGATCTGGATGACATGGCCGGTGCAACCTGATATTATCCCACTTTCCTTTTCGATTAACTCCGGCAATAACCCGCGCAAGTACAAATCAATAAGTCATAACCTCAAGGTATGATGTTTTCAATGGTAACTGGCTTCAATTGATACATTACACTGATATACCAATACTACCTAATTTCAAGCCTATACATAGTAGGTAGGTACCTAGGTACTTATAAACTTATAACCGAAGGTATCTTCTGATGGGACAACAGGGCAGCCAGCATTACCCGCTGATAGCCGCTATAATCCCGTTTATTGAGCCGAGATAGCGTCGGCTCTGACGTCGAAAGCTCTTGTTTGCGTTCCCACTTCTTTGATATCCATCTACCAACTTGTTATCACTTATTGGCGCTTCATTTATGTATAGCAATTGTGTAGCAATTGTGTAGCAATTGTATAGCAATTGCAGAGCGCGATGCCACCACGACTAACCGACCGATTGGCACCTTCGGCCTTCCGTTTCCTCCGTCTTTACTCGACTGACGCCGGCCCTCTCATTCGGGTTACTAACCTCAAGGCCCCAAATACCGGTCATATTCGCATTCTAGAGCTCAATAGACCATCCGCGCGCAATGCTATATCAAAAGCACTCCTAGCTGCCTTACGAGCTGAAGTTGCAGATGTCCAGTCGCAATATACTATAGAGGGCCAAGAACTGCCCCCTCCCCCGCGATTCGGAGGAGCTGCTGGTATAGATCAGAAAGGGCCTACAAGAGCCTTGATTTTGGCTAGCGCGGTCGATGCGAGCTTCTGTGCAGGCGCAGATCTCAAAGAGCGACGCGGTTTCACGCAAGAGGAGTCAGTATATTTCTATTATTTCTGTTATTTGTCATTTCTACCTAACATATTCTACGTCTTTGGCTAACGTCTGAGGCTTGATCCACTCTAGGACAGCACAGTTCCTAGCAGATCTCCGTGGCACATTCTCGTCCCTCTCGTCCCTACCGATTCCTACCATTTCGGCCATCTCTTCCCTCGCGCTAGGGGGCGGCCTCGAACTTGCGCTTTGCACACACTTCCGAGTATTGGCCTCGACTGCGACAGTGGGTCTTCCCGAAACGCGATTAGGTATAATTCCTGGTGCCGGTGGTACCTACCGATTGCCTGCGTTGATTGGGCTCCCACGCGCCAGAGATATCATCCTCACTGGACGACGCGTGTCTGCTCCCGAGGCGTACTTCTTAGGAATTGCCGATCGGTTAGTTGAGGTGCTACCCGAAGACGAGCGGGACGGTGTCGAGCAGACGAATAATGGAGCAGAAGACGGACTACCAACTAGGGCACGGACTGCGGCTCTCTCTGAGGCAGTGAGATTGGCGACCGAAATCTGCGAGGGCGGTCCAATTGCTGTTAGGTCTGCCCTGCAGGCCGTAAGTTGGGCCAGAGAGGAAGTAGAGAACGCCATGTACGAGCGTGTGGTGAAAACCGAGGACCGAGACGAGGCTCTGGAGGCATTTAAGGATAAGAGGAAGCCCGTTTTCAAAGGGCGATAAATTAGCAGGATCAATGGCACGCTTCATTGGTATCTACCTTTAGTTCTGTGTGTGTTTCTTCTACTTGAAGTGGCCTGGTTTGGATATGTAGCGTACTGATTGTGCGAACTTGCATAATTGGCAGAGGAGTATAATGAGATGAAGAGTTTGGGAAAGACAACTATCCCCAGTTCCCAGTATGACCTGAATGATAGTTGTGTAAATTAATATCGCAAGTCTATCAGCATTTCGTGATAGAACTCTCGACACCATTTCTGCACTAATGTATTTTTATACAATAATACAAAGGATATCTTCCCCTGAAGCGAATACAATGCAAGATTTCCCTGCAATCAAGTAAGAGATGCACTTCATGTCAAAGTCAAATCTTTAACCCCGTATCCCAGGCTGCAGAGGAAGACAAAAGTCACTACATGCCTGCAATGGCATTGTATTCTACTACTGAGACAGTCTAGGCGCGTAAGTGACGCGTGCCAACGTTCTATCCCTTTAGATAGCCGTGTCTAGTCCTAACACAGGGATCTGACACTAAGCAGATAATGAATCATCGACATGACGCAACGAAGTAGTTATAAATATGACAACATGCTATAATTGTATCATGAGAACTTATTGTTCCCACCTTTCAGAGCTCACCAAGTAACCCGTCGCTTATTTTCACCGTCTAAATAAATTATCTGCATCAAGCCTCTACTCAGCATTATGACCAAAGTCGAGAAGCCGGAAGAGGGAGATAAAGGTACGTAGCGATCGAGATTTCTTAGTGCTCGTGGACTAACTGTGTTGCTCTTTCTAGTCTCTTGGAATTGGGGTGGTGGTGCTCCTGGGGGTACGGTGGCAGAAACGAAAGAGAAGGGGGCGATTGAGATCAAGACGCAGCGCGGGAACACAGTCAAAAGAAAAGCCGACACGAACAATCCTGCGGTCCGCATTGAGCGATCAGGCAACGATGTTGTCAAAAGAGCATCAGAATTGACTGTCGAAGAAAAGCGTAAAGGTCGCCGGGGTAGTACAAAGCGCAAGGCCGATGGGCAAGATCCCGAAAATGATAACGATGAGGAAGACGAGGATGAAGACGTCGATGTTATCTCGGACGGGGCTAGCGAAGAGCCTCACACGAGAAACAAACGGGGCAAAGAGGTGAAGAGAGGTGGTAAAGAGGCTAATAAGAAGCAGAAGAGGGAGCAAGAAGAAGAGATATCTGAGGAAGACGAGGATGACGACGAAGATAGAAAGGATACTGATGAGGACATAAGCGAAGAGGATGAAGAAGAAACGGGGGATGTCGGAGGTACAGATAACGGCGTAGAGAGTGGTGAACCGCAGGTCGACGACGATGTCGAAGATGGTAAAGACACGAATGGCGAAATCGATAGTGTTAAGGAAAAGTCCAAATCAACATCCAAGGATCATGGCAACTCAGGAAAGAATAAAGCCCGACAGCAGCCCGAGAAGCCCGTGACACGTAGTCAGGACCAAGCCAAGAAATAAATTACAGGATGAAAGGGGGCTGAGCTGGAAAGGGCTGCAAGAGGTAGCTAGGAGATACAACATAAATTGGAAAGGGATGAATTTTACTTGTATGCTATAGCCAAATAGCCGCAGAGACTGGGTAACATAATAGTGTAGAATTTGAGGCTGTATGTTGGTACATACATTCCCTCTTGAATTCTGCCACCTTTTAAAATGCAAATCGTTTCATATAACATTTTTAGATCCTTACTCAGGTATAATTGTTTGAGGATAAAAGAGATACCTCCTTTGTGTACCCGTTAGGTGCCAGGTATATATAAGGAGGCCATCCCTTAATCCCTATTTCTACAATGCCGCTCTGTAAGGTCATTCTCACAAATACCCTATGATATTTAGGAGAATTTTATAAAATGCCGCATTTGGTGGCCCCTTAGTTTGAAACAACAATAACAACGCCCTATTTGGAGGGTTTTATGGTAAGGAAAGTTATGGCAATGCGTTGGCTTTTAGCTTTGTTGACCCTTGTATAGCAAGTCTAGAAGACACTTACATAGTCCTTGCACCCAATCCCCACATGCAAGCTTGTGGACGAGTAAGTGCTCCAATTTAGTACGGCTGGTAAAAAAGTTAGCCTTTTGCCGATTGTGCTTCTCTGAAATGTCCAACTCAACTACTGCCCCTATAAGCTCAATATAAAAGAATGCATTCATAACACTGGCTCGCGGCGTCTATCTCGCGCGTTCTAGGGTTGTTTGAAGCCTTGTAACTGAGAACTTCTCGGGTCGAATTTATTGCTATGAAAGAATTACAGTTTTAGTATTGGGGGTTGATCTGGTGCCAGCAGCCGGCGAGACACCTGAAGCCTTTCGCAAGGCGTTGGACCAGATTGAGAAAAAGCTTGGCTCTGTGCTTCTTTGGTGGATCCTGTGCCCTTGAGTGGTTGCTCTTGGTCTGAAGTTGGAAGTAACCCGATGTGATATGTCAATTACCTAGGTACCTTAGGTATTCTTGTCTTGGTGTTGGTAGGGCTAAATATCTGAGTTGTCGCCAATGTCGTATAGCGGTCGACAAACTGGCAGATATTAAAGTACCTACCTTATACCTGGTATGCAAGGCAACCAGTTTTTGTATTCGCCTGTATTGAAGGTGGATCCAAGCCTTGGTAGTTTCATATTCTCAATTCTATAAAAAAATTATTTTCTAGTGCGTTTAACATCGTGTGCACGCTGGTCCGTGTCCGATACCAGTATGAAGATTTTGCTAGATGATATTTATTTCATGGTTGCTTGGAGTTACATCGCCTCTAGCGAAGGTCTTCCAAAAAGATTTTCAGAGAAAGATATTAATAGTTAAGTTGTACGGCAAAGTCGAAGCCCCAATTAATAGGCATCTCGAATGAACCCCACGATAATCAGAAAATTCCATATTTCTAGACTAGGTTGTCTTTGCCAAGAGATCCGCGTTAGTTTGTCGTTTGTTGGCTACTGCAAATCATTTTATCGCTTGGCCACGTTGCGGCACGTACTGAGAGGATTTGGTCTCTTAGAGCAAAAAAGTAGCCTTGCATCACCTCTTGAGCGAAAGGAAGGATCCTTCTGGTTTCCTTTAGATAACTTTTAGCCTTAGCCCCGCGCAGTGGAGAACAATTGAAGATTTGAGTCTTTAAAAATAAAATTTTACTCTTTATACATAGTAGTGGATAGGCGGTCTAAGATCTCTAGCCAACAATGCGGTGTGGTATCTGAACATTTCATAGTATAGACACTTCATAGACACTTGATCGTTAACTTTACAGCTACTATACTCCGTAATGCATTATATTTACTTGAAATAACGTATATCTAAGTTCAATAAATAAGTGATCCGATCTCTTGGTAGCCTCCTTTGATCCTTTCATGTATGCAGTTGAATCCAGATGACGTAGTCGAACTGCCGGCGATGGTTTCTGGTCGAACAAGCACTTGTGCGGCACTGAATAAACTCATATTATATATTATATATACTATCTCTCTATAATAGAGCTGAAGCCCGGCAAACCCGCGTCTCCGGCCGAAAATGGTGTTACCCCCGTTGAAACAAATCCGTTTCAAAATAAAAGCTGAGCCTTGCGAGTAGATCAATGATTGGCGCCGTGCCACCCGCCGATAGTCTTAGCTCCGTACCCCGGTCCATGCTTCCCAATTATTGCGACGATGCCCCGGATTTACATTCGATAATCGACCGCAAGTATACAGCAGCCGGTGATCATGCTCTGAAAGTATAGGGGCGGTTGGTAGTCATACTATAACCCTTAAGAGGCGTTTGCCTGGCTGGGCTTATTTAAGGCTTGTTTCATTTATGTTCAGATGTGCTAGACTCTCTAAAGTCGAAAAGGGGGTACGTTGGCTTTGATAGGCTCGATCTGGTAGGTCAAAAGCCGGCACCTGCAGGAACAAGGTAGCATTGCGGATGGGGCTGATTGTAAAATAACACGACTGGTCAAACAGGTAGAAACGAATTGCCATTTATTTATATGTCGTCTCCTTCCCGAACGCTGATGGCTGTTGGCGATCATTATCTCACGTGTCGTGGCTTCAATCATCCTGCCTATTCCCTACAAAGATCTTGAGAGATATACTAGCTTACGTGGATCTTATTATTAAGGAGATTTTTTGTACGCTTTGTCGCGACGTTTTGCTAGCGAATGAACTTTCGTAGTCCCACCACACTCGCATCGATTTAGGCACCTTGAAGTATTTTAAACCTGGGAAACCTGGAACTTAAGGTAATGTGATTCTCCTAGTCACATAGAGTTGCACATATGTTTCTATCATACGGCAGCGCCCGCCCTATGGGTGATACTCTCGTGTTGTGGGTACTGGGCCTGGTTACGGCTCGGTGTCTAAATATAGTAAGGCGGAGGGAGCATGAATACTAACTTTTCTTCACCCATCGCCAGGGTAGGTATGCCTATACTGTCGATTATAACCTAAAGTAACTTTGACAGTTTGATAAAATAGTAACCAGCCTTGTCAAGTCGGTATAGTATCGACATCTGGAGATGATCGACAGTGCAATTAATGGCGGTGGCGCATAAGACATCGGACGAGTGTCGTGCTTGACTACCTCCTTGGTAAGTAGATACGCAACTAGGATCCGAGGCCTTCAGATGCAGCACTGATAATGGCTGTTCCCGAGGCTGCAGTGAGAAGTTTCCTATGCTACGTAGTAGAGTACCTACATATGTCAGCCCGGCCAGTATCCATTTCCTTCGGAACCTTATGGAATAATAACACCCATGTTCCTCTCCGAATGGACGTACACGCATCCGCTAATTATCGGATTGACTTTGCTATAGACAGTAGGTGAAGTGTCTGGAATCGGCTTGTCTGCATTCGAGATCCCACTTCACTGACGATCACACGCTCTTTTCGGTTTGTGATACATACTGACGAGCAGTCCTAACAAAGGCTATTCGGAGCGTGTTGGCTCGAACGGGAAGACCGCGATGGTTGCAAGTTAAGACGGCTGCTTCTTTCAGTAGGTTACAAGGCCGAGAAATGCATGTTGGTAAGATGTTTCCCCTTCCTGATAATTATAATGAATCGCAAGTAGTGAGGATATTATAAGAGTGAGAGGTGGGTATGCCTATCTTATAATCTACCTATATAGGCAAGCTTCTATACCGGCGCATCGCATCCAAGGCATCACACTACCGAATAAAACAAAATCTGATACATTTCAATTCTACGATCGGTAAAAGGATTTGGTGGGCGTAGATTAAAAAAATTGACGAATATGATGAAATTTCAGCGTTTTGGGAGTCATCGTAAAGCTCATCGCTATATCACATGCCCCAATCAGGAGGTTTAAGTCTGTAGGAGGCGTTGGAGTGAGCTGGTTCATGCAAATACTCATAGTGGACAATCTGGGCTTCTAATTGGTTGAATACAGGTTTGGAAATTGGTTTTGGTAATTAAGGGAAGGTAAAGTGTTAGAGGGAGGCGCTTCTACGGAGGTTCTGCGGACTAAAAGTTCAGATCCTAGCTCCCGGGCATCTCTTTTTCTCCAACTTTGGAACAACCTCCAGATCCCCTCCCCTGGCCCCTACACATCCTTCGGAAATAAAGCCCTAGTCTAGTGCAGAAGATGGGTAAACCTTACAATGTGCACAAAAAAAGCCATCAAGCCTTACTTGCAGCATTGCTCTCCATAAGGTTAGTTTCAGGGCCATTCATAGATCCTCTTTTGACCATAAAGGGAAGGTCATCTCTGTGCTATGCTCACCTCTTGGTCCGTGTGATGCGTGTAAGTCGGATGTAACTAAGTAACAAGAAGGATCGTAACGTTTCTTGTAAGTTAAGAAGCACCACTGACAATTAGGACATCGTTACGTATATAACTCTTCACGGGCCCGGCTCCTCGTGTTATGCTCTCCTCCGTAGTATGACCCCGTAGGTGTACAACACGGATCTTTCGGTTCTCCTTTAGAACTGTTCACTCTCTTTTCGCTGAAGCCATAGGCAATAGGCGTCCATTCCTTACATCGATGCGCATACACTCCTTATTACAATCCGATCGTTATCGAAAATAACTCTGCTTCCCGTTCAGACGTTAGAGTACAATCCATCATGCGTGCCTTTTTCAATTTGGCTGTAGCTTCTGCTACGGCATTTTTTGCTTCGACTATCGCAGCCCCCATGCCTATAGTTGTGAGCCCGGGAGACAGAGGGGATCTGATTATTACTCAAGAGAATACTGTTAACCACACCGTGAGCAACCAAACTTTCGGTATAAAAGAATATAACCCACTCAAGCTTTCTCTTGTAAACAACTTTGCAGGGGGGCAACTGAATGTCTACGTGACCGGTAATGATCCTTCTGGCGCTGTTGTTATGCTCTCAAGCGACGGTACTTGGTACCGTCCAGACGCTGCTGGCAGCGCAGTACCGGTACCTGTTGGCGGCAACATTGCTCTCCCTATGGGCCCGCAAGGAGAGACTACCGAGTTCACCCTGCCTGACTATATCAGCTCTGGCCGTATTTGGGTCGCCGAAGGTGAACTTCAATTCTTCGCCGTGGCTGCCGCAGATGGAACATCGCAGCTTGTCGAACCCGCCGCCGCGAACCCTTCGGATCCTTCAGCGGGAGTTAACTGGGGCTTTGTCGAGCTTACCAACACCGAGGAAGGAGGTATCTACGCTAACATCTCGTTCGTCGATTTCGTCGGTCTAGTTATGGGTATGACTTTGACTTTGGCTAGCGGTGAGACTCAGGAGGTGAAGGGTCTTCAACAGGATTCTCTTGCCACTATCTGCCAAGAATTGAGGGACCAGGCAGCAGCTGACGGCCAGCCATGGGACAAGCTGTGCGTTACCGATGCCAATGGCAAGCCGCTCCGCATCCTCGCGCCGAACTTGTATCAGTCCATCGACCCCCTCGCCCAGGTTGACTACTACAACGACTACATTGAGCAAGTTTGGCAAAAGTACACCAATGAGGACCTTATCATCAACACCCAGTCTGGCGCAGGCAACGTTCCCTGCCGTGTCACCGGCGATGAGATCACCTGTGCTGGAGACAACCGCGGATACCCCAGGCCCGCTGTTGCCGACATCTGGGGATGCAACTCGGGTCCCTTCGGCATCCAGGACATTGACAACGACGTCCACAGGGCGATCGTTCCTAGGCTATGCGCTGCTTTCTTCCGCTCAACTCTGCTGCTGGACGGCGGTAACGTGCAACCTGGGCTCCCTAGCGACACATACTACACTGTGGACCCGACGAACCACTACTCTCGCATCCTCCACCAGCATGAGATCGACGGCCGCGGCTACACCTTCTCGTACGACGACGTCAACCCGGACGGCGAGAACCAAGCCGGTGTTGTCGCTGGAATGCAGCCGCAGGTCCTACAGCTCACCGTCGGCGGATTCGCTTCTTAAACAAAATTCATAGACGACGAGACTTATAGGAACTGCAAGCAGTATTCCCCACCATATATTACCGTCTAAGACAAACCTCATAGCAGCAACATTCGCTATGAACCTTCACATTGTATATATCACTTTTTCATGTACATATTACTTGTTGATAGCATTTTTAAGGTATCTGGGTATCATGTACATATATGCTACGCTCGTTTTTGCAAACCCTGTTCTTGATTTAGCAAGTGTGCATTTTTTTCGGACTTGGAGCATAAGTGTGTATTCCCGTGAAGCAGCTGTTTTTTTGCCTTGCCAGATTTCCGGGTGCACTACAGGGACATCTTGTATAACAGAAAATAAACTACCTAGCCTTGTTGCAGTTCGTTCATAGATGATAGAATGAATTGTGCTAACGTTAAGGAAACATTTTCATCGTGCTCCCAACCTGGCGCTCTATAAGTTACCTAGGTACCTAGGTATATATCTATGACCTGGATCTTAGTATGCGTGTGACTTATGGTTATCGGAATGTTTAACAAGTAGAAGCTTTGCTTTATAATTCTATGATTAAAATATAGATAAAATTTCATTTAAACCACAACTGCATCTTAGTTACTTTGCATGCAGGTAACAAACTATAGTGGAATTGATTGAAGTTTGACCTGACTAAGAGTTAGTGGCATCCGGAGAGACGGTCTTGGTGCCCAGTCAAAATGCAGTATGGACGGGACCGATAACACAATACGAACTTGTCAGGCTAATAAAGTTGTCATCTATGCATAGATCCCAGTTATACAGGGCCGGGTGCTGTGGCTATTATACTTTCATTCGACGACATCGCTATAAGATTTCGATTTATGTTGTCATAGAAGATCAATGTCATCAATTTTAGGTCCCGCGATGCATAAACCAAGAATTCTTTTCTTGATCATAAAAACTTAGAACTTCGTGGTTATCAAACCTGCCCTTCATCAGCCTAGTTGTAGTTATCACTATAGACCTCGCCACAATACGTCATATCATGGTTCATAGAAATATACGCTGCATAATAACCCAAAGCATCTATAGCATAGGAAAAATGGCAGTCCATAGTCTTTGCTCATAGTATTTCATCTCTGCAGAAGTACATATATACATGTAGGCTACCTCAGCTTTACATTAAACTCACATCCTCTATACCCGTCGATGTATCTTCAGCGTGCTTCAATCGTACAACCGGGAAAGGCTCAACTTCAAACAACCTCAGTTAAGGCTTGACCTCCAGTTTCTCAACCCAGGAGTTGAACTGCTCGGACTTGGCGGCTGCTAAGTCTAATGTGAAAATGCCATGCTCCGAGTGGATGCCGAAAGGGGACAGAGAATCGGTGGGGTCAACCGGAGGTACTGCGGACGCGGCGAAGGCGAAGCTTGCAGCCGTCGCGCCGGGATCTAAAACCTCCTTCGCACCTCCGTTATGGATCCATGTACTGCATCCCTGGCAGAGTGTAGTCAAGGTCCAGTGAGTCGCATTCGCCGTTGACCCCTGAAGTACAGTGTGATTTGCCTGCTCGTATATCTCCGGTTGGACGTGGGCCCTGAGGCAAAGGTTAGTCTTGTCCTGTAGATGAGAATCTCAACTTACGTCGCAAAGCGAGCTGCTGCCACAGTGGTATTTCCATTTGCCCAGCCTAACGAGATGGGGTTATACAACATACCACCTCCCCAGGCGATACCTGCCCAACCAACTGTCTTTGGTGCAACTACTTGGAGGAGCACGTCGAAAGGGCCCTCCTCTACAGCCGGGATAGCGATACGCCAAGTTATAGGAGCTACTCCGACCGAGATTTCGGAGTAGCAGACCCCAGTGGCCTCATCGCAGTACTTAGCGCTGGCTGAAGTCGGAGCTGTGAAGCCATGACCGGCCAAGGCGGCCACAACTAGAGCAAGTCGAGGAATAAAACCCATTGTAAGTCTCTAACTTGGCAATGCGGATTTGCTAGCTAACCTATGAGTGTACTTGGGCTACCGCAGACTATCCAGTAAGCGAGTAAGCGCCTTATATATCTTGACATTGTCACACTGGGAACCCTTTCTAGCGTCCCATCCGCTCCGATTAACCGCCACAAGCGCCGTCTCTCGTCTATCCACTATGGGCATCGGCAGTTGTCATTTTCACAAGGCGGCGGAACATGAAGAGGAGCGAACCAAGTTTTTGGTAATGGGAAAGACTATATTACCCGAGTGCTGATTGGTCCCCACACGTATGTCTACGCAATGGTAAATGCACCCCGGCCTACCTAGATCCGTACGGTTACATCTATTTAGACTGAAGCGGCTGAAGTCAGGGGCATGGCGGAGCTTACTACGTCGAGATTTCGTCTGTATCTGGTAACACGACAGGGCTACGAAATGAAAAATAGCCATGACATCTTACCTCCATGCTCATGGTTACTCTATCCGTGATCATTTTTGGTTAGCACAACCAGCTGGAATGAACCACGAGTTCAGTTGACGGAGCGGTTAATGGGCTTTTAGAGATTCTTACTCCTCACAGGATTCCACGTACTACCTTCGAATTTATTCATGTTAGGGATGTTCACATATGGATATAGGGGAAATAGATTAACCCACAACCGATTTCATACTTCCCTTTGAAATTTTCATTTTCGTTAATCAGTTCCCAATTCTAGGCTTTCGTCTTCCTATTCCGGATGTCCGACTTTGCGTAGGCGAGCCAAGAAACGGTGGGGTTGCAAATGAACTTTTGATCCTCGCTCACCCAGGGACGCAATGGTAAGTTAAGCGTGGCGTGATCTCATGCAGACAGGTGCATTCGAAATAGAATATGCGATATGCCAGAGTCACATAAGAGTTCTCAATGCTACTCAGCTTTCTTATGGGTATATTGGAGAATGACCTCAATAGAATTCACCCTGTCGATCTCTTCTATATCTTATATGAGTCGATTTATAGATCCATGTAAAAGAAAAACCAAGTATTAGTGTAACCTACGCCCTTCTCTAGGCACAATACTCATCCAAGAGATCTTGATGCTCACTTGCATGCCCCAGAAGTGACATCAAAATCATTTATAGATATACAAATGGCTGATGATCCAAAATAACTATCGCAAAATAATTAGTGAGATAAGCTCAGTGGAATGGAGCTTATGTCTCGGCGGCCGATGTCATTCATTCTCCCCACAGAAACACAGAATCACACCCATCTCGTGTTCTTCCGATCATCTTGAGTTCCTCAATCGTAGTCTCGGAAGGTCTCCACTGGTGCAGATATAAATAGACTCTCCAGGAGTTCACGTCATGCGGGTGCATTGACTTGCCTCTTGGGAACGGTGTACCCGGTGCTAGACACCCAATCTCGTATTGCCCGATGTCTGTGCCCAGACACATCACCTCAACACAAGCCTCTTTCAGAACTGGTAATTGGCAACATGCTCGTGCAAAAGCTGTAAATAAAGCATTAAGCTCGATATCATCGGGGATAACTCTCTTAGGCTCGTCGCGTCTACTCGGCTGGACCATGTGCTCGTAGTAGAATTTTTCGCGTTCTTCTAGCTCCTCTTTGGTGTCTCCATAACCTGGTGGAAGATGATCAAGTGTAATTAGTGAGTCTTGATCCTCAGTAACACTGCTTCCGAGCTTGTAAAACCACTTCCCTTCTGGGTTATGCATGTAGGCCGTAGCTTTTAAAGCCTCTACGTCTTTCCAGCATTGCCCGACTTCATCCCGTAAACCAGTCAGAGGATCAAAGAATGTGTAATGTATGGGTCCAATTATATAGACTTTTGTACAGTTTCTTGTAAGGTGTCGCAAAGCACGACTAACTAGGTCATGATTTCCCGGTGCGACGAACTGAGGGAGGAGTTTTTGCCGATTATCAACCCACGGTGAAGCCATATGATAGAAGAACTTTTTGGTAGATGCTGGAAGGTCTGCCAACACGACACTCTTGACCAGCTCGTCCCGGTATATATGATCCATTCGATAGTACCGACCCCAGCTATCCTCGGGACGATCCAAATACCAATTGATACTCTCAGCCTTTATCATCTTCGTAGATAGAAGCATTGCGACGCGAGGACTCCAATTGCGGCGTCCGTTAAAAATGGTGAACTCTCGAACACAAGGTAGCGACGGGAAGTCAGACAGATCAGATGCGACATCAAGCAGCGAAAATTTATAACGCTGGGCACCAAGATCTAGTCTTACTTGATATCGATAATTGGCAGGAACTTTTGGTAAAAATGGTCTTGGTGCTTTATCTGAGGGCGAAGCTGCCCCCATGATGTGCAACTCAAGGATCGGTGACGTATTGTCGCTCTGATTATAAAGGGTGTGTATCAGACAGAAAACTCTCTTCAACGACGCAGTGATAGCCTCATTATTGGCTCTGCGGTCTTGATCTGTCTCAAACTCAGTAAAGTATTCTGAAGAGTATGGCGGTAGAGCCATCCTAAGGGCAAGATGCCGCAGAAAACTACGGCGCCGAGGGGTTAAAATCTGTTCCAACTCATTTAACTTTGACTCGGTGGTAGTAATAAGAAGCCTTTGGAAAGTGTAGCGCTCAACCGAGTTTTGAAACTTGCGAGACACGGTTGCAAGTGCCAAAAACGTTGGGTCAGAAACATATGTACGCTTGAGATAGAAGAAAATGACATGGTCATAAAGCTCTTGAGGCCACTTATCCATATTAACAGCGTGGCCTTATTGACAATATACTTGGTAATGAGCAACGGGTCGGATCGTAATCGAACTGAGAGACATAAGAGTTTGGAAGAATAAGTCGAAGCTGAAGAAGAGGCACGTAAAACCTGGCGATAAATATGAGAAGTGGAGGGTATTTTAGTGGGGCTTATAGGCAGCAAGCATAGTATGTATGCCTCCTCTTATGAATCGTGATAAATCCTAGATCCTTGGATATGCGTTGACCATCACCGGTTGGCAAAACACTTACTTTATTATTTTATTCATATCATACCTGGGTGACCACTCCTCCTTGAAATTGATGGTTTAAGTGTCTACCTAATACAAGGTCATTATGATGAACAAGTATTTAAGTTAAGAAATGATGCCCAACGTCAACTCCCACTAATCAAGGAGCAGTGCTATCTCAACCTATTGCCTCTAAGTCCAAAGCTCAAATATGTCCTTCTAGTCTCCTTTTCATCGTTTAGTTTCCTTCGATAACTTCTACAAAGCCTCTACCCTGGCTTCAAACCACTTTGCTCTTTGATCCTTAACTTCAAGCTTCTGCTCACGAAATGTCTCTTTCGCTTGACCAATCTTTAGTAGCCGACCAACCGATTTTGTATTCCAGAAGTTAGTGTAATTGGTAAGATCGTGTGGGGTTTCATATCCTTCTGTCTCTAGCCACAATGCCTGCCACGTCTCTAGGTCTAGCCTGAATATTCTGTTATTCCAGACCTGCTGAGGTTTGACTACCCATTTAAAAGGCCGAGGAGTGTAAACCTGCTTCAGATATGCCATCGTGATAAGCATGGCTTTCTCATGGCTCATAGTGTAATCCGGGAAAATCGTGCCCAAAAGTTTCCGCTCCTTACCTTCCATAAGCCCGATAAGTGCGAATACGCGGTCTCGGGGGTCAGTAGCTTCTGAACTCTCAAGAGAACGCATGAGCTCGCCTAACGCGCGCCCATATCTCTGAGTGTATGAAGCTTCAGATGTCATATATATACAAAGTTCAAGGCTGCGCTATGCCTCCATTTCGATTTTCCAATGGTGGACCAGGCGTGCAATACACCCCTGACGCCTTCCCAAGGCAGGCGGAAGTGCCCATACAGAAGAATGATACCCTTGGCAAGAATGAGCTCCTGGACTATCCACATCCGAGACCAATACGGACTATCAATAATTTCGTCCACGAACGCGGGTGATGACAGTCTGGAAGTGTGGTCTCTGCCAATCCTTTCGGTGTCCTCGAATCCCACAGGTACGCCGAGCCAAGCCGCAATCATGCTCGCATTCCGATATGTATTCTCCATCTGACTCACTTGCTCGGTCTTCTCTTGGGCATTGCTCTGATATATGCAAATAGCGTCGACCCAGAAATAGCGCCATTCAGGATACTCACGACAATGATGCCGCAGGTGAAGTAGTAACTGGAACAAGTTCGGCCGCACAGGGAAGGGCTGATCATCTAGATAAACGAATTCGGACTCGGACTGCTGACCCCAGCAATAAGATATAGAAACATACTCCGGTACATTTCGCCGTTCGTAGGTTTTGATGGATAACTGTGGCCGCCCATCTTTAAGTTCGGGCTTTAGCAGAAGAACTCGAATACTACCTCTAGACAACGATTCATACTTGAAACTGGATGTCATAGCGCTAAGGCTATCAACGACTTCGTGAATGATAATAACGCCAAATAGTTATTTGATTTTTACCAGGTGATATAAGATACAATATGATGAATTACAAAGTCGTTCAAGCATCTCCTCAGCTGAAGTTTTGAAACATGAAGCTCTTCAGGAATTGCAACCGACCCCGCCCGTCTGGTACTTATAGGATTCCTACCAGGAACGTCCAGCCAATAAGATACAGCTTAAATGTTAAAGACAATCTAAGTGGTGATTTCTTCGAGAAACTATTCAGAAGATGGAATATATGATGGCTAAAGTCGAATTCCAATCTTGAATCTTTGATATACTCATAGTTAGTCTAACATATCTTTTGAAAGGGATGTTGTTTAATATTTCCTATACCATCCTGCTCAACAATGTAGTGTTATCATGTAGCTTTCTTGAATTAAGATAGTTTGAATTCGTGGTATTCTTCTTCTCAACTTTATGTAGCGAAGAGTGTTGGATGAAGCTTCACTAAGTCTTCATTTATTCACTTCTACAACGCAGGAGCCATTTTCGGCCACCTCAATATCATAACTAACGTCATCTTTAAAACATGTAGTTAATATAT
Source organism: Daldinia eschscholtzii (assembly GCA_037126485.1). Lineage (NCBI taxonomy): Eukaryota > Fungi > Ascomycota > Sordariomycetes > Xylariales > Hypoxylaceae > Daldinia > Daldinia eschscholtzii. The sequence continues at coordinate 2,499,413 of JBANMG010000005.1, forward strand.
AATTATTTTTATTTCTAATGCTACATTATTCACCTAATATTATAGAGAAGTTTCATACAGAGGTTTGTTCTGACTCGAATTTCGTGATGCAACTGATTGGCCTAGAGAATCTATTGAAGAACAATCTAGTTGATTTATGCTGCATAACTTCCCAAATTCACCTTTTCAAGGCTTCCTTTGATAGATATCCAAGTTTTTTTTTCTTCATACACGAAATACATAATTTATAATTCAAGCCACCTAGGCGGTTGCAACTTAAGAACTAAGGCAGATGATTACCACCCAAGTACCCCATCACCGGATCCCTCTGTGTTTTGAAAATTATACATGCTTTCATTTCTTTCTGAGTATACCGCAAGAGTTTTCAGTTATAAAATTAGTCCTTAAACTGACCATTTAGATTCGCCTGGATGAAATTCACTTTCACATGCAAGCGATTCGTCCTGCATAAAGTAAACTGTTTTTTGTTTAGTTTGTACAGTGTAGATTGAAGAGTATTTATCAATTCGCACTTGGTTATTAACACGCGTATTTCGGATGAGAGACGATCTTTGTTTTGTCAAATGTTTCTACCCGTTATCGAGAATAGTTCTGGAATGCTCGTATATCGAAGGTTAACCATTTGCTAAAGAAAAAGGAGGCTTCTTGATTCCCTGGCTGAAAGTAATTCGCTTCGCATTGTCTATCGCTTTCGCTCGTCATGAATCGGCGATTGGCGCTACATATCAAGCCAGAAGTAGAGATAGGCGCAGCGGTGCCGGCCGGCTACGTAGTTGCTCTAGACTGTAAACGGTGTTAGAGCGCCCTTCGAGCCACAACTAAATCCTATCATTCGCTCGCAATCCTCAACGTGCTGATCAGTGGTTCTCGCATCTAATTAGCAAAAACGGCTACGAGGGTCAAAAATTGAGGCCTTATCGGCGAAAGCCTAGGTACCTACTCAGCCAGCAATTCGGAGGATGAGAGCGGACAAGCGCACGCGAAGATACTAAGGGTAGACGTGAGAAGGAGGAAAATCGCAAAAGAAATTAAGCACTGACTGTTAACATCCCATTTCAAAAAAGATGTATTCACGGGAACAAAGGAATTTTTACCATAAGCCTCGGTGCTCGGCGCCCGACACGAGAAAGCTATAGAGAACCCCCAACCCAATTCCAGGATTTTTCTTAGCTCGTATGTTAAATCGCTGATTAATACTTTGCTTTTAATGCTTGCCTACGCTTGGTCAATTGAAGAAAGGTAAATCGGGCCGTAAAATTACAGGAAGAAGAGGGCTTATCCTCTATCCTTTCTGTAAGCTAAAGTCATCCTGGGAGCAAAAGGTCGCAGATCTCCTACGGCCGACGTTCAGGATAAGAGGTTATTCATAAAGAATAATCCAGCTGAGCATAACCACTGGCTGCTAATCCCTATCGGATCATCAATGTCGACTGATACTCGCAGGAAGGAATGTACCTAATATACCTAAGGTAGGTAAGTATTTCTCAGCCACGTGTATTCCCTAAAGAGTAGTCAAGGATGGGAATCTAGATGGGATTGTTAGGAACTGGATGCGCATACCCCAGTACCCATACCCCGTTTAGACCCCCATAGACCCCCATAGACCCTAGAGGGGTAGAAGGCGAATAACACACTTGGTTCATGATACGTGGGAGCGAAATAGAGTTAAAACAAAAATGGCAAAAATGGAGGGGGGGAATCCGGAGAGTCGGCTTGGGGTGGGCGTTACAATCGATAAAAGGAAAGACAAAAAAAAGGTGCATTGCATAAACGAGTAAATCGTCGTCTCCAAAACCATGGGCTTCATAGGTGAGAGAAAGAAAAATGTATGACGTACATGGGATTCAGGGAATAGAAATCAGCCCACCGTCGACCCATTATACTAAATCAACCACTAAGGTGCCGGATTCCGCATGCAACTCTGTCTATCAGCTACTGTTCTCGCCGCCTAGAACGGCTGTAGAACCTGCTCACTACACTATCTATCAGGCTATTACCACGCTATAATGTCATAATTGCACGTTACTCGCGCCTGGGTTGCATACCCGGTGCTTTGGATTTGGATTCGCTTTCCACCGAGTCCAATGATAGCAAGCACATGCGTCCAGCCCAAGTAGAATCACTCACATGAATTCACTGTCCATGCGACTTTTTGCGGATGTTACAGACGTTGCGGACCTGGACGACCCAACTGACACCTTAGAGTAGTAGTTTTAACAGTTGCCAACGCCTCGGGAATAATTGCCTTAGGTATAAGTAGTCACCATCATCAGCGCCATCCTATCCATCCCACTAGTAAACCATCATCACAAGATTCCTTCCTTATATATAGACACGATAGCTTGGGCTACTCGGAAAACCTCATTGCTGAGACTCAAGCTTATTCCCAGTGTCTTTTGACTGAAAAGTCCCCCCACCTTTACCTAATACACTTACAACAAGTCGAAGACACCAAAACACAATGACAGATACTCACCAAGCCGAGATCGAGGAGATCCGGCCGTTCGGCAAGGCTCGCTCCACGGTCAAGGGCGAGCCTCTATCCAAAGAAGAGATCGAGAAGTACAACGATTTCTTCAAGGCCAGCTTATATCTAAGTCTTGGCATGATCTATCTAAAGGAGAATCCTCTCCTCCGAGAACCATTAAAAGTTGAGCATATCAAAGGCCGCCAGCTGGGTCACTTCGGATCCGCGCCTGGCCAGATTTTCACATATATGCACTTCAACAGGTTGATCAAGAAGTATGACCTCGATGCTCTTTTCGTCTCTGGCCCGGGCCACGGCGCTCCCGCCGTCATCTCCCAGGCCTACCTTGAGGGTACTTACTCTGAAGTCTATCCCCAGAAGTCCGAGGACCCTGCTGGCATGCAGGTCTTCTTCAAGCAGTTTAGTTTTCCGGGAGGTGTGGGATCACATGCTACTCCCGAGACCCCCGGTAGCATCCACGAAGGTGGAGAGCTTGGTTATTCTATCTCTCACGCTTTTGGTACTGTTTTCGATAACCCCAGCTTGATTACCTTGACCATGGTCGGCGATGGTGAAGCCGAGACCGGACCATTGGCTACGGCCTGGCACAGCACCAAGTTCTTGAACCCCATCTGTGATGGCGCCGTTCTCCCAGTGCTCCACTTGAATGGTTACAAGATTAACAACCCTACCGTACTTGCTCGTATCTCGCATAAGGAGCTCGAGCAGCTCTTCTACGGATACGGCTGGCAGCCGTACTTCGTCGAAGGTGAGGAAATTGAATCGATGCACCAGGCTATGGCCGCTACCCTTGAGCACTGTGTTCAGGAAATTCGCAAATATCAGAAAGAGGCTCGTGACTCTGGCAAGCCCTTCCGCCCGCGGTGGCCCATGATTGTCCTTCGGACACCGAAGGGATGGACGGCACCGCGAAAAGTAAACGGACATTACCTCAGTGGTTTCTGGCGTTCTCACCAGGTACCCATCACCGGAACTACCACCAACCCGGCTGATCTTAAGACCCTCGAAGAATGGATGCGCGGTTATGAACCCGAGCGCCTCTTCGGTAAAGAAGGCAGGATTTCCGACGAACTGAAGGCCCTTTGCCCCACTGGTAACAAGCGTATGAGCGCAAACCCCGTCGCTAACGGTGGGTTATTGGCGGTACCGCTAAAGATGCCCGACTTCAGAGACTACGCTATCAATGTGGACAAATCGGGTGCCACCGTAGAGGGCAGCATGGCTAATTTCGCCAAGTTCCTACGCGATATTATCAAGAACAACCCGAACAACTTCCGTCTCATGGGTCCTGATGAGACCGAATCCAACAAGCTGGCGGCCGTGTACGAAGCCGGCAAGAAGGTATGGATGGGCGAGTACTTCGAAGAAGATGAGGATGGCGGAAACCTATCTCCTTTTGGAAGAGTCATGGAAATATTATCTGAGCATACTTGTGAAGGTTGGCTTGAAGGATACATCCTAAGTGGTAGGCACGGTATGCTTAACAGCTACGAACCCTTCATCCATGTTATCGACTCCATGGTAAACCAGGTACGTTTTATCCCCCAGATCGCCCCTTTTAACAAATTACCGCTAACACTGTTCACAGCACTGCAAGTGGATCGAGAAATGCTTGGAGGTTGAGTGGCGTGTCAAGGTTCCCTCACTAAACATTCTCTTAACCGCTGTCGTCTGGAGGCAAGACCACAACGGCTTTACGCACCAAGACCCTGGTTTCCTCGATGTTATCTGCAACAAGAGTCCCGAAGTAGTCCGTATTTATCTCCCGCCTGACGGAAACTGTCTCCTTTCCGTCATGGACCACTGCTTCCGGTCGCAAAACTACGTGAACGTAGTTGTCGCAGACAAGCAACCCCATATCCAATACCTCACGATGGAACAGGCAATCGAGCACTGCACAAAGGGTATCGGCATCTGGCCGCAGTTCTCTACCGACGCAGGCGAAGAGCCCGATCTCATCATGGCCAGTTGCGGTGACGTCTCGACCAACGAATCGCTAGCCGCTATAGATCTCCTGCTGCAGCACTTCCCGGACCTCAAGATCCGGTGCGTCAACGTCGTCGACCTGTTCAAGCTGATCCACCACACGGACCACCCGCACGGCCTGACAGATAAAGAATGGATCGCGCTGTTCACGGAGAACAAGCCGATCATCTTCAACTTCCACTCGTACCCCTGGCTCGTCCACCGTCTGACGTACAAGCGACCCGGCAGCGCCAACATCCACGTGCGCGGCTACAAGGAGAAGGGCAACATCGACACGCCCCTCGAGCTCGCCATCCGCAACCAGACCGACCGCTTCAGCCTGGCCATGGACGCCATCGACCGCATGCCCTCGCTCGGCAACCGCGGCGCCACCGCGCGCGACGCCCTCAAGAGCCAGCAAGTCGCCGCCGCGAACTACTCGTTCGAGCACGGCGTCGACCCCAAGTTCTTGAGCGATTGGTCTTGGCCCCAGGAGGGCGTCAAGGAGAAGCTACAGAAGCTGAACATTGTTAGCTAAAGCGACCTAACCTTGGGTGCATTTATTTACGAGGCGAATGGATAAGGCTGGATTTTTAAATCAAAATTAAAAGGGGCGGGTTTTTTCTTGGATTGCATGTGTGGTTGGTGTTTCCAGGGGTTTTGATATTAATTTTGGTCGGCATGAATTTTACATGAGATAACTTGATCAGAAGCTTTCTCTTATGGACTTGTCTATTATGATGGATTAGGTATGTTCGTAAAATGTGCGATACGGAAGATATTTACACAATTTTACTTTGATAAATCATTACCTGATACTCTTCGGATCTTGACTCCGATCACTGTGTTGTATCTACCTAGGAGATGACCACTATTTGCATCGGTTAGGTCCTAAGTAAAAGATCTAAGTATAGCGATCTCTCAGCATGTTGTTTGCGCTTTATTTCTTCGGCTAGGTGCATAGCAGTAATCTGTAGGTAGGTCTTAGTTGTGAATCACAGCATGTAGCCCAGGTAAGATCTCCAAGTCCTTCTTCTCGTACTGATACTTTCCATCCGTAGAGATCTTGGCGCTGACGCGGGGTCGCTGCTGTTGCGTCTGTCGCGCTTTGACCCATTGCTCCGTAGTTAGATGCTGTCCCAACTCCGTAAACGCATTGCTCGTCAATCCAAGTCGTTGTAGTAGAGGGCTGTTCGCAATAGGGTCCAATACCACATGGTTATTCGGACGCGCAAAGTACAGCACGCCTAGGCGGTCGATGTGTGCCTGGTCCGCGGGTGGCGTGTGCACTCGGTGCACGCTAGACTTGATCAGACCTCCCGTCAGCGCGGTTAGCGCGTCGCATGTGTTGATTGTGATGGTGCCGTCTTGTGGCTTCACCCACTTCCACTCTCCTGCCGAGTTCAGAATCTGCAGCGCAGCTACTGGCTGTCTGAATAGTAGAGTCACTGTGCCAAGGTCTGTGTGCCCTGGTCCGTACAAGTTGGCTACCTTGGCGTTCTCTTCGGGGCTCCGCGCTGCGTAGTGCATGTACCGCAGGTGGTCTTCTCCCTTGACGTCGTATAGATGGTCTCGAACCAGCTGGTCCTCATCGGGCAGCTCAAGCAATATTGCGAAAAGACGCAAGAGCTTGACGACGACTTCTTCGTGGCATTTCTATTGCATTGCGGTAAGTGCATGTTTTGCGAAGTCGTTCAACTGTTGGCTTACCCTCGAGAATGCTTCGATCTCCTTGATGTTATTCTGAAGAACCGGGGGTTGTTCGCGATGGTGGAAACCGTCAAACTTGGGTATGTTGTATACTTGGACGTTGTCCTTTACACCATTTCCAAGTCTGTAACGACGAAATGTCAGTCCAATTTTCTCCCAGGCTCAAGGGAATACGTTAGATAACCTACACTCGATGGCCCGCTGGTCTATAACCATTATATTCGCCGCTTTCAAGGTCTTTCTGGTTGTGATACTTCAACTTCTCTTCTAGGGGAAGTGCATAGAACTCTCGCCCTAGGGCGAACTGTCGGTCGACTTCTCCCTGGGATATGTTGAAGTTCTTCACATAGAAGAATCCTACGATAAAGATGTCAGTAAGCTATATTATCGAAAGTCCTGGTTCGCAACTGCCGACATACCAACATTCCGAACCGCATGGTCAAGCTGCTTTACTAACTCTTCTTTACCTCCGGGCTGCTCATACAGACTCAAGTCCAATGTAATAAGGTCGGCCCAGTCAACTATAGCGAGCCAGTTATTAATTAGATATAATAGATATATTTCATATGGTTTCTGGGCTTACGGTCTTCCTGTGTCACAGGGACATGCTCATAGCGATCGATTATACGTCCCGGCATTTTAATGATTGATTATAAATATCAATACAGACTTTCGGAGGCAGCGAGCTCGGATGAGTGTCCAAGCGCGGGGTATATCTACATCTTATATACTTACTAGTCGCGAGACTCAACGCGCCTGGATTGAAACTCTTATTCATATCCCTTACAATTCGTTTCTCGTAGTCTGAACTGGTTAAGTGGATGGTTCATACCCTTAAGGGTCGGTGGGGGTTAGTCTATAGATAGAAGATAGGTACATCTACCAATCGACATGGTCTATAACTATGGCGCAACTTGGAGAGCATATTATGTATGCGGGGATAAGGAAGTGTAGGTATGCTCACGGTATCATGAAGTTCTAATATCCCAGCGGCCTCCGCACATTTTATGCGTATAGCGAGCACGCCATCGCACATCATCATACCCCCCATCACAAGCAATGTAACACTATTAGGACACAACGGAGATAATCTGATAAAACTAAGTAAATTATCATCACTAACTAAACTGCAGCACACTTATCTCCTTGGCACTGTTGGGTTAGGGACGTCCCTTAAGACCCTGAGCTGGATTTTTGTCGATGGCGCAAGGTGGGAGTGTTAGGTAAATGACACCTTAAAATAAGAAGTTCCCATCAGCTCTGTTATTTATGTTTAAAGTAACAAGTAGCCTTCATGTCCTCGTGTAACTTGGAGGTAACGCTCTCTTCTTTAATTAAGCTTTGAGCAGTCTTGTTCAGCTTGACACTACAATGACCATAACGAAACAGAGCCAGAGGCTCTCCCTATATGGCCTTATCAAGGAAATTTTCAATTGGTACCCTTCTAGTTACCCTGCAGCAGAGAGGAAGTAAGTCCATCTCTACTTGAATCTACCTGAGCTTTACCTAGCAGACTTGGTTGAACATCTCCGCTTACCATGTCTACCTACCTAGACTTCTCTTTAAACTTGACTTATCTATCCTGATATTTGCTTGCCTATGCTGTAAGTACACTGCTCTTACACTTATGGTAACTTGATCTGATAAGGTTTTAGTCTTCGTTAAATTTCTAGGTAAGCCCTTATCATCCCCAAATACTCCTTGTATGTAGACTTACCAGGGGATGTGTTTTAAAGATCAGACAAACATTAGTAATGCCTATGTCAGTGGCCTCAAAGAAGAATTTGGATTATACGGCAACGAACTCAATTATTTCAATGTGTGCTACTATGTAGCGTATGTGATATTCCAAATTCCGGGCATGCTACTCATGTCTCGGCCTCAACTGTGAGTTATTATTCGTGAACGAGTCCTCCTTAACACAATTCAAGGAGGGGGAGCTAACATAGGTAAATAGGGCTCGCTGGTTACTCCCTACTCTTGAAGTTCTTTGGGGCATTTGCACTTTCGCGCAGAGTCGAGTTACAAATGTTCATCAACTCTACGCATGCCGCTTTTTAGTAGGCATGTTAGAAGCTCCGGTATTTGCTGGAACACACTTTATCCTAGGTTTGCTAGATACCACCTCGCTATGTCTTTCGATTCCTACGACTTTTTACTGACGACATTATAGGATCATGGTATAGCGGCCCTGAATTGTTTAAACGAGCCGGAACTTGGTTCATATGTAACCCCCTGGGTACCATGGTTAGCGGATACTTGCAAGCAGCAGCGTATACAAATCTGTCTGGTGTAGGCGGGATGCCCGGGTGGAGGTAAGAATCTCCCAGTTCTCTCCCCATGGTCCGAATTTAGATCTAGAATGAAAGCTAAGTAACATCATCTTATTAAGGTGGCTGTTCATAATTGACGGTATATTTACACTTCCCATAGCGATAGCTGGATTTCTAGTCTTCCCTGGGATTCCTGACTCGCCGAAGCCGTTCTACTTCACCAACGACGATATCGCGCTTGCGAAAGCAAGGCTAGAACGGGCTAAAATCCGCAAGCCGGGAAAGCTAGGACTTGACGTGTTTAAGCGTACTCTTAGGCGCTGGCATATCTGGGTTTTTGTTTTCTGTTATATGTAAGTTGCCGTCCTAGCAAGGAGCTTAATCTGAAGTTTTGGTGTTATAAGTCTAATTGTCTGTCAGCTGCATGATTATCTCGGGTTATCCCGACTCATATATGAACCTTTGGCTGAAAGAGCAAGGCTTCTCAGTTGTTCAAATCAACCAGCTGCCCACTGTCACGTACGCCATCAACATCTTGGCCTCTTGGCTGGGTACTACCTTGGCTGCTATCTATCCTTCGTGGACTGTCTATACTAGCGCGACAATATGCATCGTGTTCTCGTCTATTTGTATGATTATTTGGGATATCCCGAAACCTCTAAAGTACGTATCTCCTTTAGGTCGAACCTAGGCCCTCTCCATTTTGACGCTGGTTCCGTTCGCTAATAGGAACCCATAGGTTTGTCGCCTGGTACCTATTCGGTGTATCGGGATGTCTGAGCCCGGTCTTATACTCCACCGTCAATACCGTTGTGAAGGGTGACTCTGAAGAGAGAGCTCTGATTTTGGTGAGTGAATCCATATACCCCTTACGGAAGGGAGCCAAGACTACGGTACACGATGGAAAGCGAATTATTACTGACAACTAGAGTTGCAGGGCGCAATGATGACATTTGGTTATTCGTTTAACATTTGGGTACCTCTTTTGCTCTTCCCTACTGCCGGGCCCAATGGTGCTCCAAGATGGCGTATTGGATGGCCTGTCGCGTTAACATTCCACGTGCTACTGTGGACTGGATTCATTGTTGCGATCTTATTGTATCGCAGAGAGTTAGTATCATCTTATCTTTAATTCAACTAGTTACTAATATCTATCTCTAGTACCAAGAGGGCAGTGAATACAGAAGAGGAGGAGTCCTCGTCTGGGGAAGAACCGGTTCTCATTCCGACCGAAGCGCATATCAAAGATTAAGATCGATAGTTATACCATCTTCACGACAACAACTAAGAAATCCAGTGTATATAGGTAAACTGCGTAGATTAGTCGTGATACAATATATTACACTACAATGTCGGTATCCGCAACGGACACGAAGCCTTGGATGTGTTGACGGTGGGGATTGGAAATTCGCGTCATCGGTAGCAACAGGTCGTTGAACAGGTGCTATCAGAATAATATGTCGCGAATGTGGCCACCGTGCTGCCTAGGGAAAGTGACATTTCTAGAAAGTATGGGTTCGCCATTACCGCGCTTCCTCGGGAACATATCCGCTTAGTGATACTCTACAAGGAAATCCGCCGCGTAAGTGCGCAGAGCCATGTTCTACCAAGTAGGCTATCTCATTATCCACAGTAGCCAAATCCAGTTTCTCATCAGCATAGACCTCGTCATAACACTGCTGGAAGTCGAATTCTCTACATATGATAGCGAGGAAGGCCTTGACTTCCTTTAGAACAAAGGCCTGGCCAGTGCAGTTGCGAATACCATATTCAAAGGTACGCCAAGCACCTTTTTCTGGGTAGAGTTCGTGATCAGGCCCTACGAGGAATCGCTCTGGTAGAAACTCGAGAGGTCGCCGCCAGCATTGGGGATTTCGATGGATGCTAAAATGGCTCATCTGGACAGCGCAACCCTCAGTGGGATACTCAGTACCGTCACGACCTTTCAATACTAGATCCTTACATCCCATTCGAATACCATTTGCAGGAGGAAAGAGTCGCAAAGCCTCCTTTATCACGGCTAGGGTATACGGTAGGGAGTTGAGAATAGATGGGTTCTCGTTGATTATGTCTGGACAGGCAGCAATATTTCGGCCAAAAACTTCGTCATGCTCAGCGCGGAGCTTAGCCAAAACCTCCGGATGCTTCCAAATTAGATAACAACAGGTAACCATGGTACTTGCGGTAGAATCATATCCAGCAAAGAAAAACATGCGCAGCTGAGCGCACAGCGAATCCATGAATTCCTTATCGAGTGGGTCAGATAGCTTCCGGCCTGACTGAGAGTAATACGTCTCGAGGGCTTGATCAAGGATTGAATTAAAAGCCGACTGTTCGTGACGTGCCTTGGCGTCCCTGAAGGCATTAACCCGTTTCGTAATTTGAGTGCGAATATGCTGATTCAAGATGCGGCTGTTATTCCAGATGCTCAATTTCCTCAGGGGATTGAGCTGACCAATATTATCCATAACATTATTTGCATTAAACTTCAATCCAAGCTGGCGGAGCATTGTCTTTGAAAGAGGGTGAGAGCCGGATGTCTGATTGCCCAGCTCGGCGTTAAACACCACGAGGCCAATAATATCGTTCATAAGGGAGAGTGCTAACGGTTCAAGGTGAAATAAATCCCCTTTGCCCGCCTCCTTCCGGAGAAGTCCACGAAAAATGAGGAGCTGTTCAACCACGACAGGCATGGCGGCATCAAGATTGCTGTTATTAAAGAAGGGTAGGAAGAGGTTATGATCATGTTTCCATTCCTGCCCATTCTGAGTGAAGAGGTTGACGCCTCCTTTCCCCGAGATGGGTGCAAACCATTCTCTAAGGGACGCAGCAGGCTTCTCAGCCGATACCGAGGGATGACTGGTAGCTTGATTGGCGATATAAGGGTCCCTTACTAGAACCATAGGAACACTGACAGGGAAACTATCAAAGTAAAGTGCCGGTGGACCGTTGCCTCCATCTAGCTTCCTACCTATACGGTCAAGAATATAGGTACTATGTGCACCGGGTGGAAGCTCGTCGGCAGCAGTTTTAGCCGTCAGGAGATGGCCGAAGAAAGTGCTGTACTCTGGCATCGGCTGTTAAGATGTGGGTTAATACATATGCGCACTTGAATAGAGAAGCGGTGAGTAGCTCACCTTTCCCAAATCTTTCAACTTCTTCATCAAGCTTCTACAACGCCAAAGCTCAGACATAAACGCAACGGCTCGCGTAGCCACAACGGCTAATAAGAAACCGCCGAAGGCGTTTAATAGTTGCCGAAGAAAATCCATGCTATTACGCTGTAGATGGGCCGATACCCAAGACGCTTGAAGCGTTTGACCGAAATGTGAGGAACATTCCGCTTCCATGGTTACGAAAGTGGAAGGTTAGGCCGATATTCATGCTCGTCACTCAACCCTTCGCAGTTTGCCAGAAAACGACAAAAGAAGATCACCTTTATAAGGCTGAAATCAGGTACCTAAGAGAATTAAATGGTGGAAAGGTCCATGTCGCTAAGGCTGATAAGGTATGGATGGTATGGGGTTCAGAAGGAATAGGAGACCAAGATGTGATCCTACCAGAAAGAGTGCAGGGATTTGGAATTGGTTGGTCCATACAAATCCATACAAATCCATACAGATCCATACGATTGGAAATTAAATAGAGACCAACTCATTCAGCCGCACATGCTTACCTACCATACCGGCAAAATGTAGGTTTGTGGAATGGTTGTAAACGCGGAATGGTTCTACAAAATAAGGGATTAAGGCCTCTGATTGGCCAGAATTTTAATATAAGTGGGTCTACTGTCAAAATGTCCTGAATTGGATGCGGAACCGTTCCTAAAAAAGGGAAACATTCCAAATTTAGAAATAGTTCCAGGGTGGGGTTTCCGAAAAAAGAAAAAGAAATTCTGAAAAGAGAAAAAAAAAAAATTTTTTTTTCGCTAAGTTATTTTGGGAGGTCCCGGACGAAAGTATATAAGGTCTAAAATCATTAAAGTTTTCACTCTGAATCTAATTCGATGAGACTGGCCACCTCGTCCCATTAGCTCAATCGCAAAAGCACCCCACCAGTAAAAATTGGTGGGGTGGGTTACACATATTTGTGTAACAAATGCGAGAGCTGTGGGTTCGAGGACCAGTCTTTTCGTTTTTTTAGATTTTTAAAATTCGGGCCCACTTATTTGATATTTCGACCAATCAGAAGTCAGTATGTGTGGAATTTTCAATATTTTGCGGAACGTTCTTGAATATGGAATCATTTTGATTTGGAACTGTTACACGTATTGGAACACAGGTGTTTTTTTCCAATGATTATTATACATGGAACTTTTTAGGGGGGGGTTTTGGAATGATTCCACAAACCTACATTTTGCCGGTATGGTAAGTAAGGTAAGGTAAGGTACCATACCGGCAGCGGGGGTTTTTGTAGAATCATTCTAAAAATTCAAACCATTCTATCTCTCACTATCAAAAGCTAAAGAGGACTACGTTCTAGCCTTAGAATCATTCTAAAAATTGGAATGGTTCTAAAAATTTGGGCGTTCTATATTTTAAAACTTCTGATTGGTCCAAATTTCATTAAAGTGGGTCTAATTTTGAAAAAAAGGAAAAAACGAAAAAACTAGTCCTCGAACCCATCGCTCTTGCATTTGTTACACAAATATGTGTAACCCACCCCACCATTTTTTATTGGTGGGGTGCTTTTGCAATTGAGCTAATGGGACGAGGGGGCCAATCTCATCGAATTAGATTTAGAATGAAAGTTTAATTGATTTTAGACCTTATATTTTTTATTCAGGTTTTATGTAATAAAAACTTAAAAAAAAAATTTTTTTTTTTCAATTTTTCAATCAAACTAACCTTATCCCTACCAAAAATAATTCTATAAATTTAAAATGATTTTATTGGATAAAACGGTTTTCAATTTTTAAAACGGTTTGTTTTAAAGAAAGGTACATATAAAATATACCCGCCCCACTATTCCAAGATTTCGGCCAATCAAAGCCCTTAAAACCCACAACCGTTCTATTTTATAAAACCATTCTACAATTAAAATCATTCTACAAAAACCCCCATTTCCGCTATGGTAAATATTAGAAATAACCAATTCGGTATGGAATATCTTAAAGCAAAAGTCTTTTGTACGTAGAATTGTTACTATTTCGATATAAACGATAATAATATAAAAGCAGACTTGGAAATGTTTTTACAAAAGATACTTACCTTAGGTACCTAGGCAATCACCGCTTATTACCATTTATCATAAGAGGTAGAGATTCTGAAATTATTCCCAGAAGGCACCTAGTGCAAGTACAGGTAGTAAGACGCTGTGGTGTAATTCTTTTGCAAGTCTTTCCAAATAAATGCATTTGCTGTACGGATCCGTAGGTACCTCTCAATTATACGTACTGTGGTATCCACATTAAGCTGCAGGTCAAGACTCAAAAGGCCCATTGTTTGCATAAGGGTCTCGGCGCCAAGACGCTAATAATGCACACTAAGATAAGGCTCTTATCGGCTTGTAAACCTAGCAACCCGCCAAAAAATTATTTTGGCGAACTTGCGCTTCAAAGTCGCATTATCACCAAATCTTCTCACGTCGAAATAATCCACGATGCCGAAGCCACGTACGAAACGACAAGCTATCCGCGACGAAAGAAAGGCGAAGCGGCGTGAAAAGGCTCTAGCTGCTCAAGAAGTCAGCAAATCCGCGAAAAGGCGGCGGCTAAACGAAACGGACGGTGACGATGGCGCCGCTCAGCAGGAAGCTGTCTTTCAAGATGAATACAATCAAGCCGAACCCCGGATCGGTGGACCACCGCAAGCCGACCGCGAGTTCTTTGGCATGCTCTCTGACCAAGAGCAGGAATATTTTCGCTCAGTCGACGAGCAACTCGATATAGACGACTTCCCCTCCCAAGAAGAACGACAATTATACCTCGCCAGTGTCTTTGCCGAAGCGCAGGGAAAGGAGCTTAAGCTAGCATGCAGTCAATCGTGCTCACGATTGATGGAACGACTCATCTTGATGTCTAACACGAGACAAAAAAAGAAGTTATTCACCCAGTTTAGCGGCCACTTCTTAAATCTCATCCAACACCGCTTTGCAAGCCACTGTTGCGAGACCCTATTCTTACAATCCGCACCCATAGTTACTAGGGAGCTTGGAGGTGAACGCGACGATGCTCTCACTGATCAAGATGATCCAAACGAAGGACCTCTACCTTATATGGAAGAACTATTCCTCCTTGCCCTCGACGAACTCGAGGGCCACCTCGGCTATCTACTTGCGGACAAATTTGCTTCTCATACTCTTCGGGTGCTACTAATCATTCTATCGGGGCGTCCACTAGAGCAGTCACAGACTAAATCCCTTATCCATAGCAAGAAGAAGGAAAAAATATCAGTCCCGTGGACATCTGATGGGCCAACTGACTCAAACTCTCAATTGCGAGCGGTACCTATGTCGTTTAATCTAGCCGCAAAAAAGATAATCGCCGACTCAGTTTCTGGTATGAGTACCACAGAGCTCCGAGTGTTAGCGACGCATCCTACTGGGAACCCCGTTCTACAATTACTTCTAGAGCTAGACATTAGTCTAAACTCGAAGGCAGCCGAAGACAACTCCGAAGACATGACGCTGCTATGGAAACTCCTACCTGGAGCTCCTTCGTCATTGAAAGATGCCACAACACCAGCATCAGATTTTGTTAATTCAATGTTATACGACCACATTGGCTCACGTCTCCTCGAGACTCTCATTACTCATTGTCCCGGAAGGGTCTTCAAAGCTCTATACAAACATATATTCGGAGACCGTATAAACAGTCTTTTGCGTAACGATATTGCTTCATATCCCGCAATCCGTGTCCTCAATCGACTTAGCAAAGAGGATCTAGTAGCCGCCGTACAAAAGACTTTGCCAGATATGAACAAACTTGTCTCTCTATCAAGATTCAATGTGATCAAGACTTTGTTCGAACGGTGCCAAGCGCGCCAAGCCGACAGTGAGATAGATAGCCTAACGAAGGCCTTGATCGAAGCGCTTGGATCAGACCCCAAGTTATTGGTTCCGAAGCTTTGTCTATTACAATCCTCGGAAACCGATGATAAGAAAAACCAAGAACTACCCCAAAAGAATCGTTCGGCTTTGGTGTCACACGGCGCTCAATTGACGACGGCAATGCTTGCTATACCCGGGTATCCTTCTAGCACGGTTCAAAAATCCATTACGTCTCTTCCAGAAGAACTTATTCTCCAACTCGCAACATCCTCAGCCCCGACGTCCTATGTCTTGGTCAACGCGTTATCAACACCATCGAAAAATAAGGTATTCCACAAGACATTAGTCGCGGCGCTACGATCACACTCATTCGAGTTGGCTATATCAGAGTATGGAAACAAGGTTATTAATTCAATTGTTTCTATTCCTTCAAAAGGTGACGGAATATCTATACCTTTCCACTTTAAGGAATTCATCATGGAACAGCTGGGCCAACATGAACAGGAATTACGGGACTCGTTCGAAGGCCGACGAACATGGAGGACTTGGAAGGGTGATTTATGGAGGAATAGAAGGAGAGATTGGATCGCCTGGGCTAAGGAACTCGACTCGTCGATGGAGCAAGCAGCGATGGGGCCTTCAAGATGGAATAGTAGCAATGGCTACGGTGCTAGTGATGCGGTAAAAAGTAATGATCATATGAACAAACGAAAGAGAAGCCTAGATGACACCTTGTAGTGTGTCTATAACCCAGTTAATACGCACGGTAGCATAGTTAAAGTACGTCCCTCGAAGGAAAACAAAATACCCAGCCTTGTTACTGAGACAATATAAAAAATCTCTTGAACTTCCACTAATGACAATGGTGACTGTTTACTCACAGGTTACTGCCTCATACTCATAGGACCATTATGAAGTTAAATAAACTCATAACGTCCATGCTGTAGCGCGCCAGTCGAGATTCGCAGAATGCAAGGCGATTGATTCCAAACACCACCCTTTTTTCAACACGCTATCAACTCACTGCACCACCTATACATAACCCAGCGCCATTGAAAGGAAGGGGTAGCACCACAAATACTTTGACGGCATAATTCTTCGGCATTAAATATAGTAACCGACCTTCTGCCACATATTCTTGAGATGCATCGTTAGTACTTCCGGTGATACACACATAGTCGTTCGCTTCTATCTGTGCTTCACTTGTGCCGTCACTAACGCCTCTCCGGTAGGCTTCTGGAATACAAGAGGAATGGATCAAACAAGAAAATCCAGAATTGCAGCGCGATAAATGGATTTCTAAGAGTCAATAGAAGGCGGACATGCGGCAAAGCTAGTATTTCATGTTTGATTCCATCGGAGTTCTTCTACGGCCTAACAATACAACGCCCCTTTCATGGTGTTCATTGATAGAGTCAGGAGGAACATAGTGGCGCTAGGGGAGTGGGTATTTTGATCAAGCAGCGGAACGCCGCAGTTAGGAAAGCCTTATAGTACCTACCATCAAGATTAGTTCATCATGAGATATCATATTCAAGCTACAACTAATTTGAAAGAACTTGAACTTAATCACTGCGGCGAGTTTTATGGAACGACTTACGTATGTTCTTTACACAAGCCGTAGCAAACTCTCCGTAAACTCGCAGATATACGCCCGGGTTACTACATGTAGGTACTGAGGCGCATTTGCCACAATATGTCTTTTGCTAGGTTAGAGTACCGACCCCAAAGGAGGACATTTTCCGAAATGTGAACCCCGAACCTACTTAGGTACATGCGGCGAGATGCCCGAAAGCCTACGTTCGTGGGAAAAGTTTATGACACACGATTTAAACGTCGGGTTCGGTATATGCGGCAAATAGTTTACGTCACAAACGAACAAACGATGTCGACCTCGGCAGTTGGGAATAAGTTACGGGAGTTCTACTGCATTTATTTACCTAGATGTTGTTCCCAATTCACGTTTACTTATCTAGGTGAAGTAGAGTACGAGATGAGATTCGAGTTTTGCGTTCAAGTCACACTGCATTCAAGCCCTGTTAAGCTTGTAGATGTAGTCATAGTAATAATTAATTTGATATTGTGTACCGGAGTACGGGCAACCGCATGATAGTTACATGACATACCCCTTTATTTGTGTTTTTTTCTCCTGTTCGTGTTTCTTTATATTTTTGCGTCGGCTGAGACATAAGATATCCGCAGCCATTTGCGCCTTCAAGTCCGTAGCCTTGTTATTTTATTTCCACGGAAATTCCTTCTTCTCTTTCCCTCTTTCCTCTCGAATCTCTGCTTAAGCCCGCGCCATCCCGTGTAAAACGATGGTTATTTCCACCCCCAGGGTTTTCCGTAGCGGTTTGAATATCCTAATTCTCAGTAGCCCTAAAAGTAAAGGGGTCCATTTCCATTGGCGTGCAACATCATAATAGAATAGCCACCGCCGAGATAAAATTTCTTCCCCCAGTATCGTCGTATTATTAAGCGGTATAAGTGTGTTGTGAAAACAATTCCACAAAGCAGTAAGCGACGAGTACCTCTCCCCCAGACGTGATCATTTACGTAGTAGAAACCCGAAAACCGAACGCCGGCCTAAAGAGATAAATAACGCTTTTACTCAAAATCAAACCAGTACCGAACCCTAACAGGTGTAAAATGTGTTTGACACATGGTATCTCTGAAAAAAAAATGGTACCAGGTCAATCCGGTGAAATGTTCGGTATGTGAAGGTATAGTCAAGACATATACAGGTCGAATCGCTTGTCCTGATAGCAGCGACGCGATCACAAAATACCACCGCGTCATTGCTCAGATCCGAACTCGACGAAACTCTCCCAACCGTCTCCTCCGGTTCCGCCAGCTGGCGTGCCTAAGCGGCTATAGCTGTCGACCGGAACATCCAGGAGTCCCATGGAGCCATCTATTGAGGAGGCAAAGCAGTCGTCTGAGATGCTGACATTTTGAGACGAGAACGTGTCAGGCTCTTGATCTGCGGTGCCGACTTTAGCGCTATCATCCTGTGGTGTAATCTCACTGGGGTAGGGTCCAAACATCTGATAAGTCGAAGGGTTGCCATCCAGAAAGTGCATTGCCATCGGATCGTTCATATCAATATTGGCCATCATCTTGACTTCATTTGGTAATTCAGAGGTGAAGACGGAGGTGGATGTAGATTGCTGCGCTAGTTGAGGGTCAAGGTGAAGGGGCGGAAACGCGGATGGAGTTTGGTACGGCGTGCTCTTGGTGTCGGACGTATCCGCATCTGTTGATGATGCAGGTGTCAACGCTGGCGGTGATGACATTGCTGTGGCCGAAGTAGGGATCGGACTCTCGGTCGTAACCGAATCCCTCCGCTCAAACTGTGACTGAGAAGAAATAGATTGAGTCCGAGTCACTGGAGATCCGTGGCTAGAACCCGAAGTGGACATCCGATGCGAGAAGTTCGTATTGGTATTCACGAGCGGAGTCATATACATGGAATTACTTAAATGCTGTTGGTATGACATAGCCGTAGGGAATGATTCGCTAAAAAGTCGGTTGACCTCGTTATACCTGGCCATGGTAGCCATTGCCGCCTGAGTGGTGATATATGCGTTTACACGATGGTTCATGTCTGGAGAATTCGTTTGTAGATGAGCAGTAAGGTACTTGTAATGGCGAGGTAAGTCATCTTCTTCTTCCTCGTACATTTCTTCCTTTAGTACAATTTCCTCGCTCACTTTGAGGCCTCGGCCTGTTCGTCGTCGGTGAATCTCGGATGCCTGTCGAGCGGACTGTACTCTAGCTTCTAAGCTTCTATCAGCTCGCCTTGACGCAGCAATATAGGCTCTCTCCTGATTTTCTTCATGGGATCGTTCAGTCTGTAATGAGATGTTAGAAGTTTGTTGTGGAATATATTATAGGGAATGGCAAGCTTGCCTTTTGTGCCTTAAAAGGCGGAACTCGTTCGCTAGCCGGCATGGCGGTTGATGTGTCTAAAGATCTCTTCGGCATGGGGTTTAAATGTGTTGTGAACCTTAACGTAGAAGGTAGAACGGACACCAAGGTCAGGACTGATGTGCGTTTGAATGCGTTGGTGAGCCGATGTGAATCAGTCCGGATAGGGGTTTTTGTGTTGTTAAGACAAGTCAGGTCCGGTTGTACTATATAAGTCTCTCAACGGTAGAGATTCATAAGCTGAAGGTGGGGCTTCTCGGCCTTGTTGGCATCTGCAGCCACGAAGGCAAACACTGTTGTGTGTATTGACTTAAGTTAATAGTATCCCCGGAGCACACAGCACCTTGAATGTCAGGTATCGGAGTTGGGATGACAGGTGATCAACAAACAGAAGCTTGTAAGTCGGGCTGAGGCGTCTGTATGAACCGGTTTTTCGCTTTTAACTATCTGGCCTTCCCAGTTTCTTCACGTGCTGATTAGATCTTGATTTATGCCGGCGTTATATTCTTAACGCTGAGAACCGACTTAGTCGAAACTGCTGTGCTGTGATATATAATATGTGAAGCCTCCACTTCCAGACTGTAATATCTGTATCTCCAAGCTCTTGTTAGGAAATAGCCGAACAGGGTAACACCTCGGTCTTGTTATCTTGGCTGCTGAATAAGATATCGATTAGCTGTTGGCAAGGGGGTGGGTGGATGGTAGTGAAAGCGAAAGCAGAAGCACAAACTCAAGCTCAAGCTCAAGCTCAAGGTGAGATGAGATGGGTGGTAACAAAAGTAGAAGTAACGAAACAGGAATCTGAACCGGGGGAAGAAAGAGTGAGAGACAAACACGATATACATATATAGGTACCTGGATACAGGAAAAGGATTTCCCCATGTTCGGAATCGCGAAGCAGTGGGATGTACATGATATGCAAAACTCCCATTGCGTAACACGGCCACAACAAGAACATACCATGTCAAGGTACCTGGCCTGGAAACCAATGGTTTCGATCGAAGGCTAGAACAAGGACTCTAGCAATTCCTGATGCGGGAGAATGCCCAAGCAGCGATCGATCGCGATGAGAAATCTGGAACCAATGAGATAGCTGGAAATCTTTGAGACCAAGCAGGGATTGTACCGTCATGGCTTGGTGATAGCTCTTTAAGTAGTCCCCAAAAAGGAATGGTAAAGTGGTTCTCTGGGTCTTTGGGTCCATAAGCTCCCCGCTTCTTATTGTACGTACCGTCC
This sequence comes from Daldinia eschscholtzii, assembly GCA_037126485.1. Lineage (NCBI taxonomy): Eukaryota > Fungi > Ascomycota > Sordariomycetes > Xylariales > Hypoxylaceae > Daldinia > Daldinia eschscholtzii. The sequence goes on from JBANMG010000005.1 coordinate 2,520,005, forward strand.
GAACTGTTCCAGACATACATGTAGTCTTTCATGGCTTCTTATGTAGTCTTGTATTTTTCTCTTGGCTACCTACTTAGTACAAGGTATTCATGGATGTACCTAAATGTATTTCACAGCCCCGAAGCCTTCAACGCTTTTTTAGGCGTTTTAGAACGTAGATGCTGCTGGTTGTAGCTAGAAAATTCGTAGCAAATCTACTATGTAAGATACACCAGCGAATTAGATTCTATATGAGGGTTGGCGTGTAAGTCCGCCAAATACATAGTGATAAACCCGTACAGAGTACCTGAATACGTAAATCCAGCTCAACGGGTAGATCTATTTCAACTTCACCAAATGATGTAAGTCTGCCGTGATCGACGGCACTATAACGCTTGCAATACGTTTCTGCTATTACACAAGCAAAATACTCAGAGCTCAAAATAATACACGTTTATCTTAGTTCTACAAATTTAATTAGTCGTAAATTTCATGCAAGAATATTTCAATGTGCAGAATCGGGCTAGGTCAGAAAGGCTCCGGCAAGTTGAGGCTATTCGGGGGTAAGGGATTGTGAAAAAGTGATGGAAGATTAGACGCACTGCTTCGTAACAAGTGTTGGGGCAATGATACGACGCAATTGTTACCTAAATTTAACGTCAAGTCCAGGTTGAAGCGCTCCCCAAAGACGGTAAAGACAAGTATCTACACTACTAAACACTACTAAACACCACCTTTAATGCCTTAGTAAATAAGTGCTATCTTAGAAGCTCCTCAAAGCTTAAGTCATTCTCCACCATCCGCTGCGCTCCGCCAACTCCACTCTCAGATTCGTTCCGACCACTCTTTAATTGTACAAGGTAGGTAGCTTAGGTAGACAAGAGGTAGCTAGCAGGTATCTACCTAGCTGAGGTTGAGCTTGCGAGCTTAAAAGTTGCTTTCTTTGTTAGCCACAATCTTGATATTTGCTTTTTTGTTCCTCCCGCAAAAAGGAGATAGGACCTAAGCTAGGTACTCCTCGGAGAAGAGAAATTAAGCTGCTGTAAAAGAAAAAAAACATCCGTGACAATGCCCGGAACTTGCCCCAGCTGCAATTACCCCCAAATTCCTTCTTCCTACATCCCAAAGGAATCGAGATGCTATGTAGACTAATTAATTGTCACATTGATATCAAGCCATGCTTCTCCGATTGTGTACGACCGGAGCTTTTGCTACGTGCTCCTCATACGAGGTCCAACTGAGAATAGTTAAGTTGTAAAAGATAACAAACTGCAAGCAGCAAATTCTTCTCAATCCCGTTCGGGCCTTTGTTGTTTAGAACTCTGTAGAACCTTAACGTTTATATTCAGCCTTATGCCGAGCCAATCATAGCTTAAGGTGAGCAAAGACATCGTAGTGACAAGTCCGCTAGCAACAACAGATGTTGGTACGGCTGCAATTATTTGGCTAACTCCTCCAATCACTGCTGAGACATAAAGCCTACAGGAGATGGCCTACCCATTCAATGGTTTGCGCCTGCATATGCGGACGGATTGTGCATTGTGCTTGGCCAGGACCCGGCTCTTCGTTAGATGGAAGATTCGATCGAGAATATATTTTAACGATTGCCATTATATTTCTCGATGAGTGACATCAACCGTTTAATCCGCGGGCGGAGCCAGTTGGCTTGAAACGGACGAACCAGAAGGGAGATGAGACTGTCCTATGCTTTGCTCTTTTCCTATTCGGGAAAGTTTATGGCTCTTTGAATCTTGGGTTGTCTTGATATTCCGGAGCAAAATGTCCGTTCTCTGAGTCTTCAGCTGTGCCTCACCTTAGGTACTTAGAGCCTTAACAATATTTTAGAACCTCCTTCACCCAATCAACACCCAATCAACCAAAAGCACACAATCTTGGCTCGGGCACCTACGGCAAGCTGTATGTGGCGTTGCGGCTTGTGAAGGCTTTCCCCTCCCCTTTCACTTTTTTCCTTTTTACGCATATTTGACGTACCCCCCCCCCCCCCCCCTCAAAGTGAACAAATACTCCGACTGAAAAACAAGTTCAACCAGCCAGATGTTCAATCAAATACTAAAACGGACTGGCATGTCTTTCCCCGCTGCCGATCTTGTCCTAAAATCTTAAACACAACTGCGTGACTATATGCGCAACTATGGGATTCTGTTCTTACTCTTTTAAAATTCCATCCTGCCCTACATGGGATTTGCGTTTGCCACATCCGATACCAAGCATTTTTTGACTAATTGTTCTGTCTTATCGTACCTAACGTTCCGTCAAGTTTCGCTGCTATCGAATCACACCGAATTTACATTGACGTAGACGCAGGATATAAATACATCAACCCAATTTACCCAATGCCGTTCCGTAGTCGGTCTAATCCCATGTTTTTAATGTGGCCCTTCTATGTGAATCAATACATAAAAATTGCCATCTAGTGTGAGCAAACCCCTTGCGTGACGCGGCAACCTCTAGAGGCAACGGAGGCACCTCAGGTCCATCATGATATCCCTTATTTACAAGTTGCTGAATTATTATTTCTATTTCTGATTCCAATTCGCCGAATTTGTTGATACATTATTCATATTTCGCAAGCTTCCCCTAAAAGATTCTCCTCTCTCTATAGTGGGTTACTACCACTAGATACGCTACAGTTTAAAGCTACTTGAGGTGTCTCATACTATTTATTGCATAGTAAGCTGCTAGCAATTCCGTTAGGTTGGTCATGGAGGGACCGTCATACTATTTCAATGGAGTTCGGCGTATTTACGAAGTAGATCCAGGCATTGACACCATCTGGTTGGGATCTGAAGCTATACATTTAGATTCTATCTATCAGTCTAGCATCACCCCGATATCTCTAATGAGATCTTGTGGAGTTAGATCTCATGCTACCCAGAAGGGGTAGTCCCCTAGCATATAAAGCGACTGTTCATTTACCAGGCTCTCGGCTTATCAAGCTTTCCTCGCGAGCTAGACCCTACCTAAACCTAAAGCTCTGTTTTCATTTGGAGCTATGATACTAGAAACCTAGAAGGACCGATAGCCTTATGAGATCTATTATAAGGTATAGCCTAATAGTCGGATTAGGTTACCGCGATAGTTGTGTGTAGAGGTATGAAAAGCAAGCCTGGTACGTTCGACTTGTTTGAACCTTACATGCTAACACGTCCCCTATGGTACATTCGCAGTACGGATTGTTAACGTCCTCGACGACAGCAGGACTCGTCACTAAGTCTCAAATTAGTCTTCTGAGTCCGCTCAACGGTTTGACGACAAGTAGAATAATTATGAAGACAGTATGACCTGTAAAAGCAGGCCCTTGAAGGCAAAAGAAGGGAAAGGACTAGATATTGACTGGTCTAGCAGCATTTTGGCGCTTGTGATCCAAAATTACCCTCTAAATTTTGGTGTCTTCGGAGGCATCTCTCCAGGCATCTCTCCATATCTTGCCTGCTTTGCTGACGTTGTAACAATTTAACGACCACTGGTTTTCTGAAACCAAAAAAAAAACATAACGCATTTTACTCTTCTCCGATACCATGTGCCGGCAGTGGTTCAAACTCTCTTGACTCGAGCTCGAGGACCCTAAGTTCCGCCGGTCCCTCATGGCATCTCGCTCCTTTTACGCGCCCATAAATAAGGATGCGACGACCATTGGGAAGAGAGAAAAGGACGCATGCTGCTTTTATAGCGCGAAAGTCTTTCCCGTCTTCCTTAACGCTGGTTGACTTCGAGTCTTATTATTAGCATTGGCGCCAAAAGTATCTTCAGATCGCCCTAAATAGGCGCGTACGAATAGTGTCCGGTAGATCGGCTCAGGGCTGCGGTGGATCCTAACAACCCTAACATCCCTAACATCCTGATATCTTATGTTGTTCACTAATACCGGTCTAGTGATCAGAGTTTAAGGCGTGATCCCTATTAGTCTTCTTCGTGTCTCCCTACTTGCTCAATCTTTACCCGCAAAACTCGAAGTCTGAGCCTTCTAACCCATGGTCTTAGTCCTAGGTTATTGGCTCGATGGCACCACTTGTCCTGTGGGTCTCCATTATCCGTACGATCTCCCGGCATCGCGATTCGCAATGGCGGCTATCACCCGCGAGGCGCTATTCTGGTGATATAACAGAGCCATTTCCGTTTGTGGCCTAGCTACTGCCGCTTAACCCTCCATTGACGGGGTTTCGGGAAGCTAGGATGCCGACGATGGCTCAACCCAAGACGATAACTAAGCGGTTCGATATCACGTTGGTTGATATATGGGTACTATCGTCAGGGACTACCAAGAACGATTGCAACCATATGTATAATCTCCATGAGATCCTATTCGGCCGTATGTTTGTTTAGACCAAGTTGCTCCACGAATATCTAGGAACATGAATCTAGGAACATATATTAAGTTTAGTACTGTGGTCCCTCCAACCTTATGGCAACTGAATCCATCTCTAATCAGCTTATTAGATATGACGCGTGATGAGGTTCGCGTGAGGTTGTCCTAAGGGGCATGTGAGCTCGGCTACTCGAATCCTCCGAGAAGAAATCCTTTGAGCATGAGTTCTCGCAAACTTTTTTTTTTTTTTTTTTTTTGGAGCTGTTCATAGTCAAGATGAGGCAAAACGTGTAAAATTTCTCGCATCACCAACGCCTTGCTGCTTCGTGTCATATTGTTGAGTACCCGGGTTTACGACGAATGAGCCGCGCTAGTCTCCTGAAAGCCCACACAAGGTGCATCGGCAACGAAGTGTTACATCTCATCCATACCAAATTTTACACGTTTTTTTCTACTCCAGTCCCCCCTTATTCACTGATAGCCAGCCAGGTTCTTGCACGTTGCGTTTAGAGTCTCTTACTTAGCAGGAATTTTATCGCACATGGGACAATGGCCTGTTGTGTAGATAGCCGGCCATATTATATCAACCACGCCCTATTTTTCACTGTTTACCCCTCCAAGTCCAGGGGCCTGAATGGCACCACAGCAACCCCGCGGAACACTAAAGATCCCCTCACCGCCCTGTCTCCAAGGGGGTAAGGGTGAGAATATGAGGCGACCTGTTCCAATTGTAAACCAACTATATCTGCAGGCATCTTGAGTATACTCTAAACCAGGTCGTCCTGACCGCTTGAGCGCATTGAGCATACCCCAGTCCATTTTGGACCCCTATGTATGCCGTAGTTGTGCGTTCTGAGTAAGACGTAGAAACTCTCACGTGTTCTGGGGGCCTAAGAGCATCTCATTTCAGCTATTCCAGCCCTCGACTCTTATGAATTATTTCAGCACCGCAACAAAGATAGCTCCAGTTTATATCCTACTTCTCCTGGGGCCTTTATACCAAACAGTAATGGTATGCTTCACACCGCTCGTGCTGTGGATGAGCCTAATGCATCGACGTTGCAATGGGTTACTTGTTGATCTTAGGAATATACATGGGTGTGTTTTCAACAGCCCCGAACTGTAGGGGTTCTGACGAATCATATATTCACCTCTTCTATGATCTCTCTTGTTCCCAACCACGATAAAATCAGATATGCGTCTTCAAAAGAACTTTTCATGCAATCAAAATGTCCATCATGGGGCAATGCAACGCTCTGCCGCACGTTGGTTGAGCCGACCTGCTTTCCTGTCACGCCCTTGCCGTGCCTGCGCCATACCCGTGCAGATTCGCAAGCGCACATGGCACGACCCTGGCTCCCGTAGATATAGAAGTCCTAGGGTAGAATATTTATATGCAGGACGATTACCATCAATTTGACTTGGAAGATCAGTTCTCCAGCCATCAGTTAAATTCAAAGAGTTGTGTATAAGAAATCCTACTCGGATCACAGCATAACGAAATTCAAACAATTCATACCCATCCATACAATTCAGCAGAGAGATTCACGATGGCAGCACAAAAGCACAACCTCAAGTACGAACCCGAGTTCGCGGCGTTCTGGGCGAAGCTTGCCGGCGCAGGCGGAGAAATCCCAGAACAATCGCTAGAAGAACTACGTGAAGCCAACGACACTTTCATGCGTACTATGTTCGCTCAGTTCACACCGGTACCCTCCGTCATAAGGACCAAACACTCAACCAAGTCATACGACGGTGCTGAGATCGATGTCTACCGGTATGCCACCGAGGAGCAGAGGTCCAGCAAAACACCACTACCGGCGGTCCTACACATTCACGGCGGTGGTATGATGGGCGGAAGCGTCGAAATCTTCAAGCCTTACATCGAAAACCTAGTCGACAGGAGCGGTATCCAGTTCTTCGCAGTCGAGTACCGCCTTGCCCCTGAGAACCCACACCCCGCCCCTGTCGAGGACAGCTACGCGGCCCTTAAGTGGATCATTGATAACGCTGCCGAATTCAACGTCGATGCCACACGGCTCGCTGTTATGGGCGACAGCGCGGGTGCCGGTCTTTCCGCAGGTGTATCGCTACTAGCTCGCGACCGTGGCCTACAACCCCCATTGAAGAAGCAGATCCTCGTCTACCCCATGCTTGACGACAGAACCATCTTCGCCTACCACGCGCCCGAATACCAGAGCCCGCTGAAGGAGCTCGTCATCCTCAACACAAACACCCTCGTCCGCTGCTGGGAGTACCTCCTTGGCAAAGACAAAGCCGGCAAGCCCGAAGCCGATGTAAGTCCTTACGCAGCACCATCGCGAGCGAAGGACCTCAGCGGGCTACCGGCTGCGTACATCGAAGTCGGCAACCTCGACTGGTTCCGAGACGAATCGATCGACTACGCCAAGAGATTATCCGACGCACACACGGAGGTCGAACTCCACATCCTGCCAGGTGTACCTCACGGATTCGAGGTAGCCGGTGCCATCAGCACGGCCAAGAAGGCAGTGGACTTACGAGTCGACGCTATTAAGGCGATTGCTCATTAAGATGTAGTAGATAAGTAGATATAAAATACCTCGAGGAAATAAAGGGTTCATATTAAACTCTCATCTATGATTGTTTCTTACCAATCAGTTTTGATCTTACGCGCTTCATGATAAAGTGATGTGATAATACAGTGAAGTAACGTCGCAAACCAATAATTTCGTACAAACACGATGTTGGTAGAAACAAGTCAAAATCCGCCGATTGGACTCCACTCGTGATCCCCTCAGCTAACCTGGACTGCCACGTGGACACCTTGCTTCAGCATTCAAGATCCGTGTTCGTCCCACGTTGATGAATACATATGTCCAACAGCAGAATCCACAGAACCCCATAATATGTAGAAGTAGGGCACAGAAACGTGTATCAAGGGGCACAAACACATAATAATAATAATAGGTATGCAAAAATAAAAATAAAAATTAGGTCGGCAAGGTGTAATACTACGCCAAATTTAAAGAGGCACATAAGGAGAATAATAGCGAAGGGGGAAATATTATAGTAATGAAATATGCGAGTCGACGAGCAGCTAATGGCATGAGTGACTGTGGGATGAAAAAAAAAAAAAAGAGAAAAGAGAAAAAGAAAATTGAGGTTGCTAATCCCAGTTGACTGGGAAGCATCAGGAATTGAGCCCGATGCGGGGGTCGAACCTTTTAGGTGTTGTTAGCATATGGTGTAAATAATCTCATAGGAGAGAGTATTAACTTACCCGCAACCTTGAGATTAAGAGTCTCACGCTCTACCGATTGAGCTAACCGGGCGTCTGGTGGGAATTTTTGTTACATTTGCGACATATATTTCGCGCGTTGATGGAGTGGTGTGCGGAAAACTAGGAAAAGCCATAGCCAATCATGGCTTCGAGATTGAACTGGGCACCGTGTGTAGTCCGAGTCAAAAGACACTCCATGTCCTCCATGTCCTCCATGTCCTCCCCAGTATACATCGAGGTATCTTATATTAGGCATGGCATAAGAAGTGGTAAAAATTAGTTGGAAAAATCAAAGTAAGCTATTAAGGCACTAGGTAGAAGACTCGTTATGGTTAATAGCAGACGGAGAAAATAGAATAAAATTCTAGAGGCGTCAAGAAAACCAGGAGTTACATCTCCCGGGTATCATGCTTAATGCTGATCGTACTAGAGGTAATATGATATAAAATTAGGAATGAGGTAAGGTAAATAAGAATGAAACACTGAGGCTGATAAATGCAGCTATTCTAACTTAACTACCTCCTATATAAGTACCTATCTAGGCTACTCGAGGTCATCTGCTGTGACACGTTGCGTGTCTGATTCGAGGCTCAGTATCCTGCAAAACTACAGCCCCTTGCATACACAGTGCAGTAACTAATGGGCAATTATCGGGGAAGATATTTCCTATATCGGAGATAGCAGACATATTTTTATTGGATCTAAGTGTATAGGTATTCGTTGAATCAAATACAGAGTGCATCTTAACTTGCTTTCTATTCTGCAAGCCATGAATTCAACAATCTGAAAAAAAAAAAAAAAAAAAAAAAGGTACTCACCTGATACCCCGGAACTTCCATGAGTACAACGTAGCTGTAGTGTCTTTAACTTATTGATGGCTATATAGAGCTAGCCATGATATTGCTCTTCTAGGTGTCTAAACTGCGTAGTTACAATAGGTATATTGCCATCCGCAAAGCGATGTAACAATGCGTCGTTCAAAAGCCACGTGCGTACGCATCTCAAAGGGTTGGAATTGCAGAGGATATATGTTGGTTTTAAGACGGAACAACCTCCTTTCCAACTTCTCTCAGCGCCTTCACAAGCCCCTCTACGGTGCTCCTCAACGTCTGCGTGTTCACCACCACGCGAAAGAGGCTACCCTTTGGGCCGGGCGCGTAGTCCACCATGAACCCCCTCGACACAAGCTTCGCGACCATCTGACTAGTCTGTCGCGTGGTCTCCTCTTGAGCGTCTGGTAATACACCACCCGGTGCATAATAGAAGCATACCTGCAGGCATGGAGGTGGGTTACTAGAGAGAAGGTAAAAGTCACCGGACTCCTGAATTAGCGTTGCGAGGTACGCCGCAGTATCGAATGCGTGGTCAACGCGTTTCTCGATTCCCTTATCTCCGTAGTAAATCCACGCAAGAGCCAGGTTTAACGCGTCGCCACGACGACCGCACTGGAGCGTCAGGTCTGCTAGGTCCCAAATCTCGTCCTCTGCGGCTGCATCGTGGAACAGGTACCCCGCGCGCAAAGTGTTAGCGCGCTGAAAGACGGTAACGTCGTTAGTTAGAAGGAACGAGCAGGGTATGGGCACGTTGAGCATTTTGTGCGGGTTGACGGTCAGGGAGTTGGCGTGTTCTGACCCGGTTAGCTTGTGTCGCTGCGCCGTGGAGAATATGGCTGGTCCACCCCACGACGCATCGATATGCAGCCAGACGCCAAATTCCTTGCAGATAGGCGCGATCTCGGCAAATGGGTCGTAAGATCCCCAGACAGTTGTTCCAGCAGTTGCGTTGACGTAAAGGGGTGTCTTCCCCTCGTCCCTAGCACGAATAATAGCCGCACGAAGCGCTGACGGGATTATTTGTCCGGCCGAGTCTACTGATACCTTGACTACGCTGTCTGAACCGAGACCGCAAATTACAGCTGCCTTCTCAACTGAGTAATGTCCATGTTCACTGGTGAAGAGCGCAAATTGACGACCTGCGCTACCAGAAGTTTTTACTTCGGGGAACAGGGTGTTTCGGGCGATCACAAGTGAAGTCAAGTTCGAAGCACTGCCGCCTTGACAAGTAACGCCACCTGCTCTGGGACCGGTGAAACCAAAGAGATTTGCTAATTTACGTGCGGTCGTCTTTTCGATGATGGTTAAGGCTGGCGAGGTCTTCCAGACATGCACCTGAACTGAGTTAGGGATTTTGAAAAGAGTTAAAGGATAAGAGGACCTACATTGGTGTTTAGTACTGTGAGGACAAGTTCTGATATTACGCCAACCTGTTGGGTCGTGTAAGTATTTACTTGAGCTGATTCAATGCTCTTCGTGAGCAGAAGAGTGATATCTTACTGGATTTATACTGGAGTATAACTTGTCCATGAACCCCTGATCCCATGTGTTTACACTGTATCGCAGAATGGCCTGGATAGTATCTATAAGGCCTTCCTTTCCCGCCCCTTCCTCTGGTAGAGATATGCGCAGTTTCTTTACTAGATCTTCGGGTGTATGTTTATCTACCAAGATATTTCTACCTGGTGCTCCCTGAGCATCCACAGCTATAGAGCCGCTGGCTCGACCTGAAGCTGCGTTGTCTGCATCCCTAATGAATTGTATGAGGAGAGACTTTACGGCATCGAGCAACTAGTTGTGGTTTAGCCAAGTGAAACGTAAAGTGATACCAGTATAACTATAGAATAACTACACCACAGTTATGTAACTTACATCTTCAACCTCATCGGCTCTGTTGAGTTTGGATTCGTTGGCGTTGGCGTTGGCGTTGGCGTGGGTATGAGAAGACATATTTGGCGACTACGAAAGGCTCAAAAATTGATGTTGTATTAAGGTACTTGAGAGATTTTGGGCTCTTGCAGGTGAACCACATTGATAAACTCACCTATTCGATGGTGGCTTCCCGGATTTAATTATCTGATATCCAAATCTGCAGTTTTTCGGTTGCCCTTTCCGTGAAGATATCGTCTGCAAATGTAATTGCCGAGGACCCACAGTGTAGGCTGGATCCCGGGCTGCTATTCGGCGCAAGCGATCGCGTGCTCCTCGGAATTTTAGTGCAATGACTGGAAAGAAGTCTTTATATCATAAAGGTAGTAGTTAGCTCATTAGAGAAAATCGCATACTATTTTCTAGCACCCTAGACCCCTGTCTAGAGAGTCAAGGAAAAGGAAAGAAAAAAAAAAAAGAAAGAATTATTAGGTTGCATGTAATGGGGTTTATCGCCTCTTGTAATAGGTCATCATAAACCGTCTTGTTTGTTCACAGTATTCCGCCGAAGGAAATGGGTATACTTGGACAAATCCCTTTTTGATAGCCTGTGATATCACGCCAATCTCATCCTAACTCTTACAAACGCCGTAATCCCCAGGGCCTTGCCAACTGAACTCAGTTTATGCCGTGTAAGTGAGACATGTTTTTTATGTTTACTCCCCCGGAAGAAAAGGTATCATTCAATCCGTCCATCCGATGCATCGTATTCTCGTAACGCCCTTAGTCGACTCGTTTCTTGGTATCAACCGTTTCTCCCCCGTTTTGCTCGGGAGTTTTGCCATTGCTCACACCTATATCACCCTCTTCTTCGTCCTCATCCCATGCGTCCACTGCATTTTCATCCCAGTTGTCAACTTCGTCCTCAAGAGTGCTGACCCTTTCGTTTCCGGCTGCCGACATGACGCCCTCCTCTTGAGCCTCGACACTCTCGCCAAGCTCGAGATCAGTGGGCTCTTCGCCGGGAACAGCATTGTATTGCCTACGCGAACGCTTTCTCTCCAACATTCTTAAGTGATACCAGGAACATAGCCCCAACCCTGCTAAGCTGCCCACAATATTGGCGACGATATCGTAAGGATCAAACTCTCGTCCATTGGGGAGAAACCCTTGTAGAAATTCGGAGCCGATACCCAGGCCGAGGGTACATACGACGACAGTGAAATTAAGGGTACGACGGCGGTTCGTATCGATAATCCAGTAGAAGGCTATGGTCAAGAGGAAAAAAGTCAAGAGGTGTAGGACTTTATCATTGATAACGGTGTCGAGCTGCAGGGAGGAAAGCCCCGCGTAACCTGCGAGGAGGCACAGCAGGAAGAAAACTCCTATAGATTTTCTGTTAACTTAAAATCCTCGCCAGGGCCGCAATATAAAGCTTAATAAATCCACAAGAATTGCCATAGCAAGCTTCAAGAACTTCTAGAATATGGAACAACTAGAGCATGCTGTGTTAGGCAACAAAGAGAAAGCTATGAAACGGACCTGCGAAAGGTAGGCGAATGCGCATATTGGAGTCTGTAAGAGTTTAATTTAAACAGGGATAGTACGCATGTGCATGATTTCACAGAGGCGTATTGTTGGTTCTAGCAGATCGTAAAGATTTTGTGATGCTTGACGAAAAAGAAAAAAAAATGTTGCCGAACTGAAGAAGAAGAAAGCCTGGTGAGCTTCACTTCGGGTTTCCAGCGATGGAAAGTTAGACGGGATCCACTTCTTTCGTCACCCAGCTCATCGGTTACTGAAATATGTTATTCGGGGCTTGACGCAGCCCGCTTAAGTTGATTGGTACGTACGTATTAGGTAAGCGATCTAGGACTTTGCCGTGATGTACCTATGTCCCTTATGTAACCTACCTGCACCTTATTATCTGCAGCTGGCCGCCTGCCCATTACCTGGGGACAGCTAGGGACTTTGATATTCCCCACCAACTTACCTAACCTACTTATCAGATCACGTTCGGACTCTCCACACTTATGATGTCGGGGTTTCAGAATATGCAGGTTAGACAGAGCTGAGTTAGTATCTATAGGGACCTTTGGGGGAAATCTACAGAGCCTCAAATTATTGATTGTGTGCTATGTATGATGTACTTTGTGCAGTGGTATTTTCAGATCTTGAATTGGAGATTTTCTTAAGAAAATGAAAATGTGGCTGTAAGATGGTATTTTTTTTTATGATGGACGCTGACCTTTAGCCATAGTCTTTAGCACGTGACATTTGTGATTATCTAAAGATCATTCGATTGGAAATATCGCTGCTTGCGGGGGCTATGAATTGGTACATGTGATTATGTACCTATTTCTGGTATTTCTGATGTACCGGTATGTCCTGCTTTGGAGAATCTAAGTGTAGAATTAAAGATGCACTGAGTGAACTTTAAGAAAATAAAGAAATAATTAGTTAACCAATTATTTGTAAAGATGTTTTGATGTTTCTATTAAAAATTCTAACTGTTTATTATGTTAGGTACGTAAGGTAGATACTTTATGGGCTAATCGGTTACCTTTATAAAAAACCTTTGTTAAGTTATCTACGTTGCCTCATACGTGGTTTACCAATTGAACGCTATTCTACTGGATACGACGGTTATGATCACATTGAAACGCGCAACGGTATGGGACTAAAGAAAGGCGCTGGGTTAGCATGCTTCAAGGCCATTTATGGCGGTTTCTTTAGGGGACATCTATGTAACCTTGACGGATTTGTCATGTATGGTACTTAGAGTTACTACCGTAACAGTAAAGGATAGGAAGTACCCCATGTCATCGTAACGGGTTGAATTCATAGCGTTAGAATGTTACTATGTAGTACCGCAGTAGCGTACATAGGTAGCGTACACCACCCCATCCAGCCATAGAGGTACCTGAACCGTAGTACCTGAACTCAGTGAATCCAGTGCAGGTGAACCCAGTGAACCAGGGATCCGCTCAAAACCTCCTTCGCCATAACCTCACCCTTTGAAAGTACGCGAAATCGCCTTGAACACGACGCATCAAAGCATCACCATTTTTATCAAATTTTCTATTAAAACAACTTCTCTCATCTAATTCGATGTCGCCCATTCCACAACTATCAATTTAGGGATCTTAAACACCCTATTCCCGAATAAACGCGACTGTCATTTCTTCCCGCATGGCTTCCGCCACCAGTCCATTACTCTAACACGCCCACAAGGCCATCATGTCTATCATGAACGGCCAGCACGCCTGGCCACCCCCGCAACACCATCAAGTCATTGGCAAACGTCCCTTTCATAATCCTACTGATGCTCCAGCGCAATCCAACGACGTTATGGATAATTCCGCCGCGTCGGTGCCTGAGGCATCAGATATCGACGAGGACCGCGTGAGGGCCCACTTCCGCGAATTGTATCACCAAAATGAAGCTCGCATTGCGCAGATGTTCGCCCCAGACGGTTCCATTAATCATGCTGCCATAGAATCTTGGAGGCGACCCGTTACACCTTCAACCGCCCTTCCCCCTACTACCGACCACGCTGCCATCCAAGAACGTCCTGCCAAGAGAGTCAAAAGGACTATCAACGAAGATGATTATGGAGATGATGATGACGATGACGACGATGATGAAGACGATGAAGGGATCAGTCATCAAGCTAATATATCTTCACTTAAACATAAGGTCGCCTCCGCTACCGCCGCCGCTAAAGGCCTTCCATCCCCTTCTAAGTCGGGAAGCTCCCCTATCGCGTCCGCGCCGTCGCCTTATAAACTTGACGACCGAACGAAATATGATAGTCAATCAGGGTCGCATGCATCGCAGACGCAAGCTAGCAATTCCGAAGATGCGCGCAAGCAGTTGGAAGAAGCGCGAAAAGATACCGAGGAGGCTGCCAAGCGCAGTTTCTATACAACATTTTATACCCTTGAGAATGATCGGGCTGCTATGCTGGAGCAGCAGCAGCTTGAGGAATCTGAAAAGCAGCTTCAAGCTGAAATGGATAAGAATAACAGCGGAAATTCTAACGGGGGTACATCTGGGGAAAACCATGGGTCCCTCAGCAGCGCGAACCTGGGGGCATCTAGTTTAACCCTCAAGCATCTTATTGCGCGCATAGATATGAAGCGCGATATGGTGCGCGCATCAGACGCTGAATTGCGCCTCCTCATGAACGAAGTCCGCAAAAACAGAAGTAAGTGGGCCAGCGAAGAGAATGTTAACCAAGAAGAGTTATACGAGGCCCTCGAAAAGGTCTTGACCGAACTCAAGGCGCACACCGAATATTCGACACCATTTCTCCAGAGAGTTAACAAGAAAGACGCTCCCGATTATTATAACTGTAAGTTTCGTGCGATCGCCGAAGTCTCAATTACGCTAACTCACACTGCTATGAAGTCATTAAACAGCCCATGGATCTCGGGACGATGACCAAGAAATTGAAGTCGCTGACTTACAAGTCCAAAAGCGACTTCGTCACGGACCTCAATCTAATTTGGGACAACTGTTTGCGCTATAACCAGGACATGGGCCACCCATTGAGGCGAATGGCCAACGGCATGCGCAAGGAGGCCGAAAAGCTGATTCCATTGATCCCAGACCTCGTCATCCGTCCTCGTGCCGAAGTTGAGGCTGAAGAAAGGCGGAAACAGAACGGTGGCGATGATGATGGCGGCGACGATTCAGACGACGAGCCGATAATGTCGTCTCGCGGCCGAATTACAGGTGGAGCGAAAGGATCGAAATCCAGGAAGACTCATTCGAGTCAGCAGGAAATGACTCCTGGAGTAGAACAGAAGCCGGTGTTGCAGTTAAACGGATTATTGGCAAAAGCCCACAGAGAAGGTTCTGAGCTCGACGGGAGTAACGGGTTTGGCACACCTCCCATTGCAGGCTCTATGACACCCAGTGGGATTAACGGTCATAATTCGGGCATAGGCAGCAATGTAGATGCGATGGATATCGACGGCCCCGAACTGAATGGCATGGCACTAGGACAGGCGCTGAACGAGGCCGCCCAACAAGTTTACGAGGACGAGGAGTATAAAATCTGGAAACAAGTGACTAAGAAGGATCGCGCGTTGATTACGAAGAGCCGGTTCCAACTTTTCAATAATAACAAGTTGAACATCGATGAGCCTGCATTACTCCGAACCAAGGCTGGCATGCGTCGATTCCTACGCGGTCGGCAGCAGGCGGAGGCTATGGGCTTGGTTGGTTATGCTCAAGATCCATCAGCTGGTCTTGGTAAGGAAGCAAAAGCAACCGAAACTCTTGCAGAGGGAATGGAAGAGGACGAGGAGAAAGCTATCCCTGATTATTATGACATCCAAAGCATCGTTCCAGACGTCCCACCAACTCTTCAATGGATAGAGGACAGCGAAGGCCATGTCATCAACCAGCACGAAGAGTTTCTTCAAACCTTACCGCAGGGTTACTTCACCGCACCTAAGAGTAGTTTGACGCAGAAATTTGATGCCAATATTCGACAGATGCAGGAGACGAGAAAGGTTTGCTCGAAAATTGGCGTCATCAAGCAGATGCAACTGCAAACTCAGGTATATATAACATTTTAAACTATCTCATTGCTATCGGTAATATTTAACTAATATTCCTCAGGTATATGCGAATCAGTTCCCGAAGTATAACCCCGAGC
This sequence comes from Daldinia eschscholtzii, assembly GCA_037126485.1. NCBI lineage: Eukaryota > Fungi > Ascomycota > Sordariomycetes > Xylariales > Hypoxylaceae > Daldinia > Daldinia eschscholtzii. The sequence goes on from JBANMG010000005.1 coordinate 2,535,946, forward strand.
CGTTCCATGAAGCTGACGTCGAACCGCATGTTACATGCGGCGATAATATTGTAATGGCGCCTGAGGTTTGCAGAGCAGGAATGCAACGATCCGTTGCAAAGATCTTCTACCACGCGGGCTTTGAAGAGCTCCAACCGTCCGCCATGGATGCTATTACTGACATAGCTGCCGACTACTTCGGAAAGGTTGTACAGACCTTCAAAAGCTATACCGAAATTGAAAAGACGGACCCTTCCGCTGAAGATATCCAACGCGGCATAACAACTCGGCCTCGTTATAGTCCCGAGGAAGCTTTGTTACATACTCTCAATGAGAGTGGCTACTCGATCGAATCGCTTGAGAGTTACGCCAAGGACGAGGTTGAGCGACTAGGACATAAATTGGTCGGTATTCACGAACGTATGAAATCTCACTTAGGTGACCTCCTACGTCCCGCAGTAACAGAGACGGGACAAGACGGGGCAGCCGCTTTTAACGACGGAAGTGAGCAATTCATCGGGGGAGATTTCGCAGAGGAACTTGGTGAAGACTTCTTTGGATTCAAGGAACTCGGCCTTGCTGGGGAGATGGGCGGTATCCTCTCAGTTCCCCTTCATCTCCTCCAGTCGAGGGTGCGAAATCAGTACCAGGTGCAGAACCCGACGCAAGGTCCTTCCGACGAGGTCCTATTCGAGGATCTTCCGCCTCCTGAGCCTGTCACCAAGGAGAATATCCAGGAGCAGATTGGCCTTGTCAAAAACTTCTTCCTCGCTAAGCTGCACGCTAATGGCGACTCACCTTTGGTGGAAGATGAAGACTTGCCTGTCAAGCAGCGACGACCCCGACCACGTCTTGGTGCTACCGGCAAGATCGTCTCACCTCAGAAGAGACCGCCCAAGGAGCAGAATGCCATAAACAAGAAGAAAAAGAAGTTGGAGGCCCAAGCAGCCGAAGCTAGCAAAGCAGCAAACAGCAGTCCCGAAAAGGGTGGACCGAAAAAGACAAAAAGTTTACCCATGCCTAATGGTAGCGGTCCTACGAACGGTCCGTCTCTGCCTGTTGCTCCGCCTATGGAGCGTACCGGAAGTACGCAGAGCCAAGGCAACAATAGTCAGACGGATAAAGACGACAATGGCATGATGAGCCCGGAAAGTATGGAGCGTTAAAGAGCTATATACCGAGTGAGGTATTTCGTTGTTATACTTACCAGCCATGATGTTGCTTTCATCGTATCCGCCCTTTCAAAAGCAGTGTTTGATTAATTCTTACTGTCCCTATTTTATACCCTATTTAACGGGATATCATTTTCTTTTTTTTTCCTTTTCAGATTTCCCTAGACCCGGCCTGGAACCCAAGGGAAGTTGCGGCGGCGTATGGCAGTGCATGTGGCGTTTTGTCAGGAGGGTTGCCGATGAATATTCGCCCCTTCGCAAGTGGACATAGTTCCATTAGGTAGTTGGCTCGATTTCTGCTAATGGCTTTTTTGGTACGACTTGCATATAACTGGATGGATGGACGACGACTGAGGAGACAAAACAGGACGGCATATGGATGAGTCACGCAGGTTCGATCGACAGGACACCCGAGATGCGCGCCATGTACATAGTTCTCCCCTACCATACCCATGCGTTGCCTTTTTATTCTACCATCACGCATCTAGCTATATGAGCTACCTGTATCATCCTGAATCTAACAGAGTTTCCCTACCCAAGCTCCTATGTGAGCACTCGTAGTTTAGTGATGCTAAAAGACAGTTTTTAGTCATTATAGTGAATTGATACTGTAAAATAGTCTGCTTTAATTCTTCGTCTGGGATCAAGTCTCTATTTTGGTATGGTGTAACGATAATAAAAAATGGTTGGGCCTAAGAAATGTGTCCGATAGCTGCTGAGATTAAGCATCCATCTCTATTGGAGCAGGTACTCCCTCACGACCGCTCACCCTCCTTCGCAAGCCCTCCGCATACTCCCTGGGTGCGTTGCGGCTAGGTCTCTGCTGCGTAGATCTTAATGCCGACAGTCCAGGATAGCGAGTATACTATGGTAAATACATAGATGCATACTGCTACCCAGCGCTCGGCGCCGGCGCTGGCGTGCACTGCCTTGCTTGCGTAGAGGGATCCCACTGGTGATAAGGAAGTCAGTGATAGCTGCCCCCTTTTTATTCAAAGAATACAATAAGGCTGAATATAAAAAGAGGCAAGAGACTAAGGACGCCCAATTGTCTTTTGAGCGAAGGCAGCTACCATATTTGGTTATTTAGGGAGGTACTCGAATTGACATACTTGGAAACATGGTTGCTGCTAAACCTGGACCGCTGTTAACTCCCATGGCAGGTTTAAACTCCAGTTATTAGTATTCAAGTAGAGTCAAAGCCAGTTTATTATTATACTACTACATAAAGTGCGAAGGTTAATTAATTCCCCGGATTAATGGTATCGCAGGTCTTCCCGCCGTTAACATCGGGGAGCGTTCGGAATTCAGAGACTAAAGGGTGCGGAAGGAAACCGGGACCAACGTAGCACTCTGCGGGCCGGAAAGGAGCCGGGAATACGGAGGCAAGGAACGACTAGCCACCCTTGCCTGCCAGCCAAAGCGTCATCGTGATATTGGAGTCTCTTAACAGAAAGAGACTCGTAACAATTTACACAGAACAACTTCCGGGATAATTTTCAGGCCTGTATCATATAATATTCTCGCCACTCTCAAAGCTTCGAAAACTTTTAGACGGTCTGCTGAGCGAATTGAATCAAAGAGGTATTGATAGGAAACAGTAACCTCATTTGGGAACGTATCAATTTTGGTTTTAGTTCTGAAGGCTTATTGCTGTTGAGTAACTCGTTCTTGACAGTGGTTAGTACAAGTGGTACCTATAAAAAGACTCTCTTCTGTGCTTTATTTACGAATTTCGTGAAGATAGATGTTGCGTCCTCGCGGTCCATCAGCGTTGAAAAATTCCGGGGGGGGTTTACGACCATGGGCAAGCTTAATAATGTTTAGACGGGTACAATGTATCCACAACGGAGAACATTCAAGAAAACTCAACGACGTACTTGTTCTATTCTCTACCAGAAACAAATATATTAAGATTCTTAGCCTTCAAGCATGTTCAGCGGACCGGCTCGTCTGCAAACTCCGTGCGCCAACCTCGACACGCATGAAGACCATTGAAGAAAAACACAAGTCCATGTTTTGGAATATTTGTTTTCGCTAGGTACCTAGTTAAGGAAACTTTAAATGCGATGTACTTAGCTCCAGTCGTATCTTGGTCTTCGCATACGAATTGATTTGTGTTTGAAGACAGGTAAACGCAAGGGGCCAGCTCTTAAACAATAAAATTTTAAATAAAGAGTAACTAGAGCGAATACATAAGTCCCATGAGAGTCTTTCGCGTGTCAGGACCAAGTCTCCAGAAAAAAAAAAAGAAAAAAAAAGCCTTGGCGAATACGAAAACTTCCCTATATGGCCAGTAGTTACTTGAGATAGCGTCTTCTGTATGTACTTGTCCATGTATGTACATGAATTCCATCAAAGTTGACTTATCTGTTCCAGGTACCATTTTGACACAGGAGTCAGTTGGTGAAACTTCTCGAATGACTGCTCTGAATTTAGTTAGCTAGTAGTCTGAACGACCCATTTTCCATCTATTGAGATCCTCCGCGGATGTACTATCGCAACCGGGACCGGCGGGGTTATCTTTTAGGATCCATTCAAAGGTCTTTGCATGGGCTGGCTCCACATAATAGAATTGATCCTCCATCCACTTCATGCTCTAAAGCATCTGGATGTAGGTCGCCTTCGCTTAGATGCCAATAAAGTTTTATTTGACAGGCGCAGGGTATCCTGCAGCGTCTCCAAGCACTAAGAAATCAATATTGGTATCGGCTACCCGTTCTGATGACCACTGCCGGAATGATTCTATAGCATGCGTTATGTTCGTTAAAACTCGGTTTGTCGAATTCGCTGACGTGATCAACTCTTTGGCGCCTCTAATGATATGCGATCTATTATGATCGGTCGATGCGTGCTGTGTGTGAAATCCTAATATGGAAACCGCCTTGCCGCTCAACTTTCGAGGCCACTTCCAGGTCGATCTCTCTCGTGTCTCCTCTTATGATTCCAAAAAGCTGCCCTGAATGCCTCTTGTCTGCTCTAGGATTTCCGTTCTTCAGACAATCGCCTGTTCTCCACAGTTAGTCTCTGTAGAGTCTCTGTTATCCACAGCGTCCGAAAATCTTCATCTGGGGCTGAAATCAGTCGTTTCATCGCCCGTCTCCATAGTGATTGGCTCACTGTCCTTGGCCGACTAGCTCGACTTGTTGCCGGCGCCATACATATCCTTCGATGCCGATAATATCTTATAGCTCATGTTGACGAATTAGAGGACGTTGCTCGCTGGTCTGACTGCACCTAAGGCTTTCTTTCTGGTGATGTACGATCTTAGGCAGGACGCTAGCCTTTTTTGCTGAGCCCTTCCGCTGTCAATACTTGAGGAACCACATCTCGGTCCGCGCGCATTTACAGGAAGAGAATGATCGGGGATGTCGGGGTATCTACAGAAAAAGTTCACGCCTTTGAGCCGTGGTGGTGAGGGGGCAACGGATCAAGGGTTTTACACAAATTACTAACATGATTGGCCGTGAATTGGGACCTGTTCCAGTCCCGTCTTATCTTGCAGATGGGAGTGTTGCATCCCTCTCGTCCCATGCCTGAGGGTCGGGATATCCCGACTGTTATAAGGCAGTTCATGGCTCTGGAAATGGTATGGTGGCTCGGCTTTTCTTGTGCTGGCGGGTCATGTTTATACAAAGACCCAAAGCCTTGTGCATGGGTTAGTAGTAAGTCACTTTATTACCCGTTGAGTGGATCGGGCGCGCGGCTACTTCAGTCATGTGATGCCAATGAGCATCGAGGATTCAGGGAACGGCCGATGAAGCCCGCCCGGTACACCCGTGCTTTGGTGTGCAAGGGGCGGCCGATGATGCCCGCGCTGACTGCGTCTCTCAGATCTAAGATCATCTAGCTAAGTTTACTATAGTATAAGCGCTTAAAATCAAGTTGATTGTAATTGGTCAATATTCTATAAACTCTTTTGTTCTGGATTTGGGGACACTGATGCACACCATCACACTGTATACAACTTGTCCGTCAAGTAGGTAAGGTAGAAATCCCGCCATGTTGGTCAAAATAAAGATTTTGTGTGTTTGTGAATGTTACAAAAATGGAAAGAGTTGGGAGAAATGTGACGTTGTGACGATAGTGGCAACCAGAACAGCTGCATCCCCGGACCTGGAGGCATTGACGGCTTGCAGGATATTGATTGCACGTAGAAACGAATGGGGTAATCAGTACAGATCGGCAGATGCAGAATTTATTGCAGATAATACAACATAACCATGGTTGATAATATTCCGGGCTGATCTGTGCGAGCTAGAATGTATGCTGACCCATAAACAGCCACGGGATAGGCGCTGCGTTGGAAAGCCCGCGGCCTGTGACGATATGGTCCAGGACATCGCAGGATTCCGTTAGCGGCGCTCATATTCGTTCCCGCGCCTCATAAGAGTCCGTAGACAAACCGGTGGCATATAAAAAGATCAACTTCCACCCAAGTCTTATTGTTGTTTTACGTAGGACAAACTCAAGGATCTCCGAGAACTTCATACTCAATTCAAGTTTCCGCGGTTGAAAACAACACGCCTTGAAAGATATTGTATCAAAGCAACTCTATTTAGAAAACCAGCTGCTTTCTTTCAATAATGGCGGTATCAACCAGTCAACCGCCGAGCGCCCCAGGCGTGGTCACCCAGCTCGCCCGATCAGTGGGCTTCTCGAAAGCCTACAACTTCTGGTTATGGGCAGTCTTCGGCGGTATTCTACTCGGATTCTCTGTCTCTCGGCTGCGGTACCTCGATTTCTACGGCGTCTTCTGCAGCGGACCGGGAATGGCCAAGGGCAACATGGGAGCCGCCACACCGGGAGAGTGCTTCTATTACCTAAACCTCACCCTCGGTCAGATCGCTATTAGAACGCACCTGTGGTGTGTACTGCCCGCAGCGCTGCTCGCCTTCGGACAGTTTGTCCCCATTTTCCGGCGCAAAGCCCTCTGGCTTCACCGAATCAACGGTTGGATCTCGACCGTCCTATCCCTTATCGGTGCCTTTTCTGCGTTGCCGATGTTGAAGCACACGATGGGTGGCAGCACCGAGACTCAGTCCATGAACCTCCTACTGCTGGTCATTTTCGTTACTGCAGTGTACAGGGGTATCGTTGCCGCCAAGAACCACAGAATTCAGGAGCACCGCGACTACATGTTGCGCGCTTGGTCTTACGTATGTTTTAGTGACCCTTCTTTCCAAGCGTATTCCTATTGGATATGTAGAATATTGGCGATATAAAGATTGCTAACTTGATTCATCGTCTAGGGTGGATCTGTCATTACCCTTCGAATTATCATGTTGATCACTTCTATCACCATGTCGTACATGGGTAACTGGTATGTCGCCATACCATGCGACAAGATCGAGTACTTGATGGATGCTCAGAACGCCACCATGGCCGAATACCAAGCCAAGTATCCTGATTGTGCGCCCCAATGGTCTGGAGAGGATCCGGATCGCCACATTGCTGTTCGTGTATATGTCCTCGAAGATGACCCAGTGGGTGTTGCTGCTGCCCACTCCCACTGCTTCGCTATGTCAGGCTATGTAGCCATCATTCTACACTTCGTGATAACTGAATACTATGTAAGTCCTAGTTTTGAATTTCGCAATAGGTATACGCACTGTCTCCTATCAAGTATAACTAACACGTTCTATAGATCCGTCTCACTTCACCTGACCGTAAAGTCTCCAAGGCTATTAATGCTGGAGAGACTAACGGCGTTGCTAAGAAGGTGGAATAAAGCTCGCGCAACGGGCTCCTAGCAATGTAACTTCGGCCGCCATAAAATAAAGATTGAGTATCGACTTGGCTTTATGGGCTTACCGAGATAGTCGATGCTCTCCAACAGGCTGGATTGTACTAGGATGAACATACAATGTATATTGTAGCGTGTTACCTGTCTACAGGACAGGTACAAACTAGGAAAAGGGGTCGGGGCCAACTGTATTATGAGATGGCAGAATGCTCATGTATGTATGAAAGAGCAAAATAGCGGTAGTGCAAAAAGTCCTCTTTATATATATGCCTAGATTACTGAGTAACATGCGTAAACCCCTTAGCGCTTGAGTCTAGCCTGTGATAATTACATCAGTAAACCACTTTGCCTAACAGTTTATGTAGGCATGGGTTGTAATTCTAGAATAGTGTTAACTAAGACGCGGAGGCATGTGATGGAGGACTAGTTGAAGTCGTCGAAGTTGTAGCTTGGCCCTTATTCTCTGCCTTCGAAATGCTCCCATTTTCTTCATCTTGTGCTGCTAGAATATCTTGTTCCCCGTCAATCCGAGCCTCATCAACAAGAACTACTTTATCTCCAAAAGCTTGCGCGATCTCCTCGAGGGTCTTGCGACGTGTCTCTGGGAAGTAGAAATACGCAATAGTTAAGAAAATTACCGTGCACCCAACAAAAACGTAGTAGTAGTTCTCGTGAATATTAGCAAAGGCGCTCGGACCGGCTTCTGTAACCGCAACGTTGACGATGAAGTGACTCGCTGCTGCAAGACCCATCACCTTGCTGCGCAGAGCAATAGGCAAGACTTCTGCACCGTATAACCAAGTCGTAGAGTTAATCATTGCTGTGAGAAGAGTTAGAATAGTGTCTTTTTCAAATTGTACCCAAAATTAGGGGTTAAATAACAGCTCGTATCTAGAATATAAAAGTCACTTACCATAGTACCAGGCGACGTATAAATAAATGCCCAATACTGAGAATCCCTTGCCGATCCTGTTTTCGCTGTCCTGGAAAATGTGCTGCATCACGGCGGAGTATATCATAGTCAATATGAGACCGGATAAACCTGCCAATATCATCTTTCGGCGACCCCACTGATCTGTCAGGTATCGCGTAGTAATCGAATTCGAGAGGAAGGCAACTGTTCCATATACACCGGCCAAGGCAAGAATAGTCTTCTGTTGGATTCCTAGCGACCTAAATAAGTAAGTCTGATAGTATTGAATAACATTTATGCCCGTCAGACTGGTTCCGGTTTGGACAACTATGGATACCATGGCTCGACGTCCAAAGAGCGTGAAGATCTCGCGGTATGACTTGATCTCACGTGCCATTTCGAATTCGATTTGCGCTTGCATTAAGGCGAACTCTTCATGGGCTTCGTGTGATTGAAGGTCTCGTCGGACCCTGACAAACTCGCGTCGAGCCGCCTCGACTTTGCCGTTGCGGATAAGCTGTCGCGGAGAGTCTGGCATGAACGTCGCTAAACCAACGAACATGATCACGCCCCAGGGTATTTGGATGCCCAGGGGTAAGCGCCATTGTGTAGCTCCATATGGTGCGTACGAACAAGCGAATCCCACCCAATTGGACATCATTGTGCCGAAGGAGATACCGCATCCCGATATGCCCCCAATCAAACCCCGCTGGTTGGGTGCCGAGATCTCGCTCAGGTAGATGGGCACAGTAGCGACCATAGCTCCCACAGCGACGCCCGCAATAGCACGACCCGCTAAGAACATTCCGATATTGACTGATGCCGTCTGGATCGTCGTGCCGATCGTTACAATGACGCACAACAGTTGCATAAATCGAATACGGCCCAACTTGTCTCCTATAAAAGTTTGACCCAGGGCACCAACGGCCTCACCCGCAATATATACGGCGACCACTGCTCCAGTGAGACCATTGGAAGGGTGATGCATGTAATCGATCCAACTTTCGTGGGCAATTGCTAATAGATATTTTGTTAGTAGATCATTCGCTGTGGTGTTTTCCCCGCCATTTCTTCTTTTGACTCAGGACTCACTAGTCGTGGCAATGCCGGTGTCAAATCCCTATTATAAAACACATCGGTTAATATAGCAGCTCATTCGCCAATATAGTAATAACATAGAGAGAGGTAAACACACGAAGAGAAATGTGCCCATCGCGGCAAAGAGGGCGATGCCGACAGAATACCAGCTAGCCATGTCTTTTTCGTTTTCCTTTCCGCCCCTGTCTAATAATTTACGGTCACGCAAGTAGGAGGGGAATGTTGACCAAAACTTTCCAACAAATAAGAAAAATTTCTAAAGAGGAGTATAAAGCCTTTATTTCTACCCTCTCCTTCTCCTTCCTCGGCTACAAGATTTTTAGGACGCTAGAAAGTTGCGAAAGCTACCGGCGTCCATGGCAAGCCTTTGGTTGGAATGACGCGCATAGCCTGAATCTCCGCGTTGGTCCAGGAGACCGTGCGCCTAGAAGATCACAACGCATTGGGGGGAAGCCCCACGAACGTCGCTTTGCCCCCCTTGTCACCATGTGCAGTGTACCCGCACTCCCGCTGACCTACCTGGCCTATCCGAACAATGGCCCAAACAAAAAGAGAACCAAGATTAAACAGTCCAAAGTGACATCCACTCGATTCGTAAGTAAGGTAGGTAGTTTACTTCTGGTCTCGGAAAGTCCCCGACCAGTTTTACTACAACCTTGGCTTATAAATACTATGTAATAAAGTAGCGATAGTGACCAGGTAGGTAGGTATGTAGCCTAATCGTTTCTCACCGCTTGTCAAAGCCAACCGCGCCCTGTGGTTATCCGGTGTATCATAAAGCAACTCTCCGCTGTGTGTCGCGATAGCCCCTAGCCATTTTAGATACCTAAGACACTATGTTGAGTTGTCTAGCCGCATATATCAAGATGAAAAAAGCATAGCTTATCATATTAGAAGCTCCAACTGTCGGTGGACAATGCAACGAGCTAGGCGACGAGTTCTCTTTGAGCCATTTCCTCGGTTAGATCAGAGGGGCGTACCAAATGGTGCTGGTGACCTACCCCAATATCCATCTGCTTTGTCGTCTGTGGATAAGCTGGGGCTGGAATAGCTAACAAGCCAAGTTTTAGGCGTCGTACTGGGGCTGATCTTAACCCCAGATTATGTTGAAGCTGGGGAAGTGGAGATAGTTTAGGTTGCCGAGCTCAAGCTAAATATTTTCTATTTGATAAGTCGTCTAGATGGTCGCATCACAGTCTCTTCAGCAGAGAACGGGAGAGATAATCGGGATTGATTCTCAGCTAATTTCGGCTGAGCTTTTGACCGAATTGGTCTGTCATGTATCATCTTAAGAGATTCCAGGCATCTCTTTCCGTTGTATTAAAACCCCCCACACATATTTACATCCCAACATATCTATTCCGCTTCAATCGAATAGAATTGTAGCACCAGATTAACTCAATAGAAATTCAAGCTCACTCAGTATAAGCATAAAAGAAGGTAATTACCTGACCTACTTGGTAGTATTCACATTTATTAGAGAAGACCAATGCTTAGTGTAGGAGCATATAAGTACCTAATCTAAGGTAGTTAATTGAAGATAACTACTCTTAAGTTTAGACTATGAGGCATTCATTTAGCTGAGCTTAGGCCTTACGATATACTTACACTATATTAATGAATTCGAGTAAAGAGGATGCGGCATACTTTTCGTTGGGAAGAGGAGAGCGGTGTAAAAGTTTTGATAGATGTTAACATTTATTATGTCATTCTTCTCACTTACTTTAGGGGTGCTTGGGTGTAACTTAATTTTCAAATAATTTTTACTATTGAACTTTCCGGTACTGTATATAGGTACCGAGGGGTTTTAACCACACTCCGCTCAGCTTCTATAGCTATCCCGTCTATCTGTTAAATAGGTATTCTTCAAGAGTGTCCTGAGTTAATTCTGGTCACCACGGACCCTGCGTTTTTACCCCACATCTCCTATTATTTGCCGCGGCAGACGTTGGTTGTTCTCACACACTGCTTAAGCTAACAGCATAGGGCAACAATATACTTAGAGACTCTTGCTTGCTAACTAAGGCTCCTTAGTATACCTCCCCTAAGATATACTAATCCTTACCATAATTGTAACTTTAACTCTAACATCATCATATGGGAATTGAAGAGAGATCTTACTAGTTCCAGTTCTCTAGCATAAATCGTCCTAAAAATAAAAATAGGAGGGCATCCCATATCTCTATCGTAAGTTGTCCAAAGCTACGTTTAGAAAGGAAAGATCGTATAGTATAACTATCATGATCAATAATAGCTTGAGGTCTTATTACTTCTACATTTATTGGATACCTGGCACAAAGCTTACCAGCCTTATCGTACCTACGATGAGGTTCACAAAGTCTGCTGAGCCAAGACTTAACAAACCAGACAGTTCCAATATGGATGGTTAACAAGATCTCGTGCTATATCATTTTTTCGTTTATGACTATAATAAATATCCGATCAATGAACAATAGTTACGCGACAATAACAGAGGTCAGAATGAACAAAATATGTTGAAGATGCATTAGTATGGAGATGCACAGGTTAGTAACGGATACCTCTGTAAGTGACCTAAATCTGTATCGTTATCGATAATATCGATATTATCGATACCCCACAGCAACGCACCTAGGTACCTCATACGGTAAGTCCCTTACAAAAATGCCAAGATTTCGCAGTTGATAAGGTAAGCGATGGGACTCCGCACTAAGAAAATATTCCCGCCAGCAAAAACCAATTCTTGTTCCATCCAATCAACACTCGATCTCGTCTGCTTTTTTTCTGTAGCCCAAGGCGCCAGCCGTTTCTAACGCCGGTGCAATTACTGCGGACGACCGACTTTTTTTTTTTTTTTTCTGACCTTAAACATTTTCCTCACTCTACTGATTCCCGTTATTTAATCTCGGCGAAGACAGCGACCCTGACCTAACATTTGTTGATCGGTTCAATAGATAATTACTATTAATAGCAGGAGCATTAAGGATCGTTCTACCGGATTTCTTAGTGATAGGCATTATGGAGGACTCTTCGTTAAAGGTTGGTTAATCCAACAATACAAGCAATATCGCCGACAGGGTATCGCGTGCTCTTGAAAGAATGATAACCGACACCTTAATACACAGGAGCGTCTCCTCAATTCACAAAAGTCCTTCGATGGACTTTTGTCGCTAATACCTGCCCGGATGTATTATGGAGAAGATACGAGCGTAAGTCGCATTCTATATCAACGCACTTGAGGCACTTGAGTCACCCCCGGTTGCTTATCATTACTCCAGGACCAATGGAAACGAAAGAAGCAGACCAAAGCTGAGGCTGCCGCTGCCCGACGTAATAAGCTCGACCCCGACAGTGCCCTAAACCGAAGCGTCAAAGAAGTTATGGACGAGCAAGCACTGAAAAAGCGGAAGCGCAATCAGATGCAAGATGGTGATGAAGATGACGACTGGTCAGATATGGAAGGAGTCGAGACTGAGAAACCTGGTGAAGGGATGAAGAAGAAGACACAACAAGAACTCAAGAAACAAAAGAAGCTAGATGAAGAGAAAGCCGAACTGAGCGAGAAAGAACGGCGGAAGCAAGAGAAAAGAGCCGCGAGAAAAGAGCGAAAGGCGGAACGACAACGATTAAGAGAAGAAGAGGCGGCCTTCCAAAGGCAAACTATCAAGGGTGTCAACAAGATCAAATTAGGGTCTAGAGAAACGAAGACCAACTCAGCGCCAAATGGTGATATCAAATCCGCCGACCCTAGCACTGAGACTGACGATGAGCAGCCAGAGGCAGAAAAAGAAGCTGAAGCCTCAGATATCAAGCCTCTCGATGTTTCTGGTCTAGCTGACGCTACCCAAGAACAAAATTCGGATTCTGCCCCCTCATCTCCATCGGAGCCCCAATCCCCCGTCTTCGATGCCAACGGTACGCCCGCCGACTCAACCGGCCAAGCTTCGAGTACAACAACATCAGTATCATCCTCAGCCCCTCCTGAAAAGCCAAAGCATATCAAGATCCCTACCGATACCACCGCTCTTCGTGCGCGTCTCGCTGCAAGGATACAAGCACTCCGCGACGCGCGAAAAGCGGATGTGGATGGGAAGCCTATACGCACGCGCCAGGAGCTGATCGAAGCGCGACGCCAGAAGCAAGCGGAACGAAAAGCTCACAAGAAAGAGTTGCGACAAAAGGCTAAAATAGAAGAAGACCGCAAGCGCGAAGAGGCTTTGGCCTCTGCTCGCAACTCTCCAGGCAGCATGCTTAGCCCAGCCATTGATCTCGAGAACACCAACTTCTCATTTGGTCGCATCGGCTTTGGTGATGGCTCTCAATTGTCCCACGACCTCTCACATGTTCTGAATGGCGGCAAAAAGAAGGGCCCATCAGACCCTAAAACAGCCCTTGAGAAGTTAGAGAACCAGAAGAAGCGGCTACAAGAGATGGACGAAGAGAAGCGAAAGGATGTCGAAGACAAGGAACTTTGGCTTACTGCCAGGAGACGTGCAGAAGGTGAAAAGATTAAGGACGACGAAAAGTTACTCAAGAAGGCCGTCAAACGTAAGGAGACGGCAAAGAAGAAGAGCGAAAAGGAATGGTCCGCTAGGAAGGAGGGCGTCGCTAAGGCAATGAAGGACAGACAGAAGAAGCGAGAGGAGAACATCAGGAAACGACGAGAGGAAAAGCTCATGGGCAAAGGTGGTAAGAAAAAGGCAGCTAAGAAGGCTAAGAGCAGAGCAGGATTTGAGGGCTCATTCATAGGTGGCGGGAAGAAGAAATAAGTTACTACGTGATCGTTCTGTGATTAGGTGAGGGTGCCATCGTCTTGCCCCTTTTACTCTAGGCATTTTGCAACATGTATATACGCAGCATGCTTCGGGCAGATTAAACTTTCGCGTCCCTGGGTGTATTCAGATGTTTTGGTACTCCGTATTCTCGGTGCCGTTATTGTAAAAGCCTAGAGTAGTACAATGCTAAGGACATAGCTCCGTTGTGTTGAAAAGAAATATGAACCCAGCTGAGACTGGTATAGAAAGGGACACTTTGTCCTGGGCGTCTCTACTAGACCAAAGTCACTACAAGTCTTAGAATGTAGGGTATACACAAATCTGGAGAACCTGTTTCACATGATCAACGCAGACCTAAAAGTTGAAATTGTGAGGAACCACCTGGCCTACTTTTCCCTACATTTACCTACCTAGGCAAGAGATTGCGAATGCGTCGTCATTTTCAAAAATGAGCTGCATTAAGCGGCACTTTCTAGGCATCAAGAACAAAGGCAGAGATGACAATTCACCGAAGATGAACGACTTGTCCTCGGCCCGGCGATTAATTGCCTTGTGAATGAGCCATTGTTTAGTTATTGCGTATTTTGTGTAATCATATTCAGAAATGGTTACCTTTAGGTAGGTAGTTGCTTTACAAAGTAATTCCTTACCTACCTACCTACCTAACCTATAAGACTTGTTAGTGAAAGTACATGATTTCCGAGGAAAACTCCTGTATGCTCACTCGAGCGAGGAGTGTTGCTATCCTAGAATTCTTTCTTCACTATATTACTATTATAGTAGATGGGAGTAATGGGCACGTGTCCCCTGAATTTTCTCTGGTTGAGCCCAGGCACGTCTGCGTGTTAGTGGCTTGATATTGCACTCATCTCATGTGCTTGTGTTATATTTTAAGCCGACGGCAGGTTGAAGTCGGTTTAATCCTTTGTTGAACTAAGCTAGTTGTTATTTCCGCGGAACTGGTCTTGATATACATGGTATTTTTCTTGTTGCAATGGGCATGCCGCCCTTTGTCCTTTGTTCAACAGGGGCAGAAAGTTGTTGGTAAGGGGTTTAATTATTCCTAGGCTCGAAACATGTTGCCTAATTTGCTGTGTACCGGCCTAGAATCGTGGAGGCTCTATGAATAGTCTTTGTTAAATCTCTTCGGAGCCTATTATAGTATCATCTCGATCCAGCGCTGTTGAACTATAGCTATTAGGTTAGGTAGTTAGTCCAGAACTTCGTGAACATGAATTCGAACCCAGCTGATTTATGTCTCTCCTTACCCCCTGATTTTTTACTCTCTTCCCCGTTTAAGGATAGACTTTTTCGATCAACACTCTCTTCGATCGTCTGCTCTATAATTTCTAACCGAAGATGATTCTAAAACTCAATAATGTAGAAAGGAGAATCTTACCTCCTATCCATGGGATAGGATTAGCCATATATATTGCGACGATTATAATGGCTTTAGTATCGTCTATTTCTGTATCTCTCAGAATTTATATTCAACTGTCTGGGATGCTGTTTTGGTGGGATGATGGCCTCATGTTTATCGCACTAGTAAGTAGTAGTTCACGCATTAAAATTTCAGCTACTTGACCCTATTAACAATACGGTTGTAGGTAATGTATGTGGCAAATGTTGGAATTGCCTGCAGAAGTGTACAGTTAGGTTTCGGTACTTCTAATACGAATATCCCAAATTCCGTACAGACCGAGGGTATGAAATACGGTATCATTTGGTTCCTCTTGTACACGGCATGCCTTGTTACAGCCAAAGCTTCTATCTGCTTGACTATGTTGCGACTAAGAAAGTCAACGAGATACATCCGCCTCACGATATACATCCTCCTTCTAACGAGCTTCGGATCCTTTCTTGTTGGATTTATAGGTCTCTTGACTTTCTGTGACCCCATAGAAGCTAGTTGGGACCAAAGACTCGTAATAGAAGGCAAAGCAACTTGTAAGGGTGAGGAAAACTCTCTGGGAATCACTTATACTAGCGCGATCATGACGATTGCCACTGATGTGGCATGTGCTGTCCTACCCGCGATTATGCTATGGAACACTCAACTCAAGTTAAAGAAGCTGCTGGTTACCTTGACTTTGCTATTTGGGTTAATTGCTTCTATCTGCACGGTTATCCGAGCACTCTCCATCCAACAATACACAGAAGATGGCGGACTATGTGAGTTAAGTCCTTATTGTAAATGGATTGCTATGCGGCGCTGATATACCTGTGTCACGATCTGTAGTTTCGAGTTTGAACACGATGCTATTGTCAAACGTTGAGACAGCTATTGGTCTCATCATAGGTTCATCGCCGGTACTGCAAAAGATTATCTTAAGCTGTCCTAGGAAACGAGAGCCGATCATATCATGCAAACCTCCGTGTTCAACGCCCTTCGACGGTGTATCCGTCAAATCCCGAAATGACTGGGAAGGTCTCAGTAACCCTTTCAATAAGGGCTCTAATGTTACCACAATCTCCGCAAGTCGCCGTTCTCGTGATTGGGACCGTATGAAAGGGGGGCTCGACTTGCACTTTATTCGTGCCGATTACACATTCGAAGTTAGGCGATCAGAACCATCAACTGAACTGGTGGAGACTGCCAGTGTAAAGTAATTTCTCCCCAGTAACAAGTCAAATGGACTGACAGGACTGTAGTAGTTTATATTAAGAGGTATTTAATAAAGCACTTATATAAAGTTTTCTTTGCGATCATTCTAAAAGGGCCGCACGCTAGGATCCAGATCCGGAAGGGATAGTGCCGTGTTCGAAGTACGTATGCCTATGATTTGTCTTCGTTCTGAAGTTTAAGTTATTAGGTCTGATATGATTAAATAACCTTTCCCATTTTATCTTCCATTATTTTGCCTTTACATCCACGTTTCCTATCTTATGGTAATTCGAATACGTCGATGTATCGCTAGGATCGCCGCGCCATTCATATTCGACGATCTTCACTTCGTCATCCTTCTTGCCTACTAAGCAATAGATCCTCCGGGCGTGATTCGCAACCATCGTCCTGCGGTCTCTGCAGTCTGATAAATCGTTAACTTCTTGGTCCACCTTAGTCCACTTGTCTCCTTTGTAGTAGGTCAATTGGACTCCATCATCGGCAGTCGGGTCCATGGTTAGAACCTGGAAGCCCAACGGTTGAGGCCAGTTTTTGATCGTCTCGTTAAACCCTGTCGAAAATGCAGCGATCGTGGTGCTAGGTCCGATATCCCTCCCCAGGTAGTGCCCTACATATCGACCGTCGCCATTGACGATCTGAGATAATGCACTGGTGATAGAGCGGTAGAAAAGATTCATGCTCCTGTGGCCGTAAACTGTCGCAGCGGCCACGTGTGCCTGAACAAGAGACGCATTCTCTGCCGGCGCGGCTATGTCGACTTGGATGACATTCGGATTGCTATACCACCCACTAGAGTCATTCTGGTAGCTGGCTTCTCTTATTCCATCAGCCGTCTGCCAATATAGATACGTGTACTGGTTACATAACTCGCATTGCTTTCCGTATGAGACCAGCGCCGAGCCAGCGGTAGATATATAACTATTTCCGGCCTTCGAATCTACCCAATTTGCAGTCGGGATACTTGATTGAGTCGAGATGCCCTTGTCATTAGTGTATGTTAGAGCCTTGATCGTAGATAGTCCGCCGCTGTCTGGAAGCTGCCAATACACGTGTATGTCGCGTCTCTGGTAAGTATCAGTACTTGGCTTCGACTAGCACTTCTATATGTGTTTGATTAGGCTAGGTTAGGTACTCACCTTATTATCGTACGCGAACACGTCAAGCGCCAACGAGGTCCCCTTCTTAACGCTATCCAAACCCAAATTATTCGTCTTCCCATCAACTATCGGTGATACTACCCAGTTTTTATGCGAAGAATTCCATGCTGAGAGGTAAATGGCCTTATTATTTAGTTGGTAGACCACCAGGTAATTCTCATTTCCAAACTCGTCCGTGAAGTTATTGGTCGCGATATTAGTGTTGGCGAACAGAGCGGTCTCGTCAATCTGCGAGGCCGCATCCTGGTCACTGCTCGAGTCTGAATCGGACTCGCTAATGTCCCTTCTCGTTGTTACGCCAGCAACAACTCCTGCGATGATTGCCGCGATGACGACTATAGCTCCGATAACTACGGCCCAGAAAATCTTTCGCTTCATCCCACATATCCTACGTTCTGGTACGGGCAGCGCTTTTTCTGTTCCCGTCTCCGGTACGTAGACCGGCTCTGGAAGGGTGGGATCTACATCTCTTTTGATGGCATCACCACCGGTAGCGCCAACTACCTCGGGGTAGCTGAGATGTTCGGTCGCATTCTGATTGACCTCCGGTAACTGTGCGGCGTGGGTCGTCTCGGCATATTGGTTTCGAGTATGCGCTTCTGTGTCTACCTCTAGCGTGCTATATTCATACGTATCCCTCGGGGAACTCATGGTTTTTTGCGTAGGCGGACGGACGAGTCTGCCGGAGCCATACAAAACACGTTAAATCATGCGACGTTAAATCGCGACTATTCAAAGAAGAAAAGGAGATGAGGAGGTAGGATCCAGGCGGCCAGGATGAAACTAGTGAATACATACAAGTAAGTGGCTTGTCAGCCCTGTCGAGCATGGTCTCAAATCGCGGCATCTTCCACGAATAGAAGGTCAGGGAGATTATGGTCTGACCCTGTTTATATTTCCCTACAAGGCAAAAATCCTCGTGTGGATAGCGGTTTTGCATTAGCGGAATACCCAGGTCCTGGGCGGTGCTGGGACGGCTGGGGTGACTGGGCGATGGACATGCCAAGCAATGCTTCGCGAGACCGCAGTGGAACTAGGCAGACATTTTAATAGGCCGTCGTTGAGGAAGGATTCTCAGACTAGGAGCACTAATAATACTAATAATGCGTAGGGCAAAATTTTAGAACTACCAAGCCCCCCAGGCCCCAAAGCGCTTATCAAAAGATCGACAATGACCTATCGACAACTGGGTATGAAGCCATCTTGTGGCTGAAGCTCTTTTACTTGTACGTAAATAGCCGTCGGGGGCAAAATTGAAATACACCTTATGTGACATGCTACGTAATCGGATGTCATGGTTCTATCATGGCTCCTGGAGAAGTGACTGCATATACGGCTGCTTTTCTCACGTAACATGAATTCTGTAACCGTATTAGAGGTTCAGCTTTTCGAGTACAGCTAAATATATTAACAACATGCCTACCTTGGTACACTTTATCACCTGAAGTTACCTTACGTAGGTACATCCCTAATTCGACTATACCATTAACATTCACCCAGAGTCAGTTATGCGGCGTTGGTAACTGTGCCGCAACGGTACAACTAACCAATTACGATTCAATCATGTTCTCCATCGGGAAAGCTCAAATAACCTTAATATGTGGTTCAGATCGATGCACGTATAAAAGAGGCACGTCCATCTATAGATCTTCTTGTTGGTGGGGGACTGTACTCTGTTTGCATCGGATATTAACCAGTTTTTTGTTAATAGCGCATCAACCTAACCAAACATGTAAGACTATCAATAAGTCTATATATAAGACTCGCATCACGACACTTCCACCTTAATATCAACCTTATTGTTAGACTCGCTTATTACTGTGACTTTGATACCCCAGCCTGGCACAGTATATGAACTCGTCCCTTTCAAAGATAGTGGTGCATCATTCAACTTATCGCCTGCACACCCACTCGATCTAGGCGTTGCGTCTAATACTCGAATAGGACCTTCCCCTGTTGCTGTCGTTGTTGAAACCGTGTAAAGTAATACTCCAGTCGAGCATGATACCGAGTCAAGACCGCTAGCTGAGCGTAGCTCTGCAACTAGTACGTCTGTGCCGCTGTGCTTAACTACCACTGCCTTGGAGCCCCCTGGTTTCTCTAACGGAGTCAACGTATGCGTCGTCGAGCCTCTTTCAGCAACGCATGCGATTTGTTCATCAGAGAGCCATCCCAAACGCCACTTGTCCCAAGCAAAATAATCAGGACTCGGTCCGCTGCGCAATTCTCGTTTTAGCTATTTCACGTCTTTGATTAATCTTGTTTAGGCAGACTTAACCCTTACCTAATAAGCCCCATCAAATCCCATCCCCCTATGAACAAGCCAGTTGCGCTACCGTTGAAGGGATAGTAATCCGGCAAACACATCGTATGGCCTGTCTCGTGGTTCAATACGAGGTACTTCCAGGTCTTATATGCATCCAAGCCAAATGTCACTGACTTTTTGGCAACATAAGTTCCGGCGCGTGTCGTCACGTCGCCCATAAAGGTGGGCGAGAAAGAAATAGCAGCGGCGTTAGCAGTCGGTACCACGTATAATACATCAGTAGGTGGGATGGCCTTCCCATACGCATCTAACGCGTCTTGTATATATTTCTGGTGCGTCTCGTAACTGAGACCGCGTTCCCATCCGTAAGACGCTGCCGTCGCAGGCATCCGATGGAAGCGCGAGGTATCGGCAGTGACATTTAGTGTGAGCGCTCCATACGACGAGGTCGCGTACCACTCCGCTGCAGCTGGTAGAAAGAAGTCGTACAAGCTCTGAGGGGTTTCGATGGCAGTTTGATCAGCAAAGTCGACGAAGATCATGAATGCGCTCAAGGTGCCCGTGCTGGGCGCGCAGTTCAGATCGTATCCAAATCCCGCACTGAGGTAAACATTGCTATTGGCGGCTATTTTGCACGTCGAGCTGTCTGCTCTGGGCCGAGAACGAGCGTTTTCTGCTGAAACAAATATTGGAATACAAACTGTGATTGCGAACCAGATTGCCCCCCCAAGAGTGGCTTCAAGTATATGACTAGAATTCACCATTGTAAGCTAATTGTTTCCGATATTCCAATACTTCGATAATAAGCATTGTGACTGCTTGAAGTGGGTGAGTATCATTTATATTCACCAAGTCGTTATCTCCCATCGTCGGATTGACCCGTTACCTTCCCGACAAGGAATATGCGGGGACACTGATTCGAGTATAGCCCTTAGTTTACGTCTTCTGGCCTTATCTGAATAGGCATATTTCCCAGAGCGATATTACATAGAAACTCGTGATGGTGCATTATCCCTCGGTCATTATTTAGCCGAGTTCTGATATAGGTAACAACATAGAACAACGTAG
Organism: Daldinia eschscholtzii; assembly: GCA_037126485.1. Lineage (NCBI taxonomy): Eukaryota > Fungi > Ascomycota > Sordariomycetes > Xylariales > Hypoxylaceae > Daldinia > Daldinia eschscholtzii. The sequence continues at coordinate 2,556,725 of JBANMG010000005.1, forward strand.
GTTTAAACACCTTAAAAGGTCACCCTCATAAGATATGAAATAAAAGTCACCAAGCGATTTATATAATTATTAGATCCATATTGTCACATTAATCGGATGGTACAGGAGGCACGTTGGATGTTTAGGGCTCTTGAAAAGAAATCCCGTGAGGTTGGTAAGTCAAGTTTATGTTCCAGCAACTGTTAAAATATTTTTATATACTATCAATAAGTACCTCCTATAAATTCACTTTTCGCTGGTCGGAGCTTCTCTGGGGTCTTCACAGCTAGATGCCATTCTTGCGGTCTTACTTCAGCCTTGACACTATTATTTGTGTTGCTACGCATTGGATATAGGCTGTATAATACAAAATAGGTAGTCTGTGCGAACAGCAGCATAGTAACAACGATAACAGGTAGCTAACTAGGTACCTAAGGTTGGAAGGGGTTTCATCAGTTACATCGTTAGCATATTTTCCTAACAACCCATGACCCATTTATGTTCCAGAGATTAAGCAGATTCATTGATATAAAGCAGATATAGGAAACACTTCATCATATCTAACTCGGAAATGGGATATCAGAGTTCAACACCGCACGTTTCTACTGAAGTAGTCTTCTAATATTGTCGACAATGAATTTATATATTTTGTCGAGTCTTATTATATCAATACCTATACAAAATATATTAATCCATCTCAAAACCTTCGTATCTAAAAAAATATTTTCCCCAATTCTTAGCTTTTAGGGGCTAAGTGTAAGGGCTAATAAAAAGTAAATCCTAAAACAGAACCAAAAGAATTATATAGTGCTGTATATGTGTGCTTATATCGAAAGCCGGGGGACTTTTTATTGCGCGAAGTATTATAGCACATCCTTGGATTCGTTCTGAGGAGTCTGATTATTCACGGGAGCTTCGGGGACAACCTCGGGGGTAGCATCAGCAGCTGGTGTCTCTGGCTGCTTCAAAGAGAGCCAGTCCATGAAAATAGGACCGATGATGGAAAGAGCGGCAACGGCTACAGCAACATAAAACGTTTGTGTGATGGCATCGTTATATGCTTCCAGAATGGCTGGTAATTGCTCGGCTGAGACAGTATCTCTTATCGCGGTGGCACCGCCCCTGATGACAGAACCGGAATCAACTTCAGGGGCACGGGCAACGATGTTCTTAATCAGCTGATTCTGAAAGACGTTCTGAGCCACAGCTAGGAAGATGGAGGAAGAAAGTGATTGTGTGAATGTCAGGATTGAGATGGCCATGGGCATATCAGCCATAGGGACGGCAACCTGGGCAACAAGCATGACGTTCTGGGCACCCAGACCGGCACCGGCCGCGACTATAATCTGGTAACCAAACCAATACCCGATGGTAGAGTCGACCTTGAGAGTACTGAGAAGGCCAGATCCAACCGCAGTGATGACAGAAGAAGCAATGAGGAGCGGTGTGTACATGCCCAATGCGGTGGCAAGACCACCGCCAATAATGGAAAAGACAACGAGACCGAGGATGCTAGGTAGGTTGTCAATACCAGATTGAGTAGCTGAGACCCCCTTTACTGCCTGGAACCAAATCGGGAGGTAGTAAGAAAAGACGAAGAGAGCAGCACCCATGCACACGCCATACCACACACCGCCAATGATATTCTTGTTTTTCAGGACACGCATTGGCACAGTAGCTCGGTCTCCTTGCAAGACTTCAACAATCCAGAAGATAATAGCCAAGACACCAAAGACAACAAATAAAGCGATGATCCGGCCATCGTTCCAAGGATACGCAGCCCCGCCCCATTGCAAAGCAAGAAGAAGACAGATAACAGAAGGGATGAGGAAGAAGCTGCCGGGAAGATCGAACTGCTTAACCTGTTCCTTGAAGGGCAAACCGGCTTGCGCGGGGGGCTTGTTCGGCAAGAAGAGAACGAGGAAAAGAATGGCAATGCCACCAAGAGGAAGATTGATGTAGAAACACCACCGCCATGTTACATGGTCGGTAAAGACACCTCCTAAACTATAACCAAGATTAGAATGCGTGGAAAAGGTTTTACTACGATGGTGCCATTGCTTACAGAGGACCCGCGACGCTGGCGATACCGTGCATGCTGGACAAAAGGCCGGTGTAAATGGGACGCAATCTCAGGGGTACATTACTCGCCAGAATAATGATGGCCCCCGCGAAGATACCAGCGGCACCCAAACCTGAGATAGTTCGTCCGACGATCAAGACAGCTGATGATGGAGAAACGGCAGCGATAAGAGAGCCAATCTCAAAGATGAGGACGCCTACTAAGAATACCCATTTCACCGAGTACATGACGTAGAACTTGCCGAACATCAACTGCAGGGCGCAAACGGCGAAGAGGTACGAACTGCCATACCAGGCGACATCATCTAGAGAATTGAATTCGTTGGTGATTCGTGGGATAGCAGTGGCGAGAATTGTTCCGTCCTTAAGAAAGTTAGGAGACTTCGGCGCAAACACATACAACTTTCAACAACGAAAAGAAAATAACTTACCAAGGATACGACGAGCATGGCCATACAAAGAGCGATCAGTAGGAGGAACAGTTTCCAAGGGGCAGGATACTCCTGCTCAGCGTCGGCGGCAGCAGCATCGACGGGTGGTTCACTATTTTCCACTTCTTGCTTTTCGACATCTTGCACATCTTGAGGGCGCGATTGCACGGAAGCTTCCTGGCTGTTCATTTTTTCGAGATTCGCAGAGTTGTTGGCGGTGGAATGTATCGACACCGCAGTAGCGGCAGAAGAAGCGGTCGTATCGTCTGGAGGTCGCATCGCGAGCAGTGATGTAGTAAAAAAGCAAGAGAGTGGTTAGTAGGTGAATTCTCTACATGTCAGCTTGGTGGTGATAATAAGATTGTAAAAAAGAAGAAAAAAAAACAGAATAGGCAAAACCTGGATTGCTTTTGACTTTTAAGGGTTACCCCTTCGCATCGCATTCACAAGAATATCTCCCAAGGGTTCTCCTATGGGTTTCTCTTAAGGGTATCCACCGCGGCGAGCCCTTTTCGGCAAGACCCTACGGGATTTTATTACGGGGTCGATTTACGGGATCCATTCCGGCGTAAGTTGAGTCACGCCGGAATTTCATAATATCATTAAACCACGGGGGCTGTGTCCCGTCCTTTTGGTTGCAGGTCTTAACGAAATAAGACGAAAAAAAAAAAAAAAATTGTTCGATTTTCGATTTTCGTGAATTTTATTGGCCAATTATAAGATGCCCCTTCTAAATCTGCCGTCGCTAATCTGCAAGTCGAAGCTAACTAACAGCTAACTAGGAGCTAATGCTCCCCTAATTTTAAGCATAAACATTTACAGCATTGGCATTATAACCACTAAGCGTTATACAGAACCACAAGAGGCATCTTAAGGACATTTCTAGGTACCTAATTGACGGACCTGCCGAATATTAGGACATATGCATGAAGGATAGGTGACATTGACCTCAACAATTTCAAATTATTTTCAGCGTATAAACCACACATATTGGCATCATCGCTCAATGCTAATCATGCTTGGCTATTCATTATTAGTGCTTACTATAGTCAAGTCAGTCCGGAGGCCGAGGCCACCGACAGACGACATTGGTAGACTCGCAACGTAGCATATCAAACGCTTAAAGGTAACGTCGAAAATATTGAAAGCACGAGCTCACAAGTACCTAATTAAAGCGTGCATAGTTTTTATAGGAGCCTCATACATTCGATCTAGACGTGAATATTTATGAGGCTGTATTCTTTGCTCCTGGGACTCGAAAAGGGGGGCTTGGTATTGACCGTCGGTATGTGTTAAGGGAGTATAATTTTTTACCGACGCCACCTAGATGTCCTCCAAGTAATATTAGGTGCAACAGCACGTAGAACCAATGATACAGAAAAGATAAAGTCATTACTTCTACCAATGAAATGTCAGAGTTTCCGATAAACAGGAATCTCCAGAAGGCGAGATTTTATCAACTAAATATCCATCATGGTGTGACCTTAATAATACCCTGCGGCCAATGTTCATAAACTATAAACATTGCAAAATGGCTGTTGATCACTCGATAAACTTTATTATTCCAGTCGTTGATATCTCTGGTTATCTCGCTGGGGACTTACCTCGAACAACCGCGATTGCAAATGAATTGAACGCCGCGTGTCGCGCCCCTGGATTTTTCCAGGTTGTGGGCCACGATATTCCCACAGAGCTGCGCACTCGTCTCTTTGACAAGGTGATCCAGTTTTACGAGCTTCCTACGGCCAAGAAATCGGCCTTGAGTCACACCCTTTCTGTTAATGGCGCACGCGGTTACGAAGCTGTTGGGGAGGTGACATTAGAGGGTGACTTTGTAGATCAGAAAGAGGGTTTCATGATAGGCCCCGAAACGCCTCCCGGAAGGCTCCTTCATGGTTCGAATCTTTGGCCAGAAGAGAGTGATAGTCCAGGATTTCGCTCCACAATGGAAGAATATTTCACTTCTGTGCGGAGTCTCAGTGTAAAGATGTTTCGACTACTGGCTTTAAGCCTTGGACTCGACGAGTACTACTTTGATGCCTTCGCAAATGGTCCAGACAGTCAGAAACTAGCCCAGTATTTTCACTGTCTTATGAATGCTAACCCCTTAATCATATTCACCAGCGATCTCCATGTGTCGTATCCATAGATATCCTCGAGGTATCGCAAAATCGGCAGAGCCCTCTCGAGGGACGGGAGCCCATACGGACTTCGGTGCAATGACGCTACTACTTCAGGATAATAGTAAGAACAATATCGTTTTACTAATTACTTAAAACTTGCTAATTGTTTAGTTGGTGGATTAGAAGTATTCCATCGACCTACCAGCACCTGGCACCCCGTACCGTATGTCGAAGACGCGTATATTATCAATATTGGTGATATGATGGAACGATGGACGAACGGCCGATACATGTCAACTATGCACCGTGTTATCACGCCGGCTTCGAACAATGATAGATACAGTGTAGTGTTATTCAACGAAGGTGTATTGGACCAAGTGATCGAATGCATTCCAACTTGTATCGAACCCGGCGAAGTTCCTCTCTATCAACCCATTACGGCAGAAGCGCACCTACGAAAACGATACGAAACAATGTATGGAGAGGCCGAATAAATAGAAAATACTCATGCATCGAAGGTATTGAACTAGGATGATGATGGCTGTAGCCCAAAGGGGTAGTATCAATTGATATACACCCAGGACTGGCCTTAGGGGATTTCGAGTCTGATTATACATCTGGAAGTCCTTTTGGCTACTAAATCTGTCTCTAATAACTTTTTGTTTAGGAAGCCAGTTTTCACCCAGAGATACGAAGTGCTCGTGCAGACTGAAATCTGAATATTAGGTTTCAGATGTATTGTATATGCTAGCAAGATTCTAGCCCTCAGTCTACTTCGCTGCTCTACTTTGGTCCATATATCCCCTAGAGGACAGTTTCTAATATACAGCTACCTATTTAATGTATGCAAGTGCTCTTAGGACTAGAGTTAGGTACTATGATATACCACATCGCGATACTGCAATAGCTCTACTCCCGTAGGACGAGCCGAATCGGTGTGCCACTGCGAGACATGAGTATAACAAAAAGAACTGTCGGCGCGAGAGAGCTATCTTGAGTATGCGAGCCTTTTTGTTGGCATCATCGCCTACGTGCTTGGGCTTGTGACGGCGGTGTAATTGTGAAGACAGAGTAATATAAAACGCGTAAAACTACGAGCAAGCCGTGTACGTGAATCCTCGCCGAAGGTCAGAAGCGTGCGCTTTCGGTTCAGTGGAATAGTAGTAATACACTTGCGAATCTCGGTTTCTTATTCTTCGATTATCGGCTCAGATAGGTTAAGAGAGTGAGGATTTACAACGAGCTATCGGCACTCCGCGCCTAGGCACAGAATGACCGTAATAAATGGCAGGCGCGGTAGCAATTGTAGTTAGTTCTCTACGGAAACTTGCATCCTGATAGTTTAGGGGTTTCATGGGCGACCTGCGCTAATATTAGCATGATTCGAACAATACGCACTGACGCATTATGTCGCGGTGAATATTGTTACCTTAAAAGGTACCTACCTACTTACCCACCCACCCGTGCAAGTTCAGATCACTCCCCCTTTAAACATGCAGAACCTAACATTAGGGCAAGAAGTTATGAAAATTCGGATGGCTTTTGTGGGTTGGGTGTATGGGTGTTGTACGATACTCGCGTTACACAATGTAACCCCTATTTCCATTACCTACAAACTTCTATCCTCGTTATATGTCATAAAAAATAGAAATCGGTTGGTTTACAGCAAACAGAATGCGGGATGCAACATGTGTCTACGCGATCATACATGTTTTAGCATAAAACTACGTTGAGCATACATTTCGATATCATAAGAGCTATGTCGGTAGTTTTATATCAGGGAAAATCATACGATATGCGGTGGTTGTTGGTTACTAGTCCATAAATAGTTCGCAGAGAGATAAGCGAAGACGGAATGTATGTGCGATCGAGTTGGTGAGGGGAAGTAATGAAGCGCATATAACGACGCAGAAGTACAGGGGTATAGGAGTATTCATCTCCTCCAAAGAGCATATTTAACCTTTCCTATATCTCTAGGTATATTAGGTACACTTCCCCTTGTGGGCTCCTAGGTGTTTTAAGAAAGCTATACCAAAAGTCCCTGTTTTGAGTGTTCGACTACCTCTTCTATGGTGCTACTATAGGCATCGCGAATGACTCTGAAGGCTTTCAACAAGTTTCTAGTCACTTTAGATACTTGGTGTCGCGGGAATCAGAATTATGCATAGCATCGAAGTTGTTGCTATGATGGGAGGAGTAGAGTTGTGGCAGCCCATCGCCATCATCTTGATTGGCTTCACGATGCACGCAGTATACAATCTTTATTTTCACCCGTTAGCACGATTTCCGGGGCCTTTCTGGGCCCGGGCCTCGCTGGTAAGATCGACCTACTGGAATATGAAGCTTGGCTGACATACAGGGACCTCTTGATAGTTATGGCGTTTTTGGTACACAATGCGTGGGAAGTCGCATAGTGCTATACGGAGAGCACACGATAAATATGGTTTGTGTTTACAAAGCTAAGAGTGGAAAAGAGAAGAATAAAACAAAGAGAAATGAACTGACATCAAAAAGGACCGGTGTTCAGGGTCGCCCCTAATGAACTCTCGTTTACAACCACTAAATCATGGAAGGACATATACGGTATTCCATCGTCCGGCGCACAACACCTTCTCAAAAGTGGGATATACACTACTTTCGGGAGCGGCTACAAGGTACCCTGCATTGTCTCCGAGCGCGATCCAGATGCGCACTTGAGGAAGAAAAAGCACTTGGCAGCTGCTTTCTCAGCTAAGTCGCTGTATGAACAAGAGATCATCGTGCAAGCATGCCTAGACCACTTCGTAAGTAAACTAGGTCCTTTGAGTAAAGAGAGCCGAGGGAAAGGTATCAATATCGTAGAATGGTTTGAGATGGTCACTTTTGACCTTCTAGGGGAGATGGCTTTTGGTGAGGGGTTTGGTTGCATTGAGAATGGTAAGTGTTGAAGTAAAAATTCCCTCTTAGTTACCTCCAATTCATTGTTCATTCTAAACCCCGGTGACATAGAGGAGTACCATAGCTGGATAGAGCTTATCCTCAAGAACCTTTTCGAAATTATGGCAGTGGACAACCTAAGGCGCTTGCCACTTGCAGGGAGTCTTGTAGAAATACTACTGCCGTACTTGTTGTCAGCTGCGAGAAAAGAACACTCGATGTACAGTCGCGATAAGGTGAAGAGACGACTCGAAGCTGAGACGCCTCGGCAAGACTTCCTTACCAATATTGCGAGCAAGGTCCGAAACGGCGAGGTATCCCAGGAGGAGATGACCGCACATGCTTCAACACTAATGTAAGCCACAGTAGAATTTAATTACTCTAATCGCCCTTCAGATGAGATTCTAATGGCCTGAAATAGTGTTGCTGGAGGTGAAACGTCAGCGACATGTCTAGCGGCAGCTGTGTACTATCTACTAAAGACGCCGACTGCCCTTAACAAACTTGTCAATGAGATACGCTCGTCTTTTTCTTCTTACGAATCCATCAATGCCAAAAAAGCCATGCAATTGCCCTACGTAAGGGCTGTCATTGATGAAGCCTTACGCATCCACCCACCCGGCTCCCTGGGCGCTCAACGTATTTCCCCTGGTTGTAATATAGACGGCTATTGGGTGCCGAAGGGGGCAGAAGTGTATACGAGTTCATGGTCAATTAGTCACGACCCCAAATATTTTAAAGAACCTACGATGTTCAAACCCGAAAGATGGCTTGATCCAAAATACGACACTGTCAAAGAAGCCAGCCAACCTTTCTTACTCGGATATCATTCTTGCATCGGCCAGAGGTTTGTTCTTCCTTTCCTTAGTGTTGCTATTAGGATATAAGCTGATCTTTCCTTGTATAGCTTTGCATATCTTGAAATGACTTTATGTCTGTGTAAGTTACTATTTCGGTATAATATGAAGCTTATTGATGAGTCTCTCGATTGGGAGGCCGCTTCTAAGTGTTATATAATGTGGTGGAAGGCCCCTGTCATGGTGCTATTCGAAGAAGCCGTAAGCGAGTAAGAAATGACTCTGTTCATACCGTTGACTCATGAACTCCGACCAAAGCCAACTGGGGAGATATCGCATGAGGTAAAAGAGATACGATACTTGTTATGAGGAAGTTAGTATGAGGTAATTAAAGATTTATGGTCCAAATAAGAAGACGTCTCGAATGAGAGTTTAAAGGTAGATTAGCAAATAGTAATGATCGCCCAGAAGCAATTTCAATAAAAAGCCACATGGCATGAATATATACTCTTGTTTAGAGTGTTCTCTTCATCGTATCAGCTCAAGACAAAAATCTGAGAGAATGATTCCCTACTCTTTCCCTGCAAAAAGGTCAATAATAGCAGTTTGCTAACCATCTCCCGGTACGCAATGGATATACAAATCGCCTCGTCTTCATGAGCACGTCTATCTGCATACAACCACAGGTGCCTTACCTAAGACCAGATATGATACTATTCACCACATATATCAGACATATATAATATCTAGGTACCTAGGTACCTAGGTAGGTACGAACACTGGATCATATATACGGGACGGGGTGACATATTAACCCGCTCCCAGTGTTCCATTCGACTAGCGACAGTAGTTTGTTTATTAAATGTGGCCACGTTCAATGGATCCTCGAAGGAAGATTAGTCGATCATGCAGGTTGACTCCATTAGGCATGGCATTTTGACCTATGGAATGATAGCAGTGACATCTGTACTTGCGGCGAAAAGCGACAATCGCCTTTACATTGCCCATGCATGTATCTTATTTATGGACTGCACACTACGGTGTAGTGGTTAAACGCCTGGATATGTGTTAGTCCATACCAACACAGGTGGTTGGAATCCTACTGGGGTAATTAAACGGTCCGAGTCTTATGTTTTTCCTTAATTACTGCTAGGAATTTACGAGAGTTGCCTCGACTATTTATGAGAAAGCGTATTTCTGGTCGGGGTGTTGCTGACTCTAGATACTGGAGATAATCTTTATGTCCGCTAAAATCCGTTCTCTGAGTATAGGGTAGGATATATAGGAAGGACTATGTTTAACTTCCATCTTGGTTATCTAGCCTTCAATGGTGTTTTATTAGTAGAAGAGTATCCTACGATTCGCAGCATCTCAATAACATGGCGCCAGACGCTTCTCCGGAGAGACAATTGACATGGCTAATTACAGGCTGTTCTTCGGGCTTTGGCTTAGCGCTGACGCGACTCGCCCAAGCTAATGGTCATAAAGTCATTGCCACATCTCGTAATCCAAGTCGTACGCCGGACCTAGTAGAACACATCACGAAGAACGGAGGTGAATGGCTTAGGTTGGACCAAAAGGAGAAAGATTGTGGTCATGTCGTTGAAGAAGTGGAAGCGCGGGGACAAGCGATCGACGTTTTAGTTAATTCTGCAGGTATCGGCATGGCAGGCCCTGCTGAACTTTTTACCGAAGAAGAAGTCGAACATGTCATGGAAACAAATTTCTTCGGGCCATATCGCCTGATGCGTGCAGCGGCACCTCATATGCGCAAAAGGCGTTCAGGTGTGATAGTGAACTTCAGCAGTGGTTCCGGAGTGGAAGCTTCACAGTCTCTAGGCGTTTACGGCGCTTCTAAGGCAGCCCTGGATGGTAAGTGTTCCTTTATCTTGGTTAGCTCTTCTCACGGCTAACATACCCAAGGTGTAACGAAAACATTCCATAAGGAAATGCAAGACTTCAATGTCCGCGTCATATTACTCCATCTGGGAGCCTTCAATACCCCCATGGTCACTAAGACCGGGGCGATAAGTAAATCAATTTACCCTGAGTATAAAGGGACGATAACCGAGCAAATCTATACCGCCTTAAGCACGGGCAAGTTCGCCGTCCATGGCGACCACGTGAAAGCAACTCAAGCAATATACGACTTAGTTGTGGGTAAGGGTATAGGTGAAGGCCGCGAGAAGGAAATGATCTTACCCTTAGGAAGAGATATGGCGGAAAGAATAAGAGAGCATAGGGACCGTATTGACCATACGATGGAGGTGTTTGGGGAGATTTGCAATAATGTTGATACTAGAACCTCAGAAACCCCCTAATCAGAGTTGATTACTATGGGCCGAATTAAAACTATTCAGGATCAACAACTTTCAACATTTTCTTGGCCCCTGACACTATCATAACTACTGTATCACGAAGACTCGATCGTATAACATCTGGGTATATACCAGCTTATTGTGCGAGCTATTTTTTGTTGGGATGAAAATACCATCTTGGGGTAATGCACGCACGAGCTGGTGCTCTCTCTGACTGTTAAACTTCTATGACATGCAATTAATTGAGCTAATGTGAGAGCAGCATCGCTTATGCCTTCTCCTAGACCACGCGCAAATGAAGCTGTGCACTAGATTGCTCTAGATTCATGTCTACCAGGCCATAGTTCTTAAAGCTCATTGTAAACATATGTTGATTTGGATTAATAGTCTACCTGCAGTTCAAATTCAAATATTTTTCTGCATATTCAAATTTATATTGTCAAAGCTTACTAACGTATCTTGGGGGTTTGGGGTATTTCTTATATGACGATGATGTAGTCTTACTATATCTTATCAAGTGTAGTGCATGCGCGCATGGTGAGGTATAATCGATAGAACATCTGCCGTTTAATACAAACAGTTCGATGTGACGTAAAGTCCGGCACATTCCATATTGGATGCCCTCCGGGTAATTCAGAAGACGTACGTTCGTCGGCCAACAGGATTATTTTAACTCATCCAAATCGCCACAGCCTTCCTCGGAAACCATCATCAATAGCTTCATTTTTTATCCAGTTACCGGCATCAACTCGATCATGGCTATCACATCAACTGGGCATCTGGCTGACAGTCAGGGGACAAAAAAGCTACATTTTGTAATAGTGAGTGTGACTACCGAACCAGACCCAAATCAAGCGCTGAACGGAATCTTTTAGGTTGGAGGATCGCTGGGCGGTCTCGCCACTGGGCTTGCGTTAAAAGCGCTTGGTCACGACACCACGATATTAGAACGTAATCCTGCTCCGTTGCTTCAAGACCAAGGGGCAGGAATAGTAGCTGGCGGAGACACTCTCGAGCTTTTTAATCGATATAACCGATGCGACCGACCATTTGCAGTTCGTTCGGATAGGAGACAGTATCTTGATAGAGATGGAAATGTGGTACACAAGGTGGAAACGGTGCAGTATATGACTTCGTGGGACTTGGCGTATTATCTTATGCGCGCCAACTACGACGGCATCAAAAGTCCGTATTGCAAGGTACCAGAGCCAGCTCCAGAGCACGGGAAAGCGACGCATTTACACGATCGACAAGTCGTGCGTTTCAACAGTGAAGGGGATGGTATTCGGGTACACTGGAAATCAAGCCAAGGGGAGGAGGGAAGCATATTTGGCGATATCCTTATAGGGGCAGATGGTCCCAGCTCAACAATACGCAAGATCCTTGAGCCAGAGGTCGAGAGGAAATATGCTGGCTACTGTGCCCTTCGCGGGACAGTGATTGAGACCGAAGCCAGCGAATCTGCCAGAGAAGCTTTTAGCCACCGATTTACTTTCTTCCATTCCCCTGGGATCCAGATCCTCGCCTATCTGATTCCGGGAAAGGACGGTACAATAGAGCCAGGTCAACGTCTCATCAACTTCGTGTATTACACCAATTTTCCTGAAGGATCAGCTGAATTAGAAGAGATAATGACGGACAAGGATGGAAGACGCCGGCAGATTACCGTCCCGCCAGGTGCGATTAACCCAGATGCCTGGGAAAAACAAAGGCGGCTTGCGCGTGAGAGACTGCCACCGCAATTTGCTGAGATAGTCTGCGGGACCAAGAAGCCCTTCGTGCAAGCTGTGACCGACGTTCTTACTCCTCAGAACGAGTACTTAGACGGAAAAGTTGTCCTCATTGGTGATGCGCTTGCCGGGTTCCGTCCCCATACTGTCGCGTCTACTTCACAAGCCGCTTTCGACGCGATGATATATGCGGACTATATCGCCGGCAAGATATCTAGAGAGGAGTGGAAGAGAGAGACTATAGGCTTCGCGAGGTATATACAAAAGAGGGGAGTGGATATGGGTATACGAAGCCAGTATCAGGATCTTCCGCTGAACGAGCATATCAACGACCGCAATAGAGCGTCGGTACCACGGGAGCAGGAGGTCTTCCCTGAATGGGCAACCGTCATATAGACTTTCTTCACACGTCACATAGCTACAGGCGCATTTCAAACACGCAACTATCATACATACTACAATGTAGTCGAAACGTGTCTACTCTTATAACTTACCTAAGTACCTCATACACATAACTACTCTTATTAGTAGTTAGTTCATTCATAGGTAGTCTATAAGTTGTATATTATCCACCTATAATGTAGCCTTATGATCAGCCCCATTGTCATGTTTCTATATAGGTAACGATCGCGTACAATACGAAAAGGGAATGAACCCCAACAGCCGGTTACCACCTTACGGTGGGCTGTCCATCAGAGCTATCAGTTGGTCCAATGCGTTGGCAAGACTCGTAGTCTCCCATTCTAAATTGACCCCAAGAGTTCCTCTGCGCAGGATCGCACTTCTCCCAAACGACTTTGAAGTCTGCTGTTAGGGCGGGACCAATAGGACGACCAAAAACACCGCTTCCGGTTTTCGAGAAGCCTTCCTTGGTCAGATACGCTTGGAATTGAAATTGCACCTGCATTTTATCGTCGTACGAGTATTCCTGCCCGGTGAAACAGGGCGACCATGATAACTTGTCGTTCCGGATATCGACTTTGAAGTCTTTATCGTAAGCTCCTGTAGCACCGAAGTTTACAATCTTTTCCGGAACGTCCATCTAGTAATTGGAACATAGCAGCGCGTTAAAAGTGTACTGGAGATAGAGTCGTCGGGAAGGTAATAACTTACTAAATAAGAACCAGATGCATTCTTGATTGTAGGATCGTCAATAGCCCCATTATTCTTCAAATGCTCCCACTGGAAATACGAGTTGGCTGCGAAGCTCTGCACTCGCGCGCCCCCCGCAAGCTTCGCGTGTCCCGTATACGAGACGTCCGAGAAGGCGAAGCGCCAACCTTGAGGAAAAGCACCCAGCTCAACGGTCATTATACATATCGCAGCCTCTGAGTCGTACGGGTCAGCTGGAGTGACGCTGGCCCTCATATCCGCAAAGTCAAATTTCAAATTATCGGCTTTTAGTGCGAGGCTCATGCTCGCCGCTGAGAAGCACCCTCCAGAATTAGCCCCACGGATGCCAAGGATAGTCGGGATGGTCGCAGGCGCTGACTGGGCGAGCGCAAGGCTAGCCATAGCTGTAGAGTGTAGAAGCGATGCCCCCTTCATAGTTATTCCGCTTATCCTCAGTAGGAAGTAAAACTTATTTCAAGCAGAAGCTAACTTTTATTCCTTTTAGTGAGTTAGAGCTACGAGCAATATCAAGAGCACGGACAAACAAAGCTTGGGTTCGTGGAAGACGACGGGGTATCTTAGCCTTCTAGCAGCTACGGTGAACGTGTACTCGCAGGTTTCGAGCACGCAATACTCTACACTTCGGCATATACTGGACTGCAAATGGATAATTGCGAGGAGCAGGCAAGAGGATAGGGAAGAGCTTGCTATATTACCCGGTAGATAGGAAATGCTCGACCGTGGTTAACGGATGAGCGGCTTGTCCTACAAGTCGATTTCGCGTGGATTGGGCGTGCCATTAGCTCAAAAATGCCGGATAAATTCAACGATACTATTTCAGACAATAATAACCATATGTACAGCAACAGCTGAAGATGTAGTCTGCCTGTGTATTGATGATAAGATAAGGTGAAGCAGAATCATATAGAATCGCGTATCGATGATCTCAACAAGAAGTACCTAAGGTAAGGTAGACACTGGGTTAATTGGATTAGTTTGACAATCTTTCAAACCACTAATATCAAGCTCGAACCGATAAAATATCACAAGGGCTAAGGGCACGTAGTCTAGTGTCATCCAACTATCCGAAATGCCTACAATTGTTCTGTAAAAAAAAAAAAAAAAGAGCACTTGTCTTACAATTCACGAGTTAATTACTGTGATAAGATTGCGGTAGTGCAAACAGAAGCACTGTTTACGGGGGAGCCTCAATCTCTTAAACTTGCCCACTAAGCCATCCCCTGTAGGTAGATCCGTGGATCCTTGAAGCAACTCCTCTGCTTCATCCTCATTCCTTGCAACTCCTGAGAAGCTACCTGGAAGAACAGCCATCCAGGTTCACTCGTGCAACAACAGAAACATTGAGTTATCGCTTTATAAAACACTGGTCTACAGATATGACAATAGAGTCATTGTCTGTTAAACAGGTAGGCCTGCGCTATACAGTCCCGAAAACGTGGGTACCTAGGTAAAGAAGCCTGAAATCTTCCGCACCAAAATTGACGTATTAACAAGCTTTCATACACTAGATGCTTATTGGTTCTCCAACAAGGGGTCTAGCTCAGGTCTGGCACCGATTTTATAGAAACCCGTTGATATAGTTATGCGCCGGACCAGGGTACCGGCAAAGGGGCCGGCAATGCGAGACCCTGATCGGCATTGGCTCCCGTTCGTTTCACGCACTTGCAGAGTAACATCGCTCCCGGTCCTAGCACGCTGCAATGGTACGGGGCGCTGACCAGTTTGTCTGAACAACAACTAGTAAAAGTCTACCTAATGGCAAAGTGTCCCGATATGGCTTCCAGGCCGTACGACAGATTCGAGGCGAATGGGTCACCAGCTTCCCCGAGGTGGGGTCTCTGGGTTCGGCCGACGAGCTGATTACTATGTTGTACGAAGTGGTCTATAGAGCCCGGTATATCATCTGGCATCCCCGGCCCTTTCCCGGTATCCTATTTAATGAGGCTACCTTGGCGTTTCGTGCCTTGTCAACAAGTCATGTCTGATACTCGCTTCTGCATAGCTTAGTCGCGCCAATTACCTTATAGACTTGTATATAGACATGTCAGTCTCTCGCTATTAGGTCTATCGGGTTGACCATCTGCCCAAGCTACTGTCAAACTGACAAGATGCGTGCTTCTTATAGTTTCGTTGTTTTCCTGGGCGCGGCGCCTATGCCAATCGCGGCCATGTTCTATTACCCGAATGTTGCCGTATCCACACTTGAACACATTCTCGTGGACAACTGGGGCGCCTACGCTTCAAATTTCTCATCAGCCATTACACCATGCGACAACTATGTTACGGAGGTGGGCCAGCCAGCCATCAACTCTCGTAGGACGACCTCCGCACAGTGGCTACGCGTTGCATTCCATGATTTCGCCAACGCCGACGTTGCTGCCGGAACGGGCGGCTTAGATGCTAGTATCGGGTTTGAGACTGCTCGTGCCGAGAATTCCGGCACTGCGTTCAACGATAGTTTCACATTCTGGAAACCCTTCGTTAGCGAGTTCGTTCCTAGTAAGCTAACAATAATATCCCTGCGTGGTACTCATAAACTCTGGATTTGCCATACTGAGTGGAATATTGTGTTCAAGTGGCGGATTTGCTTGCCATCGGAACGGTCATGTCAGTACATCTGTGTGGCGGGAAATACATACCGTATAAACCCGGTAGAGTAGACGCGACTACGGCTGATCCCAAGACCGGTGTCCCCGAACCGGGAACAAGCGTGGAAGAAACGCTTGCTCAATTCGAGAAAACTGGCTTCAACCAACACGATGCCATCGCCTTAACCGCATGCGGTCACACAATAGGATCTGTAAGTTGTAGCCCCTCATGGTTCGCTCCTTTGTATTATAACCACTCCGGTAATGCGAATAGAAACCAAGGCCTGTTAACCTCACCGGGCGAGCGTTTGGTGGTTAGATTGGTCCTGATCTGAGTAATGTAGGTACATGCCGGAGGCTTTCCAGAAGTGGTCGAACAGTCTGCCATAACTCCGAACAATACCAACGGTGCATCAAACTTTGATGACACTCGGGCAGTGTTCGATCCTGCAGTGGTTCACGAATACATTGACAATATGGGAGCTAGGGGCGGCGCGCTCGTCACTAGTTTTAATGAGAGTAGTAGATCGGATCTCCGATTATACGAGAGCGATGGTAACAAGACTATGTTGGAATTGTACGCCCAAGGGAATGAGTTCCAAGATACTTGTGTCGACTTGCTGAGCCGCATGCTCAACACCGTCCCATCAGGGGTGAAACTTCAACCGGAAATAGCGCCATCACTCATCAAGCCGATAAATGTGACTTGGGATGTCACCAGCGATGGCCAGTTAACACTCTCTGGAAAGATCAGGGTAAGTGACAAATGGAAGATCTCTAACCGACCATGATACACGGCTAAGTAGTAATTAGATGTTGTACGCCGGAGAAGTTTCGAAGGACCCGGTCTCGATAACTTTCTCAAATAGCCATACAGAGATAATGGCCCCTGAGGATAACCTAGGCACTTCTGCTTTTAAACTGAATGATAGCCAAACGAACGCTACAACGCAATACCTTCCATTCTCAATACCTAGCGCTAAGTTATCAGGCGCATCGTCTTTTGCCATCGCGGCTAAAGGCTTTGAGATTCAAAGCTTCCCTATACAGGATAAAGCGTTTATCATTCCAAGCTTGACTCGTTTCGCTGATGGTACAGTGTCCATCACCGTTGCGGCGAGGACAGACCGAGACGACTTTGACCCGTCGCAGATATTCGTCAAAGTCTCTACTCCCGTTGCGCAACCACTCACACTGGCACCTAAGGTTGTACGGACGGACGTCCAGCTCGGGAAGGGCGAAAGCCCGCTTGAGGATATAGATTATTGGTCAGGATCCGTCTCAATCGAATCACCTACTGGAGCCGTGAGTGTGACTTTGCTTTCGGGGGAGGATGTTATCGATACCCTATTGCTTGACGCTGGAGTCGCAGGATGGTAAATTTTGTACGCAATTTTTGGGCCGCAAATCGGAGCTATAGATTAATATGTGTTATACCTGATATACTTGTCATACTAACAACAGGGAATAAGACTCCTATGAAGATATCAGTGGTCAATTTTCATCGCTGAATATAATACCTGATTTAGTAAGGCCAGCCGTTAACCAATGATCGCCTCAAGTCATCTTTATGCTGACCATAGCATCTTACGTATGAGAGCTATATAAAGAGAGGTGTAGTCCGGAGATAACGATCATGGTATGGTCAGGTGAGCATCGTGTATCGTGTGCAACGACATCTGCGGCGATAGGAAGTATGTCGAAAACTGTAATAACAGACTGCCAAGTCATCCTAAGAAAAGTCAGCTTCCTAATGTGTTCATAAGTGCGGTAAACAATGCGACACAGTTAGATAAATTGTCCCATTCGATTGGTCGCATACACCCTTGACCGTGTACAGCGAATTCCTTGCTAGATTAGGATATGCCATAGTATCTCGCGCGTGTCGCGCTTATATAATGACGGTATATATATATTCTCGTATATCTCTGAAGCCAAAGTTGAAGTGTTGGAAGATATTTGATAATGCTGATAGGCATCCTTTCGTGATATTTGGTCTCCTACATGAGGTTAATCTTGAGGCGTAGTCTACTTCTATAGTGTAGAAAAGATGGAATAACTGCGACTAAGTGGGAGCCTTCAAAACACAGGACGATGGGACCAGGTGCCCCGATACAGAACAACCACGGGGTTGAGTTGCCTCCCAGGTATGAAATTCGATTAGTAACACCTAATCTTGCCAACTCAATTTCAGCATTGAGTTTCTTTACGCATTATTTCGGCTCGCCTATTTGGAGCGCAATATATGAAGGACGCCAGACGAGGGAAGCGTTGAAGGCGTACCATGCCTGCAAGCCATTCTATGATATGCCGGAGATGGCAGCCAGAAATGGTCTTTCGTTCTGCATCTGGGATAAGGAATTCGGATTTAAGAAGCCCGAATCGGCTACCAAAGGCGGTGCTTGTTATTGGGATGACTTTGATATAGATGATCCTAATCTGGAGGTTAATGGGCGGCAAAAACTGCTTGACGCGCTAGATTTTCCAGTTGTTGGTTTTGGATTATCTTTCGACAAATTCAAACCAGGAGATCCCAAGGGATGGGAAGCCGCATCAGAGGCCACGCCTCTTAATGGACCCATGGGGAAATACTATGAGACGCACGACCCACGACCGAAAGGATCGTGGGAACCGACAGCGGTCGGGCAAGTAATCGAACGGGTTGGTAGCGGGATGAGACCTGGGTATGACGGCAAAGGGTTCATGCAGGCGTTATCGAAATTCATAATGCTCGAAATGAAATCAAGAGGATACCGAGCAATACAGATTAACTGCGGAGCGCCGCAGATGCATCGAATATGGTCTAATCCGCCGAAACCGTTCAGGAGTTCTACTCTGGTGACATTTCCCACTTGGATCTTTGAGATGGAGGAGGACGGTAGGAAGATTCGGCCGTACGAGAAGTCAAAGCTTTCCAATTTGTATCTCGTGTGGACGGAACTGTTGGATCATTGAAACACCCAGGCAATGCATAAGCTCCTTAAGCATTTAGCATTCGAGCGTTGGTCTAAAGGGTTTTATATTCGTATCACATATGGGACCGTGTGTATTCTTTTGGTAGCGGGTGGGCTGCCCATGCTTTGCACCATGTATTAAGAATGAGTTTTCAATTTCGGATCTCTGTCTTGAATGTTATTGAATACCATAAGGTGGATCGGACCATGCGATGAGACTATTCTGGTCAAACGATACCTACTTACCTACCTAAGGTAGGTAGGTATAAATATATGACTGCCTAACCTAGGTACCTTAGTAATGAATTATCTCTGCCAACCTGAAACGCATACGTATGAATGTACACGTGGATATGAGTTGTATGTTTTGCATGACTCTATGTTGAGGTAGTAGAATTAGATGTTTGCAGTGAGATTGGATTGATGAGATGATCCAAGGTGAATAAAATGTCTGTCTGGGATAGGTGCTACCTAGGTACCTACCTATTATCCTAATCTAAGATGTTATATATTTATGGAGGTTATATATCTAGCAAAGATACTGCGCCACAACAGGTATAAGTCAATATTACATTACTTCGAAATATGTACTCAACTCTCAATAGGTAAAGCTACTACCTTAAGTTAAGTTAAACCTCAAACTTCATTCAATAGAGGTAGGTATAGTATACTAGACATTTAGGTGAAGACCTGAACTTGACTAACCTACATGTTTCGTACTGTAAACACTGAAACCCTCTGCGATTAGTTACTTCCTATTATACATACTATATAGCAATAATTCAAGATGCTGAATAGCGCTTACACCGATGGTCATCTCAAACCCCAACCTTAGGTGGTTCATACCTACATAGGTACATAATTAGTATAGTGGTACAAGCTACTTTTTAAGTTCACTAAGGCACTTACCTAAACACTCATCAGTTTTAGGATTTATAGATAACTGAGCCAAAAAAAAAAAAAAAAAAAAAAAAAAAAGCTATGTCGTGCCAGGTCCTAAAATAGAAGTTTGGGGAATACAAAAGGCAGCTGCTAACCGATGGGCTGCAGGGGTTAAAACTTAAAAGTCTTAGGTCTAGCCTGCGGATCATGGGGCTGGCTAGGCTGGAAGGAAAAGAATCTCAGTGAGCCCCAACGTCCGCTAGCTATTTAGGGTTACAATGTGGCTGAAGCAGGCCTGTACATGGCAAAAATTTCCTTGTCAGCAGCCATGACTCGCTTTTATTTTTATTTTATTTTTTTCCGTGTCTTTGACTTCGTCCCTTTCTTTCTTCTCCAGCCCACTCAAGCTCCGTTCCGTCACGGTCACGTCCACCCACGGCCTCTCGTCAATCCACACTCTCTGGGTGACCTGTCAAGTTCCCTTCTATTCTTCTTGCCGTTTTTATTATTTCTTCGCCCCCGCGTGCCTACTTGAGGTGTCTATATCTGGTGTCTCGACAAATTAACCTGCATCTCCAACCGAAGGCCAAAAAAAAGCTTTATCGCGGCGCAGCAACATATTTGTCGATTCATTACGACTTCCTTACGAGCTCCCGTCCTACTCTACAGACGGATTACTTACATGATACGAGTCTACCGGGATATCGATTAATTTAATATCTTTAACTGGTATTAAGGCAGTCGTCAGCCTTGAGCTTATTATTAGGTCGACTGAGAAAAGTTTTTTCTTTTTTTCGATTAATCTACTCGGTTTTCTCCCACGCTCGCCCGCCCGCAGTCTCGAGACTTGGGCAAGAGAATTTTTATACAAACGACAAGAACAATACTTCAATAACCCTGCAATTCATCCTTTTCCCTGTGACTTTGACTAGTCATGGCGAATCCGTTGCAGTTTGCTTACCGAACCCAGAAGGCTATCGGCGTCACCGACGCTGCGCCTGTCTATGAGCCTCTACCTGGATTCGTTAAACCCGAAGGGAATTTGCGGTGCTGTGTTTACTCGCCCTGCGGTCGATATCTCGCCTGGGCATCCAGCGAACGTGTCTGCATTGTCGACGCATCTGTTGGCCATGTTTTAACTAACATAGCTATCCCTAACGTCTTCGAGGTCGCCTTTTCTCCCCGAGGTTCTTTTGTAAGCACTTGGGAGCGCCCTGCAAAGGATGAGGCCGGTGATGCGACCAAGAATTTCAAGATCTGGCGAACTGTTGAAGATCTCTCCGATGACGCTGAGAAGCAGCCTATAGGACGGTTTGTGCAAAAGTCTCAGACCGGTTGGAATCTTCAATATACCTCCGATGAAAAGTTTTGCGCTCGCCTTGTCACCAACGAAGTGCAGTTCTACGAAAGCAATGATCTAAGTAAAGTCTGGGATAAGCTTCGGGTTGAAGGCGTTACCGATTTTGCTATTGCTCCTGGCCAGAGCCACAATGTTGCAGTTTTCATTCCTGAGCGGAAGGTTTGTTCATTGAGTCTGATTTTCTACTCGACTTGAAGCTAACACTAAGTAATATAGGGACAACCTGCCGCTGTCAAGGTTTACAACGTTCCTCAGTTCACAACCCCAATTTCTCAGAAGACTTTCTTCAAGGGCGACAAGGTTCAGCTTAAGTGGAACAGCTTGGGAACAAGCCTAATTGTGCTGGCACAAACGGATGTTGATAAATCAAACAAGAGTTATTATGGAGAAACCACTCTCTACCTCCTTTCTGCCAATGGGTCTCTAGATGCTCGCGTCACCTTGGATAAGGATGGACCGATCCACGATGTGTCCTGGTCTCCAAACGGTAAAGAGTTTGGTGTAATCTACGGTTATATGCCGGCGAAGACTACAATCTTTAACCATAGGGCGGTCGCCACCCACTCATTTCCAATTGGACCCCGAAATACGATCATCTTTTCCCCCACTGGTCGTTTTGCCCTGGTTGCTGGATTCGGCAATCTTGCTGGCCAGATTGACGTTTATGATTTGGAGAAGGATCGTCGTAAGGTTTGCACCATTGAAAGTGGCAACCCTAGTGTGTGCCAATGGAGCCCCGACAGTCGATATATTATGACCGCCACTACATCTCCACGCCTCCGCGTCGATAATGGTGTCAAGATCTGGCACGTAGGAGGGGGCATCATGTACCACGAAGATATGGTGGAGCTTTATCATGTAGCTTGGAGACCTATTCCACCCGAGAACCTTCCTCGTGACGACCCGCTACACCCAGTTCCGACCCCACACTCCTCGGCCATCGCATACCTGGGAACGGTGAAAACTCCGTCAAAGCCGGTTGGAGCCTATCGTCCTCCTGGCGCTCGTGGAATGTCAACGCCTCTTCACTTTAGGCGTGAGGATGAGGGAGGAGCGGCCCATGTTATGAGTAACGGTACCCAGAACATAGGCCCGAACGGATTTGGACGGCCGCGTCGCCAGGTTCCGGGTGCAGAATTTCTTGAATCTGGTTCGCGTACTGTTCCAGGTGCAGCGCCGGCCGAGGTGCCCGGTGCTAACGGCGACGAAAATTTGTCGAAAGCTGCACTAAAAAACAAGAAGAAACGAAATAACAAGAAGGCTAAGGACCCCGAGAACAAGGATGGAGAGAGGAAAGAGAACGGTGGTTTGGCACCTCCGCCTAGGGACCAAGGTCCTGGTTCTGGGAACGAGGGGCGCAGTCCTGAGCGTCGAGGCCAGCACTTTAACCAGCGAAGACATGATCGAAGCCGCTCGCGACACAACTTCCAAGGGGGTAACAACAACCAAGGACGTAATCGCAGCAATACGCATCAGAATGGACAAGCAGCACCCACCACTTCGCAGATCCAGACATCTCAGCCACCCGCTGGCGACGCTTTGCTCTCGCCCGGTAGCCAGAATCCTGCATCCAAGAAACTGCGCAGCTTGCAGAAAAAGATTCGCGCAATCGAGGACCTTGAAATGCGGCATGCCGGTGGTGAGAAGCTAGAGGACACTCAAATGAAGAAGATCGCTACGAAGGCTGCAGTTGTTAAGGAATTAGAAGCCTTGGAAAAAGAGGCTCGTTAAACGCGAGCTTGAGGGTGGGATTTCCACTGAGGGATGCTTTGATATTTCAGGCCTGGTTCTGGTTAGTCCTGGTAAGGACGCCTGGGTGGTGGGGGAACTTAGGGTGCCTTTGGACTAGGTGATCTGGTATCATATCCGGCTTATCACTGGCGTTAAGGGGAAGAGAAAAGTTGGCAAGGCTGCTTCTACTCAGCTCCTAGAGCGGGTATGCGAAAGCGAATTGCTTTTGCGAAGCGTTGTGATAATTAATTTAAGATGATCCTAAAAAGGACAGGTACTTCAAAACCAGCATGCATTTCACCAAGGTATTCGTTCGCAAATTGTGATATGCAAATTATTGAGTCAACACCTATGTGATGTGGACGGTACGCCAGGTCCCCAACATTTTAGCTTTATTGTATCGGGATTTGCAGCCTACAAATGGATGAGGTAAATAGGAGAAAGCTAATCTACATCTTGCTACAATATTGGCCGTAGATAAATAGGCACACCACATCAAATGGATAATTCTAGGTATGGCTCGCACTTATTCGTAGCTATACTTTGGGACATACAGTTTATACAGTCAATATTTATGCGTGTTGCTCTATAAATTTTATCTGCCACGGAGACATATCGACAACTTCAGTAGTTCCCTTATCCGTTCATTCCCGTCCTGTCTACTTCTTGATCGGGTACCTAAACTTTACGAACCAGATATATTATATATATATGTTTACTTCGTCTCGCCGCTGAGCTCCGCTAGAAAAAGCACAAACTCCATCTCCGCAGCTTCGTCCTCCGCGAACGCGCCGCGGAACCAAGCCGCGAGCTTCGAGAGCTGGCACTTGCAGACGCGGACGCTCTCGCTGCCGCAGATACCGCCCCAGTACGGGATGGGCGTCCCCTGGTCTTTCCACGCTTGGAACGTCGCGCTCTGTTCATCGGCTGAGAATAGGTGGATTACTTCGTCGCTGGTGGTGGTGACAGGCGGGGAGGTGGCTGATGACGAGGAGGAGGGGGGAATGGTTCATCCGGCGTATCCTCGTCGCTGCGACAGCTTGCGCAGCGCCCCTTGAGACGCGCGTAGGAACATGCTACGATGGCGCTCATGAGAACGCCCGGGATAAGCAGCGGGTTGAGGCGCAGACGAGCGCGGAGGAGGGGACAGGTGGATCCGTTGCTGGAGTCGCAATCTGTGCGAGTAGATTCGATGGTGAAGATGCGGCAGATTTGCGCGGCGTTCCAGAGCGCTGCGCGCGGGCACCCGGTTGATATCCAGCTATGTAAATGGGCTTGGGGCTTGCGGGTTGGGATTGCGGCGCCGGGACGGGACTTGTAGTAATGCCCCTTGATGCGGAGGACGTTCATGGGCGCGAACATTTTCAGAGTAGCCATGTACATTAGCGTGAACGTCAGAGGCGCAAGGAGATGGTCGCTTCCGGGTAAGTTTCCCGAGAAGTACTGCTCGAGGAGGGGGTAATCTTGCTTGCGCTTGTCTCGCCAGAGGGTTAGTTGCGGACGGGCCATGTCGACGAAGACCCCAGGGCTGATCTCGTCGGCGAGCTCGTCCGACATGGAACTATGCGCTTCTCGCGCAAATTCCCAGATTGTTGTCTGAGCTGCGCAAGTGCTTAGGTGGTAGTCGATATCGGTGAGGCAGTATGGCAATTTCCCACGGTAGGGATTAAGAGCGTCGCGCATGAAGAATGAGAAGAGCGCCTTCTCGCGACCTGCTGGTTCATTCCATTGGAGTTCACGTCGCTCCGGTTCATTTGCCGCAGCCCATAGTCGTGAAGATTTAGGCAGGGGAATCCAGAGCTCTTGATACCGCACAGATGGTGGGTGGTCCAGGAGCATACTAAGGTACGCATCTACGCGAAGAACAGAAAAAGCGAGTCTAGGTAAGTATAAGCCTCTCTGTTAGCATATGGCATTTGTGTATGTGGTAACGGAGTAGAGACTACCTGTTTAGTTGTTCTGTTATACGCCAGACGACAAATGGACAACCACGGCCTAATAAGCCACTCATTTCATGGCACATGTATTGACCATTAAAAACACCAAGATACCGACAAGTCGATACCAATAGGCCTGTGAGGTTAAGGGCTTTCGGTACCATGCCATCCGTGCTCTATTAGATAGATGTCAGTATGGGTGGGATAAGAGAGTAGGGTTGGGTGCCTATGTCTCAACGTACCAACGTGCACGTCGCGTAAACAATATAGAATAAAACGGCTTGTAACAAGTGTAACGGCGGTTGGAAAACCTAGGTACGGTATGCATTAGAAATTAGTCATTGGAGTACGAAAGCCAGAGCAGGGTCGGGTTTCCACACCATTCGAATCCGAGATACTTCGTCAAAGACAATTTGAGCAAGCTTCTCATGGTCTGGACCTTTTTCGAGCCAGCTGGCCAGTATGACCATTGATGCAACAAGAACTGGCGGTGATTTCTCCAGTTCGAACGTCGGCGCGTGTAGGATAGCCCAGTACGGATGAATTTCCCTGAAGAATAGTTCGACAAGCCTCCTGGTATTAGGTGAGTTTACATATAGGTAGTTCTGTAAATCAGTCGCCTCAACCGACACGGGAGGTTCTGAAGCCGCTTGAGGTTGTGTTGTTGACGGTGGCGTTTGCTGAAGAGAGGTAGAGGGAATATCTGTTGCAAAATGAATTCGCTCAAACCTAGCAGTGTTCGCATCTGATGTAGAAGACTCCAGACCAGCTGGTTCTAAAGAATTATTCTCCCCATGAATAAAATTCAAGTTGCTCGAAGCTTGTGGATATGAGGGTGTTGCCGGGAGTGGCCCCGAAGTCCAACCTTCTGGAGTTGGTGGAAGCCATGTTGTCTCGCTGGGGTCGCTTGTTGGCATCACGACCGCCGGCTCAGTATTAGGCCCATCGTGGTTATCTGAGCCAGCCCAGCGACATTCTGTCCAACTCGAAACACATGCTCCACAAGGGGTACTCCCATCGCATTGAGTGTTCCGTTCACCACATGGAAGACATATTCTAAAAGCCAATCATGAAACGTGTAAGTGATTATCCCAAGTTACTTGATGTTATCACTTACCTTCTTGTGTCTACTGATTGAGGGGTATCTGATTTATGTTGCTTCACATGTCTCTTGAATACGTCGCTAACATCTTCATTAGCAACATGACCATTGAACAGATTTACTGTGTAAAGGCGGGAAGAGCCAATTGGTTGGGGATGACGTACGTACCTCCGTGCGTAACGCCGCCCACATATGGGGCACTTATACTGATGCTCGGGGTTGTGGCTCAGTTTATGTCGATTCAAATGCTCCTTTCTAGTGAAGCGTTTGTCACAACCAGGAAACGAACATTCCCAACTCTTTGGTAATGAGGACATGTCGAGACATTCCGTACTTCCACCCCCTGTCCTCACACAGGCCAACAAACAAAAGACTGAACTAACACACGTCTAGGTTAGTAGTTTGACTTGATTGAGAACCTTAGATGTCTACTTTTTCCGTACAGTCCTCGTTCGCAGGGATATTCTGGCAACGCTGTGAATTCTCCCACATCGACATATGTGGATGTGCAGAACAGCATGTGGGAGTAGATGTGGAATGGGAAACATATTCGTTGGCGATGGAGGAGATATCGGAGATGAATACGGTGATCCGATATCACCGAGATACAAATATTAGTCATGTTAGGTGGGATGTAGGATGTGGGATGTGGGATGAAGCCATTCCAAGTGGGGGTGGGGGTGGGTTTTCAAAGGAAGATCCCGTAAGTCGAAAGCAGATCTGACCAATGTGGGATATTCCTTAGATAGAATTTTACTGTAGTGATATACCCCTGAATAGTGTCAAGAATGATTCTTTTCGACATCGCAGCCCACTATGGCGCTAGCAGGCTTGAAGATGGGTAATCATCTTATAACGATGATTAGTAAAATGCGTTCTTTTACAAGAAGGGGAGTATAGGAGTATAAAGATACCTTCTCATCCGTCAAGAAGAACTCAAATCATCATCATCATCATCATCATCATCATCATCTTTTCACTAGCAACCATTATCTCTGCGATCTCAACTTCGTAAAAGAAAAACATCTTCTCGCTAACCTTTACGTATACCATCAGTCAATATGACCACCATCACAAAAGTCGCCATAGCAGGTGTAAGTGAACAGGATAACTACAATGACAGCCTTACCTATTTAATCATTACTGACAATCTGTAGGCTAAGGGAGATCTTGGAGGACCAGTATTTGAGCAACTCTTAAATGCCGGTTTCCAAGTTACTGTCCTAACCCGCAAGGGGAGCAACCATACCTGGCCGTCAAATGTTACCGTCAAAGAAATCGATTACAACTCGATCGATTCTTTGACCGAGGCACTCCAGGGCCAGGACGCTGTCGTCTCGACCATCACAACTGAATCCATAAGCGCACAGAATAATCTGATCGATGCTGCTGTCAAGGCGGGCGTAAAACGTTTTATTCCATCCGAATTCGGTTCTGACACTTTTAACGAGAAAGCTGCAAAGCTACCTTGCTATACACCCAAGATCCAAATCCAGGAGGCACTGAAGAAAGCCGCTGCTGAGAGCAGTCTAACATGGACTGTCGTAATGAACGGAGCTTTCTTGGACTGGTGTATCCGCGTAGGCTTCTTCGCTGACGTCAAGAACCGTACTATCGAACTACCAGATGGAGGAAACAACCTTACTTCAAGCACATCACTCCCGACCGTGGGCAAGGCTGTTGTGGGTGTGCTGAGGAATTTCGAACAGACTAAGAACCGCCCGGTCTACGTCCAAGAGACCGCCATTAGTCTAAAGCAAATCGAAGACATTTTCAAGAAACATCTAGGACCGGAGGGATGGAAGGAGAATATCACGTCCCTCGACGAGATACTTGAGAAGGCTTTGGAAGAGAACAAGAAGGCATTTAGTCTAAACGTCTTCCTTTCTACCCTCAAGGTAGCTATTTGGGGTAAGGAGTATGGAGGTCACTTCCAGAAGCTTGATAATGAGCTACTGGGAATCAAGCAGTTGAGCCCAGCTGAAGTCGAGGCCATTATCGTCAAGAATATCCCTAAATAATGGCCAGGACGACATCTTATCCAGAATGAGCTCCGTTAGCCTTAGAATTTGAAGCTAAAATTAGCGCCTAGTTACCAAGTTAGATCCTGTACTTAACTACTTCGCGAAATAGACACATTCCATCACATTGAACTTGCTATATTATGATACTTAGGTAGGTACCTTAGGTAGGTACTCGTGTGAATTATAGGGGAAGGTCAGGCGGCTCGTTCCGAATTTTACCCGGCGCAATGCTTTCTCAATACGTGAATTGATACGATTTAGCTTTTAATCTAGTTAAATCGAATTAAATACTGTTTCTGGGGTATCAGCTGAGAATGTAGGGCTATTGGATACATGTTCCTCTGCGGTCGATCTTCCACCGATCCGGGACACGATGCCGAATGTCAAGCTTGAAAAGCAAAAGCGACAGTTGAACGTCGCGCCGTTATCCCGGCTTGGTTGGGCCTTGGCAATAATTTGGTGACGTCCTAAACCATAGAATGGGAATCCAGACTCAGCTCGCTTATGGTCTGGGGTTCATGCTTGAGCGGCATCACCCAATTTATTTCCGAGTTCCTGGGCTCTTCTGGGGTTTGCCCAGCATCACATGGTCCGGGTTTTGACGGCGTTCTTCGCTAACCCGCCACTTGATGCACGTCAATAGGGGGCCTGCCGAAAATAGATCCGGATGCGCAACCTCCGCCGATCGTTCATGGCATTTGTTTGTCCCCTGACCCACCACAACATATCGAAACGCTAGGATGGTTATGGAATTTTGGCCGTTCTGTTTCCGCGCAGAGTCACCGCGTCGCTGGCCATTGGAGGAGAAAACTAGCTTTTCGACGATACCCAACCACCATGACTTCTTGTTGTCGTTCGGCCAGTTACTACCGTGTGATCCGTCCGGAATTCCGGGGTCAGCATAACTGGCATCAAAATAATGGCAACCCTCCTGAATATTTATAGATGGCATTTTTCCCAGATTCTGTTAGTAAATCCCTAGATCGACAGGAACCTTCATCTCAGCGGTAGTTAGTGGGACATATCTGAAGCTTGCAAAATGAGATACTCTTCAGTCGCGGCCACCCTTGCGGGTGCCAGTTTGGCAAGTGCACACACGATCTTCGTTCAACTTGAGGCAAACGGTGTAACGAATCCAGTGTCTTATGGTATAAGAACACCATCATACGATGGCCCCATCAGCGACGTGACGTCTAACGATGTTGCTTGCAACGGTGGTCCCAACCCTACTACGCCCTCAGACAAGGTCATCGATGTCAAGGCTGGCTCTACAGTCAATGCCATTTGGAGGCACACGCTCACATCTGGCCCCAATGATGTAATGGACGCGAGCCATCTAGGACCTACTCTTGCCTATCTTAAGAAGGTTGACGATGCGACAACCGATAAGGGATATGGTGGCGGTTGGTAAGTCATATGGTTGATTAGTTCAAGCATGAAGTTAGGCTAGATACTTACACCCTACTAGGTTCAAGATCCAGGAAGATGGTTATAACAACGGAGTCTGGGGCACGACAAAAGTCATCAACAATGAAGGCAAACAACCAATCAAGATTCCAGACTGTCTACCAGATGGACAATACCTCCTCCGCGCTGAGATGATCGCACTACATGCAGCGGGTTCTAGTAAAGGAGCGCAGCTGTACAGTACGTGATGATTTACTTGATAACTTCCGCTCTTCCATAGCTGCTAACATATGATATAGTGGAATGCGCACAGATTGATATCTCGGGAGGTTCAGCCACCAAGACGCCCACAACCTACAGCCTCCCAGGCATCTATAAGCAGGATGACCCGGGCATTCTCATCAACATCTACTCCATGAACAAGGACAGCAAATATATCATTCCTGGTATGTATTACCCTTTCTAGGAGAGGCAAACGCATTTTCTGACGTGACCATGATAAGGCCCTGATCCTTTCACCTGCTCGGCAAGCGCCAATGAAGGCTCTGAAAACACACCGAAGCCTCCTGCGTCCACAACGCTGGCAACTTCCACCAAGACCGCATCACCCACGACGCCGACCTCTCCTTCGGGATGCACCGTTGCGCAGTGGGCTCAGTGCGGCGGCTCTGGCTACACGGGATGCACTACTTGCGCGAGCGGATTTACTTGCAAGAAACAGGTACGTCACGTCAATTCACTTGTTCTTACGGATAGAGATGCGCCTTACTGACTTTTTTTCTCGTAGAATGAGTACTATTCTCAGTGCGCGTAGATAATAGGTACCTAGATAGAGAGTTTAGACTATTAATGCGAAGCATAATATGTAGTTGTGCCTGAGCTTCCTACGGTGTGAATTGGTGACTGTCACTACCTAAGTATAAGAAGATATTGTACATCCTCCCATGTTATCCGAAAAGAAGGACCAAGTAAAATCATTGGTACCTCTAGGTAGTTATTTAGCTGTTCTATATTTGTTTCTACAGTTTATTATGTTGCACTGTATACGAAGGGAACCATCAAGGGCCTACCTGCCTACCTAGGTAGGTACTTCAGGCACTGCCTAGGTCAGATTGTTGGATGTATTTAGTTATGATCTGGATAAATCTTTTTTCCAACTCTTTCTGATTTCTTATGATGTTTTTATAACTATCTTAGTCATGCCTCCTTTAACCTACTGAGGTTATAGCTAAGGTCTGATAGATCAGTCTATTCGCTCAATAAGCTTCTTCGAAGCTTACTTAGAAACGATGGGGAATAGCTCGTCTACCGCGGTGCTGTTGATCGTCTCGAGCAGATTTCCTACGGTTCTGCGAGCTATCCTCTGGGTTCGGCTTGGGCTTTGGAGCTGTGCTTGGTCGCGGGCGTTGGCTTTTCTCTTTCCAAGTGATTTCATAGCCGCTTCGACCCTCATCGACGAGAGGTCGGTTATCAGACTCTAAATCCATGGTGCGTCCTTGACCGGTCTGGTTCTTACCAATATTAGAAGATTTAGTATTCGATAACATGTTGTAGGTCAGTAGGTACCTCTTTTTACAAACGTACGGAAAGAATTAATTCTCAATTGCCATAGTCCATCGCCTTACTTGATTTTGAGGTAGTTAGGATATATATATATATATTTCTAATTCCTTGTCCAATGAAAACTATTAATCTTTGACTGCTTGGATCCAGACTATTTTTAAGAGTTCATTTTCAAAAGTACTGTTGTTCGAAGTTACAATATCAGAGGCGGTTATATACATGTTATGAGCCTTTCTCCTCAACAAAAGACAAAGTATTCTTAATTTGATACACAATAGTTTGATCCATTTTCATTGTACCAGGACGCGGTCGTGTCGCATGGCCTAAGAAAAAATACATACTACTTGTTTATGTTTAGCTATTCATTCCATAGCCTACTCGAACGACGAGCTCTTGAGAAATCAGGGGTCATTATCAATTAGCTACAGTTCTTTCTCGGCATTGCGCAATCAGTTATTATATTGCCTAACGTAAAATACATCATAATCACCTCGATGGAATATCCCGAGATTCTGTATCTACCTGGTAGTTCTATGAGAACACAATTACGACTTTGAAATTTAGCTGTCTTTCAGATCTACACGCTCGTGACCGCTTCCGAAGCACTGTTCAATCGTGCGTTTGGTACAGTTACTACGTAAAGCCCAGGAAAGAAAATAGGAACTGAGAAATATTTAGGGGGGTATGAAGGAGAGATATATTTGCCAACTTAATTTTACATGTTCAAGATCCTGAAGAGCTCGCTACCCACTCCATTCATACAACCTCGTCTATGCTCTAGCGAAGCCAACGTTTAAAGCCAATTGGTGCCTCTTCCCAAATGCGAGACAAACGCTCCTCCATCCCCGCGCTCCAGGCTTGATTCGTTGATAACATTCCAGACCATCTTAACTGACTCTTCCGGGGTTATCGGGCCCTTGAAGTTAGGTGCATACTCAGCGAAACTGGCAAACATCTTTTGGGCGTTTTCCAATTCCTTTCCAGCGACTTTTCACACAGTGTTAGTAAGTAGGTACATATTATTCCGCATAATATAAAATTGGGTTAAAGGATGGGATTGGACCAAAAGGGGGACTCACGGTGTGCGTGTGTGTTTGCCTCGGTTGCAACGACACCGGGCGAGATACTGAGGAACAGGATTCCTTCGCTCTGGAATTGGGCGTGGAACTTGGCGATTGCCACGTTGAGAGCTGCCTTGCTCATAGCATAGGGAGCACCAATGGCCAAGTTGTACTTTCTGGTCAAGTCGAAGTCAGCAAGGCCGGTTGAAATGGAGATGACCTTCTTGGCTTCTCCCTTTCGGATCAGGGGAAGGAAGAGGTTGATAAGGTGAATGTTTCCATGAACATTGGTCTTGAAGCTCGTCTCCAAGTCCTCGTCAAAGCCTTTGGGATCGTGGGCCCTGGTTTATCGAGACACATTAGCTAATTACTCTGCCAAGCCGCGAAAAGGTAAGACTGGAGTAGAAACTTACAGGTCATAAAGAGTCAGGAAGGCCGTCTTTTGGGAAATAAAAGCAGCGTTGGCGATGAGATAATCTAGACTTCCTCCAGTGATCTTAGCGGTATCTTCTGCCGCTTTCTGTAGCACATTATGTCTATTAACAATCTGTACTGTAAACTTGATTACGGTGAGCCGGTCGTCTTACCTTGAGAGATTCATAGTCGCTCAAATCTCCATGGAGGATTGTGATATTGGAGCTTCCGATTTCAGAAGCTACCTTCTTCTCGGCAGCTTCCTTGTTACGAACAAGTCCGATGACGGTTGCTCCGGGAATTTTGGAGAGCTGGCGAAGAAACTCGAACTTCCTCATGGATTAGTATCTCTTTGAGGTGGGACCGTCTATTCGCACTTACACCGAGTCCCCTACCCGCACCAGTAACCACATAAGAAGGCATCTTTATTAGTTTTGTGAAAATTGTTGTTTGATTGGGAAAAGTTAAAAAATAGTAGTATCATCAATAGATATCGTGGATGGATGGATGGATGGATATGTGAAGATTGTTGTTGGCTGGAAATATTTTCTTCTAACGAGAGAGTACATGTTCATGTTTAAATATTCTATCAAAGCCTATCTACTCTAACGTTAACCTAATTTTAAGATTACCATCTATCGGAGGCCAAGACAATTAAAGCTAGTTACGTTGTCGTCTGCCTACGGCGATGAAAGGGTCATGATTTCGTCCGTCTGCCTCCGTAAACCCCGTTTCATAACCGGGGATGTCTCCACCCCATTGAAGCTTTGTAATGGCTCAAATAGGTATAGTACCTGCTTGACTTGAGCTTATCCCGTTCCTCACGGGCGAACTTATCCTCTTTCGCAAAGCCGTCGGACCCCGTTGACGATTATTAATATCAATATTTCGGCCTTCTTTCATCTTCCAACATTGAATTATTCAGCTTTCCTGATGATATATACAAAAATATTCTTACCGATCCAGACTTGAATCACTCCGGTGATATATTGCCAAGTAAACCCGTCGGACCTGTATCCTATCAAATGAACCTCTATTTGCATCTTCCCTCCTTATTTCCCTTATAATACGAGACAATTGGCTATGAGACATCGATATAACTTCCAAGGTTGCAGTGCAGATGTCGCTCGACGGATGAACTGACACGGAATGTAATCTATCAATAACCGTCTCGACACTGAATCTACGGCGAGATGGCCCGGATACGATGAGATGCGACGAGAACCTGTTCGGTCCTGGTCGTATCGGCCAAAGTCGAGTGATCACGTAATGATTAATTTGATGGTACGAGTGAGATTTATCTATCTATGCTATATTAGCTGATGTTGATGTCTAAATGCTACTTCATCATTTCGCTCGAACTGTTTGTTAGATAGACACACAGGTGCCTTCCTCTGTAGATGCAGTCGTACTTATGGATCTATTAGCTTTGGGGTTCCCATTACGAGAGCCGTGTAAGGAGAAACCCCCTTTTGTTATCTTACTTTCCCTTTTTTTTTTTTTTTGCCTGAGGAAAAACAAAAAGCTAATTTGCTTCAATGGCGGTTAAGCAATGGAAAAATAAATCAAAAAGATGCTCTCGATCGGGGAATCGAACCCCGGCCACCTGCGTACTTGGTCAAATGAATGACAAGCAGGTATCCTGACCACTAGACCAATCGAGATTTGTACCATCCTGTGGATGATGATTGGATGTGTTGACTGATGGGAATGTGGTTTGTAGTAAAGCTTTATGTCTGGAATCACCAAATGTTTTAAAAATTGGCTAGCATTTGCGAGAATTTTCTGGCCAGTTATGTTGACCCCACTAACCCCGCAAAAACTTTACCTAACCGGCGTAAGCGTGAGTCTAGTGATGAAGTCCGGCACAAATCAGCACAAACCAACGCTAAAAAGAGAGACTATTAACAGCCCCGTCGTTATGCTGCCAACTGGCATTCTTCAAGTTGTCGGTCTGATTGGACCCATACGACGGAAAGCCTTGTGCCTTTTTAGGTTTCACCGTCTTCTATGAGTTCATGAAGTGGAAGCTGAAGTGGAAGCTTCCATTTTCTTAGGACCCGCCACTCGTCATTTTATTCTTTCGCTTCCATTTGTGTAATAGCTTCACCTCCCAACTCTCTAAACTTCCACTTACTACCTCTTACAAAGATCCCATACCCAAGATGAATTATATCAAAGTCCATATCAAGCTTTAGAATAAATACCCGCCGTTTTTTTTTGCTTTCAGTAACTATTAGAGACACTCCTCATGTGTGTTTACGCCTAACTACCTAACCTAGACATCACTTAGACCTGCATTTTCTTCTTTAATGATTATCCACAATGGCCCACGTTCCAATATCATCAGATCAATCGCTGCAAGACGCGCAGCACGACGCCCAGGTCGTCTCGGAACACCTCCCGCCTGGTTATTCCGCCGAATTCGATGGAGCCCCCGGCACTTCTGTTCGTGCATCGTCTTCGAGTCCGGATCCGACAGACCAAGAAATTGGTGAATCCTCGCTAAAGCTCCAGGGAGGTGACATGCACCGAGACCTCTTCAAAACCGCTGCTCGGGCCAAGATGCATAAGCGAGCTGCAACTTTCCATCACCCCCAAGATATTACGGGGGAAACGGGGCCCGATGGTTTGACCGTTAGTGATCAATTGGCCCCGGGAGGCTTCCGCAGAGCCTTCATCCAGCAAAAGCAGCAGCGCGACATATGGGCCGCCAGGGTTCCCGTAACTAGGAACTTCGTCGAATTCTTGGAACTGTACGGGAGCTTTGCCGGAGAGGATCTGGCGGATTCCGATGACGAGGCAATACTTTCCGAGGAGGAGGGAGAAGAAGAGGAGCAGCCAAGCGAAACGAGACCGCTTCTTGGACGGCGGAGGATCTCGCGTGCTCCACGCTCCGCTACCGCCAGCACAAAACAGACCTTCTTTACCCTATTAAAGGCTTTCATTGGGACCGGAATTATGTTTCTTCCTAAGGCCTTTAACAATGGCGGCATTTTATTCTCCTCTCTCACCATGTTGGTCGTTTCCACTGTTACCATGCTGGCGTTCCACTTGCTTCTTGCTTGCAAAACAAAATACGGTGGCGGTTATGGAGAGATCGGCCTAGCAATAGCCGGGAAATTCATGCGTGGACTGATACTATTCTCCATTACCATGTCGCAATTAGGGTTCGTTTGTGCTGGCATGGTGTTTGTCGCCGAGAACATGACGTCGTTTCTGAAAGCTGTTTTGCATGGAGACAGTCCATTATCCCCGGCATCTCTAATTCTCTTACAACTCGTCCTTCTCATTCCCCTGGCGTTTATACGGAACATAGCGAAGCTCGGTCCTGTTGCACTTCT
Source organism: Daldinia eschscholtzii (assembly GCA_037126485.1). NCBI lineage: Eukaryota > Fungi > Ascomycota > Sordariomycetes > Xylariales > Hypoxylaceae > Daldinia > Daldinia eschscholtzii. The sequence goes on from JBANMG010000005.1 coordinate 2,592,602, forward strand.
TGCCGATGCTTGCATCTTGCTTGGCGTAACTTACATCTATTATTACGACTTTGCGCATCTCGCATCTAATGGCATTCATGAAAGCGTCGTGCTATTCAACCCCGCGAAGTACACTCTGACAATCGGTGCTGCTATATTCACTTTCGAAGGTATCGGGCTCATTCTTCCGATTCAGTCATCCATGACCAAACCGGAGCGCTTCGAGTGGCTTCTCGGTGTGGTCATGTTCCTTATTACTGTACTATTCACTGCTGTTGGCGCTCTTTGTTACGCTACTTTCGGCGAAAACACCGAGATTGAAATCATCAACAACTACCCCCAAGACAGCAAGTTCGTTAATGCGGTGCAGTTCCTCTACTCGCTCGCGGTTCTTGTTGGAACCCCCGTCCAGCTGTTCCCTGCTATCCGTATTATTGAAGGTAAAATATTTGGTTCCCACTCGGGCAAGAAGAGTACTCGCACAAAGTGGATTAAGAACGCGTTCAGGACAGTGATAGTTCTTGTATGCGGAGCATTTGCCATAGTCGGCGCTTCTAACCTCGATAGGTTCGTCGCACTGATCGGGTCTGTTGCCTGCGTTCCATTGGTCTACATCTATCCAGCATTTTTACACTATAAAGGCGTTGCAGAAACATGGAAGGCCAAAGCTGGAGATATCATATTCATGGTAGTCGGAGTTGTTGCTATGTTATACACGACAGTCATCACCGTTATCAACAGTTTTATGAGCTAGTTAGGCGTTTATCTACCTGCATATAGTCGCATATATAGATAGGTACATCCGGAAGCGAAAATGAAATGAGATTGGAACTTTTGTAAACATGGTCACATATAATAGTTCAACTAGGATTGTCTGTTCAAATTTTGGAGTAGTTGTCATAACTTGCATCATGACCTGGATATTCTTATCAAGAACACCCCCACGGATCTTCTGCGTCGACGGCGCGAAACAACGACCAACGGGTCTATGCTTTTTCGGAGAGATAAGGGTTCAAGTTCGGTCATGTTCGGAATCTTGTAATAGTCTAGTAATGGCTACCTGATAACCTTAGTTTTTTTTTTCTACCCGTGATATGGGTCGAGACTAATCGTCCTACTATTATCTTGAGACATTGCATTGTTGACAACTTGCCGTAGCCCCGCAGGCAAAACAAGTTAACAACTCAGCAAGATAAGACCGGAGCAGAACTAAGAGTGAATTAATAATAAATTCTCTCGTTGCAGTTCGTTTCCCGTCGGACGTTTTCGTCCTATGCACGCACGCATCGTATAAGTCAGATTTGATAGTTGCAGCAATCCTATGTCTTGCATACTGGGTCGCATTAACTGTGCTGCGGCTTGACAATTTGGGTAACATGGCATGTGGCACTGCTGCTTTCAAATAGTTGTTCCATACAGGTATGCAGGCTGTATACTGCTAACCTCATTTTACGATAACTAAACCAATTTTGCTATTCTAAAGAGAATTAGGAACAATTTCTATTGTACGATTTTTGTTTATTGATGACTGAATAATTGACTTTGGGTCATATTCTCTGTTTTTATATACTGAGCGTGCTTGACAAGTAGATAGGGTATTTTCCAGAATTTCTCGTAAAATATGCTAGAACGACTTAATATCAATAAATGTGTCCTTCCTTTCTCCATCACATCAACGCGATCCGCATTCGCTGACCGTTTTCGGCGTCATCGAATTGAACCGTGGTTTTGAAAGTGCATGTTCGACTTCTAGTTCGGGTCCTCACCCATGTAGTTCTCCTTCTTCCTTTTCCCGAGGAACATAGATTTCAGCTCGTCAATGAATCGGGTCGGGGGTTCGTGGTGCGCGGCCTCATAAGCGTCGATAGCTGGCTTCTCCCAGATGAGATCGGCTTGCGCGGGAGAGACAAACCTCGTGCGTCTGTAGATTTTCCAACCGAAATATGTGCAGAAAGACACAATAGCCATTGTGTAGAAGGCAAAGAAGTTGCCGACATTCCATTTTCCGGGTAGGAACACCGAGTAACCAAATGTGGCCTCAATGATGATCATCCACACCAGACCGATGTACCCACAGTATGGTTGGAAATAGCCATAGTACGGTAAGGAGCGGCGGTCAATGCCCTGCGCTTTTGTCGCATTGTAGAAAAAGATGTATGTCAGACTCATAACAATGTAGTTGATCATCTGCGAGCCCTGTGTAAGCGTAGCAAGCCACGTCACCACTTGCGCCGTGTTGTTCGACACTTGTAGGAATGACAAGAATGGGAAAACCATGACAAGCGCGAACGCGTAGACCGGAATGCCGTTCTTAAGTGTCTTCTTAAAGATTCTAGGCGCTTGGCCGTCGCACGCGAGACCGTACAAGGATCGCATCGCGCAGTATGTGTAGGCATTTCCAGCGCTAAAGATACTGGTGATCATGAGAGCGTTAACGACGTGGGGAAGTATTCCAACTCCCAGGTTTTGCATCGCGATAACGTAGGGCGAGCCAGCTGCAGTTCCCGTATCCGCATTTTGCAGGGTTTCGTCATTGTATGGAAGCACGGTACCAACGCAGAGCGCACCGCCAATGAAGAAAATGGCGAAACGCCAGTAAACGGTCTTGAATCCATTTTTAAGGTAGGTTCGTGGGCGCTCTGCCTCTCCGGCGACCATGGCAAGGTACTCGGGTCCCACGACGGTAAAACCTGCAGAGAAGATGGAACCAAGCAAACCCTCAAAACGGCCCAATGCGCCATCGTGAAGGTACTCGGCGAAGGACCCTGGATCTGACCAATACCGAAAACCGTAGGCATCATGTTTGGGGTTACCCCCACACATAGTGACTAGAGTAAACATGTACAGGATGCAGATAAGGAGAATCTTTCCGCTGGATAACCAAAATTCGGCTTCGCTAAATGATCTAGATTAGCAAAGATACTAATTACGGCAACTAATTGGTCTGAGCGGAGGTCGCCGGGGGTCTCGGGGTTCGTGGAGTACGAATCTACGATAATGCCCCTAGGCGATATGCTGGGGTTGTTGGGTTGGAGTCATGCACGTACCCGAAATATTGCACGGCCACGATATTGATAATGCTATCATTGATGTTAATTAATCTTCCATCCCATGTCGCAACGGCCAAGAGTTTAAAGGAGGGTCACATACGCATAGAGCACGATGCATGCTACGCAAATGGCTGCTGGGGGGATATCGTCCCTCCAGTATCCAAGCACCAAGTTGATAGCAGATATTTCGAAGGGAATGAGACAGGCTTCGTAGAGGAAGAAATTCCAACCGGCCATGAATCCCAAAGCTTCGTCGACCCATCTACCAGCCATTCGAATGAAGGAGCCGGAAACGGGCATGTAGGTGACCATCTCAGCCATAGAGTTGTTCACCATACCAACCATGATGGCATAGATGGTATACCCGATAAGAAGACTGCCTGGTCCGCCTTTGGCAAGACCACCACCGATGCTCACGAAGAGAGCGGTACCAATACTGCCACCGATGGCAATCAATTGGATCTGGCGGTTGCCTAGGTGGCGGAGGAGTTGATCGTCAGTCGAGACTTCGACCAAAGTCTCGCGAATGTCTGCATCCGAGCCTTCGCTCTTCTCATCACTCATGGCCCTCTGGGGCTGAGGTGCAGACACCGGCTGAGACTTCTCGTGTGCTACCGCCATATTGAGAGCACGACAGTGAACTCCGCTGAGAGAGCGGAATGCTGGAGAGGGTATAAGAAGATTGTTGAAAGTGTAGTGGCCCCGATATCATTATATTGCGCACGCGATGGCGTCTTGGGTTTTCCGCGGTCGGAAATACAATAATAATAGTATGGATGAAGCAACGAAATGCCCTACCTAATAAGTTCCAAAGCCTCAGCTAGAGACAGGTAAGCGAAGATAAATAAGAAAAAAAAGAAAGGAAAAGTAAAATTTAAAAGAAAAGTGAAGATGATCGGCCAAGTTTAGTTTTACAGACAGTACCTACATACCTACCTAGGTAGTACATATTACAGCGTCCAGGTACCTCTTGCAAGGTATCTCTATCGCCTATGACCATACTGTAGCGTAGTGTAACCTTAACCTGGCCTATGTCATCATTCCTTACAGGGGTCTTACAACAAAGGTGGGGAAATGAGCCGCTATCACCCCTCCCCGACAAGGGACCTGATTGTCGGATCAGTGGGGGGTACACCGCTGTTCGCGTGATGGTCAACCGGATCGGCTCAGCGCCGAAGCGCCGGGGCAATTGAAGTCGCTATCGGTCGGGGAATCAACAAGTTGTATAATATCGCAACAATGACTTATACCAAATTACATCGTCGTGTCGTCGCGATCGAATATCTGGAAACACTGGCAACACTGGCAACACTGCAAACAACCTTTACGATCAAGACCGCCGGGATGCCGGTTTAGGTATAGACTACCTAGGTAATTGACGAGATGTACCTTGTAACAGGTATGCATGTCATTCACATCGTGGTCCCGCCAAGACAGGATACGACGCAGGCGAGGAAGAAAGGAAAATTAAATTCGCCTACTATGGGCATGTAGTATGCTCGCTAAATATTAGGTATTCCTCTCTTATTCGTGCGGCCAAGATAGACTCTGGGCCAAGTCCCACCAAGTAGCCAATCAACTCTGTTCTAAGTACGTATATACGTGGGATCCCTAGTAGGATTCAAGGGTTCAGCTCCGCCAGGCTTCTCCAGGGTCTTATGAGCTGGGATGCACGATGCCGTAATTGTGCCTGGAGTAAAATAATAGACCTGCCCTTCTGAGAAGACTATTCCAACAGAATGCTGTTGGGAATTTCCATCGATGTACGCATTAGATTCTTTTAAGATTTTTATTCGACACGCCAGCACGCTTAGTAGGTATATTAGGTAGGTAATTATCTCAGTATACTTGTGTTAGGCTCTTATAATTAATCAGGTAACTGAATAAAAAATATATCGTCCTCAATCAATGATTAACACAGCACGATAGTATCGCTTCCCCTTATTAGCACAGACATACGTAGTAGTATAACTAAGTCATATCACAGATATAGATGTTAGCCTCAAACAATACTCTATTTAGCTGGACCCTTCCAGCGCAGATCAGAAGCGAGGTGGCACGTGTGCATGTTGTTTCAAGCGCAGATCGCACCCAACTTGTGTTTTGACAGCTGATCCTTGACTTGACCGAGTTCTTGAATGGTCCTCGGTCCAAGATGCGACGAGAACCGTCTACGTTGAAGGTTACCGCATTGATCAACTAAAGGCATAGCTGAAAGCTTAACGGCTGAGATGAGAAAAATAAGACTTGAATGTACGACGTATTAGTTATTGGGTTTCACCGAAACGTCTTTGGTTTTTTTCTTTGTCCGCCGGCGCCGAGCTTCAGGATTGAAGGCACAGACTTGCCGGTGAGGAATGGCTGGGGAAACGGCAGGAACGGCAAAAAACGGCATAGATCATTGGATAAGCCTTCGGGGCAACAGCGGCCATTACAGAGGCGCGTGCAGAGGAAATGACTTTAGCGTCGCAAAGTTTTAGGGCTGAGTGGCGCTAGAAATCGTCCCTTCTGTCCACCAAGCACGGCCAGCACGGGAGTTATATCCACATAGAGGTTAGAAGACTTCCAATCAAGTTTCTTGAATTACTTAGGTACATAGCATTTACTAATGAGTACACTAGCCAAGCAGCCGCCGAATACGATAACAATATGTACCCTGATACCTTTACCTTAGGTACAACTGCCTAAGGTGTACCGTTAGGTAGTTATTTGTTAAATTATGAATCCCTTACTATGTAGCCTATTGTATGTCCATGAAGTTATCATTAATATTCAAGGTATGTTGTATATTTCGAATCTGTAAGGTAAATCAATCAAAAAATCATCTGCTATTATTTCTTTTTTTCTTTTGGAGCGTTGGATACCTAAACCATTTCATCCAACATCAAGACGTGTTTCCTAAGTCAGAGAATTTCGTGGCGTAAACACAATCTGCATGCATTAAACCTCCCATGCTCGACCCGCCACACAGTTTGCAAATACAGTGAATGTTCCGCTTACGTGGTTAATCGTACCATGCCGTGTAATTTTCTGTACTCTGTACACTAAACCGAGTCTTAAGAAATATAGCGCCGTCTTAGCGTGCGACTTGTAAATCGCCATTCAAGGGTTAAATCATTTAAATCATACCCCACAGCCGCACAACGTTACCCCGCGGCGGCGTGGCGGCGTGGTTTGAGAGTTGAAACCCGCTGATGATCCTCTAAAATTAGCTAATACGTGTGATTAATTAATATAGAGGCATAGAGGCGGCTATTAGAATGTCGTTAGAACGGCGCCGGGTTTCCGGAATATAAAAGGTCATAAGTTCTCGATGGCAAACGAGTGATATATAAGTCTTTTCGCAAGTTCATATTATTTACACAACTTAACCACAAAAATATGACTGAGATATAAAAAGAATTCTCGAGAGCTGCGCCAAAAATACACATTAACTTGCAAATTAGTTATAAAAACTCCGCAGACGTCAGCCCATTGGTTCAACGATAAGCATGGCTATATCAAATTTCTTACTATTTTAATGTCATATCTCCTTATCCTCATATCAACCCGACTATACGCGGATATTCGTCCATCTGAAAACTCAATGGCTCTATTTAAACAACCCAACGCGGTCGGTGTTTGTGCCATTCTTGAGTATTATCATCAACCAAATCTACGGTTCAACCTGATTCTACCAAAAAACCGGTAGGGTTATCCTACCGAATCAATATCCAAGCTCCAACATTATAGATAAACAAGATATTAAATGCATCCAATCTAGTCAGTAGTTATCAGTTGTTAAATCCCAATTAGATGCGGTATCCACCTAAAGGGCGCGAGGATTGCACGCAATTAGCCGACAACGCTAGTATCGCAAACCAAAAGTAGTTCCATCTCTCCGTGCTCGGGTTCAAAAAGATATGGCTGTCCATGAGTCTTTATACTTACTTAGACTACCTAAATCTCTACTTCGCCATCAACTAATTGTGTAAAAATTTGGACGTCAGAATAGTTCTAACTTATAATTCGAAACCTGCTATTTAAGAATTTTGGTGGATTGTATTACTACTATTATTCTGCTCCCTCCCCGCAATGATTTCTACCAGAGGAAAAGGTTGGGCGAACTTCTACTTCGCCCACGGCAACTTAAACAACTATCATGCTACGAATAGCCCAACAGGTCCCGTAAACTTCTTATTCGCCGAGAATGTGAGTTGATAATCAGATAGATTATGTCTATTACCAAAGTACTGATATAACAAGTAGTGGCTTGTGCATGAAGACTTGACAGAGTTCATCAATACTCACGTAAGACGCATTCATATGATCAAGTTCGTAATTCTAGACAACTAAGATTTTTGAACATAGAACAAATTTGATTCGCAACTCTGCTCGTATGGCGAAGGGTATACGGGTACTGTACGGCTACGGGCCGCAATGGCGAAACACTTGAACGCGCATTTCAAGCCGGCCAAAAAGATTGACTCGGAGGAAATCACGTTCGCAGCCGGGGTGACGGCTCTGAACGAAGCCTCTGCCCTGCTCACCTGTAATCCGGATAATCAAGAAGGTATCCTACTCGGAGGACCGGTCTATGGAGCCTTTTCTCGCGACCTGACAATGAGAACCGGGTAAGTATCATCTCCATGACCACCTCATTACCAATTCTAATATCATTTCCGCTCAAGCGCTATCCTCGAGTACGTTGATGTTGGAGATACGGAACAGTTCTCCCCGGACTGTGTAGCAGCCTACGAGGCAGGTTTTGAGGCTGTGAAAGCACGCGGTGTTAATATCAAAGCACTAATCATCTGCAATCCTCATAACCCCACAGGTAAGAAGGCAAATTACACGACGTGGTGATTAAATTACTTATTGTTCCTGTAGGACGATGCTATTCCCGCGAAACACTAGTTGGGTTAATGCGTCTATGTGCGTCGAAAGGAATTCATCTAATAAGCGATGAAATCTACGCTCTCTCGGTCTTCCGCCGGGATGATGGTCCGTCCGAAGAATTCGTCTCGGCGCTCTCCATTGACCCTACTGGAATTATTGACCCCGCCCAGGTGCAGGTGCTTTATGGCATGTCGAAGGTAGGTGGCAATGCGAATTCTAACTTCGGCTTAACTCAGGACTAACTTTATGGCTAGGACTTCGGCGGGCCTGGAATGCGACTTGGATGCCTTATATCTCGTAACGCTGAGTTCACCAAAGCAGCTCGCGCTATATGGTACGAATTCACTATTCTACGGATTTTGGCATGTTGTGCTCATATATAACCAGTTGTTTCTCTTCGCCCTCGCAGTTCTCGATGGATCTTGCAGCCAAGTTCCTTGACGACCAGGAGTATGTGACGAAATTCCTCGAGAAGTCGCAGAGCTTACTACTCCGGAACCGCTTGATAGCCGAAGAACTTCTTGACCAGGCAGGTGTCGGTTACCATAAAAAGGGGTATGTGAACCTAAGCGTGGAGTTAAGAACAACTTCATCAGTCTAACAATGATGTAGAAATGCTGGTCTTTTTATATGGCTCGACTTAGCCCCTTTCCTACCAGTAGGGGAAACCAATGGGGATGGATGGGAAGCTGAAAAGCTGCTTTCTCAACGTTTCGCGCAGGCAGGTGTTACCATGTCAACAGGGGGCCAATACCATGCCCCGAAGCCTGGTGGGTTCCGCCTCGTGTACTCTTTCCCGGAAGATGCGCTTCGAGAAGGAATTAGGAGGTATGTCTTTGTCTTCGATCTATAATGTATATGGTTTGAAACGCATACTAACAATGATATAGAATATTGCTTGTCTTGAAGCCATAACCAAATTGTTCAAGATTATCTCCTTTGTCTTCAACTTCTTCCTAAAATATAGAAAAAGATATGCCTCGACTTTCAAAGGGTTGGAGTTGGTGCGATAAGGTAGAGTATAGATATTGTGCAGCTACGCGTGAACCGTGAACCTATATGCAGCAATATATAAACAAATTGGATCCATAAGGAGTTTATATACTACAGATGATCTGCATATTAATCAATCAATCTCGGAGAATCGTATTATTTGTTACACCTTGGGCAATTTTGAAAACCATCCATACTCCCTATTACTTTCAACTTTTTCTTTCGCGATGGCGACGGGTACTAAGGCTAGTAAGAAACTTATAGATGATTTAGGTATGAACTGGTCATCAAGCCAGAGAGATGAATACCTTGACAAGGTCAAGATCGTTGACCTACGAAGACTTGACGCGCCATACCCGCCGGTGAACTCTTTCGCGGCGGGCACACCTGATGCAGGCAGGCAATGGGGTGAGTATTGGAAGGACAAGCCGCTAAGAGATCGTCGGTATAACCATGGATTACGCCGAGACATCGTGGGCCTCGATTATAGACGCTTTAAGTATATCGTACCGCAACACGAAAGTGTTATTTTCCGTGACATGGATTCCAAAGAGACCGTCCTAGTTGTGCTTCGCGACTTCATACCAGACGAGGATCTTCGAAAATCAATGATTAATGTGTGTCGGGAAATCGTCACGTATCATCGGGACGACAGGCGAGAGGACCCGGGAATGCTAAGCCACTTCGGGTATACATGCGGCTCACGACACGATCCCCAGATCCGACTGGCCGCCGCCTGTATCAGATTGGACACGGACGAGAAAAAACTTAGAGAGGCCGACATGAATGATAGAGCACAGGGTATGGCTGGAATTGTGTGGAACCTAATGAGGTCTAAGTTCCCTCCTGAGATCGTCGCCGATTATAACGACACTATTCGAGAGAACGGCATCCCTCGGATGGACATGATGAGGGATGACCAAAGTTTCACGTTTAAGGTGGGTGGTGAGGATGTCACTTTTGAAACGGGCGAAAACGGTTTAGAACTTCCACCACCATCGGCAATGGCAGCTGTCCATTACGCAAGATATACCCATACGGAGAGTAATGGCAACTCCTGGATTGTCGCTTGTACCGTCAATGCCCCTGAAGACTATACCAAGGGAGGTAATTTTTACTTGGCTTCGTACGGTATTATGATGCTTCCTGCTACAAACACGGCAACCGCATGGCGTCCTTGGCACCTCCACGGCACTACACTTTACGAGATGACTCCAAGTCCAGAAGGCCGACTGGGCCATGAGGTTCGTAAAGACGGGGGTTTAAATACGGGAATGGTATTCGAAGTTTCGAAGTCGCTCAAGGCCGCCCGGAAAAGATCCGCCTGGCTTGACGATTGCCGTAAGTGGAAGGTAAGAAAGGCAACCTCGCCGAAAGTAAGCTCACCTAAAATGAGTTCCTCAAGAATCAAAGCGTCTGAGGTACGTGCTCCAAAATCGGGTTTGCCGGAGACTAAGACGGAACCTCCTTCGACCCGGTATACATTACGTCCGAGAACTACTCGACCGAACTATTATGAGAGTGACTTAGAATTATCTCCGGGTTCCGAACCGGCCGAATCTGACTTTGAAGATGAACATCGATCCGAATCCGAAACCGGGCCCGAGACTGAACTGGAGGTTTGGACTGAGACTGAAAGCGGAACTGACACCGAATCAGAGTCTCCCACAGAATCATTCAAGCCAATTAATGGTTCCAGAAGTATTTAAATCTCTTCCGGCTCCGAACCCGATAGAGGAGGCGATAGATTCGAGTTTATAGGCCATGATCCAGCAAACGTAGACATGTAGTTCCATAAGGAGTTTGATTAATGGAAGGATATCACCTGATATGGAAAGGTGTAATCCTGGGTAGCCATGTGAGGAACTCCGATAGTTAGAAAAGGTTGTGAGCTATCTTAGGTAGGTACTTGTTCAATATTTTCATGCAGTGTTCAAACCACCAATAATAGTTAAAATGAAAAGTATAGGTAATGTGAATTGTGATGATGCGCGTAATAAACGAGGATACAATTGCGTTGATATAAGAACAGCGGATCTAAAGGATAGATCACCGGTTCGAATGGACGCTTATTATCATCTTAGGTATTGCAGCGGTCTCCAAATCCCAAGAGCATCCGGTACGGTTCATCAGTTAATATAGGATACTGTTAAGTTTTCAGCGTCCTGGAAGTTGCCACAGAGACGCCGTGAGAGTGCAGCGCTTAGCGCTTCGAGAATAGATGCGGTGATATTTCGCTAGCTCATTGATGTTCCGATTAGTATGGCTGTTGCTTATATGTCGGTTTTCTGACTGACTACTAGAAAGCCCTAGTTGAAAGGTCCAGCAGTGGCGTCCTGAAATGGTAAGTCTTATTGAGACCGTCGTTCGACTCTTAGCAAGAGGGCATGGATTATAAGTTCAATCAACCCTTAAACCATTTTAATGTCGGCGGTCCACGGAGTAATGCTTCGATTAAATTTAGGCGCCGACTTGGTGACTGGTAAATAAGCGCTTAGGTAGGTACCTTAGATATTGAACATATATCCTAAACTCGAGGTTTTCGGAGATAAGCCGTGGGAACCGAGGGCGTTTGACCAGTGAGGCACATATATCTGGCTTCATACAATCAGACAATCAATCTTGAAGCCTTGCAACTGCATTAGCCAATGGCTTTTAACCTTTTGATGCGGTCCGTCATTTGATACCCCGCCCAAAGAGCGTTCTTCTGTTCCGCACTCCTCGATTGTCGACGAACCATCCCTCATCCGCCATATTTCCACCAGCGTCTCCATCGTCGACGTGAGCATTCCCCAGGGACAGAGATCCCTCATATCGCGTAGGCGATCTATCACCCATGTCCTGCGGGACGTATCTGCCGTTTCAACACCTGTCAGAAATATGGGCCAGGTGGCGAATTTGAATAGGGGAGTATCAGTTGGGACAAAGGAAAGATGATGCAGAATTAAAGTAGCTAGGTCCGCAGTGCTGGGAAGGGCTGGAAAGTTTTTGTTCTCGTGGTAAGCAACTTGGCGTGGCAATTCTGGGGCAACTAGTAGGATGTATAAGAAAACAGCGGCGCGGTAAGTAGCAGCGATGTGCCTTCGATAGTGCAATTCAGTCTCATCTGCATAACCAACAACTGCAGAAACCTGTGAACAGACTTTAGTAGCCCAAGCATCACTATCAAACGCTTCAAGCTCATGTAAAAGCGAAAGACAGGCCTCCATCTGTTTCGCATTTAGAACGCTAGTCTCATTCGATCTTATATCTTTCGCTAGCTGAGAGGTTCGGTAAATCGCATATAATAAGCTGGAAGGACAACTGTGATAACTATTGGCCTCTGTGCGGATGAGTATATTGTAAATTTCAATATCATCCTTATCAAATACTGATGGTGCTGTTGTAAACTTGTTACTAGATAATACAAGCGTGTCAAGTGCATTGCTCCAGATATAATAAGCCATGGAGTCTGAAGCAATATAATCACGAACACCTAGGGGTTGGGAGGGCGTGGCGGGACGGTGGGCAAATGGTAGCGAGATGAGTGCATCGTATGCCGTAAAACCTGGGCTGGGGGTAGGATCTTCATCTAGCTTCGGCTTTATCTGGGGTAGGCTCGAGAGACTAGATGTTCGCATACGAAGAAGTGTACCGACGAAGTTCATATGAGCTCGCCAGCCGCCCTTCCCCGAATCTATTAGGGCAAAGTTGACGAAGAACAGTACAGCGGCAAGTAATGCATCCCTTCCCGAACCATCGTTCTCAACGTCGCCCCGAAGTTTGTGATGCTCTATAACATCTTGGAGAGACTTGATAGCTCTATGTCGAGCGTGTAAGGCGTCTACTAATGACTCGGTTGCGGGCCTGGGGCTTTTGTGCCAGCGTGCATTGTTACAAAAGTGTAAAGCGGATGCTGCAATGATAATTTCACGAAGGAAAGGATACTTCTGAGAGATGGGGATGAGATCTCTAAATGGATTGGCGCCACGACGGGGTGAATCATAAATAATAAGGTCTTGACAGAAACGGGTAGTGTCTAGATGCCATTAGCTTGGCGGTGAGTGACACCGGGGATGAGTTGAAAGAGAACTCACAGTAGTTAAGGTAATGCCGTGATGATAGGCTTAAGTCTTTAAATAGTGGATCCAATAATGTAAAATTAGGAGACCAAAGTGTAGTATTTTCAGGGGGTACTACACGCTTGTCTTCGCATAATGGAATGTCCGGCTGGGACTTGACATGCTCCCGAGGTTTGGAGGCGGCGGAGTAGTCGGGAGGCTTCGCCGATGTTCGATCGCCAGATGTCTTATTATCAACCCACTTATATAGCTTTCCGTATCCAAGACACTCTTGCCCGGTGCTCGTACACTTATGGCATACGGGGACAGACCGATCGCATCTTAAGCGTCGGGTCCGGCAGTTATGACAAGGCTTTGGCGCAACCATGAGGTATGATTAGGCGCCAAAGCTGTGAAGTAGATGTGACAGTGTGATAAGCGGGATGAATTCCTTGTAAGGAACAGTGATTTGTTTAAATGAATACCCAAGGAGTGCAGTGCAATCAGATCAAGGGTATTAGATCGAACGAAGATCTGCGGCTTGCTTCTTGCTTCGAGGCCCGAATGAGGCCTAGACCAAAGATCAAGAAAGCTTAGCCGAACAACAAAGATAACTTTCCCATTGACCTTGTCAAGTTACCTAACGTGTTTCTGCTTGGCATTTGATTAAATAAGGTCTGCTGAACTGGACCACTAGAAAGTCACTCACCATTGGTCACCATTGGTGATTTAAACGCCGATTGTCGTTATGTAATAAAGCGAGTAAGAAACCGACGATGTTGGGTTAATGAAGAATATTTGGATATCTTATTACAACATGATTTGTAAAAAACTTCTTTAACAAGTGGAGTAAACGGGGCGAGGTTTAAACTTTGGCGTCACCTACAATTTTTGTTTAGCCTATGCCACAAAGGGTAGCCAAGACTCAAGTTGTGCATTGTTGGGTCCAGTATAATGTTCTCTTAGCTTCTGCTTTTACCAATGTTAACCAATGTTAACCAATTAGAAGTTTCGATACCCCGGAATTAGTACCCATCGTTCCCGTTAACAATCCACATCTTGGATTGCATAATTCGATCGAGTTCCCAATATGGTGGCCAAGATTCACCTCTCGCAGGTTGCAAGTGACTTTTTATGACACTAAGAAGACGGTGACTGGATCTTTGCTAATACTTTTTCTCTGGTGACCGCTACATAAACACTTAACATGTCTCTTTTGCCAGTATTGAGTGGTGGAATTCGGCGGAATAAATTCAAGAGACTGCCTCCCTGAGCTATTGCCGTTTAACTCGTTTTATTTCGGTCAAGCTTAATCTAGTAGACTACTTGGGTTCGATAGAGTACGATACGCCATGGTCGAGCCAAGAGAGGTTAATAATGGGATATTCGATTCAAGCCCCGGAACTCCTGAAGATGGAAATCGCGAAGCCTCGGGCAAAGTCGATATCGAACGTCTCGGTCGTCAGCGGCCAGAAACTCTTCCGAATTGGGCCGCCGAGGTCGGCTTCATCTTCGCCGTGGTTGCATCGCTATTCATGAGCGAGTACTTCATCAGCGGTTTCAATATCGTCTTACCCGCATTAGCCAACGCTTTAGATATTCCAGAGTCTCAACGAACATGGCCCTCCGGTGTAATCAACTTAACCACTGCGGTTTTGCTTCTGCCGTTCGCCCGACTCTGCGCTATGTATGGCGGTAGAAACGTGTTTCTAGGTGGACATGTTTGGCTCCTGATCTGGTCTATCGTCTGTGGCTTCAGCAAAAACCCTACTATGCTGATAGCAAGCCGGGCGATGCAGGGAATAGGTGCTTCTGCGTTTCTTCCCGCGGGCCTCGCTCTGCTTGGTCAGACGTATCGGCCCGGCCCACGCAAAAATCTTGTCTTCAGCTTGTACGGCGCGTCTGCCTGCGTAGGCTTTTATTTCGGTATCATCATAGGTGCCCTAACAGGACAATTGGCCGACTGGACTGTTTACTTTTGGGTCGGCTCTGCTTTCGTATTCGCCGTCATCGTTACCGGCTTCTTCGCCATTCCCCGAAACCTTGGCCATAATGATCCAGACATACGTATGGATTGGTGGGGAGTGTGCACAATCGTACCTGGATTAGCCCTTGTCGTGTATGCACTTACGGATGGCGGAAACGCACCGGACGGCTGGCGTACACCTTATATATACGTTACCTTCATCATCGGTGCTCTGTTGCTCTGTGCCGCGGTATACGTGCAAGGCTGGGTCTCAGCGCAGCCATTACTTCCGGGTGACATGTTCCGTCCGAAATATATGAAACGTATCTCTGCCTTCATATTCTGCGGATTCGGAGTGTTTTCGATTTTCTTGTTCTATGCAAGCTTTTAGTAAGTTAACTCCGCCCTGTTACTTCTATAGGTAGACACTCACTAACTATCTAAATCAGTATCGAAGAAGTCATCCATGCAACCCCCCTTCAGACTGCTGCCTGGTTTACACCACTGGCTCTAGGTGGCTTTATACTTGCGATTACTGGCGGATTTGTTCTACACATACTTTCGGGACACATCTTGCTAATCCTCTCTGGTACGGGTTACGTGTTGTGTGTCCTATTATTCCCCCTCATACCAGCGCAAGACGGGCCAAACGCGATATCGACCAGCCATCTCTACTGGGCTTACATATTCCCGGCGATGGTTTGTGGTACTATAGGTATTGACATCACATACAATGTGACCAACGTCTTCGTCACAACGGCAATGCCTCGGCGCCATCAAGCCACTGCTGCTGGGCTAATCACGAGTCTCGGATACCTTGGTATGGCATTTTGGCTTGGCGTTTCCGAGCTTGCCGTCTCCACGTGGGCTCGATCTCATGCGGCGGAAAGCCCAGATCTTCGTGACAGATACCATGTTGGATTTTGGACAGGCGTTGGATTGGCGGGTTTCACGCTGTGTTGCGCCCTAACTGCGAGGATTGGCCGTGCGTCAGCCGAATTAACGGCAGACGAGAAATATGAATTAGAGCATACTGTCGCCTAGAAATAGGTTAATTAATGATGACACGACTGTATATAAAATGAACGGATATCAGGACATGAACATATTGGATTGGATAGACTTAGATAGCACCTGTTGTGAGATGATGTTTTGATAGATTAACAGCGGCTTTAATTGGAGATCAAAAATAACTTAGAATAGTTATTGCTTTATTCCATAATATAACTATATGCGTACAAGTGTAGAGTTAATTTCAGTTAACCAGCAACTTGACGAACTCGGGATCTCTTATCTGTTGACTCCCGAACCCCACGCGCTCTCTTCGTAACCTCGTGACAACCTCCGAAGTCAGTTGTTTTCAAACGATCTTCATCCACATATGTCTTTTAGTCTCCCTCTTCTAATATATTCCGCAACATGGAGACAACAGACGAAGACCTAGGCAACCCAATTTTTGAGCCGCGGCGTCGCTCACATCCAAAACCAGCCATCGTACCATTGTTAGCTTTATTATTACTGGTCAATCTCGGAACCACTCTCTATCAACTACCACTAAACCGGGTCATCGAGAACCGCCTTTGTCGAGAGTACTATATCATTCATGACCCTTCTCTTATCGATGATGACGGAAGTATCAACGAGAAGCATTGCAAGCTAGATGCTATCCAGCAGAGCCTAGCATGGACAACCGGGACCATGGAAACTTTATGGATCGTCGGAGGTAAATTAGCCAGAGCCGTATTACTCTAGCTCAAACGATTAATGCCCCAGACAGATTTCGTCATGACTATCCCTCTGGGGTTCGTAGCCGAGAATTATGGCCGGAGGACCGTCCTGTGGCTCAACCTCATACCAAGGCTCTTCATGCTTGCCTGGGCTGTGGTAGTCGGCTACTTCGAAGAGAGTCTACCTCTGAAAGCTATCGTTGCTGGTCCGAGTCTTTCGGTCCTTGGGGGCGACTGCGTTTTCAACTCAATTATCTATGCCCTTGCAGCTAGCTTGACAGAGGACAACGTTATTAGGTATGAGTTGTATGAATACGCAACGCGCAGTCGAAGTATTGATAATAGAATTATAGGGCAACTTATTTTAGTTGGGCTAATGCTGTGTCATATGTCGTTACGTTCGTTGGTCCCGGACTTGCTGGCGCGACGATGACCTTGAACCTGTTCCTACCATTTTTCATCGGTATCTTCTTGTTGTTATTAGCCATCCCCACAGTATCGCTTCTCGTAGATCCGACGCACATTCCAATGAGGCCGGAAGATGAGCAACGGCGGCCTCTCATATCATCCCCAATATTGAAAGCGCAAGAAGTAGAGTCTTCTATCCTGAGACCTGTCGTTGAGCGCATTCGTACACTCTATTCCATCGTTAAAAGTCACCCCTTAAACCTCATTCTCTTACTGATTAGCTTTTTTCTCACTTCTCTGGCAAGCTCCGATACCAAACTTTTGCCCCAGTACATATCAAAGAGATACAATTGGAGCTTTGCGAAAGCTGGTTACCTTCTCTCAGCGAAGGCGATCATGAACTTCACGCTTCTCACCTTCGTAATCCCAGGCATTCTAAGGTCAAAAGTTTCTGCTAATCAGTCCCAATCTCAATCTCTTTCCGACATAGACAATGTCCACTATGCCAGGATGTGCTTAGCCGTTTCTGTTCTGGGTGCATTGGCTATTGCTTCCGCAGTTACTATATGGCTCTTGTTTCCATCCCTTCTATTATACGCCCTTGGGTCCGCTTTGCCAGTCTTCACCATGGGCTTATTGAAATCGCCATCGGTATCGCCGGAGGTCGAGGGCCAGTTGGTCAACTCAACGAATCCGGAAACGCACATCTTCTCTATTGTCATGATGGTGAAGACTCTTGGCACTTTGGTAGGTGCCCCGTTAATGGCGACATTATGGATTCAAGGTATTGGAACAGGGACCTTGGGTATTCCTTATGTGGTGAGCGCAGCTCTATATACAGCTGCAATTGCCGTCTTTAGCGGTATCAAAGTGATATGAGGTAAAGATATATTTAATAATGGCCACAAAGTAACTAACTACCGGGCAATGAGGAATGAGCTAATAAGGGGGAGTAATCTTCTTAGAATATTGAATTCATGGCACGTAAACTTCGCTGAATGATGTATTTGAAAGGATATTAACGAATATAGATGATAGTAAAGTACATTTATGAAAAGGTTCAAAGCCCTTACCTTCTCCTGTTATAACTGGATTATTACCGTACCCATGATTCTACAAGCATATCATATGTCCATTCACTGTGGGCATCTGCATCATATCTGTCCCCCTGGAGCTTCCTGCGGATTGCTTCTGACTTCTTACGCCATTCCTGTGCCTCTTTTTGGTCGATATTTTGTATAGATAGCGCTACAGATAACATGTAACCAGCTCTAGCAATCTCACAGTCTGCCACCTTTCCCAACTCCATGATAGTTTCAGCTTCCCGAAATGTCTGACTACAAGAGTTTATTAGCTTTGGGCAGCTCAATCAAGAGTAATATATACTAACGTAGCATCTGATAGATACGCTTGATCTCTTTGTATCTCGTATTGTCTTAATAGTATGACTCCAAGCTTGTAAAGACAAGTAGCCATATCAGGGGATAGAGTCTCACCACATGCAGTTAATGCCTCTTGGCCCTTGCTGTACATTGTTACTGCTTCGTCCAAGTTCCCCTGAGCTAAATAAAGATTGCCGGCCCAGTAGTAATAACTCCTAATGTTACGTTAGCTTGTGATCTCGCCAAAGCAGGATGTTTCTTACCGAAAACTCATTTCAGTGCTAGGCCGTAAAGCTTTTGCCTTATCGAGGTACTCCAACGCATCGCTAAACCTCCCAAGCGCAGTATACGCCCTCGCAATATTGGTGAGATTTATTGCTACATTTCTAACAACATTCTTGTTTACTGTATCCTTACAGGTCAAGTGGTATCTTAGTGCTTCATCGGGTTGGCCCATGGACAAGGAGAGGTTGCCAAGATTGTTCATAACAACCCATATGTCCTCATGACCCGAGGGTAGTTCCCGGCAGCGAATGTCTTTTGAAGTCTCAAGTAGTTTCTTCGATGAGCTAAAGTCCCCATTCATTTCCCTTTCCAAGGCTGCCGAATTGCACAAATGAGCATACGTTAATGGGTCTGCCTGAATTAGATTACTTGATCGAAAAGCGTTCATTGCAACACTTATCGTTTTCTCTAATTCCTTTGTTGCTCCCTTTTCAACAAGGTAGTAGGCAGCGTTGCACATTACACGACAAAACATGACTGAAGGTTGAAGTTTACTATTTAATGCTAGGGAGCTATCCAGGATATCTCGCAAGGAGAACAGGTGCTGTATGAGCATATCACATTCAGGGAATTGGGGTTCAAAAGTTCTCCCGTGAACCTGTTGAGGGAAGGCATGGAACAGAAGCAGTGAGGCATCGTCAAATGCGGTTTGAAGGTCTACGCCGGAATAAAACCGCCTTTCGGATTGTACAAGGCGATGCACCGATAGCTTATTAGTCTCGGAGTCGCGATTCACAAGCGTAAGCTCAGCTAACTCTTGCACGACTTCTGAAACCCTAGGGAAGATTCAATTAGCGAGAGTCTGACACCGTTATTTAGTGAGTTTAACCCATACTCAAATTCATCCGAACAAAATTGAAGTCGTGGCGGTAGAATGGCTGTTTCATTGATGAATATGGACTCTGGTATAGCGTCTGGGGCTAACAGGGCCAATATGTTAAGCATAGCCGAAGCAGAGTCCGAAAGGGTTTGGAAGGACATCAAAAACACGGTTTTGACGCCCTCGGGGTAGCCTGCGTGCATCCACTCGATAGTATGAGCATCCCGGAGTCGTTGGGGATGACGAGTATGCATTTCGAGATACTTATCAATTGACCATCTTCTCTTATATATAAGCGAACTAGCTTGTGTTAATGCAAGCGCATGACCGCCTACAAGATTTGACAATCTACAGGCAGCTGATTTCTCCTTGGTCGACGGGTTGCGATTATGCAAGAGATGGAAGATAAAATTAGGCCCATCTTGTGGATTGAAAGGTTCTATCGGTAAGGAGGTTCTGGCTAGATGTATGCCGAACGATGGTTTCCGACTAGTTATAAGGGTCGAGCCTCTATCCAAAACAGCATGAGGCCAATATGAATTAATCCAGTCTTCGTTTTCGGCGTTATCGAATATCAGAAGCCAAGTTCGATCTACTAAGACTTAGATTAACACATCTAAATAACGGTGGTTTTTACCTGTGCTCTGAAGCCAATCGTGGAAAATAACAAGATTGTGAGCATCTGGATTCGACTTTTTAATGCCTAACCGTTTAGTAGCTTCGTTTACGCACTGTTCCAAACCAGTTATTGTCTGAGCGTGGAACCAGAAGATTGCGTCATAGTCTTGACGGTGTTGATAGGCGTACATCAAAGCAATTTGGGTTTTACCAACACCGCCGAGACCGTGCATAGCGACGGAAGTCATTATTTTTCGCGAGGCTATCGGCTGAAGAGACTCGTGTATCATGTCTAATTCTTTGCTGCGACTGAAAAAGCGATGATTCTGGTGACTGGGCAGCATATGGCAAGGGAAGACCAGCTGACTGTCCGTTGGAGTAACAGTTTCGGGTTGGAGAAGAGCTTGAAGTCTCTCAAACTCCTCTATACGGAATTCTTTAGCATTGCGTGCTAATATGCGGCTGAAATTTCCAGTCGCCTCTTCCACCAGACTCAAGACATCCTTAAACCTCGACATAATCTCCTCCCACTTTAGGGACTTCGGACCGCCGAAAGTAATGTCACGGAAAGCCAAGATAATGTTCAGCCATAGGTTTACGAGGTCTGTCGAAATATCCACGTAGACTTTCATCTTTTGCCCCTTGTTATCGAAGTTACTCATGGTTTCGTTCATATACTCGAGTTTACACCCAATCGACTTGACCATCCGATTGATTCGGTCTAAATCCCCAGTTGACTCCAAAGCTAACTAATTTTATTCAGTAGGTCATTAATACCACAATCATGACCAAAGATTGAAGCGCCTACCTTTAAAACCAAGTGCAATAGGCCCCACATCATCGAGACTTCAACCTTATTTTGCATCAAATGAACGAAAGAGTTGGCAAATTGTTCGTAGTGATCCAAGATGGGGATCAGGAGCATAAGAACTTCGGTTTCCATCAGTTCGTTTTCGTATTTACGCAGCATCCTGTCAATATTTTTACGGAAATGCTCGGCAGATTTGATTTCTAGAGCATCTTTAAGATCGCATCGCTCTAGGTTCTTTTCGCAACGTGCAATGGTGGATCTCCAGGCCTCGATATATATTCTGTCACTGTAATATCTTGGTCAAAATCTTCAGAGGATACGATTTGTATGATTCTTACTAGTCGGGTCCCCGCATAATTCCAGTGAGGGAATCCTCGTCCTCAGCACCCATGTCGGGAGATTTTCTAACTTGGAATAAATGGAACTTCATCGTTTCTCTTGGGCAGATGTGGGAAGATCGTAAGCTAGGCAACGGTCGCTTTGGATGTCTGTGTTACCAGTTGGGACGAAGCTTGAAAGTCAGCCTAGGTAAAGCCTCACTTCAAAATTCACCTAACAGAGTGGGGATGGGAGGAACCCCCTAAAGTCTAGACGGTCTAAAGAAAAGGACAATTTGATGAGGCTCTGCGATGTACCGGAGTAGTTTAGGTATGTTTTCGTTTCCTAATGACCTATTGGGTTACATATGTGCACTTTAGGCTATGTACCCCAAATATTTTGACCTGTCCTTACATGGATGGGTAGATATACGCCGATCGGCAATATACGAAAAGAGAAAAGAACCCCGAGACACAAGACCGGTGTGATGGAACAAGTAAAGTGTTCAACGCCAAAGCCTTGCGTCTCTTACTGATACCACATGGGTTCATAAGATTAAGTACAATTCCTAGAAGGTACATGTTCATAAAGTACTGATAAACGGCCTTTTTAGTACGAGTATGGTTTCACTTATCAATTGCGAATCATACGTCATCCTATGACAATGCAGAGCCTCATGATTGTCATCTGCCATATCTTGCAATAACGTGGCTGGCATGGTGGGATCATTTGGGGAAACCCGACCGGAAGGACGTTTTTAACTGGGTTTATTAACTTTTAAATTCGAAAAAGTCCGATTGGAGGTGCAGGGTGGCGTAAGGGGGGTTATTTTAACCCAGCCAAATTATTTCCAAGTTAAAGAAGGTTATATACTGCGAGATAATTTCTTTCGAGTACCTACCTATTTACCTAGGTACCTAAGTCACCGTTGGCAAGAGCCTCAATTAGGTACCTCTCCTGAGTTACTAATACACCCAAATCACTTTTGCATTGTCAAACCACGGATCCAGTCGTTATGTTTACAAGCCAAGCCGTAGCCGGATTAAGCAGCTTTCCCCCTCACGTGTAAAAGATCCTAAGTCGAGATGGGGCCATAGGGTATACCTTCTATGTGAGGAGAGTTATTCTGGAAAGTGTAGTTAGGTACTTGGATATATAGATGATCAAACCCTCCCTCGCCCATGTAATTGAGACAATGTGTTATTATGCAATATAGGTCTCACGTAATTATCACACCTTTCATTGATTTATTCACTCCCATTGGTCATGGCTTCCATACTACCACAAGAGCCATTCGCTGCATATGTTGACTATACTATGGACCTGGAGATATTCAAGAATGAAAAGCCATACGAATTATATCAAGTTGAAGGACTTGCCGAGGACGAGCTCACCAATGTTGTGTACGAGCCGCATAATATTGCTGCTCAACTAGAAGACATTCGTGGAAGGGAAGGAGAGTTTTCCCTCCACGAGCATTCATTCTGCTACATGCGGCATATCTCCCAGGTCCCGGTAGTTGAAGAAAAAGACATGATACATCCTTATGCTGCTGAGGTCAATAGCTTACTCAAAGAAATATTCAATACTCCCCATACCATATGCTACGACGTTAGAGTAAGTGCCACCTGTGGTAACCAAAACGTTCTAAAGTTGCTAATAGAGACTCTAGCGGAGGATGAATCGGACATATTCTCAAGAAGAATTGATGTCATCCAGTAGAACGGTCCCATCACCACCCGTGACACTCGTGCATACAGGTAGTTATTTCTTCCCCAAGTCAGTTTCAAGCTGAACTCTGTAGATCATACCCCTGAAGGTGGTTGGGGTAGAATAAAGCGTCACCTTTCTGGTACAGAATTTGATAAGTTTTCATCAGGAGAGTGGAGGGCTCGAATTGTCAAGTAAGATCCGATAGCGCAATGAGTTGTACATCATCAACTCACAGCTCTTTGATAGTGTTTGGCGCCCCATAACAAGTCCCATTATCGATAACCCATTAGGTCTATGTGACTTTCGCACTGTTGATGGCGACGACCTACTTGCTTCCGATCATGTGTCCGTCATCAGCGCTGTTGAAGTATTTCAGCTGAAGTACAATGAGAAACACCATTGGTATTATCTCAAAAACCAGACCAGTGACGAAATATGCATTTTCATAGCATTCGACTCCCATCCGCCAGGGAATATAATCAACTGTAATGCTTACTCCGTTCCGCTTTGGCAGATAAGGCTGACTGCCTGTAGATATACCACATGCAGCAATTTCACTTCCATTCTGCCCACCTACAA
This sequence comes from Daldinia eschscholtzii, assembly GCA_037126485.1. Taxonomy (NCBI): domain Eukaryota; kingdom Fungi; phylum Ascomycota; class Sordariomycetes; order Xylariales; family Hypoxylaceae; genus Daldinia; species Daldinia eschscholtzii. The sequence continues at coordinate 2,616,169 of JBANMG010000005.1, forward strand.
CTATCCCAAGGGAGAGTATTGAAACTCGGTCCATTGTATTTACACCAATTGAAGGCTAGTGTTGAGGGTGGTGGGGCTGGGGGAAAGGCCGACGGATTCACGCGTGCGATGAGCAGGTTAAAGGCGTTCCATGTATTCCCGGATATTTCTTATAATCAAATGACTAGTATCCCTATATTCTGAGAAATCTGTATTGAAGACCTTTGGTCATATCTATGTGGATACCTACATGGGCAGCCTGTCTTCGAGAAGTGCATGATAAAAGAAAAAGAAAAACCTTATCTAAGCCATAATTTCTGTGTTTGGGCAATTTATAGGCATTCTAAGGAACTTACATTAGCAGTTACAAAGTTCGACTAAACCCGGACTAGGAGGGTTAACAAAGCAAGGCTCGTATTATCTACTTCTACTGCAGATGTGAGTTGCTGGTGGCCAGTCGGGCGTTTCAGGGAGTATGCGGCCCATGGGCATTTGACGAATAAGATAGTTTGATTCAATACGTCATGGTAAGATAATATGCTTTTCTGACCGGTTTGGTTATTTAGAAAGACTGATAGGTTCTGTAAAGTTAATTTGCTAGTAAGCTTGCGGCTGTCGATATCTCATCTAACCCAGATTTATTAAGTTACATGTAGTGCTCAATAAGGGTAATATCATCGTCTACCTTACCATCCAATATCGCCAAGGCTGCTTCAGTTGGGCAGTATTCCCTTTGTACGTACGTAGTGAATCGTCGTAGTGAGTTGAAACTCACCGCATCGCTTATGGCGTTGATTAGCAAAGAGGCTCTATGTCGGTGATCCTTTGAATATACCCTCCGTCAATTATGCACTTTGCTCAACGCATCTATACTCGACAGCTTATCTATTGTATACTTTGTCAGGCCTTCTCTCTGGGACAGAGGGTACAAATGAGGCTCAAAATGTCAAAGTGTATGAAGTATAAGAACCTCCATAAATCTAGGTATGTGTTTATGCCCCACACTTATTACACAATTATTCGTGCATAGCCGAAAACAAACAGCATTCCTTCTAATTAGTTGATTTATACTACTACTCCCCCGTTTCAGGAATACAAAAATGTCACCCTCAAACGACCAGGAAAATCAAGCCCAACTGTGCCAGGTACGGACGTCCATGGAACATCAGAGAACCCAGCCATGGAAAAGATTCATCAAGTTGAAAGATGATCGATCAATTGAGGCACAAGATGGTGAAGTTCGTCTCCAGTTGGAGAGAGACCAGCATAAAACCTTGGGCGGGCCCCTATGTGGAACAAACACGTAAGTTCTGTGAAGCAGGATTTGGATTTTATCTTCTTACCTTACTGCAGTACTAGCCAACAGGCACGTCTAAACCAGATGGAGGCCCGATGATATTTGACTCTTTGTAAATGTATGCGAGAATAACATATTATGGGGAATGAGAGAAGTAGCTGTTGTATGCCTTTTTTTTCTGTTCTTGTAGGACTTGTAACTGGAGCACATGTACGGATTAACACTGGTCGAAGTGGGAAGTTGGCACACCGCCACTCATTAAATTAATACAATGACATTTGATATTCGTGGTTGGCCACGTGAATAAGCTAATATTGATGTAAAATCCTACCCAACCTATGTTTTGGCTGATTAGCAAGCAAGGCTTGGATCGGCTTTGCTTGAGTTATTGCTTGAATTAGCGGTAGGCTCTGAATTAATCATGTCTGATAGCATAAACCAATTGGACCGTACCAACAACAACCTGCAAAAATCCTAGAAGAAGGCTGAAAACACCAAATACAACCACCACCCTCATATTCAAACGTTCAAGTGGATGACGCCTATCACGGATAATTTGTCGTACTTTCGTCGGGTCGTAGCTCATACCGTATCTCTTTAAAGCCAATAAGCGATCCCGAAGAATAGGGAAGTTGTGTAAAATGTTATAAACATCTCTATCTTGTATTTGGGAGAAAACTGGTGAATCACTTGGTACTGTACTTTGCTGACACAACTGAACAAGTATATTGTCCACTTTTTCTCCAGATTCGAGAAGACCCCTTATTGTGGATGCGAACTTCTTTCTGGATTGTGCATCGCAAAAGATGACTCTGTATGATTTAATGACTTCCAAGAGGAAGGCTTGTGAATTACTTTGATCTTGGTTCCGGTGCGCACGCCCTGGGGCCTGCCCATTATACTCATCAAGCACCCTATCTGCACGTTAGAATGTATAGAATGACTGGGTTCGTATCTGCACAAAATACCTATGAAATATTGACTCTGACGCTTTTCCATATAGGTTCACAACACAGTAAGATGGGAAACGAAATAGGAACAGTTGCCGCGAATCCGGGTTAATATGAAGGTGTAAGTAAAGGCTGTCAGTCCACACGATGTTTATATCGCATAACTGGGATAGGAAATCGTAGCCAACACTCCAGGCGTGAAGCAACTCCTCGGACCCCTCTAAAACAGAGTTCGAATCCGCTGAGCCTATTGAAGGCAGTACATCCAGTCTTGTCAACAGTGCGAATAGACGGCGGTCGGCCAATGCTGATGAACATTGTCTTGGTAGAGATTCCTGTCCGGCATTTTCAGCCGTAAAACTTTGCAGTTGGTAACCGTCTGTGGAAGCAGCATAGAGGAACGTAACAAGACCGAGAGCTGCAAAGACCGCTTGTTGAAGTTGTAGCTGAATCTTCTCATCGACTTGGCCGTAACGTTCACGACATAATTCATCGATAATGTCGTTAATGGAGAATTGAGAATCGCGCTGGCTACAAATTATTCGGACAATACTGGATACGAAAAACACCTGTAGGCCATCTGAGGGGCTGTAGAGTCGCAAAAGGGGCTCCGGAAAATATACTGAGCTAACACGTCGCAGGCGGCTGCCAATAATTTCACAGACGTATTCCTCCTCGGCCGTAAGTATGTTAACCGTACCGGCTTTGATATTTAGTAGAGACGAGTATATATTTAGGTAGTTGGCTGAACGTGGTTCCGTTGACCCCATTTCAACATCGCTTTTTGGGTGACGTCTCGAGAAGTATTGAGAAAGTTCCATTTCAACTTTTGAGGTCTAGTATGTAAACTACTTTGAACTTGAAAATCGATTAATATTATATATAGTTTACATTGGTTAGCTTTGTTTAACAGCCAACCGGAATATTCTGGGAAATTGGGCAGATTAGGTGTCATAGGACGTGGCATCGTATTCAACAAGCCCTAATCTATCATGTGTAAAAATTCGAGGGCCTATTAATTATCTTTGAGGCCTGACCGCGATCATGAGAATTTGCCTTTTTATATGATACCATACAGCCTTCTGAGGAGCCATGTGCATTTGCTATCATTTGGTATATCTAAATGGGTGAAGTTCAAATGCCGGCTTAGTTGTCAACGTCCGACCTTTACGCGAGCCGTAAAATGCACCTATGCGAGCTTACTATACGGGTTGCGTATCCCTTACCGAAATTGCTACCTAATATTGCAGGCTGTTGCATGCGTGTACCGAAACATGCATACAGCCTCATGTAATTACAATTGGTATTGATGTGGCTCGAATATTACTTTTTTGGTCCATAAGCTCCGAGCCCCCACTCCTGTACTTTACTTTGGAACATTCGATACATCAGTTTTGGAGACAGAGCCTTGCCTATACTTCAAGTACAGGTACCCTAATGTGTGCGGAATAAATGCGACGTGAATGATTAATGAGTGGTATGAGATATATAAGATCAGAGTATTCAGGTTGTCTATGAATTGATAGTTTACATTCCGTGCGTTTGTCTACTTTAAATGTGTCTTTTTTTTTTACCTTATACAAAGATTTGGACCACAATATGTCGGTGGCACGAAGCTTAAAACGACTTCTCCTTTACTCAGGGTTATACCTGTCTCTGTGGAATCTAATCCCGCGAGCCTTGCGAAACTTGACCAGGCTGTATGGCAAACTTCGGGACAGGCACGATAATAACCCTACCTTAGCGCCTCTGTCAACCCATATGTTACTTCAACTTGATGCTAGCGGATTCCAAGAGAAGCTTGAGAGAAAGGAGTTTAATTCGCAAGCATTAGTTTCATTCATTCTGGAGCATATCGAATCTCATAATACCAAGGGATTAAACCTGCGTGCTATGACATTCCTTGCCCCGAAAGATAAGCTCCTTAAACGTGCAAAAATATTAGTAGGCTACCTCTTACAATGCTGACAGCCTGCTTCTTCGGCCCCGCTTCTCTAAATAAATTCATTTCCCTATGCTAAGTTGGAAAACCAGAAACAATGAGACCGCTGACTTCTTGAGTGATATAGGATCAAGAGCGGGCCAAAGGGAAATGCCGTGGTCCGTTGCACGGCATCCCTATAGTTATTAAAGTATACATATGAGGTATAGTTGAGATTATAGGGCATCTATGAACTAACAATGCTAGGACTGTATAGCAACAAGCCCGGATCTTGGTTTGAACACAAGTGCTGGGAGTCATGCGGTACTTAAAGCTGGGGTTATAAGAAATGCGCCTATTGTAGATAAGGTACGTCTAAGGAACAACTAGTATAAGTCTGAAACTAATTGGACGGTTACTAGCTTATTGAAAAGGGGGCCATTATCATTGGCAAGACTAATCTCAGCGTAAGGAGATCTATGCCTTATCAAGTTATTATTGACCGGATTTTAGGAATTCTGCGCCTTCAAGTAATTCATATCTCTCCTTCATCGATCGCATTGGCTTTATATCTCTAAACTAACCACAAATAGGGGTGAAGGGCTCATTGATGGGTTTTCGCCGGTTGGCAAACAAACGATTTCACCTTACGTTTATGAAGGTTTAAACCTCGAAGAAGGTGAACTTTCACCCTCTGTAAGTTCGGATATTTCGTGAATTTCATATTTAAATCACACTCGCTTAACGTTCTTAGAGCCCTGGTGGCTCATCAACAGGATCAGCCGTCAGCGTTTCTGCGGGTTTTGCTCTAATCGGAATTGGCACAGAAACAGATGGCTCAGTCGCCCAACCGTCTTCCAGACAAGCACTTTATGCCCTCAAGCCCACCCTCGGCTCTATCAATGCGGAGGGATGTTGGCGTGTATCGAAAACAAGGGATATTCCTGGAGTCATGGCTAAATCAACAGGCGATATCGCCAACATTTTGGATATCTTAATTGATCCTACCCTGGGTGATTTGAAGAGTCTATCAACGAGGGGATACTCATCGTTTCTATACAGAACATTTGTAGGGCTGAGAGTTGGATTCGTAGATCCATCGCTCTTCCGCTTCCCGCCGAGTCTCTGGACACCGAGTGACGAAGCAATCAAACAGCACGTGAGTTTTCTCTCCAAAACTCTGCGTAATTTTATCTTATAATATCATTCTAGGATGGCGCATATATAAATGCTATAAGCACCATTCGGCAATCCGGAGCCGTTGTGAAATATCCCGTCAGACTGACGCCGCCAGCAGAGTTGAGCTTAAATGGCGAGTGGACTCTGGCTACTGTTATGTGTACGAGAATAGACCGCAATGTTTGAATCGATCTAGATGCTTACATATATAGCTTACGAACACGAGGCTGTAGCCAACGACTTCTTGAAGCACTATACTCATAAGGAAGCGGGAATTCGCACGCTGGCCGACATTATCCAGTTCAACAAGGAAAATCAAACTCTTGGTCTTCCTAAAGGTACGGTCTGAAAGATCAAAAAGGACGAAGCACGGCTAATGTAATATAGATGCTCCCAACCAATCATGGTTGATAGATGCCGTAGAAAATAGGCCCACAGAAGAAGCTTACCGGAAGGCAATCGAACACATGACAAGAGTTGCTAAAGAAGAGGGTCTCAAGAAGACCATGAAAGATTATGGGCTCGATGTGGTTGTTGCGCCGATGGATAGCCCAATATGCTCCTTGAGCTGTGCTTCCGGTAGGGATGTTATTCGCATTATATGGGCGACTACTAATACCATCATAGGATATCCAATCGCCACCGTACCGCTTGGTCGATATAAGCTCAAAGGGGAACTTAGTCGTCCTTTTGGTCTAGCGATACTTGCAGAAGAGCATCAGGAGTCCGTGCTCATTAGATTCATGAGTGCGTTTGAGTCAGTCTTCAGGGAACGAGAGATCCCGGAGCGGTTGCTCGGCAGAAATATCAAATACTGAAATATGGTACTGGGTTCTTTTCAGGGTTATTTTTGTCGGAGTTACGGGGACCGCTCTTGGTGTGGAAATGTGTCTTATGTTGGTGTTGTGAGGATTGATGATTTATCATGTGCGTATCGTTTGTGGACCGCTCCTTTAAAGTTAGGTATAATTCGCTTGCCATATACCATAGGCTTCTTCACTTTCTGATATTAGAAATACTCGAAATACTCACTTAAATACCTAACTACGTACCTACCTAGGTACCTTATATTAATAACCGTATATAAAATCTTGGTCTTATCATGAGGTTACCGAAATAACCTATACCGGATATGTACCTAATGTTTGTTTAATATCCTATTTACCATGTAACTTTCACAAGGTTTTTTTTTGATATATCCAAGCGTTATGTAATGCCTAAATTGGAATAATATGAAACATAAAAAACGCGTTGCGGTATTGTTTCGCGGTTGCGTATCTTGGTCGACCCAAAGTGGGATGCTAATGACGCCATTGACTCAAAAACCCTAATGAATAACTGCGTACAATTGAACTTACCAAGAAGTGGAAAAGTGTGGTAACACTTTAAAGTTTAGAAGTGAACACTAACTGTTACTATCATTTTAGCTACCCGCGGGCTGCTTCTAAGAAGAGCTTTCACAAGCTTTTTAAGCTTTTTATGCTAGTGATGCTAGTGCGCATATGATGTCAATCTTGGCGTTGCTGGATAACCGGCAATTCTCATTCCTGCAACAGCATTTCTTTGTCCTTCTTTGTTTCTTTTTGCACCGGGGGCTGACAATAACTTTACCTCTGCAGACAGAGCCACAAGGTATTCATCTTTCCTTGGTATTGAATTGCATTTAGTATTGCATCGCAATCAGGTATTGATAATCCAAGTGACGAGCTAGGCGTCGCGTCTTACAATGGCAAACAATCAGGCGCACGGCGAGGCCGCCTCCTATTATTACAATCCACAACAACCGCAACAACCGCCCAATCAGTATCAGCAGCCTCAATATGCTCAGCCGGGACCCCCAGCCCCGGGTCCGAATCCTATGAATGGCTACGGTAATGAGAAGCCCATGTTCGATCAAGCCTTCAAACTTGAGCGTCCTAGGTACAACGATATCTGGGCTGGCATTCTGGTATGCTGCTGCATTTCCCTGGAGTTATGTATTGTACATAAACGCTCGAGCCAACACCTAACAATTAACACATAGTTCCTTATCGTTGTCGCGGGTTATGTCGCAGTCTCGGGGATCTCAATCAATGGCTACGGTCAGTAAATATCATATCTACCTACTACCTACCTACCTAACCAATCCATATTGTATTCCCTTCATGCTAATGATACTATAGCCTCTACCAAACATTTCCAAGGAGATGGCATCTATGACTCTGGGTCGAGGGTCGGCCTTAATACCAATACTCTCATTCTTTTCGTTTTCTGCCTTTGTGTTGCTACCGTTTTTAGCTACGTCTACGTATTGCTAGCTCGTCAATTTCCCAAGCAGTTCATCTGGATAACGTAAGTATTAACATCAATGTTGATATTGTGAATAGGGGCATGTTGCTAACGTAAGTAATACAGCGGTATTCTCAACATCGTCTTCGGCCTCGTTACTGCGATATACATGCTTTCCCGGCACTACTACTCCGGCGGCATTGTCTATCTAATTTTCGTTGCTTTCCTCATCTTTGCCTTTTTCGTAAGTTACATCTCACCCCGCTCTTGGTGAAATGTTGCTCACTGTCCACCACAGACGTGGATTCCGCGCATTCCATTCAGCGCTCTCATGCTCAAGACGGCTGTTGATGTCTCTAAAAGCTATGGGCATGTTTACTTAGTTAGCGCATTAGGTGGTCTTTGCGCAACTGCTCTCGCTGCGTGGTACTCTGTTACCTTCGTCGCAGTGTATGCGAAATTCTCACCAGGCCAAAATCCAGCTTGCGCAGAGGGAGCAGGCGGCTGCAGTAGTGCCAAGGTCACTGGCTTACTTGTGTTTATTACGTTTGCGATGTATTGGATTTCGGAGTGGTTGAAAAACACCATTCATACCGTTATCTCAGGAGTTTATGGCTCTTGGTATTTCCACCCGTATAACCTCCCCCAAGGTGCAACTCGAGGAAGCCTCAGACGCGCACTGACATATAGCTTCGGTTCCATATCCCTGGGCTCTCTGCTCGTCGCCATTATCAATTTCCTCAGACAGCTCTGCTCAGTTGCTCAACAGAATGAGGCTGCCCAGGGTAACCTACTAGGAACCATCATGTTTTGGATTCTCGGATGCATCATCGGTATTCTTGATTGGGCAGTCCAATTCCTCAATCGCTATGCGTTTTCATATATCGCTCTGTACGGAAAGCCTTACTTTGCTGCTGCCAAGGATACCTGGAATATGATCAAGCAACGCGGCATCGATGCTCTTATCAACGAATGTCTCATCGGACCGGTCCTATCGATGGGTGCGACGTTTGTGGGCTACGCCACGAGCTTGCTAGCTTATCTATATCTTGTAAGTGTTCTTCTTGCAACTTGGCATACGTGATCTACCTACTCACACATTATTAGGTATTCACACACCCTTCATACAATACGGATGGTTCATACACACCTGGTAAGCCGCATATTGCTTCTTACATAAATACTTGATAAATACTTGAATGCAGTCTTGAAATGCATACTAATTTGATACGAAATAGTTGTGATAGCTTTCGCATTCCTCATCGGTTTGCAGATTTGCAACATCTTCACTACACCATTAAGTAGTGGCATCGACACAATATTTGTGGCGACCGCATGGGAACCACAAGTACTCATGCAGAATCATCCTGAGCTATATCAGTCGATGGTCCAAGTGTATCCTCAGGTTCAAATAGCTATCCACGCTTGAGTACCTTATTTAATGATGCACTAATGATAATTGTTTAATTATGGCAATGTACGGAAATCAAGACCCGTGCGTGATTTCTATACCTATGTCTTTGGGGTTTGCATCCATCGGGTTAAGTTTTTATACTTCGTTCTCGCGTTTCGGTAGATTGAAATGCGATTGTGTTGGATTTTAATGTTGAATAAGAGAGGTGATGAAAAATGTTGGGCTAGGTTTTGGACTTGCAAATGCCTTTCAGATCGTCACGACAGCCAAAGAGAATAACAACATGTTTCTGTCGCATTTTACAGAATTCCTGCAGCAACTTATTTATAGTATATAATATTTTAATGTAACCCTATGCTCTAGAATTGAGTCCTCCGAATAAGTTAGGTTGATAAGTTACCAATAGTAAGAATTAAAAGGGGTAACTATTCTAGATTTAACAGTGGATCTGGTCTAGGCTACAGGCCCATTTTAAGTTACCTCCTACTTGGCCGGCTTGGTAAAAAACACGCTACTTAGACGCAACTAACATCTCGTTTGGTAGTTCGAAGAGAAATTTGGGCGCGATACTCACGTGAGTCCCCTCGACAAACCGCTTCTCCTAATTACAGTAGGCAACCATGTCTGCCTATTTATTTAGAGTTGCTGCTATATAACTATGAATAGTTATAAATTATCTATAATTTCTGGTCTTGTTAGAAATAAGTCTCCCTATCGTGTCCGGCAAAAACTTGTTCGATTGTCTCGCACCATGTCTAGTAGCAACCCATTCGCTGAACTGTTAGATCCTCGCGATATAACTGCCAAGCTTGCTGTCATACAACCGGCTCTTAGTTGGGATGATCCCATTAAAGTCACAGTCACGGAGGCGGCTCTAAAAGATACCTCATATGAATGCATTTCGTATGATCGTTCGGGTGTTACGCCCGTGCCGAGGAGAAGAGATGCGACGCCACCGCCTCCCGCGGACAAAACCATGACAATCTCAATCGATGGGCAAGATCAAGATATTCCTCATCAACTCGAGAGTGCATTACGCATGTTCCGGCGAAAAGAGAGGCAGCGGGTAATATGGGCTGATGTCTTGGTGGGCCGTACTGCTGAAGAGCGCAGCGCCCAAGCTGACGTGCAGCGGTACGTATTAGGCAATGCAGAGCGGACACTATGCTGGCTAGGACTGGATGATGGGGAGTCAACGACGAAGGCATTTGAAACCATTCATGAGATGGCAAGGCGTTTTCAGGATGCCTGCTGGCAAGTTGGAATTCGCACAGATATGAGACCGTCTCAAGCAACATCTCAGCAGATGACGGGAATCCGTGATATTCTTTTCAACTGCCCCTATAACGATCTGGACTCGTTCAACTTTCGTCACTGGGATAATATTTACAACATCTTCGGGTCTAATTACTGGCGTTCGGTACAGAGCATAGCGGACATTGTGCTTGCGAAGGCTCCTGTTGTTGTGTGCGGCCGGGGTAATATCCCTTGGAATGCCTACATTGCCGCCACCCGTGCCATGCCCTACTTCCAACTCAAGTTCTTCCAGGTCCCGCTGCTACCTCACGTATTGAAAGGATTTCTAATCTCTAATGAGATCGAGATAGCTGTACGCAAGAAGCGGTTAGGCGAGGCTATCGAGCTGTTTCCCATGATCCAGACTGCTCGGACCTGCGAAGCTAAGGACCCGAGAGAGAACGTTTTTTCGATGCTGCAGATTGCAACACCATCCGCACGCACCAAATACCACAATACCGGGGCACAGCCCTTGCCGAAAATCGATTATTCCAAGACTGCGCAGCAGCTCTTCACCGAGGTTGCCCGCTATTCCATACTAGAGCGCCAGGATCTCATGCTATGGTACAACGAGCGCCCACCGTGTACAAAACGTTTAAAGGGGCTCCCGAGCTGGGCCCCGGACTTCAGCGCCCCGCCGCCCCAGTGCAAAAGCAACGCCTTTTTCAATCCCAACCAAGGCATGCGTCTTTGGTGGGAGGTTATTCCCGACAGCTGGAAGAAGCCGATCACCGTATCCGCCGAAGACAACGCCGTACACCTTCAAGTACACCCTCTCGATCGCATCGTGCGTGTCTCCCCCATCTTCAACGTTGGTAACTGCCGACGTCTGTGCTTCGCCGAGTTCGAAAAGCTTCCGGCAGAACTGTCCAACGGCGAAACGCTCGAACAAAGAACGGAGCGATTCTGGCGCACGGTACTCCTCAACGGGAGCGACCAAATGGGCGCGACCATGCGAGATATGCTCCCGCCGCCGTCCTCTCTGGGCGTACACTTCGATAGCTTAATAGCCGAGGAAAGCATATTCAAAGCGCTGGACTGCACCATGGCCAACCTGAGAACACCCGAGAACGCGCAGCGCATACAGAACTCGCCGGAGCTAACGGCTCTCGTGGCCCGTTGCGGCAAGGCCAAGCCGTTCGAGGACTTACTCTCCAGCAACGCGCGAGGCCGGCGGTTCTTCAGGACCGCGGGCGGTAGATTCGGCATGAGTGCTATCGAGGACGTGGTTGCCGCCGACAAGGACTTGTTGGATAAAGAGCCGAAGGCGGAAGGGGACAGTAACGGCGAGGGAACGCCGGGTGATGCCGCGGGGTTGGGCCGCTTGATGAGCGATCCGCTCGGAAACATGGTGATGCAGCAATTCCAGCAGTACCTTAGCCAGCGGTCCCCGGAAGCCGTGCCGATGCTTGAGCGGGCTCTTCGCGGCGATATTCCCGGGCAAAGTGGTGAGCAGCCGCGTACCGATAGCGGCACGCGAGAAGGCGATATCATTGTTGCTGCGATCGGTGGGTTCTTCCCGTACATCTTACGGCCCAAGGCAGTAGAGGCTAGGGAAGGAAGCAGTTCTGCGTCTGGTGAAGACTCGTCGACGTACGAGTTTGTCGGCGACTGCTACTTGCACGGGGCAATGGATGGGGAAGATTTCGATGCTGCGGGTGACCAAGGGGGAAGGCAGCTCGCTATAGACGTATCGAAGATCGTCGACATTACGATCGTATAATAATAAATGACTAGCCGTATTATCATCATGTTATGTATGTTCTCTTTCGTTGTTGGCCTGTATAAAGACTTCCTTCTGGTCGAAGTATGGGAATAGGAGAGACGATGTAATGAAAGAGAGAGCCCCAAATGTCTTTAGGGTAGTATTGCGTATATATCACAGGAGCGGTATACTAGATAATCATATAGAAACTGAATTCTCATTGGGGATGTAACCATGTGCTTGCAGGAAGCACTGAAATAAAATACAACATATAGGACTTGGCCCTAATCAAGATAGTTTATCCATCCGCCCTTTTCCTCAGTCTACTACACCGTAAGTGGTGTACATGTCTCTTCTATGGCCCTAACCATTATCTATCAGGCCAGCAGAGACACGGTTGGTTGAAGTTTGACCCGTCCTCTACCATCCACCGTCCCATATCAGGTTGATTTAGTTTGTTTTTCCCTTAAGTGCGCCGATAAAACTCCATAGCGTAAGTGGTGATAACCAGGCATACAAATAAACAAAACCAACCAGAAAAGCCCAGCCCCAATGATCGGTAAAGAAATTTGGTCCATCTGCCTTTGATGTCTAACCTTACTTCTTCTCTTCGAAGTAGAATTTTCCCAACTTATCACCGTCCTTGGAGCTTCCTAGGATAGGCGCACGTCCGCTTTCGCCACCATCAAGACGCTCCCGCACAATACGCTCCGCAGCTTCTCGAGACGCGGGGCCGCCAACGCCCTCTCTAAGAGCGCTCGTCCGCGGCTGTCCCGGTTGAACGGGTACAGGCCCGCGCGTCGTAGTATCGACGAACACGTCGTCGTCTGAGGTACCGACATGTCCGCCACCATCTACCGCCACGCCGTCTACGTATTTGGCCTGACGCGTCTCCGCCGCGGCCGTCGCGCTAACAGGAGTATCGCTTGCCATTACATCGCGTATCTCGCGACCCCGGGCCGTGATAGCCTCCTGGCTCAAGCCCGAGCTACTGCGCTCCAAACCCCAAATCCCCGCTGCACCAGGCAGCGGCCTCCTATGGTAGATGGGGCCACTGACAGTACTATTTGCGCCCTCGCCAAAGCCGACGAGACTCGCGGTTCCATCGTCGCTCATGCGGTCCTCGAAACCGCCGACCGAACGGCTCGCCAAATCCTCGTCCATAGCGCCGGACGTGCTGTCTACGTCCATGGCGCGGTAATTGGTATCCATGCTAATACCGTCGCCGTCCTCGTCGACCTCGGTCAGCTCCGCGTCCATGTCGTCCTCGTCTTCGTCGCCGAACCGGTCGCCCGCCTCTGTAGTCGTCCGCGCCCCGACACTACCCGTCGCGGACGCAGTTCCCACCGTGCTCATCTTGGTAACCGCCGTCGGCTGGCCGTTCGAGTCGAAGTATGCGGGAGTGAGGGCGGGCGCCTGCTGCGCGGTGGCTGCCGGGGCTGTCTGGGTTGGATTCGGGCTGCCACCGTGTTGGCTCTGATTGGGGGCGCGTAGGGTGGATACGCGCTCGAGACCGGCGAGACGGCTGATACGATCTGCGCGTTCGGCTTCGAGACTATTTGTGGATGATTGGTGTTGGTGGCCTCGGGGACCTCCGATGCCATGATAGGCGTGACCTCGATGGCCGTCCTTAATCGCTGTGGTAGAAAGGGCAGATAGGGAAGTGGTCGTGCTGGTAGGAGTACCACTATAGAAATTAGAAATATCTAGTTAGCGGCTGGCGTGCAAGAAGGTCGATGTTGGATGGGCATACGGCATATCGCTTGGAGTCTCCGGGTTAGATGGTGGGGGAGGGATGTTGATGAGCATCGGAGCAGTCTGTTGTTGCGACATCTTTGCTTATCTTAGATGGTTAAAGAATTAAGCTAAAATATGTCAATTGCAACAGATGAGTTGTTGAGTTTCGCGTAATGCGCGCGTCTTATCACCAAGTAGGGAGACTTAGTAGAAGATGATTTGAAAATATGGGCTGATGGTGGTTTGCTAAGAAGATGGAAAAGGTAGAGAGTGGGGGGATATCAAGAAGAAAAACTGCGTTATCGTTTTTAATTAACCGCGGCAATAATAAAGATAGAACTGCCCTTATATTTGAATTGGCGAATTACAAGATGTATATCAATCGGAGATGATGGGGTGAGCAAGTCTTTGTTCTGCGATTAGGGTGGAAGAGAATAAATTGGGATCACACAAGGAGGTTAGATTACATTTGACCTTTTGCAATGGTGAAGATTGGTGGTTGCAGCAGCAGCAGCAGCTGCTGGTTTCAAGTGTAAGTTTGCACAATAGGTACTGTACCGCCCGCACTGCTATGTAAATTGCGGTCCAGACCTGCAGCCCCAGGACCCCAACAGCCCCAAATCGATTACGGGTACACAGTGAGTGAAGAAGGAAAGCACCCTGCTAAGCAAAAGTTGGTAGGGTGGGGGATGACGTAGGGCTGTAATTAATCTTCATTGGCTTTAGCGTAGATAATATTTCCACTTTTTGCTAGACACCAATCAAAGTCGACGTCATTCTCCTTTGCTGCCTCCACTCGCCCGCTTTCCCTCGATTTTCACAAGTCCCCAAGTCCCCAAGCCCCCAAGCCCTTAAGCCCCTAAAGCTTCCAAATCTCACATCACAAGCTTCTATCTCAAGCGTGGTGACTTAGAATTCACCAGGGGTAAAATCAACAGCTTGCAGTTTTTCGATTAGGTTTATCACACCCGTAGCAAATTCCGTGTGAGCCGGGTCTTTGTTCAGATAATACTCCCTATCTTCCTCCGACTCGAACTCGAAGATGAATACGTGTGTCATTCCTTGCTATATTCCAAAGATTGTCAGTCTAGAGGGAAGTCTTCCTAAAACATAAAAACATAAGCAAGATAATATAAGAGGGGGTCGTCACCTGTTTTCCCTCCGGACTGTTGTCCTTCCCGCCGCCGTGTACTTTTATGTAGGGCTTCTGCGACGTGGGATGAATGCATTTTGATCCTAGAGCCAGCATCCGGTCGCAAGCCTAAACACAACGCAACACAACATTAGCCTTTCAATATCTAGTTATGTAAAATGATATCTATCCTCGATTTCTTACCGCCTTGACTTCCTCCGGAGGGACGAGGTCTTTGAATTTGAACATGACAACGTGAAAGATGCCCATGATGCCGATATACTAACCGCGAAGCTTTCTAAAAGTTGAATCGGGTTGTCAAATTGGGTTGTTCTCGAGAAGGTTTGAATGCCGTACTCATATTGCGAAGATAAGAGAGCAACAATAATATTTGAACAAGTAATCCATTGGCTATAAGCGTGCACATCCTGACCCCGTCCGAGATTCTTCTAAACTCCGATAGGGATTCTCACACGGCTTCGTATTATAAATCTAAGAGTTTGAATATTTACGTTTTCGCTAGTCCGTTGCAAAGATATATCGGGTTGCAATTTTCGAATATTGTAACTGGGCAATAATTAAATAACCCACCTAAGGTAATTGAAGTAAATGTAAGACTTTTACAATTAGGTTGTTGGTACATAGGAGGCAACGAAAATGTGAAGGACACCAATTCAAGTATTTATCACTAACTGTGGTTAATAGACTATCATGTTTAATGATATCCAGTAATATGCGATTTACGAATAGCACACAGGTACTTGTGGCAATAAGATTAATTGCTTTATCCTAACTCCGAAGATCAAGGCATCATCCTACATGGCAGCATGGACGTTCAATCCCGTGATCATTATCCCCCACCTACACAATAAAAAAAAGAGGAAATAAAGTCTTTAGCTGCATCGATGCCAATAGCGAAAATCATATAATGAGGAAGCTTGATGTGTCCGAGGATGAGAAATTAGGAGAACTAGAGGATAAAACCGAAGCACTCACGCTCCGTTCGAAACGCACAGAAAGGGCTCGGAAAAAAACAGGCAAAGAGAATCAAGAAGACAAGTCGCGATTCCCGAGATCTCTTGAGCCTTCCTTACGAACTCGTATTGGAGATATTGGCACTCCTTCGTCCAAGCGATGTTTTCAACCTCCAACGAGTTAACCGATCCTTTTACCAGTTTATCATCCAAGAGGAGCACCGGGTTTCAAGAGCCATTACTAGTTGGCGCTATGTCTGTCTAGAGAAATGCTTCCGGTTGCCTGTACTTATGGAGCAGGTCGATCCTAGCGTTCATGCTATGATACGAAGTCCCGAGCGACAGGAGCTTCTTATCATTCATAAGAAGCCTTATCAGCATATCCAATCCCCGAACCCCAAGGAGATCTGCACCTGTCTAACATGCTTGTTGCGATGGTCAGCACTTTGCTTTGTTGCTGATTTTGCCCATTGGCAGCGAAACCTGGACGTCGGGGAACCGATTCCCATGATCCCGCGGGGCAGGCATCCGGCATGGAATCAAGATCTAATAGCGTCAAACGCCGCTATCGTACGCAAAGCTTTACGTAGTCCACTGTGGCATGCACGGCTTCTTGAAGCCCACTTAGACTCGACGACGAGATCTATAAGCCGACATGCTGCAAACAAGGGTAATAAGAGGCGGCGTTTCCGCATGACGAAAGAAGACATGGAGTCAGGTTCAGATCTATTCCTAGAGAAGACGGGACCACCAAGCTTTGACTTCCCGTTCCATAGAGACAACTATTACATGCTAGAAGCTTATCTTCCAAACAGAGGCTGGAGCGCAGAAAATAATAGGTGGATGTACGTGCCGGCGGAGCAACACGACATAGACATTCAATATATCGTCAACTGGTCTAGAAGGCGACATCAACCAGCTACGGCATCATCAACTTCAAAATTGACGCGGGAAGGGCAAGAATTATAAACAATACTTTTCAAATTATCCTTATTAGGTTCCCATCAGTTTACAGCCGGTTAGAATCATTAAATGCAACGCCGTAGAACCCCGTTGGACCTTGGATATATCCCCGGGGCAATTAGATGCAATCGCACCATTCACAACCTCCGCCATAAACCTTTTCAAAGACGAAGCATCCCGTAACGCCCATACCTTTCCCTAGCCTCAATTCGCCCAAGATGTTTTACACTCCAGAGCTTTACCAGCCCCGATATTACCAATCTAGTTAACCCCTCTCATATTCTAAATCAATACAGCGCACACCACAAAGAGCGCATGCAACTGCGTTTATGTTGGCGGATATTTTGCGTTACGCTATAGTCCGACCTTTCGCTCTCGTAGGAGCTCCTAACCGTCTCGCCAGATTGCCTGCCTCGTGCTCCACTCTGCAGTTGTAACGGTGTTTCCGGTCCCCGCAGGGAAGAGGCTCGAGCTCTAGAATAGGTTACGATATCGCTCTGGCTCTCATGGTACATCTCCGTAACGGCCCGCTGGCTCGTGATCGGACTAAGGACAATCGGCTCGGGTGGGCGCATTTCGGGAAACCACCCGGTAAATGACGAAGATCCGGATGTGTCTGTCTTGGTACTCTGTTGCGAACCACGCCGGGTCGTTGCGCCTAGCATCTTACGCCGTATGTAGTCGAGGTCGATGAGCCGCGGCTTACTTGGGTTCCGCTGCAGCGTCTGCGCCGTGCCCTTGACGATCGTGTCTTCGAAGCTGGATTCGGACGGGTAAGCGATGCTGTCCCGGATAACGACGGACTCTCGCTTAGAGAAGCAATCGCTCCCGAAATCCGTGTCTCTGCGCCGCATCCATATCTGCGGACGAGCGGTGGGTTGCGGACTCTGCTGCGCCGGAGCGGTGTAGAAGGATAGTATGCTGCCCGAGTCGGCAATGCTGCCACGGCGTTCTTCCATGGCGTTTGGTGGGTCGAGCAACTTCAACATTTCGTTCTTCCCAGCCAGCATGTGTATAAAGCTTGGGCTTTTACCTATGTATAAGTCGTGTGGTTTTTCCGCGATATACACAGCGATGGTTCCCACGATGCCGAGGGACGAATAGAATGGAGCGGTGCCCACTGGGTCTCATGCGCAGCGGCGGTCGTTAAAAGCATCCCTATTGGCAGGACGCGGAGAGAATGGATCATGGTCTTCGGCTTGCTGTCACTTACGTGGCATGGAATATGCGTGATTATATGCTGCTCCGCACCATTCATAGACTTCCTGATCATGGTGGTGTTGGCGTTGGGTATCGAGTCGAGACTTCTTTCCGACGTCGCCGCCAATGACGTGGGAATATGTTGGCTTTGGTCACAACGTGATTGGCTGCTTGTTCATTAAACTATTGACTTCAGCCAATTGTATGAAGTCTTGCCAATTGGGATTAATAGTGATTTTAAAGTCAGTTGTTACTATACACCAATTCACTTCCCAGTTGTATTATGTTCTTCCTTGATGTAATCGAGACTAAGATGATTTTTCATCTCGACTGGGACGTGTGAAAAGACTGTAGATATTGCAGAGATATAGTTACCGAATTTTCAAGGCGTGACTCTCCACCTTCCTTTCCTATAATCACTCACAGGTCAGAATTTAGGAAACAGATTGAGATTCGACTTTGTTCTATATTACCTAAGTAACCGCATCACAGTCAACCACTATTATAGTCTTTATAAATAAATATTCCCAACGAGGTATGTGTTTTTCATGCGTATTCATTGTGCCCTATCCACAAGGAAATACAGGATTCTCTGCACGAAGACTACGACTAGCTGGTGGCAAGTTCTGTTTATAACCAGTATACTGTATGCATAAAAATAGTGTATCATGTGTATAGGATTACTCCAGGGGATATTGAAGTAGACAGCATGACATCAACCTACTCCGTGCGCCTTCTTGGAGGACATATAGTGGTAGACGTGGTGGAAGTAGGAGCATAGCGGTTAATAATATGTTGTTTCATATTTACCTACCTTATGTTAACGCCAATATCCGCAGCGATAGCTTCAGTCCATAGGCATGTCCTGGGCGTGCGTAGTGATCGGTTGTAACATGAAATGCGGTTCACCGGGTATTCGATTCAACCATATTAATTCAATCAGTAACAGCTTATACACTGTAATATCCCCTCCAAGAATATATATACCTATGTTAATAAATTTAGGAAAGCTTGGTCTTATAAAAGCCCTGGTCACTTTGTATGTCACCATATATTCTACAAAACATAACCTATTATATCACATGTTTCTTAACAAGGTAATAATTTGGCGTGAAGTCTCTCGCAGGTATTTCTGGAGGTGTTGTCCTATCAATCTGGAAATAGGACCACCATATAACCCATAACTCTCAGAACTTCAGCACTTATAAAGATTCATCTAAGTAACCTCCTTTTCTAATGACCAATGCGGATCAGAATGATGATGAGCTCTAGTTTGCGGTTTAATTCGACTAGGAAACCTGCTCCTGTAGTCTTTTCAGACGGTTTTCGATACGCACCAACATCCCAATCGCGGTCTCAAGTTTGCCAAGTGCGACAGGATCGTTCTCGAACTCGACCTTGATACCTCGCAGCTGAGCAGTTGTAACTTGAGCATCGCGAATATCGTCCTTGAGTTCTTCTTCGTCGTCGGGGCCCGTGATGGTGCTGATGGTACGTTGGTAAACGTTACGCTCGATTAGGGAGAGTTGCCTCAGAACTTTATCGATGTCCCGGGCGTATTCGATCTCGAAATATGGGATGGAAACCCGACCGGCCATATTTACCAGGGATTAAAAAGGGTCCCGTACTGCACAAAAATTGAATTCTGCTAGGTGGCTGAGAGAGAAATTGTGTGAAATTGTGTGGGTGTTGTTGCTTGGAGGCTTTTGGTAATAGGAAAGAATGGGTAAGGGGATAGGCGACGAAATTTTAATTTATAATTTGAGGGAGATAATGCATTATAGGAACGCGAAGACAATGCAAAGAAAAGCATTCATGTCACGGCCCACCCGGATAATGAGTGTGTTACGGCAATCAATAAATGCCTTTGTTGTCATCAGATCAGCGTCGAACCAAAGCCGTGACACTGTGCTGCTAGTACAGACTATCACGTTCTCCTGTGTTCTACGCATCGCGAACTGAGAGAATGGGAATAGCCAGAGATACTAATCAGATTAATTAGTGCAAGAGAAGTATTCTTGGTATTCATGATATAGCGAGAAAGGAATTGTGAAAAGGTAGGTGACTTTAAAATATACCTGGGTCGTTATATTCTCAAAATGAGGCTCTTCGGTGCCTCCTAGGCGTGAATATCACTTATACTAATCTACTTAAACACATCAAACCTATAGACATATTGATTCCCCTCGCAGTCCCACCAGAGAGAGGAATTTTGTTTAAGTGAAAAGTAGCATATTACCGTAACCAATCTCCTAAGTCTTGCGATGCTTAGCCTTCTCCTTATCGTTCCACTCTTTAATTCTGTCTAGAACGTCTTCTATATAGTCTAGCATCCTCATCCCTTCATCAATCTTCCTCATGCTGGTGACGTATGGTTCTTTCTCCTTGTCTTCATTTGACTTTTTCTTCTCTTGGTCCTTGGCCTTTTCTAGAATGCCGTATGCTTCTCCACTAGTTTTGACATGTCCAGCAAGAGCACTTTCTTCTCTAGGAGTCAGCGGGCTTCGATTGCGCCAGAAAGCTTTGATGTTGGTTTCATGTACTGAAATTGCCTGGACTAGCCAGTCGAGATCTTCAATGTTGTTGATGGATATGCAGGATAGCTCCGGAATTTTATCCATAGTGAAAGTTGTTTAAGTCAAGGTTGGTTTTGACTCGATAGCCACTTATATATCCACGGCTAGGTAAATAACAGAAGCGAATTCTTGGGGAATTAATCAAACTGATTTCGAGAGTAATTGGTTTGATTGTCAAAGGGGATGCTCAAAGACGAAGGTATTCCTGAAGAGGGCGTCTTTAAATAGGTAGATACTGGATTACAATATTAGATATTTGCCTGTTGAGCTGACTGGTAAAAGGGACTGTAGCCAGGTTAGTTCGTAGTAGTCATAGAGAGAAAGTGTGTTCCATAAGTCTGGATACATTCAGTTTTGGAAACCCCAAAATAAATGTCTAAATCATGCACAACATTCATATGTCGTAAACCTGACTCAGAAAATTAGGCTGATTCATCCCTTAACTTCCATCTACCGTAAGCAGATCCAACGGGGTGGCGTGTAAGGGCCCAGGGAGATGGCTATCAAACGGCTACACTAACAAAAAGTAGAATGATCTCAACTTGAGGGATTGACGTTGCTATCTCTACCTACCTATAAGGACCTTACTACGACATGGAGGCTCGAATCATCATTTAAGACGAATTAATATACCAGGCGTCTTCGGCGTATACTTATAGATTTAGCCGTTCAAGTGCACGCCTATAATATGGCTAACGAGTATTTGCCATCAAAGGGTTATATGCGTGTTCCTATCATTGACTCAGTATTCGTGTCAGTTGAAAGGAAAAAGAAAGAAAATACACTTTATAAATAATGAATAAGGCTAATATTAAGTGACACCAGAGGATGTTAATATAACAAATAAGGCTACAAAATTGAGATGCTTGACATAACGCCTTCGTAATGACCAAATGTGTTCCTAGGTATTCAGCCTTTCTGGCCTTTTCAATAAAATGGAAAAGGTTCGGAGTTAGCATTTAAATACCCCCAAGAGGCAGCCCTGCAAATGCTGAAGTGTACCATTGTTTAATGTTTTGCATTTTCGGTTTCATTTCAAATAGCTTCCGCATTGCAGTACATATCTTCATAACTGAAATGGTGTCGCCTTCGTTTCGGAAATCACTTAGGACACTTCGAAGCCCATGGTACGATTTTTCGATCTCGCCGAAACTTCTTTCCAGTCGCCTTTCTTCCACCAATGTCAATGGAACCCCATTATCGCGCTGGAGGAGGTTGGACTCATAAGAGGAGATGTTGGATACCAGATTGTCGAGAGAATCTGTATCTATGATCATAATATATGAGAACTCTTCAAGTTCTTCCATGTTAAGAAATGTTTAGGATTAACCACAGGGGTAATTACCACCGCTCGTCGTATCTTATGAGTTGAGTCAAAGGTATTTTTAATAATCGGAAGATTGCTTTGGTTATCGTGGTGTTTGGCAAGGAGATCTTCGAAGTGGAAGTGTTGAAATTCGCATAGGCGAGGATGTTGAGTGGATATTTTATAGGGAGATGCTAGTACATTCATGCTTTCAACTGACGAATTTATTGACGTCTTTAAACCCTGTGGTACTTCGCTACTAATGCATATAGGGCAAACAAATTTTACTGAATTAGGTACGTAGTATTATGTGACTTAGCATCAAACTCATCAGGTACCTGGCTGAATTATGTGAAGTACAAACCTACCTAAGTATGCAAAATGACTGGCAATAGTACAGTCAACACTCATCACGTTATTTGCTCGTGGAACATATGTATCAAAAGGAATCAACTACTTTTAGACACTGTGCATGGTTTCTCAGTGTGAAATGTAAGAAGCCTCTTTTTAATCCCGAAGCTCGCAATTATTATGTCACGGTACTGTCCTTATGGGTCGAGATAGCAACGTCAACCCCTCGAGTTGACAATGTTCTACCTTTTGGTAGTGTAGCGGTTCGATAGCTATCTCGAACCATTGCATGTTAATACCCTGACAAGTTGGCAGATTAGGAACTGATTAACAGGTAATAAATCATAAACAGCCTAATTTCATACACGTTGTCTTTCTGCATTGGCCAAAGTGAAGGACATAGGTCCGGAATATTTAATAGTATCGTAACTTGGCAATGGATTTCCTACAGAGGGGTCAACCAACCACACGATTTTTACATGAGTTTGAATTTCTATCTCATGAGTTGTACCATCCATGTATTATACTCTACGCTTGGACATCAAGTTCTTAGAATAGAGTTAAAACCATCAAATTATTTTGGACTTACACTATATCCTTAATCAGGCGGCGAGGACAGTGCGCATGTGTTTGTTCACGCTATGAATATTCATAGGCAATATAACAGACTTTGCATGGGGGATAATACCTGAGTGGTGACGAGGCTGCTTTCGAATTTTCGCAAGGCAAATAATAGTTACTCCTGCTATCAAGTTTCGACGTCTGCGAAAAACAAATGTCTACAGGAATAGAGGAATCCAGGCTCTATTGATTCTAGCATCTGAGTTTGACGGTAGACCTTCAGTAGCTGTCACTTGAGGTCCTGATACGCTCTAAATATCTTTCTATATTTCCCAATTTGTCCATCGCAATCTTGATCTTTCGGATACTAGTGGGGTCAGGGCGAACCTTCTTCTCTTCTTCGGCCTGGGCGTCTAAAAGAGAAGCAAACGCGTATCCATTAGCCTCAAGATGTTTCTCAAGCGCCTTCCTTTCGCTTGAGGATAAAGGGGCTAGGTTGTGGACGGGGTATGCAAGTTCGGTCTCAAGTCTTGAAATCGCCTCGACCAGTTCATCAATATCCTCTTCATCTATGATTATAATAACAGGTAGGAGCTCAATTTTGTCCATGGTTTAAATGCTCCAAACCGAGGTTGTGTTAGGGTGAATCCGATATTAATCAAGTAGGTTTCCACAATTGATTGAGAAGAGACCTTTTTATGCGGATGGGAGGGGTTGGAACAATATTTTTTCAAGAGAAGAGATGATTTTCAAACGGGTAGATTGGTCCGAGAGAGGCCCTAATGCTAGGAAGAAAAAAGATAGTAATAGTGTCTACTTAGAAGGTAGAGATATTAACACTTCCATTGAATCTTTGCTTTCCATTCACTACGTACCTGAGCACTTAGTAACACTTAATCGGTCTTCATAAAAGCCTGGCAACATAATGTTGGACTACCGCGCGAAGGTGAATGGGGAAGGTTAATCAACTTATTTTTCTGTTGCAATATGTGACATATATTCGCCACGGGTGGTAAGGTATGCCGTTTATTAAAATTTATCTTGAGAATGCAACCAGACACCAGCCTCAAATTGGTCACAGCTAGTTACGACAAGGCTGACTGTGTGGTATTTTAAGAACCAACTACGGACGAAAAGTTCATGAGGCGAAAACATCACATCAAGCTCCAGGATTAGGAGCCACATAGTAATAGAGATTGGGGCAAGTATGGTTAACTATCAGCTTTATTAGATCTTTGGGTGTCTGCCAGTTGAGTGTAGAAAAAAAAAAAAAAAAAAAAAAAAAACCTGCCTGCACTGGTAGCTTCGAAAAGGATGCCCACCTATGTACTTTTCAAATTGCAATCAATCGCAACCCGCCCTGTTACCACTGCACCAAACATCCAAAGCCAGTGCTGCCCCCTAGGATGTACCTCGTGTCGAGCCCACGCTCGCATGCTCGTGGACGGATAGCGTCGTGCCTTTGCACACCTCTCTCTGTCCCATCACCAAGAGAAGAAGCCCCAATGCGGAAAAAAGAAATGGCAAAAAGATTATCTCCAGAAGCTGATAGGAGGGAGGGCTCCCATCCAGAGATGCGGGCCGGCCAGACTCGGTAGGCCGTATCGAACCCATCCCAAACACCCGGTGCACTCGGTGTGTTTGTCATCCCGATAGATATCGCCGAGGGGGTGGTATGCCTCTTAACCTATGCACAACATGTACTTGATCAGGGTACTTGCTGGGGGTATCCGCAATTTTCCTCCGAGAAACTGCGAACTAATTACCTATTATAACCTTTTCTTCGGGAGTTGGTTCACCCCGCCTTGGTTTTGCCGGTCCGCTGCCTAGGTAACTAGGTAGGCAACGGCCATGACCTGCGCACCTAGCTACCTTTCAGTTGTTATCAGCACTACCTAGAGTGGTGTCTTTGTTTTTCCTCCGCTCGGTAAAAAAATATTTACTGAGCTTTAGAAGCATACGAAGGATTTAATCTGGCTGAGCTCTAGCACATCCTGCTATGCAAGACATCCACATATACTTTAACATAACCATTTATCAACATTAGACATTTTTTGGTGCGAGTTGTTTTTGAAATATTTACTAGCTCCGTAACTCATGTCGAACTACGATTTATTTCCGCTGCTTCGTCTTATTCCACATTTCGTTGGTTGCTATTCTGACTCTCAAGGGAGAGAGTTTGTCTATACCTATCTTACAGCTTAGACGTATACAAAAAGGTCACATATTAGGAATATTGGAGTTTAGATAAAGTTAAACGCTAAGAGTTTGTTTTAGCCAATTTCATCGTTTTGATGCATTTCCTTGCATTTATGGGCCTACTAATTTCCACATATTTAAGTGGGAGGGGGTGAGGACTCCTCTCCCTCCTCTCCCCCTTTGACATATTCTTGCTCCTTATCTAGGTATTCATAGAGGCTGAAACTTCCACTCAACTTCGTCTTCAAAGGCTACCTTGGCTACCTAGGTGATAATTTCCATATTAGGAATCTCTAGTTGTTTCTCGTGAACCTAGATATTCACGGTAGTTTCCACAAAATTGTGGGTACTAAAGAGAGTGATGGACAAATTTCCGGACACCCATGTGCTGAAATTATTTGGCTTCACCCTCATAGTATCTATACCTGATCTTTAGAAATAGCTACGTTCTAGCAACGGTGGAGTTGTCAAACACTACTTTAGCTTGATTATGTCGCTGGCACGGAAACTAATTCGGGCAGAATCCCTTTCCATTACAGGTCGCCAGGGTGTATTAACCAGTTTGATATTGGAAGACCCGACTATCTGATCGAGTCAGAAAAAATACACTCAAATGTTATTAAAATTCTATTTCAACCATCACTATGACAACCCATCAAATGTCTTGCGAGTTCCATTCGAATCCCGACAATTAGATGGTGTTATCACTAGGCGGATCTTAGTTGTCCACGATTTACTCTTAACTTCGTTTATGTAAGCCGCAATTCCTCAATGAAAAGAATTGTCGAAACCTATGTGCTGATACTACATCGGTGTCTGGTTCGGGCATCACATAGAAGAGTTAAGAGTCTATAATAAGAGGAGTAACTAGGTAATTAGAGGTACTTATACAATGATGGTAACTTTCCCTAAATTTTACTTTTCTTCGACAATAGGCCATGCGAATAACTACCTACTAACCTACCTAGGTACCTACCTAACTAACCTAACCTAAAGCTAGATAGTTCATATCGTAGTAGGCGCGAATTCAATACTAGATTTTGCGTTATTATAAGAAATGTTATGTTAAGATAGCAAAATGCCGAATTCCCTTCGGTGCTGGGGTGGTGGAGCCAATCAGAGGTTGATAATAACTCATAATCGGAAAAGACCCGATGGCGACACATCGCGACATTCCACCTCCAATTGTCATCATCCGACTTGGAAGAGCATGGCTTTTCGGCGTTTCCTCATCGCTAAGTTTTCACTTTCCTCTGAAGATAGTATTTCCATTGCACTTTGATTTGACAAATTGCTTGAACGATAAGCAAATGCAGCATTTTTACCTTCGAATCCCAGCGATTGGGGACTTGTACACTGGTAATCATCAGATTTCGTGTTACACTTGGACGGTATCCATAGGTAGCTATATCACCTATTTGTACCTGCAGGATGTAAATACCACATATTCGTTGGAGACCACGGCGTCGGACATGGCGAGCTATATCCGTTTCCATAATATTCCCATTTTATTCTGTAATGTCTATCACTAGTATGTCTATAGGATACTGTCGACTCCCACTCAGAGAGGCGAAAGATACCGAGAACGAAAGCACATGTAAAAATACCATCTTAATCTCCCCTATTGAAAAGCATGTTTCGGGGGCAAGAATGCTTATTCTAGACCATGCTGGAGTATGCATATCGATCGTCACCCCACAATCATTATTCAGCTGCCATGTGAATCTTCAGGTAGCGAATTGTGCTACAGATCTATCGAATAAGAATTTCCCGGTCAAGACCCAGCACCCCCCACGTCTAGGGATCCTGACCCAGATCCCTGGCTGGTGGTGGTAGATAGCTAATTATCATTATGGATGATACCATAGCACCGGTGTCGTGGTACCCTACACCCAATCCCACACTTGACATATATAAGGCGAGTATCCCGCGATCTTTAGAACTTTCCTGATAATATCAAGAAAAGCGGCCCTCTCAAGAGGACTTTGAGCCAAGATGGCAACCGTTCTCGTCCAAAATATCAGCGACAAGAAGACGCCTACGGAGTCAACTATCTCACTCGATAGTGACGGTATACCGCCATTGGGAGCTCCGAAGCAAGAGAAACGCTTTTGGTTCCAACGTTCCAGAGACTTCGATATCGATGCCATTGCGACACAGGTAACGAATTCGTAAATCTGACATATTATGAATTGCCAATGGAAATGACTAACGGATGTGCACGTTTTAGCCTAGTGTTTTTGACGATCCTCAGACGGCGGAGAAGTACCAACCCCGCGATGACTGGTATGTCGCACAATGGCCTATATGGGTCCTAATAGAAGCTCATTCGGCAACAGGGAAAACTTGCACCGGTTCGATCCGAAAGTGCGATGGACGTGGGCGGAGGAGTATGCTATCGTTCGGAAAATAGACTGGAGAATCATGGTCTGGGCATGCGTTATGTTCATGGCGCTCGAGTTGGACAGGGCAAACTTATCGCAAGCTCTCACGGATAACTTCCTCAACGATCTTCACTTTTCTACGAATGGTGAGTTTGGTCTGTAAGTCCCCATCGTTTTTTACACAACTGACCTGGAATTAGATTACAATCTGGGAAATACCGTGTTCAAGTTATCATTTCTCATTGCCGAGTTACCGTCGCAGCTTGTGTCGAAGTGGATGGGACCCGATCGATGGATTCCAAGTCAAATGGTGTTGTGGTCTATCGTGGCTGGTGGTCAATTTTGGCTTTCGGGACGGAGCTCATTTTTAGCCACGCGAGCTTTGCTGGGAATACTTCAGGGGGGATTTATCCCTGATGTGAGTAGTCTAATATGCAAAGCCTTTCACCTAGAATATTAATGCTAACTATTCCGATGTAGGTTATCTTATATTTATCGTACTTTTACAAGCATCACGAACTAACCATTCGTCTTGGGTTCTTCTGGACTATGATGAGCGTCGCCGATATCCTCTCTGCGCTCATCGGCGCCGGCCTTCTGAAGATGAGAGGAGTTCTCGGTTACGCTGGCTGGCGCTGGCTATTCTTACTGGAGGCTTTGATAACTCTGATTGTTGGGTTATTCTCATTCGTTCTGATGCCGGCCGGCCCCTGTCAGACTGCGAGCTGGTTCCGAGGGAAGAATGGTTGGTTCACGCCACGGGAGGAAACTATAATAGTCAACAGAGTTCTACGAGAAGACCCGAGCAAGAGCGGCATGCACAACCGCCAACCGATCACACCAAAGCTGTTGTGGAAATGTCTTAAGGACTTTGATCTTTGGCCCCTGTATATCATTGGGCTTACCTTCCAGATCCCTGCTGTTCCGGAACAGCAGTATCTGACCCTCTCCTTGCGACAGATGAAGTTTGATACATTCACGTCAAATCTGCTGTCTATTCCATATACAGTAATCCACAGTAAGAAACTCCTGGAGCACTGTAGGATAATATTCGCTAACCACCCTTGTTTAGTCTTCACGATGCTTGCGAATACGTACGCGGCTGAAATATTCGGTAACCTCACCCTTGTTTCGGTAGTTGGACAATTCTGGATCCTGCCATTCTTGATCTATCTTAATATAGCCGACACGGCAAGCGCCAGCAGATGGGTTATATGGACCGTGACAACTCTCTTGCTTGCATACCCGAACTGTACGTAACTACCTCTATGTCTTTTCTTGCTTCTAACGTGCTCACAATCTTTTACTAGCCCATGCAATCCAAGTCGCGTGGAACTCGAGAAACTCCAATGCAGTGCGATCTCGTACAGTCTCAGCTGCATGTTACAACATGTTCTGCCAGGCAGGCGGCATCATAGCATCCAACATCTACCGCGCAGACGACGCACCGCTTTACCGACGTGGCAACAGGCAGCTCATAGGTATTCTTGCGGGAAACATCGGGATTTACGGTCTGACCAAGATTTACTACGTCCTTCGAAATAGGCACAGGGATCGAAAGTGGAACGCGATGACAGCCGAGGAGAAATTGGAGTATCTATCGACGACAACTGACGAGGGGAACAAGCGCTTAGATTTCCGGTTCGCACACTGAGGTAACAGTGGCCTCTAGATGTTCCTTTTCAGCAGTCTGTTTAGGTAGTTTAGAGAATTTAGACATGCTTATTCTTAGATTTATAAGGTTACCATTTTAACATCCAGTAGTGAGATACGACCCCTATTCAACGTTAGCCTGGTGCCGAAGTGTAAAGCTAAGAGTTTTTTGCTCACTCCGAAGTACGTTCCTTACCATGTATCTTTTTCGAAAAGTTATCATCGAACTTGCCATATTATTCTGCTCAATTAATTACATGTCCTCGTGATATTAAGGCAGTTGCTAATCGTGTTTTACGATTAAGGTATATCTTGCTAGAAATTGCTTCCTAAGCTACAATGGCGCTAGGAATCTAGCAGGAAACAACATGATAAAATTATAAGCAGCGTCATTTCGCCAGGCTGGACCTGGGTAGGTGCGCATGGTATCAAAAAGAAAAGCACGGGTTACTTGGCCCAGAAGAATTCGCGTCCCTCTCCTATCGGGCCTTGGCCCTGATCCTAATCAGATTCCTGAAGTTCTCGCTGCTCATCGCTCTCGTGAATCGCCTGCTGAATCATGGATTCCACCGACTTTAGCGTTCTGAGTCCAGCTTCGATTCGTTCCTGCTCTTCCCTCCCCTTGAAGACATCGAGATCCTCGGCATCCTTGAGCTTGTTCCAAGCATCAACGATCCAGTCCAAGCTCTGATCGAACTTCTTCTCCTTCCAGCTGGGTAGGATCTCGTCTTCAACGATGTCGCCGCTGATATCGCTCTCGATATCGCCGATGTTGGACAGGACCGTATCGAGGTCGTCCATGGTTTTGATTTCCGAAGGGCTGCTTGAGGGAGGCATCGTCGTTAGTTGCTAGGTTGAAAGGTGTGTTTCTTTTTTGGTAATGAAATAACGTAGGCTTAAGGTGGCTGCTGTGTAAAGTAGTAGTTACTCTGGGTTTATGGAAGGCATAAAGGAATGGGAAGGAGGAGCAGGCTGCAATGTGTTTATATAGAAAACGTCCATAACATCCAGCGAAGAACCACATCAGGTGTGAAGCACAGCTCAATGTGTATATGACGAGTATGGTGACCGTACTACCGACATTGAAATGAGAAACCCATGTATTTGGGGTTGATTCAATGCTCGGCAGGCGTTCATGGGGATAATATTCAATTACAACACATTCTTATCTCTACCTCAGGTACTCATTTAGGGCTGCCGTGGAGTACATATATAGAAATAGATAGTTCAGTACGAGTAATGGCGAGATTTTGACTGGTTGCTTTGGTCAAGAGGAAAGACATGTATCACATTTTGCCATACCTGTCTCCAGATGAGATTGGTTTATTAAGATCATCTGGTGTTCATTAGTGGAACATGCATAGGTAGGTACCTGAGCTCGACATGAAGCTAACTTTCTTCTGTACATCAAAACTATCTGTTAATGGTGGCTTGCTTGTATCTATTTTGGCTCTAATCATCGTATTTCACTATAATGTCCTTTCTAAGATATCTCCTGCCCCGGGGTCATATGACCAATTTTTAATTCGCCATTAGGACGATCCAAACCCTCTTGGTATCATATCGAAAACTGCGACAAAGAAATAATTTAATGTTTCAAGGCTCCTGTCGTTCTCGCAACGTCTAGAATCTGATCTACCAGCGGCTGCACATCTGTCCCTTTAAGCGGCACCCTATGCGCCCCATCCCACTCAACCAATCTAGCTGTGGCCGGGTCGCAATACTCCTCGTACAATTCGCGATGCAGATTCAACCCAGGATCATTGAGTCCGTGAACATGGATGGTCGGGAGCCTTAAGATGTGGCCTCCACTCATCATTTCCATCAGATCCGGCGCACCTGCAAGGCCGACCTGGGACGCCCTGCTTAACAAAGTCGAGTTAAACACTTTGGGGTCGAGGTTCACTATTGGTGCCCGACCGGCCATAAGAACGGCGAACTTCCAGTCGGATCCCGCCTGTGCCGGCCCCAGTTTCTCGGACCGGATCTGTTGTCGATATAATATACTTGCGGCAAGCTTAGCACCTTGGCTAAATCCGAGAAGCCCGACCCAAGGTCCGGTGGCACCGGCACGGTCATCAGCATCCATGGCGCTTTTCAGAGAAGCGTTTACGTCTGCGATGGCGCGGTCGTCATCTATTTCTGGGTGCTCGGGAAGCCAACGCAGCCATCGTTTGAATGGGCCGTGTTCTGCATAGACCGAGAGTACGTCGGGTCCGGCGCCAGACTCATAAGGTGCCTCGGCGTACACCATTCGGAAATAAGGCTCTAACGTCCGTGAGACTACTCGGCATTGGGCTCTAAAGATACGGGCGTTCGTTCCACCACCATGCAAACACAGGATGCGTGGTAGATGCAGAGTCGCATCTTCACCCTTAGTCGCCATAGTGCGTATGCGGTATAAGTACTTAGGAATGCGATTATTTGCCGTATAGAATTAGCCAAATCTACCAAATATGTCGAGTATTAATGAGAGTTCAGCCGTTGACCTTAAAAATAAAAATAACACAATGAAAAGGGTGTAAAGGTGTATACCGAAGGGGGACCTATGGAAGTGATTGTATGGAAGTTAAGGTAAAAAGTATGGATGATGGATGATGGATGGCGGACGGCGGATGGTCAAGACCTAGGTAAGCTATCAATCTGGTTATCAGAAAGTCCGGGAACCGCGTTTACAGCGGATGGTAAGCGAAGGGATGCGAAGGGATGCGAAGGGATTAGGATTCCTTGCTCAAAAAAAAACGTCCCGATAACGAATTAAAATGCTAGGATTTGATGCACAGCGTCGGACTTCACCAACGATAAGTCAACTATAGGTTAGTAAGCTGTGTCAGCTCACCCTCCGATAATCGCTTAGCGTTGATATAGGTAGGTACCTAGGTACCTAGGTATGGTAGGTACCTGTTCTTTTGATTCTTTCCACAAACTGACACTGCACTGCGAAATGCAAGTAACTTTTAGCCAATTATCTTAGAGTTATACCAAATTAAAGCTTTAAATAAGAGTAATACTATTTCAGTAGTAATTTTATTTTAATAATATTCAATTCCAATTACATTAATGTCACCGTTTATTTAAAAAATTCACCGTTTTTTTAATATTTTTATTTTTTTTAATTAATTTATTTTTATTAATATTAATATATTTTCATTTTTAAATTTTATTTATTTAAATTTATTTTTTTTTATTAAAATAAATTATTTATATTATTTTAAATTATTAAATAAATAAATTTTTTTATATATAATTTTATTAATTAAATTTTTTTAAATTAAAATATATATATATTTATTAATATATTAATTATTTTAATTATTTAAATGTTTTTTATTTTTATTTGGTTTTTTATTTTTATTTGGTTTTTTATTTTTATTTGGTTTTTTATTTTTATTTAATTATTAAATTAATTACGTTAATATTTTTTATATTTTTTTTTTAAAACATTTTTAATATTAAAAAAATAATTAATAAAAAACTTTTTTTTTAAAATTTTTAAACGTTAATAATAATTTATTATCGTTTTCGTATATATTTTATAATATTATAATTTTTTATTATAAAAATAAAATTTTATAAACGGGATATATATTATTTAATTAATTATAAAAAAAAAATAACGAATTTATAAAATTTAATTTTTTTACCGGTTTTAAAATTTAATATGGTTAAAATTAAATATTATTGAAATAAAATTATTATTGAAATAGTATTACTTTTAAACAAACCCCGATTGGTGAGCGCGGTCCCTATTATAACGGCCAATGGACTTTAAGATAAGAAAGTGCTATACGTAAGGTAGGTACCTCTTATATTTATGTCGTTGCATGTCGTTATATGTACCTAAGGTACCCATGTAATATTCCTGAAAATTACTTTGTCATTATAACTACGCCAAACATCAACTTACATAGGTCAACCCAATCTAGCTGCAAACACTTCTTCTCCCCAGCTATTATCACTACATGATACAAAAATATCATCATGTCTAGACCTTTACCGGTCGAAACATTAACCAAGATCTTTACCGATGAAGGTCTCTGCAGTGATGACTTAAAATCGTTAAGACTAACTCAAAGACAGTGGGAGGACGTTGCGACAGACCTATTATTCAGACGGGTTTGCTTATCCAGACTGAAAAAGGACCGTGATGCATTCTTCAATATCGCATCAAGCCCACATTTAGCACAAGCACCTCGAATACTAATATGGTATGAACTTTCAAACGACATACCTGATTGGCTTGGCGATGCCAGTTCTCCTAATACAGCCTACCAAGAGCTTGAAGATCCGGCAGCCTCCATTATTTTTAACGATCTCTACTCCCAAGTAGGGGATCTGTTTTGGTGTTCATTCCAGCGAGGTCTCTTCCGAAGTGGAGGTTTTAATGGCACCTCACAAGAAATGGTTAAGCTCGATGAGTTTATGGCGCAGTTCTAGGGCGCTCTAGATGCCATGCCCAATTTACACACATTCGCGAGTCAACCAATGCATCCTCGTCGCCTCTTGACGAAGCCTTCTGCACCCTATCCAATAACAGCACAAATACTCCGTAGTGGACATGTTACTCCGGGCTTCCAGGTTACTCAGATGAACCATGCGCTCTTGCAACACGGGTTGTTTAGGTCTCGTTACATACGATTTACTGGGCATCGTTTTACTCGCTTTTATTATGCCGATGGAGATGAACTTAGCGCCATCCCAAATATGGAATTCGGTTGTTTCCCTCTCCTGTTCAATCATCTGACGCATCTAGATATGTGTATCGGCCACGTTCTATTTCCTCCGTATCTCGAACCTTTAGGAGGCTTCATTGCAGGATCCAAAGAGCTTACTCATCTTAGATTATGCTGCGAACGCACGTACCTGTCAGATGTGAATTATGATTCTATATCGGAGATTCTCCTCGGTCAATCGGACCTCTATCTGCCTAGCTTACGTTTTCTTCACTTGTCGCAAATACATATATCGGCTGAGCTGCTTATTCTTATCGTCAAAAAGCACACCAAATCGCTACAGTCCTTAAGGATAGATGCCAATGTGCCCTCGGAAGTCCTCGGGTCTTTCACGAAGTTGGTCGAAGAAGACATGCTTAGGCTGGAAGAACTTACTATAATACCAGATGAAGAAGAATCATATCAGCCTCTAGTATTTACTACTTCAGCCTAGGAAGCTCTATCGAGTAAAGGGAGTGAAGTCAACAATTATACTCGTAATCCATACGCATATACCAACCACAAAGCAAATAGCGGGGAGAGCTGTGGGGTTCCTTGGTAGCAGAGGTGGATTTCCAAGATAGAGAGACTCTGACTCCAACAAAACGGCCAAGTCCAACTTGGTAAATAGCGACATAAACCATGACGTATGCCACAGTCCTCGCCCATGTATTGATCGGTTTAACATGGATGAGGGGGTGCTGTTAGAGTATATGGCATCCAGCCAAATAATTGATGCTTTATAGAATTTACGTGTTTGAAACTCTTCACCACAATATTACTCAGTCATTTAGGAATTTAAGTGTTACGTCAAAATCGCCTGCTCTCAAGCGCTCTTTTAATACGTATCCGCTATATAACAAAACTCGGCGATCTTGACATAGACATAACTACCAAGACAGGCCCAGCAACGATTTAAAGAAGCCTTATATCAGATTGGACCTAGGCTAGGTACGATCAGAGCTCTTCCAAACACTGAACTAATTACCCGACCACACAGTTGGCTGTGGGGGCAAGATAGTAGCGAAGTCCTGATAGGGGCTGACGTGGAAGTAAAGGTCTGTTTGCTAGCATCAGTATACTACATTAAATCTCTTATAACCAGAATATGTCACATACCGGGCTGACCGTTCTTGTATACACCAGGGATTTTAACCGTTGGGTTTGGGGTGCCGATCTTGTCGCTTGGATTGACAACCTCGATGTGGGCACAGTTTACATAAATTTGAGAGTCGCGCTGAATTGGGTAGATATGTTCCCATCGAAGAAGATACTTCCCAGGAGGCGTAGATTCCGGAATGGTAAAGTTGTACTAAAACCAAGACTTGTTAGCCTAGGCAGATAGGTAACGATCGACAAACCAAAGATGATTTGTCCCTTAGGGGTCTAAGAAGGCGTACGCTGTTGAGAAGAAAGGTTCCCCATTGCGCGTCGTAACTGTCTTTGTACCGCTCGAACTCTGGCAGCGAAAAGTCGATCGACTGCTCTGTTCGTCCGGTTACATTTAGGATCTTGAACCAATCTCCATCCCCAGCATAGTCGTGGAGATCGTCCGTGGTTGACTTCGACAACCACGCAGATCCGAAACCTGGGTGGAACATAGTCCCTCGACCATTCTGAGAGGATATTATTTAGAAAAGGAGGTAAGGATATTATGGGAGGTGATCATACTATTGCGCTGGCATTTGCTACTCCGAAGCCAACTCTATCTCC
Source organism: Daldinia eschscholtzii (assembly GCA_037126485.1). NCBI lineage: Eukaryota > Fungi > Ascomycota > Sordariomycetes > Xylariales > Hypoxylaceae > Daldinia > Daldinia eschscholtzii. The sequence goes on from JBANMG010000005.1 coordinate 2,651,639, forward strand.
AGCTTGGACAGTGGCAGTCTTCACACGAGCAAAATCTACAGACGCGTTGCGGCCGCATCTAATGTCAATCGAATCGGGGTCTATGAGAGGCCAGGACAGCGCAAGGTCGTGATCTGAGTACGAAACAGGAGTTACTTGTCTGGAATATCATTCTGGATCAGTCGCTTATATTCGGTTGTCAGGATTTGGCTGGGTGCATACCGAACATATTCGAAACTCTCCGTCCACGTATTATTGAGGATCAGGTGCGGGAAATGATCTAGAAACCCTGATGTTAGTCTGGAATTCTTCAATCCATGGCGATTAACCCTAGTACATACAGTGAGCGTTCACTACGCCCAAGAGGCTAGAGCCTAGCAAAGCAATCGAGGAATACTTCATTGTAAGTGACTCTCAAAATAATAGGTTAATAGGTTGATAGATGACTGGTGATCTTAGGACTCTCATTCAGCAAAGATCATCAGGATTCCTCTCCGATTATAAAGACCCTTCCTCCGGACCTCCTTTCATGATGATCCCACTACCGGCCGTCGTCAACGGGTATCTATGCAGGAATACATTAGCCGGGACGCGGTGGCCGTATATACCCGCTCAGGACGTAGCACCCCGCAGCTACAAAACCCTCCATTGGGAACTTCCGAAGTTCCAACGCATCGGGGAGTTTTTTACGATCTAAGCCTATCAAATGATACTAAAGGTAGGGTAGTATATCTTGGAGAAGTTGCTGCAAGACGGGACGTCGTAAAGACATCGATTCACAACTATGCCGTCGTCACATCACACGGTTCGCATTGCTCCAAACGCTACATAAACAATTGAAAAAATGCGAATATATTTAGGTCAATATAGCAACCCCGTATTGAACTCTGTCAATTACAACAAATACGTGAGAAGATATACAGGAACTGTTGGAGATGAAAGCTGGCACATCTCCGAAATGGTTACTAACAAAGCCATACATAACCGTAGATGAGCATCTCTTGGGTAGATGGAACGGATATTTTAATGACACATTACCAGAGAATAGACATATAAGGTTTTCCTAGATGTGAAGTATGCCCATACGTAAGGAGATTGCCCATCTATAGAGATATATAATGGTTTATTGGGAAAACGTATAAGATTTTACAATGATGGTAGGCCAAGCTATGCCTTGCCGGAAAATAAAAGAAACTATTCAGTGTTCTAGAGTGACATAGAGGTATGTAGATAATGTTTCATTCCACTCTATAAAGGACTTGTTCCGTAAAAGCTCAGGTAACACAACCCAATTCAGCCAAAGAAAGGAAAACAACAGTTATGTATACGACCTCGGTGTTTGCCTGTGTACAATAAGCTTTGGTATATTTAGATACTTCGACAACCCCCCTATCATATTTTACTAACCCTTGGCAGTACACTCACGGTATATACTACAGGTTCAGGTACAGATGCTTACAGGAGCGATCTAGATCCCTTCTCATTCAGTGAAGCTTACTATCATGGTACTGTTCGTAGGGTCCTCATAGGTGGATATACGAACACCAACCCTTGAGTTGACATTATTCTACCTTTTGGTAGCGTAGCGGTTTGATAGCTATCTTCCGAACCCTTCCACTTACTCTTTGAGGCTTCGTTACGTTTCCTTCCCAGGTTCATTTTTCGTCTGCTCGTCTTGATCTTGTTGCTGAGTCTGCTGCTTCTTTTGTTGTTCTGTTGCTTTTTCATCTGTTTCTATGTCTTCTATGGAGTCATAGATCGCATTTATGTTGGTGAAAAGATCCCAAAGCAACAGGCAATTATCACAATCCAATACTCTGGTTCCCAGGAAGTTGGTTTTCAAATTTGGGCAAAAAGAAGTGCATGCAAATTCATGCGAACAGGGGTCGTAATTCCTGTAGTACTTATATCCATGGCCACACATTGAGCATGTTACCAATGTCATATCGCAGTGACACATGCTGAAGTACGAATCAGGTGTCGGTATAGACCATATGGTTACGTAACTTTCGTATAAAAAGCTATGAAAATTGGATGATGGTATGAGATTTGATATTATGTAGCGAGTATTTCGTAATAGTTGGTGGATAGCACAGAAAATACGCCGCGTATCGAATTTAAATAAGCTTTGCATCTACAACTTCGTTGCTCAACATAAACTATGTAACATTCGGTTACCATATTACGATGGAGTCTTATTACAGCTTCGTTGTTCTCATAAATAGTGAACAGCATCTACACCTAACTATGTCTTAAATACTGTAGTTGTTAGATATTGTCAACATAGGTAACTAGGGGTATGTATTACAATATATCCAGGTGAGAGAGTCTCTATGCAGCATTTGAGGGGAAATCAGCTCGATAATCCCACTAAGATGAGGGACGACTGCCTAGGACGTGTCGTATTTCTTCAGAAAGCCAATCCTGGGCGTCCTCATGTACTGCTAAATATTATAGCGCAAAGGTGAATACATGAGCTGTGGTGTCATGGCCGGCAAAATTGAAGGCGAACATGTTGCCATAGATCTCTCTCTCGGTGGGACCGCCTGAGGTTTTCCAAGACTGTCTGTAAAGATTCCTTGTAGCTGTTGGAAGGGCTTGTAGTTAGTTTCCTCTCGTCGTGACCTACAAATTTGAAAGACTTTCCAAACCCTGTACGAGAGAATACATGTAAAGATAGGGTGCGCAAATCGTCAGCGGCTGATTTTAGGGACTCATTTGCAGCCTAATAGACAAGCATGTCGCTAGCCAAACTGATGGCTTCCGGCCATACGATTTCATTGTTATGTTCATTGAAGGAATGAGTGGCTATTTCCGTTGCGTTTTCCATCGCTCACCTTCAGCCTATCATAGACATCCGTTAGCAAATCGATAGCAGTCAAGGGATGTAACTAGATCGTCCTTATGGTTGATATATTGGGCCCAAATACGTTCAATATTTCTCAAGCGCAGTTAGTTCTAAATGTCCTGGGATCTATGAACTGGGTGGCTTGGGACGACTCCGAACATACCATTGATGAAGACCGCACGTGAAAAGTCAGTTCCCTCCGAAATACCGACATTAAGGCCCCAGGATCGTTGATATAAATCCAATTCTTGAATGGGGTAACCAATACCCAAATATCACCCATCTCGGAATGGGATCGATATCTATCTTCGACTTTCCATCCTCGCCAGTTATATCGGGTAAAGCTACTATCATCGAAAGGCAGACAGCGAAAGAGGGAGAGGACCTTTCGGTCTAGCAAGACCCAAAATGGATTAAGAGGGCTAAAAGGCACGATACGTATGGGAATGCCAAGAGAACGAGCGGCCTGGTAGTTCTGCAATAGACCAACGCCACTACTGACTAGCGTACCGCCTATCAGCAGGAGCACGATAGTTATCAGCACTGTAAACCATACCATTTGCGCTGAAAAGACTGAATTACCTATGCAACAGCAGTCAGACACCCTCCTAGGAGGTTATTCCAAGTCGTTGGTCAATCTAAATTAAATGAAAAGGAATTGAAAATAGTGAGGAAATCGATTGATGCAAGGGAGTGTTCATGAAGGTGCTTAGAAACCAACGTGTATCGACAAATAGAAACTATTCTATTCACAGTGTTTAAATGAAGTCCAAGTAAGCCAGGTGCCTACTGGATACAAGACCTTCTAACATCAAGTTAAATACCTATATATACCTTAGGTGCTTATCATATTCAATGCACAGGCAGCCCTGCTAGGTATCTACAATTTGCGATATTAGCCTTACTTGCTTGGCAAAGCTCAATCTATGGCGATCCGTCGGTACTTAGACATTTTAAGTGCGGGAACCATTTAAAAGTGTAGTAGGGTCGAGCAAACCGCTGACATGATTTAACTCTCCTACATCCAAGCTGAATTGGTTTATATATATACCTCATCAGCTAGATACTCAGGCACTTAGTGTTACTGTAGTTAGGTACTTAAGTCATTTATCCACCATGTGACAAGGGAGGGATTGTTTACGGCCACTCAACTAAGAAGTCACGATCTTGACTATTTGTTTGATCTGTTCACGTCCTTTTGATTTTCATAAAACCCTACTTTGATACAGCGTGACATCTAAGGTTCATGTAAATTTAGACCCGGCACGGAGAATAAACAGGTGCCCGGCAAATTGACACTATAGCCACACGCAGTATGAACCCGCAAATACATAAGCTTCATACTAGCACCTCTAATATGTTGGAACTATCTATAAAATAGTAACATACTTGGTATTCCTAGATAGAAAAATTGCTACCTGGACACTTATTAGACAGTTGTGAATGCATATAGTTTGAGTAAATACGGGCGAGTACGCAGAATATGACAGCGACGAGGGAGAAATCTATTGCAACCTGATCAATCACGATGCCGTAGTAATGATCGACTTCCACATACATATAGCTAGGATAGTATGTAATCCCCATGACTCGCCTAACGCTTGTACGATAGGAAGAGCTAATAATGATACTAAGACGATGCCAATTACAGGGATTGGGAATGGATTTTCAGTTCAATAATCGCCTGTGTCTTGTCTAGCTTGAAAGCAAGGCTTCGAAGTTCGTTTGGTACAGCTTGTTGGAAGTGCATTGTGATGACGATAGTAGGAAATGCAAATAAGTTAATTGCGACAGCCATGCTGCTAACCTTCTGCTCCAGCGCCTGACCTTATGTAGGTAGTGTAAGGATGTTCAATGTCTTGGGTACAGGCAGTCTTAGGTACTAATCTACGTAGATCATAAGGCTATATTTTTGTGTATAATTCAATATAACGAAGTTCAAAGGAGATAATTTGACGATTGCGCCCGTCAGATTTAAGTGACAACACCTCAATTGGCTTGTTAACAGTCTTATCCCGCTAGTTTGGTCGCCGAATGGCTGCCTTTTCTTTTTTCTTTCCGCCTATCACGTCATCCAAATAAAGAAGAAATTTCACTTGTTTTGGTAGTTAACGTAAGTAAAGCTCTCCAGCGAAGGCGTTAAATACCCTGAGATGATCTGATATGGGCAAGAAGCTAGCTTAAATAATGCTAAACAAAAGACCGGAACATATATGTACGCAGCGTATAATCCGTAGACACAATCACCAGATTCATTAAGCAAAGACTGTTCACGTGAGTATCTACGTGTACCCGAGCCAGGGAGGGGAGCCCGAATTATGCAACGCCGCCGGAGAGAGACATGGAGGTAATAGTGTGATCTTACAAGTGAAGCAAAGATTGTGCAGCTAACGAATAAATACGCAGCGTCAAAGCCATCGTATACTCGTGTAACCCACCTAATCCCATGTAACGGATAGTGAAGGTAAACCAGTTTCTTAAGCTTCTTTCCAGTCATTCGCAAGTTAATGCCTTGTTGCCGCCAGTCATATCTCGTATTGTGCCAATACTATGCATGGGTTCTTGGAGGATGGATGATCACGCCCTAGGAACTCCTATAAGACTAGCAACAGTACGCGGGGTATGGATTTATCTCGATACCTTCATAGCTTTACACTTTGCTCCTAACCTGTCCTTCAATCTTCCACCGTACTTACTTGATATTCTCATTGCTTGTCTTGTCGTCCTCCTTCTGAAGCACTCATGGCCGAAGATAATTCAACGGCTGCAGCCCAGAGTTCCCTAACCGGGACAAATCAGTTGGCGTCATGGCGCCTTGTGACGGTGATAGGTAGTCTGTGTCTGGGCGTTTTTCTCTTCGGGCTGGACGTCAACATTGTTACTGTCGCTATCCCTCATATCACAACAGAGTTTCGATCACTGCCGGATATAGCTTGGTATGGATTAGCATACTTGCTGACATTAACCGCATTCCAGCCGTTGTTTGGAAATCTTTACAAATACTTTAACGCTAAGGTCGTATATATGATATCGCTAGCTCTTTTCGAAGGTATGAAAACCCACTAGCTCCCATCTCAGTTGCCCTCATCCTAAATAAGAATTGACCCCTTTTACTATCGTACAGTGGGTTCTGTCATCTGTGCCGCCGCTCCAACATCTGCAGTCCTTATTTTCGGGCGGGCATGGCTTGGTCTAGGAGCAGCAGGTTTGCTCCAAGGAGCACTTGCGATCATCAACTATACTGTCGCCGTTGATAAAGTACCTCTATTCCAAGGCATTGTGGTCGGTTCAATGGCTGTAGCCGTCTGCTGCGGACCCGTCATAGGGGGTGCTCTGACACAATATGCGAACTGGCGTATGTATCAATCCTATGGAATATTACGCATATTGCTAATATTTCAAGTAGACTGGTGTTTTTGGATGTAAGGTTAATGAAGCTCTCCGAATACTGGATGGTTCACTTATCCTAGCCATTGTTATAGTAATCTTCCGGCCGGTGTGTGCGTTATAATCGTCGTACTCCTATTTGTACGCCTTGGTCAGCCGTCAAAAGAAGCCAATCAAGTCTTACCCCTACGTGAGAAGCTCCGACACATGGACGCTCCGGGGCTTGTTCTTTTTATGGGTGCGATAACATGCCTTTTACTCGCATTAACTTGGGGTGGGGGGTTATACACTTGGAATGATCAGAGGATCATCGGTCTATTCGTTGGATTTGGAGCCTTAACAGCATGTTTCTGTTACTGGATTGTGAGAAAAGGGGATCGCGCCCTAATTCCAGTTCGAGTCCTGAGAAGACGCTCAGTATATGTGGGAGCAATAACCCTGCTAGGCTTTGGCACGATATCCGTTGTTGTAAGTGTTTCTCAACTGGTCAACAATATCCGCGCGAAGGGTTTCTACTAACTTTGGTACTCGATAATTGTGGGTAGTATGGATACTATCTCCCAATTCTATTTCAATCTGCGCAGGGAGCGTCCACCATAGAAAGCGGGCTAAGATACATTGCACTTGTTGGCCCCCAGATCGTTGCCTTGGTGATTATGGGGGGGATAGTATCTAAATGGGGTTACTATGTGAGATTTTTTATTTAATTTATATAAATTCAGAGTATCAGCTAACGTTGCTTCATTAAGGTACCTTACATGATAACGGGAGGCATTATTTGTAGTGTCGGGGCTGGTCTACTTACGACTGTTGATCTTCACACCCCTACTGTACAATGGGCTGCGTACCTTGTAATAACTGGGATTGGCCTTGGTATGGCGGTTCAACTACCATACACAGCGGTACAAGCCGTTCTTGAGTATGCCCTATCTAGCATCTTATAATATTGTGCAAGGATTTTAATATCGGACTTTTCACAGGCCGGAGGATATTGCTACAGGAAATGGTATGTCAAAGAAAGCCCACCCTATGACTTAACATAAAAAGACTCACATTTAAATAGCGATTAATGTGTTCTCATTTCACCTGGCGGGGTATGTATTCTCCAACATCTTCTTCAAGTGAATCTATGGGTCCTAGCCGTCCCAGCCAGTTTTATACTATCATTTGCTAACTTTTAAAAGCGCAGTTGGAACTGCAATCGGCCAGGCACTCCTAATCGATGGGCTCAACGTTGCGGTACCACGGTACACCGATGCTGTGACACCAGCCGCGGTTATTGGGGCCGGTGCGACAGGGCTGCAACTCATCGCTACCTCTCCTGCTGTACTTGAAGCCCTACGCGCCGCATACGTCGAGGCAGTACGTCGGACTATAGTTCTAGGGCTGGCTGGTATTTGCATGACCGTCCCAGTCTCTTGCGCTATGGAATGGATTAATATAAAGAGCGTAGCGGAGACAAAGCTTCGCGCCCTGGCATCCAAAGAAATGCCTGCTAGAAGTAGGGATCTTAGTGAACAGGAGGCTAAAGCTCCTGAGAGTATATAAACTCATTTGTATATTATCCAGCAGCCTCGTAGTAGGCAATAGGTAGTTGGTGAGGACATAACTCTCAGCAATAAACCAAGAATGTTTTGATCAGAAGTGTCACGATACGGACCCGCGGACAGCTCGATGGGTCATTGACACGTATATATAGAGTACCAGGCAGTTAGATAGGGGACCTTTTCACCGTTCCCTGTTCGCTCCTTCGTGCAAGAACAATAATACATACCGAATCCTTACAAGAAGAAACCAATAAATAAGATAGTCCCGAAAAGAAATTCCCAAGCTTTTAAAAGATATTATAACCAAATAAGTCGTCCAAAGTAAGAAAGTTGTTCATTGATTTTATTTCCAACTCCATTGACTATATACGTATTTTATTTGATTTAATTTAATCTTGTTTGTATTAACTCCGAAGAGCCGGAGTTACATAAAGTCACGTGAGAAGATATTGGAATAAGTTCAGCTACGCGGGGGTGAGTTCTAGTCAAGGGTGGCCGGGCCGGCTAAGCGTGGCTCAACGGGCTGAAAATCACGTGGCAAGCATTCGGGCTTTTTGTGCTACCCGAATGGGCGGCCTCGATCTCCGCTTACTCTAATACAAAAGCCGCAACATCCTGAAGTACTCCACCTTCGACATAGAAATCAGGTAGCTACATAATGTCAAGAGCATACTACAATAAAATTTGTTGCGCCATTTGTGATGTCGTCTTTTTACCCCATACATCATATCTCAGTAAGTCTATGGAATGGCTGGCTGACGTCGTGCTGTTAAGTGATCCAGACCGCGAGTTTGAACTACTATCAAAACATTACGATGCTGGGAAAAACGAAAATGCGCCATTACTAAACCCACAGGTTTCCCGAGGAATCGAAAAGACTCGTGCACAATTTGTGCAAGGGGTGGATTTTCGAATCTTGGTCGCGTTTAACCATGAAGACTATGGTAAATTAGTTCTGCCTTATGATATATATGAACGCACATATGGTCAAAATCATCCATGGGGTCCGCCGCCATATTTTATGCCAGTGCATCAAGCCTGTATCGACTTAGCTGAGAGCTCGATGCGTCGTTGTCACGATATTACAGTTCGCGACCTACGTACTCTATGGAAAGTTCTGCGAATGCGTATGGTCGCTAGTCTGGCCTCCAATAATATCAATCAGATCAGATTCTTGCCTTTCGACAGAATCCAACTACCTCATGGCTACTATATACCTTCCCAACCGTATATAATGGATATTGACCCTACAGGAAAAGGCGAGTGGTGGGTAAGTATGCACGATATAATCATTCCCTTCACGATTCACTCCTCTGACAGTATTATCGTAATAGCTTGCTAACTATGGAAGTTTATAGGAGACCAACCCTCTTGTAATACCAAAATTAACTTCTACAATCCTTGATAATCTCCAGAGCCTCCCACCCGCGCCGCCAGCGGCCCCGCAGGCTATTACATTTCACAGAGCTTTCTTGGCACTGCCATCTGAGCTACAGGCCCTTATACGCTCGTATTTGAAATCTCAGAATGGCCTACCCAGCCGATGCAATGGACTATTGCCTCAGTGGATGTGGCGTGAAATGCTTCTAGGCGGCGAAATTCTGCCTTTCCTTTACGATCTTGACGTCACCGTTGTAGAAGCCTTCTATAGACAATGGGAACGTGATAATGGAGACCAAGAACCCAACTGGGAACTGCTCGTGCGCAGGCTTAGCCAGGTGGCCTGGCGGATGTGGGATACAGATGGCAGCACTGTGAAAATACCGAATGGGCTCCGCAATCGCAGACGCATCTGGAAGCTGGTTGAAGAGATGTATGTTAATGATTTAATCGACACAAGAAACATGGATGCTCCGTGGATACCGGAGTATTGGGACCGAAGGGGCAGGCCGATACACCCCAATACATCCAGAAAAAGCTAAACTGATCGCTTGGATATTTGTTTTGGCATTTCTAGAAGCCGTTGAATTTCTCTTTCTTTATACATGGTGTTTATTTATAGGATGCCTGACACCCGAGGTCGTAAATTGATAATATCTAAGCTCGGGTTAAGATGGAGATAATTGCTTAAAACTACTAAGAGGGGCTAGTATGTTGGCTAGCTAGGTACCTAGGTGGTTATCTACCTACTGTATGTACATGTATGGTCTTGGACCAAATTGTACTGGTGACTTTCTACATGTGATTGTTACGATAGCACATTGTTTGAGTTACTGGTGTCTGGCGCGCATAAATACATGTATATATATTTCCTACGCCAACAAAATGAAACTTAGCGATAAAAGAAGTTAATATCACAATGCCCACTGATATGGGTTTTAAAAATATCATCCTTAGCTAGGATATATGTCGGGGGTTTGATGGCAGCAGTTAGAACTATGGTAGAGTTCCACTACTCACGCCTAGTTCAGCACCCCCCCCATTTTACTCTGATTGAGAAAGAGAGAAGCATGTGACATGGGTAGGTCAAAGCTTGATCTCGATTTGCCAGGCAACAGCGGAGCCATTGCAGACATATAGAAAACCATCCCACGTGAGTCCCCCGGTCGAAGTTCGTATTTCGTCGCGGAACGGGAGGCGGCTATATTCCCCGTTGGTCGGTGGAATCAGCAGTCTCGGTTGGTTCTGGAGGATCGTGTCTAGTTCGCGGGTCGGGAGGCAGGCCAAGGTCTCGTCGGTGGTTCCAAAGGGCAGTCTCAGTCGATCGCCGGAGGATAGTGTCCGGGAATAGGTAAGTAGCAACACCGAGGTAGAGTAGAATCCAAAAATAGAAATAAAAATAAAAAAGATTTGGTGATAAGGCAAGAAATAGTAGCAGTAAATAGTAGATAAAGATAGGAGAAAGTATGTCAATGGAGATAGGTGATGAGATTAATTAAGTGCGATAGTAAATGATGACAATAGATATTGAAGATAAATGGCAATCATAGATGGCGATAAATGGTAATGATAGAAAGTAATAATAATGGTAATAATAAATATAATGATAGATGGTGGTGGTAGATAGTGAAGATTGAGTAGATGTTTAAATATTGTTGTGAGATGGATGGAGTAAAAGCTGGAAGAAAGATGCTATGTTGGGGGAGAGTAACTAGATACAAATACTCTCTAGGAGGGCGATTGATTAGAACCAGACATGCACTGATTCTACAGTACTTACCTACCTACGAAATCAAAACATGATCCCAAAGGTTTCGTACCAAGTTTGTACCTAAGTACCTCCATGGCTGTCCTGATTCAACTAACCAATCACATTAGGTACGCAACTTTGATGTTGATCCTGGCTTCGAGGCTCTTTCAGTAGTGGAGATCAAACTTAAACCTTAAAAACGCACACCATTAATTGGCCAATCAATTACCCTTGCAATGCCCGAAAACGGAATCAATTCTAACTCTGCCTATTTCTATCTTTTGTACTTGTATATGCGTTTTAACACTTCCCACAAGGATTACGTATTTGGAATTAGTTATTGTACTTTAACCAACTAAAAAATAGTTCTATCAATCACTCAAAAATAAAAATCCCGATTTAATAAGATCTAAAAATCAAAACAAGTATCTACCTACTAACCTAATATATTGTTGTTTCACAATGCCGCTGGGTGGGGAAGACGTGCTTTGGACCTCTTATTGGTGGTAGCATGTTGGTAAATCCAATTAATATTTATTCTCAGACCAGTCCACTCGGTCTGATGCAACGTGTTGGACCAGCAAGAAAAGTGTATATACGGCCGCCAAGTATATTTTTGCGCAACCATCCCATCTGCGCGCATGTGTGGCATACACATATCAGTATGTACCTAGGTACCTAGATAGACTGTGATGTACAATGCAACCACAAATAGGTTACCTCCTTTCCACCCTCAGAAGGCTGCGTATAGTATAGCTACCTAGGTACCTACCTACCTACTTACATTTTATACAAGGTTATTTCCCCATCAAATAACTTCAGAAGACATGGCAGGTAGTTTATCAACATCATTTGCAACCCCTTGCGGTCATCGTATGATGGCTTTTATCGAGCTAATAAGGAGTATACTTCGTTTTGTGATAGCCGTCAGTCTCCTCATTCGTCTTATATTAGTAGCTTGGTTGTATTGGCCACAAGATAGCTTGAGCAGAATCGCCTTTAACTCTTTGATAGCGGGCGGCATTGTTTCCCTTCTCTACTACGTTCACCCCACCGTCAATTACTTTGCGTCCTGAAGATAGGGGTTACCCTTGCCCATAGGCAATCACTCTCGCGACGTCGCTAATAAGAACCCATTCCCTTTTAATGCTAAACAATACCTTACACCAATGTCTCTTCCTATTATCGTACACGACCTCAGCTTCACAATGGTAAATGGTATGCTATTGAGCTCTGGGTATCTAGTCACGGCTGGGCTTGTTGCCTGCGCCAGTGCGCTGGTCTACCTACTAGTCAAAGGCTATCAGGCCCGACTTACCTTCTATCGCCTTCACCAGCAAGGGATGGTATGATACGACCCCCTAGCTGTCTTATCCTTCTTTTCGTTTGCAAAGGCTAATATGGTCGCTGCGCAGCCGATGCCGCCATGGAACCCCATATTGGGACATCTCCTTGCTGTTCCTCCAATTATGAAGGCATTACCTGAAGACACACAGCAACCTGACGCCTTTGAAGCTCTCTGTCGTGCAAATGAGAAAAAGGACGCCGATTCCATCATTTATGTGGACATGTGGCCATTTTCCGACCCTCTAATGGTTATCTGCTCGCCTGTGCTTGCCATGCAAGCTTGTCAGGAGTACGACTTGCCTAAGCCGCCCGTTCTACATGCCTTTTTCAATCCGATCGCTGGAGGTGAGAACCTATTTACTATGAATGGACCCGAATGGAAGCGCTCTCGCACGCTTTTCAATTCGGGCTTCAGTGCCAGCTATATTTTACAGCAGACGTCTCATGTTGTAGATGAGGCTGAAATCTACGTCGAGATTCTGAGAGAACACGCCCGAGCAGGTAGGATGTTCTCACTTGATGACGTGACTTGCTGGTACATTATGGACGTCATTGGTGCTGCAACCTTGGACTCGCGACTCCATTCTCAACGGCAGTTCAATCCTCTAGCATCAGCACTGCGACGGCAAATTCGGTGGCATGTCCTTGATAACGAGTGGAACCTCCTAGTTAGATGGAATCCGGCTCGCCCTTTCGTTCAGTGGTATAACAGCTACCAGATGAACAACTACATAGCCAGGGAACTTGAAAAGCGCTATGCTGAATGGACCAAAGATGAGGAAACCGCTTCGTCGCGTTCCATCATCCATCTTGTTCTAGCTGGTTACATGGCCCAGCAAAAGAACAAGCCGCGGCCCAAGAAACTCGACCCAGCTTTCAGGGATTGGGCCACAGTGAAAATACGCCTATTTCTTTTTGCTGGTCATGATTCAACATCATCAACAATATGCTATTGCTTCTATCTTTTGCAATGCCATCCTGAAGCCATGGCCAAGATCCGCGCTGAGCACGATGCTGTATTTGGTACTGACATTACCGAAACGGCGAATCAAATGCGTGAACAGCCCCATCTGCTCAACCAGCTCCCGTATACTACGGCAGTCATTAAGGAATCTCTCCGTCTCTTCCCACCTGCGTCCGCCATGCGTGGCGGCGAACCAGGCGTATATTTCCAGGACAATAATGGCAACAAGTATCCAACCGAGGGAACCAATATATAGGTCTTACACTCAGCTGTGCAGCGCAACCCGAAGTATTGGCCTTCGCCGACGAAGTTTATTCCCGAGCGCTGGCTTGTGGAGTCGGGGAACCCATTGTACCCCGTTAAAGGCGGCTGGAGGCCGTTCGAGCATGGGCCACGAAATTGTTTGGGCCAAACTCTGTCTATGCTTGATGTAAAAATCACGTTGGTGCTTACTATACGCGAATTTGATATTAGACACGCATATGATGAATGGGATCGCTTGCACCCTACGACCAAGATCAAAAGTGTCAACGGCGAACGTGCTTACCAGATGCAGACCGGAGGGGCCCATCCTGCTGATGGTTATCCATGTCGTATTGGCCTGAGGAAAAAGTGAATTTGGATAAGAGGGTACCGTGGTATCTAATAAAAGTGTCAGCAAAGTTCTCCTATACAATGGCATGCTTTAAGACAATTTAGCTAGTCGTGTCCTTTAGGTTTAATCTGGTGTATATTGATTGGTATGATCATTATTATTATGACGACGGCTTGAGTAGGAAGGTCGGTAAGAATCAACTATCCGCCGTTTCCGTCCGTCAAACCCTTCTTCCGCCACAGATGTTCGAGATACTCTTCTTTCACGATAATCCCTTTCCACATCCTCTCCCTCGACCGGCCGCTTCCTGGTAGTGGGATATTGAACTTTGCGGTCCCAAGCCTCTAACGACCAAGGGCTACGAAGGAAATTCTTGAGCTCGTGAAGGAGCAGCTTGGTATTATCGCGACCGAGAAAGTCTTTCAGCATCTCCTCGGCTTGCCCTTGACTTCCTTGGATATCTACAGACTTTAGAATAGCAATAATGTATTCGAGTAGAAACTCGGCATTGTTCGCACGTCTTCTTATCATCGCATCATTACTAGATTGCGCAGTGGGCGGGGTTCGAAGGAACTCGAAGACTTGGAGTTCCCTTCTAAGCCATGTTCGTGCCCTAGATATCATCTCGGGATCGGATTCGAATACTTGCGGAGTCAAATCTCGATAGCCTGATCTCTGGTTCGACCCGACGTGTAAGGAGTAGAGTTGATTGCGATAGACATTTTGCCGGCGGAGAATAGCCTCATTAACGGTTATTCGCTGTGGAGGCGCTTCCTCGTATCGACGGCGGTTTTGTCTCGGAAACAAATTGCGCGTTCGGTAAATTTGAGCATGAGTATGTATGGGGTGTTTCGATGGCGCCTTCGGAGGAGGCACTAGGTACACCCTGCTTTTCGCATCTGGGCTATCCCTTTCGAAATCGTACCAGACCTCATCGATATCGCTCTTACAAAGAGGACATTTTGACTGCTGCTCTAGCCAACTTAGAAGGCAAATATAATCAAAGTGCCGATGTCTGCAAGGCCGGGCCTCGCAAACCTCGGCGATGCTATCTAGGCATATGACGCAGCATGTCTCGTTCGGATTATCGGCTTCGGACTGTCTTGTTGACGACGCTATCTCCGCAAGGGTATTTTGCAGCACTTGGGATTGTATATCAGTTGCATCCGACTCTGTGTCCATATAGATAACGAGCGTTGTTGGGGGGGAATAACAGGTAGAGAAAGTTGTAATTAGTTGAAAATATCTTCGAAAGTCGAAGGCAAATTACAAAGAACCGGTGGTTTAAGTGTGATTAGGTAATACGTAAGGCAGGGTACCAAAATACGTACGAGAGTACAAACCATGGAAAGATTCGAGGTTCGCGATGGCGTTCGGCTAGAGGCGTTGCTGACGTAAATTTTCTCCAATAGTGCAGGTACAACAGCGGGTACTATGTACCTAGTCATGTACTACATATGCAAGTCAATTTAAACTGCCCCACTAAATCTGTCCCGCGTCGCGTTTCCATTAAAGCTTGTCGCGTTTTTGACGAATTACCATTTTCTTATCAATACATCTCCTAACAGCCAAATTCAATGTTCAGCAAAGTTTAGTAGTAAATTACGTCGAATTCTACATACAATCCTGATCAGATTATCTTTCAGCCAAAATGGATGAAACTGAGAAAATCAAATTTGAAGACACGTGTAAGCAATTACGCGCCGACCTCAAGCATTTTGAGGCCGACTGGGCAAGTCGCAATGGTGGTGCAAAACCAGGCCGCGAGGATATCAAGAAAAATCCAGAAATAGGTTAGATCCTAGGTAAACTGTCTAATCTCAGTTGGAGAGGTTACTAACACATATTATTCAGCTCGCAAATATAAGAAGTATAACCAAGTCCGTGATATCTTATCTGGAAAGATCCCTCCTCCAAAGAATAAGTCAAAGGAGTCGTCAAGTTCGCGGAAACGCGAGCCGGAAGAAGTTCTTGCAGTGACACCTTCAAAACGTTCAAAACCCACCGAGACACCTTTGCATATGCGAGAGCGAATTATAGATCCAGAGATGTTTGAGACGCCATCCTCGCGGAAACTATTCAGTCCCGCGGTGCCCACATCAGTTGGACCGACCCCTCAGAGAGATGGGCGCATTCTGGGCTTGTTTGACTTGTTGGAAGAAAATGACGAAAACACGCCTTCGAAGAACAGGAGGGGTGGGTCCTTGGAAGACAATGCAATCCATGCCACTCCCAGCAAGAATACCACTAGTGAGAATAATAACGACGCCGTCAAAATGGATAAAACTCCTATATCAAGCAAGCGTGCAACGCTTTTTACGACGCCCTCGCGACGGAATACCAATACTCCTTTAGGTAGAACACCAAGTTCTATCCGCAAGTTGCAATTGACTACACCATCTTTTCTCAGGAGAGCGCCCCTGACAACGGTAGATGAAAATGGCGATTACGTGGCTCCAGCACCCCTACGTTTTCCCCGTAAACCTCTAGGCCGTAGTCTAAGCAGCGCAGTGGCGAGTCTACGGAAGCTAGAGGAAGAAGCGCTAGATGACGATCTCGAAGCATTAAGAGAAGTAGAGAATGACGTAAACCCGTCAGCTACTAACAAGCCCGCTAAGAAAAAGGAGGATATTCTCGAACCAGACAGTCAAGCACAACAGCTCCTTGGTGGATTCGACGATGAGGCCCTTTATGATAGCGCACCGGAAGAACAAGTGGGTCGTAACGGGCAACCTCTAAAGATCTACAAGAAGAAGGGGCAGAAACGAACCACGCGACGAGTCAATATGAGGCCTACTAGGAGCAAGCGTCCACAGCAACCCACAGAGGAACAGGCGGGGTCTGACGACGAAGATGAGGTTGTAGCTGAGACGCAGGCTGGGTTGACGAAGGAGGGTGATAGTCCGCCGCTGGACTTGGGCTCTGACTCTGAGTTTGACCCCATAGAGGGCGAAGGTCAAGAGCCTAAAGAGAAGATTACTGAAAAGAAAAACAAGACAGAGAAGACGGATAAGAAGGACGGAAAGGTCCAGAAGGCCGCAAGGAAGGTCAACGAGCTAGCTCACGCGAACTTCAAGAGGCTGAAGCTAAAGAATCATGGGGCGAAAGGACCTCCGTCTGGGTTTGGAGGTAGATTCCGGCGTCGTAGATGAGCGCATAAGCCATTACCAGTACCGCATCCAATGATTATGATGATATGGATTGGTTATTGTTTAATCAATTAAACCTCATGATCTGTTTGCCCCTTTTTCATCCGTTATATGATATTACTTAATAGGCAGGAATTAGCTTCGTAATAAACTCCAATCGAAAGCGGTACTATATCTACTTATGTAAGACTGTTTATACATCTACGAGACTCAGTAGTCTACCGAAGTATATACCATGTTTCATTCCCCTATATCTCTTGACAACCCCACTCACATCCGTTTAGGGACTGTGGTGATTGGGAACGAGAGTAGCGTAGGGCTATATATAGGTACCTACCTATGTATTAGGGGGAAACTATGTTGACCTGCACAGAGCGACCGAGGCTACGAACCCGACAGAGCAGAAAATAAATAACGGTGGGGCAGAGTCCGCAAATAAGAACAGAAACGTAACAGGCCAGGAGGAAAAAGTAAAGAGAACCCCTGAAAGTAAAGTGCAAAAATCTGCCCCCAATACGCTACATCTCATATGTCCACACAACATCCCACAAGAACATATTCAAGTACCAATCATAATATTGCCTAACTCATAGATGTAAACTACTAAACAAACCAGAGACTAACGCAGAAATCATAATATGGCAGATAGCATCTTTTCATGTATCATACCACTAGTGGTATCATTTCTTATCATCAAACTGGGCTCCAAAGCCCAGTAGATCCTGATCGATGTTGGATTCATGATTATGAATATCTGCAGAAGTTTCCTTATACTCCGAGACATCAGGTATATCAGGGACAGGCGAGCCGCGCTCAGTTCTTGTGCTATCATTCGTCACTTCAGACTTGCTTCTATATGTATAATCGCTATAGTGTTAGACTTAACATCATCCAAAGATACATTCATCAAAGTAGGAAACGTACGAAGTGGCTTCCTGATCGGTCGAAGAGGAATTGTGAGGCATTGTTATTAAGATTCAATGTCCAATGTCATATACTAGTCGTTTGAGTGGAATAAGTAGTAATAAAGGTAGCTTGAGTCTTCGTTGTAGCAAATATGAATAGGAATAGATAGATAACTGGCGACGGCCGTGCTAATAACTCAAAAGTTCTGATAGTAGAGAAACATGTGTATATGTTGAAAAGACTCAGAAAAAGACGTAGAGAGTTTCTGTTAGGATGTATAAGTCATTGACACCTCAAGTTATGTCGATATCCTGGAGAATAGAAGGAGATAACGAGAATAGAAGTGAGGAAGACACCCAGCTATTTATCTCAAACCCCTCAGCACTTTCCATACGAGCGCCCTCCCAGGCCAGGCTCTTTGCTAGATATCTGCGACTAACGACCAATCCCCCATCAACCATCGTCATTTCTAATTCTCTCTCGCTTCAGGTGATATAATTGGGTAGAGTTGTCCGGTAGCGATATATGCCTTACTACATATTTAATGATTGACCCATGTGATTGGACAGAACCTTTTTGTTTCATGGTTTATTCCATAAGGAACACTCCGCTTATAAGAATATATCTATGCACCTATAAGAGTAACATCGTACCGTCATTCCACACTTTATGCAACCGGGGTGTTTTCCCTTTACACTAGCCCCGGTCACATAATTCCGATTTCTGGCGGTGCGCCATCGGGCCAACATATTTTGCCAATCACCATTTTCTACTCTTATCATAAGTCATGTTATAGAATTTTAATTTTGACATTCTATCTCTCGTTAGAATCAAATACAAAAAGCCTTCGGCACCTAGGTACCTAGGTATGTATTAGGTATGCAGCGAATCTACGACCATCCAACATTGGGCCAGATGTAAGAGTATATTATACAGTTTACTAACTACCTAGAATTAAGAAGAGCCGAGAATAAAAGGATCTTCGGACTTCATACACGGAAGTAATATGTAACCTAGGAGTTTTGGAATATATATTAGGTACGCCGATGATATTCTGCCAACACAGACTATGAATGTGAGGGCATTGTGGGATAGTGGGATCTAAAACGTACCGAAAATATGATCAGCCTCCTTCGTGACCGAAACAGGGCTTTATCATATACATAGGCAGGACTTGGTAAAATAATTCCCTGCGTACGTATTGTCCTGTGCCATGTTATGCACGCTACTGTATGCAGGCTAATGTGGCTGCCGACGATGCTAGCTAGCCGCAGCGACTTATACGGAAACTAAAACCAGGAGACGCCTGCCTGCCTGCGTGTATGCCTTTGCTTCCTACTATTGGATATACTATGCCCAACCAAAATTATCTACACCGACCTTTCGTCAGGCTGCATCCCACTATTGCCTGAACTTTCCCGAATGCCCAAGAACTCACAACATAACAACACACCTTCAACTCCAGGATGTCGTAAGTCAAAATCCTCCTGGTGACGTTAATCTTCTGAACGTCTTTTACTTGGCCTAATATACAACATTTCTTCCACCCTTTACGGACACAAAAGAATTCTATGTTTTAGCCCTATCTTCCCTCATGTGTTTGTGCTTCAGGCTAGCTCTCTTGATCCAGTAGCAGCGGCCATCAATTCCAGATGAACCCTCCAACTTCTTCAGTCAACAATGAATCGGTGGAGAAGTTCTTGGATATTCGGTATGATGAAAGATGGGAATGCTTTAAACCTTTACTTATCCGTATGTACACGGACGAAAAAAAAAACTCCAACAGATCTCGAAGCTTATGAAGGAAGAGTATGAATTCGATGCCTAGTCAGTATTACACTCCCATATTGAATCTATTTCGTTGTTAACACGGCGCTTAACGAGTAGTCCACACCAATACCGAGCCCACTTCAGGAGTTGGGACATAAAGAAAAGAACAACGACTGAAGAGAAGAATGCTACAATTAGTGCCTTGGGAAGGCGTCTCCGACAAGATAGGATAAGCACATCCGACGCAACCATTAATCAAGGCAGCTATTCAAAGAATGTGGATAAAAAGCAGCTCAAGCGGTATATCAATGAGAGCATCCGTCAAACCGATCCATTGGTATTATATCCTGGAACGTGAGCTTAGTACAGAGTCTATACTATTATATCCATATCCCTAATTTCATTTTAGGTTCCTTCGACACAACATCCCATACACCGCATTGATACGCAGCCTTAATGAGCAGGGCTCCTCTTCGCCGCCTAGCACAGGCCCTCATACTCCAGCATACTTAACTATCAAAAGTCCAGAAGCGACAACGTCTGGATCTAGTCCTCATGATAAACCATCACCGACCATGCAACTAGTGAGACGGAAGATCCTAGTAAATAGATCCCGTTTCTTCTTGGAAGGCAGAGATCGGGAGTTGATGACACAGCTAACTTTAGATGAACGAAAGTAAGACGTCATTTTCTACCCAATTCAGAGTCTACAGTTCTAATTATCTCCTCTGCTTCAGGTCTGTAGCTACATGGCTTAATGATTTCTGGATGTACTCCTTCATGACTATTAAGTACTGGGGGAGAGGGCCAGAGATATGGACACTATCTCTTATCGGATCTAAATCATTTCCTGAATCAACTTCTTCACCCCACCTGAACCAATACACAAATCAAGAGTCCAACCCATCATTCAGGTTTCATTCGCTTCCGGACCCGCCAACACAACTTTGCCGCTGGAGCATACATTACAATGAACCAGAGTATGGTAGAATCCCTTCTCCGCCAGCAGAAAGTATTGAATCTGGAGATGCATTTGATATTGAAAAAGAGTCTACATGGTCAACGTGGCGCGCGAGTACCCAAGCGCGGAGTGTTGTAACCACGATAGCCCAAGGGCTTCAAGAGAACCATTTCAGTTCAATCGAAACAGAGGATCTCCCATTAGCCACAGATATAATCGTAAAGGCAACAGAGAAGTCCCCTGATGAGTTGAAAATAGAAGCTTTGGGGTTCGCCATTATGTCACGAAATGTGGATGTCATTGATAAAATCATCAATTCCGATGAAAACTATGGGTGCCTTCCAGAGAGCTACTCAGGCATCTTCCCCTTCCATATCGCGGCAAGGTTCCTAGATGGTGCCAAAACCTGTTGTCTTGTGATGAATGCACTGGTAAACTTGCTGCAGGGCTCAAACTCGATAAATCTACGATATGTCGACAATTCTGGATTTACGGTGTTGGATACATTTTTTATTTCCATCCTACGATCGCATAGTACAACCAAACTTGAAGATGTGTGTGGTAAACCCGCTAGCCAATATCAGTCTGCTGGACAAGATGTCGACCCTTGCGGAAGATGGGATGCCGATTCTCCTTGCATACGGCAACTATATGCCTCCGGAAGCTCGAAAATCCCGAGCGACTGGAAACATATGTTCTGCCATACATCAGTGCAAGCCGTATGCCATTCTATATCTGCAACTTTCTCGGTTCAATGGCGCCCAGATATCAATACTTTGAGCGGCTTATTCATAAGGCGATGCAGCTGTTGTGGGCTTGAGTTGAAACTTGGGCCACTTCATACTTTAACATTAGCAGCATTCTTCTTGGCTGACAATGCAATGCCCGGCGAGAATCTTTTTGGCATGGTCTGTTGTCTAGTTTGTCTATTAACCTACCGGGCTGACCCTTGCATCGCGGTGGAGGTCTCGATCCCTGAGCTATTAGGACGTGGATCAGTAGACCGTTGCCAGCATTCATCTATGGAACCGGCAGAACTGGCATTAGAAATATATTCGGAACGGATGGGATTGTGGACTGATGAGGCTAATCGCGGCTGGCGTATTCTCATCGCTATCTTACGATTGGACCGCGAAGATAAAGATCTCAACAATGAGAATCTCAACAAATGCGATCATAGTATTCATGAAGAATATGAAAGGATTATCAAATTATTACACTGCGGGAATCGGAAGCAAGGCCAAATATGGGCAGCTGTACAAGCTGAGTTATTGACGTATCGTCGTCTAAGAGAATATGATGGCTGGCTATCTCAGAATTTTGATATGGAGAAACTTCGAAATGCTTTGGAAAATGATAACGAAGAACTCCTTCGTGAGTTTGCTGATGGACTTGACCATACGAGCGGAGAATCTAAGTTACAAGCATATTCAAATTGTGGATATTTTTACGACGCCATGATTCCGTTCTGTGCTAGGAGGGAGGAAGTATGTAACTCATACTATGCTAATCTCGACGAATGGGGAAGAACTACATTCATCAGTGATTGGGAGTACTAGGATGAATTAAGTTGTGAAATTCAATTGGTTCGCTAGTCTTTCTCGAGTTAATATTATTTATGACGGACATATTGGCCGCATGATGTGATCATTGGCGTCTAAATACTTAAACTAACCTCCTTAACGTAGAGGGTGCAAAGTTTATTCGAATCGTATTTCATTTTGACTAAGCTTCCGTTCTTGAAACTCGAGGCTTACTCCACAAGTTATTCTAGCCCAACACGCTGAGCTTGGTATATATAGGTAAATACCATACCGGCAAAATGTAAGTTTGTGAAATCATTCCAAAACTTTTTTAGAAAATTCCATATATAATAATCATTAAAAAAAACATTTATATTTTAATACGTATAATAATTTTAAATCAAAATAATTCCATATTTAAAAACGTTTTATAAAATATTAAAAATTCCACATATATTAATTTTTAATTAATCGAAATATTAAATAAATAAATCCGAATTTTAAAAATTTAAAAAAACGAAAAAATTAATTTTTAAATTTATAATTTTCATAATTATTATATAAATATGTATAATTTTATTTCAATGAGTTCAAACCACATTTTGCGTTTGTTTTTTTCGTTTTTTTTATATTTTTTTTACTATAAATTTTTTTTAATTAATTATATATTTTAAAAAAAACAAAAAAATCGAACGCGAATATAATTTAAAAATTAAATATATAAAATTAACTTTTTTCCAATTAAAAAAACAATTTAAAATTAAATGAATTTATTAAATAAAATACCGTAATAAATAAATAACGTATTAAAATAATTATTAATATAATTATAAATTTAAAAAAACGTTATATAATAATTTTTTATATAATAACGGTTATAATCGCATTTTTATTGCAATAACCGCATTTTAAGCGAAAAATTATAATTTTTTAAAATTTATTATTTAATAACGTAAAACCGTATAAAATTTAAAAAAAAATTAAAAATAATAATAAACCATTATTTTATTTTATAATGATAAAATATTAATAATTTTTGAACATTGTTATAAAAATACACATTTAATTATATAAAATTTTTTAATAAAAATATAAACGTATAATTTTTAACGTTTTTACGTTAAAATTTATAATATAATAACGTAATATTATATTTAATTAAAAAAAAAATATAAAAATTTAAAAATTATTTATTTAATTTTAAATAATAAAATAAAAATTATTTTCGATATTATTATTAATTATTTAATGTATCGTTAATATAATAATAAAAATATACAAATAAAACTTTTCTTTTCGCATAAAATTTTCAAACTTCATTCAATCAAAAATAATTTTCGTGCCCCACAAGTACGAACACACGGATTAACGGTCCGGTGGCGCAGTAGCGCAACCACCGTTTGATGGAATGAAATTTGAAAACATTGAAATAAATATAATTCATTTTATTAATTTTTTTATTAATAAAATATTTTTATAATTAAATTAATAAAACGAAATAATTAATTTCATCGAATTAAATTTAAAATAAAAATTTTATTAATTTTAAATTTTATATATTTTTATCCGGGATTTTTTAAAATAATTTAATAAAAAAAAAATATTTTTTTTTTTTTAAAATTTCATTTTTTTTTTTAAAAACCCATTTTAAAATTATTTCAATATGTTCAAATTTCATTTTTACATTGTATTTTTTTAATTATAACATTTTTAAACCAATTAATTATTAAAAAAAAAAAAAATTAACGTAAAATAAAATTTAAATTTAAATTACGTAAAATCGGATTTTTTTTCATTAAATTTTACATTTTTTAATTAAATTAAAATATGTTATTATTTTTAATTTTAATAAATATAAATTTTATATTTTAAAATTATTTTATATTAATAAATTTATTTTTAATAAAAATTTTATATTTATAATAATTAATTTTATATTAATAATAATATAATATTATTTAATTTAAAATAATATTTTTAAATATAAATTTTTTATTAATAATTAAAATTTTTTTTAATTTTTTATGTTAATTTTTTTAATTTGTTTAATGTAATATATTTAATAATTATATTATTACATTTTATTTTATATTTAAATTATTAAATTTTTTATTTATTTTATTTTTAATATTTTTATATAAAAAAAATTATAATAATATTTAAATAAATAATAATAATAATAATTTAAAAAATAATTTTAATAATATAAAAAACGATATAAAAAACGATATGGAAAATAATATAAATGAAAATATTAAAAATATTGAAAATATTAAAAATATTAATGGTAATTGGTTTTTTAATAAAAATGTAAT